>OZ010630.1:0-2400000 GCA_963932165.1 Pimpla rufipes
TAAAGTAAAGTAAAGTAAAGTAAAGTAAAGTAAAGTAAAGTAAAGTAAAGTAAGTAAAGTAAAGTAAAGTAAAGTAAAGTAAAGTAAAGTAAAGTAAAGTAAAGTAAAGTAAAGTAAAGTAAAGTAAAGTAAAGTAAGTAAAGTAAAGTAAAGTAAAGTAAAGTAAAGTAAAGTAAAGTAAAGTAAAGTAAAGTAAAGTAAGTAAAGTAAAGTAAAGTAAAGTAAAGTAAAGTAAAGTAAAGTAAAGTAAAGTAAAGTAAAGTAAAGTAAAGTAAAGTAAAGTAAAGTAAAGTAAAGTAAAGTAAAGTAAAGTAAAGTAAAGTAAAGTAAAGTAAAGTAAAGTAAAGTAAAGTAAAGTAAGTAAAGTAAAGTAAAGTAAAGTAAAGTAAAGTAAAGTAATAAAGTAAAGTAAAGTAAAGTAAAGTAAAGTAAAGTAAAGTAAAGTAAAGTAAAGTAAAGTAAAGTAAAGTAAAGTAAAGTAAAGTAAAGTAAAGTAAAGTAAAGTAAAGTAAAGTAAAGTAAAGTAAAGTAAAGTAAAGTAAAGTAAAGTAAAGTAAAGTAAAGTAAAGTAAAGTAAAGTAAAGTAAAGTAAAGTAAAGTAAAGTAAAGTAAAGTAAAGTAAAGTAAAGTAAAGTAAAGTAAAGTAAAGTAAAGTAAAGTAAAGTAAAGTAAAGTAAAGTAAAGTAAAGTAAAGTAAAGTAAGTAAAGTAAAGTAAAGTAAAGTAAAGTAAAGTAAGTAAAGTAAAGTAAAGTAAAGTAAAGTAAAGTAAAGTAAAGTAAAGTAAAGTAAAGTAAAGTAAAGTAAAGTAAAGTAAAGTAAAGTAAAGTAAAGTAAAGTAAGTAAAGTGAAGTAAAGTAAAGTAAAGTAAAGTAAAGTAAAGTAAAGTAAAGTAAAGTAAAGTAAAGTAAAGTGAAGTAAAGTAAAGTAAAGTAAAGTAAAGTAAAGTAAAGTAAAGTAAAGTAAAGTAAAGTAAAGTAAAGTAAGTAAAGTAAAGTAAAGTAAAGTAAAGTAAAGTAAAGTAAAGTAAAGTAAAGTAAAGTAAAGTAAAGTAAAGTAAAGTAAAGTAAAGTAAAGTAAAGTAAAGTAAGTAAAGTAAAGTAAAGTAAAGTAAAGTAAAGTAAAGTAAAGTAAAGTAAAGTAAAGTAAAGTAAAGTAAAGTAAAGTAAAGTAAAGTAAAGTAAAGTAAAGTAAAGTAAAGTAAAGTAAGTAAAGTAAAGTAAAGTAAAGTAAAGTAAAGTAAAGTAAAGTAAAGTAAAGTAAAGTAAAGTAAAGTAAAGTAAAGTAAAGTAAAGTAAAGTAAAGTAAAGTAAAGTAAAGTAAAGTAAAGTAAAGTAAAGTAAAGTAAAGTAAAGTAAGTAAAGTAAAGTAAAGTAAAGTAAAGTAAAGTAAAGTAAAGTAAAGTAAAGTAAAGTAAAGTAAAGTAAAGTAAAGTAAAGTAAAGTAAAGTAAAGTAAAGTAAAGTAAAGTAAGTAAAGTAAAGTAAAGTAAAGTAAAGTAAAGTAAAGTAAAGTAAAGTAAAGTAAAGTAAAGTAAAGTAAAGTAAAGTAAAGTAAAGTAAAGTAAAGTAAAGTAAAGTAAAGTAAAGTAAAGTAAAGTAAAGTAAAGTAAAGTAAAGTAAAGTAAAGTAAAGTAAAGTAAAGTAAAGTAAAGTAAAGTAAAGTAAAGTAAAGTAAAGTAAAGTAAAGTAAAGTAAAGTAAAGTAAAGTAAAGTAAAGTAAAGTAAAGTAAAGTAAAGTAAAGTAAAGTAAAGTAAAGTAAAGTAAAGTAAAGTAAAGTAAAGTAAAGTAAAGTAAAGTAAAGTAAAGTAAAGTAAAGTAAAGTAAAGTAAAGTAAAGTAAAGTAAAGTAAAGTAAAGTAAAGTAAAGTAAAAGTAAAGTAAAGTAAAGTAAAGTAAAGTAAAGTAAAGTAAAGTAAAGTAAAGTAAAGTAAAGTAAAGTAAAGTAAAGTAAAGTAAAGTAAAGTAAAGTAAAGTAAAGTAAAGTAAAGTAAAGTAAAGTAAAGTAAAGTAAAGTAAAGTAAAGTAAAGTAAAGTAAAGTAAAGTGAAGTAAAGTAAAGTAAAGTAAAGTAAAGTAAAGTAAAGTAAAGTAAAGTAAAGTGAAGTGAAGTAAAGTAAAGTAAAGTAAAGTAAAGTAAAGTAAAGTAAAGTAAAGTAAAGTAAAGTAAAGTAAAGTAAAGTAAAGTAAAGTAAAGTAAAGTAAAGTAAAGTAAGTAAAGTAAAGTAAAGTAAAGTAAAGTAAAGTAAAGTAAAGTAAAGTGAAGTGAAGTAAAGTAAAGTAAAGTAAAGTAAAGTAAAGTAAAGTAAAGTAAAGTAAAGTAAAGTAAAGTAAAGTAAAGTAGAGCAAAGAAAAGTAAAGTAAAGTAAAGTAAAGTAAAGTAAAGTAAAGTAAAGTAAAGTGAAGTAAAGTGAAGCAAAGTGAAGCACGGTAAAGTGAAAGTGGAGCAAAGTGAAGCGAAGAAAAGCCAGGAAAACTAAATTAAAGTTGAATAAAGTCGACGCGCGATTTGACGCACGAGTAGTTACGTGCGCGCCCCCCTCTAGCTCGCGCGTCCTAAAGCGGAAACATTCACCGACGAGTCCAAAAAATTCCAAAAAATTCACAGACACACCGAATTACATTGCCCTGATAATCGCCGTGTCGTTTAATTTTTATACCGTATTTTTTGTTATAAACCATTGGGTTAACTGTGCAAAAATTTACAAAAAAAATGCGCTCTTGTTTCCAAAAATCCGCGAGAAAATTCCGCGTACGAAACCACCCAACGCGATGCCCGAGTTACCGTTCTGGGAAAAAAAAAAAAAATCGAGATAAATTCGCCCGACCCGGGAATCGAACCCGCGACATGGATAATTCATTCGCCAACGCGTAAAATCCAGCCATTTGCGTCGAATCAAAAATCCCATGACACAAACACGCACCACGGTGTTCCTCGTCCGACTGTCATTGGAATTCGCTTCGTCTCAAAAATTGCCCGATTTAGCAGCGAAAAAACGATAACTCCGTTTTCTTCGCTAACACGCGAAATCCGCAAAATCGCCTGGAATCGAAAATCCCGTGACACAATCGCGTATCCCGGTGTCCCACGTGGAACTGTCAAGGGAATTCTCTTGAACACCAAAATTCACCGAGTTGGCTGAGGAAAACCCTAATCGGACCAACTTTCCCGACCACGTGAAATCTATAATTAAACCTTGATCGAAAAAAACCCACGACACGACGCTCTAAAGCGGAAATCTCCGTCGATGTGTCGTAGGAATTTCCTTGAACACCAAATTTCGATTTTTCCTCTTGTAAAAACACTCTTTTTACGGTTTTTTGTTTAAAAATTTCCAAAATTTCGAGATCGAGCGAAACGCCGAGATAGGTGTCCATTTTTTCGTCATTTCCGACCGTTCTGGTGTGCCAGTTTTTCAAGTCCCAAAAAACGACCTCTATAGTAAAGTTTTCACCGGTGAAAACCCTGCGAAGTGCCTTTCACGCGAGAACTGCGACCAAAACGACACCGAAAAATCTCAAAAAATTCACAACAGCGCGAAATTCAATTGCGCAAAACATAGCCGTGTCGGATTAATTTTTTTTTTTTTTTGTCTATAAACAATCCATTGACATGTCAATTTTGATAATGCCCACGGTCGGTTTTTTTTTCCAAAAAATCCGCGAGAAAATTCCGCGTACGAAACCATCCACCGCGATGCCCGAGCTACCGTTCCGGGGAAAAAAAAAAAATTCGATATAAAGTCCCCGACCCGGGAATCGAACCCGCGACATGGAAAATTCATTCGCCAGCGCG
Source organism: Pimpla rufipes (assembly GCA_963932165.1). Classification (NCBI taxonomy): domain Eukaryota; kingdom Metazoa; phylum Arthropoda; class Insecta; order Hymenoptera; family Ichneumonidae; genus Pimpla; species Pimpla rufipes. The sequence goes on from OZ010630.1 coordinate 3,792, forward strand.
TAAAATCCACCCATCTGCGTCAAATAAAAAATCCAATGACACAAACACGTCCGACGGGGCTCCTCACCTAACTGTCATTGGAATTCGCGTCATCTCCAAAATTGACCGATTTTGCAGCTCAAAAACGATATCTACGTTTCCTTCGCGACCACGCGAAATCCACGAAATGGCCTCGAATCTAAAACCCTGTGACACAAAAGCGTGCCACGGTCACCCTCGTCGAACTGTCAAGGGAAATCTCTTGAACACCAAAATTCACCGAGTTGGCTGAGAAAAACCCTAATCGGACCAACTTTCCCGACCACGTGAAATCTATAATTGAACCTTGATCGAAAAAAACCCACGACACGACGTTCTAAAGCGGAAATCTCCGTCGATGTGTCGTAGGAATTTCCTTGAACACCAAATTTCGATTTTTCCCCTTGTAAAAACACCCTTTTTACGGTTTTTTGTTTAAAAATTTCCAAAATTTCGAGATCAGGCAAAACGCCGAAATAGGTGTCCATTATTTTCACCTCTCCGATCGATCTGGTGTGCCAGTTTTTCAAGTCCCAAAAAACGCCCCCATAGTAATGTAAAAGCCGGGCAAAACTTTGCGATCTGCTTTTTACGCGAGAAGTACGACCAAAACGAGTCCGAAAATTCTCAAAAAATTCACAACAGCGCGATTTTCGATTGCGCAAAACATAGCCGTGTCGGATTATTTTTTACATTTTTTTTTCTCACAAACGGTCCATTGACATGTCAATTTTGATAATGCCCACGGTCGGTTTTTTTTTCCAAAAAATCAGCGAGAAAATCGCGCGCACGAAACCACCCAACGCGGTGCTTAAGTTACCGTTCTGGGGAAAAAAAAAAAATCGAGATAAAGTCGCCCGACCCGGGAATCGAACCCGCGACATGGATAAATCATTCGCCAGCGCGTAAAATCCGCTAAATCGGCTCGAATCGAAAATCCAATGACACGATCGCGTCCGACGTTGTTCCTCGTCCAACTGTCATTGGAATTCGCTTCATCACCAAAATTGACCGATTTGGCAGCTGAAAAGCGATAACTCCGTTTCCTTCGCGACCACGCGAAATCCGCTAAATCGCCCCGAATCAAAAATCCCGTGACACGATCGCGTACGACGGTGTCCCTCGTCGAACTGTCAAGGGAATTATCTCCAACGCCAAAATTCACCGAGTTAGCAGTGACAAAAACCCCAATCGGAGCAACAACTTTCGGAGCAACGATTATACCTCTAATTAATATTGAAAAAAGAACCCCTGACACGATAGTCTAAAGCGGAAATCGGCGTCGATGTGCCATCGCTCGCTCGCAATGTTCTTCTCGGCCCCCGCCCTCGCGACGCCATTCTTTTTGCTTCGGCGGCTGTCCGAAAAATACGTAAAAAAACACAAAACGTTAAGTAAAGTGAAGCAAAGTAGAGCAAAGAAAAGTAAAGTAAAGTAAAGTAGAGCAAAGAAAAGTAAAGTAAAGTAAAGTAAAGTAAAGTAAAGTAAAGTAAAGTAAAGTGAAGTAAAGTGAAGCAAAGTGAAGCACGGTAAAGTGAAAGTGGAGCAAAGTGAAGCGAAGAAAAGCCAGGAAAACTAAATTAAAGTTGAATAAAGTCGACGCGCGATTTGACGCACGAGTAGTTACGTGCGCGCCCCCCTCTAGCTCGCGCGTCCTAAAGCGGAAACATTCACCGACGAGTCCAAAAAATTCCAAAAAATTCACAGACACACCGAATTACATTGCCCTGATAATCGCCGTGTCGTTTAATTTTTATACCGTATTTTTTGTTATAAACCATTGGGTTAACTGTGCAAAAATTTACAAAAAAAATGCGCTCTTGTTTCCAAAAAATCCGCGAGAAAATTCCGCGTACGAAACCACCCAACGCGATGCCCGAGTTACCGTTCTGGGAAAAAAAAAAAAATCGAGATAAATTCGCCCGACCCGGGAATCGAACCCGCGACATGGATAATTCATTCGCCAACGCGTAAAATCCAGCCATTTGCGTCGAATCAAAAATCCCATGACACAAACACGCACCACGGTGTTCCTCGTCCGACTGTCATTGGAATTCGCTTCGTCTCAAAAATTGCCCGATTTAGCAGCGAAAAAACGATAACTCCGTTTTCTTCGCTAACACGCGAAATCCGCAAAATCGCCTGGAATCGAAAATCCCGTGACACAATCGCGTATCCCGGTGTCCCACGTGGAACTGTCAAGGGAATTCTCTTGAACACCAAAATTCACCGAGTTGGCTGAGGAAAACCCTAATCGGACCAACTTTCCCGACCACGTGAAATCTATAATTAAACCTTGATCGAAAAAAACCCACGACACGACGCTCTAAAGCGGAAATCTCCGTCGATGTGTCGTAGGAATTTCCTTGAACACCAAATTTCGATTTTTCCTCTTGTAAAAACACTCTTTTTACGGTTTTTTGTTTAAAAATTTCCAAAATTTCGAGATCGAGCGAAACGCCGAGATAGGTGTCCATTTTTTCGTCATTTCCGACCGTTCTGGTGTGCCAGTTTTTCAAGTCCCAAAAAACGACCTCTATAGTAAAGTTTTCACCGGTGAAAACCCTGCGAAGTGCCTTTCACGCGAGAACTGCGACCAAAACGACACCGAAAAATCTCAAAAAATTCACAACAGCGCGAAATTCAATTGCGCAAAACATAGCCGTGTCGGATTAATTTTTTTTTTTTTTTGTCTATAAACAATCCATTGACATGTCAATTTTGATAATGCCCACGGTCGGTTTTTTTTTCCAAAAAATCCGCGAGAAAATTCCGCGTACGAAACCATCCACCGCGATGCCCGAGCTACCGTTCCGGGGAAAAAAAAAAAATTCGATATAAAGTCCCCGACCCGGGAATCGAACCCGCGACATGGAAAATTCATTCGCCAGCGCGTAAAATCCACCCATCTGCGTCAAATAAAAAATCCAATGACACAAACACGTCCGACGGGGCTCCTCACCTAACTGTCATTGGAATTCGCGTCATCTCCAAAATTGACCGATTTTGCAGCTCAAAAACGATATCTACGTTTCCTTCGCGACCACGCGAAATCCACGAAATGGCCTCGAATCTAAAACCCTGTGACACAAAAGCGTGCCACGGTCACCCTCGTCGAACTGTCAAGGGAAATCTCTTGAACACCAAAATTCACCGAGTTGGCTGAGAAAAACCCTAATCGGACCAACTTTCCCGACCACGTGAAATCTATAATTGAACCTTGATCGAAAAAAACCCACGACACGACGTTCTAAAGCGGAAATCTCCGTCGATGTGTCGTAGGAATTTCCTTGAACACCAAATTTCGATTTTTCCCCTTGTAAAAACACCCTTTTTACGGTTTTTTGTTTAAAAATTTCCAAAATTTCGAGATCAGGCAAAACGCCGAAATAGGTGTCCATTATTTTCACCTCTCCGATCGATCTGGTGTGCCAGTTTTTCAAGTCCCAAAAAACGCCCCCATAGTAATGTAAAAGCCGGGCAAAACTTTGCGATCTGCTTTTTACGCGAGAAGTACGACCAAAACGAGTCCGAAAATTCTCAAAAAATTCACAACAGCGCGATTTTCGATTGCGCAAAACATAGCCGTGTCGGATTATTTTTTACATTTTTTTTTCTCACAAACGGTCCATTGACATGTCAATTTTGATAATGCCCACGGTCGGTTTTTTTTTCCAAAAAATCAGCGAGAAAATCGCGCGCACGAAACCACCCAACGCGGTGCTTAAGTTACCGTTCTGGGGAAAAAAAAAAAATCGAGATAAAGTCGCCCGACCCGGGAATCGAACCCGCGACATGGATAAATCATTCGCCAGCGCGTAAAATCCGCTAAATCGGCTCGAATCGAAAATCCAATGACACGATCGCGTCCGACGTTGTTCCTCGTCCAACTGTCATTGGAATTCGCTTCATCACCAAAATTGACCGATTTGGCAGCTGAAAAGCGATAACTCCGTTTCCTTCGCGACCACGCGAAATCCGCTAAATCGCCCCGAATCAAAAATCCCGTGACACGATCGCGTACGACGGTGTCCCTCGTCGAACTGTCAAGGGAATTATCTCCAACGCCAAAATTCACCGAGTTAGCAGTGACAAAAACCCCAATCGGAGCAACAACTTTCGGAGCAACGATTATACCTCTAATTAATATTGAAAAAAGAACCCCTGACACGATAGTCTAAAGCGGAAATCGGCGTCGATGTGCCATCGCTCGCTCGCAATGTTCTTCTCGGCCCCCGCCCTCGCGACGCCATTCTTTTTGCTTCGGCGGCTGTCCGAAAAATACGTAAAAAAACACAAAACGTTAAGTAAAGTGAAGCAAAGTAGAGCAAAGAAAAGTAAAGTAAAGTAAAGTAGAGCAAAGAAAAGTAAAGTAAAGTAAAGTAAAGTAAAGTAAAGTAAAGTAAAGTAAAGTGAAGTAAAGTGAAGCAAAGTGAAGCACGGTAAAGTGAAAGTGGAGCAAAGTGAAGCGAAGAAAAGCCAGGAAAACTAAATTAAAGTTGAATAAAGTCGACGCGCGATTTGACGCACGAGTAGTTACGTGCGCGCCCCCCTCTAGCTCGCGCGTCCTAAAGCGGAAACATTCACCGACGAGTCCAAAAAATTCCAAAAAATTCACAGACACACCGAATTACATTGCCCTGATAATCGCCGTGTCGTTTAATTTTTATACCGTATTTTTTGTTATAAACCATTGGGTTAACTGTGCAAAAATTTACAAAAAAAATGCGCTCTTGTTTCCAAAAAATCCGCGAGAAAATTCCGCGTACGAAACCACCCAACGCGATGCCCGAGTTACCGTTCTGGGAAAAAAAAAAAAATCGAGATAAATTCGCCCGACCCGGGAATCGAACCCGCGACATGGATAATTCATTCGCCAACGCGTAAAATCCAGCCATTTGCGTCGAATCAAAAATCCCATGACACAAACACGCACCACGGTGTTCCTCGTCCGACTGTCATTGGAATTCGCTTCGTCTCAAAAATTGCCCGATTTAGCAGCGAAAAAACGATAACTCCGTTTTCTTCGCTAACACGCGAAATCCGCAAAATCGCCTGGAATCGAAAATCCCGTGACACAATCGCGTATCCCGGTGTCCCACGTGGAACTGTCAAGGGAATTCTCTTGAACACCAAAATTCACCGAGTTGGCTGAGGAAAACCCTAATCGGACCAACTTTCCCGACCACGTGAAATCTATAATTAAACCTTGATCGAAAAAAACCCACGACACGACGCTCTAAAGCGGAAATCTCCGTCGATGTGTCGTAGGAATTTCCTTGAACACCAAATTTCGATTTTTCCTCTTGTAAAAACACTCTTTTTACGGTTTTTTGTTTAAAAATTTCCAAAATTTCGAGATCGAGCGAAACGCCGAGATAGGTGTCCATTTTTTCGTCATTTCCGACCGTTCTGGTGTGCCAGTTTTTCAAGTCCCAAAAAACGACCTCTATAGTAAAGTAAAGTAAAGTAAAGTAAAGTAAAGTAAAGTAAAGTAAAGTAAAGTAAAGTAAAGTAAAGTAAAGTAAAGTAAAGTAAAGTAAAGTAAAGTAAAGTAAAGTAAAGTAAAGTAAAGTAAAGTAAAGTAAAGTAAAGTAAAGTAAAGTAAAGTAAAGTAAAGTAAAGTAAAGTAAAGTAAAGTAAAGTAAAGTAAAGTAAAGTAAAGTAAAGTAAAGTAAAGTAAAGTAAAGTAAAGTAAAGTAAAGTAAAGTAAAGTAAAGTAAAGTAAAGTAAAGTAAAGTAAAGTAAAGTAAAGTAAAGTAAAGTAAAGTAAAGTAAAGTAAAGTAAAGTAAAGTAAAGTAAAGTAAAGTAAAGTAAAGTAAAGTAAAGTAAAGTAAAGTAAAGTAAAGTAAAGTAAAGTAAAGTAAAGTAAAGTAAAGTAAAGTAAAGTAAAGTAAAGTAAAGTAAAGTAAAGTAAAGTAAAGTAAAGTAAAGTAAAGTGAAGTAAAGTAAAGTAAAGTAAAGTATACTTACGGTGACGGTGGCGGTGGCCGTGACCGTGGCGGTGGCCGTGGCGGTTGCCGTGGCGGTGGCCGTGGTGGTGGCCGTGGCGGTGGCCGTGGCGGTGGCCGTGACCGTGGCGGTGGCCGTGGCGGTTGCCGTGGCGGTGGCCGTGGTGGTGGCCGTGGCGGTGGCCGTGGCGGTGGCCGTGGTGGTTTGGGAGCCAGATTCGCAACCAGAGTCACCTTGTAACAGCCAAGTCCGATGAAATTGCAGACACTGAGTGTAATATTGTAAAAATATTGTCGCTGAGTGTAAAACATTGTTCCGGTACCAAATCTCCGTTTGCTTTCAGGCCAAAAAATCAGGCTGCCGTTGGGCCTTCGGGCAAGGCCAAGGACGCAAAGCCCTCCGTCTACAAATTGCTCCTGTCAGAGGTAAGAACCTCTGACAGGCCTGAACGACAGCCTGATTTTTTGGCCTGAAAGCAAACTCAAATCTGTTACCGGAATCGGCGAACGGTCAATGGAATAAATCCAGGAAAAATGTTCAAACACTTACGCCAAGATCGAGAACGTTGAGGCCGCCGTTGGTACGAAAAAACGCAGTTCTTCGGAGAAACCAATATACTGGTGGTGATAACGTCGTTGCCTCTTCCTCTTCCGCATTTGCACTGGAAACAACGAGAATTAAAACAAAAAAACACAATCACTAACACAATCACTAACACAATCACTAACACAATCACTAACACAATCACTAACACAATCACTAACACAATCGCTAACACAATCACTAACACAATCACTAACACAATCACTAACACAATCACTAACACAATCACTAACACAATCACTAACACAATCACTAACACAATCACTAACACAATCACTAACACAATCACTAACACAATCACTAACACAATCACTAACACAATCACTAACACAATCACTAACACAATCACTAACACAATCACTAACACAATCACTAACACAATCACTAACACAATCACTAACACAATCACTAACACAATCACTAACACAATCACTAACACAATCACTAACACAATCACTAACACAATCACTAACACAATCACTAACACAATCACTAACACAATCACTAACACAATCACTAACACAATCACTAACACAATCACTAACACAATCACTAACACAATCACTAACACAATCACTAACACAATCACTAACACAATCACTAACACAATCACTTTTTTTCACTTACACTCATACCGATCCGTCGATGAGGTTAGTATTTTGTCAGTCGAACGACAAAATACTATCTTTTCGCGTTATCTAATATTTTGGGGTCCCTTTCTTCGATAAATGGTCGGAGTCTCTGATATCGGGGTCTCCGATTTGGCGCGATGTTTTTCGCTTCGTCGCTCGTCAAATTTCGCGTCGTCGTCGCGCGCATGTAGCCGGACGGCGATTACAGCGCCACGATGTTGGCGCCTGTGCACATCAACGACGCAACAGGAAAACAGACGATATAGTCCATGGCCGTATGGACAAACCTGCCCTGAGCAGAGTCCAGAGCCAGCACCCAATCAAATGAACTGAACTGAACTGAACTGAAAACAGGCGATCGTGACGCGGCTTTTCCGTTCCCGCGCACGCACCTACGCCATCGACGATACGCGGGACGGCAGTGCCATTGTTTCGCGAACTCCTGATTCGAGAGGAACGCATCGTGCAACGCGACTCGACACGACAGGCAAAATCAAATGTTGCGGCGCCTATGGACTCCACGCGCGGGCTCGCGAGAAAAGAGGAATACGCCATCAGCGACCTCTAGCGAGATGGGAGACAACTAAAAACTTCGCGAAATTACCAACAATTTTTTCGGGAGTAACTTTCACTAATTTATTATTCCCAAATCGTAAACGGAACGCACGTATCGTGCGTAACTTTTTATTATCTAGGGCATGAATTAGTCGCTTTTCTCAATTCGTGCCGAAAAATAATTTTAAAAAATCGAATTTTTCATTACAGAAATCTGCTCTGTAATTTTTTTTTCGAAAATCAAAATGCTGACTAATTCATTCCCTCGGTGCACATTACCGGTGTCTGTGTTTCAATTTTCATGTCGACCCGTTCATAATTCGCGTCGAATCCACTCCCGAAATTTTGAGGTGCGCGGCGGAGTGTTTCACATGCCCTTAATAGGCACCCCTGCGGTTTTTTTTTTTTTTTTTTTTTTTTCAAACCGTGAATGCCTACGTTTTCTCAACTTTGGTTTCTCATAAGGCACCGAAATTAGATGCTTTTAATACAACTACCACCGAAACAAAACCAAAACATCGAAATATATTCCAACAGAAGCACGATTTTATTTCTGAAATAATGGCTGCGTCCGATGCGGTTTATGAATAATTTTTTGATTGCATCGTAACCCGTCATTGGCACAGTGAATATGTCAAAGTAATTTTTACGTCATAAAAACTGCTGATATTCGTTACACATGTACGCGACTTGTTTTTCGTAGCTTAACGAAATATACGATGTGTGCGCAAGTGTTTTCTATTAGACTTACGCCGTTGGATCGAAATCATTCGAAACATCATAAATTGCGCGTGTTTATCGTTCAGCGGCACATTCTCACGGTGAGTCTCATATGATGTAAGCACGGATTTCATTCACGCGAGAGAGTGAGTATTAACATACAACGTTCGATAGCAAAATCAAAATCTTACACGGAAATATATTCATGTCAGAAGGGATTTTGAGGCATGTTAGAGGTACGAACATTCTTTTATTTTTTTAGCGGTCATCGGTTTCATCACTTACAGTAAAATACGATTAATATATCGTGTCGCGAGATGTGGTTCATTTCAGTTATCGCGTATGTGGCTCTTCTGCAGTTCGTACACTGCATTCAGGTAATAATTGTGATTGTCGTACCCCAAAGGGACCATTAATTTATCCCCCGACAACTCATCTTCCAGAAAATCCTATTCCTAATTGGACCGCGCCACCACTCGTCGCACGGTAACTAATATTCCAGACAAGTGACCTCACATTTTCCCCGTGCAGCTCGATTTACCCCCCCCCCCCCCCCCCCCCCACTCCACTACTATTATTACTCTACTTTACTTTACTGATGAAAAATCCTTGCCTGTTTTGTAGATCCACGACCACATGACACGGGAAGAAGTATTGACTATATTTCAAACAAGTCACAATGACGGTGAGTCATAAATAAAATGTCAAATATAAAAAAAAAGATGCAAAGAAGAGCTTTGCACATTGCTTCCTTATTAATTTTCAATGTTGACAAATCGTGCTCCATGAGTAGAAAACCAAAGTAGATAAACATACTTCCTCGTAGATGTTGCTTTACATCCTTGTTTATAATGCCCACCTCATATTTCACTAGCTACTTCACTTGTATTGCTTTAATAACAAGGATTGAATATGATATTACAATTATACTTATTTATTTCAGTTCCGGAATATCAAGTAGTGCCAGTATTCCACAAGCTGAACAAACGAGATGCCGGCAATAATTCAGCAATGTCGGTAAAAGTCAATGCTTTCGAGAGAGAAATAAGTCTTTACTTGCGTCCTATTGAAGGGTTACTAGCAGGGATGCATACTCCAGTGTGGACTGTAATGCCGGATCCTGGATGGCCGGAAGGAACCAAGTACACACGTGTACCAAATGTAAAATAAAAATCTTCACTAAGGAATAATTAGGTAATTTCATCACCGAAAACTAATGGGTTATTGACTTTCGATGCCAAGCCATTCAGTGAGATCGGTCAAACCTACCAGGATGCGTCGAAAATGGCAGCCATTGTCGCGTACAAAGGGGAAGGAGGTGAAACTGTAATCGTAAGTCTGAAATTATAAGTATTTCCGAAGCAATCGAAGAAATATAGTTTTATGAATTGAGTCAAGTTTTTTTAACTCTCTTCGCATTACAATTCATTTCTCCACCATACAACGAGTTGAGTTCAATGTAATATTTATTTTCTCAAATCTAGGGGAATAAGAATCGATGTAAGTGAATTAATGATGTGCTATATATTCTAGACGGGTAATATACTCTCCGATCTAGTTATTCGACCTTTGCCTCATCGTCTTCGTGATACCGTCTTGAGAAAGACAAGTGGTTTAGCGGATACTTTGCTGAATACAAAAATGAATGACGAGGGTTTTCGAACAATCCATCATCACATTGTTTTCAAGAAGCATGAACCTCTTATGAATTCAACCCATAGTGGTATAAGTAAGTAGCGAATAAAGTATTGAAAGTTTGCATTAGTGTAATTTGTTGTTATTTCCATTTACCGTAACGTTTGCACCCTTAAGTACATAAAGTTAAACATTACGTCGTAACAATAGAGTATTATGTTTCAGAACTCGTGAAACGCAATACGAGAAACTTTGTGTATGCGCGATCGATCCAAAGTGTACCGGAGATTATTTACCCAGAAATCTTGGTCATCATCGATTACAGTCTATACAGGTATGAATTATATTTTCTTTACGAACAATCCAACAACTAGCTCTCTATTCCTCAAACAAATGGAAAAAATCGTTCAAGCGTCATTGGCCTGAATGTCAAAGAAGCGACTCGATATGCTCTCGCGTTTTGGAATGCGGTGGACCTACGTTACAGATTGCTGGAAGAACCGCGGATACGCTTGAATATCGCAGGGTTAATTATTTCATTGGTAAATAGACATTACTATAATTGTGAACAGACATTTTTCGGTTAAAAAATACATACTATATTCACATACAGGGGATGGTGGGGTAAAACGGGTCCCCTGGAGCAAATAGTGACGTTATGACAAAAACCGCATTGTTTTCTTATTGCTTTTCACCCAGAAATTCGATATCAGTCAATTTTGAGGTAGTACACAAAATTATGCCACCAACCGTCAAGAGAGTTGATTATTTGGGTCTTTTACTAAAATGTGACACAAAAGCACATTTAAGTCGTGACGGATTCACCGTACAAGCGAGAATTGATGGAGAAAAAGAACTGTGGCCGAAGAAGCCCGCGAATAAAAAAAAATCACGAAGAAAAAAAGTTTTGACGAAGAAAGAAGCCTCAAGATTTACGACGGAGACGGGGGCCCATTTTATCCCAATTTTTGTTTCGATAATAAAAAAGGGGGGCCCGTTTTACTCCACAGACCCGTTTTACCCGACCATCCCCTGTTTGTGCAGGAGATCGGAGGCACACCATACTTGGAAAATCATATAAAAGGATCTATCGGACTGGATTCCGATCTTGCCGTAACTGCTATGAGCCGTTATTTTTATTGGGAGTCTTATAGATTTCCATTCTCTATGTACGACATGGCTGTCGCGATGACGCAGTAAGAAGCCTTATTATTTACCTTTTCATTCTGCTTATATAGGTGGTACCTATAGCTATTACCGTTTCATGAATCACTCGAAATTTCCCAATAAATAAAAGCTTTCCACTTTCACTTTTTCTATTTTACTTTTGAATTAACATGAAGATAAAAAAAAATGTGCCTCACAGTCTAGACATGTGCAACGTGGAATACAATGGGGTCTGCAATCCATCAACCCTTGGTGAGTGCTTTTAGAAATAAAGCAATTATATTCGCGCGCGAAAACTATTTATTAAAATGCAAAAACATTTCAGGATATGCCTATGAATGGGGCACCTGTAATAGGAGTCATGTCGATATGAACACCGAAGCGGTTGGCATAGTCGAAGACAATGGTGGTTACAGTGCGATTATTTCTACCGCTCACGAAGTTGCTCATTTGTAAGTTTGTGCGCGCGTGCGCGCGCGCGCGCGGTTTAGAATACACTTGGTATTCAGTTTGTGGCTCATGATTACTTTTTACATTAGAATGGGCGCGCCACACGATGGTCTATTGGAATCCATTGATTGTCCCAGTTGGGACGGCTATATTATGTCATCGTCTCTCAATTACGTTGAAAACAGTTTTCAATGGTCCAATTGCAGTTTGAAATCTTTTCATGAATTCTTCCGGTTTGTATTTCGTCGTCAAAGATTATACATGTCATAGTATGATTTTTTAAACATTGCTCTTTCATAATCCGTTATACCGAAGAACGGCTTCGAGAGCTAGCTTGTAATACAATTAAGGCATTTTAATGGAATGCTTCGAAACAGTTCACCTGACGCCACCTGCGTCTTTAACAAGCCCAAGCCTGACGATCCCGTGCCACTGATGTTACCTGGGAAACTCATAACATTGGACGAACAGTGTGAAAAATTTCACGGGACGAGAGCTTGTCACGTAAGTTATTTACATATATTTTTCCTTCGAATCAGCCATTTTCCAAAAGCATTGCGTGACATTTGCGTGTATTTTTATTGTAAATCTTATATTATTCTGATTCATCAGTACAACAAAACGGTGTGCACGAGTCTCGAATGTTATATTCCCGGAGGCGATGGTGAATGCGCGGTAATGAGCGCAGCTGCTGAGGGCTCTTTCTGTGGTCACGGCATGGTAACGTTTAATTACCTTCCTTCCAAAGTCCGAACTAAGAAAAAATGCTGAACGTTGTCTGGATTGGGATAAACATCGGAATTATAATAATCATCGGAAGAAGACCGATGATTTATTTATTATGATGTTTATTATTTTTAAAAAACCGGGCTTACATATAACACGAAATTTGACTAAGGTAACATCATTTTCAGCATTGCATCAATGGCCATTGTGTAAATGAGAACTCCGTGTTAGTTCCCTATACACTCAGCACAACGATGCCGCCGTATTTTCCGAATTTTGGTCAATCAAACTACTTGTTTTTACGACAAACAAATGCCACGGACAACGAGAACAAACCAGGTACGACGGGACTTTGAAGTATCTCCACACTTTCTTCCGCATGTGTTCGCGAGTGTATTCCCAAGTATCGTCACGCGAAATCACCGCGTGATCACGACGAGGTGATGACCGAAAATTGGTGAAATCATCAAGTTTAATTTTCAATAGCTTGGGTAAACATTAAAAAATAGGAATGTGGTGAATAATAAACAATTCAATCTTTATGATTTATTCTTACCCTACATTTTTGTTGGTTTTTTCTTCAACTTTCGCTGACGTAGTATTATTCCGTTTTTTGTTTCACAAATTGCACATATCGGTCGGCGCATGGAACTTTTTTAGCTCCATCAAATAAATATATCAAGTAAAATTACATAAAAAGAACACTACGAGGGTGTATAAGAATATCACGAAAACCACTGCGGAAACGTCGCCTCGGCATTTACGTTGAAATAATTCTTTTCACACACGCGCAACATTAACAGGGCGAGGCCATTTTACTTGAAACGCATAATATTTCAAGATATTATCTTGCGATATATCTGCCGGATAAAACATCTTAATGAAAGAACATATCGCACGCGCTTTAACGTAATATTATGCATATCTTGTATACGGTAACGAGGAGTTAGGTTTGCGCTCTGCTTTTCTACTTGCCGCATCTACATTCGCATTTATATCATCTCCAAACGCTTTTTATAATTATCAATAATGAGTCCAGTCGTCCGCGCAGAAACTCGAAGGTCCTTGTATTTTCTTACAGTTGACAGAACGCGCGCGCACATTTTTCACATCCTTCGAGTTTTCTACGCAATAACATCATCATACATAAAATTGTTTTAAAAAAAATATGTATATAGTTTCTGCTCCGTCTCGATCTGACGTCGAAAGATGCTTTCTAACACTTTTCCTCCTTACGGGCTCCGTCGATATTCGAATAAGCATGTTTATTGGATAAAACACTGTTCGATATATTGAAACGGATGAGGGTATCTTGCGCGTTTCTCCTTCCTTCCTTCCTTCCTTCCTGCCGTCTCTGCGTCGATTTTTAGCCGACGCAAACTCCCTTTAAGGACGCGCAGCACCGACTTCTCACAGATTGCAAATGGCACAGCCACGTTCTCAGCCTGTCGATCAGCTCCGCGCAGTCTGATGCCATATCCGTGCACTCACCGTCCTCTGTTTCTAGAAATAATATCAGCACAACTATAGATCAATGAATGATCGCATGACATCGCATTGCCGGACAATAGTCATTGGTTAATGAGAAAAAGCAGGGATGCGCTTGCACCATTGAATGAAAACAACGCTTTTCGAAGGATTTAACATTCGAAAATATATACAAAAGCACGATTCGAATACACTTTGGAATGAAAAAGCATTGAAAAGTGTAATTTTCATTCGATGGTGCCTGCGCATCCCTGCTGGATCGGAAGGTGAGGTGCATTCGAAAAAATACACCTTATGACGTTATTACGAGTAACAATAGAGAACCGCGCGGAGCTTGTCTTCATTTCTTACTCGAAATATAATCGAATAATTATGTAGCAGAATAAAGAACATGTGAAATGCATGATGATAGACCGCGCACCGTTGAGTAGTCAATATTTTTATTAGAGTGTGATGATTAAAACACTGGCATAGCCCCTGTTCGGATGCCAATGTTGAATGAATCCGCCTATTAAAAATAAGATTATGTATGGGTTGCGAAAAGTGGGCTCCTCTTCGAGAAGAAACTCTGGACCTGCAACCCCTAAGAAGTCTGATAGACGAGACCCAAATAGGTACCAGCCGAATTACGGCTGCGAACGGACTTTGATGACTCGTCGTCGTGGGCTCAGGGGAAACTGGCGCGGAAAAGCTATGCCGCGCGGTATAGCCGCCGGTGCGAGATTCCCTCGATCAAACGGAGCGCCGCGCCGACATCTCCGAACGTGCCGTTGAATGGCTTCGACGCGGTTTATCCATATAGCTACCGCACGCGGCGAGTGAGAGGCTTGCTCGATGATGACGTGTTTGATTTGAAAATGAGTGCGGCCGGTGCAAATGTATTCTCTCATTTAGGATAGGAAGCGCAGTTGCGCGCATGCTCCACCAAATTTGTAGAAGAAAACAAACGTGAGTATGTAAATTTGGAAAAATATGTAAAAGAGTACCCAGCCAACGAAAAGGTATATAAAGATTGAGAGATGCGAGATTTTGAATCTTGAATTCGAAACGTTTTGTTTTTTTCCTTGTTTTCTTACCACGGCGACCGGAAGTGCTTTGTCGGCCATATTGGTCTCCGATGGCGATCGAAGTCGTGAACGAAGCTGTAGTCGAGGTATTTTTGTATTTAAACGGTGTTATTTTCTGATGTAACGCGTTGTTCGTATTGCCGTTTAATTTGGAAGGTGCGACGGGACTCGGGGTCGACGACGATGTAAAACCGTTGTACAGATAATTATAATAATTATTTGCTTTTCTTGTGGTCGACGTCGTGCTGATTTCAGCCGACGAATATGGGCTGTACCGACTCTTCACCTTATCGTAATCATTGATAGCGTTGTAGTCGGTCGTCCTCACGGATACCGGCGTCGCCTGAGTACTGTGTGTGTCAATGTTGTGACGCGTCGTCGTTGTGTATGTGTACGACAGGGATGAACTGATGTATGGTTGTTTTGAATATTTGTGTACAGTTTGTGTCGTGCTTCGTGTCGTAGTGTCCCATTGTGACCTGTGTGGAGCATATCGAGATACACTAATATACCGTCAACTATATTAAATATACACATATACATAATACATCATTTTTACAGTTGAATATCGAAGAAATTATTATCTTCGGACCCACGAAATTATCCATAAAGTTTAGTGACTAATATACGAACAAAAAACTCTATTCAAGATTTTTGAACCCTGGTGAAAATATCTCTGACAACTTGTCTGAAAAACTGTAACCGGTCTGTTTCGGTAACTTTCATAGATTTTCTTACATTTTATTCAAAATGTCTCTGATATTTCCTGAAAATCTCTGCAATCTTCTGCGTACGAAATCCAGCTGGTACAAATTATCAGAAAAATACAGTGTTTTCTGAAAGACTGTAGAAAACTCGGATTTTTCTAAAAAGAATATATGTGTCATTTTCTGCAAAACTGCTTCTCTCGGATAACGCGAGTTCGTAGAATTTCACACAGCTTACGAGTTTTCTCGAAGATATGCTCCTTCTCCGACCTAGACTTTCGTACAAAGACTAGTCTTTCTTCGAGAAAATACGAGTTATGCGGCCAACCATGGGGAAAATTTCATAGAAAACTCGGAATTTCCCTGGATGTTTCTACAAGACAGATTTAACATTGATTTTTTCCGAAAATAGTTTCTAAATATAAAAGAGAAACCGGCATTAAGTATCTACCCAATTAAGAGGCAATGATACTTGGCTCGGAACGTGATCGCCCAATGTTAAACGCCTATAGGGCTGTCTCTCTTACACCTTTTTGTTTTTTGATTCTCCCGACCAAACGACTTCGACGATCGAGGAGCCAGAAGCTTAGCCCAATTCTGCCGTTCATCCGCACATTCTCTCAAAATCTGAGCTCTATCCGCCGAGTACTTTGGGAGGAGGGAGTGCCACTGCCTCTTAATAGTTTATTTCAGAGAATTTGACACGGAAATCAGAGATTTTCAGAACAATCAGGACCATTTGGTTTCAGAGAAAACAATGACTTGATTTGAGAAGTACGAAAAGTGAGAGAAATTCAGAAATATTGTCAAATATTTCCAGAGAAACATTTTCACTAGGGAATAATCATTGACATTTTTCGATGTATCACTGTTTCTTACGACGGATCATCAATGTGAACAAGGTACAAAAAAGATAAATTTTTCAATGGCAACAATGATAAAAGGTTAATTGAAAATAAATTTACCTGTAATCTGTACTGTTATATTGACCAAATGCGGGTCGATTCTGGGTGGCAGCGCTGTAAATACTGTCTCGTCGAACATAAGTTGGTATATTTTGCGTGTAATCGGGAATTATGTTCTCATGCTCGGCCACACACTTTCCACTCAGGCAATACTGAAATCACGAGGGTTATAGAAATTAGTTGACGCAGTTGATGCCAAAATATGCTCTACAATCTCAAGTTCCATGTAGACCAGAGATCACCCATGGGGTGTCAGAAGTTAAAAAAAATGCTATACAAACTGTTTTACTACGCAATGACGAGAAATAAAATAGGTGTATCATCCTCCACCCTCGACTATAATTGAACATAATGCTGTGTACTTGTAAAAATGTTTCAGTGTCTCACCTGTCCATCTCCGCAAGGGGAGCCCTCCGCTGCTGGCCTGTAAGCCACACAATAGCCCGAGCCAGCGTCAAAACAGAAAAGTTGAGCGCAGACACGGTCATCTTTCTGCTTGGAGCAACGAAAACACACACACACACACACAAATAGCATTATTGAAGCGTCAGTGGTGACAATTAAGATGCACGTGTGTCGTTGTAGAGTGCGAAACTTACGAAACACGCGCTCGTTCCGCGATCCTTTCGACACTGTGCGTCCAGAGATAATAATTTTCCCGGCAAGACTCTTGGCAACGCCTCGTCTTCGTGTGGCGCGTTGTAAAGGCAGGTTGCCGTGTCACCACTGTGAAAAAGTCAATTGAAAAATAGTTAAGCACAGTGTCGTATTTTTTCATGAGCTCATTTCGTGGTATTTAATGCAATTCATCAGAGTACATGTAAAACGCACTTTAAGAAATGATGGAACGAAGAAACGCTGCAATGTGACCACTTGAATCCTTTTTCAGTGTGTCTGAGGTCGCTCATGATGTATCCATCTTCCCATCGACACTTTTCCGCTCCTGGTCCACCAAGGTAACTGGGCGGTGGTGAGCCATCGTGTACGGCACCTAATCTGTATTGGAGTTAATCAGCGTTGTTAAATCTTGTTTACCTTATCGGTCCAATCGAACACTTACAGATGGCCGACCTCGTGGGCAGCTACAATAATTCCACTGAATCCACCAGTGTCCTCGATAATGGCCACCGAATTGACCTTTTCAAGTCGCTTATTCACGACGCAGGCACCACCTACGTACGCAAAGCCTGCGTACATAAATTACGTTATTACTTCTCCAGTATTTTCACTCGTTCGCCAAATATTCATTATTTACTTAAAAAGAAAAAAGAAAAAAGAAATGTCAGCTCAACTAAGGTGTTCTTATTACCGAAGCGGTTACGCAGTTATAATATAACACGCGCTTTCTTAGATTGTAAGACAGTCAAGCGGCAAGTCAAATTAATATGAAAGCGAAATCATTTGTATTCGGTATCTTCGATCCTCAACACATAACGAACATCGATCCGAAGGTCGAATTTTAATTGTACATGCGTGCATGGTGCATGCCAGATGAAACTATATAGAGCGCACGCGCATTGTGGACTTTGTCTAGTTTCACTTGATGCGCCCTGCAATGCTTTACGCCATCCGGATTTAATTTCTTATCGCGTTGTCCATGCCGCCATGTGGCAAGATCGCGAAGATACTTTCATTGAATTTCGGTATTATTTCTTGGAGCGATGAAGTATATCGAATTATTAAGTAAACGTACGGTTTTCGTAGCGTGAATATTCAAATAGTACGCAAGGATGTAATCAGCGGCCTTTATGTAAGCTGCATGCATTGGAGACCATTTTTCGCATAAATTTCCATTCTTTGATGAAATACTTTCACTTTGTCACTTAACGCGGCATAAGAGTTAAGAAAAAGCGACCAAAATGGCTTGCCCGGTGTTAGTTTGTCTTTAGCCGACTATAGTTTGCCACTGTATCGGTAGTACTGTGGTACGGAGAAATGTCCATCCGTGAAACTACAGATACCACACAGACAAATCTGTTTACGCCCAGATGAGAAATCGTCCAGACACACGACATCGACTTACCGACCGCGTTCCTTTTTTCGTTACGCATCCAAAAAGATATAAAAAACATATGTGAATCAGGAAAAGTTGAAGATACAAATAAATAGGTATATAGCGTGTGAAGAAGGTGCAGTAGAAGACAATACATTGCGAAGGTAGTTGTTTTCATTTTTTTTTTTTCGTTTTTTCGTTTTTAGTCCAGGGCGATTTTTCGTGCCACGTTACATCGACAGTCAGCCCCCGGGGTTTTCTTGAGGCGTGCTATCAATCTAACCGTCACTCTTCCCTGCCACTTCCGTTGATGAGGAGGGGGTCGGACCAAAAACACCGATTGCTGCGATATTCACCAGAGAATATCTTTCTCTTTCGGCTGCCGATATTACTGGCTCGAAGAAATAATATTCTGCTCTCCGACAAAGCATCGTCAAATAATAATTGATAAACCATAACAATTGATAGCTGGATGCTTTTGTCACAGAGCAATATATTGTTTGTTTAAGAGGACCATAGTGCACATCTTTCACAGAATATCAGCGGCCGACGGAGGAAAATAGTCTTGAATAGTCATTCCGGTCTCGATCAGTGTGAAAAACGGTAATAAACTTTTTTCAAGCTTACTGGCATCTTACGGCTTCAAGAAGAAATTCATCGAATGCGGATATCACCAGCGCATTCGATGAATATCTTCTTGAAGCTGTAAAGTGTCGATAAGTGTGAAAAAAGTTTATCAGAGTTTTTATCACCGACTGCGGTATTTCACACGCTCTTGATGTAAATCAGCGATATTGACCTGACGTCCCGCCCCTACATTTAACACATTTTTTGTTGTTTTTATTTACTTTTCATTTTGTTGAGTTTACAGTGCCGGAGGACGTGAATAGTTAAAGCCAGTGTGCTGAGTGAGCTAGCAGAGGGAAATTGAATGATACAAAAATCATTTGGAAAAAGATCAAATCATGTAGTTTTCCCTCACGTACCAAGAACGCGAATGTCACAGGTAGAAAATAAAGCTCACGTGATCTCCCAGATACACGTATTTTTAGTACACACACACGATAGATTTGGAAAATGATAATACATACAATGTATAAGTAACAAAGATTTGCCAGAGATAGAAGAAATTTGAAACATAGAGAGTCGATAGATTCTTTGACGGTAAACAATCTTTTGATTTTTGATACATCATATATATATATGCATATAAAACCTCGCAGTGAATAAACAAAAAAGAGTGCAAGTGCAAAATATCGACAAGGATCCCGATGTGAGGCATTTTTTAAATTATTTGTGTGTATATTTTGTTTTATCGTGTCCTTCCCTGACTGGGAAACGTACCTGCTGTTCCTCTATTGCACACGTCATTCGCGTATTGCCTCCTGCACATATCTAATCTGCAACGCAACAACAAAAAATCGTCTTTTATCTTGTTTGAAATTGCAATAGTTTACAGTGATACCGAACCACGTCACACGGGACAATAGCGACAAATGTAAAATGACTGTCGCCTTTGGACTAAGGATAACTGACCAATGTCGAAGAGACAGAGGCCTCTAAAAATGTTTCTAGCTATTTTATAATGAATTTATTAATTGTTGCCATTATTCTTGTCATTCAATATGAATATTCTGGGTATCCTGAACATCGTTTCTCTTGTTGCGTAAAATAAGATTCCACGATACCCGGGGTTGATAAAAATAAATCAAAGTATTCGCTGAGAATGTACGACTGATAAATCCCTAAAGTTTCGATAGCACACCCCAGTGTTGGTCCGTCTAACGTTTTTCTTCTTATTTTTCTTTCTTTCTTTCTTTCTTATCCTGCTCCTGCCGGAAGCGAAGGGATTAATTACTCCGATAGGTAAGCGGTGTCAAGACTCCGATTCCTTCTGAGCACTGTTATATGTATTACATGTATTAGTGCTCTTCGTGGTTTATTCTGCGATCACGGTATATAATCGAATATTTACAACGTGAACCAGAACTGAACCCGCCGTGTCACAACAACACCCATTATTATGCTATTGACAGTTACAGGATTAATGATAATTATCATTATTTGTCTATGTACAAGTTTAGCTCAGCTGACGACGGAGCAATGCAATAATAAGCCAGAAAACGAATACAACAAAGTAATTAAGTGACACACGAAATGTTGTTGTTGTTGTTGTTGTTGTTGTTTAAGCATTATCGGTATCTTTAATTGTGACCATACCGGCAGTTCCCTTAGTGCAGCGGCCACCTTTCCTACGACGGCACATATCATACCTGTTCATCGAAATAAAAAGAAATCGACAGTATGAAAATATTAGAATTCAAAGGATCTCTTCTGTGAGTGTGTTAATTATGGTGCAAATTCGAGAGATATCATTCGCGAATGACGCAGTCAAATAATATAGGACAATCCAGCAACGCATTTGTAACACTGATCAATTGTAAAAACCTGCAACGCGAGTTGCAACGTTTTGATCATTGCAATCACTCAAAACTCATTTAATACGCGAATTATCGTGGTAGAAACGATTTTTCCTAAGAAATTGCAAGTTTTATGATTCATGAAATTGGTATCAACTCGGAGAGAACGAGTGGCGTAAAAAGGGTTGCTACGTGCGAAAAACTACCGTGTTTTTTAACTACATCGGTACGTCGATCTTTTTATCGTAATCAGTGGAAATTCATTCTCCGATGAATAAAAATGTGATAAAACAAAGGATTTCTGCGAAAGCATTGTAACATGAAAAAATCCGAGATCCTACTGTTAAAAAAATTGTTTTGCTGTTTTTTCCATAAAATGTGGCCTGAAATTACAGAAATAGTTCTGAATAGATTTTTTTTGCCGCAAAAATACGCATATTTTCGTTTTTTTTAATGATTTCGATACGATTGATCGTTTCCGAGACACTACAGATTAAATGAAAAATGAAAAAATTGGCATATGGCGTCAATTTTTTTTTTTTATTTGCTGCATTTATGGATATCACTGAACCTGATTTTTAGAAGAAAAAAAAAAACTCGCGAACTTTTTTTCTTTTTTTATGACGAAAGTACCGTGGAATGCCTCGTATTGTTTTGAAAAAGTTGGGGCTAATTAGACGGCAAGTCGTGGTAAAAAAAATTCGACTGCACTTGTTATGTATAGTTTCAAGTATGATCGCCCTTACTTTGTAACGGCAACGGCTATATCGTAAACGGGAAGTCTCCTCTCCCGGAAGAGATATTTGCCCATGTCAGTCAACGCAGCTGCCGAGTCGATAGCATCACGGCCCACGCGATTCCTTTCCAGATACGGCGTTGCATCTCTTCCCTTAAAATAACTAAAATGTTAATTTGGTTCCACAACTACTCTTTCATGGTCAGCTCAATTTAATCTGCGCTGTTACCCACATTGCTTTCCACATAAACGCGCTTGTGAATATGTGTGTTACCGATGCACAAATATGAGGCATTCCTGGCCAACAAAGCAAGCGTTAAAAAAACGTGCAAAATTTTTGTGAACAATTACAAACTTTTAAATTAGGGCAAAAAAGTGTGTTATTTAAAAGATGTATGAAAAAAAAAGTTGAAGTGAATAAAAATAAAAGTATTTTTTCGAGCATATAGAGAAGTATAAAAGGTTATGGAGGAAATTGGAAGGCGCCAGTTAGGCTTGAACGTTTGCTGAGTTGGCCAGGCCAGGAGTACCTCGTATCCTCTTTATCTAGTATCTTACCCTCGATATAATAATACCAGCAATGCTGATACGTATTTTTGGTCCTTTCAGCAGCTTGTACCTCAAGTCGACACCATTCCAGAACGAGACAAAGTATCTTTTGATCTGTACGTTATCGCCACCGTGCAATCTATCAAACATACAAATAACACTTTTAATCGATTTTTCAATGTACTTTGAATGCGTCTTGACTAAGTTATAAGAAACTTTTCTCAGTTGCTGAATCAACTTATTTATTCAACCAATCAGGGGACGTAGAGTGCATCATTTTCCGGTTATTTTCACTGTAAGTTTACCTATATCCATCGTAATCGACGATACACAAAATTTCCGGATAAATGACGTAAGGCGCTTCGCGCCTGGTCCTCGTCCCAAGAGATCTCTTCGACCTGAACCTCTTGGACAAGTGGTCAGGCTCCATCAGCACTGTCAACAGAAATTGGTAACGATCAAGGCTTATAAAGCAGGCAATTAATATGCTGACTAGCGAGCAAATGAATATCTCCGTTAAATATTTTCGTATACTATGTATACACTGCAGAGATATTTTGGTAACAGGATATTGAACGAAATTGAGGAATCTAGCGGAATATGAGATCTGTCTCTGACTATATTGTCTGGGTAGAGTGAAATAAGTGGCATATAGAAATATGTAATGCAATGTAATACTGATAGCTAAAAATATCAATCAAACGATCTCTCTATCCGTCTGTTGATCCATTGAATTGCGTCGGGCGACTCACTGAAGTCACTGTACTCGTCGTCCATGGGCCGACTCGACCTCCGGAACACCACGTGATGATTCGTTCGCCTCAGGCTCCTCTTGGATCTTGTCGTGACGTTGGGCCACAGACTCGGCTGATGAAGACCTTCCGCGTTCTCAACGATTTCTTTGAGAACTCGCTCCGGAAGTGGCCGAATAACCAATTCCGAACCAATATTGCCATCCTGCGATTATGTAAGATAATTGAAGATTAGGATTCGATCGTTAATCGAAGCATTTGGATAGTTTTTAAGAATCATTGAAGGCTACGAGGAGGCCTCTTCCACCGGGTGGCCTGAAAAGAGCGTTTTGAACCTGCGGATGATTGTGTTTACCGACGGCCACCTCGCCTAATTGTATTCTCTCCTGCACTTTCCATCCTGCAGCACCAGCAGCGGCAGCAGCATGACTCGCGAGCGTGCCGTCGCGACCGCGACATTACTACGTCATTTGCGAGCGCGCGCGCGCGCTATCTTGGAATCGCTATCCTCTAATTGTTTTTCCACAAGGGAGCTTTGGGTGGGCTGCCAACCGCGAGAGAGCTCCGGTACACGTTATGATGAATTGCGGTATTGCCCCCCGCCCGGCCCGCCCGGCCCGAGCGGGTTCTCGCTAATTATACACGAGTTGCTCGCGAGCCCGTGCTATATTACGGAATCTCGGGCGGAATCACGTTGACGAAATAATCCGCGAGGACTCGCGCAGCCAGTCCAGCACAGAACAAGAGACAATGACGAAAGAGAAGAGAGAAAAATGAGACGGCCGCGACAATGAGTAAGCCGCAGAGTGTACCGGAGGAAGGAAGGCAGGATGCAAAAAGTAGCTGTAGAAAACTTACAACGACGACTTTCCCAGTCGGATCTTGATGCAATAATATTGATGCCATGCTCGCCGTGTCTTGATAAATGTCACCGATGTCGACGCTTGACTGCAATCGAGAACGATCAAACTTGTTGATTATTTTTCACGCATCGATAGGTATATTTATTAATTATGAATTTATTGGGTTTAAGCACCTCTTGAACCTCTTGGTAATAGAGACCGTGGAGATTCGAATCGTTCCGCGCTACGGTCCACATTGGAACGTGCTTGTTGTCTGGAAAGAGGCCCTTGGTTGGTTTCAACGACAAATTATAATCTTTCCCGAACGCCTTGAGATGAACTTCGGCCGGCTCGACGATTTCCGCACTCCTTTTGTAAGTTGTATGCAACACTGGCACGATCTCGTACGCGGGAACTGCGAATAAAAGCATCAAAAACAATTTCCACCGATATGTCAAAGTTTTGAAACTTGGATTATTTGGACAATCAGAGACTACACTTACCAGATCCGTGATCCGCCTGGAATACCGACATCATTTCTTCCGCAGTCATATGCTCATGAACCTGAACACACAAATTGCAACGTTTTCTCACAAATGTTTAACTTTTCTTTGAAAAAAAAAAAAAAAATCGAGCTACTCGAATATTGGGCCTTTTTTAACGCGAGCGTTTTGCACGGTTGTTTTTTGTTTTCCAGTGATAGCTGCAAAGAAGCAATGTGCATTGGGTAAGAGCCAATAAAAGACATAGAAGCGTATCGTGGTATATCTATAGATGAAAGCGAGACGCAAAGACGAGGAAAAAAAGTATCTGCCACTTTCACCGTACCGGAGTGGACACCTTCGGGATTCTGTTCTCCATGGACGCACGTAACTCGCAGACACGAGTTCGAGTTGAACTTAAAAGAGTCGAAAGAGTGAATAAGCAAACTAACTGTCTCGTATATTTTCGTGCCGATGATACCTGCCGCCTGCCTGCCTGCCTGCCTGCCCGCCTGCCCGCTTGCCCGCCTGCAGCTCCGCCTCCGTGGAGGCGAAGCGGCAGAGTTGACACGCAGAGACATATTATACGTCTACGTTTGCATCGCGATTGAGTCCCCTCTCTTTCTCTCTCTCTCTCTCGAAAAGATTGGTTCGGTAAGAGACGACGCGCGACGAAAGGTCGACTCACCGGCTGGTCGAGCTGGTCATGGCGCCGTCGATGAGAGTGAAAGGTTTACATTTACAGAGAAACGAGACGATCCTCGCGAGTACCAGCGACGACGTCGGCATGCATAACGTTGCCACAAGCTCGCAGGAATAAAGCGGACTCGAGCAGAGTGGCGCGCGGCAGCTCCGCTTACACGTGTATTTAACAATGGCGCATCAAGAAGACTCGTGTAGATACTCGAACGGTGTAAGGTTGATTGAAACAAATCGTTTGCCGTTAAAAAAGCTTACGAGTTTTTCGAGGTAAGCGAAAGTGGTTATTATGGACGAGAGAAAAAGAAATGTATTTCCTCGATATCGTTTTACACCAAGGTCAAGACATGGGATTTACGGGAATTGACTGTCCGGCTGTCCTCGCATGTTCCAAGCGACTCAAATATTTATTCTTATTATTATATCTCTTGACTGCGCGGCGGCGGCAGCGGCGGCGGCGGCAACTGGTATTTCCGTCTACGGTCGCAATATAATAAGACATTATACCGTCGAGTCGATGGCGTCTCTCGAATATTCTCGTTAGCGGCGCGCGCGCGGGCGACTACTCTGCGAAATCCTTCTAGTACCACTCGCTAATCGACTTGACGTACGCGTATTTAGGAAGATAATGACTCTCGAACTATAGCAAACTGGACTTGAAAGAATTATCACGCGAGATCGAACAAGGTTCATGAAAATATGCGGTTACACTGACTTTTAGAAGGCTCTTTAGCTGTTTGTCTTGTGACAATATTGCTCCGTGTATTTTTTTCGTCCTTGGAATTCTCGTAAAAACATGGAATATCGGGTTATTTGAAAATGTACGCTCAAAGCGTATCCTTAACGAGAGTTTGCCCGAGTGGATGGACAATTTGCAGCGACACTCGCGGCAATGCGCGCGGAGAAAGAACAAGCATATAATTATTAAGTTGATTTTGGTGTCGCGCGGTGACGTGTTTCGCGCCGCTTCTTACCTTGTGGCATCGTCCGACAGATGTGATGCTGGCGATGCATAGTAGAACGAGGGCGCGAATCATTTTCGGTTGTGATATTCCTGATTGGCCGCAGCACATCGCTGCAAAAAATAGAATAACGAGATCAAGGATTGATATCAAAGTGCAGAGACAAAGTATGCATAGACCATAGTGTTGAGAAGGGACGCGACGCGGCGAATGGGCAGGACGGGACATGAATATTAAACGGAAAGTAAGAAACAACGAAATATGGATATTACGCATATAGGTAGCGGCTACGTATCGTGACTAACCTTCGTGCGCGTGGAAGCATTTGTCAAAATATTCGAATACAAGAGGTGGAAGAGGAAGAAGAAAATCAAGGTAAATCCAGGCGGTAACGCGGCTACGCGGTTGCTGCGCGGCGCTCGGGGGAAGTGCGCCGATCCCGGAAGGAAAGTTTGCCGTGCGCTCGCTCGCTCGCTCGCTCGCTGCATCGAATTAAAGCGCGCGACTGTAGCCACCTTCAAGCGAGTCGACGAATTCTTTCGCGTTTGCTTGTTCGCTCGAGTCGACTCGCCGTCGACGCGACAGGCTGTTTGGAATTGCGGACATTCCCCAATTTCGTAAGTAGGTATATCGGTACGTCGAAACCCGAATACTCGGGAATCCCGCAAAGTCGTTGATAGATATTCAAAAATCATGTGACAAGTGTGAAAAGCGAGTGGACATAGCGGGTAATAAGTCGTAGCTGCTACATCAACGCGAGCGCACGACAATAAGAATAATAACAGCGCGTGTGTATCACTTCCTCGGGTGAACGACCAAGGAAACGGTACTTGGCTATTACTAATCACTCGTCGGAATATCATTTCCATTTTTAAAGAAAAAGTAGCTTCACTGCTTGGTTATAACGGTGTGACGTAATGTCAAAAAAAGAAAAACACCGGAAACTTGATTCAACCCGTTGGATTGTTCGGAGCTGTGTGTAGGTACGCGTGTTATTCGGTTTGATACTTACGTCCGCAATTAAGCGAATGAAAAAAATGTATTTATTTGGCTTGATAATAAATGCGTGTAGGTGCACCTACCGCGTAGTATGATACGAAGGTAGGTAAGTAGGTAGGAAATTTCGAAAAACCGCGGTAGCCCTGAAACGTCAAAGAAGCAGTAGTATCCTTTCATTTAGCACTACTCAAGTTAATATACGTTCGACAAAAGGCAACTTAATATGCTATTATCGTTTCCGCAACTATGATAAACTTATTCTCTCGCGCGGTTGTTTTATGCACGCGGATGTGCAGAGCCCGCCCCTTGCTATTCCCGCAACGCGACGCGTCTTCGTATGTATCCCTTTCTATTTTTTCGTCGTATTGTTTCGTCGATAAAACGCGCGCGCGGCTGCAGCTGCTTATTGCGTCGTCACGATATTATCTTCTATATCAGTCTACCGGATTCTGCACCGGGATCACTCGGATGGATTTTCTAACGTGAGCTGCCGTGGCTGCTTCGCTCGCACGCGATTAAAGTTAAAATCGCGCGCCATTGCCGCGACGGATCTTGGATTCGTTGCAAGGTGAACGAGTTACATTCTAACGTTTCGCTAACACTCGATCCCTTGGTATTGTGCATGTATGATAAATACAATCGGAAACTGGTAATAAGTGGAAAGATTGAATTTATCTCACGAGTAAATTTATTTTTACGGGAGGATGATAATTGATCGGGTTTTATGACTGATAATCGGACGTTCGCCTCGCATTATTTGTAGGTACCCATATCGAAATATCGAATTATCGACGCGTTCGAGAGAGAGAGAGAGAGAGAGAGAAATGAGATGCATTAGCGATATTAAGTTGGCAGGCTCGTTGACCGGTTTGTCGTTAAAACCGAAAGACGCACACACGGATTCGGTGGAGATGTCGAAATTTCACGCGAGCTTGAGTCTCGGATAGAGTCTCAGGCGCACCTGTGCGTATGCTGCTGGCAGTGAATCATGTTTTTTCACGCGTAGTCGTCGTCGCGTCCTCGTCGTCGTCAACAGCGTCTACAACCGGTCAGAAAATTTCATTACCTACTCCTTTATAACCACTTGCCAGAATGATGAATTGACGCGTCGAAGATTGCGGTCGCGGGAAAGGTTCGCGCGCGCGCGCGCGGCCGGCTAGCTATAACAAAAGCAAAAACTCCCTTTCTGCATCTGCGTGAAGACATAAACTCGTAATTATTTATATTTCTCCTCTTTTACTCTCAATTCTCATTTTTCGTCGCTAAAATCGTGAGATGAGATTTCGAATTAGTGATGATGCTGTTGTTTTGTGTGCAGCGGCTGCGATCGTGAGTCGCATCTAGGAAAATTCCACTTCCACGCGGGAGAAGGTCGTATATGTCTTTCTGTAGGACGATCGAACGTTAACCTCTTGTATTCTTCGATTAGCTATATAATATACCCTTGCGGTGGTGCCTGGCGCGGTTGCCACCGGCGGCTTCCTAATTCAATGGACCTCCGCGTGAGCGCGTGCGGGGAGCGCAGCCGAGTCTCTCCGTTAATACCTATCATAAAAATACGATAGTCACGCTGAGAAATAACGAAAAAAAGAAAGCACTTGACATTTTTTTCTCCCTCTCTCTCTCTCTCCCATCTATGAGTAATTTGTCACTTTGACTCACGTTTGTCCCCGCGCGACAATATAATCGCATTTTCGAAAAAGCATCACGACATGAAAAAAAGCAAAAAAAAGAAAAGAAAATACAAGTATAGATTTCCTAATACCGCGTCGAAATGGGTCATTTGTCTAATGATTCGGCAAAGCTGCACGAGTGAAGAAACAAACAATGGAGATAATCGTGCCATTTCCAGTCTGTCTTGGTACAGTCCCGGCGGGGTCCGCGTCGTCGACCCGCTCGCGCCGAGTGAGAGTATGCGAATTGTTCTCACGCTCGTTCATTATCGCAAAAAAGTGAGCGAGTGGTTTTTGCCCCGCTGCATGAACGTACATACGACACTCAAAGAGACCTCATTTAGACTCTACGGAGAGCAGCCGCCCCACGCGTTCTTTCCAAGCCTATAAACTATACAGTTATTTCGTAGGTACGTGCGACTGCATTTTTTTTGTTGTTGTTTTTTCTCAATTGACCGGTCGAAAAAAGTGACCCCTACATTTGTTTAGCGTTTATTTCGTTGATTCGTTCGCTGAATAATTGCATGCCCAGGGATACGCGATACAGGTGCGCGTCTCGAAATCGTTGATACTTATTCCAAATTCTCGGAATTCTCTTGGCATTGCGGATACGCGGTAACTCGCACGGATATATTAAATGTAAATTTCGCGTGGCTCGGGTCCACGGCTCTTTTCAGACGTTTAAATTCTCCTGGGTGTCGTATTATAGCCCACCGCGCACCGACCGGCTAGGAAAAAACAACAAAAAAAACACGTTTCTGAACGCGCGCGCGCGCGCGCGCCGACTCGTCTTATTCGAGTAAAAAAGGAGGCGCAGAGGCGACTTTTGCTGGCGACGAAAAAAACTGGTTCCTTATACCGTGACACGAACCCGGCGGTCACATCGCGCATACTATGAAAAACTATTAGCAGAGTGCGTCGCCTCCGTCCGGGCGGAGTCCACGGCGGACGAGCCAACGATTAACCATTAATTAGCAGCACCGAATACTCTATGACAACGCGATATTTGCCTGAAACGGCTTTCGAGCGAGCGAAAAATCTTTGTGGAAAACCGAAACAACGACGCCCGATTATGAGCGTGTGTCCATTTTTTGGATTAATTCTTCGCGATGCTAAGCTCGAAACCGCATGTATTTGGCACTGTTATCCGCTAGAAAAATAACGAGCGTCCATCAAGTGAAGTTTCGAACCCAACACCACACATGATGACGTATCGACACACATTTTAGGACGTTTTTTCATCAAGTTTACGCATTTCTTTTTTCCATCTTCACAAATATTGTTAAATTGACGAATGTCATAAACTACGACATCGAAACAAGCGGCTGACACTAAATATTAACTCGTCGGACTATTGTGACCTTGAAGTCACACAAGTAGGTAATTGAAGTAAA
The DNA here is from genome assembly GCA_963932165.1 of Pimpla rufipes. Classification (NCBI taxonomy): domain Eukaryota; kingdom Metazoa; phylum Arthropoda; class Insecta; order Hymenoptera; family Ichneumonidae; genus Pimpla; species Pimpla rufipes. The sequence goes on from OZ010630.1 coordinate 33,979, forward strand.
CCCAACTTTCAATGAAATAGCATTGAAAAAAAAAAAAAAAAAAGAGTTGTTGTTTTGTTGTTAAATACAAAAAAACAGCAACAACGACTCTTGTTGCAACGATCTATCGATCGCGCGCGCGCGCGCACTCGTGCACTTTGTGCATATAACGGCGCTCACTGGTGAAATCATTGGCGGAAGTCGAGTGGGCAACCGCGAAAGCGCGCGCGTGATCTATATTACGAAATTGGCCAGTGTTAAAGTTATGAACACCGATCGTGTAAATCCTCACAAGCTCGTGCGACTAATGGGTTTTGCTAATGAGAGGAAAAAACACCTTGATCCTTTATCCGACAAACTATATTTCTCTTATTATGTAATTTTCTTTTCTCCCGCGACTTGGTTAATATAACCTCGGTTCGTGGCCGCCACGAGGCCGGAAGACCGTGTCATTTTTAACCAATGACTCGTGTACACACGCGCAATCCGGTTCGATTACCCCGTAGGGAGGAAAACGGTTCGCATTTCTGTCGAGTGGGAGTAATAAAAACCGTATCACGCATACGTCACAGGCTAAAAATGCGAGCTTTTTTTCCACCCTTGTTACACACGCGAGATGGAGTTATTTTTGAGCGCTCAACAGTGCCTTTTCAAGAGTGCCTCGTGTCGAACGAAAAGGACGTTTTTTTCGTTGACTGTGAGAATAATGGACGATTCTAGCGGAGACGTAATGTTTTGAGGCGCAAAGCGCGCGCTGACTAATTCGTATGTTAGCTGCGGTAATAGCGTACCGGTGTTAAACGAAGTTTGCAGTGACACTGTTTGGTTAATGCTAGATAAGATACGTGTCCGAAAGGTTACGAGACGACGAAGAAGAGCGCTGTAGTCGGGAGCGCGCGCGGTCCTGTGAATGTAGTCCGCGGGGACGACCTTCGTTGTGGTAGGTTAGTCTCGCGCGGTACTCGCTGGTCAGCTGAAATACAGCGAAAGGCGCGGAATATTAGCAACGCGATTTCAGCACATCGTCTACTTGTTTTCTCGTTACGCAACGCGAGCATACACAGAGGTGGAGACTGTGTGTGACTAGCCGGTATCTATGGCGAGTGGGGCTACATGACTCGGGCCGTGGCGGCGCATAGCCTCGATAGCGGCTCGTATGCACCCGGGTATATCGCGCGCGCCAACGGAATCCCATCTTACGTAATACCGCAGATGCATGTATCACTCGAATGCGTGCACGCATCCGTGCGGCTCGCTCAACGCACATATAGTATACGCATCCGAATCACGCGCGCGACTCACTCCTCGGATACACTCGACGCCGAACGTCGCCTTCGTGCCGAGTCTTTACCTACCCTCTTACCGGACACAACAACGGGGGAAAGGGATATGAAAATACGTCGACGTGCGCCCGCGCTCATGATCATTCATTATTTCCCAAATAGTAGTTTTCTACCGCTAGAGATATTTCTTCTCGCAATACACCGATGGTATAGCGCAACCACATTGACAACTCCGCGCGAGCGCGAGACGGAGCAAGGTTGTGTCTGTACTTCGATGCCGGGTCAAGGTGAATATTTCACAAACGACGATATTCCACCGCGATGCGGATCAATGCCTCAAGATAAGTCATTCTCTTTCCGTCGTTTTTTCATCTTTTTGTTTTCAACAATTGAAACGTAAAACCGGCGTGTCGGTGTAATTATTTTTTCTCTCGCGTCGCCGATATATCAACCTTGACCCGTATTCTTGTGGCGAACTAGACCGACGTCCTGAGAGTAATCGCGTCGTTGCGCATACTTAAACATATTCAGCACGCGGGTGTATTGTGGCCCGAGCGCCCGACTCTTGTATCGTGTATGATGTATCTGCGTTGTATAGCGGTACTTTTATATCAAACGTTCCACTGACAACGCTAGCGCAGCATTCACATTTCGTAAATCCACTCTGAGCCCCCTCGGCGTCCACAAGCACGATCGCAGCACCAATTTCACTTCGACCGTGACTCGGTTTTCAAATTGAGTCAGGAACCCGCCGCCGCCGCCGTCGCGCCATACGCCATCACGGAGGAGAACACGTCAACTTTGTTCTTTTGTTAAATCAACTTGATTATCACCGCGATATCGATTGACGATTCTTATAAATCTATAGGTAGCGTAGGATAAAGAAAGCGCGATATACTTGTGGCTGACCCACATCTACCTTAACCACTGGCCCGCTACAGCCGTGCAGTGATAAAGCGCAGCGAGAGCGCCACCGCGGCGGTGGCAGTCCGTAATTCGCACTAGATTTTCGGATTAAGACACAAGTGTCGCAAATTTCCCGTTTCCCGTGCGAGCCACCGTACTCCGTGTCATAACACATTGGGCGGTTCTCTCATCAAAAAAATGCAATTTTCATTTTTTTCGATTATTCTTTCGTTGGCGAGAATCAATTGTTGTTTGATCCTCGAGCCGCTGCTTTTGAAACAACTCAACACAAAGGCTCGTGAGTGCGGATATTTCCAAGAGAAAAAGATGTATTTTTTTCGTGAAACTTGAGAGCCGGACGAGCGCGATATCTCGCTACGCGACAATGTAACTTGTTCCGCGAATGTAGGTGCGCGGTAAACCCAAAGGCTTGCAGATGCGTACCGCTGCGCGTAACAGTCGCGACAGAACGGTGTATAAACGCGGCCGCGGCCGGCCGCGCGGTTCTTAATTATAATTACTTTGAGTTAGCGAACTCGCCGTGTTGATCGTCGCTCGCGTGCTGGATAGCCAAGTTCGTCCGCGTTTCTGTCATCGTAGCGATTCACTTCCGCAAGCTCACCGCGAGAAATTCACCTCGTAGAACGATCCACCGGGATAATTCGTGACAGGTCTGCTGACCTTGGTGCGTGGTACAGTGCTTTTTCCACTGATTTATTACCATTTTCTCCACAGCTTTCGAGTAATGTAAACGATTGATGGAAATAAAATGATGGAAATTAAGTGCCGCGGCGGCACGGGAGTTTGCCCCCGTTTGCGAAGGACGCGCGCAACCTAGAAAGTATAGTCCGCGCCACGGCGCGGCCCCTTGTCGATGAAATAAATATATCGCGCGCGGCAAATGTCATTCCGTTAAAGCCAAGAATAAGAAGAAGGCACCGCGCAATGCGACTCGCCGCAAAGCTTCCAGATGGTCACTTCTCGCTCCAGGGAAGCCGAACGCAAGCGAATTCGCAATAGATTCACTAATACGCGGACAACCACGCACGCGTCTTGTATCCTTTCGATTCGAGCGACACACATGATACCTACTTATTTCATAGTAGCCCTTCTCGCGTGCCCCTGCCGCCGCCGCTGCTGCTGCCGCTGCTGCTCTCGCAGCTGAGTAGACAGTAGCGAATATAACAGACTCTCGAGAAAAATTACGCCAATATCCGTACGCGCGACGCCAGCCAGCCAGGCAGCCAGGCAGGCAGGCAGGCAGGCAGGATATTGCATTGACTCTTCTGTCCATCCTTTCATTATCCGCGCACTGTTATTAGCTCCGCAAGCGCATCGACTTGGTTACTTATTTTAGAGGAACCTAGGAAGGTACAATTTTTCGGCATCTTGGCTGGTGAGATCGCGGACGGAAGCTCTCGTACCTCCTATATTAATATCGCGTGTGAAACGGTTGCACGGGAATCACTTGTACGACGTGACGAAAGAATTAACACTGTCGGCATAATTTGTGCAAAGTTGCGACTGTCGCGACACTCGAAACGATAGCTCAAGCCCCGCGCGCGCGCGCGCGCGTCTTTCTTTTACTCCTCAACTATTTTACGATTTAGCATTATGTCTGCTATCAGGTTTTCAAGCTGGTAGCTGCTGGCATCAATTATCAAGAAAACCGGCAGCAATTACGACGTCGTTTCCCCGGCGTGTTGAATCGAACGGTGCAAACGACCAAGCCGGAAGTTCATCGACGGGATAATCGGGTACAGGAGGAAAAAGAACATTTCCGGGAAATAATCACTCGTCTCGGGTCACTTGCGTCTAGGATAGGTAGGTGGGTAGGTGGGTCTGCAAACATGGAAAGATTTGTTTTAGGGAATTCCTACGACGCACAGTGATAAGTGTATGCAAGCTGCGTCGAAGCCGCGGTAGCCTACTCGTTATACAGTCAAGCTCTGCATATAGGATTGAGCCTCGCGCGCTCGTGCGGCCGGACCAGGGCTCTATCTATAGGCGAGGCTTACACGAGGACTATCCAACCGATTCAGGACTGAAGGCGAATGCTGTCTCGGCTGCAACTAGTAGGTAATATACCATCGGCACTGCCTCACGGATTGGAATGGCAGCGGCAGCAGCAGCAACAGCAACGCGGCCCGTGTTACAAAATATCAGCTTTCACCATATCAGCACTACGCCGGCGGTTAGTGGCGCGGCGGCGGCGGCGGCGGCGGCGGCGGCGGCACGACTCGAAGTCTCAATGCGCGATACACAGACAGACAGAGCGTCTCAAGACATCGCGGTAATCCAGCGTATTGTGCCCTGCCCAGAGTACCTCTACCGCGACTATCTCAATGTACATTCTAAGCAACGTATCTCCTTTCGGGCCAGACTTTGTTCTATATTTCTCATCGTTTTTCATTCTTGTAGCTATATCCCGCTGATCGCATGTGGATCAATGGATAACTCTTGATTTATAAGGTGCGACATGTATGTTTCGCGCGAGCGACTGCAAAGTTGCGCTTTCCAATCCAAATGGTTCTCAAGCACCCGGCTGTTGCAACGGCCAACGACTCATTTTCAATATGCATAACTATTCTGTATTTTAAATAAATGCACATTTCCATAGAAATGTCAGAAGGAAAAATCCAATTGAGCGAACACACGATCTTTACCCGTCTCGCCGTGCAATTTCTACGGCCATACCGTACGCAATCCTCCCACGATCACGCGGCAATTCCACGTGAGCGAAAGAGCTCAATGCTACTATGGAAAGTATCTCCTTTATAGAGTATACGCTATCGTTGTGTTTTGTTTTTTTTTTTCTTTTTCTTTTTTTAACTGCTCTCCCCGAGCCGCGCTCTCGTTCTCGTACCGACGCGGGCAATACGCTTCGTGAGACCACTGGAATACCGGGTATCGCTTGTAATTCTAGCGGTACAACAACAGTCTGTGCGAGCTCAACGCTTAGGGAGCTGTAAACACAAGCAGCCACAAGTGGCGGTGGTAGTGGTGCGGTGCTAGCGGCTCTACACTCGACTTGATTCACTTGGCTCGCCGCACTTATATTTACACACCTTTTACCCCCAAGGTTTTCTTCCTCATAATTCGCGGCACCCAGCTCACACTCGACCGCTTCTCCCTCTCGGAGCACAATTGATCCAATGATTTTTTCGATTGCACGCAGTTTGGTATTATCAGCCGAGACTGCATCGCGGGCAAGGGGGAAGAATGATGCACGTAACTGGGTAAAGTGGAACCAAGTCACGCTGTTCACACAGCGAGAGTACATTTGTTTCTCCGGTTCATTTCTTTTTCTTCTTTTCTCTCGCTCGCGTAATGACCGATCCGCAATCTCGAGAAAGACGCTTTCACGCGTACTACAAAGCTAATTATTATTTAGATAGATAGAAGAGAGGTGGTGACGGGACTTCCGCGCGCGCGCGCGCGCGCGACTCTCCAGTCTCGGGGATCTCTCTACTTCCTGCGCGCGGCGGCGGCGGCGGCGGCGGCGGCGGCGGCATCATATATTCTCGCGCGGTATCCAACTATTATATTATATCTCTACATAGCTTGCTATTAAAATTATTACACTTTTGATAACCACTCGGTGTATAACGGGTATACGGTATGACCAAAGAGTTTATTAAAAAGAAGAACGAGTGCGCGTCACGTACTGTGTTACGATCCTTTGAAAATCTTCCCTTGTACATACGTCACTGCGCGCACCACCGACACTATTTTGGATATCCCGGGAAGAGGTCTTACAGTCGCAATTCCAGTCCTCTCCGCGTTTTGCCTACTGTTCCGACGTTAGAGAGTACGAATGCGAATGGTTAAACGCGAACGATAAAATGATTGTGTCAATTCGTTAGGTCGTTACTGTTGCAGTTCAATATTCGGCCAAAAATGCTTGTATGAAACCGCTAATCTTGAACGGCGCACGAACCACCGCGCACCGGGACAACCGCTAAACTGCTCGAATATCAGGCATTCCATACGAATTTCGAAAGCCAAAAAAACAGACAAAATCTCAACAGTCATTTTCGAAACAAAAATCGGATCTCGTATGATGACGAAACCGGAAGTCTTCTTATCCAAACAAAATATTTTTGTAGTGGTTTTTGCGCATAAAATGAGGCTCGAAATTACACGATTAATTTTGAATACATTTTTTTTTCTCGTTGGCCATGATGAAACGCACGTTCTCGCCTTTCAGTGATTGAGATACGATCAATCGTTTCCGAGATATTACAGATTAAATGAAAAATGTATAAAAATAACTTTACAGAAATGAAAAAAGTCCCGACTGAAAAAGAAGCTTAATTTATAAACAATTGGTGAAGTGATTGAGTAATCATTCGTATATCATAGTCGGGAGATATTTCGTCACTAGATGTGAAAATCTCCCGACTATGATATGCGAATGGTCATTTAATTATTTGATTAATTAAGCTTCTTTTTCAGCCGGGTGTATCTTAATTTTTGTAAAATTCTTTTTATTTCATCGTTATTAAAGTAATTCAAACATACGCGTCAATTTATCACTTGAATTTATGGAAAAACACATTGGGCGCTAGTCATGGAATGAACGTACAAAATTTGGTTAAGTAATTTTTTACAGTAGTCGAGAACATTGGCGACAAAGGAAATCGTTGAAATCAGATGATCGCCGTGAAACGCATCGCTCCCCCGTCTTTTTGCCCCAGAGGGGCGGCCGAGAGTTAAAAAAATGACATATGTCGGGAGATGTTTGCAAAACGTGATTTTTCGAAAAAATGTCGAGTTTTCTTTTTTATGGCAAAGCTCATATGGAATGCCTCATGTGCAAAATAAATACACGAACCGCGTCCAACCACTGTGAAATTTGTCTAACCTTTGACAAGACAATTTTTCATAGAAAACATTGCTTTTTTCTATGAGGAAGCATTTTCTTATTTATTTAGCCACACGCGCACGTAGGTACGTGTGCGTTGGAACAATACATACGTATAGTGAGCACAAATTATCGATATAATCGTTCGTTACGATCATTATGTCGAGTTACGCACGCACCGCGGGTGCTTACGAAGGCGAGTAGATATTTCGAAAACGAGAGTTTCGTGCGGTTCCGCAGCGCTTAGTTAGTGGGCTGTAGCCATTTTAGGTGTCGGGGGACACGGGCGAGCGAGCTACGCGAGCCGCTGCCGTGTACCACAAGCACTGTCTCGGCCCTCGACTTGCCGGCAGCGAGCGAGCGAGCGAGGAAAGTGTAACAGCGCACCAGTGGGTACCGCGTGCCAGCTGAGAGCGCGCGCCAGCGAGCAGCGAGCAACGATTGTGGCGGACAACAGAGAAATGAAAGTGCTCTCGCGGAATTGATCGCGGCTCACGATATCCGCGTGGAAGCGTCGAGATATTCGATGGATTCTTAACTACAGTATGCTTTTGCCACAGCAGCAGCAGCAGCAGCTTGTGATGCGATTTGAGCCACTTGACCAGAAATAGGCGTAAATGGGCCGTTTGAGCTTTTTCAACTCTACGCGAACTCTGTTCTGCGCGTTACTTGAGCGAGAATATAGAATATTGTTCGTTGCTGATGGAAAATATTTCATATCCTATTTCATGCGGGATAGTGAGGAGACATGGAAATAGATCAGTCTGTTTCCGGTACATTGGGTACGGTGATACAGCAGACGTAAACCAACGGCGTGGTGAAGCTTTCACTCGTGGCTCACAGAATCCCACTTGTAAGTATACATTCACTCCCCCTTCCCTCTAGCTGCCACCGCCGCCCCGCCGCCGCACACCTCCTATGTAGGACCTAGTGAGTATTATTTTACCCACTTTGTCGAGTGATAAGGTAAAAACGCAGCGTGAGGTTAGTTTTATCTTGTCGGTAGAATGCCGTACGTCGTTAGCGAAGAAAAGACGACGTACGCGGCCGGATGTCGAGTATGGGTACTATTCTATGCGACAAGTGCGACAGCATCACGGCGTACTTTGTATGCTTCGCTCCGGCACGTGATTAGCTTATCAAGCAGTCAATGTCAACGTCCCTCCGCTCCGCGTCTCTTCAACGTAGCTACTTCATCTTTCAAAGCAATTTCGGACTCGTCGCAATGACGTAAAAATCATTAGGCGGAAAAATCAAGGGGGATACAAAGTAATTGGCGAATGTGAAATCGCGGAAGGTGAAGCGAGTGCGCGTCTATAGAAAAGAGTCGCTGTAAGAAAAGAAATTGCCGAAATACCTACTTACGTCATTTATCGGTGATGGAAGTGCTGCCGATCGATGCAGTGTTCTTCGCAAAACTTCATGTTTCCATCATTGCGACTAACGATATCCTTTGTATCCTCGATTAATTCGTAGATTACGACAGTCGCGTATCTTTTCTATATTGCGACGGATTTTCGAATCACTCGCGAATTACGTTGCCGTTGTTTTTTCTTCTTTTAACGCGAGCGAGCGAGCGCGCGCGCACGCGGTAGTACGACGGTGACGACGGTGAGGAAACTCGAGTATCTCGACTTTTCGCTTCACCGAAATCTTATTCTTCTACACAGTGCGAACGACTCGCGCGCAACATGCGCTAATCACGGTTAACTTTTTCCTTCTCGATCTATGGGACGAAAAACAGAGAGAGAGAGAGAGAGTAGTGACAGACTGACCAACGGGTAACTCATTTCTCGCGCGTTCGTCGCGACCAATCAAACGAATGAATCTTTATTATTTAGTTCATTATGTGTGCTGTGTGCGTTCGACGTATTTTTTCTCTTTTACCATCGAACCTTGATTTTCCATCTATGCGAGATGGTGATTATATATCTTCGAAGGCTCTATAGCGGTATACTAGAATTGTGTTGAACGAAACGAAATAGCGAACGTATTAATCCGTGGAGCCGTGAGAAAAAGAAGTGTTTCACCGCGCGCGCGCGTGCTTGAAAAACGAAACTTGGAAGAAGAAACGCCGCGCGCGAGCGTCGCTGCAACGTTGCTACTGCTCAAGTTTCGAAACTTTACTCGCCACAAGGCCTCTCGGTACGCCGAGTCAAACTCTCGCAATGATTAAACAACAAAAATGACTCTGAATGGAATATAAAAGACTCGCGACTGGGGAGCGATAGTTTGTAGCAAACAAGGAAGCATATAGGAGAAACCGGGGTAAAACGGGCCCCCCTTTTTTTGATCATCGGAAAAAAAAATTAGGTTAAATTGGGCCCTTTCTTTCTTCGCCAAAACTTATTTTCTCGCCATCCTCCGTGATTTTATTTTATTCGCGGGCATCTTCGGCGACAGTTCTTTTTCTCCATCAATTCTCGCCTGTACGGCGTATCCGTCACGACCGAAATGTGCTTTTGTGTCACATTTTAGTAAAAGGCCCAAACAATCAACACTCATGCCCATCGGTAGCGTTTTCTATACTAACTCATATAGTGCCGGATTCTGAGCGGGGGGGGGGGGGGGGGGGTCGTTTTACCGGGATTTTTTTTTTGCCTACGCTCAAAATTGATAACTGATATCGAATTTTTCGAGTGAAAAGCAATTAAAAAAACACTTTGGGTTTTGTCATAGAGGCATTTTTCGCTCGTTTTACCCCGGTCTCCCCTAGCTATGTCCTACCCATATTCAATGCGAACACAGCGCGCGAACGCAACACTTTCCGCTCTTGTGGGGGTTCATCGACTCGATGGAAAACGAGAAACGCGGGCATTATCGAGTGAAACTCTTAACTTGTCATTTTCTCTCATGAATGCGCTTCTGCAATAAGAAGCAGCAGCGGCAGCAGCAGCAGCAAGACAGAGTTAGCAAAGACTCGGAACCGCGAGCAGATCGATAGGTCGGTTATTCGCACAAGGACATTTCCCTTTCGAATGAGGGAAAGAGAAGCGTAGGCGTTCGAGCGAGTGCGCGATGGAAACTTAACCGTTTTACACTGGTTCGCTGGAACCTTCTCATTCTCGGCACGATTCCACTTTGACTACATTCTCGCATATTCCCCTTTTACAAGGCATCTATGCCAGCTACCTACTACCATTTGTCAAACACAATTATCGAGAGCTTTGCGGATGACAAAGGATCGCAAAGCATAAGTAGTCCAGCATTTGGTCCTCCGCCGCTTTATTATCTCGACGCACACAGGACGTATTTAGTGAATTTTCATCTTTTGACAGCGGTTTGTCCGAAAGTAACCCGTAGATTAGCCGTACGCGTTACGAGTTGGCTCCAAGAGTCATAAGTGAGACGGGATACGCCGAGACACGAATTGAAATGTCGTTGAGGGACATATAAATCGATATTCGAGGTCGATCCTAGTTTTCCGTAGTAATCCTTACGCGAATAAACGTCGTGTCACAAAGGATGCGGGTTGGAAGCGGCGTAAACTTTCGATTGCAGCGTTGATTGAAAATAAAGAAAAAATAAGAATACACAAGAGCGACGAGTGATGGCATGAGTATCGCGATAAGTTTCCTCGATTGGCCCGCAACCGATCGATTATCAACACCGCTTCTTCTACCGTTGACACCAATTGAAAATCCAGCTTCCGCGTGATAAGCCAAGAGATAGCTACGATCCCGCTTGTTGTTTATTCAATCGCACACTTGTCCCTTTCTTTTCTTTTCCTTCGCGCCAAGCCTCTCTCCGCACAATTTCGTAGTTGACACTTTTGCACGTCGTTATTAACGAATAACAGTCCTTTCTTCGATCAACGTTAACACTCTTGATATTTATCCATTCGATCAATTAAACGTAGAGATTACGTATGTTTGCTTCATTCGTGCGATTCATCGAAGGTGCTTCTTGGTGTTGTTTTTTCAGTGATGTTTAACAATAACGAAACGGCTGTACGAGGCTGCTCCGTCATTTATATAAATATATAAAAGATGATGGATCGAACGTACACGATTTAAGGGCTCGCGAAAAGGTTTTAATTTTTTTTTTTTTTTTTTTTTTTTCAAATTAACGTGAGAAAAAAAGAAGAAAAAAAAACAAAGAGAAGAAAAAAGGTGGTGCAATTGGAAAAATAAGGCGCGAACGAAAAAGTTTAATGCGAATGCGCGAGCGGACTCGGCCCAACTGCCGCGGCCCAACGATAGCAACCGTAGTCTCGTTGATCCTCTGGTAGCGGGCGAGTGGTGATCGCGGAAGGTGGGGACCACCTCGACGGTGACTGGGGACCTCGACGAGTGATCGCGATTGTTACATGCTCGCTGCTGCCGCCGGTCCCACTTGCTCCTGTGGCTCGGGCCCCTTGGCTTCTCGCGATCTTCCTTGCTTTCCCTGCCTGCCTGCCTGCCTGCCTGCCTGCCTGCCCGCCAGCCAGCTCGCGGTTAGCGCTATTGCCGAGCCGCGCGTTCACTGCCGTTGCGGTTTCCCTTGCCACCTCCACTCTTGCTGGTTACGAGAACCGCGAGACCTCCGCCACCACCACCACCACCACCACCACCAATTCCATTGCACCACCTTCTCCTTCCCATTCGTTTTCTTTTGAACTATGAGCAATATGTACAAAGGGTCAATCGTGTTGTTGCTAGTTGTTCAACGTAGATCAACGACACACTCGACTCGGTAGAAAATCTATCGATTGCGACGTTGAGAGCCATCGCGTCGACGCGATTTTCGTTTATCAGTTCGGTACATTCTTTGACTGTAATTATACCTTGTTTCAATCCCCCTGCGAGAAGCGGTGCGACACAAAAGTAGCGAATTTTCATAATTTATCTCGAGTCCCTACCGTACCGACCGACGATGAAACCGTCTCTCGCGGAAGGCAATTAATTTTGGCCACGCGGCGCAACCCCAGATAGCTTATTCCGACAGCCTACGTGTCGTAATAATAAATGTTGAGATATCCCCAAACCGGAAATACCGTAAATCTATGTTACACTAGGCTATTGGTATATAAATACATTTTATTATATAGGCAACGAGTTATTTAGCCACGGTCGATTTTCGAATCGGTCGAGCAAGGTTATCGCCGCGCGAGAGAGCAGCGATTGAATCGAGTCGAGCGTCCAAGTGCTCGGTCCGGTGGCTCGAAGGCCTCGAGTCGAGCGGCTGCTCCGACTGCCCAAGCGTCGTACTGTTCGAGCTAGCTCGGCGATCGGCGTCGGCGCGGGGTTCCGGGACTCACTCGCGAACAACCTCGAACAGGCTCGGACAGGCTCCAGCAGTCTCAACCCGAACCTATTCCATTATCACAACATTCGCAACACATATTTCCAATGACCACACTCTTGTGATATTTTCTCGTGTTACGATACACGTCATGAGACCATTGGATTTACGTGCTGGTTACTTGGCTAAATGTATAATATTATGTATTGTAGCTATAAGTACGCGCAACATACACGGGATGCGGAGTCGTGCGCGCAGCTCCTGCTAGCTTCGAAATTACCTGGACTCGCGCGCGCGCCGCCGCCGCCGCCGCCGCCGCCGAGTTCAACGCGGGACAAACGTGCGCGCTCGCGTCCGCGTTCAAACGCGTATACAGTGTATACAGAGAGAGAGAGAGAGAGAGAGAGAGAGAGAGAGAGAGAGAGAGAGAGAGAGAGAGAGAGAGAGAGAGAGAGAGAGAGAGAGAGAGAGAGAGGATAGAACAGAAAATTAGGAGCAAAGCGTGTCCCCTTTCTCTTGCCAAGCCGAGCGTGGTATAAAATACTTTCGCTCTCGTGCTGGCAACGGCAACCGCGATGGCGTCGCGAGCCGCGGCTGTTCACCGTACGACACAAGGATAACGCCGCCGTGGCGTGCAACCACCCCCTTCGCGGCCGTTCCTTTTCCATCTGTTCATTCCGTTGTCACTTTGCATTCGCAAACGTAAAACCGGAAAAACAATGTTTGTCGGGTTGCGCCGGGACAACAGCGGCAACAGCCAGTTGTTGCACTCTCCGCAAACTACAGCGGTGCATTATGGGCTCAGCGAGCGTGACCCTTGAACCTTTCAGCGATTTATTCAGCGCACACAGTCGTGAATTACACGAGAGACGATAAAAAGCTGGCGGTAGAGCGAAATCATTGCGATCTCGGTGACCGCGTTCTGGGAGACTAGCGCCACGCGCGAGAACGCGAGAATACCCTGACTTATCCACGACGTATGTGACGGATAACTTACCTACGGTCCCAGTGCGTGGCGGTCGGTAACGGGATGCTCGCGGCGGCGGCGGCACAAAACGCTCGCGTCGCTGTCGCTGGCCAGCGTTACTCACGATGACAACCAATGGTGCATCGGTAGAACGGAACGCCGCATTCCGATTGGCTGTTGCAAGTTATTACGTGCGCGCGGTGAGCGAGTGTTGTAAATATACCCCGCCGCGGCATTCACGCAGTCTAATTATGACGCTCAGCGGCGGCGCGCGCGTGTTCCGCAATAACTCGGTCTGTCGGTGCGCGTGCGCGTGCGGAACCGATGCTTTTGCGAACTCGGTTCTTCAGAGCTCATGGCTGCTTGTGGCCGCTTTGGCGTGACGGGGGTCTGAAGATCAGTCAATTCGTCCGTATTGAAATCACCGAGGGGTTTAATATCGCAACGCTCAAGGCCCTTCGCCGTCGACGCCGCCGCCGCCGTCGCGCCCGCCGAAACGTCGAACGATCGACAGCAGGTACGACCGATCGCTTGGGACCAGCGGGACACGCGAGCCAGAACGAATGTTCTGCTTTTCGACGTTTAACTTGGACGAAAAAGTTGCCCGTGAAACCAACAAGCAGTGGCCGCTACAAGGACGAATACCCCCGACATCCAACCCGTTTTGACTGATTTTTGGGATCCAGTCAACGAAAACCTCCATCATTCCGCCGATAACCGAGTGCCGGCCCGTAGGGTGGCGTTCATTCGATAAGGTACCAGCCCACTCTACTTTTTTTATTCTCTCTTCCATCTCACATGTATACCTATATACCGCGTATATTCCACCCTTGGTTCCACGAGCGATGGGATTCGGGGTTGTCGAGTGTCCCAACGTCACGTGAATTTTGCAATCCGCGACGCAACCAATGAATCACCGTGCTTGCTCGCTTCGGTGCCCACTCGCGCTCCGACCGCGCGGATCCGAAAAATCCTTTTATCGCGATGTGCATTTTAACGTATTTTCGGTGCGGGCGCCGACGGTAGATTGAAAACAAAATAACCAACGGAATTGTCATTTGACCTAGCTGTATTTTCAATAGTACCCTCTATCGATAGTCAAAATCTCTTTGGGGTTCCATTTGAAATGAAAAAATATGGGGCTGTTCCCCCACCGTTAAATACTCCGCCGATGATTCTGCCGATAAAAAAGTGAAAAATTGCCAGAAGCTCCGAGATGCAATTGCTCTCGTATCGCGTCGCCGTCGCCGCCGCCGCCGCCACGTTCCGAGATACTCACGGTGTCCTTGCGTCATACGTCACACACGGCGGGGCTATATCGTACTTAGCCGCGAGATCGGATGACAGGTGGAATTTTTTACCAGATATATAATCAGTTGGAGTACGCGTGATATATAGGTGGGGCTGTATCTGTTGCCAGCCACGCGGATCGTCTCTGATCGGCACCCCGGGCACTCGTAATCGTTTGAATTGTGCGCCTCCGAGAGTCTGTTCCGTTGGTATTGTTTTGGTCGCGTGCGAGCGAACCCTGCCGCGCCGTTACGATTCGCAAATTGCAGCAGGTATTCGCTTTATCAGTAGAAATCACTAGTCATTCTTCCAGCTACTTCGCTATCTCCTTCAAACTTTTATTTTCTATCGCAATTCACATTGTTTATTCACGACAACGGTCTCTCGATCGGATAATTCCTTCTTTGCCGCGCGCTGGAAATTCTCGGTGCCCTCGATTCAACGACTCTTGGTTTTATTCTTTCCCGTTGGCTGCGAGAATAAAATGAAAAGTTGCGTCGTCCCACTGACTCGATTCTCCGCACTCGTCTCCGTGATATCAATCTCACGAAAATAATCACGTTGGCGCGATAGGTGCGCGGGTGGATCTTTCGGGGTTTAAGTAATCTTATTTTATGACGTACTCTGGAGTGTCGGTTTCCCGTGATACGAGTCTTTCGCAATTGTTGATGTATCTCGTGCATCAACATGGATATTTCGGTGAATGCGAGCGTCGCTAAATGAATTCTCTATCCGTGTGATAAGTAGCATCCATCGCGGGATGTAGAAATATTCCGAGAAAATCATCGGCTCTGGTTTTCCAACGATAAACGATCGACCGCGCGTTATCTCGCGGCGGTTTACCTCGATCGTGCAATTACGGCGCTCGAAACGCGAGATATTACCGAGACGACGCGACCTTGTTTCCTCGCGCTTCCTCCGCGATTATTGACACTCGCGAGCGCTCTCTGTCTCTCCGGGGGGTCAAGTAAACACGAGCTTCTCCACGGGCAGCACCCGCCGCGGTAGACAATACCTACGCTCGTGCGTCCGATAACGACTGACATATAAACATTGATAAAGACGTCGACGCTAAACGTTAGACATGCGATATTTAACTCAAAGGCTTCACGAGCTGCCTGTATATTGATATTATTACCTACTATCCTGGTTGGGACAACAATAGTGAGGAGAAAAATGTAATCGAGAGGCGCGCAAGCGAGACAATGTCGAGCCATCGTCGCAGATTCGATGAGAGTAAAAATAGATGCGCCATATTGAGCGCGAATCGCCGAGTTTGATATCACCCGATAATCAATTGATTCGGAGCGTGCGACAACGGTTTCCGGCTGATAATCTGGAATCCCCCCAAGCGCGCGCATCTTGGAAAATGATAAGAGGAAGCCGCGACGACGGCTCGTGGCCGAAAGAAAAGTCCAAGTCGAGATAGTCAAGTTGTCAGCTGATTCGATCGTTAGAGGCGTAGAATGTAAAATCGTTTAGTCAGGGTATCGTCACTGCCCCCAATGAAATCTGACCCTCGATTGGTGTCCGCTTCACCCCTCCACACCGAGATCCGATCTCTATGAACCATGTACCTCCAAGCCGTCAGATAACGAGACGTGTCTTCGAGGAGTCGATGAGAAACCACGGGGACTCGGTCCGATAACATTTATCACCATCCTCGGTATAAATAGTGGCAAAATAGTTGCTTCGGGCTCAGTATCGCTCGATATTCCCTCGTCCACGGAGCTACCGCTGTCGCCGCCACCGCCGCCGCCGGTTGCATCTCAATCACGCGGATCGCTGACCCTAAGCGCCTCCGAGACTTTGCCGCCATCTACGCAAAACATTCGATTCAAGTCGCGTTCGCCGTTACCATTTTTTTTCTTCTTTTTCTTTCTTTATACTCGCGCAATTAAGAAAAAGCATAAAAGACAACGCTTGACGCTCCGATAACTTTCGCCACGTCGCCGTTTTTGTCGTATGAGTAATAAAGAAGGCACGAGAATTTCATCCCATACTCAGGTATGTCTCAACCTTTGTTTTCGTATATATATGCACCATGACGGAAAGAAACACCAACGAGAATTCAATCTTTTTCTTATCCTTTCCTTCAAATTTTTTTAAATTTTAAACTCAATGTTAATCGTATCATTTCGCATTGTAAGATAACACAATGACGATTCACGAAGATGGAAAATTTTGCACTTGTATCGCTAAAATGTATTGGACCGAGATGTACCTATATGTATATCGTATATAGTTGTATTGATATTTCGTAGAAATACGAAGAGACCCAGACGGGACGATGGTCGATAGGATTTTGCCGCGAAAAATGCAATCGAATTGCGGTGCGTTGATAAGACAGAAATTCCTCCACGCGAACGATAGGTTTCGCAATCACTCGGGTACCACGCAGTCTAGGTCCATACTGGCTATCGGCAGTGCGGGGACGGTTACAGAAGAGATTCCGATAAGATCCGCGATATTTGCACGCGCGCGTTTGCACGAGGAAACTCTCGAGGAAATTATTAAATCTAAACTTGTCTCGGTCTCTTTTGTTTTCAGGGTTGTATCTGCGATAGACTGGTTAACCAGTCTGTTGTTGGGTGTTTGAGCAACAGCGGCAACTGGAAGTTGGCCCTGAACGCAGAGCCCCCGTGGCTTTGCTAGCACCCCCAAAGTGATCTTGTCTCAATCGCTTCCCCACGACTCTCCCAATTCTCATTGACAGCTGCCTCGTGAGTATTTACGTACGGTACATTAAACACACACACACACATTATCTTCTTTTTTCTGACATCGACTGTACGTTGTCTCGTCGTAGATTGCTACCTAGCATCCGCGGAGTACCGTTTGTATAAATTCTCTGAAAAGAAGAAGAAGAAGAAGAAGATTTCTCAAGATGAAGGTGACAAACTTGGACGAGCGTATTCACGTTTTGGACGGATCATCGAGTGTCATGACCGTCATCAATGACATCGCAACGAGCGGTCTTCAGGAAGAAGCTTTTTACGTGCTTGACATCGGAGACATCGTCAACAAGCATCAGATCTGGAAGGAGAAGTTACCACGCGTTGATCCCTACTATGGTCAGCGAACGCCTCTCTTTATCTTCCTTTTTCCCAATAACGAAATTGGCCAATGCCAAACTAAACGAAACGTTATGTTTTCAGCCGTCAAGTGCAACGACAGCCTGACGGTTATCGAAGTTCTCGCTTCTCTCGGAATCGGCTTTGATTGTGCTTCCAAGGTAAACTATTCGATACACATGTTGATAAAGACGAGTCTGTGGCGGGGGGAGATCTGATGAAAAATTGTTTCTTACCGAAGGTGGAAATCAACAAAGTGTTGGGCGTGGGTGTCGATTCCTCGAGAATAATCTTCGCGAATCCGGCAAAGCCCGCGTCGCACATCCGGCACGCCGCTGCCGTCGGAGTCGACATGATGACCGTCGACAACGAGAGCGAGCTTCACAAGATCAAGAAGCTGCATCCCGGCGCGAAGATCGTGATACGCATTCGCTGCGACGCCGAGGTCGCCCAGTGTCAGCTTGGCATGAAGTTCGGTTGCGATCCCACCTACGAGGCACCGAATCTCTTGCGCCTCTCGCGAATGCTCGATCTTGACGTTATCGGCGTGAGCTTCCACGTCGGTTCGGGCTGTCTCGATCCACCGGTCTACCATCGCGCGATTCGTCACGCCAGGGCTCTCTTCGAGATGGCCAACGACCTTGGCTTCAAGCCCTATCTTCTCGATCTCGGCGGTGGATATCCCGGTGACAAAGGATCCAGCATCGACAAGATTGCTCAAGTCATCAACGGAGCCATCGACGAATACTTTGATTGTCAGTACCACTCGTTCGCTCGCTCGCTCGGTCGCCCCGCCGCCCGTTGTGTATTTTCACTCGTTGACGCGCTCTTTTTATTTTTATTTTTCAGCCGACGATGTCCATATTATCGCCGAGCCCGGCCGCTTTTACGTCGCTTCCGCCTTCACTCTGGCAACGTGTATCCACAGCAAGCGTTCGATTCGCGGGGACAAGATGTCACCGAACGTCGTGACTCACAACATGTACTACATAAATGACGGCGTCTACGGTTCGTTCAACTGTCTCCTCTACGATCATCAGCGAGTGACGCCGTTGCCGCTCAAGGTGGGAGGAGAGACGAGACAACTTTTGTCACTTTGACGCAACGAAGCCCCTGAAAATGCATTAATCGATAATCAATTCAATTGGACAGAATGGTTGCGGTAAACTCGTGCCGTCGAGCATCTGGGGCCCGACTTGCGACGGACTCGATCAAGTCGTGGAGAATATGTTGCTTCACGAGATGGATCTTGGCGATTGGATTATCTTCGAAAATATGGGAGCTTACACCTTGCCCGTCGCTTCGCCGTTCAATGGCTTCCCCATACCGAAGGTTCACGTTGTTGCCGATGAAAGTGTTTGGTGAGTCATCTATTGGAACTAAAAGAAACAAGAACGTAAAAACGGAACGCAAGTTATTTTACGTGTAAACATAATTGTCACAGGCTTCTACTGAAAGACGCTTTGCCCCTTACCGAGGATCATTTTGTAATCGGAAACACCCCGGCGAACTTGCGTCTCGGCCTCGACATCGGGGGCACCGATATCGAATGGAGCGAACCCGCCATCGACCTGACAACGCCGAGTATCATGGCCGATCCCTCTGGCTCATCGCCCTTCATCTACGAATACGTCGAGGTCGATCCCATCAATTAAATCGAGTACCTTCCGGAGCACTCAACGCGCGCGCACACCCCGTCCATCTTTCCGGCTACAACGTAAACGAATCGAAAGGAAGGGCGCGCGAAAAACGCGGGGCAAAACGAACGCCAGGTAACACGTTCTTCCCGCCGCGCGAGCGTCGGTAGTCGGGTTGTTGTTGTCGTCGTTGAGTCTTCGGTGGATATTCACACACGGGCGATAAGAAAACACCATCGATACCGCATTATATTTTGAGTTCCGAAGTAACATCTTTTGGTCTCTCCCTTTGCTCTACCAAAGGACACGATGACGAACACTTGGCTCTCGAATACTGACGTTTCAAATGGACGAACTCGGAAACACGATTCAATGATTCTTCTCGTTTTTTTTCCTTACGAATTTCAAGTAAAAAAAGAAAAAAAAACAAAAACAAAAGCATTTTATCTAAAGAAAGGCCAAATATGTTCGAGACTGTTCTAGCACACTGGCGGGTAACTTGAATCCGTGTTGAAAACAAGACGCGAAACCATGTTGTATGTCTACTTGTAACGTAAAACAAAACCCCCAATAACAACGTCGTACATCTCGAACATCTCGTACGATTGAAAAAAAAGCGATGTTGGTGTTCTCCTTCTGGAAGCTAAGAATATCCGGACGTTGACGGTTTCTATAGATACTTTTTCGAGTCACGGCGTCGAGGTGTTATTTATAAACCTGCGGATAGTCCGTTTCGTAGATGCGCGTTAGCTTAGTGCTTTTTCTCACGATTCGACGACTCGATGGAAACGAAAGGATCGCTCGAACCAATGATTTGAATTTAATTGGCGTGATAAACGCGAAGGAAGAGAAAAAACGGAAAAAAAGAAAAAAGAAATCTCTTTCGCGATGAATTGTACGATATTTTTTCAAGTTGAGCAAAGATTGAAACTCTGCAGGACTGCTAGGAACACAAGAGGCATTGAGGCAGCTGTCACAGAAAAAACACACACAAAAGATAATTAGTTTTCTCATTAATTCTTTGTATTATATGTCGACTATTATTATTAATATTATTCTTGTTATTTAATTAATATTATCAATCTATTCATACCTGTAACGAGATACATCGATAAATTTCATTTCGGATGTACAAATCAAAAACCACCGTTGTTCCTTCGTTCTTCATTGGTACCCTGTTACATCCTGGCCGTTTGACCCCAATGAAAAAGCGTAAAAGACAAAAGGTGCGAGTAAAAAGAAATTCTAGTTACGGCGACGGTTGGTTCTCGTACAAAACGTTTTATTTTGAAAGAGCATCGAAAAAGAAAAACACCGTACACCGTTGACCCGGTACCCAACCTGTGTACCACCGATGGTCGTGACTCCGTAGGGTTCCTACGTGTGAGACGAATCTACGAGACATTGAGGGAAAAGCGCTGGCGCCTATTCAGTCCATCTTCAATGCCGGTGTCGTGAATCGGTGTACGACGGTCCTGATTATCATAACGGCGCTAAATAAAAAGGATTTGTTGATAAATTTGGTATGTCAAGAGAGTGTGGGTCGCCGAGGCTGAGGGAGATTATAGGTATTTGGTACCTGAGTGCGGCGATTACACCGGCCGGCATAATTTTTCCACTGTTGTAAAATCTGTAGCCCATTATCCCACCGAGCGTCGCACTGGCGCCCAAGAATACTCCATACTGCGGAGGACTGGAGGAAACTTGATAGGCTCCGTAGCCCAAGATACCACCAAAGAGCAGTCCGGCTGAGAGCGAAGGGATCGAATCTGGCGCAAAGAATAACGTTTTCTGATACTCGTGACGATAAAAAATGAATAAAATATAGCGTTAAATTTGGTCCGAGATTGAATCGTGGAACAAGACGCGGATGTGGAAGGCAATAATGATAAGATGTCCGTGTGACACTCACTGGATTTAACGTATCCGAGAACTCCTCCCGCGGTTACGGCAGCGGCGTACGCGAACGAGGGGATGTCGAACGTCATATTTTGATGGATCGAACTGGAGGCAACGTAAAATGATCGAGCGAGTGGTTATTTTCTTTCGTGGAAAACGGTGCTGCTCGGCGGGTCACGTACTGATTACGTTTTTTCGCTTATCACAATGACCGTCCGATTTATCGTGAGCAAGCGCTGGGGGGTGGGGGGTTGTTTTTTTACCCTAGTACCCGGCACGGATGCACTGCACACCGGTCACACCGAACACGGCAGTCAGTTGACAGTTGGGGTTCGCCCCCCCCCCCCTTGCCCATTGGCCACAACTTTGATTTGACTCACCGAGTTAAAGACGAAAGGCCTCCTGGCGGAGAGCCCGCCAAGCCAAAATCCCGTTTCCGGCGATAATTCTCTTTCGCTCGACACGTGCCGCAACGTGTGTACACTGGTTCAGCGCTGATCAGTTTTTCCCGATATAAATTGATCATCTCGACCAGAAAACTCCTGCAATCATGGTGAGAAACATTTCCGACTGTAAACCTCAAATCGCTAAACAACGTTTCCACAATTTCCTCTTTTTTTCGGCGTTAAACACGCGAGTCGCGTTATCGATTGAGGTTATGAATTTACGAGGGGGCCGCGCGTTGGCCGCCGCCGCCGCCACGACTCAACTTGGAAAACTTGGAAAACTTGTTGAATCATTGTATTCGTCTACGAATATTATATATTTTAAAAAGACGATTTGTCCGTTCAGGCAAGTCTGAAGACCGATAATCCGGAGAAGCCTGGACAGGAGGTGGCCCCCATTCACCGAATCAGAATAACGCTCACTTCGCGCAACGTTCGGCCTCTCGAGAAAGGTAAGAAAGATTCTCCGAAGAGTCTCGGAGAGCGCAACGATCGTTAACATCTCGCGTTGGGTTTTCCAGTGTGCTCGGAGCTCATCAACGGAGCCAAGAAGCAGAAGCTGAAGGTGAAGGGACCGGTGCGTATGCCCACCAAGATTCTGAGGATCACCACCCGCAAAACCCCTTGCGGAGAGGGTTCCAAGACCTGGGATCGTTTCCAAATGCGCATCCACAAAAGAGTCATCGACCTGTACTCTCCGTCCGAAATTGTCAAACAGATCACCAGTATCTCCATCGAACCTGGTGTAGAGGTCGAGGTCACCATTGCCAACGAATAAATCATTTAAAATGTCAACTCGAATGATTTGAATAAAAAACATTAACTAAAAAAACGACATTTTTATCTTTGACCTTTTCGTGCGAATTGACAAGGTACAGAAGCGATATTCGTCGATCGAGAATCGCGGATTTTTGGAAATGGTGGAAATTGAAAAGATTCGTTCGGGTGTTACCGGTTTTAATAGTAAAATTCAGTTGTATCAAGACCATTTGGGGGTACACGGGGTACATCGTTATTTCAAGCGGAATATCGCGACGCGCGATGTCGAGTCTCTCGGCGGATCCGGAGCGAGCGTTCAATCTTCCTCGGCCGATTTAACGTCGTCCTCACCCTCGCCGCCGCTAAAGTCGCCCATTCCCTCGACCTCCTCCTCGTCGTCGTCGCCGGCGACTTCGGCGTTCTCCATCTCCGCGCGTTCCATCTGTCGAGCCAGTTCGGCTTCGTCGGTCGCCGTCACCACCTTGGGCTGCAAACAGTCGGAGAGAAATTACGGCCGCTCGCTCGCGATAATTCGCAATAATAACGGCGCGAGAACTCACAGCCATTTGAATTTGGAATACACCGCCCAACGATGTGATCTTTTCCTCGACGACGACGATCGCGTCACTCAGAGCTTTCAGGCCGTCTTGCTTCTCGGGGGTCGAGGTGGTCATCACTGGAAGGCGGATCATTGTTACCGGCTCGGAGACCGCGGGACGTCGGGGTGACGCGGGGTTTTTTCGACTTACCGTAAAGCGGAGGCGCGATGAGATTGATTTTGATGGGAATTTCTTCGGTCGAGAGCGCGAGTCCCGCTCGAAGGGCGGTCTTGACCGCGTCGATTCCCTCGTAGCCGTAACAGGCGACCTCGACGTCCGCTCGTATTTTCACGGCTTGAGAGGTGAGTTTTCGCTTGATGTTATTCAAGAGCACCTCCTTCGTGTGGTCGTCCAGTCCACACTCGGCGAGAATAGACGGATCCCTGACGAGAGAGACGAAAGTGGTGACGGAAACGGGTCGATTCGCGCGTTTCATTGCCGCATTTGTCTTTTTACATACGCGCGTCGACTCACAATACTGATTGTTTGAAGAAGTCGTACGCCGACGCTTTCTGCTTCTTGTACTTTTCCTCAAAGTGCCACGCCGTCTTCTGATAGAGTTCCTCCAGCTGATCGTCGCTGTCAAAGTGCAAAAGTTCAGCGACGTGTCGCAGGATGGAATTTACCGCTTTGGCCTTGGCGTATCTCTCCGTACACTTCTCCACATCCTCCGCGGACACTCGACGTTTGCTCAGATCGATGTAACCTGCGAAAGAGATACTTAGAGGCTTCTCCCGGGCCACCCCTTCCCCCTCCATCCCCCCTCCAACGAAACAAGCGGCGGGGCGTCCAACCTTTCTCCTTGTCCACTCGAATGACAACCACCGGCTCGGTTTTGCCCACTCTGATGAGTTTGTTGATGGAACGGATTCGTCTTCTGGACAGTTCGGAGAGCAATATCATGCCCTCGATGTTGTTGTACTCCAGGAGATGAACGTAAGCCCCCATCTCGGCTATACTTCGCACGTTCACCATGACGACGTCTTCCACCTCCGGATACTTCTCCTTGTAAAATCGACACGAGAGTACCATTTTGGCTGAAAATTAACGGAAAGAGGAGATGAATAGATTGCGCGAGCCGCGCAACGACGGGAGAATCCTCGTCCGAGAGGCTGTCCATCGCGAACGAGAGGTTAGGCTTGAGGTTAGGCCAACGAACGCGACGAATTAGTGACAGTACTGCCGCGTTACGTACACGATTGCAACCGTGGATGTGACGATAGGTACGACGCTTATTTACACTATTGGATACCACTTGGATGAGCGCAAATCTCGGTAAATATGTCAATAATCCATGTGGAATCTTGACTTCTTTGCTTCGAACAGGCTGATGAAAGAGGGACCAGCGCTTCTCAATTCGGTCATCGTTGCCGCTCCCGACCCAGAGGCTCGCAACCAATCGCGGAATACGATTGGACGATTCGCGCCCCGCCGCTATTACCGACCGATGGCAAACTAGCGTGGCGGAGTGTGGGGCGCGGCGGCGGAAGGGAAGAGGCCCGACGGCCGCTCCGCCGCTGCAGTCTGACAGTCCGAGTTTCGACTAGCTTTGTTCCGGGTGCAGGGTGTGGGTGGTGGTTATCCGTCAACGCTCGGCAGGCAGTGCGCTCGTTCTCCTCGCCCGGCTAAACTGGCCAAAGATGTAAAGCTCGCTGGCGGTGAGTACTCGGCCCGGATATCTCCCCTCGATACCTCGAACGTCCGTGATCGTCAAGTTTGGCTGCTAAATTGTGCCCGCCGCAGGTGCGGAAACTCCCGAGGATCGAAGCCAGGGTGGGGTCCACGCGGGAGGGAACGAGCGTCGCGGCGTAGAATCATCGGTGACACGATGACAAATTGAGCGGCGAAATTCCGACATCTCCGAGCGAGAGGCGAAGAGAGAAAAAACGAAAAAAGGAAAAATAAACAAAAATAACGAGAATGGCGCGTCCGATAGTGCCGAGCCAACAAAAGTTGGCGGAGAAGCTGACGATCCTGAACGATCGCGGGATTGGGATGCTCACGCGCATCTACAATATTAAAAAAGCGTGCGGCGACGCCAAGTCCAAGCCGGGATTTCTCTCGGACAAGACGCTCGAGTCGTCCATCAAGTCGATAGTCAGGAAATTTCCAAACATAGACGTCAAGGGACTGCAGACGATCACGAATCTGCGCAACGAGATAATCAAGTCGCTCTCCCTGTACTACTACACCTTTGTGGACCTTCTCGACTTCAAAGACAACGTCTGCGAGCTTCTGACGACGATGGACGCGTGCGGCGTTCACATGGACATTACGGTCAACTTTGATCTCACCAAGGGCTACCTGGATCTGGTCGTGACGTACGTCAGTCTGATGATTCTGCTGTCCAAGGTGGAGGATCGCAAGGCCGTTCTGGGTCTCTTCAACGCCGCCCACGAGATGGTTCACAGCCAGTCCGACTCGAGTTTCCCTCGTCTGGGCCAGATGATAATGGACTACGACGCGCCGCTGAAGAAACTCTCGGAGGAATTTGTGCCGCACTCGAAGCTCCTGAGAAACGCCCTGGCGTCGCTGTGGCCGGTTTATCCCGGGAGAAATTTGTCCGCGGACACGTGGCGAGCCGATCAGAAGCTCAGCCTGGTGGGTAGCCCGGGACAGATACTGAAAGCCGCGGCGACGGACACAATGTCCTGCGAAACTCTCAGCCTGGACAGAATAGAGCGCTGGGTGATACTGGGTTTCACGCTCTGTCACACGTTTCTCAGCCAGGAACAGCCGAACAAGCTGTGGACGACGGCCCTCGAGTCCGGCTGGGTTTTGGCGCTCTTTCGCGACGAGGTGATATACATTCATCAGTACATTCAGTCCTTCTTCGAGGGCATCAAGGGCTACGGGAAACGCGTCTCCGAGGTGAAGGATTGCTACAGTCAGGCGGTGCAGAAGGCCGGCTACAGGCATCGCGAGAGAAGGAAATTCCTGCGCACCGCCCTCAAGGAACTCGGGCTGATAATGACCGATCAGCCGGGTCTACTCGGGCCGAAGGCCCTCCTCGTTCTCATGGGACTGTCGCACGCGCGCGACGAGATACTCTGGCTGTTGAGACACGGGGACAATCCGCCGTCGCAGGGAAAGGGCAAGGGCAAAGCGAGCGAGGATCTCGTCGATCGGCAGCTGCCCGAGTTGCTCTTTCACTGCGAGGAACTTCGCGCCCTCGTGCGAAAGTACTCGCAGGTCCTGCAGCGCTACTACGTGCAATTTTTGTCGGGTTTCGACGCGCCCTCGCTTCATCAGATCATTCAGAATCTCCCGGTGTGCCCGGAGGACGAGGGAGCCATTCTCAGCGATCTCTGCTCGACGATCGCGAGCCTCACCGTCAAGCAGGTCGAGGAGAACGAGCTCTTCGACTTTCGCCCCTTCAGGCTCGACTGGTTCAGGCTTCAGGCGTACATGTCGATCGCCAAGTGCAACATGGGCCTCGCCGACAATCGCGAGCTCGCCTCCTTCATGGACACGATCGTCTTTCACACCAAGATGGTCGACAATCTCGACGAGATGCTCGTCGAAACGTCCGATCTCTCGATATTCTGCTTCTACAGCAAAATATTCGAGGATCAGTTTCACATGTGTCTCGAGTTTCCCGCCCAGAATCGCTACATCGTCGCTTTTCCCCTCATCTGCAGCCACTTTCAGAGCTGCACCCACGAGCTCTGCCCCGAGGAGCGTCATCACATTCGCGAGCGAAGCCTCTCGGTCGTCAACATGTTTCTCGACGAGATGGCCAAAGAGGCCAAGAACATAATAACCACCATCTGCGATCAGCAGTGCAACATGAGCGACAGCCTGCTCCCAAAATACTGCGCTCAACTCATATCCCAGGTGGTTAATCGTAAGAAGAAGGACAAAAATAAGAAGAACACGATCGAGATACACAAACCGGGTATCGAGAGTTACCGAAAGACCCGCGAGGTTCTCACCACGATGGACAAGCTTCACATGGCTCTCACCGAGCTCTGCTACGCGATCAATTACTGCCCGACGATAAACGTCTGGGAGTACACGTTCGCGCCGCGCGAGTATCTTCATCAGCATCTCGAGACGCGATTCGCTCGGGCCCTCGTCGGTATGGTCATGTTCTCGCCGGAATCGAGCGAGATAGCCAAACCCTCGGAGCTCTTCGTCAGCGTCCGCGCCTACATGAACGTTCTTCAGACCGTCGAGAATTACGTTCACATCGACATCACGCGGGTCTTCAACAACGCTCTGCTCCAGCAGACTCAGTCGCTCGACAGCCACGGGGACAAGACGATCGCCGCTCTCTACACCCAGTGGTACTCGGAGGTTCTGCTGAGACGGGTGAGCGCCGGGAATATATGCTACTCGGGGAATCAACGGGCGTTCGTGAGCCTCTCCGCCGAGAGCTCGATACCCTTCAACGCCGAGGAGTTTAGCGACATAAACGAGCTTCGAGCGTTGGCCGAACTCATCGGGCCCTACGGTATGAAGATGCTCAACGAGACGCTCATGTGGCACATCGCGAGCCAAGTTCAGGAGCTGAAGAAACTCGTTGCCGGCAACAAGGACGTGTTGGTCGCGTTGAGGACGAATTTCGACAAACCCGAGGTGATGAAGGAACAATTCAAGAGACTTCAGCAGGTCGACAACGTTCTTCAGAGGGTCACGATCATCGGTGTGATACTGAGCTTCCGGCAACTCTCGCAGGCCGCTCTCGTGGACGTTCTCGAGGAACGGATACCCTTCCTCCTGAGCTCGATCCTCGACATTCGGCATCACCTGCCGTCCGGCGATCCGATGCGCGTCGTCTCCGAGATGACCTCGGCCGCCGGACTCACGTGCAAAGTCGATCCCACGCTCACCGCCGCGCTCAGAAGCCAGAAGGCCGAGGTCGACGAGGACGAGCATCTCCTCGTCTGTCTGCTCATGGTCTTTGTCGCCGTGTCCATTCCGAAATTGGCGCGCAACGAGAATTCCTTCTAC
This sequence comes from Pimpla rufipes, assembly GCA_963932165.1. Taxonomy (NCBI): domain Eukaryota; kingdom Metazoa; phylum Arthropoda; class Insecta; order Hymenoptera; family Ichneumonidae; genus Pimpla; species Pimpla rufipes. The sequence continues at coordinate 61,864 of OZ010630.1, forward strand.
CGGGCCTCGCTCGAGGGCCACTCGAACAACATACACTGCATGGCCACCGCGATAAACAACATATTCGGCGCTCTCTTCACCATCTGCGGCCAGAATGATATCGAGGACAGGATGAAGGAGTTTCTCGCTCTGGCGTCCTCGAGCCTGCTCAGACTCGGCCAAGAGGCCGACAAGGAAGCCACGAGAAATCGCGAGTCGGTTTACCTGCTGCTCGATCAGATCGTACAGGAGTCGCCGTTTCTCACGATGGATCTCCTCGAGAGCTGCTTCCCCTACGCCCTCATACGCAACGCCTACCACGACGTCTACAAACTCGAACATTCGCAATCATGAGGCAACCGATAGGATTCCTACCCTCCGATGCTCCGAGAAAGTGTGCGCGAGCTAAAATGCCAAGCTTCAGTCGCGCACTATCGCAACTCGTGTTAATACTTCCGTTTCATACTTTCAACTTTCTTTTTCTTTATTTATATTTTATATATATATATACATATACATAGGTGTATATTAACCACCAACGTGGCACCGTCGCACCTCGTAACGCATCCGTGTAGGTATTCGCGCCCTCTCGATTGCCGCTTCGAATATTTCCTTTCTTCGAGTTTTTCCTCTCGAAAATACACATGTAAATACCGCTATGTTTGCTTTTGTATCTTGACATCGCGCCCAATAAAATCCAAATATTTCTATCTTTCGTAAGCTTTTATTATCAACCTTAGCGAGTTAAATAGATTTCGAGCCTTCGCGATCACTCATCTCCAAAGGTCTCTCATTATCGAATGTTCGAACGAGCGAGTTGTGCATTGTATTTTTTTAGTAGACAAATTTCTTGCCGTTTTCGCGCTTCAGCAAGCCCTCTTTGTCGCCCTGAATCATCATCATCGTCACGTATCAATAATATAAATATAATATAACAAAAAACCACTTGCGACGTAGTCTCGAGATATATCGATTTTTAGTCCTGAATTTTGTATAATGTAAATTGTAACTATTTTACAATAGTTTCTACGATAAATAAAGGTCTGTGTCCGCGACCAAGAGGTGTCTACTTTTTTCACGCGAGATACCCACTGCTGCACCCCGTGCGACGACAACAGGAAGAAAAGTACCAGGAAGGAAGTAAATGTAAAATGTATGCTTTATTTAATTCTTTACAGTGTGTGTGTGTTTTTTTTTCTTTTCTTCTTGTAATCACATTAACGTAGCACAAAAAAGATTCACAATCATATTTCTTTATTTATAATATCCTTAAAACACGCCATGTCCTAAACATTTTTCGGGGTGGGGGGATAAAGAGAAGAAAGTAGTTCGAAGCTACGATCGGGCGATTGGTCAGTATCATGCGCAATAAATAGGTACAACGTACGCGAAATCATATCTCAACGTATCGACAGGCATTGTGATTGAGAGATAAAAGAAGATGTACGAGAGGGTCTCGGCGTCAGCAAAGGCCACTTGGTGTTTTGTGATATCCAAGCAACTGTTTGTCGTAAAACGATGGAAAAAATCAATGGAAGAAAAATGAATATCATACACGGTGTTGTGTCACGAAGGGAAGGAAGAAACGAGTAGCGTGAAATAATTCCGGATGCACGATGTTGATAGGTCACCACGTCTTTTTTTCCTTTGTTTCGTTATTTTTTTTTTCTTCTTTTTTTGGATCGATAGAAAAAATATAATTTGTAATTTGTTTGTTCTTTTCGTTTTTTCTTCTCCTCGCTCTCTGACATTATGTACAGGTGATAGGTAGAGTGCATCGCGTCACAATTGAAACGAAGCCTAAACGCAGAGTGAGAGAGACGGGTAAGTATGTATGGTGGGCGGGTTGGGGTGCGGAGAGGAACTCGAGGGGACGGGGGATCACGGGGGCAAATAATGGAGGAAATATTCTCTTATCGTCGGATACCTCGCACGCACCCACGCAAGCGTTATTCTAACTAACAACGAGAGCTTGGCCCCATTCAAGCCTCGCCTCGCCTCGCACGCATCACGTTTGGCTCGATGCGCGCGTCGGGAGGACGCACTTTTTAACCAACGAGTCGCGACATGTTTCACACTCATTGACGACCGGTCAAAAACAGAAACATCGGACCGCACAATTAAAGTACAAAAGAAAGTGGAAGACCACGCGAAAACTTAAATTGGAAATTATTTAAAGAGTTCGTTTTTTTTTTTTTTTTTTCTTCTCCGAGCGAACTTTGAGTTGTACGAAAAAGTAGGCTCGCGTATTGATTCCTTAATTAATGACAAGTGAGTCGCCGTACCAGAGCTCGAGATAACAGCCGTCGGAGAGCTGCTTGGCAGTGTCTTTTGGAATGGAAGCAATGGCAAATCGCGAGCGTAATTTCGAGAGTCAGAGGCACCGAACCGCTTGGCAGTGGGTTGGGATTTTCGTCGTCGACGGTCGACTGTAAAACGACGCTGCGTAGAAAACTTCATTTTACACCTGCGACATGATTGGCAGTTGTCATACACACATATATACTGCTTTTCTTCTTGTTGTCGAAAATGTTTACGACTTTACGGCGAAATCAACGAAAAAAAAGAAAAGAAACGAGAGAAAAAAAAAAAACAAAGAGCACAAGGAAAAAAGTAGGATTTTTTTGAATGGTGCAAGCGACTCTCGTTGCGCTACGATAAATGTTTAAACATTTATACAGTGTCACAGGGATGGGCACCTTTCGTAATTTTCGAATACCTACTTTTTGGTTATCCGTCCTGTAATTTACGTACTATCGCGTATTTAACAAAATATCGCTCGCATTAGTTTTATCAAATACTTTGATGATATAAATAAATGATACTATAGGGAAATATAAGTATTTCAAAGTAGCGAGAGGCGCCCATCGCTGCAGAGTGCGGTGCCTCTTAGCCGCTGATTCGGGCGTAGCTGTTGACAGGCAGACTTCTAGATGATAATTCCGATAATAGCCATTCTACCACCATCTTTCCAAATCTACGCCTCTTTCAAACCGAGGATCACCCTCGAACCCATCGATATCGTTTTTCCGCAATTTTTCTTTTTCCTCAATCTCGATCGTTTTGTCATCTTTCTTTTCTTTTTTTTCCTTTTTTTTTTCTTCTTTTTCTCCTTCTTTTTGTCAATCCTCAGCTCCGTCCTGATTACAAAATACAGAATAATATCCCGCTATAATACAGATCTGATATAAAAACAAGTATTCTTATTCGTTTTATCGTTACCTTACGTGTTACAATTATCGCGTATGTATAATGTCAATATATGTACACAGGTATCGCCCCTTTCCTCGCTTCCGTTCTCGCTCATGTCACTTTCTCTCAAACGTCCACGCGCAAAACACACACTCCTCTCACTTGGCTCATTCTTTCTCTCTCGCGTCTATTTATCGCTAATCTTGTCTCGCCTATGATTTCGCACGATTCGCTCAATAATCACATTGCGTCTATTGTACATTTTCACACGGCCCGCAAACTCGGATTACAGCGATTTGGCTGGCACTCTCACGACCCGCCCGCGTCGCACGTTTTTTTTCGCCAAACTGCGATCATTTCGTTCAACCATTTTTTTTTCATTTTTTTAATTTTCCTCTCGTGTTTATTATCCTCGCCGAGTTATTAGGTTATCGATATTATTAATTCTTCCGCATCCGAAAGTTGTGACTTTCCGACAATCACGCGAGTCCGCGAACTTTTGGTAAACGCGAAAAAAGAAAAAAGAAAAAAGAAAAAGAACCGAAAGAACGCCGCAGACGAAAGAAACACACACAACTGCGGAGAGGACTTGTAGAAAAATATTTACGGCGCGATCCGGTTGTGCCGGTTTATTGTGCTTAAAATGAACAAACGGCTGTCGGGTAAAATGAGGGGGGAAAAATCCAATCCGAACGCGGAGCATTACGTACAATTTCTCACAATCTCTTTGTTCGTTTCTTTTTTTCTTGTCCGCGTTTCGACTTTTATGTCTGTAACCCAAAAGGGCGGTTTGGCTTGTGTAAGTAACTTTACGTATTAAAAAAAGGAAACGGCTAAATCGAGGAAATGTAATGGTAAAAGATGAATGAAAGAAGACGCACGGTCACGATATTTCGTTATTCGTGGGATAAAAAATGACAGGCGTTTTAAATGCAGTTGCCCGTGTGTGAGACGACAAGTGGTTTGCTCGAAATGCGCTCGATATGACCCGATGACGGGAACAAAAGTGGGCATGGAAGGCCAATTCGTCAACGAGTAAACGCGCCACGAGATTCACGATAAATAATATACGTATATATTATTTGTAACGCACCTGAGACTGAATGTAATTGCACCCGTAACGGTGACGGGTCGTCTCGTTCTTTGGTCCGTCGTGGCTATTGCGTAAAGCGCATTCGCCGTGCTTTCCCCGTTATTGCGAAATGAGGAAAACTATTATAATACAATGTACAATTTATTTTCATTTTACTCTTTGTCCTTTTCTGTTTGTTTGATCGTTCGTTCGTTCGTTCGTTCGTCGCGTTATCGATAAATTATAAACGGCAATATTCAACGGTTATCGGTAGAAATAATCGATGATAATAATAATAAAAATCGGTATAATTAATAATGATAAACGGAGACTAATCTCGAAAAAAATGTTGTTCGTTTGTTGGTTTGTTTGTTTTGTTTTCTTTTCTTTTCGTTTCTCGTGTCTTTGTTCGGTGTCTCCGTCCGGTTGACCTCCCGTTGCTTCAATTGGCTAATAAAAATTAGTATAAGAATAATACGTATCGTTATAATAATTATATACTAGAATGGTACGGAGATCAAACGAGTGATCTGCGATAGTTTGGTAACGCTGAACGTGTCATGTATCGCCGCGAACGGCCGAGCTCGCGTGCCCCGGACAGTCGGGACATCCACGCGAGAAACATCCATCATTTTTGTTCGTTATTATTCCTTTAAATAAATACATTGCACGGAATGCACGAGATTCGATGACGAAACTCTCTTGCGCTCGAGTTAAAAGCCCCGAAACGGAGAACGCGCGACGCTCGACCTTCGCCGCGGAGTTGATCAACGTCTTGTTGAACCTTGAGAAAAACCTGCTTCGAAAAATTCGATTGAAAAGAAGCAAAATACGTACACCGAGGCCAATAGTCACTGTAACAAATTTCTCTGTTTACCCGGTGGGTTACAATTTACAATAAACCGTTATCAAATTGGCTCTACTTGAATGAAATAAAAAATGTGATGAAACGGTAGACTCAATTTCATTGAAATACATAACACCGTGGTAGGAAATAATATTGCAGTGACCGGTGGAAAAGTGTGTCATTGGTTTCACTCTTTGTCGTATTTATCGAGCAGGGAACAACCGCGTACCGCACGCTCAGACTCTCGAGTATCCCGCGATTATCTTTCACGTCGAACGAGTCTCTTCGCACTGTTTTTCGCCTGTTTCGTCACGAGGATGCGGTACACGAGGTTTGCTCTGTGGACTCGGCGGAAGGAGCGTCGTCGTCGTCTCTCTCTCTGTCGGGGCAATCGGAAGTGACGGCGACGCGGCGGTGGTGGTTTTGTGTCGCGTTTAATTCGCGCCTGTCTCGTCGCCCGGTGAATGACGCTTACGTCGTCGTCGTCGTCGTCGTCTCGATCACGGAACGACGCGCATCGTCACGCTCGTCGCTCGCGCTCGTATCGGTCGGCGATCGTCACACCTTGTTGAGATGATGTCTCATCTCGTAGGCTGCGCCACGGCCGCCTCCCCCGGAGCCCGAATAGGCACCGGCGTACAGTTCTGGGTGATTGGAACGCCCGTGGTTACCTGATGCTGCAGCTGCTGCTGCTGCTGCGGCTGCGGCTGCGGCTGCTGAACCGCCGGCGCTTGGTGGTGCACTAGCTGTGGGAACCGAGCGATAGCCTGTTTATAAATTATAGAAATACCATCATCGAACGCTGCACACGAGACACTACGGCGAAAAGCATGCTGTAAAAATCAAATAATCGATTAAAGGGTTCCGGACGGGATATGCTACATTTTTCTTTGGTATTCTTTCGACAAGTCGGGTAATGATATTATTTATCATGATGATGACAAAATGAATGATAATTCGCTACCTTTTGTGGATGAAGCGGGGTACGAAAGATTTGCGATAACGCGCTTTAACAACCATGTTTAACCCTTTCAAGACCGTTTTTATCTTTGTTATTTTAAAGAAACGTGTCGAGCGCACGAAAAATGAGCATTAGCATTGCCGGAGTCGAAAGAGTTAACGCCGCCTAACGCAAATCATGGATAATGTCAATGATCACTACGAAAGATGTCAGAAGCAAACGCAAGAACGCGTGGATCGCACCGCGACCGATGACGCAACAATTTTTTCAAGGCAATGGATTGGAAAAATGCAGTTTACTCGATTTCGCTTGTGCTTGAATTCGCTTCCGCCGTGATTATAATAGCCCCAGCTCACCTCTGCAGCTCATAGAACGATAGTGTCGATTAGTGATGCGCGCGTCAATCAATGCGAGGAAGATGCGAACAGGAGAAAACACTGATGTAGTTGCGGGTTTAAAGACGGAAGGAAATACGTCCGACCGCGAGATGATTGGATTCGCGATCGGACAATTGCGGCAGCCTCGTTATTTTCGTTTATCGTGCGATAAAAAACCGCTGTCCCACATCGTGGCAACGTTTGTGACAATTAACCGAGAGAGACCGCGAGAGGCTTTTGCAATGTCAATTTCGGCTATGGGAGAGAACCCTTGATTTTGCGTAACGCGTGAGGATGAGACGCTTCGGGATGAATTCACCTTTTGGATAATACTGGGCGCCTCTGCCCTCGCCGTAACCGTGCGAAGGACCCCGGGTTCCGTGACCTCTCGTTTGATTCGGCGGAATGCTCCTGGGACCCGGGCCGTGTCCCCCGCCGTGCGGATGCCGCTGCAAATTCAATTCCGACGAGTCAAACACGATTCACACGACGTCCGACGAGTCGTGCCGCGGCATATCGAATATTCGATGGAATCTCACCATTCTTCTGAGAGTGTTCATCGGCCTTCTGAGCGTGTCACTGATGCGTCTCGCGGGCGGCTTCTTCGGATTGCTCGACGGCGTGTGAACGGCGCAGCATTTTATGAACAAGCCCATGAATATCATGAAAGCGATGCACATGAGCAGCACGGCCCACCAGAATTCCTGAGTCACGAAAATTCTTATTATTTTTCATATATATTGATTAAAGAGTCAATGAGGAATCTCGATATCACGTACCGTCATCCACTCCCTCAGAGTCGAGAGCGTTTCTTTGTTGAAGAGTAGATTCTTGAGTCTAGCGAGCGGGCCTTCCGCGTCGACGGCTCGACACTTGAGAAAAACATCGCAGTAGCCCTGCGCAAGAGCGAGGTGTTGGAAAAGTCAGACGCCTGGTTACGGAAAGAGGAGAGGAGAGGAGAGGGGAAATTCGATCGTACCTGGAAATTGTCGCACGGTGAGCCCGGTCTGAGACTGATCCCGCCGTCGGGCAGGCCGACGCTGTGGGCGAATTCGCTGGTGCTTCGACAGGTCGTCGGATCCGTTCCGTTCTGACAGGCCAATTCGCAAAGCTTTCGCTTATCGATATTCGGAATGATGTTGCTCGTGAGGAAACACTCGGAGAGATTCCACTCGAGACATATCGATCCCGTGCACTCGCCGTTGATGCACAACTGGAAGAAACAAAAAAAAAAAAAAAACGACGAGCGAGAGGTTGGAGCGTGTTCGGAGAAGGATAAACGTTAAGAATTACCTGAGTTCCCTCGTTACATCGCGTCTTGTTGGCTCTCGGTAGCGAGACAGGACACTCGGAGGACCTTCCGTTGCACGTGGCGTTGTAACTGCAGTCGGACGCGGCTTTGCACTCCATCGTCGCCTCGAACGGCACGAATTGGCAGCTGTCGCTCGAGCAGCAGGGTCCTTGGCTGGGACTGCGAACAATTGTCGGGAAATGGAGTTATCGAGTTATCAAGCGCCAAGTAGGAGAGTAATCGGTGAAATTGGCACGAGAATGGCGAACCTGCATTGGGTTCCCTTTCTCCTGTTGCATCCCTTGGCGGTCTCGTTGTGGCTCTTGTCGTAGTCGGACAATTGACGCGGATAACAACATTTGTCGGCGCACTCGACGTCGTCGTATCCGCAGTCGCACTCCTCGCCAGCCTCGACGATTTTGTTGCCGCAGAACGCACCCGCGGACGCTGCGCGAAACATTTGTTTTTATCACAGTACGGGGGAGAAGAAGAGCCACGAAAAGAGAGAGAGAATACGTACCGGTGAAACAGTTTCGCTTCTTGTTGTCCTCGATCGCGTCGAGAACGTTGCTGATGTTGCCTATGCTGCACTTTGAGAATTTGCTGTTGTTCGGCCGATCGCCGCTGGTCGCCGAAGCGAACATTATGTAGTTGCCGTGCAATCCACCGGGTCGACATTCGGGAGGAAAATCGTGCTTCGGAAAAGATGCAATTTTCACGTTGATTCGAGCGACGGAATGAGAATTTGGTGATTTTTTTTTCCCCGATCGGGGTTGGGACTTACCGGTGAACCGAAATTGTGACCAATCTCGTGAGCCAACGTCAGTTGGGAAACCTTGGGCGGAACTCGACTGTTGTAGTTGACGAAGGTGATGATACCGGTGTTGAGGGATCTCTTGGTCGACTGGTACATCCCGTCGACCGTTTCCGTGTAAGTTTTGTATTTCTCGCAAATACCGCCGGACGCGCCGGAGGCCGAGGCTACCCACGCCAGACCGAGAGTACCGCCCGTAAAGTCTCTGTAGGTAAAGACGTACGCGAGACAAAAGTCCTCGTGGTTTCCGAGCGAGTGCTGATTGAGAAAATTGCTGACATCGATGTTCTCCATGCAGAAAACGTTCGGCTTCGAGTCCGGCCTCGGCGAACAGGCGGTGTCGTTGTCGATCTGTCGATTCAACATGGTTCGATTAAACAGCGATCATCGATTCGATCGTAACGTATTTCTCTCTTTCGAGAGAGCGAGAGAGAGAGAGAGTAATTACCTTTATCCTCTGAACCTCAAATTTGATATTCCTGTGCTCTATTCTACCGTCGAATCTCGTGTCCCTGTAGATGTAATTCACAGCGGTAACGTGATGCGCTATCAGCGACAAGATCTCCTCCCTCGTCTTCTCTGGATCGTGTAGCTGAAAATGAAACGAACCAATGTCGAATCGGTTTGGAATGGTCCGTAGTCTATCGATCGAAGGACAGGCAGGTTGCGGCGCGCGTATTTGGCTCAACGAAAAAGGAAACGTAAAAGGCGAGTAGCGGCGGCAGCAACGAAGCTCGGTATCCGAGGTATTTGCCATCCCGACTATGCATAGTTTTACGTTGACAAAGAGAGCGCAGCCGCAGAAGCGCCAGCCAGCCAGCCAGCCAGCCAGCCAGCCAGCCGGCCCCGGGCTACGCGGCGCGGCGCGCCTCTTCCTATTCCTCCGATCGCGTTTTACTTTTCTTTTTGCCCCCCAACGCGCTCGTTGCCCGTGATACTACAACGATGGTACAATTGAGGAGGGAAAATTGATCTGGTTTCGAGTGTACGCACCGGAACTACGTGTTCGGATATATGACGCCAGATAAAAGGATCCGTCTGGATGAAGAGAGAACAGGTGTTCTTGTTGTCCTCCTTGGGCCTCGTGGCCCGTCGACTCCTGCGATGACTCGGGTTGTTCGCCTCTCTCGTGTACTTGTGGCCGGGGCTCTCGGGTGGACCACCGTCCCACGGCTCGACCTTTGGCCTCGTCTCCTTGGATTTTTTCGTCTTGGACGACGACGAGGGCGGCGGTGGTTCGGGATCACCGGAATTTTGAACCTTGTCCATCCACTCGGCGACCTTGTCGGTGATGCCGCAGCCACTGGAGTCACCTGTCAACCAAGAATCTTCCTTTATCTTTTTCTCTTTTTTCATCCACGAGACGCGAATTTTTCGCGGTTTTCTTGTTTTTCGCGGACGCGATTACTATTCTTTGTCACTGATATTAGCCAATTTAGTTTTGATAAAAAGTTACGATGTTACGATTGCGGGCCTCGGTGGAGGTTTATTCGCCGTCCAACGGCAAGAGAGAGAGAGAGAGATTTAACGGGGCACCATCGCGATATTACCTATCTTTATCGATGTTGCTGGGCGAGCGCGTCCCGACGCTAATACGGATTATCGTTGGGAGGTAGCGGCGGCAGCCAGCCGTCTTAGGATTCCAACGAGAAATCTCGACAAATCCCGGTCTCTTTTTACCTCTTCCGTCGCTCCGACGCTTGGCTCATTGTTGCGCCAAGCCGTTACGAGAATAGCCCCCCCGTCGGCTTGACGATCGAGTTAATATCGGAAAGCTGGCCGCGCGGCGAGCCGATGCCCGTGCAACGGGGGATGAAAATAACGGGGGAGGAATGAGAAATGACTCGCTCGGCCGAGTGAATGGATGAAGGAGAGACAACCCCCGGTCTTTTATCTCAATTCTGTAATCCCTATCAGGGATTGCCGGATAATAGAGCGCGGGGCGGATAAGTGAATATCACCTGACCAAGTGAATATTTGTTAGCGGCTTGTGAGACGCGTGACGCGGCGTCGCTGCTGAAAATCCGTGAAATTGATGTACCGAGGAAAGCGGCTCGTTGATGTTGTAAATTCATAAGGGCTATGGACCGAGTCGAGAGTCACGATACAGCGAGCAGCGGCAGCAGCAGCACGTACGGGCGGCGGGAGCTGCCTAGAGAGAAGATGGCGAATACGAGAGTGCACGGACTCGCGATAAATATTGTACAATGCGCGATACGCGCACCGCTCCGCGGCTGTTTATTTAAGGTTCCTTGTTTACACGACTTTGAAGATACCTCGCTCGCAGGCAGGGCGGCTTTATTCTTATCGCGAGAGAGATACACCATGTTTATATTACCGTGTTCCGTGTTGTGTTTTCGTTATTTCAACCGAGTCTCTATCGACGGCCTCCCGTTTTGCCTATTGGTTTACCATTAAAAGTCGAAGAGAAGCTCGCGTTAATACGGCGCACCGATGATTCTCCAGGTAAAAGCAACTTGAATGGACATTTTTCGCCTCGCGCTTTTGACAATACTTTGGAGATTAAGCTCGCGCGAACTTCGCAACTCCGCACCGCGAACCGGCGAACAACTTTTCGATACTCGAGGGTGCGCGTGACGGGGAAAGGGGGAGCCGCGACGCGTTTATGCAAATTGGAGGTATCGCGGTAGGATACTCGGGAAAGTATGTACTCGCGTGGCGCACGCGTGCTCGTCCATAGACCTAGATCTCGTTGGTTGAATATACTCGAGCGGCGAAGGAGCCGATTACGCTCAAAGCCCCCGCGTCGTCGCTGGTTAATAAGCTCCCGCGGCTCCTGGAAATATCCTCAAAAGTTCGGGACGTGCGCGATCGACCAAAAGGAAATTGAAAATGTTAACCATCGAGCGCGACCCGACGTTAAATTATCCAAATTTATTCCATTCCACGCGAGCCGCGGTCGTTATTTCTGACTTTGGTACCTGTATCGACGCTTTTTGCGCCCATCGAACGACTCTCTCGTTGAGACAAGTTTAACGTGAAAAATAAGTTATCGGAGACTCTGGTCGTGAGAGGAAGGACTCGCACGGCCCCCCGCGCGCGGGAGTATCATTTGGCGGCTTTCAAGTTTGAGAGGAGAAGAAGGTCCGCTCGCCGTCTGGTGTGCCCAATATGCATCCGGCGGGCGGTATGGTGCGCGCGATCGTTCGCTCGAATATCAACCCGGTGATCGACGAACACGGACGGTTTAAGATTGAATTATTGGCTCAACGAGTGGCACGCATCTCGCGTCAAAGTGACAATGTATACGCGGTTGTCGGTGCGATTCGAGATGACGAGAGTCGTCGCGCGCATACCGTACGTGGGGGATTGACTTACCCTCCCGTACGTCCGCGTACGGATCACCGACGTCGCTCTCGTGGTAGATGACCGAGTGGAGAGAGTCGTTGAGCGCGTGGGGCGGAAAATAATAGTGAGCCCTCTCGACGAACCACGCGCCTCCTCGCTGCGACACGATTTTTCCATGGAAAACACCGTCGCTGATGCTGCCGAAGACGTGGCTGTCCGGTTCACCTGAGGACGGAAAATATAACGTTTATACCCCGCGAGAGAGGCGCTGGAGAGGTGCTCTATGCTTTTTTATCTACGCGGAACCGAACCGACCGATGAGGCGACCCTTGTAGATGTGCGAAGTGTCGAGATCCTCGATCTCGCCCGAGGGTCCTTCGATCACGAGATTGTCACTGAACACGGTCGTGTCCCTCTTGAGACGCAGGTGAAAGTCACGACCGTGAGAACGAAACTTGAGGTTCACGGCATTGTCGCGTGTGACCGATCGCTTGGCCCTCAGGTGATTCCTGTGGACGTCCTCGGTGGAGTACGAGAGTGGCTCGTAGTGGCGCACATACTCGTTCAGTCGTCGTGCTGAAACAGACGGAGAAACGGCTATTAGTCTCGACGACTCGCGAGGAGGAGAAAAATATTTATCTCCACGAATATATGTCAATATTTCGTCTAGTATATTCGCACGGAGCGAGGGACCGAATCGCGCGCCGCGGCGGTGGCGGCGGCGACGGCGACGGCGACAGGTCGACGAACGACGCGGGGTCGATATTCTCGGCAACACACTCGCCGCAGCTATGGAGCGCGAGTCGTTCTTCGCGGGTCATCGACTACGAAGAAGCTCCCCGCGATGTGTCGCGTGTCACCTCGCGGCTCGTGGATTCACCTATTATTACGGATATATCACCTCGCCCGCTTCTCTCGGAGCTCGCTATTTCGGCTCTCGCGCAGACACGTCACTCGGAATTCTTGCTTTTCCAAATATTTACTCTCGTGACTCTTTACGTCGATTGATCAAACTCAGACCATCCGCGTTTCATTGACGAAGCAAATATTTGGTAAAACAATGATGTAACACGCGTGAACATCAGTATAATTCCTCCGGTTTTCGATCGTGAGAATAGACTCGCGAGCTCTCTCAACGCGATAAATATCCGAGAGGCGGAATTTACGACGCTCCGACGATCCGCGAAATGACGCGAGTCCAGTGAAAACTGGAAGGCTGTCGCCGGGGCGATGATAAAACTATGGGGTTTGTGCGCTGTCAGCTATCCACGGTACGTTTTGTATCGTCGACTCTGGAAAATAAATGCGCTTCACCGTGTTTCGCGGATAGAGGGAATATAACAACGAACTGGGCTATAAGTTGGATCATTTTGAATTGTCTCGTAAAAGTAAATGTAATCTGGAGAAAATGTGACATTTTGCGTCATGTCGCGCGTCACCTTGAGGGAATTTGTCTTCCTCGCTCGTTGGTGTACGAGGCGGCGCGCGCGCGAGAGAGTATCGTGCTTTCGACTCTCGCGGAAAATATTTCACTCCGTGAATCGTGTCGACGCTGGTAGCGTTTATGATTCACGCTCAAAAGCGCAGCTTCCGGCTCGGGCCGGAAGGCATCCACCGGTGCAAGCCGACCTACGAACATTCGCATGTCGTTCCTGCGTAAAATATTCCTTCGTGTATTCTCGTTGTTTCTCGTTTTTTCGAGAAAAAATACACGCTGTACTCCGTATGGAGAAAAGTCCACAGGGGAGTCGAAGGTAGAAATGCGCGCGGGACGATTGAGAGGGGATTGCCGCCGCCGCCGCGAGAATAAACATGTCGCGTATCCGTCAAGCGGATAGAGCCTTGGATTACGTGGGGTATGCCGCCGCTGCCGCCGCGACCGCCGTTTGTCGAAGCCCTCGGAGACGAGTCAAACGAGTGGCGCCCTTTATTCCGACCCCCGTGTATCCTATGTACACAGATGGAAACCGGGAGTCTATCTCCTTGAGTTATTCGGCTTTAATCCGAACGTCCGAATAAACAGCGAGACCGTAGCCGCGAAATTCTTTCTCCGAAAAGGATGAAAGAAACGAAGGGAGTCACTGGTACGGCACGCTCGTGTGCATTGCGCGCGCGAGCTCATCGAGCCGCGATACGCGAGAAGCAGGGAAAGAGGAGCGGAATGCGTGTGTAGGACGCGAGAGAATTGGAAAGTTGATACGTCAGCGTCGACTTTGGCTCGGAAGCGGCGACGACCGACGCCCGACGACGGCGGGAGGAGATAACCTTACCATCCGACTCCGGGTGGTACCGCAACTTTTTCGCCTCGTTTTTTTTCCCCTTGTGCTTTTACCACTTCGCCGCATTGTTCGGCGAGAAGGTGACGCGGAGCCCCGCAACATGTGTGCCGCGAGAAACTATCCTCTGGCTCATGCCAAAAGATGGATCGCGTTGCACGCAGCATCTGTCGTCCGAGTAGGTACCTGCGCGGATCTTGGGCGAGAAAGACTTTTCAGAGGGCAGACGCGACAGATCGCAACGTATACAGCCAGTCACTGCGTAGATATCGGCTGGCTTCTTTCGGGTTCAACATATTTATTCGATAAATCGCGCGTTTTCCCGTCGCGAAAGCCCAGTGTAATTCTTTCGCTCGCGATATTAGACGGAAGAGGTGTCATTTTTTTTCGTTTGTTTTTCCCTTCAACGGGAGATTCCCGCGGGATCGTATAATTTAAATGGGCATTTCGCGAGAGAAGAGTGCCAGGTGGTTCTCGCGGTCGTACAAGTCGCGGAGCTGGCTCATTTAAATAGCCGTTTAAGCATAGTCCGATGAAACCGCGGGGAACGCGACGACGTCGAGGAGCGGGGGTAAAGGGCAAAAGCGCCTCAGGTAGATGGTCCCTCTGTCGCGCGGCGGCGGCGAGCGACCCGGTTTCGGAAGGATCTCATTTCCGGTCCCGACGTTTCCACGCTTCTCACCACCTCTCGCTCGCGTTCGTCCTTCCTCTCAGCTCGCGACGGCGGTAAAAGCCGCCACGTCTTTTGAAAAGCGCATAGATTGCTTCTACCGTGGGTGCGCTGGAGCCGCGGAGAAGCCCCGAAGTCGCGATGGTCGCTTTAGCATTGCCGTTGACGACGACGACGTCGCGCGGCATCGCCGGACGGGGGGCTGTTAACGGAACACGGTGGAATAAACGTTGTCGGGTGGGAGGAAGCTTTTTCCTGCCAGAAGCGAGGAAATAGGAATAACGTGTGTCGTACGTGTGTAGGAAAGGCGCGGGCGGAGCGGCGGCCGGTGAGCCGCTGGAAAAGCTCGACGGCCGCGAGTGGCTCGAACACGATGAAAGATAGACCGGGAGAACATTTTTATTTGGCTTCTCGTCTCTCGCGCGCGCTCGGGTAAACGTCCGATGAATGAAACGCGCTCCCGTGTACCGCCGCGTGTACGTGTGTACAGAGAGTATCGTCAACATTTTCAGACTTTGAGCACGTGCAGTGTTTTTATATGGATCGAGTCGAGCCAGTACTTTATGGCCTCTCGACTGCAAACGCGACCGAGCTGCCGCCGATCGATTTTCATCGCGTCTACATCTCGCTCTGCATATTTTCTCTCTTGGACGAAGCTTCCGTTCGAAAAAGAGAAAGAAAAAAAATCTCTGGCGAATCTTGCTCGCACCTGCACTCGTACCAACTTTCAAACGTTCACGGAAAGAAGAATATATTGGGAAATTCCGATAGAGAAACTTAGCGAAAATGTAGTTGACGTTACGGGTGACGGATCGGTGAACGCATCGGTCTATACGCGTGACGTGCGCGCGGTTAGCGTAGCTGTAGGATCACGTTTGGCGCGTCGATAGCGATTGTGTTACGGCGATGCATCGCGGCGGTTAGCCCGAGTAAAAAGAAGTCGAGTTTTGACTCGCTGCCGCGATAAAGTTGCGTTCGCACGATCCGAGGAAAAATCGCTGGCCCACGTAGGACGCGTGGTGGATTTCTTTGGTAGCCCGCGGGCCGTGCGGAGCACCCGGGCCACTGATAAAACACGTACGCGACCGCCGCGGCCACATGTAAATGGAGACCGGGAGCGGTATCCGCGCGGCTCCGGTGCTCCTACATGGCTGAGAGGCGCTGCGGGACGGGCTTTTAAATCACTCGGTAGCGCATGGCTGGGCGAGCACGCGAGCCCGCCGAGCACCGCTGCTGCTGCTGCTGCTGCTGCTGCGATTAATAAATAACGATCCCTATCGACGTTGCGCGGACGGTTCCATCTACCTAACCGACATCCAGCAGCAGCAGCAGCAGCAGCCTCGGTTGAATATCCTGCGCTACAAGAAATATATCCATACACGCTACACAATAATTCACCGTAGGCGGTACAGTCGATGTTTCCGAGTGACGTAAGAGAAACGCTAAGAATTTTCATCCGACGAAATAGGTAACATCGGTTCGACGGATTATTCGCACCGTTAGGGAATAAGCGAAGCTGCATCGCCAATCGAATTGTCAATAGAATTTTGCCTTCGACCGAGAATAATTTCGTTTACACCGTCGTAACGAGGCTCGTGCGAGATCGTTCAATTGAATAAAAGGTGCGCGTGTGTGTGCGCGCGCAGCCGGTGGCCCGACATTCGGTGATGGCTGCATCTGTATACGTATATGTAGAGCCAGCGGCAGCAGCAGCAGCCTATGCGGTAATCGGACGGCGCGGGTATGCTGGATGGTGGCGAGGGGTTGCTTTGACGAGTCGCTGCAGCATAGATAGGGGCGAGAGAGAGAGAGAGAGAGAGAGAGAGAGAGAGAGAGAGAGAGAGAGAAGCCCGGAGGAGACTGGGTGGTGTGCGGCCAGAACCAATTGACCCAATTTCAGTGTGCGGGACCCGATCGGGTAACTCGCCCAGCCCCCGGCACACGGCAGCTTCCATTATCTAATTTAACTATTTAGGAAGCTGGCTGGATGGCCGTTCGGTCGTCAGTGTCCAGTGCCGTCGCCGCCGCCGCCGCTTCCTCCTCGATTTCTCCGTCTCCCTTCCTCCCTCCCTCCCTCCCTCAAAACGAGTCAATTTTTATTTTGCGCTCAAGTAATTTTCTACCGTTTCGTGGGTTTCAATTGTTACGGCGAATTCATGAATTTTGCAATCAAGTTGTCTTTATTAAATAGCAGCGACAAAGAGCGGATGCATCCACGGTGACCGAGACGCGAAACATTTACAAAATGACAAGCTTCGCTTGTAACTCGGTAATACCCTGTGGACTTGATTGAATTAGTTTGGAACGACAGGCGTGACCTGGGCAGCGGCATTGTTGTTGGTTTATATGGAACACGCACCGAGCGTGCACCACTAATTAATGTTTCCAATGGTTCTGTCTCCGGGAAAATCACTTTTTAGCGAGTGCAGCGGCGGCGCTCACTGTGTGTGTGTGAACACTCGACGCAGCGGGGTTACCGCTGGCTCTCTCTCTCTCGAAACTTTTGCGTACCATCTGTTCGGCAACCGAGCGAAAAGTCTAATCAGAAGTTGGGGCTCCCTGGCCGGGGGGGGGGTACAACGATAAATGAAAGTGATATTTATGAAAAACACGTGCCGCGACCGAAAATAAACTATTCTACTCTGTTTTATCGCTATTTTTGAACAATCGCGCAAATTCATTCGATCGTTCGCTCATGCAGCGCGGTGGGTGCGGAAAGAATAATAGAATCGTTTGCCACATTACGCGCGCGCTATGCAAAGCGAAACACGCGATCCAGCGCGGAAAAGTATGAAAAAAGGAGGATGGCTCGACGGCTGGACGAACCGTTGCGGATTGGTGGGCTAAAAATACTTAAACCTGGATGCTTGGTTTACGTGCGAGCCGAAGCTCTTTCAGGTTTGTAGGTAGTACGCGGCGCACTCGGTGGATGTTAGGGAGCGAACAACTGGCAAGAGGGAACACGGGGAATATGTAACGCGAGGGAACAGAGCCGAATAAAAGAGCGTATAAAGTAAAGTGGGGAAAAGTGCGAGCGAGCGAGCGAGCGGGAGTGGAAAAAGGGAAAGAGCAACGTCCATTTGACATGCACGCGAACGCGAAGGCGAAGGCGAACGCGAGTGCGGCCCCGCCGCGTCCCATTTTCTCGGTGGACTCTGCCGCGCGCACGCCACGCTATCATCCTCGGTGCTGGGGGTGCATTCGAGCAGCTGCCGCCCGTGTGCACTCTTTGGGTCTCTCTGTGTGTAGGTCGTTGGCACACGATGGGAGACGCGAGAGTCGAGAGAGAGAGAGTGTTATGCCCCATTAGTGGATGCGTGGCGCCGAGACGGAAAGGCGCGCGTCGTTCCCTTCGTTCCACACGTCGCCCCGCGGGAAACTCCGAGGGACGAAGCACGCGAGAAAAAGGAAGATAAAGAGAGAGAGAGCCTGGCACCTCGCGACGCGTCAGTCACACAGACAACACCGCGGCTCGTGAACGGGGATGGACGTACGTGCGAGCGACGCGCGGCAACTTGCCGCACGGCTACCCACTGTCGCGATCGAACCATTTTTATTCTTCATATTAGCGGTATTTACTGACCGTACTCCGTGTCTCTGTCTAAAACACGTTGATTCGCGTCTGAGAAAACTGCCAAAGACTCTTTCTTACCGACTCTATCATTTTTTAACGTGTTGCACTCTGCTTTAAATGAATTCTCCGCGGGAAATTTGGTGACACTGGCTGAAGGCTCTTTCTTACACGCTCACCGCCGAGTATAGGAACTTGACGCGACAACGACCACCACCAGCGCCTTCCTTCCTTCCTTCCACGTCGGCGAGCATCGCGTTTCTTACGCTTCGCTGAGCGCGCTTCGAACACACACACACTTACGAGGCAATTCATTCTTGTCCTCTTTGCCAGTTCTCCGTCCCTACGCACTCGCACTCTACCCCCCTCGCTACGCCACTCGACGTTTTCTCGACATAGTCGGACGGACAAGGAATCCGAGAGTAGACAAACGAGTTATGCGCGTCGTCCCCGGCCCCCTCGACTCGAGGTAAACGATACAGTCGTTGACTCGATCCGCTGCGCGAACCCTCAAACGAAGAAATACCAATGAAAAGGAAAGTTAGTTTATTGAATAATGAGTTTTCGGGCGATTTTGGTAGACAGTTATGAGCAAGACGCGGGTGCTCGAGCGAGAGGCCCGAGGAAACGCGTATATCAATCGTGAGATTATATTTTCGTGCGAGCGAGCCACGTCCGTTTTCTCCCCGCATTATATTGGGATAGGTCGATACTGAGCAGCGGCGGTAAGACGAGGAGGGGGGGCTGCGACTGTCCCACATCCGCAGCCAGTATTCGAACGGCACCTCGATCCTCTTAGCCCGGAAGCTCGGCAGCCCGCACCCTCGCTTCGTTCTCGCTTCGTTCTCGCTTCGTTCGCCCGAGCACTCTAAATCGACGGCATCCCGCGCGCGGAGGTAAGAGAGAGCCGCCGCGATCATCCCTCGAGCAAAGGATGACCCTGGATTACCAATATCGCTTTATACATATATCCTATACCTCTCCCCCTTGACTCTTCTCTCGTTCACGGAACCGTGGCAACCTTCTCATCCCAAAAATCCTCTCGTCGAATATACGACATGCCGGCTGAGTAAACCGATTTCTCACCCCTCGGCGAGTGAGACTATTCGTTTCTCCAGCGAAATTCAGGACCTCAACGTCCTGATTTTTCATCCGACGGGCTGCCCCACCAGCCCCTACGTACAGCTGTCAATGGTTCTCGCCATAGTGGACTCTCGCTCGCGCGCAGGATTACACGAGACGCCAACATAGTGACTCGAAGAGAGTGCACTTTCCGCCGCAATCCCATGCCGGAGATGCGCGCATGCCATTCGTCGTGAGATATACGGACACTCGCGTAGAGTAGGCTCCGAGAATATGTGGGAGAAGCGAAGAGTCGGTTATAGCGGTTGCGATGGTATAACGCGGGAAAGAGAGGGAGAATTTGGCCGGAAAGCTCAACGTCGGAGACAGGTTGGGCCGCGACGCGCGGGGCTGGCTGACGGAACTTGTCACAATAATACGCTTCCACTGTCGGATCACGAGAGCGTTCCTTCGCTAATCGAAGCTAAGGGCTGGCTGGCTGGCTGGCGCACTCTCGCCGGTATTCGAGGAAGAGCGGGTGCCGCGGGACGACGACGAGATACAGGGAATGGTGGGTTAAAACGAGCCAGCGAGCTAAAATCGGGCTCCGTGGCTTCTTCTCAGGACTTAAATAAATAGTAGAAGCGCGGCTTTTGAAATTGCATGTCTTTTCCTACGTTTCTGAAATACGGCGCTTGCCCGCGCGGAAAAGAGTAGTCCCGGAAGGACTTTCGGATGGCGTCCGGGCGGAAGTCCGGGCCGGATTCCGGGTGAGAGTCCTGGTAGTCCGGACTAGCGAGACTCCCGACCGGACTTCCGCCCGGACGCCATCCGGGAGTCCTTCCGGGATTACTTTTTTCTGCGCGGGTTGGTCAAAAACTTATGACTGTAATGTGTTTTTCAGTGTCACATTTTAGTAAAAGACGAAAATAATCAACACTCATGCCGATCGGTAGCGTTTTGTGTACTGACTCGTGTAGTGCCGGATTCTGAGGGGGGCCGTTTGACCCCACCATATTCTTTTTGCCAACGCTAAAAATTGATGACTGATATGGAATTTTTGAGTGAAAAGCAGTAAGAAAATGCTTTGGGTTTTATGATAAAGCAATTTTCTGCTTAGGGGACCCGTTTTACCCCACCTCCCCTATAGCGAGAAGCAAAGGATGAGACTATCGGGCGGTGCAGCGGAGCGCCCGAGTGCGCTTTGCCTCTCTCCGCTGAAGCATTAACGGGTGCGGCGGCTGTTACCCGCGTCTACGTCTATTGGACACATGCTGGATTATGCAGCCCGTACGTACGTACCTACGTACATACGTACGTACGTACTTGGCCTTACCCTACTCATCTGGCGCGCGCAGCACGCGTACTCGCGCACCGCAACGCCTCTGCCGGTAGGTAGACCACTACACACTGCCGTTCGCTGTCCGCCCTACGGCTATCCAATTAATTCGAATGTACCGGAACGCGGCGGCGACGTCGGCGGCGACGGCGGCGGCGGCGGCGGCGGCGGCGGCGGCGGCGGCGGCTCTGAGCTGTATCAGCTACCGCTCTGCCTCGGCTTAAGGGATCTTATATCCTGCCACGCAGCCACAAACGCTACAAACACGATATTGCTTTTTCTTTTTCTTCCTGCATCCGCAGCTCCATTGGTTGTACGACCAATCCTATCTTTATAAGATTTATCAAAAATTAAACGGGTCGTCCCGTGTTAACGTTACGTCGTTGATCGCGATGAGTATATGCTTTCGTAAAGTTTACGCTCGACATACAGCATTGTTGAAAATAATCCTGGAGGCTCGAATATCCGATGGAACGGGTCATCCGAATGCGATTCAATTTCCTCTATTTTTTCCAGCCTGCGCGGCATCAGCATATATAACCCGACACATTTTTATCGGCTTGTACACAAGCTGCGAAACATTTATTTACGACTTGTCCGACGACTCTGCGGATAATGTTTATACGAGCGTGTTGGCATTTTCCACGGGAATCATTTTGTGAAGTCAACGGAAGGGGAAGGAGAAGCGAGGAAATCCCGCCCGGGTATCCAACTTTCCAATCGAACCCGAGGCTTTTTCCCACTTTCCACGTGGTCGTAGCCCGAGTATGTAACGATATGAGCCTCGGGTCTTGTGTCAATTGATTAAATTAAGACCGGCAAGACGCGCGCGGGAGTGGGAAACTTTTGCCAATTGCGAAAAAATTCTTAACGGAAGCGTCGCGGAGCTGCGACGAAAACTCGCTCGCCGCTGCCGCCCAACGTGTTCGTTTCGCAGCCAGCCTGCAGCCGCCTCCCTATATTTTCACCAGACCGTTTTCTCTCTAACCCTACTTGACGTTTTTTTTTGTTGCTTTTACCCCGCCCGACCGACCACGTGCACGAGCGCCAGCGTTTCCCGGCCGCGGCTTATACACACCAGCCGCGCGGAGAGAAAGCGGCCCATTGAAACTTTTTGAGGGCTCGACGAGCGCACCTCCTTCTCAGCCACTTGGTGCATTATTAATTTTGCCCAGGCCGCGACAACACTGCGCGCACCGCTACCACCGCTGCGCGCTGTCGTTTGCGGCTCCCAGGCTTAATAATGGAGGACGAAAGCTGCACAAATGTCAGAAAGAAAATTCAATAATCTCAAGTTTTATAGTCCCATCGGTTTGTCTCATCAGCGCATCCGTATGATTATCCGTTTCTCCTTGAAATTTCTAACGATACATCAGACCTGAACGGGCTGTTTCAACCGCGGACTCGTCGGGGCCGAATTTCTGCCCGATATAACGCTGCAAAGTTTAACACGGGTACAGGGAGGATATTTGCCATACAGGAGATTCCACGAGCCGCAAGGCAAATACAACGCTAGAAAGTTTCGAGTCGCAGGCATCGTGGAATATTTACAGCAGTGACAAACTGCGACGCAAAGGGTTCGGAAACTGAGTCACTTGTAGGGGATGTGCGGGCAAAATGAAACACATAGGCGAAAATGGTTTTATGACGATGACCAAAGTGTATTTCTATTGGTTTTCACCCAAAATTCGCAAGTTCGTGTTTCTTGATACTCCACATAATCTCAGTAATGATTATATTGAAAAAAAAGTATTAAATAAAAGTTCAATATTTTTTAAGTGATTTTTTTAAAAGCCGAATTGCTTGAAACACTGAAAATAGTCTAAAAAGGTCAGAACAGTCCGATCACGCACAGCGGAACTGTGGAACTTGCTTACCATATTCGTGATTAGCGGGTCAAAATACGATAGTATACCAAATTTCAGATCGATCGGTGGTATGCGCTTTTCGGAAGTACACCCGAAAAGTAATTACTAATTACTTTATTATGGCAGCTATCGCGTGGTAAATGTTGTGCAATTTTTGTTTTGTCGTATTGCCAAAAATAAAGTGGGGCCCTCTTGGTGCAGTCATGCTGGAGTGATTGTCAAAATGTCATTCAAATTGATGTAGCCCTTTTCGCGTACAATTAGATCTAAATTCTCAGGTGCGAGTGTCGGTTATTAGCCTCCCCTTAAAAACACGTTATATTCCGCTTAGTTGCGTTAAAGTGTTTTATTTGTTTCATTTTGCCCCGCAAAAATATTCGGAACTGAAAAAAAACGCTGTTTCATTTTGCCCGCGCACCCCTTATATTTTCACGGGATATCTCGCAACTAAATGGAAATAGTTGACTCGACGGTTGACTCGCAGTTCGCTCACGTTGCTTTCCGCTTGTTCTCTGGCGTCAATCGATGCACGTGCTGCGCGCGATACACGGATTCCGCAGTCGCGCTTGGCGCGCGATACACCTACTACTTGGCTCTTCGATCGCTATTCTCGTTGGATTTTCTCGCATTCAACTGAAACGCGACTAACCTATATTACGTGTCTCGAAGCTCGCGTATCAAACTTTGTTACGTACCACACACACACACACACACCGACACACGGAGGGTGTTTCGAAAGTACCAAAGGTTCGGGTAATGGGAGATCGCTGATGACCAGCCCGAACTTTGAGCGCCCAATTTCAAGTAGTTTCGAATTGAGAAGTGAGTGAAAGTCGCGACCAATCGGAGCGTTCGATCGTCGGACAAAGGATGAAACGAGAGTCGGCCGCTGGAAAGGCACAAGCTGCGCCGGGGTAGCGAGTGTCGAGAATCGAGGACCCTCGGATATGTACACGGCGCAGGGCCAAGGATGCAGGAAAATCCAGCTGGTATACTCGGCCGCGATGGCAAAGTGTCGGGGAGACTCGGTGCAACCGCGTGCCGCGTCGGATTTTCCCTCGTAGAAATAACCGAGTAGAAGGCGAATCTCGGGAATTTATCCAGCGGCGCGTCGTGTGTGTGTGCGCGCGTGCACTCTCCGGTTGCCGCGTCGCCGTTTCACCACTCGCGCGCGCGCGCGCACCCTCTCCACTCTGTCTCGCCACTCACAAAGCTCCGTAATCCGAACTATACTCTACTCTGGGGCGTTTTCCGCGTTTTGCCGATGTAAACGAAACCGCACCAAGTATGCAGAACGGACGAGTGCGCGATGCGGGGCCGCTGCTCCCGCCACTGCCGCCGCTGCTCCACGCTTCGGCGGATACACGCCCGATGATGTATCGCTCTGGACGAAAACCGCGCGCTGCTAACAAACTCGAAACTCGGCGCAACGTAACGATCGACCTAAAAGCTTTCAACTCCACTTTCGAGTTTGCATTTCAGCCGGAAAAAATCATCGACCTCTTTCCTTTTCCACGATAATTTCGCACAAGCGTGTGATACCGAATGGTAGGCCAATTTCAGTGGTAACACGAGGGTTTAGATTTCAATCGCAGGGCCTTACGACTAGAATTATATTTCAAATATATATTATTCTGGCGGTGAATCGATAGGGATCGAAGCGTACGATTCTCACTCCAGCATCCGGCGGCGGATATATCCTCGGGGTTTTCGCGTAATCAGATTTCCGAGTGGTTTAGTCGGTGCGAGAAGCCCGCGCGCAGTCTGGTGAGCGTGGCGCGAAACACGCGGTTCGTCGCGAGCTGGGGGACCGTGTCTCCCGTCGATGAGCTAAAATGACTAATTAACTCGTGGGGCGAAAAGCTCACTCACGATAATTCCAGTATTTCGCTAATGCCTTTTACTCCCAACGTACGGCGGCGGCGGCTGTGAGAGGAAGAATGAAGAGAAAGCGCGGATGCGAGAAGGGAGTAAAATGAGAAAGCTCAAGGGGCTTCAATGGGGAAGAGAGTGAAGCTCCCTGCGGGGAGTCGCGGCGTCGGACCACCGCTACACCCTCTCGTCAGGTGTGAATATTATCAACGCGAGCGTATCACCTTCGGTCAGAGAGTGCGGTCCAAGTATTTCACCGCATCCACGGAGTGTCGGATGTGATGCGTGTGCGTATCACAAGAAATCCGCGCGACGCGGAGCTATAGACGACGAAGCGTTGTCGCGTGGCTCGGTGAGGGCGTATCAGGTAGGTATAGTGGGGTGTATAGCGCGCAGCATACGCGAGGGTATGAAAGGGGTAGATGATAGATACGGGAGGGTAGGAAACTCACTCTCTCTCTCTCTCGCGTCCGCAGCCCCCGGTGTGTCGCTTCACACGCTTGGGGCACGTTCTGGCACACCGGCTGTTCCGCCGGTATAAACCAAACGCCCGGACGAATACGTCCATGTTTATTCTGCGCGTGAATCCATGTATATACTTAGTTGGGTGCTTTCTCGGAAAATACGAGCTCGCACAACTCGTATATGTTCATCCTCGTTATATTTTCGCAACCTGTGTGTCCGGGAGGAAGTCGGTCAGCCGTCGTGTGGTTGTCCCCGGTAACGAGCGCATCATTTCATTTTCTCCCTTTATTTCGAAATAAATCAGAAATTGAGGCAGGCTCGGTGAATTTTTTGCCGTTTAACCTACTTTCGCTGCTTGGGCTTCGATTGCCCGAGACTCGAAGTCACAAGGCGCAAAAGGCGAAGAAAAAGTGACGTCATCGGTGCTCGGTGAGTTGTCAAGTTTGAGGCGAGAGGAGAAGTAACGAGGTTCAATGATTTTCTATGTTTCTCGTGAGCATTTGCCGCGTTACGCGTGGCTAATGCGTAGCTACCGAGTACACGCGTATTTAACGGAAGCGCTGCATGTTGCGTCGTTACATTCGGCATGCGTGCGGGGTGCAATAACGTTTTACGGCCGCGCCCCATGCACCCCGACGCACCGGCGTATCGAGGGAATTAACGCGTCTCCATTATGTATGGATCATCCCGCGCGATCGGCTATTGCCGCTGCCGCTGCCGCTGCCGCTGCCGCTGCCGCTGCCGCCGTTGCTCGCGCACAATACGACTTTAGTATCCATCCGCATACGCGCGGCACACAACCGAGAACCGATGCTTCGCAGCAGCGGCTCCAGCGGCACTCCACCAGCCTGTGTTTAATTTAACGTCAATGCATCAACGATATCCCCGGTGATATCTATGGGTATTATACGCTCACGCCTTCCGCAGCCATTGTAGCTTTTACAGCGAGCCACTATTTGTGCACCCCACTGTATCGCGGGTAAACGAGCCCTGCTCCTGTAACTCGTTCAAAACTCATTAGTTATGTATGAATTTTCTCTCAAACTTGAATATTTTCGTGGACGATTCCGATGACATTCGACCTATATCGCAGGGATATCTCTCGCCGTCTCTTCGCTCGACTGTTTTTCACCCACCCTCTCACAGTGAAAGAAAGCGAGAGCGCGGTAAAGTTTGGCGGAGGGTTTACCAACCAACGGTACCGGTATACATGTACGCTCACGGCGATGTCGGTAGATTTTCTCATGCATCGGCAAGCAGGGATTTTATTCGTAGGATCGTTCAACGTGCTTAGAAGTCGCGGCGGGGGCGAAGGGAAAGAAGAGGAGCGAGGATGAATTGGAAGGCGTGGCCGGCCGCGCGTCGGTCGGCCCGTCGGGGTTTCAGCGCATCCCCCGAAAGATATATACGGAAGGCATCGACTCGAGAGCGTAGCTACGGCCGATAAAAAACAACCATTGTACCGCCTCTACGTATTCCCGTGGGACGTCCGTACGTACCTCGAAATTCGCTGTACGAGTGAATCATCCGAGTCAATAGGATAAAAAGTCAAAGAATTTTTCTCTCGTACCCCGGGTTCCACTCCTCCGCAGCTGTACGCGAAGAGTGCCCGATATTTTTCCAACAAATATATCAAAATAAGCAAAATAAAAAGAATCAGGATTTAGAGGGTGAAAGTCAGTTATTGTTACTACGTAAAGTGCCACAGAGATGAGAATTATAATGACGTTGAAGTTTGCATCGTTGCAACGATACGAAATTAAAAACAAAATAATTCACACCCATTAGGGGGTGAAATAATTTTGTCATGTCATGCTCTTAGTCGTTGTAATAACTTTTTATAGCCAGTTTAATAATTTCGGTCCCTCGATAATTTGTTGTTTTTCATTTCGTTGCATTGCATCGATGCAAACTTCAACTTCACTCTGTAAGCGGAAAGAAAAAAACATGAAGTGAATTGCCGGAAAATTTGATAGAAGTTTCGCCCTGCGATTCTTCCTCTCGAGATGGCGTAAATATGAATAAATTTGTGAAAGACATATCGTCTTCGGAGGTAAAAGAATTAATGAGCCTGCGAGGAAGGATGATGAGGATAAAGGGGGAAAAGCTTACGCCACCACTCGGACCGAGCTTCACTGAGATTTTTCTCGTGAAAGCTCCGCCGCTTCGAGCGATAGCCACGTCTGGAAAAGAGGCCGGAACGCTCAATTTAAGCGAAGCACCACTCCGACGTACGATGCGCCTGCCTGGGTGTGTTACCGCTGCGCCGCTACTACCACCGCCACTACAAAGATACATACCTGTATGTACGATGGTAGTTCGCTTCTCATCGCTCCGTGGTATAATTAAAACTTAACGACGTTGATCCTTCATTAGCGCCGGGGCGAATCGTAATTTCCCGTAGTGCGCGAGCTCGACGGCGCGGATGCATTTGAGCTCTCGTTGCGTCCCGCGCGACGTCTTCGTAAAGGAAATTCGAACCTCCCGAACTTGTTCCCGAAGTTGCTCTCCGGCGCGTTTCTCGATAACCGGGTTAAAACTATGTGAAAATCGTTAATGGACCCGCAGCTGGTGCGCGCGATCGTGTTCCAACGTACGTGCGAGACACACCACCGCGATTCCGGGGTGCCGTACGAATTTTTATTGCCAATTGTCGCGAGACTGCACATGCGGAAGCAACCCGGAGCGGAGCGAACTCAAGCGGAAGTCGCGGCGGCGGCAGCACCGTCAGCGGCTGCCGGTGGCCGGAATGTATTCGATATCAACCGCGCGCGTCGCGCGAGCTACGCGTTAAACTTGAATATACTTTTATTGCTTTCGCTGTGCGGCGGTTTGGCTGATACGTATACATCCACAGAGAGCCACACGACGTATCTACTTGGAAACTCGTGTCATCGCGGCAGAGGGAAAAAAAAGAGAAAGAATGAGGCAGAATTTGGAAAATGGAGTTTTCATGTCCACTTCGGGTCTAACGTTTTTAAAAGGGCGCAACGTACGACAAGGCGATAAATAACGGTGCTGTTTGTGAAGAAGCAGCTAGCAGGCAGGCGCGATTAAAAGGGGTGCGAGGTGTGTTGGAGCTGCCGTGCTGGAACGGATCGATGGTTATTAATCCCGTGAGATACGGGGAATGAGAATACACCGGCGGGCGGCGGCGGCAGCGGCGGTTATATCCTCGCGTCCAAGAGTCGTAACGCGAAACTACGGCTCGTCATTGTCGGAACAAGAGAAACCGGGCCGGGCCGAACCGATCCCGGAGCGGAGCGAGCGACATAAATCTTATAACGGGGCGAGGATAGAGAAGAGCGAAACGAGCGCGCGGGAAGGGTGGGTCGCGCGGCTCCACCACCCGCTTGTGTTAAGTACCGGGGCTTTGGCGGAATTATGATCTATTGGATATCAGGAGTGAACCGGCCCCGGGAACGGGGCACGAACGATCGGGAATTGGCGAAGCGCGAGAGAACGATAAGCCGCCGGCTCGACGATAAAGAAATCCACGATGCTGTGGACCAACTTTCCTTAATTAGAGACGAAACGATCGACTCTCTCTCCAACTTTTCTTACTTCTTCTTCTTCTTCTTTTTCTCGCTATACCTGTGCTTTTATCAAAGACGGAATAAGAATTTAACTCGCATCAAAGAATCGCTCGGTCCGGTGCAGATCTATCGAGATATTTGAGAAAATATCTCGTTATTATTTAAAAAGCTTCGATAGCTGCCTATTCTAACACGAGTGACTCTCAATCCGCCGACGAGAATAAACATAGAGTCAATGACTTGATTGGCAAAAGGAGAGAAAAACCACCAAGTTTTTGGAGTGCAAGTGAAATGTAGCGCGGCGGGATGTTGTCCGTTCGTGAATAGCGCACGTGTATGCTTGACGTAAAACTCGATGATACAACGTTTTTAACGATGAAAATCTTCTTTAGGGTCGCAACCTCGCGTGCGAGTGAGTTTCGAGGAGCTTATTACGCGATAGAGATTCGTTCCAGCGGTAGTTGAGAATTCGAGTATCGAGATCCACCGGACGACGTCGCTTCCGCAATTCTATTATCCCTGGAACAGAAGGTCGGGGGACGGAGGAGATAAGAGCGGAGAGCCATCGCGCCTACCTCTCGCTCTTCGAGTCCTTCCCACCACTCGTGTGGACCACATGGAGCTATCTTACGTACGGGAGGTGGGTAGACGCCAACACGACGTCCGGTACAAGTGCACACTGCGCGGGGAATACGCGAACCAACGTCTCACGATCCAACTACCAAACTTGTCCGCCTTTCGCGAGATCCCCCATGGGTTTCAGAAAATTTCCTCGAGCGGATTAACGCGCGACCGACCGAGCGACCAACCACCCCAGCGCGAGCCGACTCTCCCCTTACTTTTCGAAACAATGGAATCTTTTGAGGGTAATGGCCGGGGTCCAGCGCCTGTACAAATCACCCGGCGACATTGCCGGTTAGCGTCGTGACTTTTTTCTCTCGCGTTTCGGTGCTTCACGAGCGAGATACGCACCCACGTGCCGCTGTTACATTTGTATCAATTTACACGTACAAAAAAAAAGAAGATTCTTCGAGCGCTTCCAGGTGCTTTTGTTTGTACACAAACTATTATTTTTTATTCTTCAAAGTCCCGCCCGACGATAGCCGATAGAAAAAGAAAAAAGAGAAAAGAAAATAACGAGGGGGCTCGAAAGGTCGTTTTTCATCGACGATACACCGTGAAAGTTTATTGGCACATCGATGGTCGGTGCGTGGTTTTCTATTGGGCACGGCTCTCGTGCGATTCAACGCAAGTTGGAACGTCCATCGAATTCTGTATCCGAGCCACACTCGAATTTCTACAAACCCTGGGTGGATGCGCTACCTCGCCCAAGTTTCAACGAGTCGAGCGACATTTATTGGCTTATCCGTGTACCGCTCGAGTTTGCCTCGAAACTCGTTCAACGGTGTTGAAAATATCGCTCGAAGCTCGATCAGCCGGCGTAGCTCGTTGATCGATACGTTGTACATCGGACCACCGAGAGCCTGTTTCACGGAATATCGCAGCCGGTATCTCGTTGTATAATCGATCGCGTGCGAGAAATCGCTTCGACGGAACGCCAGTACGCCCTTGAGTCTTTGGCGGAAGGCCTCGCGCGGGCGGCTCACTCGAGCGTGTCGATATACAGTCGATATACCGTAAACGATTATCGTCGAAGCGTGCGAACGCTTCCAAGTCTTTCGGCGCGACGCTACAACCCCGACGCTACGAGCCCGACAACCACCGGTTAATTCAATAATCAGTCGCACCGCGCGTCAAAACGAACAAAAGATCATTTTAATCCGTTTGTCAAAAAAAAAAACAAAAAAACAAGGAAAAACGGAGAAAAGGCACGAAAAGACAGAGCCTCTGCCGATTTTCCGCGAAACTTTTCTCCATTACGGGGAGAAAAGTTGAACGGGTCGCCGGCATGCGGATGCGCTTCACTGCGAGGGTGGCTCGAATTCAACGAGGGAGGAAAGACTTTGGCGCATAGACGAAAAGTAAAGAAAGAAGCAGAAGAGGAAAGAGGCGACTACGGAAAAAAATATACGAAGAGACTAGATAGGCGGGCCGTACGAGCGATTAAACTCTCGGTGCGCGCCGTTCTGTACGTTTTTTTTTTTTTAATTTATTTCTCTCCCGAATGAGCCGGAGCCTCTCGTTTCGAGCACCGCCGCCATTGCCCGCAAGCCAGATAGTCGTGAGTTAGCTACTCGCAATGGCCGACACACACCACTCCCCCGTACCTACTTGATCCGGGCACTGGTATACAACCCTCGGATTCTTATTTACAAAGGGCCAATTCTCCAAGTCGAGCTTATTATTCGAGTCTACGTGCAATTGACTTTTTTTCCTAGGTGCGGCTTTGCAAACTCTAATTTCCGTGTCAAATAACATAAATGCCCTCGTGTTCCTCATCATCCTCCAATTACTCGCGGTGGGCTCTATCGGTAATAGCTGTAATTACCTTTCTTCACCATATCACCGATGGTAGGTCGTTCTTTGTATTCCAAACAGCTTATTCTCAAATCTTTCGACGCTAGAAATGCTCTTCGAGACTATGCGCAACTTGGCTTGCAGTTATTACGAAATTAAATGCGGAATGCCCGAAACGGTAAGGAGGAAACTTTGGCGCGAAATGGCATTCGCTTCGAGTCGAAAGTTCGCCTTCCGTTGATTCCAAATGTAGTGATCAAACAGAGTGAGCGGAGGGTCAGCCACCTCCGCGGAACTTTCCGAAAAGGCAGATTGCATATCCCGTGTGCGATGGACGGAGAAAAGCGTAAAACGGAATTATTATATTACAAACGCTAAGAAGGTCAATCGTTGAAATCCGTGCCAAAGCAATGACATTTTTACGTTTCATTTATCGAAGGTTGGGGCTAAGGTTTCAAAGAGAAAAAGTCGTATTTTCGGTTGGTAGAAAGCTGCTGATTCTTTGTTGGGTAAAAAAGGTGTCTACCGGGATGGGGGGTGAATCGGGTCGAATCGTTTGCCACGTTTCTTCCAAGGTTTGGGGACGGGGGGAGTGTGCAGGAAGGCAGGGAGGCAGGCAGGCAGGCTCTCCAACACTTTTGTCGAGTCTACGTGCGCGCTCACTTAGCGCCCCCACGCTCCAACGACCCCGTAGCGGGTCTCGGGTCAAGCCCGTTTGGTACGTGACAGGGGCACTCGGGACTTTCTTCTCGCTTTGGAGATTTTTCTCACCAACACCGTCCTCGTCGTTGTCGTTGTCGTCATCGTATCTACCTGCGCATGTTATACCGAGAGTTTGTTCGCGAGCGGCGAGAGCTGAAATTGGAGTGATCCAACTTTTGCGGCGGCGCGGGACGCTCCGATACAGGACGGCTCTTCGGACCGGTCCGTTCTTCGCGCGAGTTTTTCACTTGTGGCCCGGGCAAAAAATCGACCCACGAGAAACGAAGAGAGCGCGATGGAAAACCAAGCCAAAAAGTTATTTCTCCTCTTCTTTCCTCGACTCGTTATGCCGCGGTTTCCAACGCGCTTCCCGAGGAAAACCCGAGGAGAATCGCGCCGCACGGACGGAGACACAGAGCGAACCGCAAGAATACGCGGAGGTCCTTTGGACTCGAATCACGAAGCTGTATAAACCCCAGTGGAAATCCGGGGGGAGGGGGGATGGGGGAGGGGGTCAGGGGTTGGACGTGCCACATATACAGGGTAGCACCGAACCACCGTCCGCTTGTACTACATCGTAGCTTGGACGAGAAGCTATCGTATAATCCACAATAAAGCTGGTCACGAGAGGAATCGCGATCGAGGTGGTCATACCCGCGGCAAAACGCCGCGTGTATACCAAGGAACACCGGAAAGGAAATAAATTGAAACGACCGAGTCGTATAATTGCGTCAGGGGATGAGTGACTCGCTCTTTTGGAGCGTCCAAGAACAAGCGCGGCTCGCAATTTCTCCATGCGCGATGTATTTCGCACAAGAGTGAGAGACAAATGCGCGCGGACCGTGCGGCTCTTCGCTTCCGTCGACTTGTTTACAAAACTCGACTACATAATTTATGTATACTCTCGTTGTTTTCCGCTACAGCGGAGACACACGCGAAGAGAGCAAACAAAAATTTCCCGCAGTCCGCACACCCCAACGAACGAGCTTGACGCTCTGGTCCCGCGGGCTTTTGCTTTCGCCACGCAACAAAATATTATTTCCTCGTGCGGAGACGAAGGTGCCGCACAAAGCGACCTGCACAAATCGCGTTAGCGGTACGTACTCTACGTGTGTAATTATGCATTTGCATGTGGACTGCATCTGGCTCGCGCGATCCTTGTACATGGGGCATTCTAGGCCAAATCGACGGGGTTGTCACGCCTACTTTCTTTTCTATTTTTCTGACAATTGGAGGATATCTTATAACACTCATGGGTATTCAAGGTGAAAAGTATTTCGACTTTGACAAATGATTTTGATTTGAAAAAAAGTTAGGTTGCCCGAAGATTTTTCAAACAATTTTCATTCTCATGAATTTGTAAATAACATTTTGGAATTATTATTATGGAAAGTCAATCTTTCGAGCACCTTGAAATGATGGAAATTTGATGGGAAACTGACGTTCGACGGGACTGTACCGGTAGATGAGAAGTACCTTGTGGGTTTTGCAAGAGCCATAGGAAAAAAAGAAAGAAATGACGATGCGGTGTTTCGGTTTGAGGTGGAATATAGGTTGGACCGGAGGATTTTGGTAGGACTCGGTAGGTAGGTGCGAGAGCACGTAGTCCTCGTTGATTGTTATTCACTTCTGTCGCGCCTGTTCAAGAGTCACTTCCCGTTGAATTAGTTGACGTTGACTCTCCAACGCGGCATAACGCTTCTGCGGCGACATCCGCGGGTTCCTCTCGCCTCTGGCCGTGTATATCTCCCCCCATCCCCCATCCCCCATCCCCCGTCCGCCGTCCCCGAGTGCCATGGACACGCAAGTTTGCCTTCGTCCCGTGCGCCACGTCTCTCGATCGTAGTAAACTACGAAATTAGATCTCACCGGAGCGTCATTTCGCATGTAAAGGGACTGCGCACGAATCTCGTTATTGTCGTCGATGCCTGGCCAGAGAGAACTCCGTTGAATTTTCTGTCTGATTTTCCACGAGTTTCCAATGAATTCTCGACGAGCTTCGAGAATAACGCGCGCAAGCGGGAATTGTCTATTCTCTGAAACTCGAGAGTGACTTTGTAGAATGGAATGGCGCTTCCGGGTGCGAACGTCCCAGGAATTCATATAGAATAAAGGCGGGCAATATGAGACAACCGAGACGAACAAACGAATTTTTCCTTTATGGAAAACGGCGAAAAATGTGACCCTTTACGCTACCTCTGTTTATTACCGTGTCCTTTGGAAAGAAAGAAAAAAACAATTGATAATAATGCAGTAATTTTCTTTCTCAGCGAGGTTGTAGCATCAATTCAACTTTGGTGGTCCATATTGGTCGCCTCGTCCAAAGTGGAGAAAATAGCGGCTACAATAAAAGGGCAAAGACCCCAAACGCCTGGAGGGCTTTACCGTCAGAACCGAGGACGAAGTAATTTATTTGTACACCGACCCTGCTATATCCGGAGGCTTCGGCTTCCTCCGACACCTATTATCAATACCCCTGCTCACCGTATATCCTCTTATTTTCCTCAGCTTTTTCCTCATTTTTCGGGGTAAAGTAATTTCTTCTTTTTTTTATTTTTTAAATTCATCGAACAATGGATGCTTCCGCTAAACGTCAAGTCTCTGAAGTTTTAATTAGACCGAATGACTACCGCGCACTCGCGATGATCCTTTTTTTAGCATCCCGCTCTATCGAGGATATAGTTTGCGGAACGAGGGAACGAGTTTTCCGGCTTCCACTCACACACAGAATCCCAACTACCACTTCAACCTGGCTAATTGGAAAATATTACACCAATTTCGCAGAGATTCGGAGTTTCTATGGCAGGTTTCCGCCAGTCCTTAATTAAGGGATAACAATGAGGGACGATCCGACCGTAGGATGTGAAACTTGCACCGTTTTTACGTAGATGCTATCTTGTACTTTGAAGAGCAAAAATAATTTGAAAGGCAATCAAGGTTTTACACTGAGAAAAGTTTGCTCAACTTGAACCGATAATGACACCTTTTCCTCTATCACATAGGAATTTTGTCATTTGATAGCAAGAGTGAGGGAAATGCCGGTTTGACATGTGTATACTCAGCGAGGATACCGCGACGAGACGCACGCGCGTTCGAATTACAATTACTTTCGAGTGAAACCGACGTACGTTTGTGCGCGAGGTGGTAACGGGGCGGCGGTATTCATTCCGTCGCATGCCATGAAACGCGATACCGCTGTTGATTCCGCGCTCGCGATCTCCTCGTCCCTTTTAATTAATTTAATTCGATTCATCCAGCCGCTGGTCGAGCTTCGCCGCGATTCTTCGTAAATGAATATTTTCACCGTCCGCAGCGGCGGCGGGTCTGCATTGAATTCGACAAAATTGAACAAATTCAACGAGAAATCCATTCGACGGAATGACCCGCCGCACCGATGCTTCATTCCGCTATTCCTCTGTGGTTATTTTCGAGCCCGCAACAATTTTCTCTCGTGTTCGGTCGTGTTGGCGCTCCAAGAGAGACACGATAGGACGGGCTCCGAGTAGCTTCGAGGCTCAAGGTCGTCTTTCCGACTATCTGGCCCGCGCCCTCGTTGCCACTCAACGAAAATTGGCTCCACGCTCCAGTCTTCGACATACGCGCGAGCTCTTCTTCCGCCCTTCCGCCACTCGAACGTTTCCTGCGCCACTTTCCAAGCCCCAAACCCTGGGCCTTCCATGAAAACCCACACGTCCGTACATCTTGCCGCTACACTTTACGCGATACCGATGGAACATGTGTGCACGTGGATGTTATCGATGAGGAAATAATAATAAAGTAATGAGAGCTGGAAAAGATGGAGAAGCGCGCACGCGCGAAAGGTAAAACAGCGGAGACGGTGCGGACCAAGTGCCTTGCTCATGGGTTATGCACAACTGTCGCTGATATAGCTGCGGATACCTTGCTCTTGGATACGGCTAGGAGGTTAAAGGAGAACCAGTGGCTACGGTTGGGCTCCTCGCACACGAGGAGAACAGAAATGGCCCGACTGATCGCCGGAGAGAGACATCTCGTTCAACGTTCTTGAATCGTTAAACGTCTTGATCCCGTTAAAAAGAACAGGAGGCGTCTCGCTCTTGGAATTCCAAGTCCCCCGGCTTTGGTTCAATTCAAGTTGCATAAAGCGACACATCGTTCCGAAATATTCAACTCGTATGTCGGTCCGCAGGATCGTTATTTATTCGAAGAAAAATGTGAATCCAAGTTTTTCGAAAAGAGGCGGAAATTCCAAATGGGATATGACAAACAGCAACGTGGAGTTCGGGATAGGCGTATAATTACGTATCCAGAACGGAAGAGGGAGGGGGGGAGCTGCCGCTGCCGCTGCCGCTGCCGCTGCCGCTGCCGCTGCCTCTGCTTGGTGAACCGAACGCGCTCCCGGTATTGCTATATCGAACGACACTCCAGGCCTCCGGGTCTCGCCTTCAATTTATCGGGTATTCAAGGTACCGTCTGCTTTCCCAACAACACGTTATTCGTCGCCACGGTGCACCGTGTATGCTCTCTCTCTCTCACTCTCTGTCTCTCCATAGTCGCTCGCACGCCGCTGTTTTCCACCTTTTTCTCGGAAGCTGCCTTCCACCATCCGCAATCAAAGCCCCGGCGCGTCCTGAACGCGATTCGTCCTCTCGACGAGCCGCTGCACGGTACGGTCGTACCGAGAGCTCGCCGCACGGTTGGTCAGCTACGTGATCCGGAATCTTTACGTGGGAACGAACCCTCGGGCACTTTTGTATCTCCCAACCGTACCGATCCGCGTTCACCGTTTCTCGCGATCGAGAATAACGACGGACCGAAAAATCCACAAATTCGATTTTACCGCGAACCTGAACAATCGAATTGCTTGAAATTGAAAAATAAACAATTATCGTAACGAATAGTAATGACTATTGGATGAAAGGTAAGAAGATTTTGGCGATGAATTGAATCGTCGAATTTATGAGGTTACCGAGGTCGAC
The DNA here is from genome assembly GCA_963932165.1 of Pimpla rufipes. Lineage (NCBI taxonomy): Eukaryota > Metazoa > Arthropoda > Insecta > Hymenoptera > Ichneumonidae > Pimpla > Pimpla rufipes. Next base: position 98,443 of record OZ010630.1, read on the forward strand.
TTGGTTATAGAATTGATGCCGTTATTGCCGATTGGTTTGGATGAATCGAAACGAATGCGACTTCCGGCGAGTGATTCCATCGTCGCGGTGTCCATGGATCATCCATCATGGCCCCTCCCTTTCCTCCTCGGCGCACGAACGCACGTCTCTCTCTCTCTCTCTCTCTATCTCGCTCCATCTGGATGATTATTCATGGGCATTCAAGTGCAAATCGCAAACGACGCGACCGGCAAATAGGCGCGCAAACTCAGCCGCCGACATCTAACTAATTGATTGGGAAGCTTCCGCGACATGTCCACGCGTCCACACTCTGTTCCCTGGCGTTTCATCGAAAAGCGTTTGACACGCTCACTCTCTCTCGCTCTCTCTCGTCCCTTCCCAACGTCCAAGTTAACCTCGACGATGGACAACGCGCATCTGTACGACACGAGCGAGAGTCAACCCGGCAACCTTCTATAATTCACCGTCGTCAAATGACAAACCATTTTTCGTCTCCGTTAGAACTGAGAAATTCTTCTCGTTTGTTGGTCTGTTTGTTCGATATAACGCTGCCTTAGCGCGTTAGTTGGGGGTTCTCGTGTGCGCGAGAAGGTATTACGAGCGAAACACGTGGCTTTAACACGAGAAGGAGGAGGAGGAGGAGGAGGAACGCGCGGTTGCGAAGATGCGACGTATACGGGGGAGAGCGGGTGAACAAGCCGCCCGACGGAATTCAGGGGTGACGGGATACCTCGTTCTTAGCCCAGTTAAGATTGGCTCGTGGCCAAACGGGACGAGCGCCACCGACAGCGATCCTGAGCCTGTGTCCCGCGGCTTCTCTCCATTTCTTCCCTCAACCAAAGTAACCAAACTCTACCCATTCGCCAACACGTATCTCCCACTTCCTCTTTACTCCTCCAATTATATTTCACGTCGTCGCTGCAATTTCGTTGAATTTACAAACGTCGCATGACAAACGAAAGAAAAGGTGGTTGACTGTTTTTCATCGTTGCAACGATGAGGTTGAAGCTCAGATTCGGCGTAAGCGAGTACTCGCGTGTCTCTTCTTGGGAGCGTGAAAAAGTAGTTGGTTCGAGGGTCCTCTGCGCCGAATGGAAGCTGCGCGCGCGGGGGCAGCTTCCAGCCTGCCCGGTGGGCGCGTTATTTATCGCTCGCCGCTAACCTTCTTGAGAGTCCCCCGACCGACCGCACCAGACGCGACTCGTTCCCGAATAAATTTCGTCGTATGTACCGCGCGGGAGCGGGACGCTTGTACAGAGCGAGAGAGTACGCGCGTATACCGTGCAACGTACCGCTTGAAATACGTAGCCACGTAGACACGCGTCCAGTGGTGCGGAGAATAATTACTCTCGGTTCGCGAGAGACACGAGGTGGGAGGTTGGAGAAAAGAAAAACGCCGGGGGATCCGGTGATTTAGAGTTTTTACCTCGGTGCAGCTATTCAAGTCGAGATGTAACTTTTTGTATCGTTGGACAAACGTTGGGAAAAGTTAGCGAGGCCAGCCAAGATTTTAGGACGAGACGTCGAGAGGATCGCGGGCGGTCGAGCAACCGAGGCGTGACTACGTTTCGCGTTGATCGTTCAAAGTCGACGGTTAAGATCAATTTAATGCGGTGACGTCGAGATCCGACACGCTGATAGAGTGACCTTAATTTTTGCGATAAGGCGACTTTGCAGCGCTACAGCGAGCGTATGATGACCTACGCACAAATCTTGCCGCCACTGCACTTCGGACTTGACCCGACAGTTGTATTTTCATTCGTGTCATCAAATATGTTGCAATCAATCACTAGTCAAGATGGTTTTTGCGTGTCTGCAGTTTTTCATCGTTAGACGATAGTTTATTCAAGAGTGCTGCTCGTAGCGAAATAATACCGTTCTTCGGACACGACGACTCCACTACCCCGAGGACCAATATAAAAAGGCGATTTCCCGAATTATGAGCGGATCCGCGCACCGCGTGGTGCGTGCCACTCCGCTCGCATCGAACAGTCGCCACATTACGCGAGCAGATGCGACGATTTGTTTTTTTGTCTCGCTACAGTGTAAGCGGCGTATATTTGTCTTGATTGCCGTAACGAGATACATTGCTCGCGAGAAAATAATACTTGAACTTGAGGTAAAATTTTGCCCTGTCGATCGATCCACTCGCGGTGGCTGGACTTGTAAATAATAATAACATTGTAATTGCAGAATAACGCGCGCATCGTTGAAGGAATTTAATTTAGGCAGGTGGCGGTGGTGGACGAGCCAGTTGGCGAGGCATCGATAGGTTGCATAAAACATGGCGCGATGGCCTCGTCGCGCTTGCACACCGGACAAACCCTTAGACTCGGGCGGCGGAAGGGTAGGGGCGGGTCCTCCTTTGCCGAGCCGTGTTCGGGCTTACCGAAGGACGGTGCGAGGCGGATAACACCCCGCGAGAATGTCGTCGCATGAATAATCATCGGTCCGTGGGATTCCCGCGGGACGGGAACGCCTGTATTGCCCGCACTTGAGATAACCAACCGGCTAAAACTTGAAATCCGTCTTGTCGAGTCAATCGCCCGAGGTTCACGAGCTTTCGAGAGATCCAACGCGAGTAGCGAGTCTCTCGTGATGAGGCTCGCGCGCGGTTGAGCGGCAATTGATAGCGAAATTACGAAGAGACGGAGCAAGGGCGCGTCTCGAGGGCGAGAAACGCCGGTGGACGAACGCGGAGGCACAATAGAATCACAGTGACGAGAGGTCTGTTTACTCGTGAGCCTGTGCGCCGTCTATGTTCGCGCGGTACCTCGTGTTGCCGCAGGAAATTAAACGGGGTTATTCCGGCATTTGCTCCAACCTCTCGACAATCAAAGGGAGCAACTTCCTCCTCCTGTGTACCCGACAAACTTCTTTGGCTCTATGATTGAAGGTTGTCATTTACGCGGTAAAGTGTATCACGGTGTACGAGGGACAAACGCGCGTGCATTCGATCGCGACAGTTGTACAAAAGGTATACCGACGGAAGATCGAGGACGGAACGGAGGTTGAAATATCACTGTCGAAATCCGTACTGTTGGAGAAGAATTCGTGGTTGCGATATGAACGCCGGAAAGGTAGAAACGCAAAGCGGGCGATACGACATAAATCTTGTAGCGTTTGTCGGTGGGGGGGATGAGCGCCGCGCGTACAGAGGCCAATGGATTTCGGCCGAACCACGGGCCATCCGTTTCCGATTGAGTCTGACGGGTTGCGGGACGCGTCTCGCCTCTCCCGTTTATCCGCCCATTAAATATCAACGTATCGGTTGGTCGCATGAGAAACCGAAATCCTTACGAGTGCCAGATCGATCTACCGGATAAGTGAATCACGGCCCAACGTATTTCCAATATTTGCGTCGCGTTTGAGATACCGAGGCGGGAGACGTGTATCTCGAATGAGCGCGGTTAAAAGCCGAAGAAAAGAAGAGCGAATGGAAGGACGATGGAAGGTGGAGGAAGTGGGATAAATATTTTACGACACGAGCCGCAACGTGCGCGGCTGGCGAGCTTCCGTGTCTACCCTCGGCGAGTCCCGGACGATATCATTTTCCTCATAGTGAAAATAAAAAGACACATCGGAGGCTGCTGGCCAGGGTGGTAGTTCGGAAGGCAGGGGTTGTATACAGCGGGTTCCCGTGGCTATATAGACGGGGGGTTGTGGAGGAGCGAGCGCCGCGTGCGGAAGGAACCCGTTCGAGGCACGAGGGCATTCTCAAAGCGCGGAGTGGAGCGAGCGAAGCCTTTGAAGATATCGCGAGAGAGCACAAGGGGATAAGAAGGGAAGAGAGACGCGAGCACGAGGAGAGAATGCTTTGGGAGTCGGTTCATCGGGAAAGAGCCAGCGAGGGCTGCACCAAGAGCCGTGTCAGAGGCGCTCTCGCTCTTCCATCCTACGGACGACCAGTTATGTATGTATAGTCTATCGCTGGTGCGGTGTGTCTGTACGTATAGAGACGCGGCGTGGCGCGGCTCGCTGGCTGGCGTCATTGTGTTGCGGCGCGTTGCTCCGCCACCGCTGTTGCCGCTCTTGCCGCTCTTGCCGCTGTTGCCGCTGTTGCCGCCGCTATCGGAGGTAGACTGGACGGCCGCGGCACGGTGCTGTTGTGGCTCTTTCATTCTCCGGGCTACGTTCGCAAAGTGGAAATTTCCTCCGGCGTTAGACAAACACCGGAATTACCGGGCGTTCCCTGTTATTGGACTGCCACGAGTGTGCGCACACCGCGGTGCTTCTCGAGCTTTCCCGGCCCGAGGAATCGCCATGTTCGGCGTCACCGTCAATTCGCTCTCTCGCCAACTTGGACCTGGACGCTCTTCCTCGTGTCTCGAGCGCGTGGCGCTCTCGCGGTGCGGAAGTTCCAGTGATATTTCGCGACTCGACGCGAAAGAAGAAAAAACTATGCCGCGCGAACTTGCGCGGGTGCAAGTCGCACTCGCGGTTCAAGATCCTCGACACACCGCTGCGGCTGTGTAGCGCCGTCGAGGTTACGCAACATCTCGGTAGCACAGATATTCGTGCGCCTCGACACCGAAACGGACAGAGCGGCACACGCTTCGGATTAGCCCGACGAGGCTCAAGGTAGTGAGCCGTAAAGCTCTCTCCGTGGGCTATCGGAGGTTGACGAGCGTGTTGAACATGCGTCTTCTCCGTTGTCTCGGATACAGCGCCGGAGATGCTCGGAATGCACTTGGGTGCGGTGCGCGCGGTGCGGGGCGGGCGGCGAGTGGCAACTACACGGTACACCGAATAATCTCTCGTCCGAATAGAAGCTCGCCCGTGGGGCTCTCCGTCTTCCGTACCATATCGCTTTCAGCTTTGATCCTCGCTCAGCAGCCGTATGACCCACTTTCGGTCAATGCTATACCGCTCGTGAATCGCGCATCAACCAAGTCGGCCAACTGTCATCCGAACTTGATCTCAAATACGTCTTCGTCGACCGATGAGATTCTCCTCGTTGCGCACGCGGTTCCGCCGTCGAGAGGCTCAACCGCACCACAGGGGTGAAGTTGGGCACTCGTGCACCAGCGGAGAAAAGCTCGGAATGACAAAGGAAATCTCGTATCACACACGTCACGCGGAACGTACCGCGTGCGTTACGCGTTAAACAAATCGTAGCTTCCCTCAAATAACGATAAAAGGGTGTCGCGTGCTTTATCGCTCGCCGCGAGAGACAGCCGCATTCGTATGTTGAACTCTGAGCATTCGAATGAGCCTTGATCCATAGTGGTGGTTGGAGCGTATATGCCTGTGTCTATATATAAAGTCGCCTATTACGTCGCTACCCTCGGCGTTTTGAGTCACGGTTGGGGAAAGATGGAAAAAAAAACGAAAGCGAAAGCCGAAGGGGGAATCGACCCAGTGCACAGAATGCAGAGAACTCGATGAGGATCGATCCATTGCGTCTGGCGATTCCCGCCTGAGTCGATGTACTCACCGTCGAAGCTCAACGTCCCACGTCGTTGTCGTCGTCGTCACCGTAGCGGTAGTGGTGGTCGTGTTTACCGGAATCGATCGAATGCCCAGCAATCCCTGACCCGCCGCTCTTCTCTCGCGGTACCACCCCCGTACCCTCGTATGGTCGGATCGCGGGTGTAGACTGAACCACACTGTGCAGCACCCCCGCCGCATCCTCCATGCCGTTCAGTACCAATAACACAACTGGCGTCACCCTTCTCGCTTTCCCTATATTATAGCTACACTTGACCCTCTATATTAGAAAAAGATCGCGTCGCCTCGCCTCGTAGGATAATCTAGGTAAGCCCAATTTCACTGCCCCCTGTGGCTCCCTCTCTGACGTTCAGAATTCCCACAATACCCAGAAATCCCATATTATCCAGAATTCGCGGGCCCTAATTCTTCCGACGAGTCCCCTATGAGAGCGCCGCTGTCCCGCATACGGTGAAATTGGTATAGAGTAAACCACTCTGTGCGCCCTCACGGCCTCCATTCCGTTCAGTACGTATTACACACATATATAGGTACATATACGCTAGCCGAGCTGCTGTTGCTACCGCTGCATCCCTTAACGGTCTACACCACGACTCCCCCCCCCCCCCCTCCCGCCGCCCCCCGTCCCGGGCGCCCCCCCCCCCCCCCCCACGAGTTAATACCATTAACGTGTATTCGGTAACTATCGAGCGTGACGAGCACGAGAATGGACGTCCGGGTGTGGAAATCACAGTGTTCACTCGACCGAGAATCTCCCCGGACGCGGCGGCGGCAGCGGCGGCAGCGCCGCACTCGCTCGCCGGGGACTTTTCCCGAGCGTGGCTCGATATTTTTTCGTTTTCAACCCTCCAACAGCGCGCGCTTCGCTCTGCCCCGATAAATATACGTATATAACGGCGCTGGGGTTTTAATGCGAGAGTGTTCGACGCCCTGGCTATAATACACGGCGCAAAAACCTCAGCTGTATATCAGACGTAACGGCGAATTATTCCAACTTTTCCCCGAGATCAGAGTTGGGTATTATTGAAATTTAAAGAGGGAGCTGGAGCAGCCACAGCAGGCTCGCGATATCTATTTTTTTCCTTTTTCGTGACACAATGCGGAGCCGCAATGCTCGTTTAAACTTTGTGACGCGAGAGTCGAGGGTGGGGGTTCCTTATCTATCTGTTGCGGTGCTTTTAATCGCATTTTAATTGCAGCGCAGGACGGTTTTTAAACGTCATTTATGACCACTTTGGTGGAATCGACGGCAACACGGCGGAAAGACATCGTCGGGAGATTCGGTATACAGGAGCAACGGCAATATGAGCTCGAGCTTGACGTTGTATATTCATAGTTAGAAACGGGATTGATAGTAAGAGCGCGGAGAGCTCCCATCGCGCGGGTAACCGGGGTCTCGCTCTGTTTCGTCGCGGCATCGCGGTAGTCACAAAGAATCTCCCGATTTTTCACACTGCAAAAAGTGAGTTATAGAAAATTGTAGAAGAGACGCACCGCGATCGCTAGCACGGAGGAAATATCATTATTTCGAGGAAGAATGATGATGGGTGGTGGTGGTGCGGCGCTAGGGTTTAAAATGGAAGGTGGCGGAGAGGGTCGGGAAGAGATAGAGAAATAGAGAGGGCTGCACAGTGGTATCATTATATTCCTCGAGACCGTGAGAGCGCGAGGCGTCTTCCGCACCAGCGACGCGGTCTTCGCTCCGAGCGCGCTATATCAACTTCCGTTTCTCGGGACGCTGCGAAAATGTTCCTCGAAACGGTGCGAGGTTCGCCGAGCGGGTCTCGGGCGCGTCGCGAGAAAACCAACGCCGCGCCGAAGCCGCGCGCCTCCATTTATTACCACGTACCAGACTCATGTACTCCTCTTTGCGCTTTACTACTTTTTCATTTCCACGCGCACTTCGGGAATAATAAATCCGCGCGCGTGAGCGCACCCATTGGCTCGCGCCAAATTTCCTGCTTCGTCTCGTCGGGTGGACCGAGAGAATTCGACTTGTTTGCATTTTCACGCCTTGTTCCGACGTCAGTACCGCGTTTCGCGTAAGAATCTACGGGGTTATAAATCCCGATACTCATTGCTTCGACACGTTACCTCTGGTACACAACAGATATTGACAGTTGGTCATACTTAGTGGCAAGATATAAAACCCGTGTAGAAATTGTGTACGGGATCCAACTGGATTCCATTCCGATTCCCTGTTAGCTGCTCGGGATCGGATCGGGCACCGGATCTGATCCGAATAGGGATATGTAACGCTAGGAAATTGGATTCCAATTCGATTTCCCAACGCGATCCCAACATGGTTTCCCGACCAAATCCCGAACAAATAAAAATTCAAAAACTAATAAAAAATATATTATGCAATCATCTAACAACGTTGATTTTCATTTTCTCGGTTATCTCCACGATGTTATCGTAATAATAGAAACATGAAAAATCGCAGACAGATTTTGCACTCCGTGGGATTTGAACCTACGACCCTGTAGATTAACAGCTCCATCGCTGCGCCGTAACCCACCCGGCTATTCAGATCTTGGAAAAGACAAGCTTCAAATTTATAGTTAACGCGTGATTTTTTTTTCAAATAAAGTGATTTGTTCATTTGTTTGCAATGTTCTGTATTCGTATGTTCTCCCCCAATTCTTTTTGTCCAAAAGTGCAATTTTAAAAAACTTAATTTTTAAATATTTGAGCTGTATTTGCAAATCTGCTTGATTACTAATCCAGACACTTCTTGAGTACAATAGGTGGTTTTATGATAGACGCATATCCAAAATTCGTGACATTCCACGCATTTTTCAAAACCTCAAATTTCAAAACGCAGTTTTCAAAACATCAAATTTCAAAACGCAGTTTTCAATCATTTATTTTCTGATAAAAAAATTCGGAGAAAATTCAAACGTATTCAGAAAAATTAACAAAACACTTTCATTTAAAAATGAAAGTGATTTGTTAAACAATTTTTTTCATTACTTTGTTGATAACATTTTAGAGTTATTATTACACAAAATCAATCTATTCCGCGTAGAATTCGATCCGGATACTGGTGGGGAGCTAGCGAACAAATATTTAGAAACATCCTCTCGCGATCAGATCAGGGTCCTATGTGGATTTCTTGAGGGTCCTCGACTTGCAAAGTTCCTAACCGATATCGATCGGGATTCGATGGGCTGCTCCGAATTGCGAAGTCCCGAACTCATCCCGATCGGAATCCGGTGCGGATCCCCGACTTGCGAAGTGTCTAACTGATTCCGATCGGGATTCGATGGGGTCCCCCGATTTGCGAAGTCCCTGCCTCATCCCGATCGGGATCCGGTGCGGATCTCCGACTTGCAAAATCCGTAACTGATTCCGATCGGGATTCCATCGGGAGCCCCGACTTGTGGGGTCCCTAACTGACCCCGAAGGGGATCCGGTGGGGCACCCCGACTTGCGGAGTCCCTATCTAATCCCGATCCGGATCCGATCATAAATCGGGAATCTTCGGGATATTTCTATACGGGGAGTATTTTTAATGTTTTAAAGATAACAATGCTAGTGTTGCCAAAAATAAGTATTGCTAAATAATTAATCAATACGACATTGCGTGGTATGCACGCAACACGCCTCGTTAGAGTCATCAAATGAATGTCGTGATACCCTCGCGGAAAAAAATACTATGGGAAACCCATCTCGGCGAGAGACTCGGCGATGGTCTCGGCCAGAGTCTCGGCAAAAGTAAAGGAGTCTCGCATAGGATCCGATCCCAAACTCCTTTCAAGAATCTCGGCAAGATTTTATTTATAAAAAAAAATAGAAAATCTCGGCGAGAGACTTGGCGATGGTCTCGGCCAGAGTCTCGGCAAAAGTAAAGGAGTCTCGCATATAGGATCCGATCCCAAACTCCTTTCGAGAATCTCGGGAAGATTTTATTTATAAAAAAAAATAGAAAATCTCGGCGAGAGACTTGGCGATGGTTTTGGCCAGAGTCTCGGCAAAAGTAAAGGAGTCTCGCATATAGGATCCGATCCCAAACTCCTTTCGAGAATCTCGGGAAGATTTTATTTATAAAAAAAAAACAGAAAATCTCGGCGAGAGACTTGGCGATGGTCTCGGCCAGAGTCTCGGCAAAAGTAAAGGAGTCTCGCATATAGGATCCGATCCCAAACTCCTTTCGAGAATCTCGGGAAGATTTTATTTATAAAAAAAAAAATAGAAAATCTCGGCGAGAGACTTGGCGATGGTTTCGGCCAGAGTCTCGGCAAAAGTAAAGGAGTCTCGCATATAGGATCCGATCCCAAACTCCTTTCGAGAATCTCGGGAAGATTTTATTTATAAAAAAAAATAGAAAATCTCGGCGAGAGACTTGGCGATGGTCTCGGCCAGAGTCTCGGCAAAAGTAAAGGAGTCTCGCATATAGGATCCGATCCCAAACTCCTTTCGAGAATCTCGGGAAGATTTTATTTATAAAAAAAAAATAGAAAATCTCGGCGAGAGACTTGGCGATGGTTTCGGCCAGAGTCTCGGCAAAAGTAAAGGAGTCTCGCATATAGGATCCGATCCCAAACTCCTTTCGAGAATCTCGGGAAGATTTTATTTGATAAAAAAAAATAGTAAATCTCGGCGAGAGTTCTGCCGAAATTCTTATTCTATACATTAAATCAATGGATTAAATATTTTATTTGAACGTTACCAACTAGAATCAAACGCAAACTTGACATCCTTTTTAGTCTTAAGATAGTTCTAGTAGTACAATTCTGTATAAGAATTTTGGAAAATTTTTCGAATTTCGGAAAAAATGTAAAAAATTATTTCTTCGGGTTCCGAAGAGTGCCCAGCTGTAGATTTATCACCTGGACGTATTTTGCTTCCGTCAATTTATAGGCTCCTTTCTTGTTAACCCAATCTAAAATGCGAAAACGACTATATCAGGTTACAAAATTATAAAATTTGACGTAAGACGCTGGGCACGGCAACGCCCGTAACCTTTAAACTAAATCTTTATAAGAGCGTAGAAGCGAAAAAAAAATGCGTACGGAGCACGGCATCAAATATTGGCTTTGGTATGCCTCGGCTCACGCTCTCGGTCCCGCCTTTTTTAGTTTTCGTGCCTCTTGCTGTCATAGTTATCAGAGCTTCCCGACCGACCAGACAAAGAAGGAGACGCCTCACCATCTCTCTTGGCTTCTCCCAATATGCTTGAATCAATTTTAATTCTGCATAGCAGATGAAGACTCCCGAACCTTTTTTAAGTTCCACCTACACGTCAGAAATAGAATTAATGTTATATGTACATCTACATGTATATAAGTGTAAGGGTTACAAGTGTACTTGTCCACGTTTCTTGTGAGAGCTCTTCTTTGACGTGTTAGGTGAACGTGAGCGATGCCGGACTGAAGTTGAGGAACGCGAGCGCGTCCGTTCTCCAGTTGATGAACTGCAGGGTCTGATTCGAGCTGGCGAACGTGAAAGAGACCGTTTTGGACGTGGCGAACCAGAGAATCGTGGTTCGGGGGCAGGCGATCGTGAGCAGTGTCTTTTCGGAGCGAAACGGCCGAAGTCTGACGATCGATACTTCGGCCGTTTTGGAGCTGGCGATCGGGACTTCGACCGCTTCGGAGTTGACGATCGGGACTCCGGCCGATTCAGAGCTTGAGATCGAGAGAACGCTTTCTTCGAGGCGGGAGATCGAAATGTTGAGGAACGTGAGCGCGACCGTTCTCGAGTTGATGAACGAGAGGTTCGAGCTGGCGAACGAGGAAGGGGCAGTTTTGGACGCGGCGAACGAGGGACTCGCCGTTTCGGCGTTGGCGAAACCGAGAATCGTGGTTCTGGGACGGGCGATCGAGAGCGGTGTTCCTTCGGAACCGGGAGTTTCGGAGCTGGCGATCGCGAGCGGTGTCTCCTAGGAGCCGATCGAGAGCGGTGTCTTTTTGGCGCTGGCAATCGCGACTTCGGCCGTTTCGGAGCTGGCGATCGAGGCTTCGGCCGTTTTGGAGCTGGCGATTGGGACTTCGGACGTTTCAGAGCTGGCGATCGGGACTTCGGCCGCTTCCGAGTTGACGATCGAGAGAACACTTTCTTCGAGCCGGGAGATCGAGAACTTGAGGAACATGAGCGCGACAGTTTTGGACGCGGTGAACGAGAGAGTGGCCGTTTCGGTGGTGGCGAAGCAGAGAATCGTCGGTCAGGAGTTGCTGAACGGGACCGCTGCAGTTTCGGAGCTGGCAGTCGAGAGCAGTGTCCCTTCGGAGTTGGCCATCGCGACTTCGGCCGTTTCGGATCTGGCGATCGAGAGAGTGTACGTTCAGGAGTCGTTGAACGGGACCGAGGCTCTACAGAATCAGGAGATTTCGGCGATGGAAACTCCCAAGGACAGCTTTGTGAAGAGGGTCCGGCACGTGCCTTGAAGAAGTGCATTTTTTAAGTCAGTATTTTTCTAAAATATTATTTTTTGTATGAAAAGTCGAAAAAAAAAACGTTTACATACAAATATCGTAAATTTTTAGAAAGGGTACCCCTTGCCGTTTTTTTTTTGCGAAAAAAAAAATTTCGATTTCACGAAGTAAAAGAACGTACATTTTCTGACGGCTGATGACATAATTTTGACGTCGATGGTGACTGGTTTGACACCTCTGAGCAAGAGCTCGATGGGAGCTCTAAATGTACCGGAGATGCTGCAGTTGTTCCCAAAGTTGAGTCCGTTTTCACTGTCTCTCTCAACAGTAGAGATTGTTCAATTTTCTTTTTTTCCTTGGCTCTCACCGTGGTCTTTGTCTTGCCTCTCTTTGGTTTTACGCCCATTAATTCGCCTTCATTGGAGACATCTAATTTTTTTAGATAGTCGTCGTCTTCTAAAGATTGAAAAAAAAAAAATTACGTGGTATTATCGCATTTTCACGAGACCTCGAGGAATAATTTTCGTAAAGAACGAGAAGCCGGTGCGACGATCGCGCTAACCTCGCGACCGGGCGGTCGCGGGCGACTATACGTTCGCGCCGCGAGCGCCTCGTGGAAATCCATCGAATGGTAAGAAAAGCAGGGCATTGATTCCACTCACCGCTAAATTCGATGATCTTTGCTAAATATCTTCGATTCTTTCCGAAGAGAACCCGCACAACCTCGTTTTTCGCTGTACCTGCAGGAATCGCTGTCGTTTCGACGACACTCGTGTTTTTGGTCTTCTCCCAAAATACTAGGGCGTACATATCTCGTAAAACCTGTCGTAATAACATGAAAAAATGTAGGCGCAACGTGAAAAAAGTCAATAAACAACGTTTTTTTTTATTTATTATTATTCTCGTTATACGCAAAGCAAAATAATAGTGGAGAGACTGCAAAGGACAGAAAATAATTGTAAAGAACTCACCGCTGGACTCAGTCTCGTATACAAAAACGCCACGAGATTATTTTCGTCTCTGCGAGCCGAGATGAATTTGACACCTTCAGTCAACGATTGTCACTATGCAACGAGCGAGCGATCGACCGACCGACCGACCAAGCGAGCAACCGAGCGAGTGACCGAGCGCGCGATCATCACAGGTGGCATTGAAACATCGAATTGTCTGTGAAGACTGACGCGAATGACGCGAATATGTCAGATTTTCATATTTAAAAAGAGATGGCAACAAGCTCAGCCTTTCTCTCTCTCGCTCGATAAATCCGCATGCGATCCATTAGTGAGTCGGCTCTTTCCGGGTGTGGCTTTTTATTTCCTCCGTTACCGCACCGGCACACGAAGTCAAACGCGCGCGCGTGGAACGTGCGACAACTGGGCATTGGCGGCTGTGCCGACGCGAACGCGGAATCTTATCGTATCGAACGGCGGCGAGGTTGGTGCACCGCGTTTTCGAGGTAACGAAATCGGTACTACTAACGTCGGGAGCGCCGAGGTGAACCGTCGCTCGAGAGTGAGCGAGAAGTCCGCGACGTGTGCATTTTTCGAGTCGACCCAGTGCGCCTGCCGCGAGTCCGAGATCCGCGCATCGCGTCGAGCTGTCGACGACTTCGGATATCGCGAATTCTGTCGTTATTGTGTGACACGACCGCGGTCGAGGTATCCAGGGGATCGCGGTCGGGGTCCGCTTATTAAATTGGATCGCGTCTCGTGGGCACGCATACCAACGTGACTCCGATCACGAATACGAAGTGGATGACAAGGCGGAGGAGGAAATCGAGAAAGAGGTTCCCTAGGACGTGAGGGTCCCGAAGTAACGATATAGTGGTCTCCGAAAAAAGAATAAACGTCGACCCCGCGGACGTCGTGGAAAGGGCTCGACGGTAAATGTCGTCCCTCGTGCGCGTTGGCCGTAAGCGCGCGGATAATCGCTCGAAATTCGCCCGATAGACACGCTCCCGGGACGACGGTACCGCGGCGAGGACCTCGGTGCATACAGCGGTGTATACTGCGTATACAGCAGGAACACGTGGAAAGCCATCTGACCATCGCGTCACGAGCGTCACGGGGTCTCTTCCGGTCCTCGGTGGTCCAGTAGCGTCGCTCCGATCAACGCGGGTCGTCGTGCCGTAAGCGCGTCGTGGGTGAGGACGAGAGCATTATCGATTGAACCCATACGAGAAACCAATTTATTAACGGAGGCGGTTAGTATCGAGAAAAAAATATTTACAGCCATTATGCGATCTTAGTCTATAAACGAGCGCATACTTATATTTATTTTCTTTGGTTCAATTAGATTTCCGAAGACCTAAAAATGCCTCGTGCTTGGAAAAGGCTGCACACCTATTCGAAGAGTGCTTTGAATAAATTAAAAAGGAAGTGTCTGACTGCTCCAAGCAGTAGTTCAGAATCGGAGTCAGAATTGGACGAGAACAATGGTCGACCGATAGAAATGGCTAACAGAATCGCCCGTGATTCCGAGCAAAGCGATCACACTTCGGCGGTGAACGAAAGCGGTTCTGAGGAAAACGATGATGACTCTGAAAGCGGAGCAGAATTAGCAATAATGGAAAGGATTTCGGAGCAAGAATCTTCTGACGATTGTGACCATCGGTCGCCGAGAGAAGAGATCGCCCAAGCTCAGGAAAATGTTTCTAATAGCGGATCGGGCAACGAATATATCTCCGATAATGCGTCCGAAACAGATGGGAGTTCTATCTCGTCGGACGATGAGGATGATGCGATAATTGCAGCTCCTCAGCAGAATAATGAACCACTTTACGAAGGAGCCCCGTTGACGCTGAACGAAAGCCTCATTGCAACCATGTCTATGATCGTGCGACATAACATGAGCAAAGAAATGCAGGCTGATCTGCTCAAGTACGTGGCGTTACATTGTCCCCCAGGGAACAAATGCAGAACGTCCTTATATACTTTCGAGAAGCAGTTTACAAAAATCGAAACGCCGTTGTTGCGACATTTTTATTGCTCCGTATGCTTTCACACCGTCGACGATCAGAAATCGCTATGTGCGTCGTGTGCAGATCCGACGAAAATTAATTATTTCCTCGAAGCGTCAATCACCTCGCAGCTGAAAGCTTTATATAAGCGTCCTGGCTTCCGTGATTCGTTACACCATCACCGACGAGGACGACCTCAGAATCCCGAAAATTACTCGGACATATACGATGGTGCAGTTTACCAAGAGCTTAGGGAAAATGGTGGCTTTTTAGAAAATCCGTCCAATATTTCATTCATGATGTATGTTGACGGAGTGAACATTTTCAAATCGTCGAAATTCAGCATTTGGCCGGTATATTTGGTCATTAATGAACTGCCCTACTCGCTGAGAATGCGGAAAGAAAACGTTCTTCTCGTCGCTTTGTGGTTCGGTGAGGATAAACCTCAGCCAAACTTATTTTTGACACCGCTGATGGAAAGTATTCGGGAGTTGCGGGAAGGCGTCATCGTAGAAGTTCCAGGCGACGATAACCCTCTAACTGTAAAAGGAATTATAATTTGTTGTACTTGTGACCTACCAGCGAAGGCACTTTTTTACAACATGAAACAATACAACGGCAAGTTTGGGTGCCAAAAGTGTAAACAAAAAGGTGAGACACTACCGCATGAATCCGTGCGCGTGTATCCGTATGAGCCTGTACGACTACGGACTGATGAAGAAACTGATCAACAAGCCCAACAAGCGTTCAATGCAGGATTTGCGGTCTGCGGCGTAAAAGGCCCGACAGTCATGAAGTATATCGTGCATAACTACATGAGGGCGATCGCCGTAGACGTCATGCATTTATTTGAAGGTGTGGTAAAAAATCTCTTGAACTTTTGGTTCAGTTCCAAATTTTCCGACCACCCTTCGTCGATCGCCGAACACATTAACCTGGTCGATAAGAGGCTCAAGTTTCTGACCCCACCGTCATTCGTACAGAACCTTCCGAGATCGATAAAAAATCATTTAGCGTATTGGAAGGCCCACGAGCTTAAATTGTGGTTGATATACTACTCGTTACCATGCATATCCGGTCTATTGGGAGAGGTATACTTCGAACATCACAAGCTGCTCGTACTCGGTATTTCGCTATTGAGCCGAACAAATATACCTGCGGAGACACTCACCACAGCCTCAGATGCGTTGAACGAGTACGTTAGAAGATTCGATGTCCTGTATCACCGGAGACACATGTCGAATAACGTCCACCAACTGCTTCACCTACCTGAAACGGTGCGTCAGTTCGGCCCTCTCTGGACGACGTCATGTTTTCCTTTCGAGGATTTAAATGGAAAACTGAAGCGACTCGTCCATGGCAGTAATGCAGCGCAGTTGCAAATATATGCTGGCGTCTCGAAATTTTTAAATCTCGCCAGCTTGAAAGACGAGAATTTAGTCGAAGGACAGGCAGCGTACGAGTTCTGTGAAAACTTGGAGTCCAAATGTGGAAGAATGAAGCGGCGATTGATAGCGAATGGGGTCTATGCCGTCGGAACGTGTACGGAACTGCTTCCGATTCCTCCCGAAATAGCAACGGTGTGTGAGCGAGCGAATATAAATAGCCGCAGAATCTTCTATTACCGGAAACTTCTGAAGGGAAAAATTCTGTTTGTCTCGACGGACTATAAAAGGAGCAAGAAAACTAATTCATCGTTTGCTTCATACACGGCTCAAGGCGCTATAACCAGGATTGGACAGATTCGATGCTTCGTACGCACCGCAGATTGTCAGTGCCCCGCGTTATGTTTATGCTTGGCTAGAAACTTCGCAATCCTTAGGCCCTGCGTTGTGGAAAATCCTTTTTTGACATGTATAGCGGACGGCGTTCTCTCAAACATACACACTGTTTTGCGTTTCGAGGATGAGGAGCGAGTGATAGACATATCGAACCTGATATCAGTCTGTTTCTACTGCAAAGTCGAAGACATCCCGGATGCGTACGTCATCGAACCGGTTAACTCGGTCGAATTCGAGTAAATGAAGTATCCGGAATTAAAAGCCCGTGACTTCTAATATCTCGATTAGCTGTCAGCTTTTATCGAATGGATTCGATAAAAATCTCGGCAAGACTCTCGCCAAGATGCACTGAATTTTGTAAGTGAGTACCTCGATGAAACTCACCGAGATTCGCTGAATTTATTATTTTAAAAGTACACTGAAACTCTCGCCAAGATTTTGTATATTTTTTGGTAAAATAAAATCTCTCGCCAAGATTTTGTATATTTTTTGCTAAAATAAAATCTCTCGCCGAGATTCTCGAAAGGAGTTTGGGATCCGATCCTATCCGTGACTCCTTTACTTTTGCCGAGACTCTGGCCGAGACTATTGCCGAGACTCTCGCCGATATGGGTTTCCCATGCTATTTTTTTCCGCGAGGGTAATGCGTCTTGCGTAAATATAACGCTCCACTCCCTGGTAAGAAATAAAAATCTCACTGTCGATGGATAGATCATTCGAGATGATTCGAATCGTTCGAGCTTACCGATACGGAGAAACAAGGCCGACGACACGGTTCTTCTTGTTTATAGAGGCTCGTAAACGCGAACGCGATAAAGTGAATGAACGCGAGGAAGAAAAATGCCCGCACACAGTGACGCGGAGGCGCAGGCGCGCGCGCGCGTGCCTCACCTGACTCTGTTACTTTTTATGCACCCGGCGCGACTCACTCGAGTCGCATCAGCTCGCTGATGTTGACCTCTCCGATTACTCGCTACGCTCCAATAAACCTCCATAGTATGCAGTGACACGTGCAGCACGCTCGTCCGTTCTACGTATAAATACGCGAGACTCGGCTGACAAAGCGGATTATACGTGACAATGACTCACTTTTATTGGATCAACGGTGTTTTTCATTTTTTTTTTATTATCACTGCCCCAATTTCCGAGTAATTAGCGAATCGTCAGCGGTAAAATGATAAAAAAAAGCTGCAAAATGCAAACAATGATGAACCGTGAATTACGTAAGCCGTCGGGTCTAAGAAAATGGAAACCGGGTCACGAATTATGCTCCGAGGAGCGTAGGAAGAGAGAGAAAAAACGCGGTGATGGCTATTCGAGGAACAATTGCGAGGAATTGTACGGTAACGGTAATTCGAGGACCGAGCGGCTTGACGCCAATTACTACCGGCTGCCAATCTCGCCTTCGAGCCCAATTAATTAGTACCACGTCAATTTATTTTTCTCGTTAAAAAGCAATCGATTCGCTTACGAGGTACGCGGCCGCCGCCGCCATTGGTTGGTTTAACGCGGCGCCCGGAGTTTAATGACATTCGGTGGTAGGTATATCGCGTAAAGCACTGATGCGGAAAATTTATCGCGCGCGAGCGGCAGATGTATGGCGAAGCACGGAGGAAGAGGGTAGGTATAGCTTGTAGGTGCGTGCAGCCAAGTTATCGACCCTCTTTTGCTCTCGAGGAGGAGGCGGCGGCGGCGGCGGCACATAAGTAGCTGCATACATATAGCTAGCCGTTTCCGTTTCCGAGCCGCGGGATTGCGAGAGTTGCACCGAGAACGAGTGAGACCGATGGAGACCCTCGTGCATCACGTCCAACGTTGCGTCGGAAGATAACGCAACGACGATTACTCATTTGCCACCCTCGCAAAGC
This sequence comes from Pimpla rufipes, assembly GCA_963932165.1. Classification (NCBI taxonomy): domain Eukaryota; kingdom Metazoa; phylum Arthropoda; class Insecta; order Hymenoptera; family Ichneumonidae; genus Pimpla; species Pimpla rufipes. Next base: position 116,882 of record OZ010630.1, read on the forward strand.
GAGTACTCTTGCGTCTGTAGCGCACGGCGGACTACCGCAAATTAACCCCCTCGTCCGTCGTACAGATACGTCAGTGCGATGTATTAAAGTTGAAGAAAGCAAACGTTGGACGGAATAAACTCGTACGAGGACCACCGTCGCAACCGTGCGAACGAAACGAAAGAAGCGATGTTTCGTGTTCGCGCGCGGATAACATTTCGAACTATCCGAAGACGGTAATCGTGCAATTTACGTTAGGAAGTTGCAATTCGGTATAATTGCCAATAAAGTTTGTGGCTGGAGTTGGGGCGTCGCGTCTTCGCCAGGTCGAGCGAGCCACGGCCGCTGCCGCCGCCGCCGCGCACAGTCTGTGTAGCGCGACTTCTCGGGCCGGCAACGTGGTACCGCAAAATTCAGTGGCATCTGAGGAGCAAGAGGAGAGTGTAATAAACGTAACGTTACGAGCAGCGCGCTACCGCCGTGTATAATACGTGCCTACGTAAGGAACCAGTAGCGGCAGCGGTAGCAGCAGCGGCAGCAGCCCTGCCGCCCGCTGCTACCTTGGCAAACTTCTACGACTTGAACGGGCACAGCGGTATTCCACGGGAATTGTTAGTGCCCCCTTGTTAAGCCATCCACCGCAGAAGCAGCCAGCGCCGGCAACGATCGTTCGACTCGACGCTCCGCCGCATCGAGAGTCGTCGGCCCTCGCGTCCTATCTAACGCCGCGGTAAAACCAAATTGACCAATTTTTATGTCCAATCAGTCGACCACTTGAGGAACCCGCGCTGACAATTATGTCGTAAATACTCGAACGTTCGACTTGTCTGCGGCACTTGTTTCCCGCAGAGTCACTGGACGTCCGCGAGGCACCCGGCGACAAATCTCTGCGACGGTGAAACGTTTGAGATTTAACAGAAATATGAGGGTTGATGAAAGGGGCGGGCCGGCGGGCGGCGGTATTAAAAAGAGAAAGAGAAGTGGTAGAGAGCGATAACGCCGCTCGGTGGATCGAGTAGCGGCGCGAATCGGCTACGGAGCTTGGGCCAATTAGACGGCATTGATTGTAGCTGCGTTCGCGAGCCGCGGCTCCCGAGTGAAGATAAGGAGAAAAGAGTGTACGGTGGGAGCCAAGGGAGATCGGGGCGTAACGGCTCAGGGGCGTGTGAGATCGAGTCTATTTAGAAATACTCAATTTCACGAGAAAATTCGGTCCTCGGGAAGAGAGTCGTGCGGCGGCCTTCTTTTGAATCTCATATTCGTAGAGTCAATGTTGGGGGAAAAGTTGGAAAGCAAAGTGCGCAGCTCCCGACTAGCCCCGGTCTGAGGCAGTTGGAGCCGCGACGCGGTGCTGGTGTACAGGGTGTATAAGGTGCGAGTGCTGAAAACCCCGGACGTGTGCACCACTCGAGTTGGAACTCCTCCCTGCGCCTGCCGCGCGTTCCAACCACACGACTCCTGGCACTTGTGGTAGCGGGAGTACGCGCTTTCCGCTACCTGCTACCGCAAAGGTAGCGACGACGTGGCGAGAGACGCTCGTCGTCAAAGAGTAGGTCCGCGTGCCACGACAAAGCGAATGCCAGAGTGGACCGACCTCACGAAGCGCGCAACTCGGAGTCTCTGGGTGCGCAAATATCCCGTCCAAGTTTTACCGGCGAATCGTCGCACGGATAAACTTTTGAAAAAAATATGAAAAACGTATAGTTGAACGAGACTGAGATGGAACACGTGAAAATGAGTCGAACGAACGACTCGATCGTTCACGAAAGTCCGTGCTGCAGCTCGATGAGGCAATCGGGCCTGACGCACTTTGCCATGTTGGAGAACTTTTAGCGAAATTCCTCGAAAGTGGAATTCCTATAGCAACCCGGAGAAATTCGCAAGCAGCGCGCGGGTGTGTGTGTGTTTGGAATGGGACAAGTGCGCGCATATCCGCGCGTACGTAGATATCCTATGTAGAGGGTATACAATGGAAACGGAAGAGGGTGCGGAGAACGGTTAACGAACATTCGTGTGCGCGAGCGGTGAACAAGACCGAGGGAGGAAAAAGGAAGGAGGGAAGGAGGGACGGAGGGGAATATTTGCATCGGGGTCCTGTGGACCGACTCGGGTCTTGCCAGTCGCTTCCGCTGCCGTCATGTGGCACTTGAACCACTTGGTTCTATGTACCGTGGCTACGTATAGCTACAAACTGCGAAGAGCGCCCGCCGCGTCGGTGTGGAGTTGAATCGGTGCGCGGCACAGTGCGGGGGGGTGCAACGCGGCTCTTGTAGTACCACGAGGAGAGTCGGTGCGGGTGCGCGGATATTGGACGAAAGTATGCAACAACCCGAGGAGAGCCCGGCAAGGCCCCCGGGAATCTCGAACTCGTCCTTGTCCCCCGAGACGATTCCATCGGCATCCAATCTCAGTCGGCGGACTACGCTGCGGACTATTCGCCGACTCCTCTTTCCCGCGCTCTAGTCCCGATATGTCCGCGTCTCTGGTGGTAGTGCAGCCTGCGTACCGATCTTTCGCGATAACCAGACCCACGCCCGAATTTCATATGCATTTTTCATCGAACGAAACTTATATTTCCGTTTCTATTCACTGTTTAAGGAATCATTCGTTTGACACCCGCACTCTTTAATCGTCGCTCGCAATTCGAGCCATTTCCAGAGGCGGTGCGGCGGCGCTTCCAATTCAACTCGCTCACCGTCTATCCAACCGGTAACTTCCCCATATATTTACGTTTTTACTTGCGTCAACGCCGTGCGCGTACGCTACAGTCAAAAGAAAATTATGCTGATGCGCGGGCACTTTGCGCTCCACCCCCCGCTCGGCTTCCCGTACACCCTCCGACAATTCGTTTTGTGGGATTCAAACGAATCCGTGGCTGTCTCCTCCTTTGAAATTTATGAAGTCACGGCCGTTGCCGCGGCTCGCGCGGAGAGAGGCACTGTACAAGCCTGGCAGTTGTGGCGGCGGATTCTCCGAGAGACTCCGAGAGCGAGCGCGTCGAAGCTCGGGAAGCACGTAGATACCCACCTATCCACGTAACGCCGCCTCCTCCTCGTCCCCCTCGCCACCTTCATCCCCGTGTACCGCTAAAACATCTTTCGGAAGAGTTGGCAAATTCGCGTCGTGCCCGCGTTCGAAATCTCTACGTGTTTCAACTATTTCGCTCGCTGCTTCCATCGAAATACCGCTGAGAGACGGAAACGTTGACATATTTCCGCGTTCATTCGATATTCGTTGCGTACACCGAGGCTCAAATAGCTTATACTCCGGTGGAAAGTGACGAGGCCTTGACAATGCTTCGCGCACTCTTTACCGAGAGGTGACTCTGACGTTCGGTGCGAGCTGCAAAGTACCGACAGCAGCAGCCGCTCGCTTTCGCGGGAAATCGCTGAATATTCAACTTTTCCAGCGGGTTAGCGCGTTACGTTGGAAAAACATTGGACAAACGACGCTTTCGATTTGTCGCTTGAGAATGGTCCGCGATGCAGCGGCACTCGGGGGGTTTGTAGTCGTTCGACGCTCTATCCACAGCGAGTTTGGTGAAAAAAAAAGAAACAAAAAATAGCGCTGGCGCTGGATTCGCGGTGGTAGAAAAATATGTCGGGTAAAATTCGTCGAGGAGGAAGAATTTTTCAGAGTCCATGAGAAGCCGGAATGAGCAAAATAAGAGGGACAAAAGGTAGGTGGGATGTGGCGAGAGAGAAAAGGTGAACGTTCTCATTGGCGGACGAGGTCCCGTGTAGACGCGAAATCCTCTCTGGTGCGCGCGAAGCCTCGGCACCGGATTTCGCTCGACCCCGCGACGATAAAAAGCGATCTCTCACGGGGGTGCGAACACCCCGGAGACAAATGGATCCCGCGGAGCCGCGGAGGAGCCAAGTGCCGAGTAAAAATTCCGGGCAGTCCGGATCTTGCTCCGGGGGTCGTCGCGGTCGTCCTCCGCGTAGCGTCGACTTCCCCGAAGCGTTCTTTGAGCCCGTAAAATGACATTTTAGGGGGCAACGGGCGAAGCAAGGAGAATAGAAAAGGACGCGCGTCTCGTGAATAAAACGCGTTTTCATGGTTTTCAAAGATTCGCGCGATGGAATGCGGGGATTATTTGGAGGCAACGTCGATCGGCAAAGGATCGAGCGGGGGGGAGCGTGTTGCGCGATGACAACACGACGCTCGACACACGGAACGCGGTGAGAGCTCGCGATGCGCGAGACGAGAGAGTAAAGCGAATTCGCGCGTATCGCAAATATGTCAACGGTATATCGGGAGGAGCGCGTACCTGCTGGCGCGCGGGTTTACACGCAAACAGTGGTGTGGCGGTGGTGGTGGTGGTGGTGGAAATGGAGCGAACGCGAGCGATACGGGCACGGTGCCTGCTGATCACATATTTACCAACATATTTACAGATGGAGTTGCGCGCCGCAGCTCCAGCCGTCCATATATGCTAACTGCATCGACGAGGTATCGAGCTCCTGACCCGTTCCCCATTACATTGTTTGCTCGGTACCGAGGCTAACTGTAGCCGAGCCAATTTCCCCGTCGACGAGAAACAAAAAATCCGCGAAGCGAATCTCGCGAGTGAAACGTTTCGATGCACTCTCTCCAACCAGAAATCCCGTACGATCCTTGTGCATCTTTTGCGAGTTCAATTCGATCCGAAAAAATCGCAAATAACAAGTGATTCTTGCATCGAGGGAATAAATCAAGGGAACGTACTATTTTCAGCCAGCGAACGATAAATACGAGGGGGCGTGATGCACAAATGTCTCGCTCGGTTGTGTCGCAGTTTCGACGCCCCGGCTCGGAATTCCACAATGGCGAGAGAGCGCGTCTTGATGCCACAGACTCATTGCGCAGCTGTGCGCCAGTGCGCTTCATTCGAGTAAATTGCTCAATGAGAAAGAAGCGGAAAAAAGCGTCGTTGTCTCCCGAGGAGTCGAGTCGTAACAGCCGAAGATCCATCATTTACTATTTATCACGGTTGCGTGGAACGAATTGTTTTTCTCTTCTTTTGTTTGATTTTTTTCATTATTGTTCGGTCTATTGCCACTGGAAACGCCAAGAAATAATCCCGGCAGTGGGAGTGAGGGAGACGGCGAGATTGGCGTGCGACACGAGAGACGAACGTGAATGAAGGCAATCGGTCGGGTATCGTGCGGTGTCTGGCCGGATGTACGGGAGACAAGAAGAGCCGGGGCTCCGAAGCGCGACTCTCGTCGCTTCGCTTCGACCATTCGCGGTAAGCGTAGCCGCTGGCTGTTCCACACTACACGTACCGCGCATTATCTCGATTCTCTGTCCTTCGCTCGCGCCGCTCGCGGTAAATGACTGCGTCGAAATTTCGATGATACATCGATATACGTGTGAAAGTCACGAACAAGACAAAAATGTGTTGACTCGATGGTAAAATGTTTCCGTTGAACCGCGTCGATTCTCGGAAGCTCTTGACGGCAACAACGTCGATTCAAAGAACGATTATCAGAAAGATTAGTCCACAGCGGCGAGCAGTTTCGTATAGGATACACGTACAGATATAGGCTATAAAGACGAGTGAATGACTTTGGCGCGGAGAAGAGTGATTGCGGCGCACGAGCGAGAGAACCCGTGGCCAGGGACTCATGAATCATGATACACGACTGCGGCGGCCCAGTTCGCTCTATTGATAATCTATCGTATCGAGAGAAAGTGGGAAGAGGGCATGGAAAAAGGAAGAGAAAGAGAGAAACAGAGGGAACAAGAGAGTCGATCGATTGAGCGGAGCGACTGGCCGAGTGGATAAGCGTGAACCCTGCAAAAGCCAGAAAACCCGGCGTGTTGGCCGGGCCAGCGGCGGGCTGAGCCTTAATTTCCAAGCCAACTCGGAAATGGGAATAATCAATGGTAATTGATGCGAGTTAGAATTGCAGAGGACTTTGGGGAAATAGCTGCGAGTGGCGAATTGTTCAAGCAGCGGCCGCGCGCGCCTTTCGATTTAAACCAGTCTCGCGTGCTCGGAGAGAAAAAGGGGGGAAAAAACGTACCGAAAAAAGAAATCACGGAAACTCAGGTGAAAAGTACATTTTTCACAAAGCACGAAAATACCTCGTTTAACGGAACTTGGAGCGGAATAATGCAATTGGAATTCTCAACGTCTTATTCGGGGCAAACACGGCTAAGATCTCCGCTCGGCGCGGATTCTGCACAAGAATGTTAATAAGATCAGCCCATCCCCGGCATCGAGGATATTTCGAATCCCCCCCCCCCCCCCCCCCTCGTACCAGCGAACAGCTGAACATGCGAAATTGACGTCATCGTCATTAAATTATTCTCGATAGATATACGCATAACCCAGGTGAAGAAATTCCAGTGGATACACGCATATTCACATATCGGTTTTTCGTAACTGTGAATTTGCCACACTCGAGCCTCGGTTTTAATAAGCAACGACCTGAGAATAGACGAGAGAGAGTGTCACGAGTGGCAGCTGCCACAATGGCGTGGACGATGAATTCGATATCTCTCGTTTGGAAGCCTTCCAAAGTCTTTCGTTTACCACACGTACGAACGAGCAGTAACGCGTACGGTGCAACGTGAAGGGGGGAGAGAGAGAGAGAGAGATAGACCGAGCGGAGACACGCGATACGGTAACTCTCGTTATTCGACCTCCTCGCGTTTCAGTGTGGGATTCGAGCTCGGACAGATTGCAAATCACTTCAATATACAAGTTTCCCGCATCAAAAACGGTTTATTAGAAAAGAAGAAATTTCAAGTGTAACGCCGCGAGTAAATGTATGCGGGAAAAATGTATCACTAAACGCTGGGAGGCGGGCATCTTCCATGGTAATAAGTTTGTCGCTTCAATTTCAGTCTCATCTTCAAGTATTTAACGGTCGACTGAGAAGACATCGTGCCGGTTTCCAAGAAGCTTCGTGTCATGCCGGAAAGTTTGTTTCCGTTGTAGAAATATCCCCAGCTTGAGTGAACTTTCCTGCTTCAAAGTGGAGAGACTGTTAACAATTTTATGTTTAATTTGCACGAATTGAAACGTATAAGTTGTTGGAAATCATTAAAAACAGGGTTGAGCGGGGAAAACAAAGGAAAATCTCCTTTTTGTTCATTCTATGAAAGAACAAAAAGGAGATTTTCCTTTGTTCTATAGCGGTGAACCAAGTACACACTCGGAAAATATGAGCTTGAAAATAATAATACAAATACATTGTTTTTAGCATTTGTAATACTAGGATTGTAATTCCAAATACAATCCTAGTGTTTTTCCTCTATTTAACAACCAACAGTTATCAACAAAAATGTTTCTAAACGTGTACCTAGTTAGCATTTATTTATTTATTTATTTTACAATGGACGGGACAAGCCCTTTGAAACAACAAACAAATGGCAGAAAAGAGAAGTCACAATGAAAGAAAGTACAAAATTATAACAATTAAACAAACAAAAATAAACGAAAAAGAAAATAATTGATACAAAAACGAATAACAAATAAAAATTGCGGAAATTGCAGAAACTAAATCGACTCAAGCTGCGCAACATAGCCACTCACGGCACGAGCAACCCCAGAGTACGGAGAGTTAAAAAAAATCAACAAAAGCCGAGGCCGCGTTACCATCACGATTTGCATCGTTGCAATGCAACGAAATTAAAAACAAAAAATCATAATGAACCCAAATGATTATATCGGCTATAAAAAGATGTTATGACTACTAAGAGCATGACAAAACAAGAACGTTATTTCACTCCCCAATGGGGGTGAATTATTTACATTTTTATGGAATTTATATTTTGTCTCTCATTTCGTTGCATTGCAACGATGCAAAGTTCAATGTCATGTGTGTGTATAGCTTGACAAGCACGAGCTCGTAATCGTGAATGTTTGATCCACGAAGGAAAATCAAGTTGTTGCTCGCCGTGCGCCTGCCTGGCTGGTGGAAGGCAGAGTTTGCCAGTGGGGCCAACGAGGCGGGACGTGATTGCCCCGAGGAGCGCATTATTTCCAATCGATATTTAATCACGATTCGCGAGCCGAACCAGCCGCTCGAGCACTTGAAGACGGTTGTCTCGTTCTCTAATTAATAACGAACGTCTGCGCCCAACGGGCCTCAATCCTTCGGCTACCTTCTATTCTCTTCTCGGCGCTCCCGTTCGCTCCCTCGACGCCGTCGACGCCGCCGCTGCCGCCGCCGCCGCCGCGGGTGTTACCGGAATCTTCATAACTATGTAATCCACCGAGGTGGCAGTTTCCTCGAGGTGCCGCCAAGATGACAGCGCACGGCGAGAAACTAAATTACATAATTACTGCGACGCGCGACGCGCGAGTCGCCCACACATCGAGAACGCGGGCACTGCTGGCGTTGCGGACTTTGCAGGAAACTCGCTCGACGCGCGACTTCCTGCGAAGACGAAAACGGGCGAGCGAGAACTGGATAACCCCCGGCGTGGCAAACAGCGATACCAACTAACGAGTTGTCTCGCATTTTCCTCCTTCACCGAGAGAAAGGAAAAAGACACGGCGGAGAGTGAGAGAAAAAATGCAGGTCAAAGAGCTTGCATCGGCCAGCTGCGCGGAGTCACGTTCGTTTGCTCGAAAATTCAATGTACGGAACTTGTTTGTCGGGCAGCGAATTACTCGAACGCGAGGCATTGGGACGGCTCTCGAGAAAGTACGAGGTGAGAGCCACACGCTCCGCTACGTCCACAAGTGTAAATATACAAGCTTATAGGGTATTCCCTCCCGAATATACCGTACGTATAGTCGCGAGCGGTGCGCGCAGAGGGTTAACGGTCCGCTCGCATGCTTTTTTCCTATTTCTCTTTTTCCGCTTCTTCTTCTTCTTCTTCTTCTTCTTCTTCTTCTTCTTCTTCTTCTTCTTCTTCTTCTTCTTCTTCTTCTTCTTCTTCTTCTGTTCCTCTTCCTCTGCGCCTCTCGTTTTACTCGACTTGACTGAAGAACGAAGGGGAGAAGGAAGAATGAAAAAGAATATGGCCAACATTCGCGCGGCTCTCTCGAGAAGATGTTGCCCGGACGTGCGGTACGCTACGAGATAGCCGCGACTTGTGTAGCTAGAACGAGAAGAAACGCCAGCGTTGAGCCAGACGGAGAGGTTTGGTAAAAAATTTCGAGAAACTGCTGGCAGACGTGGGCCAAGTCTGGAGGGATATTCGAGGAGGAAAAAACTGCCCCTCGACGCACATTGCAGGATCTTGAAACTCTCCCTACGATCTCTTTGCTCTTACGCGAGGGGAGAGAGCCCATCGAGCCAGCTTTTGCGGTTGGGGGCTTTTCGATATTGCTTCAAGCTGTCCCTTTTATTAACGTAAACTGTGTGCATATTTAACAAAAATTCATTATACGATCATGTTTGAATAACAAAATCAACAATCCTCGCGTGTTAATTCCTTCATTGTATCTTACTCCCATGCATAACGTTCGTAATCAGTCTGTTCCTCAACGAAACTCTGGTAACGGAAGATTTTTATCAGAAATCCCGGCACGAGGGCCCATGAGGAGCAAAGCTTGTTTTGAGCGTCCGACCAACGCTGGCGCGACACCAGATCGGCCAGATGCCCGTGCGAGCAGTCGTTTCGTGTCAACTTTTTGTCTAGACTCGATCGCCAACCGTTTAAAGCCAAAACAGAGGTGCTCGTTGGATTATCGTGCGGAGCGGGGGAGGGGGATAAATTCGTACTCACCCGTATAACGCTGCTCTTTCGGGGGTTCTGCAAGGTTCTCACCTTGGTCCTTTACTGTTTGTTTTATTTATTAACGATATAAAGAGTTGCTTTCTTAATTCTAAGTTTTTACTTTATGCTGACGATCTCAAGGTGTACCGTCATGTGGGGTGCCTGGAGGATGTTATTTTATTGCAATCAGATCTTGGTAGGTTGTCGGAGTGGTGCGCTTTTAATCGTTTGACGCTGAACATCTCGAAATGTTTGATAATTTCTTTTTATAGAGTTGCGCAGCCTCTCCTATGCCAATACTTTCTTGATGACTCTGCGCTGTCCCGCGAGTCTATTGTTAAGGACCTGGGTGTTTACCTTTCCTCTTCGCTCAGTTTCAATTTCCACGTATCTTATGTGTGTGGTCGGGCCTTGCGTACATTAGGTTGTATCAGGCGCAGTGCCGTTGATTTTCGGGACCCGTTGTCTCTCAAAGTACTCTATTGTGCGCTCGTCCGGCCGATTTTGGAGTATGCAGCGGTTATTTGGGCTCCTTTTTATCGGACACACATTGACGCGGTTGAGCGAGTGCACCGAAAGTTCGTGCGGTATTTGTTTTTCAAGTTTAGGGTGGTCGACGGGCATTACCTGTGCTTCCTGCGGTCGGAGCTTAAAATGGGGACTCTGGCGTCGCGTAGACTTAAGGCAGAGCTTCTTTTATTGTATAAAGTTGTTCATGGCGTTGTTAGCTGCTCGGAGCTATTGGCGGGCGTGCTCATTTCAGCACCCGGGCGGAATGTGCGGAATCATACCGTTTTTTGGGTCCGTTAGAACCGGACTAATTATGGGTACTATGAGTCGCTTTCTCGAATGTTTCGGAATGGTAATGTCGCCTCTGCTTTTGTTGATTTTTTCAACACACCGTACTCTGGTTTTGTTCGTGCTGTGAACGATTATATCGCGCAGAGTGAGTCGACTTAGTGGTGTTGCACTCCTATGTGTCAACTATTTCTTTTTGTAATTCTCTTTGTAATCTTTTTTTTTGTTTTGTAATTTCTTGTAATTTTTGTAATTTTTTTTTAAATTTCTTGTAATTTTTGTTTGTTTGTTTTGTTTTGTAATTCTCTTATTTCGACTTCTTGTCTGCCATGTGTTATTGTTTTCAAAGCGCTTGTCCCGTCCATTGTAAAATATAAATAAATAAATAAATAAATAAATAACGAGCTGGCAGAGAACGGACGAGGCATGACCCTCCGATGAGCTTGTCTGCCGTAATCGCTCGAAATGCCCCACTACAACTCTTTTGTTCGACCGACAATAAATGGGAAAGAGCGTACAACGAGCGTTCGCTCGTTCGCTCGTTCGTTCGCGGGTGTGCGTCCATTAGCCACATCAATCACGTGTCTAATCGCAACGTCGTAACAACACGCTTTGTATACATACACGAAACTGGTGAACCGCGGAGGGGCGGTAAACGCGTTGTTGCTCCCTAGTGCCTCAACATTTTTAGCGTGAGCCATGTCGGCCCTCGTACTTACCTGAAACAAGAAAACACACAAAAATATGTTAAAACGATGTCGCAGTTTCCGGAATGAACGAGGAAGAAATTCAATCGAGCCAACTCAAAGTAAATCCATTTTCCTAATTGACGTTCGGAAAATTGCCAAAAATGGTGGAAACAAAGTTTCCACCATCCGGCCCAGGCTTCTCTAGGAAGAAATTGCGTCGTCGGGCAGATTTTTCGAGAGAATGCAAGGTAGGTTGACGCGCGCGCGAAGCTAACGGGATATCGTAGATCGCGAATCCGAGCTGAAGTGACATTGCATAACTCGCGTTGAAATTGCTAGTGACTGAATCCACGAGCGTCGTCCGGGTGACGAATCAGCGTGAGAAGAGAGAAAAAAGAGAGAAGAGGGAGAGGAAAAAATGGAAAGCAAAGGTGGCATTAAGGTTTCGGAGGAGGGCGAAAAAGGAGGAGAGTGAATGAGAGAGAGAGAGAGAGAGAGCGAGGGAGAGGTTGGCAGGCGCGCGCGGTAAGCTCCGTTCGGAAAAGGAGCCGAGGTATACACGTATATCCACGATTTTCATGAAAACCGACGCGACGAGCCGTGACGGGAAGCTATCGATTTTTACGTAATCCCTCGTCTTCCGACTCCCGCGCTTTCGCCGGGCTCGACGAAACGACCCCCCGGCAGCTTGATCACCTGCCCTGACAGCCTAATCTCGTTCGTCGAACACTTCTAATTCAGACCGAGTTGCAGACTCACCGAAAGAATATTTGATTGGTACGACGACGTCGCGGCAGCAGCGGCAGCACGTGCACATGTCGCGCCGCACCGCCTCCCGACGACAGCTATATTCATCGCGCGCTCTTTCAATCAATAACCAATCCTATCATCTCGTCCACTGCCATACGCGCGCAGCGCCCTCAATCAATAATAAATCCTTTATATCGCTTCAACGCGACAGCTATACTCTACCTACGTATGACGTGTCGCGATAGCACGCGAGACGACGGAGGAGATACGCCCAATCCTCCCAATACCCGCAATAAGATGTACGCTCGACCGCTCTTTGGACACGCTTGTATCGAAATTTCTTTCCTAACCTTTTAAACAATGCCCGCAAGACTCAACTGTGCTTCGGGCAAACTACCAAATTGAGGAGCAGAATTTAAGATTCCACTGAATTATCATTGGGAAGTTGAGCTACACAGTAGAAACTTGAAATTGCATTCAACTTTAAATTGAAACTCAAACTCATTTCCGCAATCAAAGTTAGACCGAAGTTCGGACCGTTGATTCAATCGTAGAATCCATTTTTATCTTCTCCCTCTTTGCATTTGTGTACATCTCTATTCCGCTGTTTTATTTCGAAACACGGTGTTTGCTCTCGAATGTAGCGCTCACTAGCCTAGTTTCTCGATCGAGTAATCACGTTATCGAGGGTCGAAGAGTAGATCTCGAGAAAAAATCCATCAAATGGGTTTCCTCACGCAGGGTTACGGCGGCGGCGGCGGCGGCGGTTCCCAAGGATTCTCTACATTCAGCCCGGCAACCCGTCAACCTCAGTCGGCAGGCAGGCAGGCAGGCAGGGAGGGAGGGAGGGAGGGAGGGAGGGAGAGACGAAAGCAGAACTGCCCTGTTCTGCCGGTGCGGTAAATAAATTGGGTCGCTCGCGAAACGAAGAGGCGACCTCGTTTTCGCGAGAGACATATCGACGCCCGCGCGCGTGCTCTTTCGCTCGCGTCACACACTCGCCGCCACCACACGTATCGTGCCGGCCGAGAAAACGACCTCGCGCGAGAGATCCCTCGATCCTACCGCCTAGAGACAGCCTCCACGTCGCCTTTACATAGAAACCACACCACCTTCGACTATCAGAAACATTGTCAACGGCAACGAGTCACGACTGTTTCACCTCGAATACATCGATGGAAACTTGAAACCTAAAGGACAAAGACGAGAGAGATGACGCGCAAAGCTCATTTGGTTGGCTATGAAGTCATCGACGCAACTCGAATCAACAACAACCACTGGTGCGGCAAAACGTCAACATACTTTTTATCAATTTGCCCCTTTCCACCCGAAGAATTACTCACGCTATATTTACCAATTAACGTAACACGCGCAATGCGCGTCGGAGCTATCTTCTTACAAGAACTGACCCTACTTTTGACCCACCCGCGCTTCTTCCCTGAACGTGATAATTCCTACCGGAAAAGTTTATTCTCAGCGCCGGTTTCGTGATAAATGTCGCGGGAATAATGAATATTTGGAAAAGAATTGCGTCAGCGCGGGAAACAGCTGACTCTAATAAGTAACAACGGGATGAGGATAGAGAGGCGAGGAGAAAACAAAGGATAAGGCGAGGCGTCAGCGGTGTTATCCTCGCGGCGGAGCCCGGGCTGATTCCGCTCGTGTGGAGTGTACGCGGAGCGCGCGCGAGGCTGGGTGCTTGGCTGGAATAGGATTGCGTGTAACGGTACATTGAGAAGCAAAGTTAGATCGGAATCTGCAGCCAGCCTCGCGCGCGAGTCACGGGAGAAGCCGCCGCGGCTCTGAGTCACCGCGGGTGTGCGCGTCGCGATAGCCCCGCGTATCCCGGGACCAACGTGTGCGTGTGTCGGCCCAACTGTGTAGCCTCCGCTCGCTCGGCAACGCGATATCGAAGATCACGAACCCGCCGAGGTCATCGCGTTCCCCCGCGGCTCCTCTCCTTTTCCTCCTTTTTCGCTCGCGTTTACACTTCCGCGTGTAAACCCGCTATCAATCCTTTCGTTATCACTCGAGTCTATGACGCGCGCGTTATTTGACATCAAGCTGAAATGTTATACGCGGTTGAGAGACTCTCTTCCGAGACTCTGTTGACGTTCGAAGGCACTATTAGCGACTTTTAACTCGCGCTCTCCTGATTCTCGGTTGGTCTTATCTGCAGACACCCCTGATGCCAGCCAGCCAGCCATCCAGCCAGCCAGCCAGCCACGCTTCCGCGCCATTTGGATGTCCTCCAAGAGCTTTCCAGACGGCTCTTCCGTCGTCTAGCGTGTACACGAACGCGATACGCGCGCATATCTATCGCTATACGCGGGGCTGCGACTACGGTGGCAAAACGAGACTAGTTTCCCCGATGTACCACACTTTATTCGCCAGCATTTAAACCTCTTATAAAGTATCAAAGGGGAGTTTATAAGAGGCAACGCCAACAGCGGGTCTTCCTCCTTGTTCAATGTTTTTCCACTTTCACCAGTGGAAAGTGGAAATAAACGTTGGTGGAGAAAAATGCTTCGGGTATTTCGTAATTTTATCAGTGTCACGAGATCGGATGTAATCAGGGAGCGCGATCAGCCTGTAAATTTGTCGCTTTGTCGCGAAGAAACGAGCGAGGAAGATGCGACGATCGACGGGATACGCTGGAAATTCGGGTTGCGGCAAGTTTTCCAGACGGTTATTCGGAATTCTGGAGAATCCTCGGTGGGAAATATCTCGAGAGCGAATCCACGGGGGAAGTTGGGACATAACGTCGGGATACTCGGGGACATTGGCGCTCGCGCGCGACGTAGGTACGTATAGCGAAACGTGTTACACGTTAGCACGGGTGGTGCGGGCCCTCGGCGGCGGTCTATAGTCTCGTCTCTGCATCTTGCACGGGAGCCGGAACCTTTCGCGAAATTCCACCGAAAGTTTCCGTGCGCAGCCAACGGGATTTCCATGTGCCGCCGCGACGCGGTTCGTCGAAATGTGCGCCGCTACGCTCTCGTGTCGTAGTTTCGGAGCACCGCGACCGCGCGACGCCTTTTAGTCTTCCGCAATTGGTTCTTCATCTCCATCACGAGAATTCGTCGAGGCGAATTTTATTTAATCTTAATGATATTCTGCGAATGCACAAACCCCACGAAAGTCAACATTTTAGCTTCGCGACTTGCGATATACGTTGCTTGCTCCGCGTGAAATATTCACGAAACACTTGTCGAATGTCCAAGATCCCTCAAGCTGGCAACATAAAAATTAGGAAATAGAGTTTCGAACATACTCAAATTAGGTACTAATTTGGTGCCAAAATAAAAATTAGGTTCTCCTTTGTTTTCGCGGTAAAATCGATATTTTACCGGGACCGGCAATATTTTTACACGAGACCGCTGGCCTGACGCGAAGCTGGCCGTCCCGTGGCTAAATATCGGATAAAAACATATATATTTTCATCGCTTCAACGTTAGATGCTAATTGGGTACCAAAACAGAAAGTTTGCTGCTCCTTTAGTCTCGCAACAAAATGAACATTTTTGCAATACATCGTTTTTAGAGAATTCAACTCTACCGAAGACTCTATCCAACCGCAATTGTGGCGCAGTGTGCCAGCGGTACGATGTTAACATTATACTCGTTCCCGTGAAATGTTTATTTTGCCGAGAAACGAAAATATTTTTGTCTCATATTTAGACACGGGGCTGCTAGTTTCGTATCAAGATAGCGTTTTCAGACAAAATTTCATTGTGTCGCGAGACCAATGATGCACCAAATTAACAAAAAATACATTTTGCACCAAATCACGTTGAATATAAACAAATGAACTGAAATGTTCTACAGACGAAAAATAACATACAGCCCTGCTACGTACCGAATTTGGTGATGATCGGTAAAGTCGTTGGGATTTTATATTTTGAATTTTTTTTAAATGTCGATTTTCGCTGTAACTTCCGCAAAAGTTAGGAAAGTGAGACAAAAATTTGGAGACAATCGAAATTAGATGTAACGGTGTTTGTAACGGAGTTTTCTTTCATTCGAATAAATAAAAGTTGCAAAGTAAACCTTTGCACATTGCTACCTTATTCATTTTTCTTTTTCACAAAGCTTCCTCTATGAGGAAGCCAAAGTTAATAAATAAGCTTCTTCATAGAGGTGGCTTTGTGAAAAAGAGAAATTAATGAGGAAGCAATGTGCAAAGTTTTTATATATTTTTTATCATTTATGTATTTTTGACCGCTAGCTTGATCCTAAGCTAGCGTCCCAGTAAAACTAAAGGAGCACCAACATTATTTTGCGCACCTAATTAGCACCTGAAAAGCTCGTAATTTTAGTATATTCGAAATTCCATTTCCTAATTTTCCGTTTGCCACCGTGAGGGACCCAAATCTCCATATATATTTTACTGTCTCGAGAGTGTGAAGAAGGGGAGGGGGGGGGGGATGTGCGAGACGCGACACATTCACCCCGATTGCGTGATTCTAGGTGATGATGATGATAGTGAGACTTTCTCTAGGTGCAGATGTTACGGAAAGAAGGAGCTCAACGAGATCCAACTGACGCAATAGTGGTGGTGTCTCGCGCGGAGTCTCGCGGTGAAAGACGCGCGCGGTTTCGAGTTTCAGCGCAGTGGACAGAGAACGCGCGCACCGAACGAGAGTAAACTCGTCGTGTGTATAGTGCGTGAGTTGATCGTCTCTGTCGCGAGCTCCTCGCGCGTTCGCTGTGGACGCACGAGTGTGTCATTGACCTTCCCGCCCCGACAATTAAATGGCTCTCGTCGAGAGCGGCTCGGAGCCGAGCCCAGACGGTCTCTAATATTATTTCGAGAAATACATCCCGAGGGAGCCGTCGTCGCTCGAACGCGCTTTGGCTGCGGCCACAGCCTAATTCAGCCCCGGTCCTCGATGTAATGGCCGACGGGGAGTCGAGGAAAAAACAACACGAACGAGCAAAGTGGCATCCTCGAAATTAGAGCCTCGCGCCAAATTCTCGCCTCTTCTTCGTAAAACTTGTGTGTGTGTGAGTGTGTAGAGGGGGCTGGCTCACAGTCACTTGACCGAGTGTGTGTGAAGGAAAAACGAGAGCGGATTCCGTAGCGAAGATTGTTGGAGAGTTTCTCACGGGTCGCGGCCGAGCCACGCGGATCAGGGCCAAGCAGCGTCGGATTAGGAGCGCCGCAGCCACCACCGCGCTGTGCGGTGAGGCGAGCCTTCCGCGAGAAATCCGCAAAGTCTTTTTCCCCGGTAAAACTTCCGTCGGGATGACCCGAAGTTGGACTGTCGTCGGCGAAACGAGTTGAAAGTTGCTCGACGACGATAAAGACGTTTCGCGAGTTATCGAGATGTCCCGATTGCCGCATCCGCGCGCACGCTCGTGGATTATCCTCCGAGGACTCGGTGAAACATCGCCTCATCTATATTTCCATGAAAATCCCGCGTCGATGAAAACGTGAAAAAAAAACCCTCCTCAAGAATTCCGTTTGAAAACGGATCCGCTTGTTCGCGAAAAGGAAGATTTAAACTCGAAGAGTCGTTTTTTTGGAGGCATCTTTCGTCGTCACTGTACGACAAATATTTGTCTAAAAACTAGTCGAACGATCGTTTGACGCGAGTCGCGCGCTCTGCCTTTTATGAATCGCGTTCCGTCGCTATTGTGTACGAATAAAAAGGTGCTCTCGACGCTGCCTAATCGGTGCGGGAATCTCGATCGCGAGTGACAAACGGAAATTCTCACGTGGAGTTTGAACGGCCTTGACGCAGCATTCGTGCGTTCCTGCGGCGGCGAAAGTTAGATTATTTTTCCAGCGCTTTCGATCGCGCGCGGGGGACTCGAGCGTCGTCGCGGCTCGTCCACGCTCGTTGCTGAATCACGAAATGATGGTTGATGCAACTGGGCGGCGGAAGGCCGTCCGGCCCACCGGAAGGCAATCGATGCCTGCGTCAAAGAACCGTCGGAACTCAGCCACGCGTCATCTCCCCTGTTATTCCATTACGCATGTTTCATCAAAATTATTTTACGAAAATTTGAAATCTCCCGATCGCCAAAGTGGTTGAGGAAATTATCGAACAAGTGAACCACCTCATAATCGGGAGATTTCTTTTTCAGGCGTGAAAATCACCGGCTGAAAGTAACATCTCGATAAGAGAGACAAGCGAAGGAACGAAAAGACAAGTTGCCGCCTGAACGAAGCATCGACAATTGCTTCGGCTATCCTTCGCAGAATCCACAAAATTAAATAATAATCTTATTGGAATCTCAATTTATATCGCTATGCACGATGTATCGCGTCGGTCGATGTGTCTGCAGCGTCGCGTTGTCTTTCTATATTTACACTCCTACGAACTCAACTCGACACGACTTTTTAACATTTTTTTCATCTCCCATTGTCGGCCATCGCCGCTGTCTTTCTTCTCAACGAACGAAATCCCGTCGAATGCAATAATAAATAAATAATAAAAGCTCGAATTTCTCTAACACCGATACAGGACTAACGCGCGACTCGGCGCTGAGCGTTGTATCGCCCGCCGTTAATTGAACACGACCGGACGTCAGTTCCCGTGGAATCGTTTGTCGAGTGTTTGCATCGCTCGTCCTCGGGACGAAAAGTTTAAGGAGAGAAAGAGGCTCTCGCGGGACGACTCTCTCCATCTTGGCTCGGCAACAGACACACCGGGAAGTGGGAAGACACCTGACCGTGCAACTCCGAAAGATGATTCACGGGGAACCAACACAGCGACGCGGACTCGGGAGGGAGCAGCGCGGGGAAGAGGGGGAAGAGGGGGGACTCTCGCGTCATATGTTTCTCACGTGCAACGTACTCTCGGGAAGAGTCGTTGCACGGCGTCGTTGTCCCCGGACTCTACGCCCACACGCGCAAATATATATATATATACACGGATAGACGGATACACGGACACACTGGCGCTGTATATACAGAGAAGAGAAGAGACGGAGCTGGAGGGAGAAGAGGGACGCGCGGGCGGGCGGGAGCACGTACGAATCGTTAAGCGGCAATAATGCGTGATACACGGATGTAATGAACGCGGGGGTGGAGGGAGAGTCTTGGACAAGGATAAAAGAGTGTCAAAGTTGAGAAGCGGAGGGGAGGAGGGGAGGAGGTGAGGAGGAAAAGAAGGAAATAAAAGAAGAGAACGTACCACTCTCGATGTACGGTACCAGCAGCAGCAGAAACAGGACGTATCCACACGTATCACTTGGCATCGTCACCATATTCCCGCTCGTTCGCCACCGCGCTGGCCGCGACAATCACCGCCGCGCAACGTACCCACCGTGGCCACAACAACACCGCACCACCACCACCACCACCACCACCACCACCGCCGGAGGAAACAACACAACCACCACACACTCGCGCACAATCGGAAGAATCGACGATCGCCGACGTTGGCACGTTAATCCCTTCGTCGCTGTTTGTTTTTTTGTTAGTATTTTTAATCCCGCTCTCTCGCTCTCTCTCCCGCTCGTCCGGCAGCCGAGCACCGTGAGTAATCACACTCGGCTTCCTTCCACTGGTCGCGACGGGTTCTCGACTCTCGCTTCCCGTTCGGTCCGCCGATTTGCGATAAACGTACACACGAGAGCGGCTGCTGCGGCGGCGGCGGCGGCGACGGCGGCGGCGGCAGCGACGGGGACGACGACGACGACGACGAGGACAACGACGACGAGGATACACACAGGATGAGCGGCGGCGCGCACACAAAGAGAGAAGAGAGACGCGCGCGCACTTGACTCACGGTGGCGAGGGAGATATTCGGTGGTGACGGCGAACGTCACACGGCGCGTCACGATGACGAAATAAAGGGCATCGCGCGGTGCTGCGTTGTCGACGGCGAAGCGCTCGACGCGCAATGTCGCGGCGGGCCGCGGCGCGTCGTTTCTCCCGAGCGAGCTCGAGTTTCGTTGGCTCGTTTCCCACCGCGGTGGTTCTATCACAGCTGACCGCTCTGACGCCGCTGGCGTCTACGTTGTCCGCGGAGGAGTCTCGAGTCGCTTCAGCAGACGCATCGCAACACACGACATCCGGAGGCAGTCGCCACCATCGCCCGCCAGTCCTGCCACTGCCGGACGCCCCGGACCCCTGGCCTTCCTCCACCGCGCGCGCCTTCTGCCTTTCCCACTCTCCTCCACTCCTGCGCTTCTCTCGCTCTCCGTCCACCCGACAGCCTGCTGCCTGCCTGCCTGCCTGCCTGCCTGGCCCGCTGCTGCTGCTGCTGCCTGCCTGCCGCTTTGTCTCCGGACACCGACTCGCCGCCAGATAGCGCCTGCGCACAGACCCGCGCGACGCCATCGCGCTCCGACCGCGCACGCGTCGAGCGGCGCTGCGGGCAGCCCGGCCGCCATTGCTCGGGCTCGACGAGGCCGCGAACTCGCGAGGCGCGGAAATTCAAATCCGCATCTCTGTATCACACGCGACCAATTCGGCGATCTCGCGCTTCCGAGTCTTTTGTTCGGCAAAAAAAAGAAGAGAAAAAAGAAAACAAGTTTTCGACTAACCTATGAATTGAAAGTCAAAGGACACGCGGTGAGCCGCGATGTTTTGACGCGATGCGACCCACTGAATCCGACGTCTCGACCGACTCCGATTTCCAGAGGGAAAACGCCGCGAGATCCGACGGGAAGAGTCACGAGTGCGCGGAGACGATCAGAAAAAAATGCCATCTCGACGGGAACGAAGGGAAGAGGTGGGAAAAATGCTGCGGCTGTTGCAGTCGGAAGGGGAGCGACGACAACGTCGCGAGAGATAATTCGCCGACACCGGCAGGCGCGAAGGGTACGAGTAAAAAAAAGCGTGAGAAGGAGGACAGGAAACGGCAACGGAAAGAAGAAAAAGCGCGGAAAAATGCTGGAAATACGAAGAAGGAAAGCGATGAGGGGAAAAAACGTGGCAAAGGGAAGAAGAAGAATAGAGCGGTGGTCGAAGGTACCGAAGCTACAGCTGCGGGAACGACGACGACGGCGGCGACGACGACGACGACGATGACGGCGACGGCCGATATAACGAAAAGCTGCTGTTACCTCTGCGCGCAGAATTCTCTCGCGATAATCGGCGCGTCGGTCTCGCGCGGGACGGAGCGCCAGAGCAGAGGTACGCAAGTCGCGGAGAGACGTCACGCGCCGCGGACGGTTCGCTCGTCGAGGAGCGCGAGAAGGTGCGACAGAGGCACCGACTGTCCTCGCTCGTCGAGCCGGCTCGACGGCCGAGGCAAGTTCAAGTTCAAGAAGCTCAAGGCGCTCACCAAGTACGTCAGGACGATGTGGCCGCGGACGGAGCGAACCCCAATTCGGTGCGAAACGAGCGGACAATGTAGAAGCAAACAATGCAGGCCTTCCACTTATTCCTCGCATTGATATCCCACTCTCTTCCCCGCCGTAATTCGTCATCGTCTTCCATTTCATTTATACGTCAAATAACACGTTGTATTCTACGAAAATATATTTTCCGGAAACGCGTGAATGTACGTTTTCAAAAAGTAACCAACAAACTTGCCGTATACCCTCGAAAGAAGTGCACGAATTTTTTCAACTTACCGATATTTAAGTCACTGTCGAATGAAAAAGTAAAACGTGCTTCTACCTTCCTCCGACTAATCGTACATGACTGTTTTTTTTAAGGCTTCGTGGATCGATTTTTCTTCGACGATGTGGTTTTCGATGCCGCAGCTTCGGGATTTTTCCCCGATTTCTCGTCCCTCGCGCAGCAAACACAGCCCGAGTACCTTTGCACGAAAGCGAGCTACGTTCATCGCTCCGGTGACTCGAAATTTCTCGTAAATCAATTACCATTTTCCGCTCCTCTTTTGGACCGCCTGTCTCGACCGTTGGCCGATTTTGTCGATCGACATCGAACTCACTTGGCGCCGAAAGAAACAAAAAAGCAAACGTACACGCGTTATGTGACGTTAAAAAGGCGAATTCATTTTTCTCCACGATGAATAGGAAATTATTGGAAATATCTACCATCGGGACAGTCGTCGACGCTTGCAGTTGACTCGGGATGCTCCGAATCAGTCTGGATCTCGGCTTCTTTGCTGTATTGGCGCAAAAAATAATCGGATGCTCCGACAGATGAATCAGCCGTGGATTTTCCCTCGCTCGCTATCTAAATCAATATATTATCGACGTGTGATCGAGAGATCCGAAAAAGATAATCGATAAACATGTAAGATTCCGTCTGCTCCAATTCGCTCATGTTTTCCGATCTACGGAATATATTTATAGGAGGTTTATAAAATACCCACAGTTTGGCGGAAAAAGATGTGGAATAGCGTGAGTAAAAATAGTCTTATCGCTCCCGAGAATATTACAATCGGAAATGAGAGTGACGATAAGCGAGCGTAGCGGATAAATAAAAAATGAATATTACCGTATTCGGAGAATTAGGCCCTATTGAAATTCCCTGAACGATGATATCCTTTGGTTTTCCATATTCGTCGGCAATCGAGTGTCGCAACTTTTCACGATAAACCACAGCTATCTCCTCGTTTCCATCCAGAAAGTGATTTATGGACATGAGCTCCGAGATACAGTCGTGGATTGCGAGCTTCGCGGCGGCGACGCTGGTGATATTACCAGCATGAGGAGCTTGCGAGGACGAGTCGATGGCTCCTGCCGATTTCTTCGAAGCGGCGTCTCGATTGCGCGCGCACTTGATCGTGTCCTTCAGCATCGTCATCTTCCGGCTCAGGTCGTTGAACTCTGAGTGATTCAAACAAATGAGCGTTTATTTTTTTTTTTACGGAAAAATCGTGACGACAACTCAAAGTTACGGAGAATGGGTGACTAATGATTTCCGTGCGGAGCGCTCGAGAGACGTCACCGCTGTGTTTAAATGCGATAAGACGAGAGGAAACTGCGTATATTTACCTGCAGTCAAGTCGGCCAAGTTCGGCGAAGGCTCGGCGACTCGGACCGCGGAGCGTCCGGGGCGGTTTCCGAGATCCGGTACCGCGTTGTGGAGAACGGCCAGGACATCGGGAGCCGTCGTGGCGCTCCCGAGAATTCCGCTGGCATCCGATGGTTCTTCCGATCGGGCCTCATCGAGGAATCTCGTTCGCCGGGATCCTGACCGAGTCCGTCCTTCCATTGACCATCACCCTTCAATTTTCCCGCTGATTTAACCAAACTCTTGAAACGCCATCGTCACTGGCGGAGGAAAAAATGCTGCGATGGTATTTTGACGTAACCTTCACGCGGTACGTACCGTTCGAACGCGATGATATTTCACTCGTTATTGCCAACGTTGCCAAAGTTTCCGACGCGCGCGTTTAAGTGGCATTGTGTAGTCAAAAATTGGAGATAGAAATCAGACGCGGATAAGGAATCGCCACACATGAGATACTGAGTACGTGACCTCTTCTCTTAATTTTACGCGATGTCTAGTCAAGGAGATTCTCATGATGATTTCTTCGTAAATCACTTATCACGACTGATTGGAAGTTTTCTGCATAAAAAACACATCTGGTACGGTGGATTTTTTTGGTTATCCGTGATCGGGTATCAGTTTCGTTGGATTTCGAAATTCGATTTTTTTCTATTTTTTCCATTACATAGATTTTAATTAGTGGCTCGAGGCTGTCGATAATGGAACTTCTACCCGAGCCATCGTACCAAAGACAATTCGATAATGCTTGAATTTTGCCAAAGAATATAAGAATATTTCAATCGACGTCTGAAATAAATTGCTGAATTTATGTTTATTGAAGTGGTGTAAATTGACGCGTGCTCGAATTCGTCGAATCCAGTGAGAAATCGCTATCGGTTTTAACGACCAAGTATGCGTGGTGCTTGCGGTACGCTATCTCTCCGCGCGCTCGACGTCACAGTCGTCATCGATGATGGGTGCGTTGGTACCTATACTGTAACTATGTAACGCTTCGTACATCTCCGAACACTGAAATCGGAGCGAGCTCTGTACCACGAATCGGCTCTTGAATCACAAAATCCCCAGCAGACTTTTCGAATCGATTCCCCCCGCACTTGCTCGAACGTTGTATTTTTGCACGCAAACACACTGCGAGAAATCGCTTGTAAATACCATAAAAGCAAATCTTACCAAGTACCCACATTGCACCTCGTAGCGAAATTATGAGCCTCATTGTGTGACGTATCGGCCGATCTTTTTTTTGTTGTTACTTGCGGCAAATCCCATGTCGAAAATCATTATTAATTCATCGATAAAAAATTGGAAAAATGCCTCAAGAGCATGTGGAATACCGCAGTCGGTAGTAAAAATTGTAATCAACTTTTTACACGTGTGCTGCCATTTTACAGCTTCAAGAAAAAAAATGCATACTCTGCGCTAGAGATATCTGCATTGAATGCATTTTTTCTTCAAGTTGTAAATGCAAATGTATGTAAAAAAAAGTTGATTAGACTTTTGGATACCGATCGAGAGCGGGGAGATGAGCGGGCGGGGGAAAGTGATTTCGCATGCTCCCAAGCGTATAACACTTGCTCCTTGGTACGCGAGTCCAATAGTTATTATTCAAAAGATGGCGAGAGACGTCGCGAAGAGGGGGAAATGCTCGCGAGGTGCCGGCCGTTCGCGTTGCACGCGCGGTCAGCCAAATTCCTCACAGAGAAAACGTGGTTTTCATGGTTTGTCACGTGGGCGGATGCGACTAGGCGGAAATACGATATTGTCGTCCGACCAAGTTTCATATTAATCGAGAACGTGAATTTTGGTCGGCGCGAATCGTCGAGGTGGAAAAACGACAGTTACGTTTTTGTTTTTATCTAACACGGATATTACACTCGTTGACCACAGTTATTTTCGAGCTATATTTCTCACAACAATTCAACTTGTTGTCTCGGCACATATTCTTCGTGGAGTATACATTTTCGGTCGGTTATTTTTGTTGTTGTTGTTTTTTCAAGGCTTCCGCTGGTTCCGAAGTTAAAGGTAATGGACGCTGTGATCGATAAGGATCGGTTTTTGTCGATATCCCTCGTTGTAAAACAAACTTTTCTCCCGTGGGATTGAATTTTGATGAAGTGAAAAATCGAATTGACGAAGAGAATGATCAAGTTGTACTTAGGAGCCAATTGTGCGAGTAACAAATGAATTCCAGAAATTCCAGAAACGGTCGCACCACGTACGTTCGATAAATCGAATACACGGAATTCGTGAATGCTCTCTCTCTCCCTCTCTCTGGGATCGACGTTTTTCAAGAGATTACTGCTCCACTCGTTGATCCTCCGCCGTTGGAACACACATACGTGTGATAACGCGAGTGCCTCGAGAGATCCGTCCTTGAGATAAGACGCGAATTCTTTGAGTCTCGCGCACGCGTAAACACGAAAACACGAGAGACGATCGCGCGCGCGCGACGTGGCCGTTCGAAAAGGGCGTAGATCGAAGGGTCGAACGCGATCGAACGCGTGGAAATTGGGCTGCGAAGGGTGAGAGCTGGCCCGATGGATCGAGTCTCGTTGCAGGTGAAAGAAGCGCGGGCGCGCGTGAATCATCTTATCTACGCTGACCCAGAATGAAGATAAAACGGGGGGCGTCTCGGCCGCCTCGGCCGCCGCGGGTCCGGAGAAAAAAAAACGGCCGTCGGATCGAACACGCGGAACGAATCGTGCGAGCTGGCGTTATACCTGCCGATAAGGTTGTCGAAACGCGGGCGAACGGGGGGGTGGGGGGAATATCAGCGCACATATCGGGGGAGTACGCGGCGGCGGCGGCGACACGATGAGCGACACGACGCGACACGACTCGTCGCTAGCTATCTCGGGAATAGGAAAAGCCAGTGATACGTCGGCGTTACCCTCGACCGGTGGCAGCGCGCGAGACGGTGCGAGACGACGACGCGTCCGAGACGCGTCCGAGACACCGCTGCCCGCCTTTTCACCCGCGATATCCTCGAAAATCACCGCACCCGGCGAGAGCGGCGTATCCTCGCGACTCGCGCGACCGCTCGACTGCCGCGCGAAACCGAAGACACAGCGACCGAGTGTAAACAAAGTACGTTTGTGCGCGCGCGCGCGCGCGTCTGCCAAAGGACGAAGACGCGAGCGAAAAGGTCAAGCGGGACAACAACGGCAGAGAGGGAGAGAGAGAGAGACTCGCGCGCACGGCGAGCATGAATTCGTGGAAAAGAATCGTTCCGCCGAAGACTGGACGTGCCGGACAGCGGGGCGAATCGGCTCGCGGCGCGTTATAATCGAGGCTCGATCGGACCTCGAGGAGCTCCGAGCCGTAGTTGCGCCCTGATAAGAGAGCCAGAGAGCCCGCGCGTCGTCCGTCCAGCCAACACCTTGCGCGCCGATGGAACGACGACGATCCGGAGTTTCGCCGAATCAACGACAGGCCGCGGTCAACCGCCGAAATAACAACGAGTTTCGTGCCGAAGCGATTCCGCGGTGATAGCGCCAGACTTCCCTGTCGATATAACACGATCGTGCGGTGACGATAGACTGCATATTCCGTGTGACTCACAATACGCCGGACAAATTCGCCCGAGGCGCTGGTGTCTCGTTCTCTCCACGCGAGAAAAAAATATATTTTTTCTAGAGACGCTCGATATATTTGTATATATATATTTCTATTTATTGAAGTGGTGATAAGCGTGAGAGAGATGATTGACAAGGAGTTTGGAGGTCGACGCGATCGCAGCTACTTGTGTCTCGTGACGATTTACGTCATCCACGCGCTTCTCCTCAACGTCTTCCTGCAGCCTCAGCTGGACGTCCGAAACGGCGGCGGCGGCAGCGGCAGCAGCAGAGTCACGCTGAGCTCGAGTTACCTTCGCGAATCGGCGCGACATTTCGCTGGACGAAACGGAAGCGAGGCTGCCGCGGCGGCGATGGCGAGCAACGAGCGCGTCGTCGTCGTCGCCGCCGCCGTCGCCGCCGCTGCCCCCGGCACGCCGATCGTCAATTCCACGAGTACAACGAGCAGCGGCGGCAGGGATCGTCGAGCACTCGAGGAGGAGGACGAGTACTCCGGGGAGGCAGAGGCGGCGGCGGCGGCGGCGGCGTCGACGATGTCGCACCACCAGGTGAGATAAAGCGAGATAGCGGCGCGATCAGCCGATGCACCGGGTGCACCGACGGCCGGACCGCGCGAACCGCGTCTTATCGCGACGGATCCGCGGCGATAGTTTTCCCTATTAGCAACGCGACGCGTTACCACCGTCGCGCCCCGCGCTCCCCTCGAATCGATCGATTGGAAAAATTCGTAACGGGCTTCGAGCCGGATGGAAAATACAGTCGTATCGACACGCGCTTATCGCGCTTCATTTTTCCCAGTCTTCGGTCATGTTTTATCCGCCCCGCCGACGGAGACCAATCACCGCCGGACTTTTATCATCGCGCGAACGGTCATTTCCTGGAAATTTACGGTACCCGACGCCGGCCATTCTTTCCCCAGTTTTTCTTTCCCGACCGTTTCTCACGCGTACGATGCTCTTTCTATCAAATTAAATACACGAATCCACGTTGTAACCAGTGTGACAATATTGAAATTATCTTCGCTCGCGGCGGAGAAAAGTGATCGATTGGATAGGCCACGGGCGAGCAAATTAAATGGTTCGATATATAAATCGATGGTGGCGGTAATTGATTGGAAACCGGGCGAAGGGTGAAAATGTCAAGCCTCTTTTTCCCACTTAATATTCGTATTTCGTCGAATGAATTTTCGTTTGAATGAATCGAGTGCGGTTGTTTCAGTCGAAATCGGGTGGAGCAGCGATACGTTTCCTCGCGATCTCAAAGGCCTCGGGAGTGACTCGGATGGCGAGTAACGCCATCGACACCGCGAGGCAAATCGTCAAGAGCCTCAGCCCAGCGGCGGTAGGAATTCTCTCCGGATCCCTCGTCTTCCTTCTCACCTTCACGGACAACGACTACGTGTGAGACGCCGACGAGAGCGACGCGCTCCTCTCATCACCCGCTGTGCCATCAACTTGTTAATATTAATGCGCTTTAATTTATGAAGAAACAAACAAATATGAGTAGGAACAAACAGACAGACTTGTACTTATATTGTGACAATATAATGCATGTATTCGCATCGTTAATTTACTTTCGATCTTGGCCGTAAACTTTTCTTTTCGTTTTTTTTTTTCTATTTTCGGCCGCTTCGTTTACTCGTATTTTGGTATGTCGCTCGCCGTACCAAAAGCCATTTAGTCTAAGACAAACATTACAGAAAGCATTAACCGCAGGTTGAAACGCGAAGCTCTTTTGTATTATAACGTTCCGAAGGTTTTTGCTGCGCCAAAACCTGTCCGAATGCAGTAGATTGTATATCTTCCGAACGATATGTTGTATCAATTGAAAGTTTTGCAGATTACAGTTTACGCCCACTGAAAACGAGCAAGGCCATGTTTATTTTTAACACCGAACATCGTTTTGTCCGAACGCCACGGGAGACATCGCGACGATTTCAGGAAAGAAGCGAGTTTTTTGTCTAGCACGTTCGAAAAAGCACGGAATGTTTTTCGAACACCCAAAACACCGAGATTTTTGTCGAAAGCACGGACAAATCTCTTCACGACTCAAAAGTCTTTGAGTCGTGAAAATGTCGTGGTATTTCGTTACCGAAAGTATAACAAAAAAAAACCCGAAGCTTTGTTCTTTCGGTGCTGCTTTTTCCAGTACGCTAACCTGCTGGGGTACTTACGGCCAATGACGGAAGAGCCTCGTTGCGTGTATCGAAGAAACCCGGCACTCTCATTGGTTGTGGTAATTGGGGCACCGCGACGCTTGCTATTGTTTTTGGACGGTCATTGGCGCGAAACTATCGTTCGAATGCGGATATCACCGGTGGGGGGTTTGGCATTCGATGGAATTCTTCTTGAAGCTGTAAAAGAGTACGCGTGAAAAAAGTTGATTACAGTTTCTATTCCCGACCGCGGTATTCGCATGCTCCTGATAGTTTGTTATTGCGTCGGCAGGTGGCGCCTGTGGATCGCGAAAGAGCGTGAATCCTCACTTTAGTGGGCCAAACTGTCGTGATCCAGGGCAAGATTCGCAGCGACACACAGAGAGTAGACGAGTCAACGAGTTGTGGTCTGTGGATTCGCTGACGCTCGGGGTAGTTGCGTGCGATGAATTAGTCGGAAATTTTCGTGAGAGAAGAGCAAGAGGTAGGAGGAGGAGGAAACGGCGGTGGTGGCGTGCTATGATCGAACGGTCACGAAAATCGGGAAATACGTGGCAGCAGCAGCGGCAGCAGCACGGAATTAGCTGATCGAGAAGCAAAAGGGTGGGAACCGCTCAGCTCGGGTCTCTCTCTCTCTCTCTCGCTCGTACACGCGAGAGTAACAGGAGTATTTTAACGCGTCGCGGAGCGGGGAGACAATCGGTCGGTCGGAATGGCTGGTTTCGTTGTTCGGGTCAAGACGAAATCGGGTCAGAAGGTGGTGAACGGTTTGACTCCGCGGGCCAAGGTGTCCGAGCTCAAGGTCAAACTGTCGGAGCTGACGGGCGTCCCCCTGGAGATGCTCCACGTTCTCGGGGGTTTTCCGCCCAAGGCCCTCGATCTCTCGAACCCGGGTGAGAGCCTCGAGGACACGGGGATCAAATCCGGCGACAGCCTCATCGTCGAGGAGAAATCCCGCACGGCGGCGGCGCCGACGGCGACGCCAGCGACGGTCAACGCGGACAAGTCTCGCGACGTCGAGATCCCGCGATCCCACATAGTCAATAGCGAAGACTTTGGAGATGTGCCTGGTGTCTTGATGAAGATGATCGTTCCTGCCGACAATTCGTGCCTTTTCACCAGCGTCGGATACGTTCTCAAAGGTTAGTTTGATACAGAGTCAAATATTCGTCAGACCGGCGCAACTGTTTTCTTAATTTTCCACTGCTCTTCCAGGAAAAATTGACAGCGGCTGCGCCAGTTACATGAGAAAAATAATAGCCAATGCGGTGGCCACCGACCAGGACGAGTACTCCGAAGCCATTCTGGGAAGGCCCAACTCGGAGTACTGCGACTGGATCCTGAGGTCCGACTCGTGGGGCGGAGCCATAGAACTCTCCATACTCTCCAGGTACTACGGACTGGAGATAGCCGTCGTCGACAGCGTCAACGCCATCATCAACAGATTCGGAGAGGATCAGCACTACGCTCAAAGAGTCTTTCTCATATTCAATGGCATTCACTACGATCCGCTGTATCTTGAGCCGCTCGACGTGAGTCCAAGCCTCTGTTTTCATCATTTTTCTCAGGCTCCGTTGGGACACACGTTTTTCGTTTTACAAGCAAATTGTCGTCTGTTGTCGCTCAGGGAGGCAGCATCCAGACGATGTTTCCAACTTCCGACGACAGGATACTGTCGGACGCGGAGCAATTGGCGCGGGAAGCGAAATCTAGTCGGCAGTACACGGACGTTCAAAAATTTACGCTCAAGTGCATGGACTGCGACGTTCAGCTGAGCGGACAGGAGGCCGCTAGTCAGCACGCCAAAGAGACGGGTCACATCAAGTTCGGCGAGATCGTCGCGTAGCACGCTGCTCAAATCTTCACCAAATCATCGATGAAATTCGAATTTATTTAAACAACAACTCCCGCTCTCTCTCGCTCGGCATCCCCAAGTCGGACGACGAGCGGCACAATTGACCCGCGGAGAGACGTCGAAAATCAAAGGCTGGCCAAGTACGAGTAAACGGACACGTTCTTTTCTTTAGCGCCACGATGCCAAGCATTTTTCGCATTACCGAGAAGAAAAAATGATCTCGGGAGTGCCGCGGTTAAGCACGAGCGTTTATCGGTAAAGCGCGGCGCGGCGCCGCGCGATTGGCGGAGAAAATCCGCAAGTGCTGGAACACCGACCACTCGTGGAAATATCTCATCAGACGGGACTGACAGTCTGTGATACGCGATTGAAATTCGGCTAAATAGGTACTAGGTTCCTCGACGAGATCGGCACGTTTAGTGCGAAATTGTCACCCGATACATCGGATAGCGAGCCAACTTCTGTCCCCCAATTCTTCGTCGCAGGTCCAAAATTCTTACGCATTTTTACTTTTCCCGCGGTTCCAGTCTCGCGTCGCACTCGTATCGATTGATATCACCGAATTTTTTCTCTTCTTTTTTTTTAATAAAATATACGTTTATTCGTGCAATACGCACGAGGTGCAGCTTCCAACGAGGAAAGATCGAATCGCGTTACTTTCGTTGGCGCGAAAAAAAAACAAGGCAATCGAGGTGGATCGTACAAATGAATTCATTGGCTCGCGACTCCGACCAAATACGACTCTGCTTATTCGAAAATTATTTTGAAATTTTTTTTAGGAAATTAATTTATTCTCCCGTTTTACGCGACGTCTAACGTTAAACCACGAGGTACGATATTTTGTCCATCGCGAGTCGAAGGATCTTTTAATCAATCACCGTGTGTCAAAGTCCCGCTACCACGACTAGCGGGGATTGTTTTTTGCGACACGTGTCTTTTTTTGCGATTATATCACAAATTTATATTCATATATAATACACACGATCGTACTACATTATACACATCTTAATGATCTCGCTCTTTGATTCAGTTGTAATGTTCGACATACGATGTAAAAATAAACATTATTTACTGTAATACGTGCGTGGTCGGTATGAATGTGTCGATAGTTGATTGTACCGACGGTCTGTAAAAGGGGACTCTTTGTTGGGGGGGCGCGCGAAGGTGGCGCCCGCGCGGTTGGGTCCTCGCGGCGGCGAGAGGGAGCGGCGAGCTCGGAGCTGGAAGGTTTTCAGTACCACGCCAACCGCCGAGGGGAATTGATCGTTGCGTCGCGCGTCCCGTATAAACACGTAGCGCAGCGTGAGAGGGAAATATCGGCTCGAATGTAGAGATAACGCGTAATTTTCGTTGGCCTCTCGAGCGAGGAGAGTCGGAGTGATGGTGCGCGAGGCGTGAGGGCAATTTCGGCGAGATAACGAATAGCCGTGAAGGAGCGAGGAAAAAAAGGAAACCCTCCGATGTAAAATGTCTCTGCATCCAACGGTCGTATATTTAACCAAAAAAAATCTACTGACAAACAGGTGAAGATGGAAGATGACGCGGACCTCAGGGAACAATTATTTCACAACACGGTGCGGGAGAATATCGTGAGTAATTCGTCGAACGATTGTTTTCCCGAGGGAAAAGGGGAAGAGAAAAAAATGGCCAAAGGAAATGGCTTCCCTCGGTTCGGGCGCCGCGTTACCTTCCTGTCACGTTACGACGTTACTGACACATCTGCACGGCCCACGGCTCGCTCCCACGGGGCAAATATACTCGCGGTGTGTCGCGCTCGCTGTGGCAACAATTGCCGTATTGCGAAAACACTCGTCGATAAACGAGAGCAGCCTCGTCTCGTGGACGCGACGAGAACCTCCTGTCCTGTCCCATCGACGCTCTTCCATCAACGAGCATTTTTATTCAAATATCGGAATTATCGTTATCGGTGAAATTAACAAAAGTCGAAGCCTCGTTCTGGGAGAATGAGGAATCGAGGTTGTTTTGAAAATTCGAATACACACGTTTTGCGATTCGAGAGAGGGAACGTGCGCGGGGCGGTCGTGCCCAAAGGAGAAGGAAAACTAGTAAATCGGTGGTTAGCATCGACGGCGGTTGTGTCGATGCAGCGGGTGTCGCGACTGGTGGTTATCTGGGCGGTCGGTCTTCGCGAAGAATCGCGAGACGAGTCTCGCGGGGCTCTGGCTCCGCCAGACGACAGAGAGAAAACGAGGCGCCGAGTGCATTGGCACTTGGAAAATGTCGCGTTATCTGGCACGTCAGCCTTATTTCCCAGCGGCTATTTTCTAACGAGCCTCCCACCCCGCATCTTTCTATTTTTCATCCGTTTCTGCTTTTCGTTGAATTTCAAAGGCATTTCGTGGATCGTCGGAGGAGATTAGACGAGGGGGGGGGGGGGGGGGGGGAGGTCGGGGTGGCCCCCCTCCGCGTATAAGAATCCGAGTGGAGAGAGATAGAGATGCGCCACTCACTTGGGGCATTTTTCGATAAACCACGGTACAAAGTACAATGCGTATAACGGAACGGCCGGCCAATGGATAAAAAGTCCACGTCGACGGACGACGGGAGAAATTACGCGGACCACCGGGCTCACCGTTACGCGAGCGATCGTCCTTCCTTTTCGAACGTTGAACCCGGTTCTCTCGAATCCTTTTTACCCGCGCGCGCGCGAGGGTACAACCGGTGTAAACAAGTTTACCCAAATTCTCATACTTTTACATTTTTGACAAACTTGGCTCTTTTTTAAATATTCACAACAAACAAACAATTCTTTATAAATAAATAAATAAATAAATACATAAATAACAAAGCTTCCTCTACGAGGAAGAAAAAATGGGCAACTCATACCGATTCGACATGGTCCTTTAGACGGCCCACCATTTTTATATCATCTTTCGATTTTTTAAAAATAACCCACGATTTAAAAAATAGGCGATTGCCAGAGTTGAAAAAACTTGAAAAATTTTGGAATAATCTTTTGTAAAAAATAAACATTTTTTGTCGACCTTTTGCGAGAAAAAGAAAAGTAGACCCAGGTCGAATCGGCACGGAATAGCCCATATATAAATATACACGTATAGTAGATAGGAAAATATATGCAGGATGGTGGGTTAAAAGCCTGGTTCAAATTGTCGTTTTGAAGAAGGCGTATATTCTGGGCTCCCGGTGCATCTCGCCCAAAAATACAATGATTATGTATGGTGAGCGTTGTGGTCGCGCGGCTGCCGAGGCTGCCGCGGTGCCGCTACGCGTAGCTAGCGCGAGGGACCGCGAGGGCATAAGTAATCACGCGCGATGTTGCATGGGGGAACGACGACTGCTGAGCGGCGACGCTGCTGCCTACGTACGTCAGCTGTCTATCTCGAATAAAAAGTTGTGCGCGCTTCGCGGCTTGACATGCCATTCTTTGGATTCCCCGGCTCCCGCAGATTTACCGCCGAGTCATTTGCATTCGCCGTGCGCGCGCCTAACTTTTCTCTCCTCTTATATTCACAACGTTTCTTCGTATCTTACGATGTTTCATTTATTCAGTAAACGGAACATGACGTTGAAAACCACGACGTCTATTGAGGCGATGTCAAAAACATCCACGATGAGCTCAGTCGGTATAAAAAACTGTAAGGAACGTTTTTGACGAATATTTGCGTTTACAGCTAAAAGAAGAAATTCGTTCCCTGCGGATTTCACCCGTGTAGGGAATGAATTTCCTCTATTAGCTGTAAATACAAACATGCGTAAAAACCGTTCATTACAGTTTTTATTACGACAGTCGGTGTTTCACATGCCCTTAAGGTAGTTCTAGCGCCTAGATTCCATTTCGCATAAATTCGAGAAAAGTGAGAGAAAATTGCAGACTTCTCGATGGTCTAAAAATCTGAAAAAATTCATATGCATTAGAGGTACTGAAAAGATTAATTTTGCGTAATAATAATTCTAAAATGTTATTAACAAATTGATGAAAAAAAAATTGTTCAACTAATATTTCGATGACCCAATTTTTTGTTCTGATGACTATGATTTCTTTGTTTTTCTGAATACGTATGAATTTTTTCAGATTTTTAAGTACTCTTTGAAACTTGTGTTTTTTTATATGAAAAATATGTACAAATTTCAAAGAGTACGTAAAAATCTGAAAAAATTCATACGTATTCAGAAAAATGAAGCAATCA
The DNA here is from genome assembly GCA_963932165.1 of Pimpla rufipes. Classification (NCBI taxonomy): domain Eukaryota; kingdom Metazoa; phylum Arthropoda; class Insecta; order Hymenoptera; family Ichneumonidae; genus Pimpla; species Pimpla rufipes. The sequence continues at coordinate 151,408 of OZ010630.1, forward strand.
TTTTCATCAACAAAAAAACTTGGGTCATCGAAATATTTGTTAAACAATTTTTTTTTTCATCAATTTGTTAATAACATTTTAGAAATATTATTATGCAAAATGAATCTTTTCAGTACCTTTAATGTGCATGCATTTTTTCAGATTTTGGGACCATCGAGAAGTCTTTGCAATTCTCTCCTATTTTCCTCGAATTTATGCGAAATCAATATTTAGCGCTACGACTACCTTAAGAAAAAAAAAGAATAAATGCGATTGTACTTGTTGTTATTTATTGAATTGGACGTTCCGAGAGAAAAAGAAAAAGAAAAAAAAGGTAAAGGTCGCGGAGGAAAGGAGGAAGCGTGAAACGGTGGGTGCAGAGTGCAGAGTGGCGGCAGGTGGTAAGTAGTGCGGGGCCAAAGCCGGTGCAGCACGATTGCGCCGCTGGCCTAGAAGATCGATCGACATTGTCCGTGCTGTACGATAGTCGCGGCCCGCGGGAGAATCCCGGCACACGCGAGTTATGTAGTTCACGGACGCGTGACGGGGGTGGAGGGGGGCAGCAACGAATATCGCAATTAGATCGCGTCTCGCGGTGATAACGTACGTGCGCGCGCGTTTTTTCGGCACGCCACGCGGCGGTACGGTTTACGAGCAATTGCAACGAGTCGCGTGGGCGGTGGAGGAACGCGCGATAGCGTTTTAATAGCGAGGAAACAAAATACCCGACCACGTCGCTGCGTCTTCGCGAGCCGTAGTCCCCCGTTTCGTAAATACGTAACGGGACTCGAATCGATGCTCGAGCTAACGACAGTCGAGTTGGCAAACACCTTTGGTCGATAGTACCAAAGGTTCTCGACTGACCTACGGGAGACGTAAGATAAGTGGCCGCCGGGCCACCCCCGCCTTCACCCGCACCCAGCTGGCAGCCGCGCGATCGACGAAGGCCGACGTCGCAAACGAGCTTCGAACGATCGCGTCCATAGCGATGAAAAATCGTGAGCAACAAGTGCATAGCGCGGGAATTTCTGTGCCATTTGTGGCGATCGAGCAGCCGGTGATCGGGGACGTACGCGCGCGCGGTGGAGCACGCGATGGCTTCGAAAAAGGCTTCTCTAATGCCCGCAAAGAGCATAAGAGAAAACAGCATGAACAGCGTGAACGTCGTTTCCTCGCACCTTGTGTCGCCGTTTTACGGCTTCGATGCGTCACGCCTCGTACGCGGGCTTCGGGCCTAACGAGACCGTGAAATGAAAATGCACGTTGACGATCGTTTGACGATCGTCGGAGCGCTCGGGGCGCGTGGCGCGCGGAGCTCTCGCCACTCGCCAGCGTTTCCACCCGATGCTCGCGGGAGTCAAGGTTTCGAGAGCACCGGCCCGGTATAACCGGTCGATTTGGGTTCAACGCGCCATGTCCGTTGCTACGTCGCTACGTCGCTTGTCCGGCTCCCGATCCTCTCTTTTGTCCGCAGCCTCCTTTAACGCCTCTCCAAAGATAGACTCCGCGCGCGCAGTCCGAACCGAGTGTCGCGACTCACCGCACATACTTACTCCGCCGCCGCTACCGTTTGGCTTATCGGTAGATATCACCGCGGCTCAGTCGCGGCACATTGTTTGCCACTCGTTTCATTGTCGTCAATGCAAAACGAGGGGTGAGCACGGTAGGCAAATTTTCCGAGGAAAAGGCGAAAAGGTATTCAACAGAATTGTTAAAAAGAAAAGAAAGTCTATGATCGATCCACGAGCGGACGTCGTGCGTTTGATGCGATATTTTTGCACCACGTCGGTCGGCTCGGTTTATTATTAATCATTCGAACGATCGAGCCCGATTCGATTTCATCGGATATTACATTGTGCGGTATCGGTCGGTATCGAGACGCGTTTGAGAAATCCGAGACTCGCGCGGCCGAGCCGAGCAACGATAACAGCTCTCGCGTAATTCAATCCCGTCGTTGCGCGCGAATTCGCGATTAAATAACCGCTTGCCCGTGTTTATTTGTTTCTTTCTTTTTTTTCCAGATATTTCTCCTGCTATTTCTCCTCCTGTACATCTCGAGTTACGCCCTGATAGCGAGATTTCGGCGAAGGGACCGCGAGGATTACTTCTCGGTGGACGAGGATGAGGCGACCGTCTACAGAATCAGCCTGTGGCTCTGCACAGTCGCGCTCACCGTCTCGGTCGGGGCGACCCTCCTTCTGCCCGTGTCCATCGCGAGCAACGAGGTCCTTCTGCTCTATCCCAACAGTTACTATGTCAAGTGGCTCAACAGTTCCCTCATACAAGGTGAGAGAAACGCGTCACGTCGCCGCGTCGCTGCCGCAACCGCACGGAGATACTCGAGAAAAACACGCGTAATTCCGAGTTTCCATTCGGATCTATCGGAGAAAAACAATCGAACGAGAGAGAGAGAGACGCAGGGCTTTCACATTTCTTGCACCGATGTGAAAGGCTCGCTTCACTCGCTCGCGGTTTATCATTCTTGCACGGCAGATCCGAGCGGAACTATCGAAATTATCGAAATTACTCTCGAGTCATGTTTCAATTTGTTCCTCCGATCATTTTTACGCGTGTTCGTTTGATTGGTTCGTTTGGTCATAAACCATTGGTCGGCTCACTCGATCGGTCGGGGAAAACGAAATGTTCAAAGTAACTCGGTATGTATTTTGGGAGAAACAAAAATTTGACCGTTATCTGGATTTGCAGGACTGTGGAACCACGTGTTCCTCTTCTCGAATCTATCGCTCTTCGTGTTTCTACCGTTCGCCTACCTCTTCACGGAGTCGGAGGGTTTCGTCGGCCATCGAAAGGTAAACCCGCGCTCACGCTTCGTCAAGCTGGCGGCCTTGAATCGCATCCAAGTGCCGCGATGTTTGACTGAAATTTATTCGTATGTTACCAGGGCGTGATGGCGAGAGTCTACGAGACCGTCACCGTGCTGTGTCTGCTGGGCACGTTGGTCCTCGGGATGACCTATGTTCTCTCGGCTCTCATAGACTACCAGAAGTCGAGTCTCCACACGTTGCTCAGTAAGTTCACCGCCTCTCAAAATCATTACGAATTTCGATAACCGCAAATACTCAATAGACGTGGATCCCTACATTTTTTAGAATTAAACTTGGTAGATTTTAAGTTGAATAACGCGGAGCGAATATAATATAATTGTACGTTAATTTTCCTGGAATAAAATGATTTTTGACTTTTCCATTGTAACGCACGTGGATCGTTTTTAATAGCGCAATATCACAAGACGTTATATCGAAGCCACCGATCGCTCGCGCACACCGGAAAGTCCACGATCGTTTCTTTGGTCGTTTTAGTCCGCGGGGCGGACGCACCTCGGCGATTGCCGCTATTACGCGCCTGTACGCGTTCACTTCCGGGCGCTCTCGCTTCGCCAACGGCCACGATTTTCTCGGTCCTTTTCGATTGCGCAACTCGCGTCACGGGTCATTATCGCGCTCGCTCGACCGAGCGCGATTCCCTATCGCGCCCAAACTACCGCTAACCGCCAATTCCGACGTCGTTGTGAAAACGTGTATTCCTACATTTTACAGATTTATGGAGTTACTATCTGCCCTTTTTGTACTCGTGCGTCTCGTTCGTCGGGGTCGTCATGCTTTTACGTGAGTATAACAGACGGACTTTCGCGGAAGAAATTCGCCGGTGTAGAAGAAAAAAGCGCGATCTGATAATTAATCATTTATCGTGTTTCAGTGTGCACGCCCGTGGGATTCGTCAGACTCTTTGGCGTCGTCGGATCCTTCCTCGTCAAGCCTCAGTTCCTCAAGAACTTGGACGAGGAATTTTTCGCCTACAGAATGGAAGAGGACTGCATCAGTAGGAGGTTCGTGGTTCTTCCGCCTTAATCGCGAACGACGCGCAAATCGACCCACGCGCATTGCGTCAATATCGTTGCGGATTTTCTCTCATATTCCATTGCCGCGGAGCACTGCACAAAGTTGACCGAATATTCGAGGCGACATTTTTTCTTTGGCGAAATCGAGAGAGGGAGTAATATTGTTAAATAATAAAGGAATAAAGGATAATATGGGTTTAACGTCGTTTAGACTGCAGCACGCGAAGGCCACGGGGAAATCGTACGTCTCTCCGGTGCCTATGTCGCCGCCCGGCTGCAACACGAGCCTCGACGACGAGGAGGAGCTCCTGTGCCCGAATCCCGGCCTCATGTGTCTGCGAAACGGCGCTCTCCAGCGTGGCCTTACCCAAAGATTGGAGGAGGTTCGGACGAGGAGAAAAGTCCTCGACGAGCAGCGAAGAACGTGGTGGGTGAGGCGAACGTTGCTCTATCCCCTCGCGATGCTCGCGCTCTTCGTTCTCTCGACCGCCACCGCCCTTCTCGCCGTGCAAAACACCTTGGAACTCCTGATCGGCATCAAAGCTCTGCCGTTGAGCACGAGGGTTCGTACTTATTGTCATTTTCCAAGTTGATACCGTCGAGAATGACGCCCGACGATGACTCGAATTGTTCGCCAACAGCAATTCACCCTCGGAATAAGTTCGCTGTCGAAGCTCGGGCCATTCGGGGCAGCGGTCGAGGTCGCGGTGATCCTCTACCTCGCGGCAACGAGCGCGATCGGGCTGTACACTCTTCCCGGGGTGAGAAGGGTCAGACCGCGATCGCAATCGACGCCGCTGACTCACCTCATCGCGAATTGCGCTCTCCTGCTCGTCCTCAGTTCGGCGCTGCCGCTCTTGTCTCGAATACTGGGTCAGTAACGCCATTTCCTTTTTTTTTAAATCCCTACAGCAGCTTATTTTCTAACCACGCTATTTTGTTTCCCTCCATCCAGGCATGACGAACTTTGACCTCCTCGGAGACTTTGGTAGAATCGAGTGGCTGGGCAACTTCAAGCTAGTCCTCTTCTACAACCTGATCTTCGCGAGCGCCGCGATAACTTGTCTCGCGACGAAATTCACGGCCACCGTGCGCAAGGAAATTTATACCAGGCTCCGTAGCAGTCTGGTAGGTATTTTTAGGCTCGAGGGTAAGAAGGGCTCCGCGGCTATCTTCACCGCAAAGGACGATTAGACTGATTTTTTAATACTAAAAAAGAAAGAAAAAAAAAACAGGAAACGAAAACAAAGTAAAGAGCGACAAAAGACGTTGTCATCGTGTGGCGTCGAGGTCGAGTCGACGAGAGAACACGATGGAAAGTGCGTTCGGGGCAATGGACGATTAAAATTGCGTCGCGTTTCGATGATGAGGGAAGCTTCCCAAAGATACACGAGAGTTAGAGCTAGATGAATTAATAATAAACAAAGAAAACCCGGGAGTTTCGATGATTTGTAAATTAATGGACCATCAACGCGCGCCTGCGCGCGCCACGTCGGACAACGACGACGCGAGTCGCGTCTTTTCGTCTCGAGTTCCGCGAAATAATATTTATTGTATCATCGCTACGTTAATGATTATTTATGTATACACAAACACACACACACACACAAACACGCATGTATATATATACATTATGTATATATATACATGAGGAAAAACACTGATAAATACACACATGTCCCGCGCGTAAGTAAAATAAGTAGATTGCGCCGGTGACGACCCAGTATTGTGATAACAACACGAGTGCGAGTGTGAAGAGCGAAAACGATTGTCGGCTGCTTGTGTCTAATTAAATAGGCTATCTCTTTATTTTTGTTCGTTCGTAAAGTGGATGACGTCGGTGGGTCAGTCCGTCGCGTGAATTTTAGTTTTGACGCCGGAGAACCCGCAACGCGAATTCGAGTGTCCGTGAGTGAAAAACAGTCGTCTCGGTCATTCTTTACAATCGCGGAGAAATTTCTCACCGTTCTCCCGACCAGTGACGAATGACGCAATCTTTTTTTTTCACGAACGGACGCTATTTTTTAATTAGAAATTTTTACCGATTTCCGCCAGCGTAGAGACGAATCGCTGTCACGCAACGAAGGACGAGTTAGATGCATTTCGTTTTTTATGCATATCAATTGTAAATGCCGAATATTTTTGCGCACCGAGCGCGCGTCGTGCGAATCGAGGCGTCGCGGGGAGCTCGAGATTCGGAGATCCCGGAGGTCCCGCGCGAGCCGTCGATCTTACCAAGTCTGGAGCCCTAATCGAATAAGTTTTTCTAGGTATTTTGCAAGAATTTCATGTGATACGTATCTCGTCAACAGGACAATATTAAATATGAGCACTGATGAACCACGATATACTCAATAATGGTCGCCGGTGACCGCGGCGAGCGTCTCTGCTCCTCCCGCGCGGAGGATCCTGCGGTTGGCATTAACGAATTTATCATCACGCATAGACTGATGAATATTATTAAACGGCGACGTTCGCTCGCCCTAGGACTCGATTAAATTTCTACCAATGGCCGAGCGCAATCACAGTTTTAGCTTTCCTCGGAGGAAAAATAACAACCGACCTGTCCGATGTTGCTCGAGAAAGCTCGAAGAAACGAAAACACGTGTAGTTGTCATCGTTGTATCTTCCCCGCGAAACAACCAATTGTATATTATTTTTTTTCCCCCGCCCACATATACGCACACCACATTATTATAGAGAATAAACAAGCTACGAGCCATACCGTTGAACGCAGCTCTCTTTCAATCAAACATCCACAGCAATTTTCAAACATATCGTCGTATATTTAATATTTAAGAGGTATATTTAACATTCTCGTTAGCGCGACTCGCGCGCCGCTATCTTCGAATCCGCGTTTTCCGCGTTTTCCTCGTTGTCCTCGGGCTCCATCTGCGCGAGATGATACTGAAGAATGAGAAGATCCTTGGCGTACCTCGAGCCCTCGCGAATGATCCTGAATTTCCCGGGGACAGTGAGATCGACGACGGTCGAGCCGCGTCTTCGCAACTCCGGCGACACGTCGCCCTTCGGTACGTCGTAAAAGATAGCTCCCAAACGGGGCCAGAGGGGGGAGAACTCTTGGGGATGAAGGGTGCTCGGCTCGTCGCTGAGATTCGCGCTGGTGAGGGCGAGCGGCTCGCCGACGATTTTGCAGACGTGTCGAATGAAATTTGCGAGCGGGACACGAATGCCGACGGTCTCGTGGCCGGGATTGAGGGCGCGATTGAGTCGGGTCTTGCGTGTGAGGACGACGGTCACGGGGCCGGGGAGGAGATCGGCGAGCAGACGACGCGGCAGATGATCGATCTCCGCCCACTCGCCGATCTCCGTGACGCTGCACAGGGTGATGGCCAGAGGTTTCGATCTGTCGCGAGCCTTGAGAGCGTAAATCCTCTTGACGGCGATGTCGCTCTGGGCGAGCCCGGCGAACCCGTAGATCGTGTCCGTCGGCACCGCGATTATCTCGTTCTTGGCGAGGACGTTGGCGGCGATCGCGGCGCTCCTGTTGCTCCCGGCCTGCCAGTGCCTCTCGCCCGGCAGACACGCCAGGGTCTCGGCCATGTGGTTCCGCAGCACCCGCATCGGCCCCGGAAACTTGACCGACGTGTGCGGCTTCCTCTCGCCGAATTGCAGCTTTCGGACGAAATTCGAGGCGTCGCGGTGCCGCTGTTGCCGCTGTCCTCCTATTCTCGCCAATTGTGACCGCACTGACCGTTGCAACATTTGTAGAAGGTTGTCATGGGCTCGTCGGCCGAGCGCGTCTGGATCTGCATGAAATAGGCGCGCGGATGGGCGCACTTGGGGCAACGCTCGTCGGTCGCGTCGACGTTCTCCCAGGCGGCGCTTCCGCCCAGCACGTCGTCCACCTCCTTGAGCTTCGGGTACGTCCGGCTGCTCACCTTCCGCGCTATGTTGAATATGTACGGGCAGGTGTTGCACGCGAACCGCAGACCCGTCAGACCGTCCTCGACGCGAAGAACGTTGCCGCAGGTCGGGCAGAACATCAACATCCTTCCTCCTTCATCCTTCCCTCTTCGATTTTTTTATTCCCTGCAATCAAATCATAACGAATATTCCGAGTTTGCGAACTTGGTCGGCTTTTGTCGCGCGTTCTTTGCATTCCGTGGTCTCCGTGTGTGCCGCGCGAGAACGTGCGTGACGCGAGCGACAGCGGGATGACGAAATTTTCCCGAGTTTGTTGTTACACGCGCGGAGGTTCGAATGTGTGAAAAAATCGTGTCCTTACCTGGAGACACCGCTCGAGCCCGTCGAACGATTCTCATCGGCGAATGACACTTGAGATAAACGCGAGAAAATCACTGTACGAAGCCGATATTGCGGGAAACACGCGAGCACATGGTTACCGCCTGTCGTCACCACCGTCCGCACGAAACGCGACGTCGGCGCAGCCAATCGGCCGTCGCAACGGCTGAAGCGGGGCGAACGTGGGAGCAGCCATTCGGCCGAATCAGCCGCGCGTTTAGTGTCAAGTTTGGGACTCGTTCGGCTCGCTCGACTCGCTACAGCAGTATATTCAAGATGGTTCTCGAGAGTACTATGATATGGTGAGATACACCGATATTAAATCAACTTTGAAAACCGTTTCCACGTTTCCCCGTCGACCAACCGCCGTGTCGATTCTGTTCTCGTAATTCCTGCATTCCATTTTTCTGGCAATTTCCTCGTCGGACCGACTCGGCAGCCCCGCGAATAATCTATGTTTTTTCCCGACGAATTCGCGGCGCAGTGACAATGCAAAGTTGAACGGCTCCGTGTCAACATAAAAACGGGATCTCTCAGCTGTCAAATGCCCTTCATTTTTCCTTGATAATTTAGATTTCAACGAATAACGAGATCGCGAAGCTTCACGGAAAACGTCTCTGAATTAATGGGAGGAAAATTTGGGGTTGGCTGAATATTTCGAAATTTTTCGTCATTACCATTTCTCATTCACGTTTAATTACCATTTTTCGGAGCTTCTCGATTTTTCAGTGACGAATCGTCGATGCCGAGAAAATTGTCGTAAAAATTCTGATGGAAAAAATGCAGTTTGAAGAACGGAGAATTTTGGGGGAAATTTTGAGGTTATCTCGAAAATTGTCAAATTCCTCGTCTTTATTTATTTATCGCGAGGATCTATGCCAAATGTGATCGGCCTTTGATGGTGGTAAAAAAGATGTATTTTTAAAAACAAATATTTCTACCAAACAGTGTCGACAACAGCGACTACATGAGAAATGGAGACTTCCTGCCGACACGTCTGCAGGCACAGCAGGACGCGGTTAATTTGGTCTGTCACTCCAAGACCCGATCCAATCCAGAGAACAATGTGGGACTGATAACTCTGGCAAAGTATGTATCAGGGAAGACGAAGACGGAGCGGAGGATTGTACGAGATGTTTGATTAAAATTAGGTCTGACGCTTCTTCCAGTGTGGAGGTACTGGCCACGTTGACCATCGATGTAGCCAGGATCCTCTCCAAGCTCCATCAGGTTCAGCCCAACGGCAATCTCAGCCTCATCACGGGAATTAGGATCGCTCATGTATGCCCAATTTTTCAATTTTGCTGCTTTTAAAGAAGAAAAAGAAATGCTTCAGATTTTCGTTTTTTCAACTTGTTAAAAAAAAAAAAAAAAATTGTCTCAACAGCTGGCTCTGAAACATCGCCAAGGAAAGAATCACAAGATGCGCATCGTGGCGTTCGTGGGAAGTCCGATTCAGGTGGACGAGAAGGAGCTCGTGAAACTGGCTAAGCGGCTGAAGAAGGAGAAGGTGAACGTCGACATAATAAGTTTCGGCGAGGAGACGATCAACAACGACGTGCTGACGGCGTTCATAAACGCTCTCAACGGAAAAGACGGGACCGGAAGTCATCTGGTGACCGTTCCGCCCGGACCTCATCTCTCCGACGCCCTCATCTCCTCGCCGATAATCCAGGGAGAGGACGGAATGGGCGCGGCGGGAATGGGCGGCGCGGCCTTCGAATTCGGCGTAGATCCCAACGAGGATCCCGAACTGGCGCTGGTGCGATTTTTAATCCTCGCAATAATATATCCCCGCCAATGCGCGGAGTCGATTGATAATTTTCTCTCGGTTTATTCGTGAAACAGGCTCTGCGCGTGTCGATGGAGGAACAACGCCAGAGGCAGGAGGACGAGGCGCGACGCGCCCAGGCGACGGAGGCCGCTCCGGCCAAGCCGGAAACGATCAAAGAGGCACCGAACGAGGAGTCGATGCTGGAACGCGCGCTCGCCATGTCCCTCGGAGGGGCCGAAGAGAGCGTTTCCGCACCGGAAGCCAGTCCCCCCACCACCGACAACGTTCCCGATTTCGCCCACATGACCGAGGAGGAGCAGATCGCTTTCGCCATGCAGATGTCCATGCAGGATCAACGTACGTGCATTTCGACTAGTCCCAACTTTTTCGCAAACATCATTTTCTCTCGAAGAGAGTTGAAAAATTCATGCGTTTGTTTTTGCAGAGGACTTTGAGTCGCACAAGGAGGAAGCGATGGAGGTTGAGGACGATTACGCGGCGGTCATGTCGGACCCGACGTTCCTTCAGACGGTCCTCGAGAGTTTACCGGGCGTCGATCCGCAGTCGGAGGCCGTGCGCCAGGCGGTCAGTTCGTTGCAGCAAAACAAGGACAAAGGCCAGGACAAGGAGAAGGAGAAAAAATGAAGAATGTCCCGCGACGGAAAACGGAAAAAACCTTACCGACCACTACTCTCGTCGAAAATTACACTTAATCTTATTTCGTACTCCTGTGATCACTTTGTATAACGATCGCGGGTAATCGCATTGCTTACAAAATAAAGAATAATCGATACGAACGGTCGATGCAGTTTCATTCTATTTGGGTAACCCTGACCGCCGCCGACGAAGGGAGCTGAGCCTAATTCAGCCGTAATATGCGCGCGACGAGCGCGCGGTGGAAACGGGAAGCCAACGAGTGTCAACGATTGGTCGTGCGGGTTTTCGACCGTCGACAAGCGAGTTTCGTTCGAACTGTCTTGAATTTCAGTTCGCCGCTCGCCTCGTAAGTCGAACGACACTCCACATGTATAGCTGGACGAATCTCACCAAACGAGGTAACAATTTTGTCTCCTTATCCGGTATATTTTCCAATAATCTTCAACGTGCCAGCCGTCTTCGAGGTTATAAATGGTGAGAGTGTCGCGCAGGTCTCTGGCGCGTCGTGAAATCCTGCCGAAAGATGAGCAACACGAAGGACCAAAAGCCGATAGAAAATTCGATAAGAAAAAAGTTAACGGATGCTCTGAGTCCGCATCATCTGGACGTGCTCAACGAATCCTACATGCACAACGTGCCCAAAGGCTCCGAAACGCACTTCAAAGTCGTTGTCATTTCGGATAAATTCGACGATCAACCGCTGATCAAAGTGAGATCTTCGTTTATCTTGATCTTTATCGTGGAATATATTATTATATTGTATTTTTAATCCCGCAGAGACACAGAATGGTCAACGAATTGCTGCAACAGGAGCTGCAGTCCGGAGTTCACGCTTTATCCATAGTGGTGAGGCGGGGCGGCCGTTGTTTTTTCTTCCGTATTTTAATACCCCTGATATTCACCGGACATAATTTGATGAAAATCTTCTACAGGCAAAAACCCGTTCGCAATGGGAGGAGAGTAACAAAACCGTGACGTCGAGTCCAGCCTGCAGGGGCGGATTCGGGAGATAACTGGGAACGCGCGAATGAGCCGAAAAAATGTGAATCCAATGTACAATATATTTCGTTTCTTCGCGTACCGTATAATCGACTCGGAAAAATGAGCGTTATAGAATTTGCAAAAACGTCGTGAAACTGATGTAGAATGGTGCTTGCAAATAAAAAGATGCGTTAATGTCATAAGGAGAATGTGTCCAGTCGGAGCTTTCCCTCGTTCTCCGAGAGATAGAGAATGTCGGCCATCGATTGCTCGGCCATCGCCTCCTCGGCCTTCTCGTGCATCTGTCGAAGCCAAATCCGATCAGCGCAAGGACAAGCTGTTTCAATATAATAATAACGAAAGTACGATGAAAAATGCGATAAGTCGCGATCGCAGCGAGACTGACCCCTCGATGTGGCACATCGGCGGGCGCGCACTTGAAGTTCGGGCCAAAGTTGACGGAGACGGTGGCGCTTTTGTGAATCGAGACCGTGGGAAAGTAGGCGCCTCGGTTGACGTCGACGAAGGCGTCGCCTTGGGAAACGCCGTTTTTGTAGAAAACGATTTTGCTGCCAGCCAGCGACTTGAGGGCCTTGAGAGCCTCCGGGACTTGGTCCTTCTCCTCGTAATACAGGTGGCTTTTGAATTTCACCAGAGGCTGAAAAAAATCTCGGCATTAGGCAACATCGGCAAAATTTCGTCTCTTCTTTCGTTTTTTGCATCGACAATTGTGTCTCGCGTTCTCACTCTGTCTTTGTAGGTGTTGGGAATGTGCGAGGCGTCGTGCGCGTCCGGTAAGATAATGAGAAACCCTAGAGTGTCGCCCTCCCCGTAACTCGGGCTGTAGTGTTTCCCGCGACTTTCGTGAAATCTCGTCCCCTTCCTGCAACAGCAACGAGTCTCTCGTGACTCTCTCGAAAAAAAGGCTTTCCGCGCGAGACTCTCCTCCGTAAAATGGACGAACCTCGATCTCCAGGAGTATCCGAATTTGTCGTAACCGAGGGGCGCCTGCAAATTGGAATATTCCTGGCCCCAGCCCAGCCGAGTGGCGGATCCTTCGGGCATTTCCTCGATCGTCGCCTCCCAATACCACGTCCCTCGACTCACGCCTGCGAGATTCAAGCGACAATTTAGATCGACGCGTCTACGGCCACTCTTAGCCATTCGAATTTACTCAAGTTGCTCACAGTGCGTGGCTCTGATCATGCAGTATCCTTTGTCTCCCGTGACAGCGAGGCGATCTTCCGACACGCGAAGCTGCGGCGCACGATCGTGAAGAGCGAGCAACACGGTGCTGGGACTCAGCGCTCTGTACAGCCAACCGGGAATCGGTTTACCGGCCCAGTCGCTGCTCTCGTCAAACTCCTGCAATCGTTATTGTTATTCGAATAGTTATACAAAATTTTAAAATAAAAAAAAGACTGACCTGTCGAAAGGGCGCGTGAGGATCGGGCTCGGCGAGGATATACCGATAGCCGTCCTTGTTGAAGGGATGCTCGAGGGGGTAGCCGTGGGCCGGGAGTTTCGGCGTCGACATGTCGGAGCCCCGGCCTTTCTTTCCCGGTCCCGCGCCGGTGCCCTCGCCGGGGAATTTGCGTTTCGCATTGCGTCCACGAATCCCGCTCGGCAATGGCACTGCGTTTACCGCGAAAAAAACAAAAAACAAAAGATGAGGCGTTCGGTGAGGAACAATGGTCACCCGAGTGTGCACAACGCGTGCGTTCTCGGAATCGTCATTGTCGAATGGTCAAACAATCGAAACTCTCGACGAGCGCGCGACATACCTGGTTTCGACATTAGTCCACCTTTGCAATTACCACGATTGAGAAAGGCGCCGAGCGCGATGATAACCGATACGCGAGCGATATAGCGCGCCGACCGTGATAAGATAATATCGCACTCGGAGTTTCGCGCCTTTCGCCATTTTCCAACAGACATTCGCACTTTATCGCGCGACAATTCGATTATTTGTTTCGAGGTCATATTTACGATTCTTCTCGATGCGTGATTATCAATGCGTCTTTGTGGAAACAGCGCAGCGGCGGCGAGATATCAGCAGGAATATTTCTTACCGACGTGTTGGATCCCCATTTCCGTGATCTTGAGGTGTCCTCCCTTGATCATCGCCTCGTAGTTCGGTTTGATCAGCACCAAATCCGGCGTCGTTAGACCGAACAATTGGCCGTCGGTGTTGTTCTCGTCCATCGTGAACAGAGTTCCCACGTCTTTCAGAAGAGCTCTGTGAATCTGTAAGTTTCAACGAGAGATCGATTATATTTTTTTAAATTTACATTTCCAAGATTCAACTAAAATTGAAACTCAACTTGGAACTTTATTTTATTTGAATTTGAATTTCAGCTCGCACAAAAGTTTACTTGAAGCTCTGCCTTGAGATTATAAATTGTGAGTCAAAGAAAAAGGAGGGTCAGATATTGAAGGAGGGAGAAAAGGAGGGTGTTAGATATTATTTACAACTGATAAATAATATCTAACATTAAGAAAAGAACATAACAAGATTGTGAAAAAATCTCAAAAGAAAATGCTGGTTTAGCTTTAAGTGAGCAGGGACAGCGCTACCAAAAATCAAACAAAATTATACTTAAGGTAACTATGTATAATATACCCTGAGCGAAAAATAAAGATATTTAGAAACGAACGAACGAAAAGGAGGGTCGGTATAGAGTTTAGTAGGGTGACTGACCGTCGCGTGCCAGGACTGAGTGACTCTGCGCGGCATGGTCGTCATGCTCTCCCAATGTAACTCTATAAAGGGAATGATATCCTTGTCCTTGTGAAACATTTGCTGCTGCGGCTCTTTCTGACCGGTTTGCAGCAGATTGGCTATGGCCGTCACGCACATCTGAGGAAAAGCTGAAAATAAATTGAAAACACTGATATTGGGAAAATCTCAAAAATTCATTGGTCCAAAAATTTGTACTCACGAGCTTGATTTTTTCTGAAACTCTCCAGTCCGGTGGGCGAGCAGTTTTTGCACATGAAGACGTAGTTCATCATGAAGGGAACCAATTTTCCCAGCTGATAACCGATGCACGACTCGTGAAACCATCGAGAGCAACTGGCGCACAGAAGTTCCGCTATCGTCAGATTTCTGTCCTTTCCACTGGAATCAAAACACAATGACGGGCGTAATGAAAAAAAAACTAAAAAATTGACACTCGCTTGGAATCAACGATTACCAATAACAATTCGTGTTGTCGCTGTTGTTTCCACGCCCGTTCAATTTCTCCCCACTGTCGTCGGATTTGAGTCGGCTCTTGACTCGGTCCTCGAGCTTCATCTTCATTTTCTCGTCGACGGAATTCCCGCCGTCCGAGCCGTCGATTTTCTCCGTCGCGCTAAAAAATCAACATCGCCAATCTGTCAATCGTTCCTCGATCGACCGACCGTAACCTCGAATCGCGTTTTCACATTTTCCAAGCGATATATTTCGTACACAACGAAGCGTCAGTTTTTTCGTCGTTCCATCGAGAACGCGAATTTCGTACCTCTCGCTCTTTTCGTCCGACATTTTTCTCCTCAACTCGGTGGTTGACAAATCCAATTAAAAAAAAGAAACACGGCGTTTATATTGTTTAATCCGAATCCGGCGAATTGAATTACAAACAATCCGTTGTTGCGTTTGGGTATCCAGATTTCAGGATTGCGCGTTAACGCGTCGAGCGCCACACGGTGAGCTAAAAATTTGTGGACAACGCGGTGAGTTTTTGCGAATGGGAATCCGGCGAGTGTCGGTCGATAAAGCAGCGCGACGAGGAGGAAAGAGAGAGAGAGAGAGAGAGAGAGCGAGAGTTTCAAGAGTGGGGCAAGGTGGCAACGCGTTGGGGTTGCCGGGCAACCGGTGACGTCAATGGCGCTCGGTGACCCACGAGGTCAGGTGGTCAGGTGCACGCTGAGGTCATCACTCGCGGTCGGAAGGCCGCGCTGCGAGGATCCTCCTCGCGCGTGCTCCTGCCGAAGCTGCGCGCGCCCTGTCGATTTTTATCGACACAAACGCGCGAGAATCGACGAAGAAGGCGAAGAAGAAGGAGATCGGACGATGACCGCGCTTCCGAGTTCCGTGGATGTTCGAAATAGCGCAGGTTGAAACTGCAGCATATCGAGTCTCGGTGTCGCTTGGTGCACGACTCGCTCGCCCGTGAGGCGCTGCGGGAGCGACACCTGACGCCCGGGGTTGAAAGACGAGTGCGAGCGCACCGGACCGCGGTGACTCGAACGCCGGAGCGGTAAACTCGAGCCTAACCAAAGTAGTACTCGGTCGTCATTCGCAAAGCGCCCGAACACATTGGTACATTCGACAGGCTGGATCTGTAAAAAAAAAGGGATATTCGCATTGGAGGGAACATGAAGCACGCGTAAAATGACGGGCAGATCCGCTCCTGGCGATTGATACGGTCGGCGCAGTCGCGGCGCGTCGCACCGTGAAAGCAGGAAACTCACGGGGGAGCTCGGAGGTCGGTCGGAGGGCCGCTGCGCTCACCGTGAAAGCACGAAACTCGGGGGAGCGCGCGCGGTCCTCCGGTGTCGTCGTGTGGCGCGCGCGGCGCGCGAGAAGCCTCGAAGGCGGCGGAGGAGTAAAGGGGGAGAGGATCGGCGCGCGCCGCTTGCGCGCCGCTTGCGCCGTTCGCACGGCTCGCGCGTTAGAGTCTAGAGAGGGCGCGCGTCGTCTACGTCAGGAAAAGCTCCGAGCTCATTGGTCCCGGTCCATTGTTGCGTATTGATTGCCGCAGAGTGGTGTGGTATGGTCGGTCGGGCTATCACTTGGTGGTCGTCGTGCTCCCCGTCGTCGTCGGTCGCAGAGGTGTTGGTTCGCGCGACACGGTGGTGGCGACCGCGCGAATAAACCTGCACGGGGTTCGGACCGAGCGAGCGCAGAGAGGAACGCGAGAGAGGAGCGAGCGAGCGAAAAAGGAGGACGGACGTGGCGTTGGCTCGCGAGAGAGAGACACCGAGAAGGGAGAGGAACGCGCGACGGCGGTGCGAGTGATGAGTAAATAAATATTGAACCGAGGGGCCGTCGTGGAGCGAGAGACGGACGTACGGACCGAAGCAGCGAGACGACGTATCGGGATTGATAATCGCGCGTTGCACGGGCGGGCTGCATGAGAGAGCCTCGTTGCCTTGGTCCTGCCGCCGCCGCCGGCGGTGGTGGTGCTGGTGGTGGTGGTGGTGGTGACGGCGGCGGCTGTGGTGCTGGTGGCAGTGGCAGTGGCTGTGTGGCTAGTGGCCGTTCGGGGCTCCCAGGCTCCCTCGCGTCCTCGCAACGCGACGTAACACGCCAGCCCTCGTTGGCCGTTACCTCCGAATTCTCCGAGTAAAAGTGGTGCGCGCGGACGACTCGTCGACTCTCATCGTCGCTGCTCCCGCGGCCCGAGGACGTCCTCATCCCCTCGCTCTCTCTCTCTCTCCATGTTTTCGTAGCGACGCAAGTCGACGCGACGCGTCGCCGAAACGGCTCCTCGCGAATGCCGCGTCGCGGCTCTACGGGAAACAACAATCGCCCCCGAGCTACTATGAGCTACTATCGATATCGACGATCCGTCGGAATACACTCGAGTGATACCATTGAATAACAACAATAATAACAACAACGGTAGCGGTGATAGACTATCGAGAGAGGAGTGAGAGTGGAGATTGAGATACAAAGAGATAGAAAAAAAAACGAGTCGAGTGAAAAAGTGTGATTCGGTTGTTGTTGTTGTTGGGAAGTAAGATAAGTAAAAGTATAAAAGTTTGGGGTGGGAGGAAGGAAGTGTCCAAGGTGGGAGCAGGGAGCAGCGGGCCGCAGCGGGTGCGGCGGCCGGGTCGCCGCCGTTCGGCACGTGCCGCGCGCGCTCTCCACGTTCGCCTCCTCCTCCTCCTCCTCCTCCCGCTCGTCGTCGTCGTCGAGCGAGCGAGCGAGCGAGCGGTAATTATGAAGCATCATCGCGGCGCTTTGCGCGTGACGCGTGCGGCTGGTGGCCGGGGCCGGTGAATGTGCGAGACGGGGGCAGAGATCTGCCGGAATGACGTGCGACGAGACGACCGAGCAGCCTCCGGTAGACGACTGCCTCCTCGAACGGAAATGGTGGTGCTTCGTACTCTCGAGCATCTTCACCTTCCTCGCCGGGCTGCTGATCGTCTTGCTCTGGCGGGCGTTCGCCTTCCTCTGGTGTCGCAAGGAGCCCGAATTCGCTCCAAATGACCCCAAGCAAAAAGAGCAGAAGGCCGCCCGCCAGGGCAAGGAGTTCGAGGGGACCTTCATGACCGAGGCCAAGGACTGGGCTGGCGAGCTCATTTCCGGTCAAACCACCACGGGACGCATCCTCGTAAGTATATCCTCACCCCCTCTCCCCCCCACCACCACCACCACCGAAACCCCCCCGCTCCCCTCCGCTGGAAAATCTCCGCGGATTTTCCACCAGGGGAGTCCGGTTCGGCTTTCACATCGAAACAATTTCGTTGCGCTTTTCTTCTCTCCCGAGTATCGGCCATCGAATTTATCCTCACGCCTCCGGTGTGACGATATCTTTTATTCCCGATACGACCCCCGCCGACGGGACCGAAGAAAATTCTTTTGCTTATGCAACTGAATCGTTTTGTTGTCGAAAGTCGAACTAGCAAGTTAATCTCTCGATTGGGCCTGCTCTATCGTTTTTCTTTTTTTCTTTTTTTTTTTTTTTTTTTTACTGAGTTTCCCCGTAACCCGTAGACTTGTCATTGAATAACTTGATAATTGGTATGTGCTTTGTATAAATTTACAGCTTTTCCCCGTAACAATACAGAGAGACGAAAGCTTCGTTTGTCACGACTAGTGGAGCGACCGTAGAATGCCCAGTTTTTACATTATTTTACGCATCTCTCGGAAAATCTTTAGCATTCCAAGTACTATAAAATGCAAGTGAAACGATACAAGAGTCACGGTTCAATTATTTTCACCGAATTCGTAGAGTTTGACGATTCAAAAGGTTGCCATTTACCCGCACCCCGTAGACGATTTTGTTGTTAATAAAAGAGCGTAGACATAGAGGTGGCACTTGCAATTAATTATTAGTAATTCTCTCTTGTTTAAACGGTCGTTACGCCGCTTACCGCGCGGTCGTAACAATACGAATGCTCCCTTCGAGGAGATGAATAATTCGCCGGCGACAGCCCTGGTCACGTGGGGCGTCTCGGGCGCCCCGCACATTTACCGTCATATTTACACGCGGTATCGTCTTTAAATTTTTAAATCTACCGCGTTCTCCGACGCTCCGACTGGTAACGCCAATTTCGGTCGAACCGGGAGGGTTAAAAAAAATGAAAAAAGTCACCGAAGCTACTGGAAATATTCGCTTGGTTCAGATAACGCGATTGAAATAATTTACCGAGCTTTTGGAAATGAGTTTTTCTTTTCGGGCCGAATGAATTAATTTTTCAAAGTGATAAATTTGGTTAACGAGAAAACGGGCGAATGTTTTCGCAGGAAGGTGGAAGAGAAAAAAGAAAAAAGGGAAAAAAGGCATTATTCGTGCCTCGTGTCCGAGAGGAGGGAGGCTGATGGTACGGTAGACGGTGACCCAGTTTCGGCGCCGGGGGCGAGGGGAGAGTCAGACACGTTGTCGCCGTGGCCGAGGGTGGCTGCTGCTTCGCGTTTCTACGCAGTGCGTGCCGCTGGCTGGCTGGCTGGCGGGCTGGCTGGCTGGCTGGTTGACTGACTGGTGTGTACAACGCGCGCAGGGTGTTTCCACCCTCGAAAGTCCAATCTAGTGACGTCCCTCGCTCCCTCGCGCGCCACCCTCGCACCAGAGGCCATACTTCTCTCTCGGCTCAGTTTTACCGCTTCTTTTTTTGCCCGGGCAGCGTAGCTTCGGCAACCGTGATAACCCAGGCATCTCCGAAACGAGATCTCCGGCTTCGCCATTTATTTCACGGGGAGACTCGAATCTATGGGGGACCGGGGACTCGTTGAATAGCCCCGCGCAAAGAAAAGACCCGGGGAGTCGCTCGTGTCGTCGCCAGAAACGCAAACGAGATCGTCGTCAGCAGTATAGTACTTGTTCTTGGGTAATCCGCACCAACCTCTCGCCTCTCGCCTCTCGCCCCCCTCGTCCACGAGTTTTCTTATTCGCGTTACCTACCTGCCGGGGGGATTTATTTCACAGCATCCAAAATCCTCACCACTTGACCGAGGCAGCTGGATGCTGCTTGTGGTGCGGATAAGCGACAGTCCCTATCCCTGCTGTTTTTTCATCGTCGCCGCGTGTCGTTTGTAGTTTATCAACGTAGCACTATAACTGTAACGAGTTATTTTACTACAAATGCGACAGAATTTCGTTGCATTCACGCCAAGGGTTAACGTTCTGGATCCAAGAATAATTATGAAAAACTGGCAGGACGTTGAACGAAAATAATCCGTTATGCCATAGTGCGCCGGTTTTGCCGTTCAGGCCGCGCTTCCTCTTGAAATCTTTAAATCTACTAACCCCTAAGCGCACTTGCCCAGTTGTGACATGACTGAAATCGAGGTTACTTTTTCTTTTTTTGGTCGATTGAATCTGGATTTTCTTCCTTCGTTCTACATAAAATTGTATAACGAAGAGAATACCGCAAGACGAAACGCGATATCTTGATTTCAGTATTTTTCACATAATTTTAAAGCCGAATGTTGCCTTGCGTTTCTCGCGAAAAAAATGTTTGGTTTCGAAAAGTTTGAAAATCCTATCCGACGGGGGATTTCCCGCTGATTCCGAAAAGCACCGTTGTTTGTCCGAACAATGGAAAATTCGACGAGAAAAACGCGAAAAACGATTTCGCAATTTTTTCCCGAAATTTCGTCACTTCACTAAAATTGAGGTTATACCTTTTTTGGTTGTGGAAAATTCAGAAATGAGGATATCTCGTTCAGCCTCGCGGAATTCATTTCGTTATTTATTTATTTATTTATTTATTTTTATCAACGGGAAAATCCCTTTTACATACTTTGGTTTAATACATTTGAAACACAAATTATTAATATTTTACCACGGTATTTAGCATTAATATAGCATGAAGAACATCCTTTAAAGAAAAGAAAATAATTAAAAAAAAAGACAATAACGTCATTCGTAGTGGAGAAGGTCGCCTATCGATTTGCGAAACATGTGTTGCTGCAGACCAAAAAATTGTTGCAAATTTAATCTGTTGACTAGATCGTACATGCGATGCATCGCGGAATTCGCTGCAAAAACAGATCGCACGTTATTTGTATAAAATATAGAAGGCACTCTCTGTTGCCGTTGTGGCGTGTGAAAGGACAATCTCTCCAACAAATAAGGGCAGTTAACAACCCCTTGAACAATTTTAAACAAGAAGATAACTTCTTCCAAGTTCCTCATTGACTCCAAGCTGGGAATGCGAAGCAGGCTTGCAATTGGCCCATAGTTGTGATCCTCTCTTGCCATTGGTTATACAGTTTTCTTTCGAACGCAAAAGAAAATCCTGGTTCGATCGATCCAAAAAATAAAGTAACCCCAATTCTTTAAAGTGGCGAAATTTCGAAAAAATGGCGGCAAAGCTTTTCGCGTTTTTCTTGTCGAGTTTTCTATTTTTCGGGCAAACAACGGTGCTTTTCGGAATCAGCAGGAAACTTCCCATCGAATAGGGTTTTCAAACTTTACGAAACCGAAATTTTATTTTTCGCGAAAAACGTAACCCTTGCGTTTTTTTTTTTTTTTTTTTTTTTTTTCAGAGAATTCGTTTTTTCTCGATTTCGTAAAGAGGGTGTCACACTGGCTGTGTAATTTTCCTAAAAATATTAATAAGACGGCAGATATTACGTTGTACTTTGTCAATGTTTTCTTTTGTTTTCCATTGTTATTTATGCAATTGTAGGCTAGGTACAAGAAGGCACCGTAGTGACGTCGCTTGTGTGAAAACGTATTAGAAGGACGCGGTGAACGCCAGTCGGGGAAAGTCTCAAAGTCCCGGAGAAGTCAGGAAATAACGAAAAAAAGTTCAAGAAAATGAGGAAACAGTTGGAGAATTTTTAGCGGGCAGGAATATTTACCGTGAGTGAGCCACATTTTCTTTCATTCCGCAAAGAGAAATTCTTCATGGAAAAATTCGAATTTCATCCGAGAGAGCCGGAGAATTTTGTTCGTTTGTCTTTTGTTGAGGACTCGCGAGCGATTTATAAACAAGCCACGACAGATATCCACGCGAAATCTGACGTGGAAACAAGTCCACCTCTTGTAGTTGGTAGTTATAGCGGTTTAAGTAGGTTACGTACGTCGAGATACCGTATGTCTCACTTGGGCTGAGTCACACGACTTATCGAGTTACACGACGCTTTTCTCTCTCGCTCTCGTTCCCCGGAGCCCGGAGGAGGTGGCGGCTTTCGCGCCTACGTCTCTCGGTCATCCCCCGTGTAACGTATTGCCATGCGCCCGTCGACGATGAGAGAGAAACAAACGGACAGCTCGCGGCATAGACAGCGGCCCACAGCCCGCCCAACCGTTCTGTCTTTTTGTAAGCGGAGTCCTTCTATTATGAAGCTTCTCAATGCGCGGCTTCTCAATGTACCCTCTTTTTGCCGCATCAATCTGGTTTATCAACCGTGCGATGCTGTTCAGGACAGTCGAGCGCTTGACAGCATCATTTTTCAAAAGTCCATTATTTATTCTTCTTAAAAAGTCCTGTGAAAACTTCCCTTATTCGTTCGTATCTCTTTTAATTTTATAAAATAATCTTCCGATATACGAATATAAGGAAAGCATTTTTTGTTTTGAATACACTTAAAGTTTTAACTCAAGTAATTTTTTACCTTAAAGCAGAGTAATAGACATATTTATTACAAGTGTAGTTGCAATTCACATGAAATTATAATTTCTACAGCGCTTGAAAAAAGTCTACAAATTGATTTCAAGTGTTTGTTTTTACACGGAAATAAGCGGAGTGAAAAAAAAGAAAGAGAAAAAGAGGAAGAAATAGGTTGATTCCTTGAATAAGCCTAGAGCATCCGTGTCATCGTAGGACGGTGTTGAAGAGGCGCACGCTTGGTGCATCGGCGTCGCCGGGAGGAGGTTTATTTTCTCGTTATTCCCTCGCGAGTCGCGCTCGCGTAACGAATTGGCCCGCAAGCGAATAGTAATAAAGGTGTAATTAGGTAGTGGCACAACGGGTAGCGCAGGATCGAGCACCAGTGGAGGTGATTCTTTCTCTCTTTCGCTCGCGCACTCGTTTCTCGGGGATCGCGCGCCGTGCGCGCGCGAGAACAATCGGAGCGAGCGAGGGAACGACGTGTTCGTGTTGCTGCTCTCTTCTCGCAGGAGTGAAAACCTCGTCGTCGGGATCCGCGCTCCCGGCCAGACGCGTCGTCTGGCTTTGTTCGTTCGTGGGAGGGCGACCTCGCCACCGGCGCTCTGACGTGCTTTCCTTCCCTCGGGATATACCCACAATGCTGTCGACTCCGCAGTTTAATAACGATCCCAGCTTGCAGCAGCCGCTGCTGCCGCTGCCGCCGCTGCTCTCAGCTACTGAGCGCGCGATACGTTTTCGCAGAACGATATATTGCCAAAGGAGAGAAGATATGCCCGAGCTTCGAATTACGATATTGCCCTCCCCACGGAACTCACTCGGCCGTGACTTTTCGCTTCGATATCAGCCTCGATTCTCTCTAGGATTGCACTTTTTAAGTCATCCGAGAGTCGTACACACGTGTCGGTTCCGCTCGTTCGAGCTTCTCTATCTTAATATTAGTATTCCTTTCATTTGCTACTAATTATTTCATTTATTATTATTTCTTGTTTAGATAAATCCCCAAGTAGCGCAGCAACTACGATCAACAAAAGCGATGTACAAGAGAATAAACAGAAAAAAATAAACGATGTTATATGCAGAAAAAAGGAGGGCCGAATATTGCGCACATTGCTAATATTCGGCCCTGACCGTCTCGCGGGGGTCGTGCGTGGTTTCTATTAATAAATAGTGGCGCACAGGGCGTTTGGTAAAAAAAAAGATAAATCGTGGAAGCTGCTGCTGCTGCTGTAGCAAGCGCTGGTGCATCCGTGGCGACAGCGTCTCTCTCTCTGGCGCTGATGCCCGTTTTACAGTGAACTCTCTCTAACTTAATTCCTAGTTGATGCTAGCTTAATCCTAGTCATCCTACTAAAGAGAGTGAACAAAAATTAATTATGTTGTGGTATTTTGACTTCAGTAGTAATTACGCCAAAAATATTTCTCGAATTTATTTTCTAAAATCGCGTTATATCGTGACGATTTTTTAAGAGTAGAATTATTTTTTATACGGATTTGACTTGAAATCAGGATTTTGTGAGGTTAGGTAACGTCATATTACCCCGGATCGCCCACTTTAATTTACAATAACTCGCCGGAACGTCCGGTGACTACCACTTTTTATGGTCATATCGGTTACTTTAAGACCCAACGAAAACGTAGAGCTGTTTATATGTTTTGTATTTCATTTCTGAGCTGCTTTTTTCTCTGTTTAAAAGTCAATTTTTTAAATTCTCTATATAACGCCGCATGCATAAAGCTCTGTTTTAAAACATTATTTACTCAATTTGATGCCCGGTAACGTATCTCGGAATTCCTCGAAAATAAAAGATGAATACTCAAACTACAAGGTATACAAAATGCGGGTGCATCTAATGACTTTGCCTTCGTGTGATAACTACCTTAAAAATGGTGTTGAAGTTTGCATCGTTGGAATGCAACGAAATTCAGAAAAAGATTAATTTTAATTAACCCAAATGATGAAATTAAGTATAAAAAAAAGTCATCATATCAATTAGTTTCCATGATTATTTTTTATATGTAATTTCATCATCTGGGTTAATTAGAATTAATGTTTTTTTCTGAATTTCGATGCATTCCAACGATGCAAACTTCAACACATCCTTAAAATGCAATTGCTATGTAAACGACATGCTTTTCCTGTTCCTCAATTTCGCCTAACCTAAGCGTTTCGCGGGCTTCAAACAATGCGTAGTTGTTGAAGTTCTCCACGAGGGCGCGCTACCTGTTTTAGCCGGTAGAGCGCGGAGTTCTAGTCCCGCGAGAGCGTTGAGTTAGAGCGAGTTCACTGTACCTGGTTACCTGGTCTTTTTCCACTTGCACACGGGCCTTGAAACGTGTTGTGCGAGGCGTCGTCGTCGCGACTATAGCAGAAGAAGCGCAGCAGCGGCAGCGGCGGTGGCGGCGGCGGCGAGGCGTCGGGACGCAGTTGAGCAACGCTAATAGACCCGACTGCCAGGGCTAATGACTGTCGCAACGCTCAACTATCTAAGGTGCCTTTGAGACACCTATCGGTATATTCCTCGGGCGCAAGTAGCGACGGCGGCGGCGACGGCGGCGGCGGCTTGCTCGCATGTTGTGTCGGGGGATCTCGCGCACGCTTCGCGGCTCTCTATGTCGCTCTCGCTAATTTCATCGTCGCCGCGCGGTCCCCAACGCGTCGATGATCCGTTCCGCGCTCTGCCAATCCCGCTGCCGGCGCACCGGGCCATCTCTATATGCGCCCCTTGTATCACAACTCTGCACGCTGAGATTCGTCGCGCATCCGCAGCGTTGCCTCTTCTAAAACCGTTCAGGGATTTCTACGCGTGAGTCAACGAGGCCGAATTCGGTTGTCTCCGAGCGCGCCACCTTCTCTATCGCTCCTCCATCGAAACGACCAATGTGCGTTTTATTCCACCGCTGTCATCGTCAATCGGTGCTTCTTGTGAATCATCACCCGCACTGTTAAAAATGTTTGTAAATTTACAACATGTTTAACATACAAGTGTATATGTAATTTACAATAACAGTAACTGAAAATTGTTATTAAATGAATTAAATTTAATAACTGTATATTAAAATTTAATATACCGTGTGTTAAAAATTTGACACAATAGTATAGTCAATTTTATGTACCGTATATGCATAAAACTTCATATACAAATTATGAATTTTCAAACAGAATTTTTTTACAGTGCGCGAAAATTCGTCTTGGGGCGCTACTAAAATTTCCGTTCTCTTCACGAGGAGACTGTCTTCGCCCACCCGCGAAGCTCGTTCATTTTTAGCCTTAGCACGATTCACTCGAAGACACAAAATTAGGCTAATTATTTTTTTCTCCCGAGATCCCGGGAGGCCTTGAAAAAAAAAAAGCGCCGCGTTATAGTTGCCGCTGGGAGGGATTAAAAATGTATGTTGGCTCTTGTTCTTTTTCGTGTATTTTAAAGGGACTCGAACCCTTTGCGACTGTCGCGTTCCCCACGAAGGGAGCGAAAGCGGCCGACGCGTCGGAGGCGGTTAAATCGCGATGGTAGTTTCATCACGCAACCCCCGTCCCCCATTTTTATCCACCTCGAGGATAACAATCTTCCCTTCTCACCACTCACCACTCGGTTGTCCCGTCTCATTGTGTACAAAAGAAATTTGTAACCGTTACGAGCAGACGGCTCGACAGAATGGGAATCCGCTCTTCTCGCCGCTGATTCGGTCAATAGAATTTCGTCATTGTCATGAATTTTGTTTTTAAATGCATTTTATGCGGCAAAGTTGAGGACTCACTCGCGCGGCACACACGAAACGTCGATACCCGCGCGCATGGGTGAAAAACAAAATTGCGCGTGTGTGGGTTTTTTAAACAAATAAATGCATTCATTCATTCCAAGAAGGATGAATAAAGGAGAGCCGTGAGAAAGTGTGTGGAGAACGTCGCGGTCGGTCTGTCGGTCGGTCGGGTGGTTGCGCGTCCGTGTAGTTCACGGAGAGACATTGTGTTGAGCTTTGAAAGTGGGCTCAGCATGGTGCAGCAGCCGGTGCTGCGTTGAAGGAACTCCTCAACCAGTCCCCGTTTCCCTCGTTATAAATGGAAACGCGCATCATAATGGTATCGCTGGGACAAAACCTCCGCACCGTCGAGGCCGTCGAGCTTTCCATGCATGCAGCCCTCGTCGACGAGATCTCTCCGGTTCGTGTGCGCCGCTCTCTGTTCGCATGTACGCCAGGCAAAAAGAACGCTGTGTGTGTGTGTGTGTGTTTTTTCCCTCGCGATTATGTCGGTGTAATAGGATTGGACAGTAATCACGTGTATTACGCTCCAGATTCGTCGTGCCGCGCGCGGCGTGTCGACCGAGTGCTTCGTCGGTGCGACACACAATTGAGGCTCAGCCTTTTCGGAAGCTGCCATAACATTTTCCGTCCGACGTATCGCCGCTCGTTTCCCTCCGTGCGGGGGAATCGAGGCCAGGATTATTTTCAGGCCACGAAACCGAACGAACGAGAAAAATATTTCAAGCGCCCGATTGTCGTCACTACGACGTTCGGTGTAATGCGCAAAGTGGCGCTGCGAGCGAGACAAATGACTGGAATAATGCCTACAATCGAGTGAAACAATCGTGGCGTCGGGTGGCTCGAGGAAATTTGGTTTGCAAATCCTTAAATCTTGGGGAGGTCTGGTGTACGCGTGTGTGTGTCACCGCGGTCGATAGTGACTCGATGCAAATACCGGGATGCACCGCGTAGTTTACCGTCGGGCGAAAGTATATGAGCGAGGTGGAGGCGCGAGTGGTGAATCCCGAGCCGTTCGTCTTTGTTCAGTCTAATGTGCGTTTCATGCTTCCGGGGGCCCCCTCGGCGCGGCGCGGCGCATGCACGCCGAGGCAGGCGCTGCCGCTGCCGCTGCATACTCCGCAGCCAGAACGGCGGGAGAGATAAATTTGGTGGCCACGATTAAAATGAATTATTCAGGAACGTCGGTCGGGAGAGACGGGAGAGACGGGGGAGGAGGAGGAGGAGGTTGGCGAAGAGGCTGGCTCCGACCTCGCTACGTAAACCCGGGGGCCACGTAATTTCCTGGGTTCGATTTCGTCCACGCTCTCCAGCTCTCCGCTGTCATATACATACACACATATCACGTACACCTGCACCACGTATCTGTACCATCCGCCGCTACCGCCGCCGCCGCCGCCGCCGCCGCCGTCGCCGCCACAGCGCGCGAGCGCCCTTTATCGATTCCTCCAGACGAATATCCGATAGAGTTGCGCATCCTCGGTCTTTCCACGCCGGCAGCAGCCACTGCCGTTCGATTATTCGCGCAAACCACGCGGAGAATTAACGTACCAACAGCCTCTCGAGGGCCGTCTCACAATGCCACTGTCACTCGAACGATTGCCTTTTTTTACCTTCACGTTTATTACGGCTTTTTGAACGCGGTCGGTGAATTAAAAAAAAAACACACACCCTTTTCACACATTCGAATCACTTTTCGCAATTTAAACTCACGAGTAAACATTTTGGTGTAACGTTAATGTTTTTTATTTCGAAAGTATTTCTATTTGTATGGTACGATATTTTGTCAAATAAGAAAACACGATAGTGTGTTAATAGTTTGGTAGAAGGTTCCAAATTCGATCTCTATTTTGTAACATATATGTCATTTGTTTCCCAAAGTTACAGATTATGTGGCAAGTTTGAGAGACCTGAAAAAATAATGGAACGAAGGTATAGCGAAATCCTATGTTTTTAAATGGTAACATTGAGCCCCCCCCCCCCCCCCGAGAGAGGGGTAAAAATATACTCTCTTAGAAAGGACCATGGCACATCGAAGTCGAAATACCGAAGCCGCCTTTCGAGGGTTCCTATTGGTCGGCGGCGGCTTCGATATAAATCGATTCGGACTGTCATGGCCGCTGCAGTCACGCGCGCGTTTTGAATGGCAATATTGGCCACAAGAAAAGATAAACGAAAAGCAAAGCGTGCGAGCGAAGCGAGCACGTTTTTGCCATCATCATAAAAATATCATATTTGAAGGGGATTTTTATTGATCTATTTGCAAACGATGTGAGGATTGTCAATGTTAGAATTCGTCCAGGCCCCATGTAACGGGAACCCTAACGGGTACGTAAATTGCATTGGCAACCGCGTTGTTGTTTTTTTTTCTTCACACTCGCCTCGTGCCTTGCACGATGCTTCCGCCGTGAGCGCATTGACGTCGAGAAGCTCGTTCGCGTACGACTAAAAGCAGCGCGGCGATGTGGCTGTTGCCGAGTTACCGAGCGAGTTTCCCTCAACGTGTCACAATCCGCAACAAGCCCAAAGACGTAGCCTATTAAAACTCGTCCAAATCCACGACTTCGCCCCGGCGGGTTTGCCAAGAATCCGTACACGCGGCGTGTCACGCGCGACATCCATCATCGAAACTTATGAATTTCGCATCGCGGCTCGAACCGCGCCGAACTCGCTCTCGAGTCCGCGATCAGGTTGGAATGGTCATGGGCGCGACCCTGCTTATTTTATCAACTCTCTATTATTGGAGTCTAACCTTTTGCAGGCTCTCGGCCAATCGCGTGACCCCCGAATGGCCGACCCAGATAATAAAAAGAAATCTCTCGTATATGTCAAACAGAGACTGAGAGAGAGATAGAGAGACGTTTATTTCTCTGGTGATGAATAAAAATGAAGCCAAGTAATTATAAAGAAACTAACTATTCGAAAACAAGAGGAATAAAACAGAATGAAATAAACAAGACTAAATTGATGAAGCGCAAGATGAAATGCATAAACGAAGGAACGATGTTGGTGCAGCGATGGAAATGCACTTTGGCGAGACGCGAGTAACGTCATAGCCAGCGTCTCGTGCTCGACAGCCAGTGGCAGGCAGCAGCGTCACCGTATTGAAGCTTTCTTCGTGCGCAGAACATCCAAACCCGAATCGTTTCGGCATCAATCTTCTGTATTATTCAATTCGGTCGGTTGGACTCTGGCTGTCTCTCTCTGTGTCTCGTTTGCCGATGCAGCGCACACGAGGCACCGTGGTGTGTTTTTAGATGGGATACGTACGTTTCGTTCCGGACAGGGCCAGAGGTTTCTATTTTTAAGAGATCAGCCGCTCTCTCTCCCCGAGGAAGTCGTGTCGACGGTCCGCTCGCCACGTGATACAGCCACTGTCGCTGCTTCTTCAGCTTTGCCTATACACAACACACATCTATAGTTATAAAAGTAGAGTGCACGACCGCGCTGAGGTCGAGAGAGTTGACCCAACCGGTGGCTCCAGTGACGAAAAATCCTTCGGTGCGATCCTAAAACAAACGAATTATTTCATATTTTTTTATGGATTAGGAAAAAAGTAGTCCTTATAATAAAAATGCACTTTTTTTACTGACTCGGTGCCCTTAATTTAATTCAACGCTTATGACAATTAATCAAAACTGAAATGATAAATTCTACAACGGGAGATTGACTATTAACTTTTGTAATCATATCTGAGTTTTTTTAGTCGCCTGACTGTTATGGAACGCCTCGTATATATAGCGCAGACAATTTTTTTCTCCATTGGATTGCCAGCGACAAACTCGCCGCTACTTAGGAACGTGGACGAGAGTCGAGAGTCTCTCTCTCTCTCTCTTCTCTATTACCGGAGTAGCCACTTTGGTACTTGTTATAATATAACCAAATAAGAGCGACTCACCTTGGATGCAATGAAGCGAGGTTGTGGGGAGTAAAAATTGTTGGAAATTGGCCGGGAGTGCTTTCGCTGAAAATTCACGAAAGCCGCTGGCACTTGGCCGCTCCCTGCTTCCTCTTCCGCCTCGAAGAGCTCGAAAAGCCTCCTCCTCCTCCTCCTCCTCCCGTCGCTAATATCGTGTACTCGTTTTCCGTCCACTTCCGGTATCGATGTATAAAGTTTAAACTTTAAAAGATCCATGTCGAATGCCAAGATCATTTGAACGTTTGATCAATTGTTCTATAACTTGAGGGCCTTGAAAGGTGATGTTGAAGTTTGCATCGTTGGAATGCAACGAAATTCAGAAAAAAAAATTAATTCTAATTAACCCAAATGATGAATTTAGGTATAAAAATAATCACAGGAACCAATTGGTATGATTACTTTTTATACCTAATATTATCATTTGGGTTAATTAGAATTAATGTTTTTTTTTCTGAATTTCGTTGCATTCCAACGATGCAAACTTCATCATCATGTGGAGCCAGCCGATCGGTATTTGATAGAGGCGAGAATCGGCGGGGTGGTGGTGTGGCCACGTGTTCGGTGGGGTTTAGCGGACGGTGGGATAGCGCGACTCGTATACATATGCATGACGCGCGCGCGCGCGCGCGGTGGATGCGACTGCAGGCGCAACCGAGGCCTATATCATATTCGGAAAGAAAAGTCGTTAGTGGCCGGTTGGCCGAGGGCCAGTATCCGATTCCAAGAATGTAACAGATTTGTCACGTCGCTGGTCTCGGCCGTGCCGCTTACCGGCAACGAGCGCGAGGGAGATCGAGATAATCGCATTTACCTCCCTATTCGAAGTAAAACGTAAGTAGCCAACTGACACGGATTTTCAGTGTGCCAAGGCTCGTTTCCGATAATCCTGTTTTCTCCCGAGCTCCTCGTGTTTGCCACGCGACCTTTCGACTCCTCTGGGTCTCCGCGCCACGTGGACCATTCGCGAGCTCGAGATGTCGCCAGCTGTTGAAAAAACTTTCGACATTCCGCGACTAACTTATTGTCGCGAGGCGAATCGCCTTTTTCCGAGTCAGCTTTCGAAAGCCAATTTATCACATTTCATCTCGAATCAAACTTTTTCGATCTTTTATCACATCTTCCGTGGACAATCAGTGGCTAATTAATTTCCCATAGGATAAATATCAAGCCCCAAGTTTAATTTCATAAAATGACATTGAAGGAATAAACAGACGATCTCGAGAAATAAATGTCCAATCGGTAAAATTCAACGCGAAAAGATGCAACTGTCAATTGATAGCCCGCAAGTTGAAAGCGAAAACAATCGTTTATATTATTTCAGCGAAACGGTACTGAGCGAGTGAATAATTGCTGAAGGGGTTGCGAGTAGAGGCTGGAGAATTTAGAAAGCTTAGCCTTTCCCTTTGTTCGCGCGTTCTTTATCTCCCATCCCGCGCCTGTGTGTGTGTTTTTTCTAATCTTTTTTGCTCTTTTGCAAAGTCAGAGAGACAGTACGTAGGCTGCCGGGCGTAGCACTCGAGTCTCACGAGAGTAAAGAGAATGCTCACGAGCTAACAGCTCAGTTTTCTCTAGGCCGGGCAGTAGTCACACGTACCACGAGCATCCGTAGCTATATATATATAGATATATATTAGAGGCTTGTCTAGTGGCACTGGAAGAGTCGAGGGTTGCAAGAGAAATAAACGTGTTGAGTGTGAAGGTGTGAATGTGTCTGCGGGCGGCTGCATCGGCAGCCGCCCGGTGCCGGGCGTCTCGCGGCTCGACGTGCGAGAGGGGAAACAGGTGTCAGGCCGTCCATCCAGCCACGGTCGCGTCGCGCCGTACCGCGCGTACTTTACCACCACCGTCGCTGCGCCGCTATGCGCGCCGCCCGCGTTGGCTAACGGCTGAGCTTCCATCGTTTTCCCACCTACACCAACGTCAAACATTCTCTATGCTCGGGCATTATGTGTATAAATTGACCGCGAGAGCGAACAGGCGCGCGGACGTGCCCCGCACATCAATCGCGCTTCTCGAGCCGAGTCTTCCGCCTCGAGAGAGCTCGAAAAAGACCTTTTCCCCCGTCCTTTTTCTCCCTAATATCCACTTGTTATTCTTTTTTCCAGCCTCGATAAACACAAGTGTGGATCATCCGAGAGAATTGAGGGATCTCTTTATTAGAAAAATATCTCGTCTCCGCCGCCGGTGTTACAACGTATACGGGGCATTCCATGTCAAAAGGGCTCCCAAGCCAGGATTTTTTCTACCAGATGGCTGACCGTCTCTGGACATTCTCCTACGTAGTGACGTCGCCGACAAAATATCAAGAGACGCGGTAGCGTCTCGACGCAAAGCGCAAAAAAAATTAATAATGCCTCTCGACACGATCGACCGCTGCTCTTATTGTCCCGAGGTTGGGGCCTTTTCCGTTACTTTCAAATGTAACTCGTCATATCTCTGTCGACGCGTCACGGACGAAAAATGTAAGGGAGGTGAGGGCAAAACGGGACGCATAAGCGAAAAATGGTTTTATGACGAAAACAAAAGTGTACTTCGATTGCTTTTGATCCAAAAATTCGATTCCAACCATCAATTTTGAGCGTCGGCAAAAAAAAGTGCTTGCAAAATGGGACAGACCCCCAAAATCGGAAATTCGTGTTTTTTTACTCGGTGATACTCCTTAATGGTTATTTCGCAAAAAAAAATTGTACATTTTTTTTTTTTTTTAATCTGACTTTTCCAAAGCCAGATTACTTAAAATACTCAACATTGTTAACAATCTTTATATTCCGCTTAGATGCGTTGAATTGTGTCGTATAGACGCGATTTTCACGAAATGCGGGTCTGTCCCATTTTTCCCGCACAAATAGTTGGAACTGAAAAAATAGGTGTCCCATTTTGCCCGCACGTTCCTTATATCTGCATACATTAGAGATTTCTCGAAGCCGCAGTGGTACGAGAATAAATTTTACGAGTTTATGTCGAAGTGCTTTCATTACGCGACCGCGTGAAAAATATTTGAAAGTTTAATGCCCAAAGTGGCAAATTAAATTGAACGTTCAATTGCGACGTAAAGTCGCCGTACTTTTGCAGTGATATGAAAAGAAATGAGTAAAAATAGAAATACGTTATTTGAAGGTATTTCGTTGGACGGTATAGTCGTGTAGCGCGGAAACATTGTGTAAACGGTGTATTCTCGCGCTCGAGATGTGTATAAATTGACACCGAGAGAGCAAACACGCGTGCGAACGTGCGCCGTATATTTATCGTTCCTCGAGGAAAGCGGTGACGGGCTAGCACCCACCGTACCCACCGCCTGCCGGGATAAAGTGGCCGCCGCCGCGTTATTACGACTATCATCATCATTATTGGCCAGTCACTCTCGCATCGTCCGCCGCACGTCTGTTTATTGCTCCACGGGCGAAGCTCGCCGAACGGCCCACGGTTCGCTTGGTGTATACACCGCAACTTGGGGGGATCGTGAAATATCGCCCGTGAAAATTCGATTTGGGATCGCGCTTATCGTTTCGTTAGCTTCGCAAGCGCCGCAGCGATCGCGACTCACGCGATCGTCGTTGTCTCGATTCACTCGACTCAACTTGTTTTCCTTTTCCTCGACTTTATTTCACTCTCTCGTTGACCAAAGGCTCCTGTTTTTCTCGTTGTCGTCCGGTGCGAGTTTAATCCGATTATTTATATTTGTCTCATCTCGCGCCGGGTTGGTGGCTGGCGATAAAACGAATGCGGTCCATCGATCACTCTCGCGAGAAATCCACGCGACGGCGACATTATATTTATTCAATTTACCTCGCACTTCCCACGAGACGCTCGGTATATAATGCATGACGCACCAGGGTGCTTGATATATTTTGATAAAACGCGACGGTTTCGATCTGCGCGTTTGATCGATATAAATAAGAAGCCTTGATTGCTGACCGTCGGGAGGGTTGGAGCCTGATGATCGCGCTCGAGTATTTAAATATAGCTTATGGCAGTTCGCATTGTGGCGGCGAGGCTCACGAGGGACCCACGCTAATTTCTCGCGCTATTATAAGAGCGTCCGTGTTTATTTATAGACGCTGCGAAAAGCTCCTCGTACCGCTCGGCACCCCCTGGGCCCGGTGCAACGCGCGTCGAAGCGCATCCCCCGCGCGCGCGCCTCACGCGAGATGCCAAAACGCCAAATGTCCTTTCCAACTATTTCATCGAATATTCCCGAGCGAGGGAATAAACCTCGTCCGGAGTCAAGAGCTCGTTTTCTTCTTCCCCCTGCGATTATTCGCGATGGGATTCCGGGTGCGCGGAATATTCACGGCGGCGGCGGATGATCAGCGAGGCAGAAGCGGCAGCAGCAGCTCAGAATGTGTGGGCGTTCACGATGGATCGACAATTATCGTCTCCAGCAGCGTGGGATACGTAATCATGTCGAACAACCTCATTATCTTCTGTCCGCCGCAGCCTGTAATATCACACCAACTATATCGTATCCTACGCAGATCCCCCAAACACTGTGTCCTCCGTATTCGCCCTTTTCACTTGTTACAATCCGAGCTACGAATGCAATCCTGCCTCGACTTTTATCGAAACAATGATGTCGAGTTGCATTCAACGAATTCAATTTTGCCAAGGCAATGTTTTTTTTTAGTTTACAGCTCCAGTAAAATATGCGATTGATTTCAGTGTGAATTTTCCACTTTGAGAAGGAAATTTATTGATTCTCATTTCGATTTTGACGATCGTCTCATGGGTCAACGTTCGCCGCGTAGAGGTTGAACCGTGAAAGGAATTTGCATACGTCTATCCCATTTCCTCCGACAAATTTGACCGCCAGAGATGGTAATGCGGCTGCTTTTGAAGGGCTCAATAGCCGTGAGACCCGATTGTACCGAGCCAATCGCAAACGTGGCCGTAACCGCGAGCGCGAAAGCTTTGTAAAGTGATAATTGGAGGTTATAGAAAAATTGAGTAAAGTCGTTTTCCTCTTTGCAGGTCCACGAGACGGACGCGGTGAATTCTTTACGATTCCCCGCGACGAGAATCTAATAAAAAAAAAAGAAAAGAAAAAATGAAGAGGAAGAGGAGGAAGCGAGACTCCCATGAATGGAGGCTTTTCAAGGAATATTCCGCGGGAGAGCGGAGAGCGGACGTGGGAGAGATGAGACTCTCGGATAGGCGGGGGGGGGGGGGGGGGGGGCGCGTTGAAAGAAAATAATCTTTGATGAGATCACGACGGATTAATCTGCCGCTGTGGAAGTCATCGACGGAGAAAGAAGTCGCTCTCGGCGGCGGTCGTCGAGCCGGAGAGAAGAAAAAAATTGATATCCCATTTCACCCCGGTCGCCTCCAAGTAGACTCGGTGCTCCGTTAGAGCGCAGCCTCTTTCGGACTCCTTCGAGGAGATCCAAGGACCTCGTGAAGCGCTGATCAATAGCTCCAACTTTACGACCGACTTTATTATGTTTGCGTCAAGCGGACATTCGGCGTTGACCTCCGGAAAGAAAAGACAGCTTTTTGCGCCGTCGCCGCCGTCGCCGCCGCCATCGACTGACAATACACCCGAGGCGATGGTTGTCACTGTTTTCGCTAAAACGAGATAAACGAAGCTTGCCGCTTCCTTCATCCTTCGTTTACCGCAGTGGGATCAATGATGATGATATTTATTTATTTATTTATTTATTTTTTACAATGGACGGGACAAGCCCTTTGAAAACAATAACACATGGCAGACAAGAAGTCGAAATAAGAGAATTACAAAACGAAAAAAAAAAAGAAATTACAAAAAATTACAAAAAAAAATTTACAAAAATTACAAGAAATTACAAAAAAAAAAAAAATTACAAAGAAAATTACAAAAAGAAATAGTTGACACATAGGAGTGCAACACCACTAAGTCGACTCACTCTGCGCGATATAATCGTCCACGGCACGAACAAAACCAGAGTACGGTGTGTTGAAAAAATCAACAACAGCAGAGGCGACATTACCATATTTTCGCTGATACGAAAGAAAACGAACAATCAAGTTTTATCCCCATATAAGTGTGCGCCAGAAATGGCTGCAAAGTGGGCTGCACTTGTTTATCCGATAAAAAGTCAAGAGGAATCTGCATAGCGCGAAAGAAGGTTACAAGGAGGTGGGGTACGGAGAGGGAGAGAGTCGCGGGTTGAAGCGACATACGTGGAGTCTGCCGCCGAATGTTGAAAATAAAGTTATCCAGTGCGCTGCGGCGGCGGCGGCGGCGGCGGCGTCGGATCGAAGCTGGCGCAGGGTGGATGGAGCGAAGCGTGGCCGAGCTGCAACAGCCCTCGTACACGTATGTACGCTTGTAAATAAATAACAAGACACGAGGCGCGCGCGCGGGATACGCTGACCGATCGATTTTGGCTTGGCACACCTCCAGCGAACCGACTACCAGTTAAATTTCGAATAATTTCTCCCACACGCGAGCTCGCAACGTACACCGCAGGCTCTGTGGTCCTCGCCGTCGCTCTCGAGAGCATCCGACACACACGTGAACGTCAACCACCGGACCAAGAGGCCCAACCGCGTTGCTTCGCGCGGGGCCTTTCGTTAAAAAATTACTTTCGCTTCTCCAATCATCTCGCAATCTTTTTTCTCTTTTCTCAATGTCAAGACTTTTTTTTCTCAGGCAGTCACATTTTTATCTTACACCTGATTTATCTCGAAAAAAAAAAAACCCCCGCAACGATCGAGCAAAGAGTGCAGTCAATCGTTTAGAGTTTAAAGAAAACAAAAACATGTTGGTCGAGAATGAAAAATGATGCCGTTAAGATGGCCGATATGTTCCAAATGGTTTGTTTTGTTTATGGAAAGGTGACTGCGCGGTGCACATCGAAGGATAGAGTTTTCCGCAGGTTGCACGACATGCTGCAACGTCGCGATCCGGGTCACGCGAGGCCACGCGGCGCGGCGCGGCGCGGCGCGTTGGGGTCATAGGCGCCTCTGCCCTATTCCTCGGAGCGGCTAAAATACCTTGGGAATCGGAGGGGACTGGGGCATTCTCTCTCGCTCTCGTGTCCTCCCAAGCTCCGTGCACTTTCCGAAACGACTGGCCAACGTATGAGACTCAACTGGGAAAGATGTTGCGCACCCGCTTGTCTCATGGCAACATAAATTCTCCTACCGAGACGTCAGACATATATACAAGGGGCATTCCGTACCGATTCGACCTGGTTCTGACTCTTGACTCTTTGGATTGGGCACGCAATTTTTTACACGACTGACGACTCTAAAAAGCATCACATGTTTCTTTATTTATTCAAAAATCTTTCAAATGTCCACGATTTTTTTAAAACAAAAATATTGATCGCCAAATGTTTAAAATTGGAAAAATCTTTATTTATTTATTTATTTATTTTTTACAATGGACGGGACAAGCCCTTTGAAATCAATAACACATGGCAGACAAGAAGTCGAAATAAGAGAATTACAAAACAAAAAAAGAAATTACAAAAAAATTACATAAATTAAGATTTTTCAAATACGAGCTGAAGTAATTCGGCGTCTTCCTTCATTTTTTCGTTTTATTTTTTTTTAGGTGAGAAAAGGTGACGACAAAAATTCGGAATTTCTTTTAATTAAAAAAAAATTTAGTGATCGATGAGTTAAAAAAAGTTAAGCGAGTAAATATATACAAACCAGCTGGTACAGAGAGATTGTATATATGAGGTAAATACGTGGTGATGAGTTGGGTTTACGTCGAAGAGAGTGGGCAAAGTGGGGGGAGGGGGGGGGGGAGTGGCGCCGCGTAAATTTCAACGTGCGCGTTACATGTATCGAAACGCCCGGGCGTTTCGCGGCTCTCGCGCGAGCGGGTGGCGAGCGTCACCCGCTGCGCCAGACTAATTAGCGCTAATTAGACTTGCGGGCTAATTGGCATGCGTAGCCGTAGACGCGAAAACATCCCCCCGCCCGCGGCCTCCGCCGCCGCGACTTTCCGCAGTCTCTCCGACTGTGTGTCCTGGGCACACGGAACACGTCGAAACGTTGTACTCGTCGCAAAACCCTGGAAACCCGCTGCGATATCTCGATGGCGAACAAACCGTCGACTAAACTGCGAAAGTGGGTGAATCAAATCGCGGTTCTTTCAAATCTCATTTTATAAAAGTTCGAGGACCCAACGACGAGTGAATAGAATTGAAAAATTATTTTACCCGAGTGTGGAAAATGAAATGAAAGTAAATGGAGTAAAAATGAAAAAAAAAAACGAGCTTAAAACGAGAGTCCCGCTGATGCACGTTTGACGATTTAACGATCACAGTGGCTAACTGCGAAATGTATGAAGGGATAAAGGGATGAGAGGGCGTAGGTGTAATTTAGTTGGCCGCATCGGAGGCATATAGTCCGCCGATCGGCGATGTGTGGGCGTCGATCGCGGATGCTCACACGTTCGAGTTTGACGTGCGCGCGGATAGAGCGCGGCGAGACTAGAGAATCGCGATAGTCAGCATTATCGGCGGAGAGAGTTCGACCGTCGCGGCGAAAGCACCAGCCAACATACTCAACCTCCTCCCGAGATGTCTTATCTCAGCAACTACGAACCCCTTTTAGGTTGCACTCGCGGCCTCAAGTAGCCTCCGGTTTTACGTCCAAGGCGCGCCAAGACAATATTCTCTTCTGCACGGTCCTACCCAACTCTATCAAAAGAATAGGGGCTTTGCAAAATCGACGCAATCCGCGACTGCGACTATCCAAATATTCTCCGCGATCAATCGACTCAACCACAATCTTCCGCCTGTATCATCAAGAAAAATTAACAGCCTCTTCACGATCCTCTCACCGATCCTGGCGCCACTCTCACTTTTCTCGACAGTGATAATCTTCAATTCTTTCATATTAGACGTATCACTTTTTTATTTACTTTTATTTATGCCCTACAGGGGATGGTGGGGCAAAACGGCCACCCCTTTTTTTCGATCGTCGAAATAAGTGGGGTGAAATGGGCCCCTGCTCAGAAAATCTTTATGATGTTGAAGTTTGCATCGTTGGAGTGCAACAAAATTCCGAAAAAAAAAATAATTCCAATTAACCCAAATGATAAAATTGGGTATAAAGAGTCATCATAGAAACTAATTGATATGATGACTTTTTATACCTAATTTCATCACTTGAGTTAATTGGAATTCATTTTTTTCTGAATCTCGTTGCATTTCAACGATGCAAACTTCAACATCATAAATCTTTCTTTTTGCATATTCTGCTTCATTTTTCGCGGTAATCGCAAGTGAAACCAAATCATTTCTTTTCTACTCCAGCGCACGAACAGTGTGACGAGTCCTCACACTTTTGGCACTGCACCCAACAATCGGTTGACTGGGAATATAATCTTTCGCAAAATATGCAAATAGCACTTTCTTCGCGTGTCTCCGGTGTAGGTTCTGAGACTTCTTTCTCGATCTAAACTTTGTTTTTCGCCGTTCTCCGTGATTTTTTTTTTACTCTCGGGCTTCGGCATTTTTTTCTCCATCAATTCTTGCCTGTACGGTAAATTCGTGAGCACCGCCGTTTTACCTCGAGCACGATGTTGACTCGTACAGTTCCGGATTCCTCGAGGGAGGCCCGTTTTACCCAACCAAATTTTTTTGCCGACGCTCAAAATGTAAGACTGATATCGAATTTTTGAGTAAAAAACAATAAGAAAACCCTTCGGGTTTTGTCATAAAGCCATTTTTTGCTCAGGGGGTCCGTTTTACCCCACCATCCCCTATGAGTATCGATCTTCAGTTCCGTCAAATTACCCTCATAATTTAGTTTTATTCACTTTAATTCAAGTACACGAAGACGCGCTGGAGATTTTTTGTTAGTCGAATTATTTGACACGCACGTGGAACGGGCGAGCGGGGTGACAGCGAGAATTTTATATTTCCGGATAGACAGATCGCGTGCCACGAATAGCGAGGATTTTACGAGGCAGCGAAAGAGCGAGGCAGGCGCGCGCACGCACACAGCGCCGCGCGCGGAAAGTTAGTGAATGGTGCGAGGCGTAAACTCGGTTGCGAAGAGGCAGAGCCAGGAGCCGCCGCCGGTGCGTTGCGTGCCGCGTCGGTCAGATCAATACGCGAGCAGGTAGCGCGCGTCAAGTGACCAACCAACCTTTCACTGCCACGCTAAAATAATCTTCGTGGGCCTCTCGACGCAGCGAAATGACCGCGCTCGAGTCGAGAGTCAACCGCGACCGAAGAAATAAACTGACCGGCGTATCGACGTGGGAAAAAGGAGAGAGAAAAAATGGACCCGAGTTGACGTCGAGGCCGCGGCCTGCGCCAGGAAAATGATCAACGCGACTGTGCGTCGCGTGAAATATCGCTATGCGGAAATTGAAAAAAAAAAAACGAGGAAAAAAAAGTGGCAAGAGGCGGCAGCCGCGCCTCGAAGCATCGCGAAAGCGTTCGTCAAATAAACATCGGGGTCCTCCGGTCCGGTGGATAATCATCAAAAGCGGACTCGCCGCGCGACTCTCGCGAATTAAAATAAAGAGGAAGAAAGATAGAAAGAAGGAGCTGCGGCACAGGCAGGCAGGCTCGGTATATGAATAAGCTCGGTTGGCCCCGATAGAGGAAGAGGCGGCGAGAGTGAGAAACCGTGGAAGTGGTAACGGCGCATGCGGGTCAGACAGGGTCGACAGAGCGGAGTAACGGAACTCCGCTATTCCACCCCCCGGCCGCCCCATCCACCCCACCCCCCACCCACCGCCGACCGCCCGCCACACCGTAATATGACGCGCGGAGCGCTACGAGAGCTTGCGAGCTGGTGCGCTTGCACTCTCGCGGAAACGGACGTTGAACTTTGCCCGATTGTTTACCGCCGACAAGAGAGAGAGAGCGAGAGAAACACCGCGTTATATACCCGCTAAAAGCTAATAAACACATTCTTAACCGAACGATTATGTCGAGATCACTCCGAGCGAACGTACAATGAGTAAAATTATACTGTGAAATCGGGATGGTGAAATCTGACGCTATATCAATTTACCACCCATCGATAGGGGCGGTGCGGGCAAAGCGGGACGCATAAACGAAAAATGGTTTTATGACGAAAACAAAAGTGTACTTCGATTGCTTTTGATCCAAAAATTCGATTCCAGCCGTCAATTTTGGGCGTCGGCAAAAAAAAAAGTGCGGACAAAATGGGACAGACCCCCAAAATCGAAAATTCGTGTTTGTTTTTACTCGGTGATACTCCTTCGTGGTTATTTCGCAAAAAAAAAAAAAAAATTCAAAGTGACTTATCCAAAGCCAGATTGCTTAAAACACTCAAAATGGTTAAAAATCATCATATTGCGCTTACATGCGTTGAATTGTGTCGTATAGACGCGATTTTCACGAAATGGGGGTCTGTCCCATTTTGCCCGCCCAAATGGTTGGAACTGAAAAAATAGGTGTCCCATTTTGCCCGCACCTCCCTTATAGTCTAATAGTTCTTCCGGTGCCCGATCCGATCCCGAGCAGCTAACAGGGAATCGGAATGGAATCCAGTTGGATCCCGAACACAATTTCTACACGGGTTATTAGTTTAACAGCCAAATCATCCTGATAGTTCTCGATAGTTTCGTTCCGTGACTGAATCAACCGACGGTCAGGCGGCCGGCAGACACTGAGTAACGAAACGAAGATTAAAGTGCGCGGTTAGTCAGCGGCTAAATAAATTCGTGGTATAGATTCGAGGGTTCCGCGCGATTATCAAAGAAGAGGAGCCGCACGTACCCGCGTTTCGACCCCGCGCGCGCTTGTTTTCGGCAAGGGGTCGCGGTCGCGCGAGAAGAGGCTGAGAGAGAGAGACGAGAGAGACGAGAGACGAGTGGCGGCGGTAATGCGGCGATGCAAAATGGATGCGTGCACCGACGAGTACGAGAGACCCGCGACGCGACGCGACGCGACACGACGCGACGCGACGTTATTCTTGGCCCCGAACCGCCGTTGGTCGCACACGAGCACGACGCGACTATAAATAAACGGGTGCGCGGCGTTTGAACAGCGGGTTCACGCCTTGGAGGAGACAAACTGACGTGAAACGATGCAGCGGGGAAAGAATGTGAGTCCATCGGAATGAGGGAACCGCAGAGGGAAGGAAGCGAGCGGCAGCCACGCGGCTATCGCGTAACAACCGTTTGTCCGTTTTAGCGTAGCGCGATTGCTTTATCGGTAATGGACACAGATGAAACGGGGGATTTTTCCAGCAACAACGAAAAAAAAAAAAAATGAAGAATAGTGGAAGGTCTGTGTCATGGATCACCGAGGTTTAACGGTTAATCGCGCGAAATATTGCATCAACGTTGGCGCGAGCGTTCGCGTTGCGAAGCAAACACAGAAGCAGCGCGAAGCTTAGAAAGTACGAGCCGTGAATCACTGGGGAAATGAATTTTTCCGTGCACTCAGTCTCATTGGTTCGAAACTGCATTGCGCGCACTCGAGGTTGGCGGGCGCCACGCGATACGCGTCCCTGGGCAACGCGAGACGTCGCCTTCCTTTATATTTTTTACCTCTCTCGAATTTTCCACGCCCTCCGTTCGACTCTTGATACAGCGATGGGAAAATTTCATCAGGACGCGAAGGTCGGGTAACGGCGGGAGAAGTGGAGAAATTCGAGAAAATTGATGGGTACAGGCAGGCCGAAAGGAGGACCGGGAGGAGCGGCGTGTCCACGTGCCACTCGTTTTACTTTCGCGTCACGTACGCGGATGTCCGGCGTCTCTCGTCGTTGGGCCGCTCGCTTCTCTCGCGCCTTCTCGGTTCCCTTGTCGAGCTCACCCTCGTAAATGCAGCCTCCTCCCTCTTCCCGCGAGAGACGAGAGCGTCGTACGAAATCCTCGAGGGAGTTTACGAGCGCCCACGATGGCCCGGCTCTCTCGCGCGCGCGGCTACCGCGTTTTAAGGCCAATTAATCGGCGACGAGAAGATTTTCGTAGCGTTTAAAGGGAAACATGCACTCCGCGCGAGACGCACACAGCCAGTCGGCTGGAAGACGGAAGCGATAACCACCGCTTGACCCATATCCGAGATATGGCTCGCTTTATCGCACTTTTACAACCCTCGCGCTCTACACCATATACTCCGCGCCTATTACCCTTCGCTCGCAACTTCACTGCCGATTTCGCCAAATCTCCGTAGATCAATTTCACCTTTTGTCAGTCAATTATGGGCGGCTCTTTCCACATTATCTTTCCGGTATTTATAGTTTGTCCTGTAGCGGTAACCGCGCATCGGAATAAAATACACGACAGCTTCGTGTAATTGTAAGGGAGGTGCGGGCAAAACGAGACGCATAAGCAAAAAATGGTTTTATGATGAAAAAAAGAATGTACTTCGATTGTTTTTTATACTAAAATTCGATTCCAACCATCAGTTTTGAGCGTCGGCAAAAAAATGCGGGCAAAATGGGACAGCCCCCTCAAATTCGGAAATACGTGTTTTTTTACTCGGTGATACTCCTTGATGGTTATATTGAAAACAAAATTGTACTTTTTTTTTTTTTTTTTTTTTTCAGAGTGACTTTTCAACAGCCAGTTTTGTTTAAAACGCTCAAAATGGTTCAAAATCTTTACATTCCGCTTACATGCGTTGAATTGTGTCATTCTGGCGCGATTTTCACGAAATGGGGGTCTGTCCCATTTTGCCCGCAAAAATAGTTGGAACTGAAAAAAAAAACTCTGTCCCGTTTTGCCCGCACCTCCCCTACTGTAGTTGCATAGGGACAGTGATTTTTTTTTTACACTTGTAACGAATTTTCTTTGACCCGGCGAGGTTGGTACCTAATCGGTTGGTTGCGGGCGCTATTACGTAGGTACAAACGCTGTCGTGCTGTTTCCACTTGCGACTTCTTGAATACAATAACGGGGGTGGAGGGAGGAGGGTTGGAGAAAAGCTCCTCCGGCAGCATATTATGTAGCATCTTCGACGTTCTCTATCCAGTTTCCCGAAAGCACTTTGGCAGCTTCCCAAGGACCTCTAGCGGCGGCACAGCCAGTGGTCGTCGGTGGCAGGACGACGTGTTTCACCGGTCTCCGTCTCTCCCTCTCTCCCTGCCCTCGAAACATTCCGGATTCGTGTCAAGGAACGATTAGGAGTCGCGGCGCGGCGCGGCGACCGCAGCCGGCCCCACGCTTTTGCCCGCCTAACCCTGTGGTGTTTCGGATAGGCCACACGCCTCCCGCACACGTCCGTCCGGCCCGGCCAGCCGACCGCGTTGTTTCCAACGCCGCCGCGGCACAGCCTAGCACAGACTCTACGGATACCCCCCCTCTCGGTGTTTCTCTCGGCTTTGCGTCCAGTCCCGGAAGGAATTATTTTGTCGCTAATTAACTCAACGATCGTTCGCAAGCACGAGATAATGAGCGGTTTTGAATAATCGACCTGGCGATTGCGCCGCGCTCAAGTATAAACGTTATGCTAACGACGCTCCGTCCCTTCGCGCCCCCCTATATACAGCAGCGCCGTTATCGGCCACGTGATCAAATTGATCCATTATATTACTATTATAGCCTCCGCTATGTCCACAGGGGACACGAGGCGCGATCAAACAATCGTTCAACTTACGACCACGTACGGCTCGCTTTGCGGGAACATTCTTGTTTTTTTCATTATTTT
The DNA here is from genome assembly GCA_963932165.1 of Pimpla rufipes. Taxonomy (NCBI): domain Eukaryota; kingdom Metazoa; phylum Arthropoda; class Insecta; order Hymenoptera; family Ichneumonidae; genus Pimpla; species Pimpla rufipes. The sequence continues at coordinate 195,960 of OZ010630.1, forward strand.
CCGCGTCTTCCATTTTCTCCGCGAACGATGCGATGGAAAACTGCTTGTGAGAATTTGAGGAGTCCTGGCGCGGAGATCGGCTGGAGTTGCTGGCCGGAAGAGATTTAGATTTAGATTTATTATTGCACTAAGACCAAAGGTCCTATAGGCAACCCCCGTTACCAGGGGAAAAAAAAGAAACCAAGGTGGAAGAGTGCCACATCCCGACACCTCAACCAATACAACAAATATACTTACGAACTACGGTACAAAAAAAGAAAAGATATAAACTAAAAATAATATAAACTAAACTTAAGAAACTAGAACCGCAGGGAAGAAAAAAAAAGAAAACGCTCGCCTTCTCACTCAGTAAAATAACTAAACCAAAAACAAAACCGCAGTCCTAAACCCATTTTTCGGCAATCCCACGACCTCACTGGGAAGAGCGTTCCAGCCATATAAGAGAGAGAGAGAGAGAAAGAGCCGAAATAGGGACAGGAGAATGAAGAAGGTGAAGACAAATGTCTCTCGGGGTTGCGGCGCGATAAGCGATAACGAGAAATAACAGCGTGGCTGAGAATCCAGGGTGAAGAAGCCGCGAGGATTCTGACGGAAACGATACAGAGTAATAGCGGCTGAAGATTTGACCCGCAAGTGGAATGGAGAATCGAGCTGTAGACTCGCGACACGTTGGCCGATGTAACGGCGGAACGCGAATAAAACTTGGCTACCGGCTGTAAATCCGAATCTGTGGATCAAGAGCGGAAGGAGACGAGAGACGGATGGCTGATAATCCATCGCATCGGGGGCGTCTGGAGAGGATAACGAGACAACGACGGTTCGAGTGATTAAGGAGAGGAGTCGAAGAGGAGACGATGCTTGGAGCTGGAAGAAAGACGACGGGAGATACAATGAGAGAAGGAGGGGCGATGCGGGCGGAAAGAAACAAAGCGATAAGTTGCAGCGAACGAAGCGGCTCACAGCGTGAGAAAAATAATTAGTCGCCAGGACGGGGTGAACCTGTTGGGCCGACGAATAAGTCTGGCCCGACGAACGAGTTGGCCCAACTGCCATTGGTTCTCCTTTTCCGTCAACCGTTTCACTCCCGGCGGCTGATTATTTTTCTCAGTGCATTTCTCGATTTATCCGGCCTTATTAACGGCCAAACTTTGACCCAACTTTAATTTCCATTTTCCTCTCTTCCACCGAGCGAAAAGTTCAAAATAGAATTACGCTGAAAGAAAATTGATCGGGACGACCGACGATCGGTGAAATTCGCGCCGGACGATCAGTTGGTCGAATCAACCGATCCGTCGGTTTTCGCTCTGGCAATTGATGGTCCGACGCTTATCGTTGTCTCTCCTTTTCCGTGCAATCGACGAATGGCCGCCGCGACGTTGCTTCGAAAATGCCTATTAACACGTACCTTTTGTTTGTCTTGTGTTACAGGTGGTGCTGGTCTTCATCCTCAGTATAGCATCGCTTATAATATACTTCATCGACGCCTCCAAGTAAGGGACCTAGAACATTCACAGCGGATCGCGGCTCGATGGAAATTTCGACTGTCACGCTGAGCCCGGCGTGCGGCGAAATTCGCCCGTAATGCGATGCCCCCCGATATGCTCAAAGGAATTGACAGAGTGTCCGTGATTTCGTGTTTCGTTATGTTGCAGCGAACAAGTCGAGCGTTGCCAGAAGTGGAGCAACAACATTACTCAGCAGATAGACTTAGCTTTCAATATATTTTTTATGGTCTACTTTTTTATACGCGTAAGTATCAAATTCGTGTATCTGTGTCTGTGTGTGTGTTTTTAAGCGTCCACCGGTCAACATAAGAGAAAACGTGACCGTACACGCGAGTTGGCGACCTTTGGGGCAAGTTTCGATCGTGACGAGGGACAGAGCGCGAGAGAGTCTATTGACCGTCGTCGTCGAGACTGCGGACGAACGGGGTGGGAGGAAAATGGGGCTGCTCGGTGGTATTGGGAAGGCGCGGTTGGTACACGAGCCATATCAGAGAGAGCATTAAAGAGGGACGGAAACAAACGAGTTGCCATAATAGTCGGTATCGATTCGCTTGAGTCAACCAACCAGGGCAGCTGCGCGTGATTGATCGCTATGGAAATTTACCCAAAGGTCTCGCGACCGCGTCGGACAATCCTGGAAACTCGAGCCAAGGAAAATGTCTCTCCCCGGGGATGTCTGGAGATAGTCGCGCGGCTTGTAAAACTCTGAGATTTTTTCATTCAACGAAAAATGTCAAAAGAAATCTGGTAACAGTTTCCGTTTCATCGATTGGAAGAGAAAAAACGAAAAATGATGTTGATTCCAATTAAACGTACCAGTTTTGTGAAAAATTACTTCAATCTCCACTTGGAATCTTTTGGTGCGTTTTTTGTGTTGTTAATTTTGGGAAATTGGTAAAGCTAGTTTTGAGGATATTTCATTCCTACTCGGGAGACGAGACGTCCCGAATCAAAGGGATGGGAGAAAAAAGAACTGACTCGACTGTTTATCGTTGAACAGTTTATCGCCGCCAGTGACAAGCTGTGGTTCATGCTGGAGATGTACTCGTTCGTGGACTACTTTACGATACCACCGTCTTTCGTGTCGATCTACCTGGATCGGACGTGGATCGGGCTGAGATTCCTCCGAGCCCTACGACTGATGACGGTTCCCGACATCCTCCAGTACCTCAACATTCTAAAGACATCGAGCTCCATTCGTCTCGCCCAACTCGTATCCATATTCATCTCCGTCTGGCTCACCGCTGCTGGCATCATTCATTTGGTAAGCAAATTACCGTCGCAACTCCGCGATCCATTGGCTCCCTCGAGCTTCATTCTCGCGACAACGACAAACGGACAATTTTCGCCGTTCTTCGTCGACCCTTTGAAATTCTTTCCGCGCTGTCAACATTCTATTTGCAACATTACTTTCTCAATCTCACGCTCAAGTGTCAAATTTATTCGTCCAAAGGTTTACAATCCCCGGTTGACGAACTGTTTTTTATCATTTTTAATTTTAGCGCACTTTTAAATGTTGTTCCAAATGTTAAAAAAAAGAAATGGTTATTTGAAGAAGTGAAAAAATTGTTACTGCGCAGCTTGAAAACTCAGGGGACCCTTTCGAGTTCACGAATCCGCAGCCGCTTTCGTATTGGACATGCGTTTACTTCCTGATCGTGACGATGTCTACGGTAGGATACGGCGACGTTTTCTGCCAGACGGTTCTTGGCCGCACATTCCTAGTATTTTTTCTACTCGTCGGTTTGGTAAGCTCACCATTATCACACTACAATTACCGATTAAGAATCTATCTATACATATATTATATATACGATATACCGAAAATTACTGCGCGCCTATATACGATATATATAGGCATATATGTACGTCCGTTTCTCTACATCTCTACCTACCTCGCTATCTATCCATCTGTCTATCTCGCTCACTCTCTCTCTCTCTCTGTACCTCAGAAAACGAATCTATCTACCTCTACCTCTATCTCTCTCTCTACCTATCTTTATCTCTATCTCTCTTTCTCTCTGCCTATCTCTGTCTCTGTCTCTCTCATTCTTTCTCAGAACCTGTCATCATGATTTCCGAACGCGACATCAAGCAAATCACGCGTGATGCGTCCAACTTCAGAGCGGAAAGCTTCGAGCCTCGGCGCATTTCGTTTCACACTTGAATCAATTACATTTTACCTCGGTATTTTTATTTATTCATTTTTTTTTTTTCACGTAGATTCATTAACCCGTGCCGACGGAGCTTTCCCCACGAAGAAAATTCGCGGGCTTGCGAAACGAACTTTCCTATCTGTCTCTCTCTCTGTCTGTCTATCTCTCTCTCTCTCACTTCCTCCGAGCTTCCACTCGAACTCGTGCTCAACGCGGCCAAAAGTTTACCCTGCGAACGTATTTTCGAGTGGCGAAAGCGAACCACATCCGCTTCCGGCTTCCGGCTACATTTTTATTCGTAAACGTGTGCCTATCTCTCTATCTCTCTCTCTCTCTCTCTCTCTACTCTACTCTACTCTACTCTCTCTCTCTCTCTATCTCGCGTTCGTTTCGCATGCCTCGCAATACGCGCCTTCGCGCAATAGCCAATTTCACGATATGCCAGGAACCACGTTCTGTAAACTCATTCGGGATGGCTCAAACGCAAAACAGGGAACCTTTCGCTGATTTTAAATATTGGTAACGAAAATTAAATTGAACATTTGGTTGGTCTTAAAAAAGGGGAAAAAGTGGTAAAATTATTGCCGAAAAATCTCGGTGTAAAGTTAAAACACGTAGACCGATTAGATTTATGATGAAAAATAAACGTGCTGGAAATCTCACTCGGCTGATTCGTTAAACTGGCAATTACGCGCTATTGTGTCTCGGATAAAGAAACTCGTGGCAGAATGACCTGTGGCGGTCGAGATAATACGAGTACCGTGTAAAAAGTGAAGAAACGAGAAGCGAAGAAATTTCATTCGTTCGCCCCGTCTATTATCGATTCACGGCGGGGAATAATTGCCCTCGGAACTTGACGAATTTGCTACGAAGCCACAGGGCATTCGATAACATTATTGAAACGAATGCTTTGTTCGAATGGTGATGCAGCATGGTGTATGCACGATTGCCACCGATCGATAACAGCCCCCTTGTGCCGTCACGCCGATCCCGATATTCATTAATAAATACTTCCATCATTATATATATACACTGTTAACAATATTTACAAATGTACACTACCTCAAATATTAGCTAATATATCAAATTTCATTAACAATATAGTAAAATTACAAATTTATTAAACTTCCTAATTTTCATAGAAAAAAAAAGTAATTTTTCTTTTTTTCTTTTTGTAAGTAATTTGATGTAAAATAGCTTCCTTTGCCTGTAATGGAAGATTTAATAATAGCATATTGTGCAAGAAGGATGAAAAAGTTGGCGACTGAACGCCAACGATTTAACAGTGTACATATTTGCGAGCAACGAATTGTATCGATGGTAACCAAAGTGGCTCGCTAAGCTCTAACAACGCTTTGAGGGAATGTAGACGCGGCAGCGGGTAAAATTGAGCTTCGATCTAATCGGCTAACACCAGCGTCACCGTTCGGACGAGGATGTCCTTTTCCACCCAACGTTTGTCAGTCCACAGCCCACCGACAAAATTCTGCAGCCGACAAATCTCGTCGCTATTTTTGTTCAACTTCTTTCTCTTTTAATCTCAACCGGGATTCCGAGGGGAAAGCGTTGACAAACGTTGGGTCCTCCGTCGCGGCCTCGAGGGCCGCCGGATTCACAAACCACTTTATAGAAATAAAGACTTAATTCGTTTCGTTTGCATATGAAGCGCGCACGATGCGATAACCGCCTTAACGGGGAGGTTGCTCGTCGAGGGCTATACGGCTCGCCGAATTCCAATGAAATGTCGCTTACATATTATATATACAGCCTACATCCGATATCGTTTTATTTATCTATTTTTTTTTTCCTCTTAATCGATATTATCACTTCTTTATCCCGCCTAGTTCTTGTTTTAAAGATTGACGCTAGTCCAAACGATCACTCTCTTACTTATGGACCAACCGGTTAATCGAACATGACCTGCACCTCGAGCAGAGCAAGGCAGCACGTTTGGTAAACTTTTATCACGAGAAAACAAAAAACAAGAAAAAAAAACAAGTCACGAGATAAATTACGAAAAAACGAAAATGATACAAAACGAAAGCAAAAGAGTATTCATAACGGACGTGTAGAGGAATAAACGAATAAACGAATAACGGAGAACAAAAGAAACGGAAAAAAGGACGACCACCTGTTCCCCTCCGCAAGTCGAGCCGCCGTCCCGGAGGATCGAGCGCGATCTCGCGACTCGACTCGATCCTCCGCCGACGGGGGTTCCATCCACGGATTAGGTCTTTATAAAGTATGCTAACGAAACCAGCTTAAGAAAAAAAAAGATACAACCAAGCCAATCAGCTTCTACCTTACTAACCTCTCATTGATCTAACATGAATATGTATCAAACCCCCTTCTGCCCTTCCTCTTACTTTACCTTCGCTAATTATCTGTCTCTCACTCTCTTTCCATTTTTCATTCTCTGTCTCTCTCTCTTTCTCTCTGTATCTCTCTCTCTCTCTCTATCTCTCTGTCTCACTTTCTCTCTGTCTCTCTGTCTATCTTTCGCATTTGAAATTGCCAAAGGATTGGCGCCGCGACGCTCCAACTTAGGTCCACGATTTAGCGAATAACCGCGAGTAAACAGTGAAGGAAAGAAAGCGATTCGTCCGCACAAGCGAAACAAATGAAGGAAAAAACAAATAACGCGGCTAATTTGTTCGCAAAGCCCGCTACCCTCCCCACGATAAATGATGTTCAATTAGCGTCACTCTGGCTACCTCTGCCTCACACGTCCTATACATCTATGCGGCCGTGGCCGGGACTCGCTTGGCACTTCCTACCTACCTACCGATAAACCAACATTACAACGTCACGTCGTTTGGCTCGAGTTGCGAAAGAAAAGAGACAAAAAAAAACACGCAAAAAACAACGGAAAAAGGGTGAAAAAAAGAAAAACCGGAAAAAAAGAGGAGCGCGAGAACGAGCCGAATAATAAGAGCAGCAAAGTAGTGCAGTAGCTGCCGCTTTTGGAATTTTTTCGTCTCTATAGTAATAGCAGTATCTTTATATATATCTATATATCTATATCTATATGTCCTAGCGCAGTGTACAGTAGTATAGTAGTTGGTTGGTTGCGCTCTGCTCTGTGGGGGGGAAGGTTGAAGCTCCGTTTGGTAAACACGAGGGGGTAGAGAGAGTCTCGTGACGCCAGTATCAGGATTCAGGACGGCACGGTGGGGCATATAACGCATCGATAACGCCAAACGACGACGACGCCGACGACGACGACGCCGACGACGACGACACCGACGACGACGACGACGACGACGAGGTATAACGTCACTTGCAATTTTGGCCGGGCTCCAGCCACGAGCCACGCTGCCCCGACGGGGGAGCGGCGACCAGGTGGCTGGGAAAAATGCGGAGCCTCGCGAGCGACGAGCGACGAGCGACGAGCCCGTGAAATAGGCGCCCGCTCGCTCGCTCGCTCGCGATCGCGAAACCCGGAGAATGGACTAAACGTTGCTTTGTGCGGCCAGCTCGGAGAGGAGGAAGTTTCGGAGCGCACCGAACGAGTCCCGACACCGACCGACCTATATATCCGCGCATCCTACACACGGCTCTCGCTCTTCCATCATCTACACGCGGGGAAATCGTCCTGGCCGACTCTAAAGTCACGTACATTTTTTCTTCCTCACATTTTTCCAATTATCTCGCAACTTTCGCGACTATCTTCCGGTTCAAAAACGAACCTCGATTATATTATTGGGAGAAGAAACTTGAATTTTATTTTTATTCCGAGAGAAAGAAAAAATGCGACCTTGATTTTAGTCGGCTAGAAAGACAGTTGCTAATGTTAAAAAAAGCAGAGTTTTCACTTTGTAGATACCAATAGGAGATTTGTCTCTCGTATGAATTTTTTCTAAGAGCCTCAATGTAGCTGGCTATTTTTTTTTTTTTTTTTTTTCAAATTTGTTCACGCGATGTCCCGTGCGTTTTCCATGAAAAGGCTGAGAGTATACATGTGCAGTCTTGAGATACAATTTTCGAGAAAATTTAATAACGAACGTTTTTTTGGTTCACGGAGTGTTGGTAGATTTTCGAGGCAGGGTCGCGACGCTATAGACTACAAACACGACGCGGCGGAAATTTCTCTTCCACGTTCCTCATCCTCTCTTTCTCTCTCTCTCTCTATCTATCTCTCGTTTTGCTCACTTCTGCCTCGTCGACACCTTTGTGTTTCTCTCCGTTTCATCTTCGACCGACGCGTCTCACGAGAGTTTCGAGCTCTCGCGATTCTCGGCCGGACGCCACTCGAACGCACGGCGGAAATTCAATTTTCGGAGAGTAATTAAATTTTAATAGCAAAATTAAAGTAGTGAATTATAAAAAAAAAGTATTGAAACAACCAACCGATAAAAAAGGACAAAATTAAAGCCAGTTTTGAGTGAAAGTGACAAAAAGTAACGTCGAATTTTCGTCGTAAAATGAGATTATTATTATTTAAAAAGAATTCGAGTAGCGTCGAGAGGTTTGCCATCCGATAAATCCTTAATTTTGGTCCTTGGGGCGAGATTGATGATACAATTAGCGATAAAAAAAGAGAAAGAAATGTCGTTTCTCTGTGGGCATCGTGTGCCGCGTGGCACGTCGCGGCGTCACCGAGTCCGCGGTGAGTCTCGAAACTCGATTCGGCTTTGAGCGACGAATTTCAAGCTCGAGGAAACTTTAATTCGCGATACAATGTCCATGGACTTTGAGGAGCGATCTCTCCCTCGCTCTCCCCGAGTTTCGAGGCTGCCCACTCGCCGTCTCACGCTCTTTCTCCCCTCTACTCTACTCACTGTCGCTCGGAAATCGATATATTTCGTCCACACGTTGGATGACGCATACAGTGTTGATTATTATTTTTTAATTGGGTATGAAAAAACGGCTCGCGAGCCGAGCCGGCCCGAGGCCGCTGATCTTGATCGTTCGTCCTGTCCGTGTGTCTGTCTATGTCCTGCGTATGCTCAAACGCTGCTGAAGTCACTGCAAAAAGCTAATTAATCTATAAGCAACTCGATGAAAACACACACAGTTAAAACACGAGGAAAATATGAGAAAAAATTCACCTGTTAATCTGACCGCTTCTGCGATATCGTATTATACGTATTATATATTAATTACTATATACCATATCTATCGGATCGCATCATCTTTATCTACTTGTATATGTATTCTACCACCACTACTATCACTATACCTACCCTTCTACTATAACTACTGTGATATATCGCCGCCTGAATCTTTGCCGTACAAAGCTCGAATGGCTTCGGCGTCTCGACCAGAGACCTCCCGAAGTCATCGAGTGACAAAAAAAAAGCAGAAATAAACTCGTGACTCACGTTCTCCGTCTAGTCTCGCTGATCTCCGCCTCTCGATATCCCAAAATGCACAAAATGATTCGTATGTACCGAATGTCGAGCCGAATTCCCCGATCGATCCGGCCGACGTTGCGGATTCAAGAGTCACGCTCGCTTCTCGGCAGTGATGTTTCGTGTCTGGAATTGCTGGGAAGAAAAACGACAAATGAAATGCAATTTACGTGTAACAATGTGTACCACGGGGAAACTTTGCAATCGCTCTAATTCCATCTGCCAGGCTGTGGAGTCGTTAACGCTGCCGTGTTCGGAAATTTCAGCGGCAGTGCAGCCTCGAAATTACCGATAATTTCCTCCTTTTCTGTATTGACTTTTTCGCACAATTATCCGCTCTTTTGTGGAGTAACTTTGTTCGAGTTTGCTTCTTGAAGAAACGATTTTTCCAACTTTCCTTCAAAACAAATGAAATTTTATTTCCTGATACAAATTCACTTGAATCAAATAATTCTCTCGAGTCCGTCGATCGACGAAATAAATTTATTCAAAGTGAAATGCGATTTTATTCTATCGGTGTAAAAAAAGCAGCAAATCCAATTGGTTTTCAATAGTAGTTTCAAGGGGTTTACAAAACGTTCGATCGAAAAAAAAGCGCTCGGTCGTTGGAAATGCGTTGCGGAATCGCACGAGTAGATGTAGAAACATTGACGCAAGCTAATATCCTGTTACCACAGTAGACACGAATATATCTCTCGCTGCAGTTGAATCGAGACCCTCGTATCCCGCAGTACTTAGATCCGTCACTTGCCCGCATTTCAATCGAGCAAAAAAAAAAAGACAAAAAAGAGGAGAGTGAAAAAAAAAGTAAATGACGAAGGTCGGGGATGTTTTCGAAAATACGAGCCACCGAGGCGACTGGTAAATAATAAAGCCGAGTGCGCCGAGCTCTAAAATCCTTTCGAGTAATCGAGGAATGTCCTTCGAGTGTACAAACAGCTTTTCTGCATTCGAGCGACGGTGCATTTCGTGTTTTCGTCGATATTTTCCAAACTTTCGCCGAGGACGAATATGCTCGCAAGTTTATTTTCGACGAGCGCCTCGAGTCACCGGCGCTCTGCTCTCTCTCTCTCTCTTTCTCTCTCGCTCTCTCGCTCGCTCGCTCTTTCTCTCTCTAGCTCTCCATCCGCTCGCTATGTACCTTTAGCCATGGCTTTACACACCCGTCCACCTTACAAAATCTATAATCTACCTATTTTCTCTGGCTTTTCACTTCCGAATACCGCGTCGCCTGCACTGCAGCTCCTAGCGCTAAGTATACACTCACTCTCGCAGTCTCTATCCGCTAATAGCGTACTCAGCGCGCTGCGCCAGAAATTAATGACGTTCGCTTGGACGGACGCGGTATGTAAATACAGCCGGGAAAAATAGCTGCTCCTGAAAAAAGGCTCCACTTTTGCTTCCGGCGTTGAAGCTTCTCGAATGGCAGTTGTAAAAAAAAAAGAAAAAACGAATAAACATCTTTCCATGCATTTATCGCGTTTAAGCGAGCGAAGAATGGTCGTCACGCTGGTCCCCAATTTGCCGGATTATCGAGAAAAGATTCGAGCGCGAGAATTATCTAAACATCAATTCGCCCGGCGACGGATGTAGCTGACTGGTTGGCTGGCGCGGCTTCTGACAATGACAAATCGCGCCACGACGATCGGTGGCGGATCGCGACGGCCTTGGAATATCGTCGAGTGCCGCGTACTATTAATTACCGATGCAGCCACGTAGCGCATTTAGCTCAATTTTCGTTACGTTTTTCTCGGCTCCCCCGAGGACCGATCGCCACGGCCATTCTGCGCATTAAAAAAAACAACAACAATCGTTAAAGTGATCTTTGAAGTGGTTGGTCTATTTTTCTTTCCAAGGGCTTCGGCCCGTTCACTGTCGAACAAACAAATAAATAAACTTAATTCATACGTATAAATATATTGTACCGTTGATGCTATTGATTTTGCTGTATCGTACCTTGGATTACGTAATCGTGCAGCGCCGTCTCGGCTCCATTTTAATTTCTATTTGCAGGCGATATTTGCTAGTAGCATACCCGAGATAATAGAGCTCGTAGGCAGTAGGTCCAAGTACAGCGGCGAATACAAGCGGGAACACGGAAAGAGGTATAAACAATGTTATACATTCATCAATCAATTCCTCTGTATCCTGTCAGTCAAGCTCTTTATTTGTATTTTTCGTTCCTTTCGATTCTTGTCACATGGCGTGGCCGGCTGGCCGCTAACACACAACGGACACACAAACATGTACATCGACATTATACGCAAACGCATAAAAGGGCATAACACGTGTGGCGAAGGCATAAACGGTCAAAGGTGTCTCTCGGAATTTGGGGGAAAGAGTCATGTAAAACCTTCAATCTCTCGGGACAAAATTATACACAAAGCTACGGTATTTTTTTTCTAGTCGAGCGGCGAGCGGGTTGTCATTCGCTGTAACAACACGAGATTCGTCGTACATTTTTGTGCAGTTGAAAATTAAAACGGCGGTTCATCTTAACGCGCGTTCGACCATTTTTTCCCGAATACGAATATATCTTTCGACAAATATTCCCGGATTGTCCGGGCGGTTGGTGACGCAAAGTCGCGATTCGATTTCGCAAACGTTGCTCACCGGAGTCGAATGTAACACACGAGTCCTTCGCCGTCGCCGAAGCTGCAACGAAGGTTCAAGGGCCGTTGCTTCGGCCTATCGATTTTGATATTATCATACGTCGAACCATCTGCCGTTGCATCACGAACGGTCCCACTATCAGTCGACCTTTTCCTCTCTCTCTCTCTCTCTCTCTCTCTCTCTCTCTCTCTCTTCCACTCTCCCGCAGCTCTCAGAAGCCTCTCTAACTTTTTCTGTATCTCTCTTCTTCTTCTCCCGGTATCTCGTCCGCTTAATTCGATTTAATCTTAATCGATTTTTTGTAATACGAAAAAGATTCGAGGATCAATTCCGAGTGAGGAGGAGCGCGGGAGAATTGGCGACCGCCGTTGCGGTGCCCGTTCCTTCGATTCCGGCTGTCACTTCCAGCTCGTACAGAGAAGAATCGAGGCAGGAATTCTCGTTGCCTCGGCCCTTCCTTCCCGCACAATTCTCTCCACCACAGCCACAAATCCAACACATTTGTTTTTTCCACAAACTCAGTCTTATACACTGTTGACTGTCCCAGCAGCAACATCACCGATGTTGCATGCTAGGAAGCTGATTATCATTACGGTCAAATTCGTACTTGATGTGCCGACAAAATAACAATGGTGTAATTTACATGTGTACCAACAATTCCGCAAGGACAACCTAGGAAAAACCGATGATGTTTCCCACAAAATAATTATAACGATATGAATGAATTGTTAGGAAAAGAAGAATTAAGAATTTTTCATCGCTTTGTATTCGTCGTGACTGCGTGCCGAGGAAGCTTCGTAAGCCACAGCTTGTAGCCCCCCCCCCCCCCCCCCGCATGACGTAACGCGACCACCCCTCGTGACATCGTTTGTATCCCAAACCCCTTGCCCTAGACTGCAGATAGAAAAAGAATCGAGTGAAATTTGAGCTACAAAAGAAGGGGGGAAAAAAACTTGGGAATTTGGGAGAGAAGTTCAAGTAAATTCCACTCGGTGAATCGCCTCACTCGGTGGAGAACGCGAGAGTGACGACTCTTGGAGCTTCTGCCGGGCCAAAAATCGTAGGGCGCAAGAATTTCGAAGAAATGTCTCTGGAACCCCCGAATCGCGAACCTTCCGATCAGCGAGTACGAAGCGAGCACGTTGGATGCCGAGTGTTTTGTGAGAATAATAGGCAATAGGCAATAAGAAATAAGAAATAAGAAAGTAAATGAGATAGACGAGGGCTATGCGGATCCGCAAAAGCGGATGAACGCGATGCAACGATGCGGGGCTAGGCTTTCTTGTGTTCTCACGGCAACGGATGATTGTGGGTGTGTAGGCGGTGTTCGCCAGCTGGATCCCAGAGATCACGGAGCTCGCCGCGAACCGCTGCAAGTACGGTGGCAAGTACAAGGGCGAGCGTGGACGCAGGTACCCCAGATAACACTTCCACCTATGTGGACAGCCTCTCTCTATCTCTATCTATCTATCTATTTATCTAACTCTGTCTCTGCTCTTTCTCTATCTATCTATATCTCTATCTATCCCTCTAACCCAGTCTTACTAACACTAGTCACCCCAGCCACCCCCCCTCTACTATATTATAATTCCTCGAGTTCTTTCGTAGACGCGTAGTTGACGAGATGAAAGGCAACAAATTCATTTGCTTCGATATATCACAATATGTGTGAATATATATTGAAGCAAGAGACAATCACCACCACGTATTGTTGTTGTTGATGACGAGGAGAGGAGCGATGCGCGCATGGATAGCGAAGTGGTTTTGCTATTGTTACACGAGACGACCTTTCGTCATTATCGCTCGTACGACGCTCTGTGTTATCCCGTCACCTCTGTGCTTGGAGAAACCGCGACGTTTCTTTCGTTTCTCACCTCGCCGGTTGGCGACCGCATCGTTGGATTTCTCCATTTATTTATCTCAAAGTTGCCGTTTTTTCTCCTATTTTAGTCATTCAATACCAGATTTAATGGTTGATTTTTTTCTCAAACTCACGACTCATCCTTTTCGCGCTCCTTGTTTTTTTTTCTCTCGACGTTCCGGAAAGCGTAGCCTCTTTGAAATGTTGCCTTTTAAAAATGAGCTTGTCACTAGATTCCTGATTCAATGGTCTCTTCGATTTTTTTCCCACAAACGCGCACACTAATTTTTCGCGCTACAGTTTGTACTTTCTCTCTGTCTCTCCCTCTCTCTGTTTTCTCGAGGTTTACTTGTTCTGAAAAGCTTTCTGTGTTGGTTGGCGCGCGCTGGCCGGACTCGTGGCCCCGTGACGTAGCAGAGAGAACGCGCCGTCGGGCGTGTAACCCAGTTCCCGAGGGCTTTGGTCGATCGAGGCGCGGACGAAAGAAAACGTTTAATTTCGTATCGATGCGGGAATACGGCTCATTGTTCTCGAACAAGCCGCCCCATCCCCCTCTGCCCCTCTAGGCTCCTCCGGGCTCCATTGATCCCAGTTCAAATAATTCGGTGATTCGCGTAAACGGCGCGCGACGCCGCCAAACATTTCTCCGAGCACAGATTTCCACGAGATTTCCAGATTTCTCTTCGTCCGCTGAATCATACAAAAACCTTTCTCGAGCGATCCGCCTGATCAGAGTTGCCGATTGTCAAGCAAAATCGTTGCATTAAAATGTATTTCTTGAATGAAAAAAAAAGAAAATAAAGAAATTAATTTTCCACAACAAACCGCGGCGACTCACCCCGTTTGTGCCGTTATAGGAATTTGAGAAAAGAAAAAAGAGACGAGGACCAAAAGAAAAGATGTAAATTTGATACTGTGAAGCGGAGCCACGGCTGCTATCCGCATCCGCCCTCTTTCTCAACTTCACGAGAATGACTGTAAAACTCCTCGCCCGACTATGATAACCGATTTGGCATTAGTTGAAAATCGCATCCCCGATCTATGATCGCCACAACCGTCCACTCTTTTCTCGTACACTCTCACCTATATATTTCAACTTTATTAATTCTGCTCACTATTCTTCTTCTTCTTCTTCTTCTTCTTCTACTTCTTCTTCTTCTCTTGTCACCCTTCTTCTTCGTTTGAGCCCTTGCGCTGATTCACTGCTTTCTTATTTAAAACCAAGAAGAAAAAACGCCACCACTGTTGTTTTTCACAAAAATTAGCGATCTTGATGACACACACTGGGTATTATTACTGCTTGACAATTTTTCTTTCGTTATAAGAACACACAGATACGAAGACATGTCACGTAATTTTGGTATTTATCGTAAAACGCACACAAAAAAGAAGAAGAAAAAAAAGAAAAACATCGACACTGTAGCTGAGACAGTATTCTTGCATCCGTCTAATTATATCTGCTATAATATCGAATTTATATTTCGTATCAGTAGAATTGTTCGTTCGCTCTACACGGTCCAAGAGTAGTTACAACCGTTTGTACACTTTTTCCGTTGTCTTTATTTTTATTTCGTTATTTTGTTCTTAAATAGAAAACTCACTCTTGCCGAAGCCCCTCGCACTCCCACGTTTTTGACAAATCGATTTTCAATTATCCACGGATGCAATTTGCCGGACAAATTCTTTTTTTTTCTACAAAACTTCGTTCCTCATGCGGGAAGAATAAACAAAGCACACGTAAAATTGAGAGACACTGCAGCAACGAGAGTAAAGAAAATGAAAAAAAAAACAACAATTGTTGGACACGAGACGTACACGGATTGGGTTTCTTGGCGGCATGCGTTAGAGTTCTCGCTAGTTTTCTTAAAGAATTCGCTCTCTCACTCACGATCGGTCTCTCTCTCTCTCTCTCTCTCTCTCTCTCTCTTTCTCTCTCTCTTTCTCCTCCTGTCAATCTGTCTATCTATCTTCCTCTCTTTTTCTCTTTCAATCTGTCTCTCTCTCTTTCTCTTCCTCTCTCTCAAGATCAGTTTCTCTCTTTCTCTCTATCTATCTATCTATCTCTCTTTCTCTCTCTCTTTCTCTCTCTCTCTCTCTCTCTCACTCTCTGAAATTTTGAGCGATCGAGTATAAAGATTGAGTTGACAAATGCAACGTCTGACAAGGCGAGAGAGCCACGTCATTACAATTGAATCGTATATGATAAACCTAGTGATACATGATACTATTATAATTGAAAGAATTTGGAAGATGCGTATATACTACACGTAGTTGCGGCAGTAGAAGGGGTGCAGGCGTAGGCACAACGGCTAATGTTTAAATCTAGGGGTTGTAGATAAACGCACGAATTGACGTAATGATATTGATATCACACTGATGCTGATAACGACGAGAGTGGAACGGCGCTACGGAGAGAACGGCGGTTTGCAAACAAAAAAACGAAACAAAGAAATACCTCAATTAGATCGAAATTCTTTGGCGCCCCAGTCGCGTTTTTTCGACTGATCCTCCAGGCAACGAAGCGGAGATTTTGCCTACAGACGCGACTCGGTGGGCCGCCCGTTTCCACCGTTCAATGCGAAGCCCTCGACGATAGACCCACTCTTGGCTGAGGCACTCGCTAGTCTAGTTCATAGTCCACATTGATTATTTTTTCGACTTTTTTTTTTATTCTGTTGTACTTGAGATCGTGATCGTACGCGCGTATGCCGTATCCTTCTGGCCTACAATTCTTTTACTTGCAACTTTAACATTTTTTTTGCATCCAATCGGTGAGGAAAAAAATCCCCCCCCTCGTAAAGTGACAACAAAAAATACGCGCGTGCGACTACTCTGACAATCACGAATATCACACTCGCCGGAAAACATGAAACAGCATCACAGAAAAGAATTTTGTCGTAATATTATAAGTAAAAAAAAGTGAAGCCGCGACACGCCACATGCCACCATCGGTAAGGGACAAACCGAACGAGGATATAAATATATATGACACGAGTTAGAGACCGACACTCGCCCATGTCCCAAGAAACACTCTCGGATTACGTTCGTTTTTTGGACTTCCGTTCGCATAAAATCTCGCCGTTTTTTTCGTTTTTTGCTTTTATTAAAAACCAAAAAAAAAATCAAGACGAGGGAAACGTTGCAGGGAGGCTTTTATTGCAGACACATTCACGCGTCTCACGGTGCACTTTTCTATATCCGTGCGCCACTTGGAGTTTCGCCGCGTTGTGAGAAAAAAAAAACGAAGTAAAGAAACGACAAGAAGTAGCAAAAAATTCTCGTCTCACGTGTCTGTTATTAAAATCCACTTGCAACCACTCGCCCACCGTAAGTTTACGTCGCTATAGAAGCAACTTTATATATATCTTTCTTCTCTTTCGTTTCTCCATAATCCTCCCAAGTTACACGAGGCTCTTGGAATGATGTTTGCGCATATCTGTCGATAGAGAGGTTCTCACATATTGTCGCAGGAAATCGAGGCGAATTCTCGATGGAAAAATTTGGAGAAATTGAAAACATGGAAACGAGCTACAAGACAAATTGGCGCTATGTTTTTCTTATTTAAATTTATCTCGAAATGATCTAACATCGGTGTGTCAAAGCGTAGGCTAACACGGGCTCCGATATGTTTCCAATAACCACTATTGCCGCTACATTCGTGACAAATGTGCCGCGATAATGCGAGAAATTAATATCCAACGCAAACTGCTCTTTCATCGTCGACTGTGCGAGGCGCTACCGATTTTCAGCAAGTGATATTCGCAATTAACGAAAGAAAAAGTGAAAAAGAAAAAAAATGTAGTGCTCTAACGCCGCTGACTAACCGGCGCGCTGTGTAGTGCGAGTTGCGTTGCGTTCGAAAGACCAGAGATCACTCGATCGATCGGGTTATCGCACTGTCTCGAGTTTCGCGATTTTAGCCCTTTCCCCCCGGCGGTAAATTATCATTTTCGTAACGGTGCGTGGGATTGTGCGAGAGCGGACATTTCGACTGTCGACTTTGCGGAATGTTGTTTTTTTTGGTGAGAGATCGTACATGAAAATAAACTAAAGACACACGAATTTTGCCGCAACGTTTGTGTTGTATATCTGAGGTATATTTAAAGCATGATGCTTTGTTTATGATGTTTTCCAATAGCTCCAATAACATATTTTTTTACTATAAATCAAATATAAATCGAATAGAATTAAATACAACAATTTAAAAGAAATATATTATCGAATCTTTTGGAAAAAAATGTCATTCTATTTCTCAGAGAATACAAAACGATTTTTGGTCACTGTATAATTATACATGATACATCTCGGCCGTCTTTTTATAGGGTTTAAATAGTCAAAAAGAAAACAGCAAATTGCATAAATGATAAAAATCGAGGCGTCCACTCTACGCAAGCCCATAGCGTGGTCAGCAGTGTGTGAGCGCCGCACACGACGACGACAACGACGACGACGACGACGAACTCCAAGATGATCGTCTCTCTCTCTCTCTCTTTCTCTCTTTCTCTTCCCTCCGTCTGTCTTCTCTCTCTCTCTCTCTATCACTCTCTCACTTTTCTTCTTCTCTTGATTTTCTTCGTCTGTCTATCTTTCTCTGTCGTGCAAATCCGCCCCAAGATGTGAGGGATGTTTGAACGTTTGAGTCGTCGTTCGAGTTCCAATGATAAAAAAGCCACGCTGAAAGACTGAGTAAAAGCGAACGTGAGAAAAACAATAATTGATAGAGGTACGAGCATTGTGTACCTGATGCCATGTATACCTGCCTGTGAAGCAGAGACAAAAACGAAAAAGAACAAAAAAACGCAAAAGAAAAAAAAGAAGAAAAATAGGTAGACGTGTCGGCACGTGTAGTTTGTTAGGCCTAGGCATAGGTGTGTAGGACCTAGGTGTAGGTAGCCTACCTATACCCCGTCCTTCAGAGTCACATGGGTATATACATTCAACCAAAATATATGCCTATCATTGGTATTCCGTAGGTAAAATACATATTGATATACGCCTATGTATTTGAAAAGTCTCTTTCTCTTTCTCTCTATCTCTCTATCGCTCTGTCTATCTATCTCTCTCTCTCTCTCTCTTTCTCTCTCTCTCTCTCTCGCTCTCTCTCTCCGTTTTTTGGATATTTGAAGAAGTTGGGCCGTGGCGCGCATAGCGGTACAGCACTGTCAATCGTGTCTCTATGGGTTGCCCCGCGGCCCTGTAGCTAATCAACAACTCTTTTTCGTTTCCGTTCATTATACAAAAAAATAATAATTACCACCCACCCAGCCCCCTTCGCCCCCCTCGAACCCCTGTTGAAAATCCCGCAAAACCCTCTGTACTACCTGCTTTCCATCGTTGAATTTGACTCTGACGTGACAGCTTCTACCTTACGAAAAAAAACAACAAAAAAAGAAATGCACAAGTAGCTGTGTATTATGGAGGTGAAAATATGTGACGATAATGATTGACAAACTGTTTGACGACACGACGCCTGAGCTACGACCGACCGCACGATACCGACCGAATCAACCAATCAACCAATCAACCCTTTTCAAGTGTATTGATGCGAGTGTTGTGTTCTGTTCTATCACGTGGTGTAGGCCATATTCGCCAGTTGTATCCCCGAGATAATTGACCTGATCGGGACGCGAAACAAGTATGGCGGCACTTTGAAGAACGAGCGAGGTCGCAGGTGAGACACAAACCAACTAGATTCCCACAAAATCTACCACCAAAAAAAAAGAAAAAAATACGTATATACCGTCCGTACCCTCCCGCTCCTTCTCACTCTGTACACTCTTCCGTCTGTCTGTCTGTCTGTATATCTCTCTTTCTCTCGCCCAAATCACTATATGTACTCGTGTGTATTGTGCGACGAACCTTCTTACTCCTTCTTTCAAATTTTTACATCCCTGTCCGCATTTCCGACCTCTCCTTTTCTCTCATTTCGTATACACGATTTTTCACAGAAGCAATGCAACTTTTTTTCACCAAGACGTTCCATCAATTACATTGAATTTTGATTCAACGAAACGTAATATATATATTTAAAAAACAAAATTATATATATATATAAATACAAACTAAAAATTCAATGTACAGATACTAGAAATTTGTATGCATGACCCGATACACAAAATGCAATACATAACTGCAAACTAAAATGAATGACTGGTGGAAACGGTAAAAGTAATTTCATCGAAATTTACTTGAATTGTAATACGAAAATACATCAACTTTACATTAATTTTATTCACGAGGTTGATGCATAAAAAATTGCAAATATTAACAATGATATTTAGCCCGGAAACCACTCGAAATTCCTCGTTACACGACTCTATTTTAAATACTTTTTGTACACAATTAAACAATAACATTGGAGAAACTCGAGGATTCTTAGTTGGAAATATAATAAACACTTGATATAAATCGCGAGAGTCCGCAGTTTCGATGTTGGGCTCTCGCTAGAGTTTCGCTCGGCTTTAGTCCGCCGACCCAACACCACAAAACCCAGTCCAACCCTTTCCAACCCGTCGCTCTTTCTCTGTCTCACTATCTATCTATCTATCTATCATTCTCTCTCTCTCTCTCTCTCTCTCTCTCTCTCTCTCTCTCTCTCTCGCTCTCTCTCTCTCTCTCTCTCTCTCTCTCTCTCTCTCTTTTTCTCTCTCTATCTCTCTATTGTTGTTCTCTGTCCTCCTGTGAACCCTTTCAGACACTCCAAACTAGCCTTCTCAAAGTCCCACAAGCCCACCACTACTATCACTGTCACTACCGCCACCACCACCACCACCACTACCACCAGTACCACCACCACCACCACCACCACCACCACTACCACAGATCTACCACACCCAGCAACTGGTGTTAGCTTGTTTGTTCACACTGACCGCACTTGGGACAAATACGGCTTTACCATGGACAGTTTCGCCTAATCGCCTCAAGGATCCAGGAATTTCGCGTCCGACTCCGGCTCGACTTAATCAAGACGCCGCGCGCTGTTCTCTCGCTCGCCGCAAACGCGACCCCGACGACGATTTGCCCTTTCGCCTCGCCCTCGAGGAATACCTATCATTGCCAAACCTTTTTTTTCCCCAAGTGCGCACATGCCAAATGTTTTCGGTCGATCGATTGTCAGTCACTTGCGTCAATTGATTGTCAACGGAAAGAATGTGTTTTATATTTTGTTAGCCTCGGTATTGAAAATTATCACCAATTTTCGAAACTTTGCGGAATTACGACAAATTGATTTTTAATAGCTTCAGCATTTCATTAAAAAAAATCACTAAAGATGTCGATCAACAATTCTGCATAATTCACAAACAAAAAAACAGACTGTTTATTATTGTATAACATTTTTTCAATTTACCAAAGAGTCCTTTGATTTACTAGCCGAGGCAAAAGGGTTGAAATATTCATCAAGTCTATTGATTCACTGACTGAACGAAAGGGGTAATAATTTAACTTAAAGCGCTAATCAATTGACTATCAATTGACCGAAAATGAAAGCACAATTCGCAAACGATTGTCGACTCATTGAACGCCAAGGAGCGATCCTCGCTGACGGTTCCGGTGACCGAAGTGCCAGTAGTTACGCCGCTACCAAAGCAGACGCGCAGCGCAAGTGATCACGCCTTTAAACAGTCAGACGCCCCGCGTTTCAGACCGAATAAAATACGTCGCGTCGCGGTGTCCACGTAACGTTTTCACTGCCTCGTTTCGTTTAATAACCCAACCGCGTTTTAGGACATAAATCGTCGCCCTCGTCGCAATTGAATCTTTAACGACGTTCGCGTTGCCCGCATCCGAGTATTCGATGATAATAAAATATGAAAATAAAGAAAGAAAAAAACGCACACTGTGTTCGTTCGTGAGCTGTATTTATCTCCGAGTGCAAAGAGTCATTGTCCAGCATGCGCCCTGCATATAACCAGCATCGAATGCATCTAATCCCCACTGTTGTAACAGTTCAGTGTAATATATATATATACGTTTATATATATTATACTAATTAACCTTGGTGTCTTAGTCAGCATTGATTATCGTTTGCGTGTCCGTGATACTTTCTAACAAGGATCAATGTTACAAGAAAATATATATATTATAACAAATTATATTGCGTCTCTGTGGAGACGAAGAAAATTACGTAGGTTCGTGTTCGATAATAAATGTGTTATAGTTGAGGTCTTCTCATCGGCAGTTCAAGTCGGAGTCCAATTTAGCGAGGTTAAATGTTTACCACGAAAAAACGGGAATAGTTCTAGCTCGGTCTCACAATCCGCCTAAATTTGTTCATTTTTCGATTTTATATACAAGTTACAGACAAGTGATGAAAAAAACAACAAAAAAAAACGAAAAACGTAATATACAAAATAAAAACAGTACGTGTAAAAACTGCAGTGAAAAGAGGTGCGCATAGCATCGTGCCAGGCTCTCGTGTCGTACACGAACACACACGCGTGTCATACAGTTATGTGCACATTAAAAAAAAAAATAACACACAAACGTCCACCGATCCACGTACACTCGCAACGATTTCACGGCATTAACGATTTTTTTTCTCTTCGTTTTTTTTTTGCCCCCGAATATTCCGTTGAACGTGTACATCGAGTACACACGGTGTACGGCACACGCAGACCTCTCATCGGTGGCCTTCGTCGCGGCTCGCGCCTGGTGGCGCAGGCCGCGCGGCTCCCCCTCTCCCCGCTCCCTCTAATCCGATGAAATATTCATTGCACCTTATTACGCGTATACGCGACGCGGTCGATTTCATCGCGCGAGGCGCGCTTGACACACGAAAAAAAAAAAAAACGACAAAAAGAAAATACTCACTGTACTCCGACTCGGGCGCGACTAATTCGCCGATTTCGCGACGATCGACACTCGAGATTCGTAGACCCGGTCGCGCACCCCGCGGCAATTCGACATTTTCCGTGCATCCGACTCGCGCGCACTGACACACAAGTCCAATCCAGAGTCGTAAATCCTCGTTAGTTTGAAAAATAAATCATGCAGTACGGTTCGTTTTGTGGGTGTGATTTGATACTAACATCATACGGCGATTTTAAAATGACGTGTGGACCTATAAATAGCTGCGCAAATACGTTATTTTCAATTAAAAACGAATTACGAGCGATTGTGAAGAGACGAAAGAGCACGGCCCACGATTACTTTCGTAATGCGTCAGCCGCGTCTCTTCGTTTTTTCCCCGAAAACCGCCGTGACATTTTATCGAGAATAAATATTCTTCGCGGCCATTAGAAATCGTACACATTGCATCACGATGACTCCGTGTTACTATTATCAATCGATTATCGGAAAACCAATAGTACCATCAAGTTTATTTCCAAAAGATTTCGGGATTTACGACTCCGGTCCACTCCTTAATAATCTCACCCGGATTACACCCGTCCAATAACGCCCATGCACTCACGATCCGACACAACACAGAGAAACCACCAACACGAAGAAAAAAAAGAGAAAAAAAAAGAAGCGCGATGTCCTGCGTGGAGAGAACACCCTCGAACAGCCATTGTTGGATAGTGGATTAGGTCCTTTTTTCGTCACAAATCGATCACCGATACTCTCAATGCTCATGATGAATTCAATAGTCCGTCCGCCCATCGGCCGTTCAATTTCTCTCTTTCACCCCGACGCATTCTCGTTTTATCTCTTCTCCTCCCCGTTCCACTTTGCATCTGTGGAGCAGCTGCATTTGTTCTACTCAGTCTCCAGGCACTACTGAATTCACAATGAGCGTGAATTTTCAGTCACTTTCTTAAGCGTTTTTTCATTTATTTATCGCCCCCCCCCTGCCCGCCCCTTCACCCCCCTCACCGAGCCACACCCAACACTGAAGCCGAAATGAGCATGGAATGGCTGTGCAATGACGTCCTGATATTAACGATCGTTTTTTTTTCCTTTTTCTTCGTTTCGACATTTCTCCCTCTCACGATGCACACGCAAATATTTTTCTCCTTCTTTTTCGTTTTCTATATTTATTCTATCACAATGCCCACCACACTCACACGGAGACAAGGAAATGATACACACGAATATATATATATAAATACGATATATACGATATACCACACTTTTGCGTAGATCTAGTTCTTATTATTATATATTAATCCACGAAATAGATGAGAAACCTTATTGTTTTGTGCTTGAACGTTTTTTGGTAATGAACTAACACGAACGAGCCTGCTGTCACTCACATGTTACATGAATTATTATATATACATATATACATTATATATATATATAATTGAGAATTAACTATTACGTCCTAGCGTGAATTAACTTGTACATAGGTGTCTATAGTTGTTCGATTACGTTAGTCGGCTAATACGACTCACTCCATTCCTATCGATCCCGGTAAGTTTGGCCATTATGAATTGACTACATTCCCGCATCTTGTCGTTTGTTCGGGCAACTCCGGAGGGTTTCAAAAAAATAAACAACACGTCTTATTTGTCCGGTTGTGGGTGCTCAGTTTTTTTTTCTTTCTCTCTCTCTTTTTCTCTTCTCTCTTCTCGCTCAATGTGGTAACGGTGATTCGGGTCTCGCCTTCACGAAAATTCTCGTTGCGGGTTGATTTTTTTTTTTTCAAAAATTACGTTCAAACTGTCTCTTTCGAAATTTACTCGCGGTTCGATTGACACGTGCACCACAAGGCGATAGTGTCGAGTCCAATTTTTTTTCAAACCGTAATATCACTCACAAAATGGATACATCCAGATGTACGACGTTCCCTCGTTCGAATGATCAAAAAGCTAAAGAAAGAACGAAAAAAAAAGAAACAAAAGAAAAAAACGACGATAGAGGGAATTGATAATAGAGTTGCCATAGCCAAGTAGATATTCGATGTAGCACTCGTGGTAGTCGCTTGTACGATTTCATTGAAAGTTCCTCGCGACTTTGATCGTTAATGATGCATCGAAGGCGGACCGGTCTAACGATTATTCTGTGTTGGCAGACACATTGTTGTGTGCGGCCACATCACCTACGAGTCTGTCTCGCACTTCCTCAAGGATTTCTTGCACGAGGACCGCGAGGATGTCGACGTAGAGGTCGTCTTCTTGCATAGGTATGTTGCCCAATTTCAGTGTCACTCTCTTTCCTTCTTTTTCTTCACTCGGTTAATCTTTCATTTTCCAATTATCAAGCGTTCATTTCTCGTACTTGACTAAATGTGAATATCGATGTGAATCTCTCCCGTGCTATCTCACTCTATTCGAATAATGTGGACGTTCGGAGGCGAGGACGAGCGCGAGGAGTGGCTCGAGCACAATTTCTTCACGATTCTCTTCCTCACTTGTGTCAGAGTCCGAGAGTTTGCCATCGTCGGACGGGGCCGGTTTTGTCTCGTCGCGTGTCAAACACGTCGTTGATTCGCTTCAACTCGATACATGCCACAGATTATACAGTTTATTTTCTCTGATTCTCATTTGTGTATCACTGTTGTAATCTAAAAGAAAATATATAAAACATTGGTGGTCGGTGAGTATGCCAATTAGCATAAGAGACTGAGATAGCAACACGATCGTTGCAATCCAGGGTGATCAAGCCTCCTGCCTTCACTGCGTGCGAGACGACGAACGAGTGAAAAAAAACAGAACACAACAGCAGCGAGAGGTCGCGCGGAATCATTTTATTTTTTACCTTTGGAGAAATAAAATTGCACGTGCGAGTGACACCGGCTCGACGGCTTGATCGCCCTATCGTAAGGAGTGGCCTGTGCTTCCAGGAAAGAGCCTGATCTCGAGCTGGAGGGTCTCCTCAAGAGGCATTACACGACCGTGGAGTTTTTTCAGGGAACGATGATGAATGCCGTGGACCTAGAACGTGTCAAGGTATCCACGAAAACTAGCCAACCACCACCACCACCACCACAACCAAACACCGTCACAAAACAAAAATCCACCACAATCCAAGCCTCACTCGACAACACACGCGGTTCATTCCAACGTCTCGTACATCTTTGGACAAGGAAAAAAAACACACACACACACACACACAACAACAACAACAACAACGACATTTATTTTTATTTTTTTCCTAGGTTTTCGGCAATTATTCGCCTGGGTACTCGACAACGACTTGATGGATCGATCCTCCCCGATCGATCGTCGATTAAGCGCACCGTTTATCGTTTTCGATATACATGGCTATATGTTTGTTTTATACTGTCCATATTTTCGAGATTTTCCGTAGGGTTATTTTAGCTCTCTCGCGCGCGTTAGGTAACGCGCCACCAACCACACGTAATACTCTGTCCTATGATTTACTTGAACTCTTTCGCTCATTATATTTATAGACTATCATATTCATACTATTAATTGCGAGCAACGGGCTGTCTCTCGTCGAGCCATTCGAAGCTACTCTCGTCCCGCAGTCTCGTCACGCTCTCTAACAATACAACGTGGATGTCTCAGTCATTGATCGTCTTCACATGATTCATAAAGAGAGATACGGATACGTTTTTTTTTTTTTTTCCTTTTTGTTCTCATACGATAAAACGGAAATAGAATAATCGTAGTGTGTAATCGAGATTTTATTTACAGTCAACGACAACGAAAATGGCAATTGATTCAAGAGCTCGAATCAATTGCCACTTTCATCGCTAGATTTTCTCTCTGTAGTGAAATAGAAGACTCGAGAAATATAGTCAGAGCCGAAAGTCGATTCCTCGAAAAGAATTTCGAGGGATCGATTTTCGGACCTTTCGACCGGTAGTGAGATTTATTGATTCTGACATCAGGCGACTTTGACAAATATCTTGCATTCCAGTGACAAAAACGGTATTGTATCCAGGCTCTACTTATTATACTCGATAAGTTAATAAGTTACTTCAGTTTAGTCAATAATGATTAGATACTTTTACACATCTTTGACTATGCCGATTCGTTTGCGCGAAACGTTTGGGGAGATTCGCCGCAGTTTATTCCCACGATATTCGTGCGAAAAAACTCGATAAATTGACCCCTTTTTGAGCGTCCTCAAGCGGGAAGCGAGGCAAGTGCATCGTAGCTACAACTGCATCGTGACTACAACTCCAACTCTGATCAGGTCAACGTTAATATCGCCTCATCAATTCATCCGTAATCTCAAAAATATGCCTGACGAAAAAAAAAAGAAAAAAAAATTGCCCTCTCTTGACTTTGCTGTGCGTCAGTGACTGGTACATCCATTGGACCTTCCGCGAAACCGGAAGTACGTTGAAAACCGCGCACCAGTCTTCCACCTGCTCAGAGTATTTCTTTTTTTGCGCAGACGAGGGATAGCGTCGTACACGTAGTTGAGCAACCGCCTGCCAGTGCATGGTATGCTGTATTGAGCTATGGGCCAGGATCAGCGTGCAGTAGATGAGCCATAGAAAACAATTTATATATTATGTAAATACCATATTAGTCCATACATATATACATATACTTATATGTATGTATATCAGAGTTGTGAATCGTCATTAGTTTGAGAAATAATTCTTGCAGCACGGTTCGTTTTGTAGGTGTAATTTTATAATAATAACCCGCGGCGATTATAAAATGACGTGTCAACTTTTGGATAACTGCATAGATACCTCATTTTCGATAAAAAAAAAAAAAAGAAAAAGAAATGTGGGCACTTGCGAAAAAGATGGAGACGGTCCGCCGTTACTTTCGTGATGCATGAACCGCGTTTCTCCATTTTTTCCGGAAAATTATCGCGAAATTTTGTTGAGAATAATAATCCTTCGCAGCCATGAAAAAATGCACACGTTATGTTATAATGAACTCCGTGTTACTGCTATTAATGAATAATCGTAGAACCAATCGTATCGTCAAATTTATTTCTCAAAGGTTTATATTAGATTGACAACTCTGATATATGTATATCAATTTGGTTTGTACGAGAACCGAGGAGCCAAGTGCGTATCGTGTGTGCCGAAACGAGAGAGAAGAATCGCACGTGTCCTTGGCTGCATCGCCCGCCCGCCCGTCCGCCCGTCCGCCCGCCCGCCCGACAGAGTTTGTATCCAGATGAACGAGACGCGGAGGAAGGAGAAACAGAACCGCGGGCTTCCGAATTGTTAGAATTAATGTCGTGTGGGATTTGTTGTTGCGTCTCGTGGTTCGAGAGACGAGAATAAAAGAAAGAAAAAAAAGAAAAAAAGCAAAAGGAGAGGTCGAACCCTCGGCATTACTGTGACACGATAATATATCGTTTGATCGGGTTTGGACTGACAGGAAGCCACCAGATCTCGAGCTGGAGGGACTGTTCAAGCGGCACTTCACCACTGTGGAGTTCTTTCAGGGCACCATCATGAATCCCATTGATCTGCAACGGGTGAAGGTGAGTTAACGATGAACACACGTTAAACCAGCAACCAGCCGATTGCAGTTCACACTCGAACATTTGTCTGACCCTACTAACCAACTTGTCTGTGTTAACCAAACTCCTCGTGGGCCCAAACAACGAAAAAACCAAACAAACTAATTCCCCGGATGGCTCGCCAAAGCTCTGCTCGCGATTTTTTTTATCGTCGTCCGCAATTGCTACCATCGTGTCTGTTTTCTCACTCGCTCTATTTCTCTCTATCACTCTCGCTCTCTCTCTCTCTCTCGATTACCGCCTCTACTCAAGAGCTTCGAAAATGTTCTCTGCGCGAAAACAAAAGAAAAGAAAAAAACGTGTGCTTGGACTTCGGTTTCATTGGGAAGGACATGGCGGGACTAATTGATTGCCGTTTAAAGCCATAACGACGGAAGGGGTTGACGAGCTATAATAACGCGCAGCAGGCCTCGTTGTATCCTGTACTACCTACCTGCGGGCATGGTTGTTGCCTGCTCAATGTTCTACCCGTCTCGTGTAATGATGTCGTAACAATTGATTTCACCTCAACGTAATCGTAACTCGAGTGCCGAATTGCTCGGATCATCCGCTGCTACTTGTCTCTCGGCCGAGCCTCGATAGACCTTCACTACATATACATATACCAATTGTATGTATATACATATCACACGCCCCCCCCCAAGCCCCCTCAACCCCAACCCCCCAGCCACGGTGCCACCATAAGCATATATCGTCGTCTATATCTCTTCAGCACTGACCACATTGGCCTCCTGTAAATCGCAGTCGATCTTTTCGGTTATCAATGAGGATTCTAGAAATCCCTGCGAGAACAAAATCTGCCATTCCCACAAATTTTACCGTAAAGCGGATCAAAAGAACCTCAGGCTTTTGCCTCAGATTCATCGAAAAGTCATCTCTTCTTCAATCTTGTTTTTTGTGCTACGCAAATCTCGATTAACGACTCAACAGACAGGATTTTTTTAACGCCACCCTGATACATTGTAGCGACGATGACTATATTAAATCGTTGAAAAAAAAAGTGCAATATCGTTTTCTAATGATAATAATGAAATAGATGTCACCAAATCGGTTGTCAGGGCTGCGACGATTTTACACGTGGCAACGACGTCATTTTTATTCCCAATTTTTTTTTTTCTTCTTTTTCTTCATTGAGACCAATGTGTTACATCTATGGATTTAGACCCATGCCTGCCGTCGACCCAGGTGGGTAAGTGCTCTTGTTTTTGTGGAGCCTGATGTTACAAATCGTTACTAGTGACGTAGAGAATAAGCATAGAGCAGTTTAAAGGCAGTCATCGTTGATTTTTTTCTCTTCATTTTTTTTTTTTCTTTTTTTTCCGACGACCCAGCGAGACCCGTCGATCAGCAAACAGTCTAGCAACGTTCCACCGTATTTGTATATATTTATCGTTAGAGTATCGTGTTAGTTATCTTACATCCCTTAGACGCATATATTTATATATATGTAGACTTCCTCTTCGATCACCTGCCTGTCGCGTGACGCTTTTACTCATTTACTTCTATAGTTGACTACTTAATCGGGCATGCCTGTTGGACATTGTTAAAAATGTTTCCAAGTTTTGGTGCATAAACTGCATAAGAAGCCAACCAAGAAATTTTAGTATTTTTTCTTCATCGTCACTTTGACATTACACTTTTGTAGATGGATCTTGGCATACCAGTTTATGCATAAAAACTCGCGGTACTTGTACGTTATTCAAGTAGATTTTTTTTCTTACAGCGTGAAACCGCTTTTGACTTGAATAAAAATCCAGTACTACCAGTTGCGTAATCTGTGTAAACCCCGTAGTTAATCGACGTTTAGCGTATCGACTTTGTCGTTTCACCCCTCTGTTTTAAAATCGTTGTGTATCTCATTGAGAATGCGTCTGAACCTGCTTTTGACTTAATTGCAACGCTCTTATAACAAAAACATATATTTTAGCAGTAAACAGTGCGATACTTATTATCAGGCAATTTGTCTTGAGAAAGAAAAACAGAATAGCAATGCTTCATTCGATGGATTTTAAGTTGAAAATTGCCGCTAATCCCTCTCGGGGTTTCGTGATTGTCGAGCGATTTTAGTCAATTTCATCCGATTGCCGGAGTCGCTTTTAGTGGAGATTTTTCGTTTGTTTTTCAATCGAATGCGGAGAAGAAAAAGTTGGTGTAGCGTTCGAGCGACGGGAAGTTCCGAGCATCGATTCATCGAGTTCGATATATAAAACACAATCGCAACGCATTCTATATACTCAATATATATTTTATATATATCATCTCCCACTGAAATTCCCTTCACAACGCGCGTTTCGGTGTCGACCGCGAGAACGAGGATGAAACTTTTGCCCGATGATTTTTAGGTCCACGAGGCCGACGCGTGCCTCGTCCTGGCTAACAAATACTGTCAGGATCCCGACGCGGAGGATGCGGCCAATATAATGCGAGTCATCTCCATCAAGAATTACTCCGACGATATTCGCGTTATTATCCAACTTATGCAGTACCACAATAAGGTGAGTCGTCGCAAACCATCCTATCCCCCACGAAATCCCATTGGAACTTCTCGACTCCCAATTATCATTCTTACCCGACACTACAACATACTTAGACCGAATGCTCATTAATTAGATTGCTTTTTTCAATATAATTAGCGGCTTTTTCATATCTTAGCTATTTCACCTTTTTGTCGAAATGATATGCAAATATTTTGCATGTGTTAGTACAATAATTCTTTAAAAAAAAAAACAAAATTCTCATTCTAAAAGGCAAATAAATGGATGGTGAAATGTCTGGAAGTGTTGGGCGTAAAATGGTATATAAAACAAATTGTACGATTGCATCGTTTAAAGCAATTTATTGAAACAAAAGTTTGTGTTAAATTTTAATGACCGGTTTGTGTAAAAAAAAAAAGTACTTGGAATACTGCATTGAATTTCAAGTGAATTTCACGTTAAATGGATCGTTTTTGGTTCTATACAGGCCTATTTATTGAACATTCCATCGTGGGACTGGAAGCAGGGCGACGACGTGATCTGCCTCGCCGAGCTCAAGTTGGGCTTCATAGCGCAGTCCTGCCTCGCGCCGGGTTTCAGCACGATGATGGCCAACCTCTTCGCCATGCGCTCCTTCAAGACGGTCAGTAAAATCGTCCTCCGGCCGCCTTTTAGATCATCTATGCATGTGTGAATCGTCGTGACAAAAAAACGGGTCGTCCTGTCGTATGGAACGAATTGAGTTCACAGTGAAAAATTAGCGGGCTGCTAAAAAATCACACGAGTCATTTATCACGTATTTTCAAGAATATTTCTTTCATCTTTATTTGAAAAAAAAAAAAAAAGAAAAAGAAATCATAATACCATCGTCGAGTCAGAAGAAGACAAAAATTGTCAGCTCTTTTCGAGCGTTTCTTTTTTTTTTACTCGTCTTTACCGATACTTTCGCCTGACTGCGGACGACACATCAGTACATGCATAGGCCGCGCGTGTATTTGCGAATAGAAATGGTTGGTTGATTGGAACCAGTCGCCCGATATGCAGGCTTGGCAGAATGACTACCTGCGTGGAACCGGAATGGAGATGTACACCGAGACACTGAGCCCTACCTTCATTGGAATGCCCTTTGCCAAAGCCACTGAGTAAGTCGCTCCATGACCAAAAAAACCAACAACAAAAAAACGTCATCCAGCAGAACGTAAAGCTCTGATTCAAGAGACTCGACTGTCCCACAATCCTCGCCTGTTTGTTCATTTTTCTTGCCCCTTTTATACAAACGCGGTTTGATTAGCCCCGTTGAACTCACGCTTTGTACTAATAACCGTCGGTCTACGCGGTTTGCCGTCATTTTTTCATTCTTTTCAATAAATACAACCAATTTGATCTTAATATTTTTTCTTATTAAAAAATTTGTGACACTAAAACCGAATCGAAAGACTGGACGAAAAAATTATAATTTCTTTAAAAGATGTTAAAAGGTCCATCGGACTCGGAGCAATTTGCGTTTTTATTTGCCGTCTCTCGTGTCTCCCGCGTTCTCGTCACGCGTGTCAAATGTTAAATCATTTAATCCTCGCTTTAACGCGGCGTCAAGATCGCCTGACGCGTCTGACGCCGGGTTTTTGATCCTCGTATGAAAAAAAAAAGAAAAAAGAAAGAAGAAAATTACGTTCGTTCGGTGTCTCTTGAATCGGAAGAAAGGGATGAAGCTTCGCCTCGCCTATGTCTCTCACTACGCTCCACTCCGCTATATATTGAACCTCTATATAAACGTGTCAACAAAAATCAACGTATATATATATTATACATATTTACTGTATAAATCGTATCTGTGCTACACCTAATCGATGTAAGACCACCCTTCATCGCTTCAGTAACTCCGTCTACTTTTCACTTACTATATATGCAATGATAGTTACGTCATTGTTATCAACGAGTTCGGTTTCCATCCGACTATAGTCTAGTGATGCAAAAATGCCGTACCGATCGTGGGATGTCCTCCGACAGTGATCTTTATTTTTCTTTTTTTTTTCTTTCTAATATTATTTATTTTCAATCGGGCAAGCAGAACCTGGTGGCGAAATCGAGAAACGTTCAAAGATGCCGTTTGCAGGCTCGTGTATCACGGATGGCCCAGTAATTCTGTTTCGGATGCATTTTTTCTTTCTTTTTTTACTGCCAAAATGATCGAAAAAGTAACGTCGAACGGAAGTATCTTTTGCAGAAAAAAAACTTTGGATAATGCTGAAAAATGTTCCTCCACTTCCACCCTCGATACTCAATCCCACCGCATCTTCTCATGATCACTCCCGACACACTGGTTACCCGTCGTCCGCCAGACGGCGAAACGTCTACGTAACGAAAGGTTCTCGCAAGTGGAATATGCCGCCAACCTGTATATAAGTCGGGCCGATTGCTCTGGCGAATTGGTCTCAATGCCGAATCCTCGGCATTTTGACGTAAAGAAATGGAAAAAAGCAGTCAGATCACCATCGCGGATAAATCGACCTGAGCATTCAACCCGGCATCACCGGGCTGCATCCTAGATCACGCAACTGCAATCTTTTTGTTCAAGCTGGTGCGGCCGTCTCTATCGAGGACCTGTACTTGTATAATAATAATGATATAGTAGTAATAATAATGATGATGATGATAATAATATTGATAATAATGATAAGATTGTTTGGAGTTTGAAGGCGCGATTTGTCAGTGAGGTGGGAGAGGCGAGATAAGGCGGAGCGGCACAATTAGTGCGTTTGCCTTGTGAACCGTCGGACAAGAGGGAATGCCTGATGCTGGCCGAGGAGAGTTGATGCATGTGGCGTGTGCGAGCGATCGATTGGCAGATTGAATGCGTGTTCGAATGGAATTCCATTATCAGCAGGCGCGCCTATATAGCCTTAAGCCCACGGATATCGCGCGCTCCCGATCGATTATACTGCAAACTTCGTCCTCCCACCCTCCATACGAGAACCCTCCCCCCTCGCCCCTTCTCATTCACCACCACAATTGATACGTGCGGAGAAAATAAATAAACCGTGCATAAATTATAATAATCGCGTCGGATTCTCGATGTACGAATCCCGGACGCGCGGTCTTCGGACAGTGGCCGTTTAGAAATGAGGTCAAGAGGTCATACGAACAATTTGATTACCGGTGAACGGATGACCCGTTCCATCCCTCTCTTGTGTTCCAAGCCCAAAAGTCGTCGTAAAGGTCGTTTCTCGAGCGCTTTTCGATCGGTCCTTCGGTCGAGACGACTTTGAGGATATCTTGGTTGAAAACTGTGCTCGAAAAACAACGCATAAGACGACTTTAAAGTGTGTCTTTCGGAGGTGCTTTTTTCCAACATCTTTTTTTTTATTACCGTCGAAAAATTTCCGAATAACGTAACATGGAAAAATAACGAAATAACACGACATTTGGATGTTGAAATGCAAAAAGCGCGCGACAGTTAAGAAAAGCATGAATTTCTCTTAATTCTTTACCGTTGACGGGTTGAAAAAGAAACTAATTCGTCCCACCCCCTCTGATTGTGCAGAGGACAAAAGTCTAATGGTAAAAGAAAAATAATTAAAATGAACGAAGACCAGAGAAAGATTTATCGAAAAGACAGCCAACTCCGTGATTCACTAAAATATGATAATTATCATTCAGCAAGATAGCAGCAGACGATTGAGTGAAATAATTTGGCGAACCATAGGGGGCAAATGGCAGGCGGGGGGCGAGGAGGAAAGGAAAGGAAAGGAAAGTGAATATGAAATCGGAGAGTGACTCTCGGGGGTATAGCGGGGTTGGGGTGAGATGCATGTGAGTTGGCGCGCGCGTCGTCGGTGACCCGCGGGTCAGGCTGCAGCACTCAGCCCGCGGGGAGTCGCGTGTAGCACTGGAAGGTTTGATGACGTGGAGCTGGTTGGTTGGTGTTTCAGTCGCCGGACACTCAGGCGTGGCAGAATGATTACCTGCAGGGCACGGGCTGCGAGATGTACACGG
Source organism: Pimpla rufipes (assembly GCA_963932165.1). NCBI lineage: Eukaryota > Metazoa > Arthropoda > Insecta > Hymenoptera > Ichneumonidae > Pimpla > Pimpla rufipes. Next base: position 230,268 of record OZ010630.1, read on the forward strand.
AAACCCTCTCCCCGTCCTTTACCGGGATGACTTTTCCCCAAGCCAGCGAGTAAGTTCTCGCTGCCAACCGCGGCTGCCACACATGCAAACTTACTCTCATTTTTTTCATATATAACTATTTACAAACGACTTACTTACTTTTGTCTTCTCACTCACACACTCACCGCTATGGACACAAGGCACACACGTACATCTCTCTCATCTTTCTTTTTTACTCCTCATTCTCTCTCTTATTACTCTCTACGGTTACACACAGCCCATACATAGCCGGACCTCGTATTTCCCCCTCTCTATCTCTCTCTCTCTCTCTCTCTTTCTCTAGTTCTTTACAGAGTTGCAAAACCTCACTTTGAGAAATAAATTTTAATAATAACAACCTGCGGTGATTAGAAAATTATGTGCCAACTTTTCAATAGCTGCACGGATGGAATCGCGCGATGCTCTATATTTTTTCGAAAAATTACCGTGAAATTTTATTGAGCACTGATATTCTTCGCAGCCATTAAAAAATGTAAACATTATATTATAATAACGCCATGTTATTACGTACCATCAAATTTATTTCTAAAAGATCGAGGGATTTCCAACTCTGGTTCGTCTCTCGATTCTTCTTCTCTTTTGCCACACGTTACAGTTTCTTTCTCTCTCTCTTCTCTGGTTATATCCCGTACGGTGTCTATCTTGGTTGTCTGTACCCATGGTATCTTTGCGGTAAAACCCCAGCCCGACTTTTCTGTTGACCGTGAGAAACACACCATGATTAAAAAAAAGGAAAACAAGTGGCCCAGACCCCCGACCAACCCACGAGCCTCGAACCGCCACCCGTCTCATTTGTTGTCAATACGTCACACACCTTTTATGCGTAGACTAGTTGCGTTTTTTGGGTATCCAAGCCCCGCCGCCGGTTACCTTAGATCTTTGTATGCGGTACGACTATACTTTTTTTAAACGAACCCGCACCTCTCACCCGCACAGTGCACAGTTTTGCATTTTGGTGATTCATTTTTGTTTTCTATTTTTCTCTCTCTCCATTTTATCCCTCTTTACTTCTTCTTCTTCTTCTTCTTCTTTTGACGATTGAATCCCCTCTGTTCTGATTAATTATATTGGCGAAAAGTCGGTTGATTTTGTAATGCGTACATCGTAGGTACATGTTTTATTATACGTTTGTTTTGGGACATGCAAGCGGCGTGCGTGCGCGCTCTCCGGCCGAGGCTGCGAGGACGCCCGACGCGTATGGTATACGGTGGATGGATTTGTATATACTCGTCTCTTTCTCTCGTAGTAGGTATATAATGGTGCGCCGTGTCCCCGCTGCAAAATTGGCACGCTCGGCGAACGCGGGCGCGTGAGAAACACTCGCGAGCGCGAATCCTGAATTACGGAAATTCCGTCTGTCGCAGAACGAATTCTCGCCCGTTTGGCCTCCGCCGCCGGCGATAAATTGGCAACCGCGCGCAGCACGCTACGCCAGAAACGCTTATGCTCCGACCTGCGGCAGGACTAATTATTGCTCAGGGTGTCACGAGGTTGGGACGCGCCGCGCACTATCGCGATATCACCGCGGCCGCGACCGGCTTTCCGGCTTTCCGCCAGCCACCCAACAGCTGAGCGTCGAGACGCCAAGCCAGTTGAGGAGCTTCGGTCGGTCCACAGTCGAACCTCCCTTATTACTCATTATTCTCAAACTTCCTCCTTTTCGTACTATTTTTATTTCATCTTTTTTAACAGTCTTCACGCAGTCGTCAACTTGAATCACTATTTATTTTAGAGGTGTGCAAATATTGGACGATTTCAAATATTCGAAAAAATATCGAATTTTCGGTAAATTCGATAATTGGAGTCCGAAATAAGCTACAAATTTAATAATTAATTGGGACATGCGAAGAAAATCTACATTTAGAGACAATACTAATCAATAGAGACAATGTCAGGTTTTTTTACAAGCAAATCAAGCGCTCGACGTTTTCGGAAAGCAATTTCTTCCGTCACAATATCGCCGGCTGAAGAAAACCATTCGAGATTTCTTCGAACAGTCGATAATTTTCCGAATACTCGATCATCTTTCGAACATTCGATAATTTTTTTAATATTCGATAATTTTTCGTATATTCGATAATTTTTCGAATATTCGAATTCATCGAATATTCGTCTCGAACACTATTCGCACACCGCTAATTTATTTTTCTATGCGTAGCAAAATTGATGATTTAGAAAGCAAAAAATGCGAGCATCCATTGTTGTCTTGCTGACAAATTCAAGTGTTTGGTGCAGTATGAATTTTCTTTACAATTCGTCTGACTTATTTGAAGCAAGATAGATGCACCGACCGAACGTCCTCAACGGAGAAACACGAGGTCTGTGGGTGAGAGGGAGCGCGGGAAAGGAGCAAAGGGACGGAAATTGTGTTGCAAAGCCTGTCCCGGACACGCGATATTTCAGCCCCTCGCGCGCGAACCGATAAACTTCCAAATACGTTCGTTATGGCTGGCGTGACCGCGTCGTAAACGTAGTCGCGAAACGAGATGCCGGCCTTGAGAGCCGACAAAACGCGCTTGGCCCCGATCGATCATCGGCTTGTTACGAATTTTCGTGCGGAAATTCTCCGCGATCTCCCTCGATTCCTCGTAATTCAGTAAAAACTGTAGCGAGTCGTGGAACACCGGAGTCGACCCGTTTCCGCAACACTCTCTCTCGCTCTTGCACCACGTGTGCGTTCATTCTGCGCGTCGTCCCCAATTGGAAAATCTTTCGGAGCCGAAGGGAAAAACTAACGAACAAAATTGTCAAAATCGAACCCCGGACGCATATTTATCATTTTTAGTTCGTCGGATCTATGATTTACGTCCTGAAAAAAAAAAAAGCAAAATTAGAACGAACCATAATGAAGCAGAAATTAGTTATTTTCACGCACGAAATGCACTCTCACCGTAGTCTGCATCCACTGCGAACAAAAAAAAACTTTGCATTTCTTTTGCAGTAAAAAAGCGACTTTTGGCACGATTCTTGATCACTGAAGCCAGCCGATTGGTTTGCGTGTGTGGGAGTACTTGAGCTATTACAACATAAGAAGCGGCCCTCTCTTAGATCCTAGATAGCCGATCGCGACACGCAAAAACAGCTGCAGCTAGACTCTTTTCTCTTGTTCCACGTGTAATAATGTAAATATGTATTCCAAGCTGCGTACAGAGATGGCTAAAACTGTCACGCGATCACTCGAATGGTACAAAAACGCTTTAAAAAAAAACAAACAAAAGAAAAAAAAATTCAAACCGGGCCGAATTTGTCGTCAGCCGTCTAGTATCTCATGTAGATTATAGCCAGGAATAGAGAGAGTTAGACTAGTCGCCCACTAGATATCCCTGATTTATTACATGTTCTACATAAGACTGTATTTTACATAACGTATTTACTAACCGATTGGAGGACGTTTTTCTTCACATCGTCCGCGCCGCTTCTGGATGTGCATGTTGTCACCGCTGCTTCTCTCACGCTGTAAAAACAACTGCGCGCATTTATGAATTGCCGACGATTTTGCGCTGCACGAATTTCCGCCTTGGTGTCTAACGAAGAAACACGATTGGTTTGGTTTTTGTGTTGAAAAAAAAAAAAAACAGAAACGCACGCACCCTGTCGCACTCTCGATCGTAAAGTGTTTGTTGCGTTTTCGTTCTCGTCGTTCGTACGTGTCCTGTGTTGTTTACGATTTAACACAATAATTTTCTCACATGGACAGTGAAATTCGTTTGGACGCGCGACGAATGACTCACAGTTGGCCGATTAGACGCGAGGTAAGCACGCGAATTTCACTGTCCGCCTCGCGGCGGGGGGCGCTGGACGTGTGGTCGCCAATCCCGAGCTACTCCTCTCGATCAAAAAAATTCGTGAAAAACGTGAAAGCGAAAGAAAGAAAGAAAATTGATAAAAATCGACCACACGTCTCTGTCCTCGGTTCAACGATCTCTCGCTTATTTAATTTGGTTACGGGTTTGTCCACTTCCCTCGTCAGACGATCAATGACTTCTCCCCTCGATGACCGCCCCGTGATCACACCACCTTGTTTGTCCCCTCTAACACACTTATACCAACAAACTTTTTCAGTATTCGCTCTCTCTCTCTCTCGCTCCAACAGAGCATGCACGTGACACTCACAAAGATATATTTTACTATATTATATATAATATAATAATAATAATGATTAAAGAAAAACAAATGAAACATCAAATAAGACGTAGTAAATGCTCAAGATATTAGCGAGTAGCTATCGGCGCGACGTGCGAGATATTAATAAGCGATTCGTCGTAGGTTGTGCTTCACGAAATTGAAGCTACTGCTACTGGCGATCGAGATAAAGGGCGAGGGAGGCGCCGACAGCAAGATCTCCATCAATCCACGAGGCGCCAAGATCGCTGCCAACACTCAGGGATTCTTCATTGCTCAATCGGCCGACGAAGTCAAACGGTACGTCCTTCAATTGCCAAAATTACATGGTCAACGTTTTCGAGAAAATAAAAAAGAGTGAGAAAAGATAAAAGTTTGACAAAACATCGAAATGTCATGTTTTTTAGCAGCATTGATATTTTATTGTAAAACGGTAAAGAGGTAATATCTATTTTTATTCGATTATAATTCGCTAATGTATCTCGCGCGCTGTCATTTCCACCGACGTTTTTGTCACTGGAGATAAATAACACGAGGATTTATTTCAGAGCGTGGTTTTACTGCAAAGCATGCCACGAGGACATCAAGGACGAGACTCTGATCAAGAAGTGCAAGTGCAAAAACTGTAAGTCATACCATCCGATACGCCCCAAAGAGCCTCAGACTATCGAAATTGCCGAACTCTCTACTAACCAATCTGTCTCTGATTCGTTTCTTCCGAAGATACAAAAGATATTTCCAATGCGCAATCCGTTCGACGCGCTGCGAAATCTCGCGTTACGAGTCGTTGCGAGTCACGTGGCGATGCATTATTACTTTTTTTCTTCACTCTAGGGCCAGAAAAAAAGAAAAGAAAAAAGAAGAGAAAAAACGTCTCGCTCTCGTAGATTGATTTTCTCTCTCCCCTTGTCGCTATCGCTGTCTCTGCCTCTTCTCCCGCGTTACTTATTCATTTGCCCCGTTTTCGCGAGCTTCCAGATGGCATCACGAGGAGTAACACGAAATATATATTAGGGGTGTCGATAGAGGAGACAAGGATCGTGTGACTCGCAAGGAGAAAAAAGCTCTGCGTCAGCCTCCCATCAAATTATTTTATTATTCTTTCTTTCGGACTCTAATTCTTCTCACTCATCGTCCCGCAATCTCTCGTTCTCGAGAGCGCGACACGAATCTCTCGCTCTCTTAATTCCCTGTCTTTCTCTCTCTCTCTCTCTCTCTCGCTCTCTCTTCCTCCCGCATCCATCGCAAGCCACAAATGTCCGTGAAACGTATATAATATACTATTCGCGTGAATGCGATAAGTGACATGGCAGTGACGATATACTATTGTGATATATTATCTAGTGGGGCAGCAGCAGCGCTCCTGGGGCCGGGATTTAGGTAACGTCTCTCTCACTCGCTCGCTTACTTCAAACTTTTATTCTCTTTTCTACTACTACTACTACTACTACTACTACTACTACTACTACTACTTACTACTATCGTCTGACTTGGTATAACCTGCGTTTTTATTTCCCGTCTGTTTTTACTACTTTGAACCTCTATATATATATATATACATTTATATATATCTATTTCTCACCCTGGCCTTGGCCCTTCGTTTGCGCCACTTCTCTCTATCAATTATCCCGAGTCTCTGTTGTTACCTCCGTCTATATTTCTCTGTATCTCTGTACACTCCTCTTCACTGTCTTGATTTTTCAACACACACACTGTCTGTCTGCCGCTGCCTAAAAAAAACATTACAATATAATATAAATACGGCTCCGAAATTCGTCATTCGTTCTCCGCACTCGTCGAGACGATGATGACGATGATGATGATAATAATGATATGACGATACGATGATAATGATAATATGATAATGATAATGATAAATGCATTGTTTTGACCCGTTGGAACCGTACCCAAAAAAGAACACCGTCGTTAATGATTGCATTGAAGCTCGGAGTTGTACCTCATTTTTCACGAAAGGCTTCACGAAGAAAGTCGTCGGTCGAAAGTGCTTCGGCTTTGCCAGAGATACCGATCGGAATTGAGACGGTCGATTCGGGGTGAAAAATGACGTATCACGAGAGTGACCCTCACACACGCAAGTGACTTGCCGTTACCCCCCAGGCCACGAACCCCGATAGTTTAAGTCAGTTGGCGCATGTCCACCTGACTCTGATAAAAGAGGAACAAAATAGCCTGCACTTCTAGTCAAATGTCCCCCCCCCCCCCTGTCTCTCTCCGCCCGGCTTGCAATGCATGCACTCTCATAGCTCTTGGGTTTTGACCCCCTCACCCCCCCCCCCCCCTGCCCGACACCCCCCTATTCGATATATATTATATCTTGTAATAACAGCTTCACTCTTCGATCGTGGCATCTGTCTTATTCAGCGCGTCAGCCGCTGTCATTTCACCAAGTTATACATTTTCCTTCCTTCTTCAGAATTTACATATATTTCTCTTTCTCTTTCTCTTTCTCTTTCTCTCTGTCTCTCTTTATCTTTATCTTTCTCTGCCTCTCGCGCTGAAAAAACCTCTATCCGTCGCTGTCTCTCCGCGTCACCTCCCATCTCATTGGCTGTTAACATTTTTGTTTCTCTGGCTCTTTCTCTCGCTGTACTCTTTCTCTCTCTCTCTCTCTGTCTCTCCGCCTCTCTGGTATTTCGCCCTCGTTGGAGAGATCGCAGGACTCTAACATCTTAGAATCGGCGCGTCGAGCCCTTGATGTGAAATATCGTTTCCCCGGCGTCGAGCAATCTCACCGATTCCCGAGTCAACTTACGCCGACAGCGCGCTTTTCACGCGCGATAAATCCACCTCTCTATCTCTCTCTCTCTCTCTCTCTCTCTCTCTCTCTGTCTCTGCCCTCACCGATCCCGCTGTTTCCTCCACCCCTGTGTTCGTACCGTCACCTTGACAGAAACAATATCGGGCAGGTCAATGATTAATCCAATTTATCCCGACACACTTGACACTATTACCCGCAAACTCACAACCGGTCAACACCGTTTATCAACGCCTCAAGTCCGATCTATTTTACGGTGGCGAAGCTTTCGCCGACTCTCGAGTCACTTTGTGCAAAAAAAAAAACTTTTTGCCTCTGTAACGAAATATTTTGTTTCGATGAAAAGCGGAAATCAATTTAAATCAAACATTTTTGGGAATAATAAAGATTGACAATTTGATGGTATAACAATATAGTGATCGAATATGTGAGAGTTTTTCGATGCTCTCGGTAATATAACGCGGCTCGGACTTGGGGCTCAAACACGACACAATTCACGCACATTTGACTCTGCGAATAAGAGAGAACCATCGATGACGCGTGATCGCACGTACTAACAGCACTCTTAAACCCTGGGCAATCAGTGAGAGACGTCGCCCCCGGCGACGTCGAATCAGGCTAGCCTTATTCCAATTTTCCAGGAGCCGCGTTCGTTTTGGGGGATCGTTGGACCGATATTTCAGATGCCTCAGCAATTTTTTTTTGTAGACAACTGCGTCAACCGAAGGAGAGAACGTGGCGAATAAGAAAAATGCGCCAAAAAGAAAATGAAAGAAATAGTGAGAGAGTCACGAATGACCGGGACATTTTTCCAGATGTTGGGATGATGATGATGCAGACCGGCATGGTGAAGGGAAATTCTGCCTACCGCAGTTACCTCGACGGTACGCCTCGTTCCATCCGCTCATTACTCTCTCTCTCTCTCTCTCTCTCCCCTCCCTCTGGATTTTCCCCTCCGACCTCATCCGTCTCCTCGTCCCGCACAATTGTCTCACGTTACCCCAGCCGATTTTTCAAAAACAAATTAACTGTCCGATCGTCCTTCGAGACGAACGAATTTCTAATACTTATTGTTGGTCTTTCGCGAAAGCTTTGTCGACCGATGCAACCGTAACCGTTGAGCTTTGCCTACAGCTGAGCGCAGTTTGACTAATTTTCTTTCCGTTCAAATTCGAGTTCTATATTGGCGCAAAAACAATTTTTCGCAAGGGGTTCTCGGTTATCACCAAACGACAACTAATTATCACGACGCGTTAAAATTCCGTGATAAGTTTTTCACGTTAAAAAAAATTATTATTTAAAGAAAAATAAATCCTCTCTGAAAATCAGTTGCCAATTGGTGATACCGTTCCTCAAAATTTGCGGCTGCTTTTGCGAGCCTCAATCTCTATTGAATAAAAAAACAATGATAAATTTCGATACGCGGCTGTGCGACCCGTTCGACTTGACGAAACTTTTGCTCACGCTGTAACGTCGATTACTTACGTATCTCTAAATGTTTCTAATCACGAGCGATGGATATTGATAATTATACATTCGGTGCTACATAAATGAAAAAAGCAAAAAAAAGCCGCTACGCACTGCCTCCGCAGAAACTGCATCTACGCCGCCGAGCACGTTGTCTGGTCGTTACCGTTTATCGTTTTTGTTCGTTTTATTTTTATTCTTATTTTTTTTTTTTCTTTCCTCTTCTTCACGTTCGATGTAAATGATGTAAAGAGCGTTCACTAACAATCTAAACATGTGTTTTTTGCGATTACAATTGGCAGAGGTTGCCAAGCGAAGGGCACACGCTTTCCAAGTGGTTTTCTAACGTATTGACTAACTGTCGTTTCGGTGTGCTTACGTGAGTTACTCATTGATAAGTTTATCATTGACATATATCTATATATTAATATATATATACACATATGTAAATACGTATTTATTGCCGTAGAATTGGCGCATATATACCACATGTCCCAGGTACTTTAAATGTGCTGCTGGCTTTGTTGTCGCTAACAGTTGAGATTGAGAATTTTACCTTGCTGGTTACTTGAGTCACCCTGTACGAAAGTTCGATCCGTCGTCTCCCTGTTGCGTCGAGCAAGATCCCAGGTGTCCCTTCCGGTTGCGCCGAGTCGCGGAGAAAATATGAATTATTTAGTAGTCCCGCAATGGCGAAGACCGAGCGCAAGAACAGCCACGTCGGTTTATCGCTGCTGCCGTCGTCGCCACCGCAGCCGCCGTCGCCGCAGCCGCCGCACCAGGAAGTCGCTACTTTTTCTCGTGCGGACTCACTCGATGTTTTCAGAGTTAAATCCATAGAGCTCGCCGCCGCCGCGCGCTCCGGCCGGCCCGGACGCAATTAATACGCTGGCTCTCGGTGTTGCCGCCCGAGTCAAACTCCATTTCCGCCCGCGCCCGTCTTGTCGCCAGAGACGGCAGTCTCGCGGATTAACTTCTTTTTTTCAATTATTTCTCAAAAATTCCCACATTCTTTTAATTACGTTTTTATTACGAACAACTGAGGAAGTGAAATGACGATTTTTCTTTTTTAAACCAAGCAAAATCAATCTAAACATCCTGTTTTTTTATACATTTGTTTTAAAAACGCCGAACACATAAATTGTTTCTTCAGGTTTGACGCCGTCCAACGTGTTGAAAAAACCTGATTAAAATCAAAGCCAACGGGGCACGTCTTCGTTGGAAAATTGTCAAACGAAATTCCGCCCATGTCTGCACGTAACCTGTGACGTTGTGAAGCAATGTAGAGAGGCGAAAGAGTCGTCCCGATGCCCAGGGTTTACCTGTAAATAATTCGCGACATCTGCGACGCGCTCGATTGCGCCTTTCGTGTCCTCTTTGAGATCCGTACACAGATTAAACACACGACACACAAACGACACACAAGGAAGACCCAAACACCAGCGTAGAAATATCGTGTACAGCCCCCATTAACACACACACACACACACACACACAAAAAAACAGCCGACGATACTCACGAATGAGAGCGATATTTAAACGTGTAAAACACGCCACGTGAAACGCGCCGCGTGCGAGAAACAACAGATCGTCAGGGCCATTTGCATCGTCGCATCGTGTCACGCTATTATTTCCTCTCGGATCGTTGTGTTTTCTCCCCCTCTCAACCTCACCCCCCTGCCCCCCCTGCCCCCCTTCTCCATAGTCACTGATCTTACGACAAACCGAATTGTCGAAAACATCGACGCGAGCCATCGATCCATAAAGCGTGTGTGTGTTTTTACGTTTAGCGATAAGCAAAGAGAAAAATTCATGTCGATCTGATCTCTGATTTACAATTACATTCATGTCACCCCCCTCCCCGCCCCCGCTCGAACGGGTTCGCCGATTTTTCCATCGACGCATTCGCTCTGAAAGTCAAAATTGATCCTCTTGACAATCCACTTGACAGCAAATTGACTTCACCGCCGTGAATTCTCTTTGCTGCCAGAAGCCACAAAAAGTGTGAATAGATTTTTGCGAACAACTTTTCGGCTGTTTGTGCGAAAGAAAAATGAGATAATGATGGAAAAAGTCGACGTTAGTGGGAATCGAGCGAAGGCGTCGATGGTGAAAATCGGGCCCGGTCGACGTAGCCCCCAGTTGAGGCCCAGAAAAACAAAACAATCTAGGACCAAGTAATATAGATGTGAAGACTAACAGCTATGGTTCTTCTCCCTTCGGGCAGTGGCCACATTCCGGAAGGGCGTGCGGGCTGTTCAGATGGTTGGAAGAGCAAGTACGTATCCCCCCGAGAGTAGAAAATTGTGTCACGTGTTTTCTCATACTCATTTTTTATTTTTCGTTTTTTCCTTTTTTCGAATATCTCATTCGACTCCCAGCGAGCGCGACGGACACACGATCGAAGGGAGCGCAGCCTGCGACTGAAGTGACCTCTGTTTCTTTTTTCGCCTTCTTTTTTTGTCCACCTTTTGCGCATATCGCACGGATGAAATATGCGAACGGCGATAGACAAAAGCGATGAGCTTGCAAACCGCGGAGGGCGGTTTGAAAACTCGCCTCGTGTTCTTCGCACTGATCGATTGGGCAATTTCACGCTTGACGCTGGTGGCACTTTGCCTCCTCTCCTGACTTCCAGTTGCGAAACGGGAGAATGGGAAAAGTCTCGCCGGCAGTTTTCGCGAGAAGCTCGAAACTTTGGAATCGGGACGCCGGAATCGCGAAAAATTCAATCGGAATAACGTCGAATCCGGCGGCAAAATATTTTCACAAAGATGCATAAAAGAAAAAATTGCGAGAACAAACAAATATCGTGGGTTTTATTCAGAGGCCAATTCAGTCGTGAGGTTTTACGTCGTGTGTCCATTGATCAGCACAAATATAACAACCACAACTACTCGGTGCAAACCTGTCTCGGTCGATCGCGAAGTCATTCGGATTTTTTGTTCTTCGCGGATAGAAGAATCCGGCAACGTCACAGTCGGTGCGGTAAACTCGATTTTTTAATGCCATTCCGGCGATTTCCCCAACTCATATCTACAAATTGTCAGAAGTATTGGTAAAAAAAACACTGGAATGGCCGAGTCAACCGAGTTTATTGTGTCGAATATGGTAATTAATATCGGATCCTTCTGTCCGTGTGAGATTTTGAAAATGCGGAAAATTTCCTCGGTATATCATTCATTTCGGCCAAACTGTGCGACCGTAAAATGTCGTAAAATGTTCATTCAAAATTGTTAAAGATCCTCGAGTAAAATTTTGTGGCGTTACATTGGGCACAAATGGGATCCCTCACAGGGCCCTGCCTAGGCTTCATTGAAACCTCGTCAGGCCCCGATTTTCGCCCGATGTAACGCCACAAATCGGTAGCTTAAATCGATAAAATATCGTTCGCGAAAATTGGCAAAATTTGTCTCTGATTCATTCGCGAGTTTTCACGTCGATCGTTCATTGATCAGCACAAACATAGCGAGAAATCGGTGCGAACCCGTCCGAGTCGATCGCAGACGACGACGGGTTGTGATTGTCGGTTCTCATTGTTACAACTTTTCGTTTGTCTCGACCGTTCATAATCTCACCCCGTGACAAAAAAGAAACAAACGATAACTTAAGAACCTGGCAAAGACGAGTGAACGAGTTATTTATTCCCGAAATCCTAACAATCATCCGAGTCATCTAGTCGCATTAACCGAACTATACAAAGAATAAACAACAAAAATCTCTCGTGTACTCCCAGCGTAGAACTACGTTGTGTTAGTGTTTGAAGTCCTATTGATGTGGTGTTTATTGATTATCTTGCAACTACGATACATACATATATATATATACGTATATATTAATTCTAACTACTCTGTATCGGTGTCGTTTGGAATGTAGTTTCTTTTCACAAGGTTTGTGAGTGTCTCGATGGTTATTGTTGTGGGTGAATTGGGACTAATTCGACCGAAAATCACTGAAAACTTTCCAACTGTCTCTCCATTCGCTACAACGACGAATTCTTTTTTCCTTATTTTTCTCATATATAAAATCGACGTCTCCCGTGTTTTAACAAATATTAAGCTAATGATCGTCGAAAACGATGCGCGAAAAAAAAAAAATGATAATCCGAAAAGGCCGGAAAAAAAATCTATAAATGACTGAAAAAAGAAATACATGTTTACTGTATATTGTTCATTGTCAGTGCAGGGATCTCCTCCTTTCCCGAGAGAAATATCGTTCGGACTCGTTCGAATGTTTGTCAAGACGGTAAAAAAATTCTTGTCCAAAGTTAAAGCCGGATGTCGCAATTTTTTAATTTTTTCGATCACTCTGCTGTTGCAAATAAATTCGTCTATTTTACAAATATTTTCTTCCTACAGATCAATTCATTCAAATAATTGCAACGGATTGCATTTTTGTATTCCACCGATGGAATAAATTGACCTCGCGCAATGTCGAGAAAATAATTTCGCTCTCGCCAGGAATTCGCGACGTCGAACCGAGTCCAAGCGATAGAATCCGTGTGTCTCTTGCCTATTAGCCAATAAGAAGCAACTAGATGATAGCGGTGACTGCCTAAATCGAGCGATGTGTGTTTCCCGAAAGAACGTAACGGCATTTCTCATTATCTCGATTTCACACTCATCAATCCGCAATCACACGAACACAGGAACAATGAACAGAATGAAAAAAAAGAGAAAAAGAACACGACGAGATCGGACGAAAATCGGAGAAAAATCTCGCGAGTAGTGAGCGAAATTTGCTGTACACAATAGACACTCGTTAAAAAAAAAAACACACCAACTCCAGAAAACAAAAAAGAACCGAAAACTGCTATACTTAAACATAGACACGACCGTAAACCTTTGAACTAACCGTCTATGTGTCTATGTGCCTGAACCTCTCGTCCTCCACTCGTTCTACGTAGGTGAAGACTTCTCGTACGCAAGTAAGTCAATCGGAGGATAATCTCTTAATTTGATGTAATCGAATTAATAATCTATGTAAGGGATGAGAAGCATTTTTATCGTCAAGCGCCTCACGCGTTAACAACTTAGCGTTAATAGTGTAGGACACGCGCCATAATCAAACTAAAGAGCAACGCTGTTTAATTACATAATAAATAATCTGTATGATGCTCGATGGAGAATCCTCCTTTTTCCCCTCAATTTGTGCATTCGTCGCCATCGACTCCCGTCCGGAGAATCCGCGGAGTATCCGCTACCAAACCGAACGCGAGCGCCGCGTTCGATCGCGTTAAGACCAATTTCTCCAAGTTCATACATTGGTCAATGTCAGAGTTGTAAATTCTCGTTAGTTTAACAAATAAACGTTACAGTACGCTTTGTTTTTTACGACGTTATTTACTAATAATAACCTGCGGCAATTGTAAGATTACGTCCGATCTTTCGAATGGCTGCGCAGATACCTCATTTTCAATACAAAACACGGTCATTTTGCACCCAAATTACCGCGAAATTTTATTGAGAATAAAAATATTCTTTGCAGCCATTAGCAAATATACGCATTATATTATAATTACTTCATGTTACTATTGATAATTAATCATTTCAAAACCAATTGTACCGTCAACTTTATTTCTAAAAGATTTAAGGGTTTACAACTCTGGTGAATGCACAAAAAAAAAGAAACAAACAAATATCGCTTTCTCTCCTCGTACGTCCTCTTAGGCCTCAGCGCTCTGCACCTTTTGAAAGCCTCACATATTCCTCTATGTATAATAAATCTTTCTCTCAGTCTCTCTCTCTCTCTCCCTCTCTCTCTCTCTCTCTCTCTCTCTATCTGCCTCTCTGCAGCTCTCAGCCTCTCCACTCTACTCTACTCTACTCTACTCTACTCTATTTCTCTCTCTCTCTCTCTCTCTCTATCTCTGCCTCTCTGTCTATGATGGCACCACTTATCGTCGTCGTATTATCCTCTCTACGCCTCCGCATGTTGCCCTGACTTGCATGACTTTCTCGATCAATTGGAGTGCAATAAAAGAAGCCACGCACAGCCGTCACGGGATTGTCAATGGGAAACCTAAGATTTGTGTGTGAAAGTGGATTTTGCTGCACGCCGATTAGCACGCGAGGTCGGATCGACGCAACGTTAAAGTCAATGTAACGTCGGGTGAAAAAAAAAAGAAACAAATGTCCGTGCCTCGAAAAGAAGGAGAAAATTGATTTAACGCCGCGTCGAGATCCGATCGCTCGCCGCTGCCGTAGTTTGAGCATGACGCACGCGAGTAGCGATACCAAGCGGTAGTCCGTAGCTTTTGACTGTCACGCTTTGGCAACGACGACGACCCGACCAAGCTCGTCCTCGTTGTTTGTTGGATCTAAAGTTATTCTCGCCGACGTTTTCCACGCGAATTCGTCGAGGCTGCTCGAATAATTCGCGTGGATAGTCGACAAAAGTCGTTATCGGTGATGACGTTTCGGTCGTCGGTTTCGGTGGCGAATTAAAAATGGCAATATCAATTATTTTCCGGGGTAGAATTGCGATTGTGTTAAAGTCGCGTGATTGATAATGGGCGGCGCTGTAACGTTGAATCGCGCGGCTCAAGGTCGGAAAACCGACCTCGAGCCTCTGATAACGACTTGGAGAGAGTAGAATTTTAGGCACTAGGTCGTTAGGTAGGGTAGCTAACATGTGTAGTGGTTTGTTACAGACGACCATCATCCTCCCCCCACATTCACTCCGCCAGAACTGCCCAAGATGGTTCACGTCAGAGGTACAGTTGCACCTCAGTCAATCCATGCTACAGTCTCGCAAGCTAAACTCCTATAAAGATTCGAATTCTTTTTAACGAGAAACGACATTTTATTAGAGGCCAGTTGTCTTTGTTTTATTAACAAATATTATTTTTCAATTCCCGCAGAACCCTATTTTTACTCTTAATACCAATACTAGCACCCTTATTTTTCTTTTCTTTCCCCAGCAATCACGATAATTTTTATATTTAAAATAACCGTAAGAAAATAACGGTGCATGAAATTTGTCTTTTTTTTTTAAGTAATTTTGACAATTCTCGAAAAATCGTTTTTCTGCAAAAAGAAAAACAACGTTATTTTTTGTCATTCTGACAGTCGATTCGTAATTACTTGGATTAAAATGTAGTATGAAAGGTGGAACCTCGTAGAAAAAAAAATGATTTGGAAGAGTCAGCTTAAAACGAGGTTCTTCAATATTTTTTTCCTTATAGAATAGTTTGAATTCGTAGTGATTTTTCCCTTTGAGTTTGACATATATTTGACTAAGTTGAGAAAAAGCATGCGGCCATTCGATTGGAATAAACATTATGCTTGGGACATTATGATTCACTAGACCATAGACAGGACGAATTGACAGGAAGATTAGAGGATTGCGAGGAAAAAAAAGAGAAAAGGCTCGAGTAAACTTTGTGCCTCGGTGTGGCGCGTGAAAGGGACGCCTAGGAAGAGGTATGCGCGCCTGTAAGCATGGGGCTGTAGGTAATAATTCTCGCGACGCACAGCGCACTACCGGGGGGAGTTTCACGCCGCGATCATTACGACATCCTATAATCGACTATTGTCCTTAATCGAATGGCTGCCAAGAGGCTTCGAGTAATTATCAACTAATCGAGTTCTATGAATTTTAGGTGAGATCAGCCGCGAAAGGGAAGATCCCAATGGTAAGCATCTCCTCGTCTTCTATATATATAATAATCAGACGTTGCCGGCAACGATTTCGTCAAAAGACCACTTTCCGCTTGAGATTAATTGGACGAGAACTCGGTATCAATTAACGAAGGCAATCAGCGATTTACTTGCAAATAGTCAATAGGCGTCAACGAGAGTTTAATTTCCGCTCGATTTTATAGAATCGGCAATCTTTAAATGCCGCTCGTTAGAAACTTGCGTAATTCTCCAATACGTTTTTACCGTGGCTAACAGTGTATTTTTTTCAGCCATGCGGAATCATCGGAACTCCGTGGGAATGACGACGATAAACGCGACGAAGCAAGTGAACAAAGTCAAGCCGAACGTCAACAGAGCAGCCAGCGACAGCTTATCGAGCCCGAATCAGCCGTACAATCAGAGGTGCCGAATCGAACGACACGATTGTCTTACACGATTAACTCGTTACTCGATTAACAGAAAGCTGTGGCATATATTTTAGTGCTAGTCTTTAATATCTCTAATAGTCGTGATTAATCCGTCGAGTGTTTGATCGTCGCCGGAAATTCGAGGAGGAAGAGAAAAGAAAAGATAGAGAAGCCGCCGAATGACTGTAACCTGGTGGCTGAGATGAACGTACGCTCACCTTCTGATTCCAGATCGCAAGAGGAGTCCGCATACGCTGGCTATCATCTCGCCTACGAAGTGAAAAAACTCATGTACGCTTTGCTCTCTTAACACACGTTATCTTATTTGTAATTAGCCTGTCTGGTAATGGCGAATGAAAGGTTGGCGGACGGCGAGCGGTTGGTGAATGTTCGGAGGTTGATAATGTCCGTGGCGATTTGCAGGCCAACGAGCCGAGCGTCGGGGGGCGCGAACGTGAACAACAACGGCGGGCTGCAGATCGGAATCGCGGACGACCAGGCGAAGGACTTTGACTTCGAGAAGACCGAGATGAAGTACGACTCGACGGGCATGTTCCACTGGAGCCCGGCCCGCAACCTCGAAGACTGTATTCTCGATCGGAATCAGGCGGCGATGACGGTCCTCAACGGCCACGTCGTCGTCTGCCTGTTCGCCGATCCCGACTCACCCCTCATCGGACTGAGAAACCTTGTCATGCCATTACGAGCTTCCAATTTCCATTACCACGAGCTTAAACACGTAGTGATAGTTGGGTCTGTCGACTACATACGACGGGAGTGGAAGATGCTGCAGAACCTGCCCAAGATATCCGTACTCAATGTGCGTTTTTTCTTTTCTTCAATCCAGTCCTGTCGCTACAGTCCCGTCAAATTTCACTTTCGGACAAAATTTCCAACACTTTTTCTTGCAAAACATTCATTTTCCATAATAATCATTCCAAAGTGTTATTAACAAATTAATGAGAAAAATAAGTTGTTCATCAATTTACTCGGGAAGCCAACGTTTTTTTTTTCTGATGAAAATTACTCATTTATTTTTTTAAATACTTACAATTTTTTTCCAAATTTAGTATCATTTTTGTAAATTGCCGTTTTCACCCTTCAATCTGCTTTGAAAAAACGCTATTGTCAGAAAAACAAATGGATACATTTCATCAGAAAAAAAACGTTTGGTTGAGGGGTCAATTATTGAACAATTAATTTTTTCATTCCTCTATACCAATTTGGAATTACGTTCGATATTTTTCTCGAAACTCACATTTCACGGGACTGTATCGATGGGACCAGCTTAAAAAAATAACTCAGTAAATGAGCCAATATGAAAGATTCTCGCTGCGTCGTCCAGGGTTCCCCATTGAGCCGAGCGGATCTACGTGCCGTTAATGTAAATCTGTGCGACATGTGTTGCATCCTGTCGGCAAAAGTGCCTAGCAACGACGATCCCACCCTCGCCGACAAGGAGGCCATTCTCGCGTCCCTCAACATCAAGGCCATGACCTTTGACGATACGATCGGCGTACTCAGTCAAGTTGGCAGCCCCATAGTCCTTCAACGACGAGGATCCGTTTACGGCGCTAACGTGCCAATGATCACCGGTGCGAGAAAATATTTTATTTTTCGCCTCCTTAAACTTCTTTCTCTCTGTCCGAACGCGAGTCTAATCGCTGTCGTCTTCTTCTCTTCCCGTCAGAACTCGTCAACGATAGCAACGTGCAATTCCTCGATCAGGACGACGACGACGATCCGGACACGGAGCTTTATTTGACACAACCGTTTGCCTGTGGCACTGCCTTCGCTGTCAGCGTACTTGACTCACTCATGTCGACGGTATCTATTTTCCTCATTTTATTGCCCTCCCAATCTCTTTATTATTGCCATCCATTACTTTAAGAATTAAAGTTTACACGATAGTTTATTTTCTAGCTATGATTTTATAACGATGACCTGTAGTGATTGTAAAACTATATGTGAACTTTTGAATAGCCGTAAGAAAGACCTAATTTTTAATTGAATTTTCGAGACAAAAAATTCGCAATGCATTAACAGAATTCTCCATTTTTTCAATAACGATTACCATCAAGTTTTATGAAAAGTTAATATATATTACCTCTATTTAAAAGTTTACACGTCATTTTATAATCATTACGAGTAATTATTATAAAACACATAATTACAAAGCCAATCGTACCATCAATTTTATTTCTATAAAAATTCGGGATTTACAACTCTGTCTCTGAAAAACGTAACGAGCTTAAAAAACCCCCTTTTAGACATACTTCAATCAGAACGCGCTCACTCTCATCCGGTCGCTAATCACCGGTGGCGCGACGCCCGAACTCGAATTAATTCTAGCGGAAGGCGCAGGCCTGAGAGGTGGATACAGGTAAAAAAAAACATGTTTGCGTCTATGAGAAAAAAGAAAAAAGTTGGGTTTTACAAGGGCGATGTATTTGTTTGCAGTACTGCGGACAGTTTGGCCAACAGGGATCGATGTCGTGTTGGTCAGATCTCGCTGTACGACGGCCCGTTGGCCCAGTATGGCGAGGGAGGCAAGTACGGCGACCTCTTTGTCGCAGCATTAAAGTCGTATGGAATGCTGTGCATTGGTCTGTACAGGTACAGGTACCGGACTTTCTTTACTTCGATGGTATTTATTGGATTACCCTGGGTGCACAGTGACGGCGGTGGTGTCTCCGATCCCCGCTACCGCTGTTTACTCACTAAGTTCTCTCTTTCACGTCTTTTTCTCTTCTATTTATTCGTCGATTTGCTGCGACCCAAAAAAAAAAAAAAAAAAAAAAAAAAAAAACAAGCGAAGCCATTTTTCGTACAATCTTATACAATTTGTTGTCCTATGAATTTATTAATTTTGCGGCGCACTCGTTTTGCATTTTTGCGTTTTTTGCCTCATGTTCACACGATTACCAAAAAACGTACTAATAAATCCGACCGATTTCGTAAGTTGGCCCTGCCCATCCAAAAAATATCATTTTTGACAAATTTGTTGTACCGTCATCGTTTTCGTTTAGCGTTTAGTTGCTCGCCCGAAAAAAAAAAAAAAAATTAATTAATACGTTTAGCCTATAGCTTGTCTCTGTCCGTTTAGTTAGCTTCTGTGATAACTTCCGTCTCTGTGCTCTGTGTTTGTCTATGTGCGTGTGCGCGTGGTCTCTGTGTGAGTGCCGATTGTCGCAAAAACCGTGATAAACAGCGCGATTTTTTTCCCCCCTATTTAGGTTTCGCGACACGAGCTCGTCGTGCGATGCCTCCTCGAAGCGCTACGTTATCACAAATCCACCTGACGACTTCACTCTACTACCCACCGATCAGGTAATTCCAAGTTTTACCAAATCATTAGTCGCAAAACAAAAGAAAACAAACGTTTATTCAAATAATCCATCGATGACTCTACGAAATATATATATTCAGTCAAAAATGCTCAGCTTTTCGATTCAAATACGAAATACTCAACTTTTTTTCGGATCCGAACGACAGCATTTTTTTAGGTAACCCGAGATTTTTTTTTATGATTTTAGCAATCCGATGTTGACATATTTTGAAATAAGCGAAAAACGGAATATTCCGATGCCATTGAGAATGAGCGATGTACGAAATCGTAGATGTTTAACGCGTTCTCTCTCGCTGCTCCGCAGGTTTTCGTGCTGATGCAGTTCGATCCGGGCCTGGAGTATCGACCAAGCCGAGGCGCTCGCGGAAAGGACGACGCCTCCTGACTGTTGCTGTGTAGCGCCCTCACCGACGGACCATATTCCTACATCTAATCGAGCGTAGGGGACTGTCGTGCCACCCCAATCATCCCCAAGCTTAGCCTCCTCATCCTCCTCACCGACGCGGCGACGGATCGTTCGCGCTCACGGCCAAAGTCGAGAAAAAATACGAGAACAGTCGTGAAAAAGAAAGCACACGCTGAGAAGTCGAGGAGTCATCATCCATCGTCCCGATAACATTGCGAAGCCTGCGCTGCTGCCCTGTCAATTATCAATTTTCAATTAGCCCCTAAACACACAAATCACGAACAGTCGGTCGTTTCGAATGAGCAAAAACGGGGCGCGGAAAACCGAAATCCACCCTTCCCGCATCCTCGGCCCAGGTAACTCTCTTACCCTCTCCGCGGATCTCCGAGCAACGTGTTTATCGCTTTTGACGAAGGAATCTCACGATCTTACGACGACGACCACGACGACGAATGACGCCGACGAGGACGAGGACGATAATGTGACAAAGAGGATCGAGAAGTGCGAGCGTGAGGAGCCAGAGAAAGAGGAAGAGGTGGCAGGTGGGGGGACCGAAGAGGAGGACGGAGGATGCTTGGCTGTGGCACGATGGAGACTGGTCCGAGGGCTGCTACACGTCGCACTGAGCCCCCCGAGGTATTCTGACGTTAATCGACGACGGGGAGACGTAATTCGCGCGGAGAAAGAAAAACAAACAAACAAACAAACAAACGTAAAACGCTCAACTAAACAAACAAACAAACAACGGGGACTTCGGATGAGAAGGCGCAGCGACGACGGTGACGACGACGACGACGACAATGGCCACGTTTCGTCGAGTGACAATCGCGTCGACGACGCGTGCCAGGAATCTTCCGTCGAGGAACTTGTTCAGCCGCTGCCGCTGATGTTGCTGCTGCTGCTGCTGTTGCTCCGCTGCTGTTGCTGCTGCTGCCGCCGATCGTCGTCAGGGCGATGGGCATTATCATCCCGGTGCACCGAAAACGCAGTGATAACGTTTCCCTCGCGACGGACGAAAGATACTGATTAATTAAATAAATATAAACTATACATAGATATATAAATAAATAAATAAATATATATATTAATGAGGATAAATGAGAGAGGGAAGGCGGGAGGCAAACGGAAGCAAACGGAGAAAGCGGGGTGCGGCATCCCACAGACTCTCTCGCCGACGCCCTTTCTCCGCTTTCGCGCCTTCGCCCCTCGTGTTATTCGCGAACGCGAGAAGAGACGAGAAGCAAGAGGAAACCGCCGAAGATAAATAAATACGGAAGCAGACGAAATATACAAAGCAAAGGAATTCAGAACACGTCGCGGAAGAAACAAAAAAATGTGAGAGTGCGGGACTACCAATGTAATCTTTACCTCGTGTGTCTTGTTTACGACTAAAAAACAAACAAACAAATGAAGAAAAAAAGAAAAAAAACCACAAACAAAAACTCTGAATCAAGCACTTTGTACAGGTTCTATACTATAAATAATAATGAGAAAAAAACGCCCTTTTCCACACGACTTTGAGTATCTCGTATAGTATATGTCGATATGTGCATAAAAATCGTAACGAGGGAAAGGAAGAAACGGCAACAAGAAAACAAAAAAAAACAAGAAAATATGCACATATGTACCACACATACATACGTACATACTGTAATTATACATATATACATATGCGTATAAATAGACACTCTCTCTTTTATATATTTTTGTGAAACTCACGTGTGTATATATACGGACATACATATTATATAATTATACTTACGACATAAAGAAAAAAAAACAACAACAACAAATATACATATATATAAATGAATATAAAAAAGCAAACATAAAACACAGTAAAAGAGCAAAGAAATAATAATAAGAAGATAAATAAACGACGTACACGGAAAAATAATTGCAACACCCAATTGCATGTGGTCGAGACACTTTGAGACACGTGAAAAAAAAAAAAAGAAAAGAAAAAAAATCGAAGACGAGTGACCGATCGAGAGGAAGGGATTAAGGATTCGATTGATCGGTCGCCGTCTGCGGCTGGACACAACAACAACAACAAACGACAAATTTATTCAACTAAAGATGATCGATTAAAGAGATTTAAAAAGAGAAGAAGAAGAAGAAGCAGAAAACTAGCTGTGGTAGACGCTGCCGTGTTCGTATAATGCATATACCGTGTATAACTGCTGCCGCCGCTGCTGCCGCTGCCGCTGCCGCCGCTGCTGTTGCAATATCCACGTGCACTGTTCACTGCCACCGCAGTTCGTGTTATCATCGTATTTATACGGTTCGGTTGAGGGTGATTAAAAAAAAAAGAAAAAAAAAGAAATCGGGACTCTCAGCGCGACCGGGAGGATCGGAGCGAGGCGCGCGTTTATTATCTTTCCTTCATTTATATATTAGGCGCTCACTACACACGGCACACACACTCCGTCTTGGACGAAAAATTATTCAAAAAAAAAAAGAAACGAAACAAGCAGGAAAGAATCCCACGTGCGATAGAGAGAGGGAGAGTCATTTGTCAGCGTCGTGGAAATTCCGCGGGGCGAGAAAAGAGCCTCAGTTTTTTTTTGCCTTTTAATTCGCGATCGTTTTCAAGCAGTTTGATCTGTGATTTTTGGAAAATCACTTTTTAGAGCCTCCGTCTCTCGCTCCCTCTATCTGTCGCCTCGGGGAAAATTAACACAAATTTGTGCATTAGATTTGTGCAAGTCGTTCATTAAATCGTCGAAAGCCTTGCGTAGAATTTTAGAATGAACGTGGTTGCCTGCGCCGTGCTCGGTCAGCGTTGATCTTCTCACGGAAAAGCTGCGGGATCTTTTTCTTTATTTTTTTTCTCAAGTTTACTTTATTTTTAACTGGAGACTCAGAAATATTGAGAGTCTATGCACAAATACAAAGTTGCTCCATTGGAGTTTTCTTTCTTTATTTTGTTTTTTTTTTTTGCAAAATTTACGAAAAACGACTATGATTTTTAATTTTTTTAATCGGAGCAGCTTGAACGACGATGACGCGTGTTTCACGTCACCCCGAGAGGATCAACCGAGTCCGAGTCGGCGCGACGATTATTCGCGCACTCTCTTTAATAATTAAATCATGCACCGAGATCAATCGATTCATTCATCCCCTTATCATGTTCTCTTGTGCTATCGGATAAATGGTGCATTCGCGTGTATGTATAACGTATCGACGTGTATGTGTCTGAAGAAAAAAACGAAAAAACAAAAATTAACGAGAGTAAACAAGAGGAAGTCGAGGGTTTCGAGACGAAAGGCATAATATAATCGGACGAAAAGATGTCGGGGTTTAAAGATGTATAAAAAAAAAACAAACACACACACAAAAAAATAACAGATGAATTAACGGCGCGCAGAGCGTTCGCCACCTTCAATGCCTCATTGACCTCATCTAATGCTTTTTTATCTGTACATTTACAATTTGTGTACCAATGAGGGACGTTGTTTAATCATGTTGTTGATGTTATTGTTAAAGAATGAGATTCAATATTGTACATAACTATATATTCATTATAATTGACGATATAAATAATTATATACATAAAAGTCAGCCTGAGACCTCTGTCCCCGCGTTTCAGGATCTATGTGCCCCCCGAATGAACGAAAAAAAACAAAGAAAAAGAACAACAAAAAAATCAACAAAATACTTTTTTTTATAAGAAAGTCTGAAGCGAGCCCCGAGACAAAAAGCCCACCTACAAAAATGTGTAATGTGATCGTTATTGTGTAATAAGAAAGAAAGAAAGAAAGAAAGAAAAAAGAAAAAAAAGAGTACGACAAAAATTACAAGCATGAATTTCACGTAGCCAGTCGTATTTTTCGTTTGTCACCGCTGCTCTCCACCGCTGCCGCTACATTTTTTCTTATTTTTCAACCGAAAGGAATCGATTCACCGCTCGAAAATTAATTACTCGATCCTCACACAAAACTCTTGTTCCTCGCAATTTCTAAGGAATAAAGAGTACAATTTTGTCATAAACTTGCACAATCTAAAAAGTTATTTTTCTAATCGTCGGATAGCGAAAAGCAAAGAAAAAGTGCTGCTGCGAATCGATCGCAATGTCGATATTGAACATTTCTTTCACGAGTCATTATTGACGAGAGAGCGACTCGTGAATTCGTGAAGCTCGAGAAGAGCGTCGATCATGCGGTCCTTGTAGGGCGGAACCCGATGAAACTGGCCGCAAACGAGGGGAGTTCGGTCGACGTAGAGGACGCTCTCGAGGAGCTCCGGCTGCTCGACGAAATACTTGCTCGCCGCGGTTGGCTCGAGCAGCATTATCGGAATGTTGAGGAGGCCGTGTGTGACGCACATGGGCCGAAGCTCGGCGATCGAGGCGACCAGCTCGTCCCAGGGGAAAACCGCGGAGGCCTCGAGTCCGGCGCCCTTCAACGACGCCGCCATCTCGTCCCAGTAGACCTTGAGCAAACTCTGCAGATTTTTATCCCGCAGCTCGCGCGTCGTCGTGAACTGGAGGAAGCACATTATGTCGTGGGCCGGTGGATTGTATCTAAACACCACAAAGATCACCTTTCACCTATTCAACAGCCAAACTATTTTCCGTGAGTTTCCATCACAGGCAAACGAAGCTCTTTTACATAAACTGCCGCTTAACCAATACTATTTACGGCCACAGCTCCATCGCACAGTTTACATTAAATTGCCAAGTTTAATATAAAAATGAGTGACTCAAAATAAATGATTAAAAAAATAACAAATGCTAGAAATATTGGCGAGTGTTACAAATCGACCCAACGAAACGCGATTTAAATGTTTATTTCGGGATTTTGTTCGATCAATTATTGAAATCATTTATAAAATTATCGAACTCAACAATCGTAAAAATACAGTAAAAACAGAGTAGAACCTTTTACATGCCACCACTTATGACAATCAACAATTCTAATATTCCACTTGTAATCAAACTCGAAATTTAAACAACTTTAATATATTCAAGAAATTATTTGTTTGTGAAGACTAATTAGTGGATTTAATGAAGGTAAGCGGGAAGGCTTGGGTGAGATTGTGGTGCCGAAATTTGATTGCCTTTAATCGTGTAGATTGTTGAATAATGTTGTGACCGCAGTTGTTTATTGATGGTGAAGGTTTCGGCATAGGAACGATCGTGTAGTGTACAGTTTCCTCAATTGCGCGGTGTATAGTTTTATTATGTAGTTGGCGGTGTTGAGTTTTATTATGTAGCGCTGACCCCGTGTACAGTCGCTCCGCGAAAACCTTTTATGTAGATTTGGCGCCGTGTAGGTCTGCACGGTGTGCAGTTTTGGGTGTTCACTTCATCGGTGTACACATTTTGTGTTGCGCGCGAAAAGTTTTCCGTGTTGAGATTTTTGGTCCGGAACAGCCTGCGTGTACAGTCGTTCGGTGTATACTATTTGTATAGAGTTATTCTTGTGTCGAATCAGGAGTTGTGTCGAAGAATCAAAGTCTTCGCGGTAATTCGAATGAGGAATTTGCTTAGCGGGAATAAAGGTGAGCGATCGATGCGTTCGGAGACTCCGCGTCGGATGATTTACAGAAGATATTGAAGGGAGATTGGAATGTGGGAATAGCAGAGAGACAAATTAGTACATATTTAAATAACTAAATATAAAGACGGAAAGATGGCGAGAACGTGAGAATCGTTAAGATGGTAGAGAAGGACGTTGCGGAGCATCAGGCGTTTTCTCACCTAGCCAGCTGAAAGTCAATGAGACAGCAGGCGACGGGATTGCCGTTCGCGTCGTACTTGAAGAGTACATTGTTCGCCCACAGATCGCCATGACAGAGGACGTTCCGAAATCTAGTCGAAGGCGCGAGTTTCCCCGCGTGATCTCGCGCCGCGAGTCCAATGACGCTTTTGATTCTCGCGCGCTGCTCGTCGTCCAACAAGCCCGGCGGCCCGAGAAGATCGACCATGGATACGACGCCCTTGACGGCGGCGTCGAACATCCGTCTGGCCATTCCCTCGCGCATCGGCCAGAGCGTCTCCTGCAGGCAGTGCGCGAACTCCTCGTGGAGATTTCGGCGGCCGATCTCCTCGAAGACGATCGAGCGGGCGTGAAACCGCGCGAGTTGTCGCAGCACGACGCGACAGTGCGGAAGATCGAACGGCACGAGTTTGTCGGTCATCGAGTAGCCGTGGCGCGCCATGTCCTCGAGGACGATGACGTCGTTCCCGAGGCCGAGGAAGCACCGTGGCACCGAGCGGCCCTCGAGGCCCTCGAGGAGCTCGGGAAAGACTTTGGTGTAGAGCTCGACCTCCTTCCTGAACGATCCGTGCTCCTCGTTCCAGTGGTACTGCGGGCTGCTCGTAGGGGGCGGTGTTTTCGCGAAAAACGTGTAGACGCGACGCTCGCTCGCCCTGGCGGCGGCCGCCGGGCAACCGACGGTCGCCCGGAGCGTGAAATACTGGCCCATGAAGCCATTCACCGCGCCCATCGGCGTCACCTCGTAGTCCAACAGCCGAAAATCCTCGATCGAGTCCTCGCGGAGTTTCTTGACGACGATCTCGCGACACTCGTCCGCGCGGATGACTTCGCCCGGCGCGAGATTCCGCATATTTTTACCGATCGGCTGCTCGGATTCGTCGAGAGTTTGCGCGATCTCGCGATTATCGCCGCCGTTGTGAGTCAATGTTTGGAGCGGTTCGGTCGCGACTCGCGTCTCTGGCTCGTTCGGTGTGTTGCATATCACGAGCGCGATTGACGTCAGCAGCGTTGCACCGGGCAGGTTGAGACTCGAGAGCCAAGGGCAGCGAGCTGCGGAGCCGCACGGAACACACCGCGCGCCTTGCGCTCGACCAGCGGATTATCAAACGTTCAACGCCGTCCCAGCCATTTACGTGGCTTTATAGCCGCAAGGAGACGCTCGAAATTAGACGGCTCGTAGTCGCCGCGCACGCTGCGCGCTCGCTCCGGAAATCTTTGCTCTATTGACGCTGATTGAGCCGCACGTGTTGAATAAAGCGGCGGGAAACGCGTTTGCTATTAATAAACCATTCGCGGCTGACTCTTTACGCCACCTCGTTTATTTCCGCGTGGAATATCGCTCGACTTTTTCTTCCTTTTTCGACCGCTCTCGATGATTGATCAATGTGCGCAGTTGCGGAAATTATATTACGCGAATCTGGCGCGATGATGACGAGAGATAGACGAAATGGCGATGACGAGAGGGGGAAAAGAAGTTGGGATTGAGCGTGCGATGTGCGTTGATAGAAAAGTCGCGCTCGGCGCGTTATCAAGATTAATACGGTCAATTTTCCGTTCGATGCGGTTAAACGCAGTTGACATCGCGCGTTAGCCGCGGTTGACACGAGAGTCGATTCAAGTCGTTGGTTATCGCTTAAGAGGCAGCGTCGCTTCCTCAATCATCAATCGCATCTTTAAGAGCATGTGAAATACCGGCTGCGGTAACAAAAACTGTAATTAACGTTTTTTTACTTATATTTGCATTTACAGCTAAAAGAAGAAATTCATTCCCTGCACTGGTCAATTCCGCAGGGAATGAATTTCTTCTTGTAGCTGTAAATGCAAATTTGCGTAAAAAACGTTCATTACAGTTTTTGATACCGACTGGGCTGGACATGGATGTTTCACATCGCCTTAAGGGAATGTGAAACCTACTCAATCGGTAACAAAAACTGTAATCAGCCCTACGGAGACACCGTAAGTATTCTGAGATAAAGAAAAGCGTCGTCCGAAGCGGAATTTAATTCTCCGTCGGACGATACTTTGCTTTGATCCAAACTAACAATGGAATTGGAATGGCGTTGTTTCCAAAATTGCGGCTGTCTCTCTCGCACTCACGTGTCACGTGGTACATGTTTCACTTGCCCTTAAGGGCATGTGAAATATCGACTGCGGTAATAAAAACTGTAATGAACGTTTTTTACGCATATTTGCGTTTACAGCTAAAATAAGAAATTCATTTCCTGCTTTGGTGAAATCCACCAAACCGCAGCCACCATTGCCGCAGTCGGTATTTCACATGCCCTTAAGGAGGTTCGCCTGTGACTCGTGAGTAAGTAAAAAAAGTGAATGAAAAAAAGTTAACGTTGCTATCACGAATTGTAACCAATATTCGTATTATGAATTATGGATGCTACGTATGTATCAGATTTCTCGAAAACGTTGAAAATGTCGAATATATATTACGACATAGTCATTCGGTACGGTTAATGCAGTTATGAAATTCATAAGACGGTCATTCCGAAGCCCAAATGACCGTTGTTATTGGACAAAGATGAACCAGGTTGTTTTAATAGTCACTTCGTATGGTTTCGGCCAAAACTAACTGGTTGTCGAATCCGCTAGGGTGTCGTATAGCTGCGATAAGTACGTATACGCGTTTCGTTCGTATCGTGTCGTGGACACGTGGGAAACACAAAGCGTCGATAATCGAGCCAGGTGGAGAAAGAAACGTGGACGGTCGAGAATGTGTCGTAACAACCGTATCAACTGCGTTAGAAACATTTAAAAAAACGAGAAGTCGCGGTATCTGACTGCAGTCTGCTTGAGGCAAAGCGCGAGGCGACCAATGGCCGTTGTTTACATCGCGTTATGCGGTTTCACATAAGGGTACGAATCTACGATAACAGCGATGCTTTTATTCTCGAAAACGCAGCTTAAAATTTCATGACGTAGGTACATCCAAGTTTCGGCGTTATATCGGCGTGTTTCGATACTTCGTTGCATATTCGTTCCGAAAGAATCGCGCGTGCAGAATGTCCCTGAAAATTCATCTATTTTACGCGTCAATCTTTGTCGGGCTTTTTGAGGTACTGAAGAATTATCCGGTGTTTGCGCAGGATTTCGGAGGTAAGGAGCAGGGTCGAAGAGACGTCCGCCGTAACTACAGGAGCGAGTAGTTAGAACGGTACGTCGAATAGGGGTGGAAGTACCTGTTTTGGCCACCTTTGGTCCAGTTGTGTCCACCGAGTTCGAAAGGACAGAATTATTTGTATCGTTAAAATGAAACGAAATTTGATCGATAATCTTGTTAACTTATTATGGATACTTTCGAAGTATCAACATGAAAATACAGGAAAGCAACAATTTGAAATAAATTATCGTGAAAATGGCCACAACCGGTGCTTCTACCCTAGCTTCCGGTTTTTTTCTTATTCCCCTAGCAGATCCAGGGACCGACCGAACGACCGAAAAATCGACCGGTCGTTAAATGCGAAAAAAAAGAACCATTGAAATGAGTCGAAAGACCAAGAAAACGCCCATTGAAATTATTCTTGTTATTATTGCAATCATCTGTAACTGGTCGTTTTTTTTTTTTGTTGATATTTTCGATTATTTTAGAGAGATATTTTTCCATGATAAATTGTCTCTCCAGATGGTTCGTCTCATGGCTGCTACAGAAAATGCGAAGTCGGGGATTCCCGCACCTGCAATTACACGTTCACCCTCAGCCAGTACACCTCGATGAGCATCGCCTGCCGCGACTGTCCGTTCAGCAAGGAGGATTGTTTTCGCGAGGGTTGCGTCACCGCCGGTGGTCACATTCGTCCCATCACCGTGGCGAACGATATGCTGCCGGGTCCGAGCATCCAGGTCTGCAAGGGCGACAGGATCCGCGTGACCGTCGTCAACGCCTTCGAGAGCGAAGTCACGACGATTCACTGGCACGGGATTCACCAGGTCGGGACTCCCCACATGGACGGCACGCCCTTCGTCACCCAGTGCCCCCTTCTTCCTTACAACAGGTTCACTTACGACTTTACGGCTTCACCCGCTGGAACGCACATCTGGCACTCGCACGTGGGTCTGTAAACAAATCATTATAACGGAGACTCGACCAGGCGATAATCGTGCGTCAAGTCTGATAAAAAAAAAAAATTTGTTGTAAAATAATATTTTTCTTATAAAAAGGAATATTTCTTTTTATAAAATAATATTTTTCTGATAAAAAGAAACATTATTTTTTATCAAATCATATTTTTCTGATAAAAAGAAACATTATTTTTTATCAAATCATATTTTTCTGATAAAAAGAAATATTATTTTTTTACAAAATAATATTTATCTGATAAAAAAAATATATTATTTTGTTATTACTTAGTAACTATTATGCAAACAAAAATGACCACAACGACAAAACGCCGATGTAAAAAATTTATTTACTTTTTACGATATTACAATGTACATTGATAGAATGTACGTCGTTCCTCCAGGTTACCAGGAGTCCGACGGTTTGTTCGGAAGTCTGGTAGTCCGAAATTCCAACGACCCGCTAGCCGTGCATTACGACCACGATTTGGCGGAGCATGTGATGATCGTCTGGCACTGGTTCGACTCGACGACGGCGATTCGCTTTGACACGGCTCATCACAGAGGAAAACCGGTCGAGGGTTACGGGCTTTTGATAAACGGTTTGGCAGCGAAAGACGTTTCATCGCCGGTCAACGGCTCCGTTTACAAGACTCCGAGGAAAGTCTTTGAGGTCCAATCGGTACGATAGTCATTTATTCTTCTTCTATTCTACTTTTATTTCTTTTCCATTTCGGTAATTTTTTTTCGTTAGCTTTTCTGTTTTGTCAATTTTTAGTTGTTAGTTATTTTGTTTTTTTATTGTTCGATGGATGCGATACATGTTTCTTGTTTGGCGTTATGATTTATTTTTGTTTCTAAGGACTTCGGCACGTTCAGTGTTGAATTAAATAAATAAATAAATAAAGACTCTATTTGGACGTATCGACTACGAGATCGTAAAAATATTTTCAGGGCCAGAGATATCGATTCAGGACGATATTCAACAGCGCCGTCTACTGCCCGATTCAGATATCGATAGACAATCACACGTTACTCGCGATAGCTTCGGACAGCGGAACCTTTGAGCCCATCGAGGTCGATTCCTTCGTGATCAACGCGGGCGAGAGATACGATTTTGTTCTGAACGCCAGCAGGAGTTCCGGCAATTATTGGATCAGGTACCGGGGGATGGGCGATTGTCACGTGAGAGGCGCCAGAGTTTCCGAGGTCGCGGTGCTGAGGTACAACAATTCGGAGAACGAGGAGCCACCTGAATCGACCGATTACGACGACGCGAGAAGACCAGGAAAGGTAAAACAAAATAATTCATTTCAACTTAACCCAAGAATTAAATCCGTTTTTATTGAAAATAATCTACTGAATTATTACCGAAAATTAGCTAATAAAGTGGAAATCGGGCTACGAAATAATTCGTAGACTACAAAAAAGATGTTCCTTCCAGGTCTTGAATCCCGTTGAATTGTCAGCGAATAACTTTTCCAACAATACGCTGGTATTTCTAACGGAATTGAATAATACCACTCCGGATCAACCGGATATATCCGGAAATCCGAATCACACGTTTTACTTCAAGTTTTCCTTCAATTCTTTCCGTGAGTTATTTGTATTTTTTAATCCTTCTTTATTATTGCCAGCCTGTTTAACACATTTGTACAGCTATTTAAAAAAAAAAAAAATTTTCTAATTTTAATTCAAAGGTTCTGGAAAAAATTAAGTGAAATATTATTCGGAATGAATCCTACACTTTGGTTTCACGAGAAAAGCGTGTTCCAAGGTATCCCTGGTTAAAAGATCCGATTAGAACCAATAAAATGGACAAAAACCCGATTAAAACTTGGTTGAACCGATTATTTTTCAATCAAAATTTTGTCCGCTTCGTCGATTTCTATGAGTGTCAATCGGATTTACTAAGCAGGGGTAACAAAAAATAAAAAAAACAATGAATTGTACGTCGTTTTCCAGTTAGATATTCCACAAAAGTGGCTTACCCGCAGATTAACGACATGAGCTTCGTCTTCCCTGCTCTCCCTTTGCTGACGGAAGCCAATAACGCGACGAGCGCCTCGTACTGCACCGAGAGCGACGTCACCGCCAAACGGTGCGTCAACAAATTGTGCACGTGTCCCTTGATCTACCGAGTTCGGAAGGACAGCTTGGTGGAGATCGTTTTCGTTGATAACAGTAAGAAGAAGTGGCTGTGCTAATGCAGCCACACATTTCTTCGTCTTACTCGGACATGTTTCATAACTGCTCAGATTTTACTCAGCCAATTCGGTATTTTTTAACTTACTTTTTCATATATTCGCAACTCCACATTGAGTACAAATATTATTTAGCACACATACAAATATTATTTGACGCTCGTTGAGTACCAGCAGATGGTAAAACAGTGACACAGATGACGCTACTAGGCAGGGCGACTATGTTGCTCGTGGCGTCTTCAAATCGATGGTTCCACAAAAATCACGTTTTTTCCCCCATAGTTTTTGAGACACTTAAAAAAATGCAGCGTTTTCTTAAAAAAAAACAACAAAAAAATCACGACCGAGTAGCAAATAAAATCCGTCCAATTATGAAATCTTTTTCGAGAGCGTAGACAAAAAATGCTGTATTTTACCGTCGAAGAAGCTGGGATGAAATTTTGCGAGATTTTGCGTAATTAATGATTTCAGCGACGCAGCCGATATATCAGGATCACCCGATGCACCTGCACGGCTACGATTTTCGGGTGGTGGCGATGGAATCGCTGGGAAAAAATGCGTCGGTGGAGGCTGTGAGAGCGGCCAACGAGGCCGGAACTATCGACAAGAAATTCGACGAAGCTCCGGTGAAGGATTGCGTCGGCGTTCCCGCCAAGGGCTTCACGATCGTCAGATTCGTCGCGAAGAATCCTGGCTACTGGTTCTTTCACTGTCACGTGACTAAGCACGCGGAGATGGGAATGGGATTCGTGCTCAAGGTTGGCGAAGACAATGAAATGCCTCGGGCGCCTTCCGGTTTTCCGAGATGCGGCGCGTACGAACCGGAAAAATGTTCGCCCGACGTGCAGACCGAACGTGTGACTGATATTGGGGCGAATATTGTTTATTACGACAGCGACTAAATATCTTGAAAGTCCCGTCAAGCAGATTTCTAAATCCCGAATTTTTATACAAATAAAATTGATGGTACAATTGGCTTCGTAATTATGTTTTTATAATAATAACTCGTAATGATTATAATATGATGTGTAAACTTTTGAATAGAGGCAACATATATTAATTTTCCATAAAACTTGATGGTAATGTTATTGAAAAAATAGAGAAATACTGTCAATGCATTGCGAAAATAATGGAGGGCTGTGTTTGTCCATTTCTGCCACAATTTCTCCGAAAATTTAATTAAAAATGAGGTTTTTCTTACCGCCATTCAAAAGTTCACGTATCACTTTATAATCGCTACAGGTTATCACTTCCCGCACGCGTGAAATAAAATTGTATACGAAACTGTTAGCACTATATACACAAATATTCGGTGCCGAATTTCAGGCGAGACTTCAAATTGCCGACCCCAAAAACTGAAGTTTTTGTTGCTTCATAATCATCAGGATCATAAACGAATGATTTAAAATGAGATTTCCGGAGTTGCTTGAAATTTCTTGCACCTGTTTATCGCTCAGTCTCCGACAGACCGGACGATCGATATATATGTATTAAAAAAGTGTATCAACGGGCAGCGTGGATAACAATAGATAACGTAACATGATTAAAAGGTTCCTGAGTCTGTTGCTTATTGTCGAGATCCCCGGTATTGCGAGACAGTTGCTCGACGACTTAGAGATGAAATACACGATTTGCGTTCAAGCGCTCAGCGTTTTCCTGTGGATCGTGGGAGCCCGAGCCCTCGGATCTTTTCGCCTTAAATCTATCTTGCAAAATCATGAAAATCCGGAATTTGTGGGTGAGTTAAAAACCTTTGCAGACTACAACTGTTATTTTATTGCACAACGGTGATTTTTTTAAAGAAAAAAAAACACACACAAAAAATACAATATCTTTTAAGCGCATAAAACATCGGTGCGGCATACAGTAAGTTTTAATGACTAGACTTGAAGCTCAAACGTGTAAATAAAAATAGTTAATCAACCGAATAAAATAAAATAAAATAATAAAAATAATTATAATTTGAAAGAAACGAAGACTATTTTGTAATATTGAGTGATATTCAATATAATTGATAATACGATTGAAACTATTTTATAAAATTAGAAGCTCGAAGGTTGAAGAGATCGAATTATGTTTCCAGGTGGTCCGTCTCATCCCTGCTACAGAAAATGCGAAGTCGGCGACTCCCGCATCTGCAATTACACGTTCACCCTCAGCCAGTACACCTCAATGAGCTTCGCCTGTCGCGATTGTCCGTTCAGCAAGGAGGATTGTTTTCGCGAGGGTTGCATCACCGCCGGAGGTCACATTCGTCCCATCACCGTGGCGAATCACATGCTGCCGGGTCCGAGCGTCCAGGTCTGCGAGGGCGACAGGATCCGCGCGACCGTCGTCAACGCTTTCGCGAGCGAAACCGCGACGATTCACTGGCACGGGATTCACCAGGTCGACAGTCCCTACATGGACGGCACGCCCTTCGTCACTCAGTGCCCCATTCCGCCTCACAACAGCTTCACCTACGACTTTCTAGCTTCTCCCGCTGGGACTCACATCTGGCATTCGCACATAGGTCTCTTGAAATTATTTACAATCGTCGGTGGTTTTTTTTTACCCTGAAAACAAACAACTCACTTTTCTCTATGAGACTCAATGGAATTAATATACGTATAAAAAATGAGGACGTTTTTCGGAAAA
This sequence comes from Pimpla rufipes, assembly GCA_963932165.1. Lineage (NCBI taxonomy): Eukaryota > Metazoa > Arthropoda > Insecta > Hymenoptera > Ichneumonidae > Pimpla > Pimpla rufipes. Next base: position 265,109 of record OZ010630.1, read on the forward strand.
AGTGTCTGAAAAATCAACCCAAAATTGGCTCATAATTCTAGAATTTTCATTGGTAATTATAAAACTTCGTTGATGGATTTTTTTGTGCTGAAAACAAACAACTCACTTTTCTCTATGAGATTCAATGGAATTAATATTTCGTATAAAAAAGAGAACATTTTTCGGGAAAAATGACGGAAAAATCAACCCAAAATTGGTTCATAATTCTAGAATTTCCATTGGTAATTATAAAACTTCTTTGATGGACTTTTTTGCTGAAAACAAACAACTCACTTTTCTCTATGGGATTCAATGGAATTCATATTCGTATAAAAAATGAAAACATTCTGAGTCGACAAACAAGTCGACTCGGAAAAATCGGATCGGAAAAATCAACCGGAAACTGGTTCATAATTCCAAAAATGTTCATGAATAATTATAAAATTTGACTCGCGATGCTCCAAAAAAAAAAAAAAAAAATCGGCATGGACCGATGTCTTCGATTTGTCTTCCAGGTTTCGAGGAAACCGACGGTCTTTACGGCAGTTTAATAGTCCGCAAGCCCGAGGATCCGCTCTCAAAATATTACGACTACGATCTCGCCGAGCACGCGATGATCGTCTGGCACTGGTTCGATTCGTCCACCGCGTTTCGTCTCGCCACGGCGCTCCATAGATTCTCCAACGTCTCGGGATTTGGTCTGTTGATCAACGGTTTAGCGGCCCAAGCCGAGATACCCGATGCAAACGGCACTGTTTACAAGACCCCGAGGAAAGTGTTTCGAGTGACCTCGGTAAGAGATCGATGACTCATTTGAATCGTTCCGGATGATCAACAATGTACTTGTGAATGAAGTTTGAACGTAAAAACGCTTTCAGGGAAAGAGATATCGCTTCAGGACGATATTCAACAGCGCCATCTACTGCCCGATCCAGATATCGGTGGACAATCACACTCTGCTCGTTATCGCTTCGGAGAGCGGAACCTTTGAGCCCGTCGAGGTCGATTCCTTCGTGATCAACGGAGGCGAGAGATACGATTTCGTTCTGAACGCCGACAGGAGTCCCGGCAACTATTGGATCAGGTACCGGGGATTGGGCGATTGCCGGGCGAACGGCGCCAAAGTTTCCGAGGTGGCGGTGCTCAGCTACGAAAATTCGACAAATGAGGAGCCGCCCGGCGCGACAAGTTACGAAGATGCTGAGAGGTCGGGAAAGGTAAGTGATTGGTGTATTTGCCGAGATTTCTGATAGAAACCGATAGAAATTAACACATGAAACGGATGAAAATCGATAGAAATTAACACATGAAACGGATGGAAATCAATAGAAATTGACACATGAAACGGATGGAAATCAATAGAAATTAACAGATGAAACGGATGGAAATCGATAGAAATTAACAGATGAAACGGATGGAAATCGATGGAAATTAACAGATGAAACGGATAGGAATCGATAGTAATTAACAGATGAAACGGATAGGAATCGATAGAAATTAACAGATGAAACGGATGGAAATCGATAGAAATTAACACAGAAATTACAGATAGGAATCTGTAATTTCTGTGTGTTTCTGTGATATTTCTGTCGGTTTCAATCCGAATCTTTTGCAACGCTGCGTGAAAAAGCACTTTACAGCGATTTTAAGATCAACTCGTGGCTTAATTTCAGCTCTTGAATCCCGTGCAAATATCGACGCACAGTTTTCCGAACAACGAGTTGTTGACGCTGACGAAACTGAACGGGACAACTCCGAACCAACCGGACGTGTCCGGAACTCCAAATCACACGTTCTACTTCGAGTTTTCGTTCAACACTTACGGTGAGCGTTTTTCTTTCTGCGACAATAAGTTTAATATCTGTATATAATTTATTTTCTAACAAGTTTCAAGTATCAAAACTTGGCAAGTTGCAATAAAATTAACGTCATTTCGGCCTGCAAATAGATGCAAGTTTTTTGGTGGATCTGCATGAATCTGCAAACTAAGAAAAATTGTGCTTGATTCCGAGTCTGGGATCGACTGATCAACGTCGCTCATTTTATTTTATTTTTTTCTTTACAGATTCCTATTACGCTCCCGGGCCATATCCGCAGATGAACAACCTGAGCTTCGAGTACCCGGCTTTCCCTCTGCTGACGGAGGGCGAAGCGTTGACGGAGGATATGTACTGCACCGAGAGCAGCGACGAGGCCAAGGAGTGCGTCGACGGATTTTGCTCGTGCCCTCTGATCTATCGAGCCAGAAAGGACAGCCTGGTGGAGATAGTTTTCGTCGACAACAGTGAGAACTCGTGCCAACAAATTGCAACATTTATTGTTCGGTTATAACCGATCAATAACCGAACGATTATTTCGGTTATTTTTCCCGAACGATTTACCGTAATTATCAAGCGATTTTTTGCAACTTCAGGCACGAACAGAGACCAGGATCACCCGATGCATCTGCACGGCTACGACTTTCGAGTGGTGGCGATGAAGCCTCTGGGCGAGAATTCCACCCTCGCGGCCGTGAAAGCCGCGAACGAGGCCGGGACGATCGACAAGAGGTTCGACGGCGCTCTGGTCAAGGACTGCGTCGGGGTGCCCGACAAGGGCTTCACGATCGTCAGATTCGTCGCGAAGAATCCCGGCTTCTGGTTCTTTCACTGTCACATCGCGAATCACGCGGAAATGGGAATGGGATTCGTGCTCAAGGTCGGCGAGGACGACGAGATGATTCGGCCGCCCGGCGATTTTCCCAGGTGTGGCGCGTGCGCCCTGCCGAACGACAGATCCGCCACTCACCGACCGTCAACTCATTTTCTAGTCGGCTTAGCGATAGTTTTTCTCGCCTCAACCATCTGTTAAAAAACACCAAGAATTCGGAATTTCTTGAATGAGCTGTTGAATTTATAAAATAAGATAATGAATTTGTTGAACGAGCTATTGAATTTGTTGAATGAGCTATTGAATTTGTTGAATGATCTATTGAATTCGTTGAATGCGCTATGGAATTTGTGGAATGAGCTATTGAATTTATTAAATAAGATGTTGAATTTATTAAATAAGATGTTGAATTTGTTGAATAAGAAATTGAATTTGTTGAATAAGATGTTGAATTTGTTGAATAAGAAATTGAATTTGTTGAATAAGATGTTGAATTTGTTGAATAAGATGTTGAATTTGTTGAATAAGAAATTGAATTTGTCGAATAGGAAATTAAATTTGTTGAATAACAAGTTGAATTTGTTGAACAAGTTGGATTTTTTTAATAAGTTGAATTTGTTGAATACGAAGTTGAATTTGTTGAATAAGAAGTTGAATTTGTTGAATAAGAAGTGGAATTTGTTGAATAAGAAGTTGAATTTGTTGAATAAGAAGTTGAATTTGTTGAACAATAAGTTGAATTTGTTGAATAAGAAGTTGAATTTGTCGTATAACAGCGGCAGAATATTTCGTACGACATGAATACTTAAGATCACTCGACGACGAACCGACAAAATGACGAATCCTCGTGGTTTACTCGCGAGCCACAACATCCGCTCGTGTTTCAACACTCAAGGATACAGCAGCGAGTAAGTGAGTTGCTGTAGTAAATGTAAACTGCGTGCTCTGCATCATCTCGAAAAGGGCAGAGCGGAGCCGCCGGGCGCGTCGATTGGTCGAAAAGGCGCCTCGCGATTGGTCGCTCGGCGAACGCGAAGAAGACGAAGCGGGCGAGAGAAGAAGACGAGACTCGCGTGCCACACATTTTCTCGTTCTCCCCCCGGTGTATTCGTCACCGACTAACCGAGTGCGAGTAAACTACGTGGGCGTCGCGCGCGGTGTTGTGCATCGTTTACCGCGTCCTCTTGTCAAAACTATGTCGAGAAACTAGAAGCAATTGCGAACGAAAAAAAGCGAAAGAAAGAAAGAAAAAAAAAAGGTAAAACGACCGGAGACTCCCGGGACTCTCGTTGTAAAAACACCGTAAGATTTATCCTCGCCGTGGCCATATAAACGCGAGGCTCGAGTGGGCGAGAAGAGAAACGAACGGCACGCGAGTTGCAAAGAGGGGAAGGACGACTCGTCGTCACTCGGTTTCTCGTTTTTCGCCTTGCTGGACGTGCGTGAAAAACACGTAGTTTTGCCATTACGAAAATTCGCGGGTTTACTCGGCTTCCTTCGTCTCCGCGTCGTTAAATCACTTCCACGTAACGCGTAAATATGCCGGGGTAAGCGATGATGATCTCTATTTTTGGAAGTGACTTCACCCTCCCCCCCTCCGCCCTCTCATCATCGTTTCGAGAATTGCCTAATAATTCGCCGTGCGAGCTCATCGCTGCTTTTTCGTTTTTTCTCCTCGTGTACTTAACAATCGACAGACCCTCGATCGATGTGATCGAAGCCCCGAACGAAAAATCCACCTGTCATCCGCTGTCAAAGGTCACGCGCTAACCTGTGTCACTCATCGTCTTTGCATCTGTCGTGAAATCTTTATTGTTGCGCCCCTCTCACGCCCTTTTCCCGATTTTCGATTTCCTGTAACATTTGTTAACGAGAAAAAAAAAATTATTTGGTTTTGCGAAAAGTTTGGTTAGCAATTAGAGGCGATTTAATTGTCGTTGCGCCAGATTTTTCTTCGTTTTTCCATTGTTGACCTTGAATTTTCGTCGTTAATTTGTCGCTGTTAACGATCTAACGACGGTTTGTATTGTTGTTGTGCGTCTGTTGAAATTATAACCTCGAAATTCAAGGTTGTTTTTACGCTCTTTCCACCTGATTTTTGTTGGAGACGTCACACGATAATCTCAGCGAGAGGAGAAACATTTGGTGTCAGTTAAATTTTGTAATTTTCTATTTGACATAAAAAAATATTGAATTTTTTCTTTTCAAATGTAACTGGCAATCGAAGAGGCAAGAATGAAATTTGAATGTTGCGTTAAACGCAGACACAACAAGGACAATTTTCTTTTGTGGCTAAACCCAAAGCTGCGTCGGATGAACCTTCGCACGGAGCTAAAATCAGTTTTCTTACCAAACAAAAATTGATTGTGTTAATAAGCTCAGAGGTCTAAACTCTATCGGTAGTGTTACTCACAAAATTCTGGTTTACCAGAGCAGATTTTAAGACACAGAACTATTTTTGTACTTGGAAAATTGTGGTTGACCGGAGCTGATTTTGAGATGCACAGCATCATTTTTGTACTCACAAAATTGTGGTTAACTAGAGCAGATCTTGAGACGCACATAATAATTTCTGTACTAACAAAATTGTGGTTAACTGGAGCAGATTTTGAGGTACACAGAATAATTTTTCTATTCACAAAATTGTGGTTGATCGGAGCACATTTTGAGCCACACAGAATAATTTTTGTACTCATTAAATTTTGGATGACCAGAGCAGATTTTGTGACGCACAGAATAATTTTTGTTCTCACAAAATAGTGACTGACCAGAGCAGAATTTTGAGCCACACAGAATAATTTTTGTACTCACCAAGTTCTGGATCACCGGAGCTGATATCGAGATACACAGAATCATTTTTGCATTCACCAAATTCTGAATGACCGGAACAGATTTTGAGGCACACAGAATAATTTTTGTACCGACGAAATTGTGATTGACCAGAGGAGATTTTGAGTCACCCGTTCACCTGAAAGGGTGAACGCAGAAAAGTGTCGTAAATTTTTCGAAAGCGTTAGCTATTCTTATCTGTACCTTCGGGCGTTATCTAGCGACTGTTGTATAAATACAGATAGCTTATCAGTGACAAAATGTCGTCGATTGTTGGCTGTGCAGTACGAATAATCGCGTCGATCCGAGAGCAGCGTTTGGCGCGCGATAGAAACTCGAATATTCGCGAACGATGAGCAACAAATCGGTGAAGCCTTTTCCGATGTCGTTGTCTCTGCTGTCATTGGGAAGCAGCGAGCTCTACGTCCGAAGACGAGCAAGTTCGCGCGAAAGATCGCGCGAGAGATCGCGCGACAATTCGCGCGACAATTCGCGTGCAAGTTCGCGCGCGAATTCTCGGAATAATTCGCGCGAAAATTCTCTCGAGAGAAGTAACAACTTTTCCGGAATTTACGAGGAGCTTGAGGAGTGGCAAAGGCCACCTCAACTTCCTCCCCGAAATTTTACCAATGTTTACGACAAAAAAGATTCCACCGTGCGATATGTTACTGCGAATGCTGGGTATTTGATTTAAAAAAAAATTAAAAAATAAAAAACAATTTAGATTGCAACTAATCCATCGTGTCCGTATTTTCATGTTTGTAATTACTCAATCGACAGTAATAATTGTCAACTGTATCTTCATTTATCATTGCAGAGTCACAGGAATGTCGCTGGACCACATGTTCTGTTCGCGGTGCAGGGAGGGATTCGAGGCGCACGAGAAGATCGTCAATTCCCACGGCGAGTTGTGGCACCCCCAGTGCTTCGTCTGCGCGCAATGCTTTCGGCCCTTTCCCGAGGGAATATTCTACGAGTTCGAGGGCAGAAAGTACTGCGAGCACGACTTTCACGTCCTCTTTGCGCCCTGTTGCGGCAAATGCGGTAATTTTATTTTTCATTATTTAATCACTAATTTTAGTAAAAAAAACAATTCAAATGATTGTAAACCATAATAAATATATCAAGAAAAATATTTTTTTCTTGATGTATTTTATATCAAGAATTTTATATTTTTATATCAAGAAAAATTATATTTTCTTGATATATTTTTGTTGATTTAAAAATAATAATTGTAAAAATATGTCAACAAAAATAATTGTATTAATTACGTTTTACTTCCGCAAATTTGTTCGACAATTTCTGTCTATCTGTTAAGAAGGAAAATAGCCGACAAGATGCGGTAATCGTTTCGCGAGATGTTGAGAAATATTGAAACAAATGATTTGACTTTCCAGGCGAATTCGTGATTGGCCGGGTGATCAAGGCGATGAACGCAAACTGGCATCCGGGCTGCTTCAGGTGCGAGGAGTGCAACGGGGAGCTCGCCGACGCGGGTTTCATAAAGTGCCAGGGCCGGGCGCTGTGTCACACTTGCAACGCTCACGTAAAAGCCGGAGCGCTCGGAAAGCACATTTGTCACCAGTGCCAGTGCGTTTTTCGTAATAAAATCCAAACGAAAACATTCGCGGCTTTCGGCTCCTCCTAATTTCCATTTTTTTTTTCGTTTCCGCAGCGGAGTGATCGACGATAAACCACTGCGATTCCGCGGCGAGGTTTATCATCCGTATCACTTCAATTGCACCGCCTGCGGGATAGAATTGAACTCCGATGCGAGGGAAGTTCGATCGCGGCCCGGATACGCCGCCAACGAGATGGTACGAATCTCCTGATAAAAAACACTTGATTAAGAAAAAATTCAAAAACTCAATTTTCGAAAACTACAGAAAATATGAAAAAATTCATACGAATTCAGAAAAATGAATAAATCATTTTCATCTGCAAAAAAAGTTGGGTCGACAGGTGATTTGTTCAACAATTTTTTCATTAATTTGTTAATAACATCTTGGAATTATTGCAATGGAAAATCCATTTCTAGCCCCTTGGGAAGCGTTGGAAATTCACTTCGAATCGCGTTTGATTTCGACCGAATCTCACTTCAAAATGAGCTTAAAATACGAAATTGCAAATTACACTCGCGACGTTATTTCTAAGAGCGGATTTTTCTCACTCGTAGAACGAGCTCTACTGCCTTCGGTGTCACGACAAAATGGGGATTCCGATATGCGGCGCCTGTCGGCGTCCGATCGAGGAGCGCGTAGTGACGGCGCTGGGAAAACACTGGCACGTCGAGCACTTCGTCTGCGCGAAATGCGAGAAACCGTTCCTCGGACATCGTCACTACGAGAAGAAGGGTTTGGCCTACTGCGAGACTCACTATCACCAGCTCTTCGGCAATCTCTGCTTCGTCTGCAATCAAGTCATCGCCGGTGACGGTGCGTAAATATTACAAATTATTTAACGTCTAACAAACCCTCGATTTTTCCCCTTTTTTTCTACTATAAATATACAGAAAACACAAGTTTTTTTTTGGCATGAGAAATTGTTAACGTGTATAAAATCGATTTTTCCCCCTTTTTTCTACTATAAATATACAGAAAATACACATTTTTTTGTATGAGAAATTGTTAACGTCTACAAAGTAGATTTTTCCCCCTTTTTTCTACTACAAATATACAGAAAACACCGATTTTTTGGTATGAGAAATTGTTTAAGGTCTATTGACTCGATTTTGTTTTTTTTTTCTAATATAAATACAGAGAAATTATCGACTTTTTTGTTAATTGTTTTGTTGGAACTATGACATTTTGAAAAGAATATTATTATTCGTTGCAGTTTTCACGGCGCTGAACAAGGCGTGGTGCGTCCATCACTTCGCGTGCGCCTATTGCGACCAGAAGATGAACCAAAAGACCAAGTTCTTCGAGTTCGATCTGAAGCCCGCGTGCAAAAAGTGCTACGAGAAATTCCCGCAGGAACTGAAAAAACGGATGCGCCGTATGTACGATCTCAATCCGAAGCGTCTGCCGGCGTAATTTGCGAATTGCTCGCTCGAGTTTGACGAGTTATCGTCGTGACAAAATCGACTGCCGAAGGGCGCTTGAACAAAACGCGTCTTGAGAGGGAAAATTGTAGCACTTACGATAACCAAAGTAACAATTATTACGCCACAGTAAAATGCTATTGTCGTATTAACACATTTTTATATATATATTATATATTAACTGAAAGTGAGAAGCTGCCTCTGAATTCTGTTTACACGTTCAGATGTCTTCCGTATTTTATGAAATACTCGCCTTCCTTGATTCATGTCTCGCGACTCTCCTAAGGTCCTCAGTCGTTTGCGAAGCGTCACTCAGCTAACGTAAAGCAAGACGATGCCAAATTTTCCTGTCCCTGATTTTCTCGCCTAAATTTTATCCGACAAAAAAATCCCCGACGGAAATAAAACACGCGAGCAATATTGTTGAAAAAATTGAAAAAAGATACAACTTGTTAAATTTATTCCAGAATTTTTGGATCATAGATAAAAAATATATTTGACAGCCTCCTCTGATGTAGGAAATTCGCCATGTTAACAGTGAAAAGATTGAATTTTGAATCACGTAATATGATGAACTTAAAATTACTATTTAACAATAATATTATGAATTGCCAATTGATCGAATATTGAATGAAAACTTTCAGAGGATCTTAGGAAGGTGAAAAAGAAGGACAAACAAAATGTAAAGTGCCTTTTAATTAGGACCAATAAGATAAGTAGAAAGCTGCATTTAGTAAAATAATCGTGAAGTGACAACAAAAGAAAAAATATATATATTATACCAACGAAAATAAAAATTGCTGTAAAAGAAGAAATTGTAACGAATTAACGAGAAAACGCGCGACGGAGAAATACAAAGATGCATAAAGAGAAATATCGACGTTGTCTCTAAATGATTTCGAGCGGCGTTAATTTCTCGGCTAAGTCGTCTTAAGATAAGTGGGGCGACCGAGGTAGGTCATTTTTAAGAGATAAAAGTGAAGGAAGGGAGCCGCGCGGGTTCCACTATCAGACTCGTCGATTGACTAGTCAGTTACGCGCTCGGCGCCCGACGAGTCGAGTAGTCGGTTACGCACTCGTCGCGCGTTTTCAGATTCCAAAGACCAAATCGGTATTCCGCGGCGGCGAATGATTGTCACGCTTTGGAATCGAGCGAAAAAGGAGGAGGGAAGACGTAAAAAAGAAAAACATCGCGTGGCCGACATTGGCTTTTTATCTGATAATATCCACGCTGATATCTGCGCCAGGAGTGGCTGATAAGGTATCGACTATCAGGCCCAGAATGTCGGGCGGCCGCTCAAAAATTCACTCGGATCGATTCGTGAAAATTTCGCCACCGCTTGTCGCCGGATTGTAGCGTCGTTCGGTCTTTGCGAGGAGGAAGGAAAAAGTCTAGCCGCGTGGTAAGAGTTACGCGCTAGTCACGCTTTTTTCTTTTTCTTTTCCTTCTGTCTCTCTCCTTTTTTATTCACACGAACCGCGCGTTCCACTTGGTTTATCGACGCTGAGTGTTGGTGAAATCCGCGAGAATTCCAATGATATCACGGCTGCGGCTTCTGTAATACAACGCGCGGCTACCTACGGTGTGTTGGTTTTAAATAGTCGCGACGATGTCTTGAAATGATTCATCATTAGCAATTAAACGTGCGCGTTCCCTACAAGTCCGAACGAGCCTCGGCTTATCGTCCGCGGTACGCGCGGATCTCCTTTCGGTCACTCGTTATTAGCCTCGGGGAGTCTTTGCCGATTTACCCGGATCTTTCGTCGATTTTTCCCCAGCCGCGAGGAATTTCATTGAAGAATTTTAACGCCTTCGTTCTTCGACGCGTCCGACGATCAATCGCACTTCATTTCCCAGATAAATTGCCGCTGCGATCGAGCGACGATGGAGGGGATAGAACGATCGTTCGTCGGAGAAACTCTTGCGCGATAGATCGACGCTCACGATTTCGCACCTCAAGATTCGAAGCATGTCGAACTCCTCGTACGGCTACAGCCGCGTCGACGGCTCCGTCAGCGGCGTCACCAGGTAAATAAACAAAGTCTACAAGTAACAAATTACTTTTTAAAAACAAAAAGAAACATAATATTAAAATAACGATAAAACATTACATTTCAAGAAATTAAACTAGATGGACTGTAAGATCTATTTTTGTTGTTGTTATATGCGACGATAATTTGTAATACAATCGATAAAGAAAATCCGACTATAAATATTTTATCTGACGATAAAATTATTATTTTATTATTTTATCTGACGATAAAATAATTGACACTAATAATGAGAGAAAAAAAAATCGATTTCAGCGTGGAGTCCGGAAGCCAAGGGCGTCTCTATCCTCGGAAGAACGACTTGAAGCAAAATCAGCCGAGCTCAACGTACATTCCTCACAATCGTATGTCAAGATACACGACGGCTCTGGCGAACCTATTGCCCGTCAGATTCAAAAGGTAGAATTGTCGAAAACAAAGCCCCACTTTCCAAAAAAAAAGAAAGAAAAAAAAGAGAGAATTAAGATGAGTTGAGACAGAACAAACGAGGAAGTTAAAAACCAGCGTAATTTCCTCAGAGTTCCTGGATCGGAGATTCCTCTCGACAAGATCGGTTTGTTCTCGAGTGTTTCCTTCAACTGGCTGAACGAATATCTCTCGGCGGGCTGCAAGAACGGAGCGAGCGAGAAGCCCTTGCCGACAATCGCGAACCTCGATTCCTGCCAGGTCAACGGATCGAGGTGGATAGATCAAGTTATAGCAACAAATCCAAATTTTCGAGAAGTCTGGATTTTTAACAACTAATTCAAATGTTTTTTTTTCTGTCTCTTTTTTTCAGAATAGACGGACTATGGCACGATCACGTTGTGAAGCGCGGCCAGGCGGGCGCTTCCGTTCCCAGGATCGCCTGGCAATTCGTCCGGACTCGAGTGCTGGTCGCGGCTTTCATATACCTCCTGGGAATGATCATCTCCCTTTGCAGTCCGGTAAAACGATATTTTAAAAAAATTTTAATTCGCTTTTAAAAGGCGCAATTATGTTCGATAGGATTTTTCGCCTCGAAATCATTTGTAAAAACGATCGGAGATGGGAAGGTTGGTTTTTAGGCAGAAAATAGTTTGCAGGTGTTAAAGACTGCAATTTTTCTTGATAAAACATAAAAATTAATTGTCGCTTGAACGCACAGTCGGCCTTTGACACTTTTTACACCGAAATTATGTGGGTTTTCCAGATCATCGTGCTGCATCACATAATCTCCGCCACGGAGGAAAGAATCGGCGTGTACGCTGAACAAATTAACAAGACTCTCGTCAATAACACGTTGGACGGTAACGCAACTGTGATTCCTTCGTTGAACGAGACGTCAGAGAATAATTTGACGTCGATTTCCGGAATACAAGCGGTGGTCAACAACCTTTCGGACACTCTGAGACACCTAATTATAGTCGACGAAGTCATAATATTCGGCAACATCGGTGTTCTTATAGTCGCCGAGGCTGTTTCCTATTTTTTAATCGCCTGGAGCGCTTCTCTAAATTTACGGTCTGTTCGACAGCTTCGTTTCTACGATCAAAGTAATTTATTTTCACTTTTTTTTGCTTTCGTTATTAAATCTTATTTTTTCTTCTTTTAATACAGAACAGCCACGCGACTGAGATCAGCATGTTTGGCCCTCGCGTACAAAAAGATAATACGCTCGTCTATTCGATACAAACCATCGGCACATCAGGTCAGTTCTATTTTTTTTTTACTTTTTCATTGGTATGGATAATAAAAAATCGCATGGATATCGACTAAAAGCCCATGCGAATATGTTCGGATATAACATTTAGCAAACTACATTCAGTACAGATTAATCAAAGTGTGTATCGGAGTATTCTTGGAAAAAAGGAATGCTCTACAAAGATTTTTCTCATTGCAGACAATGACGTACTTCATCCCGAACAGTAAGACGCTGTACGAGCTGATCTCGAACGGCCCGCTCATCTTTTCCGGGCCACTGATACTGCTGCTCTGTTCCCTCGTTATCTGGTATTCATTGGGCCACTGGGCCCTTATCGGAATCGTCGTGCTGATGACTCTTTACTCGTGCCTGGTAAGTCATCGTCTCCTAGAAAAATCTCAGGACCCAAAACTCTTCGCCATTATTATTTTTATTTATTTTTTTGCTAACAACAAATCGGCAATACTTTTCAGGTGTTAACTGCCTATCTGACGAAAATGTTTGGCACCCGTGCGATGGAGTATTCGCTGCAACGAATGTCGCTCATGCAGGAATTCATCGGGAATATATTTCTCGCGAAAGTCACACTGTGGGACAGTTACTTCGTCGCTCGGATTAAAGGCGAGTCTCTCGAGAGTAAAAATCTGCAATCGTAATTTTTTGTCTCAATACTCTCTTTGATATGCAGAACTGAGGAAGAAGGAACTCGCGGAGATGCGACTAGGAGGCCTGAGCGAAGGGTGGAGTCTCAGCATGGTGCACATCATTCCCGTCGTCACCGTGAGCGCGACCACGATGGCCTGTATGCTGACCAACAAGCACATCGTTTCGGCAAATGTACACTTTTCATTTCGTGTACAACGAATTTCATCGATGAATATATTTTTTTAATTCATCTTTCCACTTTTCAGTACATTCCGGCGCTCGTTCTTATTCTCATAAATCTCAAGAGCTGCATACGTAACAGTTGGCTGGCGATGAGCAGCATCTCTCGAGGCGTTACTTCTCTCAATAAACTCAAGGTATTTTTTTACTCGTTGTCGCCGCTTTTCCAAGAAATAATTTGTAAAAATGATACAGACATTTTTCAATAAGTACGAATTAAGAAATGAATAATCGTGTCGTAAAACGAGCTAATTCCGAAAGATCCGTGGAGCTTAAAGTTTCGCGAGGCTTTCGAAATTCGAAACCATTGGAATGTGTTCCTCGAAAGCCCGAAAATCCATGCGATTTCGGTAGATTTCGGTGAAACGTTAACGCGAAATAATCCTTATCGATTGCAGACCGTGTTGACATTGAAAGACGCCGATCGCTTCACGAACAAGCCGATCGATAAGAATCTCGCCGTGACGATAAATCTTGGCCACTTCAGCTGGGAACAAGATACGGAAGGCCTGAGCAGAAACGTGTTGCTACTCGGAAATGAGCCGAATCCGCGTCTCGCGCGAAGCCAGTAAATAAAAAAAAACACGCATTCTTTCGTTGTGGCAATTTTATTTTATTTTATTCCTCGTATAAAATAAAGTAAAAACGTTGTATTATTGCGAGATTGAAGGTTTTCGATCGACTTGCTCAGGGCCTACGTGGATTCCCTCGTGGACATAAATTTCTACGCGCCGAAGGAGAAACTCATCGGAATCTGCGGGTCTCCGGGTTCGGGAAAAACGTCGCTTCTGCTGGCGCTTATGGGACATTTGCACAGCATCAGCGGGCACGTGACGATCGACGGCTCGTGCTCGTACGTTCGCCAGGTTCCCTGGCTCTTCGACGGCACCCTCAAGGAGAATATTCTCCTCGGCGAGAGCCTCGACGCCACCTGGTACTACAAGACCATCCAGGCGTGCAATTTGAGCGCGGACATCGCGCTCATGCCGGGCTCGGACGACACCGACCTCAGCCAGATAACTCTCACCGCGACGCAGAAGCAAAAAATCGTTCTCGCTCGTGCGGTTTACACGCAGAGGGCGATAAATCTTCTCGACAATCCGCTGTCGGACGTCGAGCCCGAGGAGGCCAAAGAGATCTTCGAGAAATCCATAACGAACGCTCTGGGCACGAAGACTGTTATCATGATTTCCGACAGAGTGCAGGTAATTTTATACTCTCCCTTTCAACGTTCGCCGAAAATTCATCAAAATCAATTTGTCTAAATCAATTCATCTAAATTAATTTATTTAAAAATCAATTCGTCTAAAACAATTCGTCGGAATAAATTCATATCTAACAAACGTTCAATTCGGCGAAATCAGTTCATATCTAACGGACGTTCAATTCGTCGAAATCAATTCATATCTAACGAATGTTTTCCGCTATAAAACATGCAATGCATGATTTCCGCTATAGTAGAAACAGACAACACATTTTTTTGCTATAGCGGGAATCCAGTGCAAACAGCATTTTCTACACAAATTTCTACTAGACGAATTGATTTTAGACGAATTGATTTTCCGCAAATCCCCTTTCAACGGACGATATAAGAAATGTGGGTAAAAATGATCGTGTCATCCTTAAAAAAAACCCAATAATTTGTTCTCTCTATGTTTGCCAAATGTACTGTTAAAAATGGATCAATTCGAATTAAACATGTAATTTAGGCGCAAGCAGATCAGATTTAACTAGCGGCGTTTTTTTCTTCAAAACGTGAGTGGCTGAAAACGTTTCTGCAGTTTTTGAACAGATGCGACACGATCTACGTGATGCGAGAGGGAAAAATCGTCGAGCAGGGAACCCACGAGGAGCTGCTGCAGTGGAAGGGCGAATACACGCGGTTGCTGGACTTCTACATGAAGAAATACAAGCGGAAATACTGCAGGTGCCGATTGGCGACACCGAGTATTAATCGGTTATTTAATTCATTAACGAACGATCACGTCGATTAAAGTGGTAAATTTTCAGACCCGGCGAGCAAGTTAACACATCGATGACGCAGCTGCTGACGACCCCGGGACCGAGAGGACTTTTGTCCAGCACAAGTTCGGCCACCCCGTCGGGAAGCGTCCTCGAGATGGACGTACGCGTAATCATTTTTTCGTTTTTTTCCCCAGTCCGACGATTATATAATCAATAATTCCCTGTAATTAATTCGACGCACGTTGCAGAATAATCCGATAAACGTTGGCGAAAATGAAATTATCGAGTCGACCATGAAGCACAGCGTTTACGCTGGGGGCCTGCGGGTCAAGGACAACTTTTACATGAGGAATTGCGGCGGATGGTTCTGGGGAATTACGGTGTTCGTCATCTCCGGGTGTTTCGCGTTTCCCATCGCGGTCTCGCCGCTCAGTTTCATGTACATAGCTCAGGTATTTTAGCAACACACTGTTCATAATCTTTGCGAATTTACGTTACCTGAAATTTGATTCATCAACTGATATATTAAATTTTGTAGACGTGTGAAGGAAAATTCCAAATTTTTGTACCCATATCTTAACTTTCATATTAATTTTTTCGAGTTTTCAATAGAAAATACTGGAATTTCACTTGAATAACAAATTTAATATACCAGTTTATGTAAACAGGCTTTCTTAACCCGTAGTGCGAAATATAAAAAAAATATTTAAAAAAATATATGCGAAATATTTGTAACAGTGCAGGGCAAATTACTTTTCCCACGAGTGTAACGTTAACGCGAAAAATTCGGCTAAGTATTTGCGAATAATCCGTAGGTTACGCTAAAAATTCAAATAATTCCAATCATCTTTCAGAAGACGATTACCGACAAAACGCAGATAGTGATAATTCTCTCGAGTGTCATGGGTTTCGTTGTTTTCTGGGGCGCGATACTTCTCGGCATCTACAACAAGGTAGGAAGCTTTCGTCGGAGCCCTAATTTTTGTCCGCATTTGTTCTCCAATAACGCAACAATTTGTGCAGATGGTTTTCACCGCGGCCAGCCGGCTGCACGAGAAATGGATGCAGGGCTTGTACAGAGCGCAAATGGCACTTTTTAGCACTATATCGTCCTCGATGCTTCTCAATATATGCAGCTTGAATTTGCAGGAAGGTACGAAACTTCATCTTCATTCTTTTTCTTTTTTCATTTTTTCCAGAGCTTCCCGAGAAGCCCGGAGAAAATGAAAATAGCAAGAAAAAGGCTTAACAGAGGAAAGAATTTTAATGCGAACGACTTAAATGAATTGCTTGTTTCAGTGGACTTCGTGCTGCCGCGATTAATAACGACCGTACTGATGCACACCGGGATAAGTATTTTCAGCGTGCTGATCCTCGGAATTCTGTCACCCTGGCTGTTAATTCCGGTCGTTCTGTTCGTCATGGCTTCGATTTTGTACAGTCTGTATGCGAGGTACGAAGTTCCAATAATCTCGAATTTGAAACTTCACGACGATAACAGAAATGGAAATATTACAAAAATCGAACATATGCATTTCCAATGAAGACTGATTTATATTTTCAGGGGTTTGACTCTGAGTCTGTACGAAACTATCCAAGCGGATTCGGTGGTGCCGATGTACAATCACGCGGTGATCACGATCGAGGGACGGGCGGTAATTCAGGCCTATCACAAGGAACGAGAGTTCACCAAGAAATTCTACAAGTACTGCGACAACAACTCGGCCTTCAATTTCATGCTGGACGCGATAAAATTGTGGATCGAGTACAGGATAAAGATGCTCTCAGGTATCGCAAATCGCGCTTTTCTCTCTGCAAATTCAAATTTAAGGTAGTTATGTCGCTTCCCGCTCATTTCGCATCAATTCGAGAAAAATAAGAGAGAATTGCAAACACATTTCGATGATATAAAAATGTGAAAAAATCCAAGCACATTGAAGGTACTGAAAAGATTAATTTTGCATAATACAAATTCTAAAATGTTATTAACAAATCCATGAAAAAAAAAATGGTGACCTAAATTTTGTATTTAATGAAAATGATTCTTTCATTTTCCTGAATACGTATGAATTTTTTCAGGTTTTTAAGTTCATTTTGAATTTTCTGTTTTTTTTTTATATGAAAAATATGTATGCAAAAACACAAATTTCAAGTCAATACAAAAATCTGAATAAATTCATACGTATTCAGAAAAACGAGCGAATCAAAAATTAAAAAAATTAAACATTGATGACCGGGAGATTTGTTAAAAAAAAATTTCATGAATTAATTAATAACATTTTAGAATTATTATCATGGAAAATGAATCTTTTCAGTACTTTTAATGTGCATGATTTTTTTCAGATCTTTATACCACCGATAAGTGTTTGCAATTGCCTCTCATCCTTCTTGAATTTATGCGAAATGAGCTGTAAGCGACATAACTACCTTAATTCGCCTATTTACCGGTGTTATTACTAATTGTTTGTCTTCAAATGATTCTTCAAGCCATAACGCTGGGCGTAATAATTCTGATATGCGCGTCGTTGAGCGGCGTGCGCGATCGCTTCGAGGTGCTCGGCCTCGCTTTTATTTGCACACTGCAATTGGCTCTCAGCATCGTTCATCTCATCGGAGCGATCAGCAACGCGCACACCAGTCTCCTGGCGATCGGTGCCCTGGACGATTACATAGAGGTGGGAAGACGCGTTCGATGTAAAACAAATAAAATCCGACGATTCGGACACGATAAAATTCTTTCAATGGAAAATTCCAACGCGTTTTCTCCTCGTTGTTAACAGAAAATTCCCAAAGAGAGGATCGGCACCGACACCGTCCCGTCAAATTGGCCCCACGAGAACAGCATAACGTTCGAAAACGTCGCTCTGTCGGAAAACTCGGAACTCGAGCCTCTGAACTTGACGATAGCCTCCGGCGAGAAAGTTGGTGAGTTTCTCATCGATCTCACTGATGAATATTTAATGCGATTGAGTCACGCGAAGTTTGTGAGAAGTGAATCTCAATCTTTTACCTCGGTGAAACATATCGATGGACAGAAAAACATGAGGTGAAACGTTTGACCTAAGTTTAATGTATTTCACTGTTAAAAATATTTAAGGTAACAATTGCTACACATGTGCAGAAAGCTCTTTTACAGAAACGGGCATATCAATTTACTACACGGGTGTAACGTAAAATTGATACATATTTCCGCTAAATTCTTTACGAAAGTCGTATTCATTGATGCCCAGTGTACTAAAATTGATGAACAGTCTCCGAAATCCATTACAAAAATCTTAATTTCATATAAGTTAACTTCAATTTCACCGCACGTATATTGAATTTTCGTTTTTTTTTTCGTATATTAAATTAAATTTCCTACAACGGTTCAATAAAAATACTAGACATTAAATTACTATACAGTATACGAATTTTTCAAACATTTTCAACAGTGTTTCCACCTCACACAATTGTAAATATTGTGCAGGAGAAAAATGAAGAATCCCCCTTTGTTTTTCAGCTCTAGTAGGAACCGAGGCGACGCTGAAGACGTCGTTCGTCACGGCGCTCTACAGATTCGTCGAGATCAGTTCGGGAAAGGTTTACGTCGGCAACACGAACATCGCCGACGTGCAGATCGATAAACTGCGAAACAGCGTGAGCTTCATTCCCGGAGATCCCGTGCTGTTCGACGGCACGGTGCGTTACAATCTGGATCCGAACAATGTTAAGACGGACGAGACGCTCATGGCGGCTCTGCAGAGCGTTTCGCTGTGGGAAAAAGTGTCGAAGCTGCCGAAAAAATTGGACAACCCCGCGAGCGCGCTCTTCAACGTGTGGGAAAAGAAGTTGCTGTTTCTCGCTCGAGCTTTACTCAAGAGTCCCGGCAAAGTAAGTCCGTTTTTTTATTTTTTAAATTGTATTTTTAATATACTTTCCTTTCTTTCATTCGAACAATATAAATCAAACATTGATTTCCGTGTTTTATGGCCAGAGTTTCCTCATTAGTTTAAGAAATAAATAAAACTTTTGAATAACTGCATAGATACCTCATTTTCAATTAAAAAAAAATTCAGAGAATTTGTGAAAAAAATGGAATTGATCCTCCATTTCTTTCGTAATGCATTCGCGAAATCGATATAATCGATAATAAAATCGCGTTTCTCCAATTTTCAGGAAAATTATCGTGAAATGTAGCGAACGAATATTCTTCGCAGCCATTAAAAAATTGACACATTACAATTACTCTGTTATTATTATTAATTGATAATTCCAAAACGAATTGTAGCATCGACTTTATTTCTAAAAGATTTGGGGATCTACGACTCCGTTTATGCCTCGAATTTTCCCTTGCAGATCCTGATAGTCGAAGAATCCATCGACAATCTCGGCGCCGAGGAGGATTTCTTCGAGAAGATTTTGTGCGACGTATTCGTCGACTACACGATAATCGCGCTCTCTAGTCACAGAGTCCGTTACGCGCAGAAAACGTATTGCCTCGAGGAGGGAAAGGTGAGTCGGAGGAATATCCAAAAAATTGGAAAATCGAAGAAAAAAACGGGGTGAATGGTTGAAAATTGAATATTTCACTCTATATTTGTTTTCTCTCTTCACAGGTAACCGAAGCCTCGAACAGGAGATCGGATTTGTCTCAAGCTAGTATCGTCGCTTCCGATATACTACTGACTGTACCAAAAAATATGATTGAAACTAATTTCTAAGACCTACTAGTGTAATTTATCGATTAATTAAATTTATACATCGTTCATAATCGAACGCGTCTTCGATGTTTTTTGAGCGGAAGACCGGCGTTCGCCTATCTACATTGGAATTCGTCGCCCCCACGTCGTGTTTCTTCCTCACTCTCTCGCGGGGATTTTTCCGCTTTAATCACAAATTCGGCAGTGTTCTTGTCGAATTTTCGTCGCACCGGTGTCGACATTCGCTCGCATCTGAGGATTCGTCCCACACTCGGTAAATTCATTATTTCAACGAAACAATAAATACAAATCGCTAACTTCTCTTTACAAAAAAAAAATTGACTCGACGATTAAAACGAATTTTTATTCACAAAAAAAAACCACTGTAAATGAAATAAAACGGGAAAGATTCACCATTGCGCGTAAGCTAAAATAATCCACGCCGAATATTTTCGAAAAAATTGACAGATAAAAATGGCGAATTGAATAAAAAAATAAAAAAACTAGAAGCGTGAGGGAAAATGCTCAAAGTGCGAGTAGCGGCGGAACGTTTAACGTAATTCGTCAGCTGCGTCGTCATACCTGTTTAACCTCGCCGCTACAGTGCGGACAGCAAGTCATACTGGGTTCGGAGGTTCGCGACGGTAGAAACATTTTACCACCTACCGCGACGGCCGCGCCCATCACGGCGCTGCAAGCTGCATCCTGGCGTCCGGACATGAGAAGATTCGGGCTCATCAGAAGCTGCAATTAATAATTAGTTGAGCGTCTTCTGAGTTATTAAAACAAAACAAAAATTGTCGAGATATTTAATAATCATAGAAAACCGGGAGAAAACTGGGAAAAGTCAGGGAACAAAAGAATTGGTCAGGGAGTCAGGGAATTTGAAAATTCATCAGGGGAAAAAGTGAATTGGCGCCGACCCTCTCATAATAAGTAGATAAAAAGATTAAAGGCTGTTAATACATTATTCCAATAAATTTAACATGACATGAATTATTATAATAGTGTTTAATGTGATTCATCGTTGATCGGCAAAGTAAATCATTTATCGAAGACGTGCATCGTTGAGTTTTTAAATAAAAATCGTCAGAAATGTGGTCAGGGAAAATCAGGGAAAAATCAGGGAAAAATCAGGGAAAAGTCAGGGAATTTTTTGCGGCGAAAAAAACGATCAACGTGTAATCGCACTGAAAAATGTTTACCTGCTCGGCGCTCTTTTCAACCAGAGTCTTCATTTCCAGTCCCGTGACGTTGATCTCCCTCTGAAGTTTAATATGCTCCATTCCGCTGAGCAGCTGCACCTTCAGTATCTCGGCGAGTTGACAAGAGCCTTCGGTGAGATCCACGATGTTCGTACTCGGCAATTCGTGCCTCTTGAACGTCATCGTCCCGACCGGATCGAAGTTTTCGCGGAGAATGCTTAGAGTCCTGTGGGAGCAAACAAATTAGATTAGTGATCCCATAATTAGATTAAATTAGTAATGTTATTTATTTATTTTACGTTGAACGTGACGAACCCTTGAAAACAATTAATTTTACAGGTGGAATAGCGTATTACGTACAGAAAAAAAAGAAAAAAGAAAACGGAAGAGCCCGTTTTTTAAATTAATTATAATTATTCAATAAAATAATTGTATACTAAATAATTTTAAAAAATTATTTATTATAAAATTATTGAAATTATAAATCATTATTATAAAATTATTTTAAAAAAGGGCTATTCCGTTTTTTAAAATTAATTATAATTATTTAATAAATCATTTTTTATTAGTTTTGAAGACGTTGCGCTTGTTGAATGGACCTGTATGTTCTGAGCGCGGTGTCCCTGACTTTGCTGCGCTCTTCCAAAAGCCTCTTGACCGCCTCCTGCAGATCCGTCGTCCTCTGGCACAGCGCGGCCTTCCACCTAGCGAGCTCCTCAACCATCAGACTCGAGGCGAGAAATTTGCTCCTCCAGACCTCGCACTGACCCGCGAGCCACTCCGTCTGCTCCTGATGCGTGCTCAGATGCTGCGCGGAATTCAGCAGAGCTCGCGCCAGTTGCAATTTGTCCTCCGTCAGCAGGTGGACTCTGGTCTGCAGATCTTCGCCCACGGCGGCGACCAGAAGATTCTTCAACTCTCCGTTCACCTGCATTCGTTATTTATTCATTTTAATGAAACGAGGAAAAAAAAGGAATTTTTTATCTGCAAAAGATTATTAGCAAATAATGTTTTATTTCCACGCAATTTGTTAGCAAGAGATTGTTTATTTTCAAGAGATTCTTTTATTAGCGAGCAGTTTTTTATTTCCACGAGATTTTTTGGCAAGAAATTGTTTATTTTCAACAGACTTTTTAGCAAGGAATTTTTTTATTTAAAAAACATTTTAACTAGGGTATTTTAAATTAAAAAAAATGCAACTAGAGTCAGAAAGAAACCTGAGCTTGAAACTTGAGCTGATTCTCCAGCTGACTGTTTTCGTCCCGGAGGTTCTGTATCTCCGCCTCGTAGGCCTTTTCCCGGCTGTCGCGCTCCTTGCGCTCCTCGTCCTTCACCTCGCCCTTCTCGTCGTCAATCTCTTTCACGGTCGCCCGATCCTTCTCCGCTTCGGTGGATTTGTGCAGAGCCATCTGCGCCACCATCGTGTTTATGTCGAGATTGTTTCTGCAGGATCTCTTGTACTTTTTTTCATAGGGTACTATGGGATTCACGGCCGCCTTGTAGGGCTCATAGGGCACGAACTTGGGCTCTTTGGACTTGAGCGAATTGAGAATGTGCTTCTTGCTGTAAGTCACGCCTTTGGGCACCAGATTGACTATCGTTCCCGTGGGTGTCACAGGTGCGGGACAAGAAACCTGCTTGAGGTTCGTCGGATGGTAGATCAGCGTGTCGCCCAGGCGAGTTTTCTTCTGCTTCTCCGGCTTCTCCGCCACAACGTTTTCCATACCATCACCCTGGGTACGTCCAGGACACAGCATGCTCTGTGCCTCTGACATAATAATAATATTTATAATAGCATCAATGATACATCTGTTTGGAAAAAAACCACGAAATAAATATGAAAAATAACGAAAGTGAAAAATAATGAAAATGAAAAATAACGAAAGTGAGAAATAATGAAAATGAAAAATAACGAAAGTGAGAAATAATGCAAATGAAAAATAACAAAAGTGAGAAATAATGAAAATGAAAAATAACAAATGTGAAAAATAATGAAAATGATGAATAACAAAAGTGAAAAATAATGCAAATGAAGAATAACGAAAGTGAAAAATAATGCAAACGAAAAATAACAAAAGTGAAAAATAATGAAAATGAAAAATAACAAAAGTGAAAAATAATGCAAATGATGAATAACGAAAGTGAAAAATAATGAAAATGAAAAATAACAAAAGTGAAAAATAATGAAAATGAAAAATAACGAAAGTGAAAAGTAATGAAACTGAAAAATAATGAAAATGAAAAATAACGAAAGTGAAAAATAACGAAAGTGAAAAATAATGAGATTGAAATAGCGAAAGGCAAACCTGTTGATTTCTCGCTAACGTTGCTGCTCTTTCTCGTGCGCGAGAATATCGCAGGGCTGTCGTCGTTGGCCGATCTGTTCCGGCGTTGTTCCTCCATTATCGTCGAACAATTGCGGCGCTGTTACCGAATGACACGGCGACGACGGCTACGACGGCTACGACGCGGAGGCGAATCACCGCGATGAATTGCGCGGTGCTGTCTATCAGCTGTTCGTCAGCCGTTCCATGAGTTCGACGCTCGGGGAGTCAACGATCGACGGGACGACTGCGGCGACTGTGGCTGTGGATACGCGGCGCAACAACACCGACCAACGATTTCGCTCGCACGGGGGCGACTCGCGATCGAACATTTGCCTTATTTAACGACGGACACGTGTCGTCTTTGTCGAGTTATAGACAAACGAACTGGCTGACCGACCACGACTGACGTACGCGGTCTTCCGATTTTTTATTTTCACGTGGTGGGGAATCGATGCTAAAATAATCGATATTTCCGAATCGATACCCCTAAATTAATTTCGCCGCGTAAAAAAAATAATTAAGGCCTGTAACTCTGTCTCTCTCGCACCTAACCTCACTTTTATATTTTCCGCATAAATAAAATTACGTCTTTTTATTATTGCGGGTGTACAAAAAACGTATACCACTCAGGCCTGTCTCTCTTGCGCATCGCCTAACCTAACCCAGCCTCACCTAACCTGACCTTACCTAACCTAACCTAAAGCGCCTCAATCGGCCACAACAGGAATCGTATTCCGTGTGTACCAAACGAAAGTCGCCAATCGCCAGAAATGGTTGTGCGATTATCACAAGAAATAGTCAAAATTGTATAAAATGATCTCGTGAGGGATCGAAAATATAACGTATATAACGCACGTTGCGCTGAATTTTCAAAACAAAGATGAATGAAGGTTAGGAACCTTTTTTACACGACACACATTTTTTTTTTAAATAATCGAATAAATAAATACGAAAATGTACTATTAAATTGCAGAACGTTCGGCGTCTCATTCCGAATCGGGAAATACCGCGAATGAGCCGGTGATGCCATATAAAACACAATTCGTCGGCCTGGACGGAGAACCTGGAGAATCAAATTGTTTACTCTGCAGCCGCAAGTTCGTTCTGCCTACCAATGAGAAAGAATTTCTTACGCATCTCTTCGAGGCGCACAGACTGGTCATCGGAGACGTTTGGAAAGTTGCCAGTTTGAGAAGGTAATTTTTATTGTGTTTAATGAATTAATTATTACTGTTATTTATTATTTATTTATCAAACTGATAACACCTTTCACAAAATTATAAAACATTTCTGAATTGAAAGCTACAAATCTTCCGTAATCTTTTGACAGTCATTTAAATTCTTTGGTGCATTAAATTATTATGCATTTCTTTGTTTTTAAAATAAAAAAAATGTAACAACATTATATTAAAAGTATCAAAAATATTACATCATTTATCACCATTTTTTTATACTGATTACCCATTGTTTTAAAAGCATTAAAAGCAAATTGATTATTTTAATGAATTAATTATTTTGCTTTTAATAAATTCTTTAGTAATTCAATTAATCATACTTTGTGTTTCAGTTATGTGCATTACTGGTCGGTAAAATTCAAGGATCAGCCTTTGACGACTTTTTGCACGACCATATTGATGGACTGCACGCCGGATGGGAATCCAAGCAAAAACGAGACCTATTACTTGCTATCCGATTGTATAACCGAAGATCGAACCCTCAGAGACGAATTGCACAGAGCCAGACTGGTGAGTGACGAATGACGATTCGCGACGCGTTGTTGAATTTTTTTCGTTGTCGCTGATTCGTTGTGTTCCATCTCGAAGGACTGGGTGTTGTCCGAGCAGGCGCGGGAACGAACGGACGCGAGCTTCAAGCGCGGCTGCATTTTCTGCAGGTGCGAGCTGATCGGCTCGCGATCGAATTACCTCAAGCATCTCTCGCAGAAGCACAACGTTCAGCTGGGAAAGCCCGAGAATCTCGTTTTCGTCGATCAGCTTCTCGACAGGATTCAGCGAAGCATCGAGAGGTGAGGAAAATAATTGCGCGAGGATCTTGCGTGGCGTTCGACCGGTGGAGAATTGCGTTGACTATAAAATGCTTTGAAAAAAAAAAAAAAACAGCTTAACGTGCATCTATTGCGAGAGAATATTCAAGGACCGCAACGTTCTGAAGGAGCACATGCGGAAAAAATTGCACAAGAGGATCAATCCCAGCAATAAAACGTACGACAAATACTACGTCACGAATTATTTGGAGGCCGGCAACGTTTGGCGACAGAGACAGGTAAAATAATGACTAACGATCTGTAGAAACACACAAAGTTGCCAAAAAATATGCTCCGCAATTTCAAGCCATGGAAAAAATTCACGTTGGAAATTGGTCCAATGGCTATTTAGCAGGTGGCGGTTGCGCCTTTTCGTATTTAGTCTAGACTAAAAAAATTATTTCAAAGAAAAAAGATATTGCAGAAAAAAAAACATTTTAGACAACAAATATTGTAGAAAAAAAAATTATTTTAGAAAAAAAAAATTATTATAGAAAAAAAAATTATTTTAGAAAAAAAAAATTATTATAGAAAAAAAAATTATTTTAGAAAAAAAAATTATTTTGGACAAAAAAATGTATTTTAGACAAGAAAAATTATTTTAGACAAAAAAATTATTTAGTCTAAAAAAAAGAATGCGTTTTTTAAATCGCCTGCAATTTTGAGTGAAAATAGCGCGCGATTTTTTAATGTTTAAAGCAAGGAGACTCGAGTCGAGCGGACGAGCTGACGGACAACGGAAGCGACAACGAGGACGAAGAGACGTCGTGGGGCGATTGGGACGGAGGCGAAGTTGTCCTTATAACGTGTCTCTTTTGTTCAGCGACCAACGGCGATTTTTCTCAAATTCTTCGACACATCAGGGAGGAGCATAATTTTGACTTTCAGTTATTCACGAAAGACTTAAACTTCTATGAGAAGGTAAAAATAACAAAACAAAACAAAAAAGAAAATTCATGAGGGTTCCGCATGCGTTTCATTCCTACCGCCTTCGTGAATTTCTTTTGCCTATAATTACAGGTCAAAGTAGTGAATTACGTGCGCCGACAGATCTACGTGAAGAAATGTATCTACTGCGACGAAGATGCGGAAAATGTTTTGCAACACATGCGCGAAAAGGAGCACGAAAGATTGCCGCCCTCGCGCGTCTGGAATCAGCCGGAATTCTATTTCCCGATGTACGAGACGGATTCTTTCCTGTACAATCTTGACTCGAACAGCGACAGCGAGGACGACGTTGCTGCCGATATCTCCAAAAAAATGTACGTTCAACGCTAATCCATAATTTACAACTCTTTTCATAATAGATCGTATCGTTTATTTCAGGACAAATCTTTAACAATCCTCCACGATTCCACCGGACTACGTTACAAGTAAGAACGCTGGAACGGGTACGTTAAATTTCAACAAAACACCTTAATATCCACGACGAAACACCGAGCGAAAAAAGTAGAAAGTACCGGTGAGTGTATTAAAAAGTCTAATTGTACAATTTTCGTTACTTTGTCGTTCGGTATTTCGTCGTTAAATATCGTCGATCTGGCCCGGTTGAAGACTTCATTTTTGGTGCATTCCAGCTGGAATAATTATTGTACATAATAAATTGAAGGAAACGTAAGCATAGCCAAATGAAAGGACCTTCTTTTCCTGCTGCGTGCATCGATCCGGCCGTTTTCTAACTTAATTATTTATTTATGTATTGGTAAACCGGCCAAATCTGTTCTTACTTTTCTCCTTCTCATAATCACGCTTTTCGACAAAAATCAAATTTACATCATCATAATCGTAAATCAAACTAATATTTTTTAATGATTTGTATTGTGGAGGGTAACTGTCGTTCATTCAGGTTCTTACTAAAAGTAAGCTTTACCCTTGTGATTTGTTCACTCGCGTGATTTTTTCGACGGAAACAAACCTCTCGTTCGGACTTTCGACACCGGCCGAGTCGCCCCAGTGGTCGGCGTCTCCTGGGGTTTGTTTTTTTCGTGCAGAGCGCAGTACAGCGCATTTGCATCGCCTTTGTGGCCCATCAGAGCCGTTAATTCGTCCTGAAAATAAAATATAGAAAATAGCATCACGATTATTATAGATTTTATGAAAAATGTATAAATTTTCATCGACTCGTTACGCGTTAGTTAACGCGAAATTATAATCCCTCGAGTTCGAAGAATAGTCAATTTTTTAAACACAGAATATCCATTTTTTTCGCATGGAATACGAATTTTTTTAACGCAGAAAACTCTTACAATAAATTTACCAGAGTCATTTTGACGAGACGGTCCAAGGATTCGCCGTTATCCAGTATGGTACGCAAGTTCTTCGTATGAACGCCCGGCAATGTCGCGACGAGATTTTGAATGTTGCAGTTATACTTCTCGACCATTACTTTCTTGTCGACGTCGTCGTCCAGACCTATTTGGGCGGCGATCTGAGGATCGGGTTGTTCTCTCCCTTGCTAATGAAATACCTTCCGATAAAACTCTCCATCAATTTCCACAACAATCTTAAAATTGCGTTTACCTTCAATTCTTCGAAAAGCTGAGCCGTCGCTTGCGGACTCGGAGACCAAACGAGCTTCAGTTTCGGAAAATGCATAGTGAGCAGCTGCAACTTTGCCGTTATATCCGAACTCTGTATGTCTCTGCTGACGTAATAATTTCCCTGGAAACACGAGAGATTTTTTTCAACTTTTATCGCGACCCAATTTTTCAAACCTTGCGCTATTTATTTGTGCAAAAAATCGATTTATTCGACTCGATTCCTTCCTCAACATAGGATCGTAAAGTCAGACACAAACCTGCAAACAGAAAGATTTGTTCTGATCGAATTCGATGAGCAGCATCGGCTTCGCATAGTATCTCGTCATGGCCACCGCTTGATTGTAAAGTCTTCCGGAATTGAGGGACATTATGAGATCCGAGATGCTTTTTCTCTCCACGCAAATTTCTGGTGACAGGATGTAATCGCCGACCTGCGCAGAGACGAAAGTCAATGCATAATTTCAACGTCTAAAAAGAAACTTATTTGCGAGAAATGAAATCGCAAGAAAATCTAGCAAAATCGCCAACGAAAGGCACTCACTACTATCGTCACCGGTTCAATCTCGATGCCGCGTTTGTGAAGCAGCGCCGGCAATTCGCTTCTGAACTCGCGGATATCCACGATCACCCGGTCGACAATCTTCTTCGCACTGGATTCAAGGCCGCCTTTCCTGGTGTTCGCCTCCTCCCCGACGTCCGCGTCTTTTTCCACACTGTCGTCGAACTTGCCATCCTGATCGGTGGGGACGACCATGGTCTGCGACAAAAATGCTTTAAGTCTTTGAAATTCAGTCCAGTTTTCTTAAAAAATATTTGTCAAATTTTTTGCAAAAATATTTCTCAAATTTTTTGTTAAAATATTTCTCAAATTCTTTGCTAAAATATTTCTCAAATTTTTAGCAAAAATATTTCTTAAATTTTTAGCTAAAATATTGCTCAAATTTTTAGTTAAAATATTTCTCAAATTTTTAGCTAAAACATTTCTAAAATGTTTAGCTAAAATATTTCTGAAATGTTTAGCTAAAATATTTCTGAAATTTTTTAGGAGTCGCTTACTGTTTTCGCGGTCGCGAGCTTCTCGAAGGCTTCCTTTTCTCTGCGCAACGCGGTGAGGTAGCCCTGCTCCTCGACAGATCCGCCATAGACCAGGAAGTAAATCTTGAGCGCGATGGACGGGTAGTTGTTCTGATAGACCTCCAACTGGCGAATCGCCGACACATCCGCGGCGTACATCACGACGTACGAAGGCGTCAACTCGGCGAGAGTTCTCTGTAGAGCCATCGGATCTCCGGACTTTTTTAACGAGTGTATGAGAACCACCGGCTCTTCCGTCTCGAGCATCGTCACATCGTTGCCTGTAATCTGCCATAAGCAAATACAAGTTATCGATATATTTTCTACAATTAGGGGACATTTTAAACCGAAATATCTGCATGTCGTAACTCGGATTTCGAATCAACGGAGCGAGTTAAACCTTTTCACGGCGAAGCAGTTTTTCGCGTAAATGAACTAAAAATACATATGAGAATAAATAAATTTGAGATAATTTTTAAATAGAATGTTTTACTTGAAAAAGTACTATCACTAAGGAATCTTTTTAGACGTTTTTAAACCGTCCGAAATAAAAAAATGCTTTTATTATATTTTGTTTAACAAAAGCTCGAAAAGGTAAATATTTACCTGTGAACATTCCTCGAACGCGCTAAAACTTGCGTCGTTAGCATCGGGATTTTCAATGGGCTTTTGAGTGTAGGTCAGGACGTAGCTCTCTTGACTCTCCATTTCCTCTTCCACCGGCGTGGAAGTCACCTCCGAAGTACCCTGAGTCGACTTTCCACTGCTGAGAATGCAACATTTTCAATATCGTTCGTTTTTCTAATCTCAAGAAAATGTTTACCTGGACGTTTGGATGGAAGTTGCCTTGAGCTTTTTCATAGCTTCGTAAAGCAAAAAGCCGCCGGCTCCCATAGTCAGATAGTTCTTCAACTGATAACACGTGTTTCCATCGTAAACGAGAACCAAAATTTTCCTGTCGGTCTCCTTGAGAGCTTCGTCCTTGCTCATTTCCGCTCGAATTTCCGTCAGTATCTCCGACAGGGCGGACCATTTTGGGCAGGCCTCGGGTTTTAATTCTGCGCACCGAAATTTCATAATAATTCATGTATCATTATTTCACACTTACGACAAAAGCTGCCAGTTTCCTACAGGTTTCAGTAATCAATTTCGCAACATTTTCAACTCTGTAATTACAGATTTTCAACCGAGGGACAAGTGAAGATTTTACTCTATTGCTTTCTTTAATATTTCATAATACAAAAGTATTTTTTCGTGCTCCTGACATCGGAGTGATTCGTTACTCTCAAATTTACCGTTCTTTGCATTGTAAACTCGACTCCTAGCGTAGGCGAAGAGATCTTCAACGACGTCCAGAACGAGCCAGCCACTGCTTTTCATCGCGTATTCCATACTTCGAAGGCGATTTAGCATCGCGTAGAAAGACACGCAATCCTCGTACGTCAGACGTCTGTAAGAGGGAAATTGTTGGATAAAAAAATAAGCGAAAAAAATCATCGCGGTTAACGAAAAAATTGCGGAAACTCGCGTCAAGAAGGATCCAAGAGTCTTCAGGTCAGCCACCAGTTGCTTGGTCGTGCCGCCGAGTTGGTGCCAAATCGGATCGAGTTGATACTGCAGTTGCTTGTGAAACTTTTTTGCTATCGCATTCTCAACGGTCAGCTCGTCCAGCTCAAGCTGAGTTAAAAAATCGAAAAGATAAAAAGAAAGCCTTGAAGAAGTTGGCAAATGCAAAAGGTTGTTTATAATATACCCACATATTTGTTGATCCTCTTTAATTCTTTGACGATAACGTTCATCAGATCCAGCAAAGCCGTTTGTATGCTCAACATTTTCGGCGTAAGCTTCACGTGCAACTCTATCACTTGCGACTAAAAAAATAAAGAAGCGAGGGGTTTCAACCGGAAGTCGGAAGACTCGAAGCTTCGTCGCTTCATCCGATCGAACGCATTGATTACCTTGTTCTTCGCCAAACTGCTATTTACAATGGAGTGATAACGCGGCCAGAGATACAAGTTTTTCACAAAAAGGGCCTTCATCACTCGCTCGACCTGCGCGAAGCCGACGGTGAACGCCAACGCCGAGTTGGTGAAGGCTTTGATGAAACCAGTCTGCAAGATAAAAGCCCATATTGAGTAAACGCAATCGCGTCTCAAGGGTTCGTTAAATCTGCTCTGGTGGTTTGAAATAAATGCGTCGTCGTTCGAATGACATTTTCTCATAAATTGTAGCGTGAGAGAAGTTAACTTTTCTTTTGAGGAAAAAAAATATGGTCTCTTCCTAAAGTTTATGAGGGAAAAAACTCGGACATTCCATTTTTCCAAACCGCTAAGTGGACGTGAAATTCGCTACGACCGACCTTGTTTGCCTGTCTGTACAGCCTGAGAGCGAAAGCCTCTTGATAGGAATTCATAATGCCGTGCGCTCGATAAACGAGAATTCCGCTAACCAAGTGCAGCGGCACCCGATTTTTCAGAAGATCCACCACCAATATTCGACCCGAAATGAACAAAACTCCGCCGTCTAGATACGTCAGTTCTCTGAAACAATTATTGAGAACCTCGCGGTTACGATTTTTCGGGGGTTCTCCTTTATGTTGAAGTTAAAAAAAAATTAGGTAAAAAATTGCGACATCTATAAATGGCGAAAAAAAACTGTTCCCTGTTTCCCTGAATAAAATTCAAATTTACCGTGTTTATCACTCGATAGATTCGGAGGAAATACATTGAACGTTATTGTATTTATGAAGAACTGACCGTTCGTTCGACAATATTTGGGCAGTGATAACTTTCGGCAGCATGGAGACGCCCATGGCCGTCAATTTCTCGATGAAATATTCCTCGTCTTGATCGGTTGTTCCGAGGACGATAACCAAGTTGCCAGGATCGAGGTAGACTTTCAGGATATTCGCGAACACAGTTTCCAAGCTGAGGCCTCTGTAAGCGTATTCGTCGGTGATTTTTCATATTCACCGTTTTCGATAATTAGTGAAGTATTTAAAAAAACGGGAAACAATATTTTCGTCTCCCATTTGAAAGAAATTTCGGTAATAATGAACTCTTCCTCCAACTGTTTAACTTACTTGGCGACGATCATAAGACCGTCCTCTTGAAGAGCTTCCAGAAACATTTGATTCTCGTACTCCAACATTTTCGGTATTCGCGCGGTGATTCTTGCTTCGCTAATTTTACAATAATGCTTGAAAGAACTCGATCAAAAGGTTCCACAGGAACGTAAGGATGACCGATTTTTTAGCACTCTGTGTAAATGATACAATTATTGTTTATACCACATTGAATACTTAATTATGTTGCGCAGCAGGCTGAATTTTTCAACTGCCTAAACTTGCCTCGCTAGAGTCTTCATTATCATCAACAGTGGGAATTGGATTTAGGTCGTCGATTTCCTCGTCTTCGGACAGTGTTGTTTTATAGACAAGGAGATTGAAGTGGCTTGTTTCATGGGCAGGGTGACCATAGACGCCTATACTAACCGGCCTTTTGAAACTGCCGACAGAATTTTAATACTCCATAAATATTCGTTATTATATTCCCAATGTAACCAGGTTGAAAAAGTCATTTTCTCGCACGCTTTGCTTATAACATAATTAAGAAAAAAAGAAAAAAAAATCCCTAATTTATTACACCCTCTTTTGTAAAAGTTCCATTTTACCTGTGAGGTATGATAATATTATCCTCTCCACAGGTGGTTGATTGCAGGCAGTAATGTTCTGGTTCGTAGGTAGGTTTATTTGTCGTTTGAGACACATACAAATCAGCATCTCCGGTTCTGTTGATGCAACAAAAACAGTGGATTTCTTACGAGTCTGAATTTACCCAAGTAATTACTGTAAGCGAGACTTACTGAGAATTTAGGCTGATTTTAATTAATCCCTCGTACATCAGGCTGTAATATTTGTACGAACCCCCAGTCACGTCGTCGCTGACATAATGCAACAGTTGGTCTTCCGTAGCCACCTCACAAGCCACAAAGATCTACGACAAATTATTGAAATTTCGAGTGACACTTTTTATTACCATTATTAACCAAATTTAAAGATTTAGAGACAAATAACAATAACAATGATAATAATAATAATAATTTTTGGAAGTTTGATCCATCGGTACTGGAATTTTTTGTACAAAACTGACGCAGCAATTTTATGCAAACTTTGTAATTGAAAATAAATTGATATAAAGTAAGATATTTTCATAAGAAATGCGACATCGTTGACGTTTTGCGCTCGCATATTAAATCAAATATACCACAGATTATGCGTAAAAACTTGCAATTTTTTTTTCGAGATTTTTAGTGATAATTTCTAAGGTGAGAACTGTTGTTACGAGCGTCCGGCGTGAATCCGTTTTGCACGTTTAACCTTGAATAATCGCGCACGAATTTCGTCCTTGCAGATTCTTCGTCTCCGGCTTCCTCGAAATGAGATTTTTCGAGACATCGTAGCGACGACTCGATTGGAGCAGGGAGAGAAAAATTCGTCGACATCTTACCAAAATAACACCGGCGAACAACAATTGCTTCATAGCAACGTTCGACTTTGCGGCTCCTCGCACTTATCACGCAATAGCTACGCGATATCGTGCATATCACGCGACAATGGAGGACGGAAGATTCTGTTCATGTTCCTGGAATTTCGTGTGCCGACTTGAATCAAGATTCCTTATCAGGGACGAGTAGCGAAATTGTAGTGCATTCAGTCACGAATACACGACACAAATAAGGCACAAGAAGGCATAAATAGAGTGAAATGGCTTTGGCGCGCTTTTGGCCTTCGACGCGACGAAAACTCAGTCGGTAACAAAAACTGTAAAGAATTATTTTTACGGATGTCGAATGTTTCGGATAACAGAGAAGAATTGCATCATTCGTCTCGTAATTTTGCACGATGTGTGACTTTCCGAATGTTTCTTTTTTCCAGAAACATTTGGCAGCTGCGAAAATAATTGTTTACACTTTTAGTTATTCCAATGCCATTCGGTGCGAAAAGTACCTACTTCTCATTTGTGTTTTTGCACACATATTTTCCATACAAAAAACACAAAACTCAAAGTCAATCAAGAAATGTGAAAAAATTCATACGTATTCAGAAAAAATGAACGAATCATTTTCATAGAAAAAAAAAAACATTGTCATCAGGAGATTCGTTAAACAATGTTTTTTATATCAATTTGTTAATAAAATTTGAGAATTATTATTATGCAGAATTAATCTCTTCAGTACCTTTAATGAGCATGAATTTTTTCAGATTTTTATGGCATCGAGAAGTGTTTGCAATTCTCTCTTATTTCTCGTGAATTTATGCGAAATGAAGGACTACCTTGAGTGTGCTATGCCGTTGGTACCGCAACTTGAGGCTGCATTTTTTTACGCATTTTTTACGACATGTCGTGCGGCACGTTTTTCTAGTTGGGATCACTTGACTTTTTTTCTTTTCTATTTTCTTTTTCTGTTTTACTTCTGTCTCTTCCGAGAGAGGAGAGGGGAAAGTTCAAATGACAGATAGATTTTTAACAAAGACGTTGAAGATAGAAGCAAGGATATCGGATTCTGGAGTGCATTCGCGCGGATCGCAGAAATATTGAGATATCGCAAATTGAGAGTTCACGGCAGATACCCGAGTATCACGCGCGAATTTGCGTGTCAGATTTCGTAAACAGATTCGGATGCCCGTGTAATTCGTTTCTCTTGACGGTTAACTAGGTAATCGAGTTAATAAATCTTCCTCGTTGGAGGAAACTCATTGCTTACCGATAGAGATAACATTTTTCGATTATCCTATCGATGCAGGATGTTGGCGAAATTCTACTCGCTGATCGCTATCGCATTTATCGGCCACGCTGTTGTTTGATCAAGCTCCGCAGGTTTGAAATGTTACCCGCGTATGGGGGAAATTGTGCGCGCGACAATCACGTACGTATAAACTGCGAGTACCGCAAATGGTTATGACAAAATAAACAAAATACTTGCAATTTATTACGGAATGTTTATGTCACTAGTACGAAGTCGTTGCGCTGTACGTTTATTGCGCGCGTCTTCATGGCTTCGGTATCAATGACCGTAGCCAATGCCACAGAAGCCATGAAGATAACAAAGAAATAGAATTAACAAGAACAAAGAAATAGTAATTATAAGTTATCTGCAAGCACAATTATACGTACTGACGTGCGAAGAAATGGTAAACACGCACGATCGCTCATTAGGAAAACGGGGCTCGGGTGGTGAGTAACGAGTACGATAGAAATACGTTTGAAATACGCTATGAATATGGACATTTTTTCCGAGAAATTTGATAAATAAAAAAAAAAGAGAATCTAAAATTGTTCGTATGCGAATAAGTGCCAAAAACACTATAGATTTTACTGTACGGAATTATAATAATTACGAAAGAGTCGAAACAGCTTGAAGATTGCTATTCGGAGCATCGAAGAAATTTGTGTACCAATCGCCGCGCGGTCCAAGGCCTTGTTTTCTTCGCGTACCCTTTCGACATATCCCGCGTGAAAAATGCCGCATCATTAGAGAAGTGGAGCGAAATGCTTATCTGCATTATCGGGCTAAACGAAACACACTTCTGAGGTCGTTGCTCAGTGACGTTGACGCGGGTGCAGATGCACAAAAGTGATACCCGGGCCGGCATATCGACAACGAAATTTCTCGATAAGCGAAGATAATACGGGGATCGAATACAGAATTACCTTTGCACAAAAATGTCTTTTTTTAACAACAGCCGTGGGCTTTTGAAATCAATTATTGATCTGACTTCCGCGAACCCGCGTCGAATTATATAAGGCAAGAAATCAATGCAGAGAGAGAGAGAGGGAGGGCGAGAAACGAGTTGGAAGAATGTTTTTTCTAGCATCTCGACCACCGGCGGCGGTGTTATCAATGCTCGAATGCTGAATCGCATCGGCTATCGCGGTACGTAATAGTGATCGATTCGGTAGGGAGATTATCACACGAAGATGCGATACATACGTCTCCTCGGTGTTTTTCTATCGTTCCACCGCCGCAAACGCCGCTGGTTCTATCCCTCTCGTCCCCGAAACCTGCTGCACATCGTCTTCAAAGATAAGTCAAAGTAAAAACGAGAGCGTCGTCTCCTCGCTCGTTGCAGTCATCTCCTCTCCGATTCAGCAACAAACGCATCTTCGACGATTGTCATGGCCGAATACGACTTCGACGATCTTCTCGTCGTTGACGACAACGCGGAAGACTTGGAGATCATGAAATCCATCGTGAAATCGAAGAATCAGGAAAACGCTTTTTACATCGCCGACATCGGTTGTGTCGCGAAGAAACACAAGGACTGGGTCGACAAGATGCCACGAGTTCGACCACACTTTGGTAAGTTCAATGTCGGCGCATTTATACCTTCGATCCACACATCAAATTATTCGCATAAACACCGAGCGTTGGTTCGAAGAAAAAAAATTCGTGCGTTAAAAATCAGACCTGTGTTAAATAAAAAGGTTTTTTTTTTAATTTCTATTTAGAAATATCGACAGAAAAATGGTACGACTGGTAAATAGAGGAAAAGAAATCCGTATGGAAATCTATTTTATGTTGCGTTGAAAGCGCGGTGTCGCCCTTATATTTTGCGATGTGTTTGAAATACAGCGATAATACGTTTTGCAGCGGTAAAATGCAATCCCGATCCAACTATCATCAAGACACTGGCGGCGCTCAATGGTGGCTTCGATTGCGCTTCACAGGTACGTAAACGATACGCAAATTACAAGTTTATCGAGTCTAAGCAAAAGGGTACGAATTCGTGGATTCCCAGCTGCGACTCTTCGCAGTGTGGAGTTCGACAATGAGGCCTTGAACAGTATTGTTTCGTTACAGCGAGAGATTGAACAAGTCATAGACGCTGGCGTGTCGCCCGAGAGAATAATTTTCGCGAATCCAGCGAAAATAGGCTCTCACCTGAGTTACGCGAAGAAAATGGGTGTTCGCAAGATGACCGTCGACGGTAAAGAAGAAATTATGAAGATCAAACAGATGTTCCCATCCGCCGAGTGAGTATCGCGACTCTTCGTTTATACGACAATCGAGAAACGATTTGCGAAGAATTCATCTAAAACAATTAGTCCAATTAATGATTTAATTTATTTGTTCGATCAATTCATTTATT
The DNA here is from genome assembly GCA_963932165.1 of Pimpla rufipes. NCBI lineage: Eukaryota > Metazoa > Arthropoda > Insecta > Hymenoptera > Ichneumonidae > Pimpla > Pimpla rufipes. The sequence goes on from OZ010630.1 coordinate 302,195, forward strand.
TGTATCAGTGCAATGCTGTATAACCAAATGAATGTTTCTTCTGACACTAAGATTGGTGATACGCATTCGGAACGACGGCCTGATTGATCAGGACGCGATGACGTCGCTCGGCGAAAAATTCGGTTGCAACGCGGAGGTCGAAGCTCCGGTGCTGATGCGATTGATCAAGGAAGAGGGGATGTCGCTGCTTGGATTCAGCTTCCACGCTGGAAGTCCCTGCCCCGACATTCACGCGTACAGCTACGGCATAAAGATTTGCAAGAGGCTCATCGATTACGGCAGGTCGATCGGCATGAAAGACATCAGGATGATCGACATCGGCGGCGGATTTCTCGGTCTCACCGACGATCAGCTCGAAGCTGTAAGCAAAATACGCCTTTCCAATTCCTACTAAATTTCACCCATTGACTTTTACCGCAATCCGCAAAATTCTTGAATCTATTTTCATGCAAAATTTGCAAAATTCTTGAATTTATTTATATGCAAAATCCACAAATTTTCCTGAATTTGTTTACACGCAAAGCCTGCAAATTTCTTGAATTTATTCACACGCAAAATCTGCGAAAATTCTTGAATTTATTCACACGCAAAGTCTGCGAAAATTCTTGAATTTATACACATGCAAAACCTGCGAACATTTTTTAAGTTATTTACATGCAAAATCCGCAAAATGTTTGAATCTGTTTTTACGTATTTGTTAAGGTGGCAGTGGCGGTGAATGGAGCGCTGAAAGACATCGATCATTCGATTGAAGTTATCAGCGAGCCGGGAAGGTATTACGTCGAGAATGCATTCACACTGGCCGCGTTGGTGCACACCAAGAAGGAAATAGTGGATGGAAAAAATACGAAGTATCATTACTACATAAATGACGGATGTTACGGCTCTTTTATTGAGGAGCTTTTGGATCTTAAATCTAGACTCCCAGAGAACTTACACAAAAAGGTTCGTATTTACCCTCTTCGTAATCATCAAACCAGCGAGTTTCGTTGATCACTTGCTCATTCTTTCTACCGTTAGCTTAAACTCTCGGATCTCAATTCTTCTTTTTTTTCGACGAAACGTGCTTCAGACTTTTGTGCAGGTTTAAAAAAAATGTGGCCACTGATATTTTCGTTTTCAAGTATTGCGGATAGTCGAAATAAAACAAGATTTAATTATTAACGTAAAAATATTTGTCTTTCGCAGGCTTCGGATGACGAAGAACAATTTATTTCGACAATTTGGGGACCGACCTGCGATTCTCACGATTGCGTTATTAAGAATCAGATGCTACCGGAGTTTTCCATCGGCGACTGGATGGTTTGGACCGACATGGGCGCCTACACGATAGCGCTCGCGTGTCCATTTAACGGAATGATACCACCGGATGTTTATCCGTTTATTAGAAAAACAAGCATGTGAGTTGGGCATTCATTTATTCATTTATTTATTTACGATACACGGGACAAGCCCTTGAAAATAATACAAAGTATAGTCAGAAGAGCGAACAACATAAAATGAATATTTTTATGAAGAAAAAAAAATGCAAAAAAAAAGAAAAAACATAACGGCAGTTACAAATAAACAAACAAAAAATGCTATCGAGAACTACCGGAGTTGAAAATTGAAAAGTGACTGATCGTTCGAACCGCAAGGAGTTATCGTTGCAATGAAATAATCGCCGATCGACTTTTTGCAGGGAGTCCTTGAAGACAGCTGTAAAGAAGGCACAAGGTGATCCTGTATCTCCTGACGGGAAAAGTTGTTACAAAGGCGGTGCGACGAAATCCATAAACGGGATCTAATCAAACTACACAGCAGGTTCATCAATACACATTTTATTTTTACTTCATTCGTGGTCAAAATATGTATCGGTAAATAAATACAAATACTGGCGGTTCGAATTTCCGTTTTTGAGACTCATTTAACCCTAGTTTTCGGTAGTTCTTCCATTCATCGCGACGAGTTTGACGTCAACACGAGCGAACGATTTTGCTTCGCACGCGGCTCGACGTGCGCGACGCGAATCTCGCCCAATTTCGCAGACACCAAACATGAACTTCGTACGCAGCGGTAACGTCTGTTGGCGATAAAGATTAAAAACGGATGTTTTGCCAAGAAACGTGATTTTTGGTGAGCCTAAACCGGTCCACGGTCGACCGAGGAGGTTCTCTCTTTTAATCGTACATATAAGTCTGCGCGACTCGTACGTTTCGCCAGATATCTTCAGTGACTCAGTGACTAGGTGGTCGCAAAAAGAGCAGTCTCGCATCCCTTCCTACAGTTCAAAGTCTATTCCGGCCTCGATGGAGAGGGCAGATGGTATATATTGCTCGGCCTTACTTCCCGACTCGTGTAACAACGATAAAAGCGGAGAAAGAAAAATTTTCGCGGACGGGCGAGATCTTTGAACATTTTTAAAGAAGCTAAACACATTTTTTTGCCAATATAATAAACTTGTGTACACATTCGAATGAGGATGCTCATGCAGTGGAGCGCGCTGCTCGCGTGTTTACTAGCTGCTGTCAGCCCAGGCAATACTTTTTTTTCGTCGCTATTGCGTAAGTAAAAAAAACACGAATTCGCTTGAGACGCGTACGAAATTTCGCTTTCCGTACAAACGACATTCAAACGGCAAATCGATCGTTGGTCAAACTTAAAAACAAATACTCATCATTACGAGGACTATAAAAGCATCGTTCCTCTCTCCATAAACGATCTATCTATCTGTCTATCGATCTCAGAAAAACATTTTTCGTATACCAGAGTCGACAGTAAATTTCTTTCCGTATAATTTATATTATTATTATTATTATTATTATTATTATTATTATTATTATTATTATAACTAGTATTATTATCATTTCAGATGGCAAGTCCGTGACCGATGGACATTTACTCGGCAGCTGGAGAAGCGGCGCCACGCAGGAAAACGTAGACATGAGATCGCGTATTCGCATCAGAGTTTACAAGGGGTTCGTTGATTACGGTGTTAATGCCTAGAAAATAATGTCTTACACAGAATCAAGTGTTGCAATTTCTTATCTTACATCAGGCAGACAGTGTTAAATGCCGCTAACAGAGAGTGACTTATCGTACATCAGTCAGACAGTGTCAAATGAGTAATAAAGCATTTCTTATCTATAACATCAGTCTAATGCGGCACGTGTGAACGCAAAGACGTAAATTATGCATTCAATGCCAAGTGCATTAATTGATCAATAGGTTGCGGGTTGCCCTTGAAATATAGATAGGCAAATAATTCTAAACCAATGTTGAATTATTGAATTTCTTTCAAAGTCCACTAACACGGAGAACGTTTTCAGGTTGCCGATAAAAGCCGCGTCGACTGCGGATTTCCTTCTGCAGGATACCGAGCTAATATTTAATTCCATCGATCACTCGAAGCCTCTGCTTCTTTACATCCACGGATTTCAGGAACATCCGGCCAATGAAAGTATACGAACGGTAGTTGGAGGTAAGCTGAAAAAAGTTGAAATAAAAAAAAGTTGCCAAGTGGAACTTTGCACATTGCTTCCCGGTTAATTTCCGTTTTTCAGCGCATCTCGAGCGAGGCGACCACGATGTGATGCTGCTCGATTGGAGCGATCTGGCTTTCGAAAATTACATAACCGTGGCCGCGAGTGTGCCGGACATGGCTAGAGCCTTGTCGCGGACTTTTGACGACCTGATACACCTGGGCCTTGACCTCGAAACTTTCCGTTGCGTTGGGCATTCTCTGGGCGCGCAAATTTGCGGATTCCTGGGAAAATACAGCAGTCACTTGATTCCGAGGATAACCGGTAAATATTAGGACACCATTTTTTTTTTTTTTTTTTAAATCTTCGGAAAATATTTTTTGGGAAAAATTAAAGGCCTTTCGCGCTTCATATTTTTCTACGTTTCAATGCCTAAAGTTCTGTTTTTTTACTGTTTAGGACTCGATCCGGCCATGCCAGGATTTTATCATCCCGGTGCCGAGCATATCGACGCTAAAAGCGCGAGATTCGTCGATATAATTCATACGGATGGGGGACTATACGGCGCCCTAATGCCTACCGGAACGGTCGACTTTTTTGCGAACGGAGGAACGAGACCGCAGCCAGGGTGTTCGTTAATCGGGATTCCCCTGTCCCCTCGAGGTAATTGATACACTAATTCCAAGCACATTACACTTTTTAACTGCAAGCCATACCGGTTTTAGCCGCGTAAAGAATCCACCAAGTCCTGACGATTTTCAAATGCGGAGGCAAAATGGGATCGTCATTTATTTTCCTTAAATATCGTATTAATATTTTCCTAAATATCGCATCGTAATTTTTATCAGGTTTTTTTTTGCAAAATGATGGTTAATTTAAACACAACATCACGTAAGACAAAAGGGAAAAATAGTATAATTATGGAACCGTGACTCACGAAGCATGCATTGTAAAATTAATATTTTTTCAATTTCACAGATTTATGCAACCACTGGAGATCCTGGCGATACTACGCCGAGAGCGTGCTTAACGAGTTCGCGTTTCCGGCGGTTCAGTGCTCGTCGTATGGCGATTTCGTGGCGGGCAGATGCGCGCGCAATCGATACATTTATGCTGGTTACGCGACACCAACAGATTCGTACGTTTATTTATCAATTCGTTTCTTCGTTGTTTGCTCATTCACTTTTCAATTTATTTATTTATTTCTTGTTGCAGCCAGGGATCATTCTACTTTAACACAAATGACAAGTCACCATTCAGCAAGGCCACCACTACTCGTGCGGCAAATCTACTGCACGGCTGAGGCGCGACCAGTTGAAATCTAGAAAATGCTAGTATAAAGAAAGAAGACTGCGGCTGATTATTCCTCTTGATGGAATTGAGGCTTAAAAAAAATAAACGATCAAAGAACTGACTGGCTTCGTTAATATTCTGATAGAAATTGGAATTTCGTACATTGTGCATCAGTTGCATCTAGTCTAACGACAGTCATCCTGCTCACTCGGTAATACAAGACTGTAAACTGTAATGAATTGTTTTCGATAAACGAGTTGTCAAATATTTTTCGATCACTGGAAAATCTTGTGTCATAAAAAATTTCAAGACGAATGATGGGAGCTTTTTTTACAATCCGAGCTCTTTTGAAAAAAGAAGAAAAGAATGTATTACAGTTTCCCTTATCAACCGAGTATACATCTCGTGTCAACGTTTCCGAGGCGTCCGCGCTGCACTGCGCCGACAGATAAGTGGACACTTCTCGAGCGAAAACAACGTTACGAATCTTGTAAAATTTATTCCCAGACTTTCGGGAACTGACAGCAGGTCGAATGACTAGTATTTTTGTTAGTATCTCGAACACGAGAATTGTTTCCGCCTAGCACAATTGACAACACACTCCGAGGAATATTTACAAAAATCGTTGAGGTAAGAGTCAATTTTATTGTGCATTATTACGTGTGATTAAATTTCTACAGAGTCAACGTTTTACGTTGCAGAAAACGATGTCGGATTATTTTGACGAAATGGGTTGGACTCCGCTGCGAGACGGAGAGGCGCCCAATCATTACATACAAATGGCGCGATTGTTGCGCGACTTTGGAATGTGGGAATTGCTCGGAGAGCAGGAGAAGCTGCCGCCGGCGGCCTCGAAGACCACCGTGGAAGCCCTGGAGAGCGTGGAAATCACGAGAGAAAATGTGGAACAGTGCCCGGTGTGTCTCAAGGATTTTGAGACCGGAAACACGGCAAAACGGTTGCCCTGTAAACACATGTTTCATCAAGAATGCATTCTTCCCTGGTTGGAAAAAGTACGGCAACATTCGCATAATTACGCTACGAATTTTTCAATTTTAAATTCACGTGACGTTGCGCATCTCTCTTGTTTTTCAGACGAATTCCTGCCCGCTCTGCAGACACGAATTACCGACCGACGACGAGGACTACGAGATGTACAGAAAAGAGAAGCAACGAGCGGTGGAGAGGAAAAAAGATATCGAAATTCTACACAATTCTATGTTTATGTAGCGTATACAATTGATTGTATTTAAAACTCTAATTGTGTATAGGATTACTTGTATTTAATAATTTAATTTGGTGTAATTACACCGAGTCGTTACCGTGCGTCGGTAAGCAGAGCGCGCGAGGAGAGAGAAGAGAGAACGCGTGTGGTGTCGCTGAGTTTCGCGCGTTGGCGCCACCGGTCGCTCCGTCTCGTCATTCCACTGTAAAAAATACATATTTTTTCTTATTTACGACGATAATTTATTACCATTTTCATGTACGAAGAATCCCTACAAGCTGTTCCTTGATCGATTTAAAGAACAATCCGAGAATTTATGAAAAACAAGTATCGCGGTTTTCCCGCGGCTTTTCGTTCCGGAGAAACCGGCACGCAAAAAATATCAACCGCGGTCGCCAAGCGCGCAACTTTTCGCATAGGAATTCGAGGATACAGATGTAAATTCGTTTTTAAACTAAATTGGACGTGTAAATATTTGAAAAAATAAAAAAAAAATTACACACACACACAAATGTAAATAGAACTAGTTTCGCCGCGACCCGCGCGTTCCGGCAACTTCCGGTGGCGGGCGGAGGAAGCGCGCGCAGCGCCGAAAGCGGTGCGGCGATCGCGGATGAAAATTCCGGAAAGACTGCGAACTTCCCGCGCGACGATCGTCATTGTCTCCCGGTCGAGCACCGGTTGCCGCCTCGGGTTTTTCACCGCGGAAATGTCGCGTTCGCGATTCTCGATTCGGATCGGTGGCACTCGGGATCCCGACTCGTTCTTTATCCGCGTATTTCCCGGAGAGAGTTACGCGGGCGGTCATCGTCGCCGTGTCGTTCGGTCGTTCGGTCCGCCTTCGCAGCCGCTTCGAGTCCGCGATTAACTCGCGTCTTTAACCCGCGTAATTCGTCGCTAGCGGCTTTCGGGTTCTCGTGACGCGGGCGGTGCGGCAAATTCCACAAAATCGCCATTTTCCGAATCGTCGGAAATTCGCGCGACTCGCGTCGGGTGACAAATGCGCAACGGTCGTTTTCGAACTTCCGTGCAGTGTGCGGTGCGGAGAATCAGTGAAAGTTTCCTTTGTTTGTTTGGGCTGTGAACTTCGCTCGGGGCAGATTTATCCATAGACAAATCCACAGACGGCCGTAGACAAAGAATTAGTGCAAATTGCGAGTAATTAGATCGCGCAGTAGCAAAGGGGGAGGGGGGGGGGGATGTTCGGAAAATCGCGAAGCCGTGAGGCCGCCATTTTCATTTTCGCAAGTCGGAGGTTTCCTCCCGATTATTTCGCGTCCGTTGGAACTCGAGTCCGTTATTCGCGTATTATTTTCGCGTCACGCGTAGTGTGTGAAATGCGCAACGGTCGTTTTCGGGATTTCGTGCCGTGTGCAGTGGGAGAATTAATGGAAGTTTCCTTTGTTTGTTTGGGCTCTGAACTTCGCTCGGGGCAGATTTGTCCATAGACAAATCCACAGACGGCCGTAGACAAAGAATTAGTGCAAATTGCGAGTAATTAGATCGCGCAGTAGCAGAAATGGGTGGCAGGCGGTGGGGTCGGAGGGGGAGGGGGGGGGGATGTTCGGAAAATCGCGAAGCCGTGAGGCTGCCATTTTCATTTTCGCAAGTCGGAGGTTTTCTCCCGATTATTCCGCGTCCGTTGGATCTCGAGTCCGTTCTTCGCGTATTATTTTCGCGTGACGCGTGGTGTGTGAAGTGCGCGACGCTCGTTTTCGGGATTTCGTGCCGTGTGCAGTGCGGAGAATTAGTAAAAAAGTAAATTAGTAAAAAGTTTGCTTTGTTTGTTTGGGCTCTGAATTTCGCTCGGGGCAGATTTGTCCATGGACAAATCCACAGACGGCCGTAGACAAAGAATTAGTGCGAATTGCGAGTAATTAGAACGCGCAGTAGCAGAAATGGGGGGGAGGGAGGGGGAGGGGAAGGGGGGATGTTCGGAAAATCGCGAAGCCGTGAGGCCGCCATTTTCATCTTCGCAAGTCGGAGGTTTCCTCCCGATTATTTCGCGTCCGTTGGAACTCGAGTCCGTTCTTCGCGTATTATTTTCGCGTGACGCGTAGTGTATGAAGTGCGCGACGCTCGTTTTTGGGATTTCGTGCAGTGTGAAGTGCGGAGATTTAGTGAAAATCGCTAGAGTAATTAGATCGCGCAGTAGCGGATACGAGTGGCGTGGTGGAGGGGGGGGGGGGGGGGGGGGTAGATTATCGAGAGATCGCGCGGCCGCCATTTTCATCTTCGCAAGTCGGAGGTTTTCTCCCGATTATTCCGCGTCCGATGGAACTCGAGTCCGTTCTTCGCGTAAGTAATGATAACAAAAATGTCTGCGTCTTAAAAAATAAAGTTTGTCAAAGTGTAGCGCCCTGACATTAGTTCAGAGGGGAAAATGTCTGGTAACGTTTTTTTTGTTCTTTTTTAATTCCCCGATGGCGGATATTTTTTAAACAAAAAATTTGTGTGAAATGAAGATGATATCTGGTAACTTTTTTCGTTCTTTTTTAATTCCCCGATGGCGGATATTTTTTAAACAAAAAATTTGTGTGAAATGAAGATATCTGGTAACTTTTTTTGTTCTTTTTTAATTCCCCGATGGCGGATATTTTTTTAACTAAAAATTTGTGTGAAGTGAAGATATCTGCAAATTGAAAACTTTGTTACGCTGCATCTTTTTAGTTTTAACTCGGAGAAAAAAATGCGTAGGTGATGTTCTTTTTTTTTCTCATTGTGAAGTGGCGGTTATTATAAAACAAAAAAAATGTAAGCCTCATGCTAGGGGTAGTATTTGTTCTTTTATCTTTGTCCGCGTTACCTGACTGGAATATTGATCGAAGGCAAAAATGCCAAAGGACTTTTTTGCAGTACTCTTAATTCTTTAGAGGCGGGTTTCCCTCGATTTTTCTTTTGAACGCGATAAAACATGTTTTTTTGCCATTTAAAAACTTTGTCCAGCGATATCTTGGCCAGATTAACTCCTAGATAAAAAAAATATATCTGACTTTTTTGTTCCTTCGATTATCTAGTGGCGGATTCCCCGGATTTTTTTAAGCGCGTTGAATTATTTTTTTTGCCATTTAAAAACATTGTCCAGCGATATCTTGCCCAGATCAACTCCTAGAAGAAAAAAAATATATCTTTTTTGTTCCTTTTTCGATTATCCAGTGGCGAGTTCATCCGGATTTTTTTAAAGCGCGTTGACATTTTTTTTTGCCATTTTAAACTTTGTCCATCAATATCAAAATCGCAAAAAATACCAAATCGCGTACCCCTTGGAAAAATATGCGATTGTTGAGGGTTCGACAATAAAATTCCGTGAAAAATTCAGAAATCAAGATATCGCGTTTTGCCTTGCGCGATTCTCTTCGTTATTGAGTTTTTTTGTTCGAACTAAAGAAGAAAATCCAGGTTCATTCGACCAAAAACAAAAAATAACCTCAATTTTAGTGAAGTGGCAACTGTGTAAGTGCATATGGGCTGGTAAAAAAAGTGCAGTGGATTCTGCGGGAATTTCGCGTTCGAGAGTGCCGAAAATCGCGAATAATAAAACCGATGAAACACTGGAAAGACCGTAAAGCCGCGCCGCCATTTTTATTACCGTTGCGACGTCGCTCGTGGCAGTCACATGAAGCTGAAACTGGTAGACAGAACTGAGAGACGCGGCGCGCTAGCAGGTTACTTTTGAGAGGGTCTGTACTCGCCCCACTACTCGCCCTAGCGTAAGCGTAATTACTTGTTAAAGTAATTGTTACTTTACTTTATTTTCAGTAAATTCAGTTAAATGCAAGTAAAGTTAGGTAAATCCTGTTAATGCCAAGTAAATCCAGGTAAATTCAGGCAAGTTCAGGCAAAAATCCAAGTAAATCTAGGTAAAGTCTTGTAAATCCAGGTAAATCTAGATAAAGTCTTGTAAATTCAGGTAAATCCAGGTAAAGTCTTGTGAACCCAGGTAAATCCAGGTAAAGTCTTGTGAACCCAGGTAAAACCAGGTAAAGTCTTGTGAACCCAGGTAAATCCAGGTAAAGTCTTGTGAACCCAGGTAAATCCAGGTAAAGTCTTGTGAACCCAGGTAAAACCAGGTAAAGTCTTGTGAACCCAGGTAAAACCAGGTAAAGTCTTGTGAACCCAGGTAAAACCAGGTAAAGTCTTGTGAACCCAGGTAAAACCAGGTAAAGTCTTGTGAACCCAGGTAAAACCAGGTAAAGTCTTGTGAACCAGGTAAAACCAGGTAAAGTCTTGTGAACCCAGGTAAAACCAGGTAAAGTCTTGTGAACCCAGGTAAATCCAGGTAAAGTCTTGTGAACCCAGGTAAAACCAGGTAAAGTCTTGTGAATCCAGGTAAATCCAGGTAAAGTCTTGTGAACCCAGGTAAAACCAAGTAAAGTCAGGTAAAGATGTCGAGTAAATGCATGTGGGGCATTCCACATCAAATCAGCAGGCCACGACCCTCACCCTCATCGATTTTGTTCATTTTTTAATGTGATGTTGTTATCGACCCATAAAGGTCTCGGAATTTTTTTCAGATTTTTTTTACCACCAGTAACATTTTTGAATCCTCGAAAAAACCAATTTCAAAAACGCCATTTTCAAAAATCTGAAAAAATTCACACTGATTCTATGATTTAAAATATGAATTTTGAGCGCCATGCGATAATGGGATCTCAATATTTACTATTTTTTCCACATTTTTTCATTTTTTTCATGTCGCAGTTTGATTTTTAATTTTTTAAATCTGGATAACTTTCTTAAATATCAATGGATCTCAATTTCTCTGAAGATTGTAGAATTACCAGAATGTCCGAAAACAATTGATATCGTTAAAAAAGAATTTGCAAATGCATTTCACCATGATCATTATCTTTCGAGTTATCGCTTGTATTGCGAAATGCATTTGCGAATTTTTTTTAACGATGTCAATTGTTTTCGGGCATTCTGGTAATTCTACAATTTTCAGAGCAATTGAGATCCATTGATATCTAAGAAAGTTATCGTGATTTGGAAAATTAAAAATCAAATTGCGAAATGAAAAAAAAAGAAAAAATAGTAAATATTGAGATCCCATTATCGCATGGCGTTCAAAAATCATATTTTAAGTCATAGAATCAGTGTGAATTTTTTCAGATTTTTAAAAACGGCGTTTATGAAATCGGTTTTTCTCGAAGATTTAAAAATGTTACCGGTGGTAAAAAAATCTGAAAAAAATTCCGAGGTCTTTATGGGTCGGTAATAACATCATATTAAAAAATGAACAATATCGATGAGGGTGAGGGTCATGGCCTGCTGATTTGACGTGGAATGCCCCATGTACATCCTGGTAAGTCCAGGTAAGTTCAGATAAAGGTGTATATCGAGGTCAGAACACATACTTTTGCAGTAAAAAAAAAAATACAAATTAAATAAGTTTTTTACACACCCTAGTACAGACACGTTCAAAACTACTAACTTCTGGCGAGCCGCGTGCGCCAGGTCTGTCTGCCAGTTTTAGCATCATGGCAGTATGCCGTCGCGAGCTTCCGCCGAACATTTAGCGTTCACGGGAACCCGAGACACATCGGTGGCTTCTGTGGATCAGAAGACTTCGTGTGATTCGTCGGGTGTCGCGCGCACGGTGGTTCTTTCGCATGACTCCAGGTGAACATATTCCGTGTTGTATTTTGCAGCGACAAGGTAAGATTCCACTCCCTAGCGAGCTTTTTAAGTTTAATTTTAAATTAACGCTACATTTATTATTAAACATGTTTTTCTCTGCTTGTATTTTTTTTTGTCAGTTCGACATATGTCAGAACATTGTATGTTTGTTTTGTTTATATATGTCCTTAGGGGATTTATACCAGAGTAATGAAATTTCTTTGATTATTATATTATAATTTCATAATTCTTATGGTGATTCGTGACTACAGCTTTTTATGAAAGTGAACGGATAACCGTAGATTCGCCGTATGCTGAGAGACGCGTGCACCCGCCTTTTATCGATAGCCGCACTGACCGAAAGAACGGGAAATCCGGGAAAAAACTCTTGCAGATATATGATAATGGGAATAATGCTTCGATATCTCATCCTTTATGGGTGTTATTCGTTTATGAGCGTTTTTGGATCGGGTTCAATTCGTCTCACCCCAGTGTCCGTCTGGCTTCGAACTATCCCTCATCGGCTACCGCGATTCTGCACGTACACTGCGCGCCCAGTGGTTTTACTACTTTCCCATTTTTCATTAGCACAATCGTGGTCTCTAGGGCTACGAAGAAAAACAATAGCTTCTCGCGGAGTAGCCGATAGCGCGAGGAGAGCGAGAAAGGAGAAGGCGGAAAAGAGTCAGACCGAGCGTCGCTGTGGTAGATTCTCGTAGGGCTTGGCCACGCCGTCGTGAAATCGAATCCCGGCCCTCCATGAGAATGGGATTAGTTTCGCTACTCTCGGTTCTCTAATTGTTTCCTGCTCAAGCGCACCGCGCGATGACTAACGGCCTATAATTTTCTTCTGTTTGGATGAATGGGCACCTGCGCGGATATATAGAGAGAATGACCCGATTACCGCTATGATCCGACTAGATGTGAATTAATATCCGCCAATATTTTCGACGATTCTCGTCGATGTCTCATCCGGTATCGTTCGGCTGGAAATAATTCTCCGTTACGAACGAGACAATGCTGCAGAACCCAAATAGCAATACTCAAATTACATTTTGTGGAGAGAGGTTGGCGGACACCCCGTTCACTTTTGCTCCTGAATAATGTGAGGTGTAATTTTGTGTTTACCGTCAGTATTTTGTTTCCTCATAGAGGAAGCTTTGTTTTCGTGTCACGTGAAGCAATTTGCAAGGTTCTACTTTGCAGGTTTTTTTCTATTTGGTATTGTTTTGGGTATATAGGTTTTCGGACGTTTCAACAGTTTTTCATAAGTTATTAAACAAATTTATAAGGGTCGCTTGTTAAAGATCGTATTGGCCCATAACTTTATACTTTGAACGCGTTAAGTCGAAGGGCCTGCGCACTATGCCGCTGCGTGATGGAGGCGGAAGGACTATGCCGGTGTGCGGTGTAGGATTCACGGATGTCGGGGGAGAACTGGAAGACGTCCGGCTGCAACAAACCGGAACGAGAGCCCTGGTAACCGGGCGGCTTTAATTATCCCGCGGCCTCCTAACGTGCAATTAATTCCGAATGCGGTTTAGTTTAGCGAACGAAGAGCAAACAATGTATTACCCTCCAGACCGCCTAAACGTAGGTGGTTACAGTGGATGGTGGGAGGCGGCAGGGAGTGGGAAGGCCACTTTGCGCAAATAGCATGGATCTGCAGATAGTGCATGCCCCTTGCCCTCCCGCCGTGACCCCCTATTGCCGAGGCAGCCGTTGCCGCGCATCCTCGGCTACTGGCCTTGCATCCTCGACCTCCACCCTCCCCACGAGGTTTCCCGCCGCCCCCTCCTCGCTCTCAAACCGAGGTTAATGCTCTGTGAATTTGTGATTGCCCCTAATGCAAATCTACAGTTTAGTTGGTGGCGCACCTTGGACTACCCATACTTAGCGAGGATTATCCTTGCAAATAGCTGTAGAGGGTGGCATTGCATTGTTTTTTCGCTGAGCAGGCCGTTGCCCCTTTTCTTCCGACGACCAGAGATGGCGTAGCAATCAAAAGGGTTAAGGGGATATAATTTGCGTAAAAATACTTAAAAAAATTGGTAATTATATATCTCCTTGATGCGATAAGTCTTTTCTAAGCCACTAAATAAAATACAAGACTTATTTGAGTAGTATCGATAGCAATAGCTCCCTTAAACGAGAAATCCCGTTGAAATAGGCGTTGCAGGAAGCATGACGCGAATGCGGTGGAGAAGGAATAGAAAAAAAAACTATAGGCGCCGGTGTGATAGGTGTGCGTCGTGCGATGCTGGTCATTGATGGGGAATATACACAGTCGGAAGAGGACGAATATACACGGCGAAGGGATGAGAGAGGGTTTCGCGCGAAGCGAATGACTGCGATTCGTCCAATTATCGGTTGGCACCAAAAGTGCTGGGTCTGGCTCGCCTGCCAAATGGGAAATAGCCCCGACGAGCGGAGCGCGCCGCTATATACGATCTATAGCGCCATCCACCCTATGGACGTCGACCGGTGGGTCGCATCGCGTGAGACCCGTGCCTTCGTCGCAAAAGGGACCGAAGCTTATGAGCTATATCGTCTCCTAACATCCGACTTTACGGACTGCTTAGCGTTTTCGTCGAGGGATCATTGCCTCCCCGTAGTTATCCATCGTCGGCGCGGGAAGATACGGTGCAGCTTGAGAGCTTTTTTTCCCGCCAAGACATTTGACGAGGGACGAAGGGAACGAAGCTTCTGGATCGCCATTGTTTGTGGCGACCATTCGGAAGGACGAAACCAAGTTCAACGAGAGTGTAGGACGGGAAACGCTAACCCGGAGCCTTATGCCTGACCGTTTGGCCGGTTTCTTTGCGGAACGGGGCTGCGAGACTGGTAAATGACGTCATTAACGAGGCTAAAGTGCTGACGCGTCGAGACTGACTCCACGACGACGGGGTTACCCGGCGCTGTGCTTTGCACTGCTACGTATACGGTCCGTCGTTCTCCCGTTTCTGGTCTTCCTCGGCTTCGCTCAACCCCGGCCGCGCTATACGCCACATCCACCCTTCCCCCCTTTTCCCCTGTGAAGATCGATGCGTCGATTTCCGATGGCTCCGTATACTCCGCACGGAACCAACGCCACGCTTCCTATATAAAGCGAACACGGAGCGTTATAGACGAGCTGAGTTCTTGCACCAGTCCGCACTTGCACCGTTCGCGCTCAGCGCTATTCCTTCGTCAGCCGCGGGAATCCGTATATCCTCGTTCATCTCTTATGAGGTCAGTGTCCCCATTCTGTGATTCCTTGACTCAAATTCATCGTTATTTTCTGTAGCGGTTGATAAGTTATTGGCAATGTCGATGACCTCGATTGTTGCACAATGGTCAAGTTTTCAGATGGTATATTCAAATAGTTCTCTATCTACGTGTGATCCCTGTACGCCGGCACAGACGTCGGCAAACTGAAACGTGTACATTATATATAGCGGTCAAATGTGCACGTGTTCGCACTACGCAGATGTGCTGCTGCGCGCACATATACGTGTCGTATGGGCAGAGTCCAGTCGTACTATACGGTAATTGGAGAGGTAGGTATGCAGATACGTACCGTCGTGTATTCTGCCCAGCGGCCACTAATATACTCACACGTGTTGGCGATCGTGTCCCCTGGATTTGATTGTCCATGTTGCCCGGAGAATTATCCAGTGCGAGAACAGCCTGATGGATTCCGAGCAGTGACGGTGCCTCGCTGCTCGACTCATTGCTTTGGCACTGGATGGGATTTGCCGTATCCACAGTAAAATCGATTCATTGCAAACCTCGTTGCAATGCTTTTGGTCAGTCACAAACACCCATCCAAATGAGGCCCCGAACGTAAGGAAATAATTGCACATTTCTTTTAAGTTTCAATGGACTTCACAAAATAATCACTGCGTTCCACTAATTATGGTAAAAAGTATATCGTGCTGTTACATTTTAGAGTTGTGTTGAATGTAAATTTTACATATTTTTATTCTTCGAAAATGGAAAAATGAATGTTTGTCGTCAATGCGACGACTGGTCAGCAGCTAGGAAATTCAACGCCTGCGAGATGAGGGGTTGAAGAGCCGGGCCCGATGGAGAGGGTCGAGAAAGTTGGCCTCGTTTCTGTCGTTATAGGAGAAAGCTGCCCTGCGACCCCCGCGGTTTTGTGTTTACCCGTCGACGCGTTGGCGCCTTTATCTCAGCGAGAGTAAAACAACCTCGGCCACGTATTTATGAAGGCTCGTCGGAATTGAAATTCAGGTCGAGACTCGGAGCCACCCGCAGATTAACTCCGGCTGAGGCATGAATACTTTAGTGTGTGCATCTTGTCGTGCTGCAGGGATTAGGAGTAGGCGATATTCAGCAAGTACTAAACGTGTGTTGTCCTGTGTACGAAACTTTCACACTTTGTGAACTTTCTGAACTTTACATTCTGTTCCACACTTTTTTAACATGGCGAAAAAAAATGGTATCGTAAAAATACATATAAACAAGCAACCCGGCGCCCCTTCGGCGTGCAGTCCCTTCGGGCGCCGGGTTTCCTGTTGGGGGGGGGGGGGGGGGGGCTTTGCCCCTGAAACGCCCAATTGGCCCCCGAGAAATTAGTCGAAAAAAATGTCTCGGGATATTTTAATTTTCCTTTAAATTTTTTCCCTTAGGCCATTTTTAAGGCACTCACTTAGATGTCACGCTACGCGCTCAAAGTTGCGCTTCGAGCTCCGTATGGGTCGCTATGAAGTACCGGAATGGATTTCAAAATATTTCTCATTACTGCCTCTTTCACCAAACGTCCTTCGCTATCGCTGACCAGAGTAAATAACGGACTGCCAATCACGGATGCAGCATTTCGTTCAACCCGCGACGATACATCGTGATTGGCGGTTCGTAGGTTACAGTGGTCACCGATAGTGAGAGGCGTTTTTTGAAAGAGGCAGTAATGAGAAATACCTACAAATGCATTCGGGTACATCATAGTGACCTGTTCCGTACGGTTTGAACGTCGCGCTTCGCATTTCGTATGGACGTCGTTTTAAGGTCGGCTTTGTGCTCTGTTGTGCTTTGTGCACTTATCTTGTTTGGTCTATTCAATACAGAGCTCCAGAATGTTCGCATGTTCGGGTAACACCAGATTTTGTCTCAACATAAAAAATGCTCAATAATTAAATTCCTGTATTCTGTTACCCAAGAATATCTATATCACTGTGTTTTGAGAATGTTCTGTAAAAACAAATGGATAAATACAAATTATAATACAATTTTCCCACAAAAAGTTAATTTAGACTCATGCAGACCGAAAACAAAAGGCATTTTGTGCGTTTTTTCGAAACTTGAATGCCTAAAAACGTTGTGGAATTGATTATTTTTGTTTTGCGATGTGTATACACTAGGGTGGTCCTTAAAAGGGATATTTTTAAATTTTGATCTTGCCGCCCCCCAGATCGGTTCGAAATAAAAATAAAAAAATCCTCAAATTTTTTCAGATTTTTTCTACCACATTGAACCCTCCCCCACGGGGATTGAAGTTTTCCATTTAAAATACATGGGACTTTTTGGTCTTCGCAGTCAATATTTTATTGCGGGACTATACGCCAATCGAAAAATCTGAAATTTACACAAATTACGCTATAAACATATTATTATAAGGGAAAAAATCACCAACCCCCTACCCACAAATATTGTATATATATTATATAGATGTTCGCTTCTGAAAATAACGAGTTGAATTTTTTCAATGTGTTTATCGGTTTTAAGCAATCAATATTTTACCATGCGACTATTTCTTTGTTAAAAAGTTTGAAACTTACACAAATTACTCGATACATGTAACACCATACGGGAAAAAATTAACAACCTTTGATAATTTTTAAAATTGATTATTCAATAAAATTATTATTATTAATTATTAAAATGATTAATTTTAGATGAATTAAATATCTCTTTTGAAAAAAATGTGATTTTTTACCGAATCTACCTTAACAGCATTAAAAAGTGATTTATCAATAATATTGATAAATCACTTTTAAAGTGTAAAATCACTTTTAAAATCACTTTTAAAGTGATTTATCAATAATATTGATAAATCACTTTTTAATACTGTTAAGGTAGATTCGGTAAAAAATCACATTCTTTTCAAAAGAGATATTTAATTCATGTAAAATTAATCATTTTAATAATTAATAATAATAATTTTATTGAATAATCAATTTTAAAAATTATCAAAGGTTGTTAATTTTTTCCCGTATGGTGTTACATGTATAGAGTAATTTGTGTAAGTTTCAAACTTTTTAACAAAGAAATAGTCGCATGGTAAAATATTGATTGCTTAAAACCGATAAACACATTGAAAAACTTCAACTCGTTATTTTCAGAAGCGAACATCTATATAATATATATACAATATTTGTGGGTAAGGGGTTGGTGATTTTTTCCCTTATAGTAATATGTTTATAGCGTAATTTGTGTAAATTTCAGATTTTTCGATTGGCGTATAGTCCCGCAATAAAATATTGACTGCGAAGACCGAAAAGTCCCATGTATTTTAAATGCAAAACTTCAATCCCCGTGGGGGAGGGTTCAATGTGGTAGAAAAAATTTGAAAAAATTTGAGGATTTTTTTATTTTTATTTCGAACCGATCTGGGGGGCGGCAAGATCAAAATTTAAAAATACCCCTTTTAAGGACCACCCTAGTATACACTGTAAAAAAATTCTGTTTGAAAATTCATAATTTGTATATGAAGTTTTATGCATATACGGTACATGCAATTTACTATACTATTGTGTCAAATTTTTAACACGGTATATTAAATTTTAATATACAGTATATTAAATTTAATTCATTTAGTGTTAAACTTAGAAAAGCATTTAACTGAAAATAAATACTTTTAATTATCGCCAAACAGCTTAATTACGCACTGCTATATAGCATTTTATAGGTAAAAGATAAATATTCGTGAAAAAAAATGATCTCCACGAATATTTATTGTTGTTAATCGCCTGGGATGGGACTTGAACTACCGACCCTAGAATTACTCTACTTACCTATGCCTACCTACCTACCTAAGACGCTACCCACTATGCTATTGCCTACTTGTGAATTTCGTTTCTTCAAAAGTCCTATATAAATCGCAAGGAAATCGTAGGTGAAATATGAATATCATTCGAAAAATCGTCGTAGGGCAGTTACGCAAGTCACAGATTTCACCCGGTATCAACAAAATGTCACTGTGTAAGAAAAAAAGTAGATTGTATTAACATACATATATAGTAATTTCCATTCACTTTGCATCAAATTCAATTACTTGTATAGTAAATGTCACTTTAAGACATCAGTTTCTTAATATTCTATACCGATTATAGTAAATTCAATAGACATATTAAATTTAATATGAAAATTGAAAAAACTTCAAATATTGTATATTAATAACAATTTTCAGTTACTGTTATTGTAAATTTCATATACACTTGTATGTTAAACATGTTGTAAATTTACAAACATTTTTAACAGTGTAGTATACGTAATAATTTTTTACGGTAAAAAGTATATCAATTGTTATAAGTGTTGAAGTAGTTTAAGGGGATCGACTTAGAGAAAAAGTGTATTTTTATTATTTTTATTATAACGGAAATTATGAAGAAAAAAAAATTCTCAATTTTTCATTGTTTTTATGTTCTCTTAATTTCCCTTTCTATCTGCGCACTGTCGCACTTTTTTTTTGTCTTCAAGGCTTCAGCTTGAGAAGTTGACGTAACAATCAATTGTGTGAAAGGAATTCGCTGTCAAATAATATTTAAAGGTGCCTCAATCGGGATCTTTTATTACAACAAACTTGAAGTAACATTTTTTTATGTTAGTCGTGTTTTCGGTATAGAACGTGTATATTGAGGTCAGATCACATACTTTTGTAGTAAAAAAAATGATAATAATTTTTTTACGCACTTTAACGGACTGTCACAAGTGTTAAATTAATTTAAATTAAATATTTTTATTTAAGCGTGGTAGGTAATCATCACTTTAGAAATATCTGAGAGTAAAACAAAAAAAGTATCTGAAAAAATGTAAAATATGAGTACGCTGTAACTTGTAGCCAAATTCATTTATGCAGTGCAAAGATAGCAAAGACCATACACGTTTGCACACCTGAAAAGTGCAATTTTTTAAGGTAAATGCCTACGTAGGGAAATTGAAAAATTCTTCTAATATTTGGGTACAGATCTCAATACTGGACTGATACATGTTACAAATTTCAGCTTGTTCAGTACATTCTGTCCAACGTTACATTCTGATGCGGACGTCTGAGTAGAACCTAATCTTGCCTCCACAATAAGAAATACTTAGTAATGAAATTTCTGAATTCTGTTAGACCAAGAATGTGTATTTCACCATGTTTCAGAAATATGCTGTAAAAATGGATACATGCAAATTATATCAACATTTTTGCATAAAAAGGCAATTTAAGCGAAATCTGCCTGAATTTAATACGCACTCCTGTGCCTTTTTGCAAAAAGTGAGTGTCTAAAAATCTTATTTTCGTACTTTTCGTTGTAAAACTAGAAAGAGGGTAGAAGTACCGTTTGTGGCTATTTTCATAGAAATTCATTTCAAATAATTGTTTTCCCGTATTCCAATGCTGGTACTTTGAAAGTATTCATAAAAATTGACAAGATTATAAAGCCTGTTTTTTCTTATTTAACAACAAACTACTAAGTTCTTTTTCGCTTGGTGGCCACAATAAGATCAAAGGTGGCCAATAACGGTAGTTCTACCCTAGATGGCTGAGCTGGCCTTGAATGCCACGGTCATATAACATTTATATACATGTATGAAATATAGAAACTGAGACTTACTGAAATATCGCACTGTGACAATATATGTATCCAATTTTCCAATTGCTGGATAGATTTCGTGTCGGAAGTGGCGCCTAATATACAGCAGCGAACAACCACTGTATTCGCTCTTCCAACGTCTAACCGAATAAGGACGCCAAATGGTTTTTGCCCAAATTGGCAAAGACGCGCACGTGCAAGCTCCGTCCCAGAAGAGCAAATACAATGTGGCCCTCTCGCGCTGTTCCTCCGTTCTTCTCTCTCCCTCTCTCCTACAGCTAGTTCTTACCAAGCAAGAACTTAATTATCTGTGAAACAATAGCCCGGGGAATTATGATTATTGCCCCGGGCCAGTCTGGGAAACGTTACGCGAAGCGCGAAGCAGACGAAGTAAGGATACGGCGTGGTGACTATATAGCACAGTGATAAAAGTAGCGAGCGTAAATAGGGGATTCAGTTTCGTTTTCCCAAGGTGTCTCGCCAACTCGAGTTACGACTTTAACCGATGAACTTCTCTCTTTCTTCGGATCTCTCTCGCGCTCCTTTCTGGTAACGAGAAAACGTCGACGAGATACGCATTTATCCGCAAGGACGAGGCTGTGCTCCGGCCTCTTTGGAATTGGACTTGAGCTCCATACATTTCGTGAGTCTCAGCGATCTTATCTCGGATGAAGTGCGAAACTCCCAGAACTCAAACTATGACGTAAATAGAAAACGCTGAAGCGCATCAACTTGCTACCCGAAGAGCTTAAGGGGAGTCCACTGATTTCAGGCGGGAACGGTATTTAAATGATTTACTCGGTAAAAAATAATCGATTTTTTTTAAGCGTGATAAATCGTCTGTCATTAGCGATGGTATATAAATTGGATACCAGCAAATAAATATTGCTACATACAAGCTTACTTTTATAAAGGGAAATCGCGGGAAAAGACGGATAAAAGAGGGCGAGGGAAATTACAGAACCAAAAGGGGCGAGAGTAGATGCGCAAGCTATACCGCACAGTCGCCACTGAATCAGATTCCGTCTCGGTACGGCGATGCAAATGAAATTGTGAAATTGGTTCGCGGGAGATTTATCCGCCGGGATAGGGTGAGCGGAGCTCGAAGACGAGAGCACCCGAAATAAGGGTATCGAGGAGGTGGGAGAGGGTCGGTTCGGTGGCGGAACGCCGGTTACTCCTGACGCAGCCTGGGAAATATGATAATGCTCTCGGCGACGACAAGACGAATGGCTTCCACGATTCCACTTGCTATTTCGCGGTTAACTCGCGGATTGGTTATTGCTGTGCGACGAGTGGCGATAGCCACGACGATTTTTCGACACCGCAAAGAGAGATAGAGAGAGAAAGTGTGTGAAAGAGAGAGAGAGAGAGAGAGAGAGAGAGAGAGAGAGAGAGAGAGAGAGAGAGAGAGAGAGGGGGGGGGGTACAGTGGTGATCTCATGCTGGCCCCGGCCGCGTGGCGTCCCGCTATCCTTCCCCTCCCCATGTCCCAGATCTCCCACTCATAATTCATCTTTTCTCGCTTTTTGTTTTTTTCCCCTCATCTTTCCTCCCGCTCGCGCGTTCTTCATCTCCTAGCAAAAGCGAAGGAGCGTGACTACACCGCCTCCCCGGTTTCCCGGAGGAGAACAGTGGTACTGCAGAATCCGCGCACACATTACGCGCGCGCGCAGCGATAACTTTACGGCAGGGGCGGAAATTCGCGGTGGCGAATGACCGCATACACGAGCGCGACCCTTCTTTCGAGTTCGGTGATGTAGAGCTGTGGCATGAAGGGCCACGCGACCGTTGTAAAAATAGCCGACGGCTAGGACAGCCACTGACGTCCGATTGGACATATTCAGTGTTTCTAGTTCCTCCGTTTCGAGCAATCGAAGTAAGTTCCGAAAACGACTGACAAATAAAACGTCATTTTACACAGGCTCTCGCCCAGGCGCTTATTTCGACCGATAAGAGCCTGGGAGAGAAATCGTGTGACAGTCATCGTACACGCGTTCTAATTAGTCTTTAATTATAATGATGAATCGGATAAATTAGTAAAATTTAATATACGTTAAGCAAGCTCACGTAATTTCCATGTGACAACTAGATCCGTGCCGTGTCGCGTTATGTCAAGAGAACAATTTCGATAATTTTGCATGGCCACTTTCGTCTGCTTCGCCGTTTCTTGGGTAATGGGGGCGACGTCTTCAAGGAAAACTTTTCATCATCCACGTTGCGGACCTCCAACAGCATCCAGTATCAGCATCAGACCGGGCGCACTATTCCCACCCAGCATAGTCTTGTCTGGCTTTCGGCTCTGCAGGAGCGCGCTGACTTCAACTTTGCGCGACCCCCTCTTCCGCTGACGCCAGTGTCACCGAATTGCTGACCCGACGGCGTCGTCGCGGGATTTCAATTAGTCTCCTGTCCTTTCTCCCAGGACCAATTGCCGGCTATACTCAATGCTCGTTCGAGCTTCCGCCTCTAGCTTGACCCTCCACCAACACTAACACCACCGCCCTCTCTTTGACCCCCATCCGCTATGTGCGTTCTGGTCCACCCACTTACAACCGCCTCATCTGGATTAGAACCATACCAGTTTCCGTCAGGACACTGGAATTGTAATTCAACTCTCGAGAAATTTCGTTACGCGTATATCCCTAATTAATTAGACCATTTATTTGTAGATTAGTTGTACGACATTGCATGCCAAGTGCCATCGGAGCGCGTGAGTCTTTAAAGGGCGGAGTTTATGGTATCAACGTTAAAGCCAAATTAAAACTTAGTTTTTTCTTTCAAGCAGCGAAGTGTTCAATGCTCTAATTTTCAGTACCCATAAGAAAAGCATTCGTAGTGACGACATTAATATCAAACACGCATTGACATAAAGTTTCCAGAACTCGTATACTGCATGGACATTAAACATTCGATCTGCCCTGTCGGAGCACCCCGTGTTCATAAATAGAAATAGATAGGTTCCAGACAGTGAGACAGATGCACTCGGGGATTTTCACGGAAATTACGCTGCTACCGGTGTATAACGTGTTTTTGTCGTTTCCGGTGTCCAGTCGATTTTATATTTGGTCACGCGCAACGGCAGCGCAGTGCGGGAGATGTCCGCGCTGAGTATTCGTTGCGAGCTCCAACGTCTCCTGTCCCGCTCGCGGGAACTTCCTCCCACTTCCGCGTCCCGCTTTCATGAAATACGTCTTCATTTACGCCGTCATAACTTTTTAATGGCCGTCGGCGTCGGCCATGGGGGGCAGCACCGGGTTGAGCGCGAGTTGGATCGTATCTGGAGCACTCTAGTGGAGGTAAACCCGCTCTGTTCGCGTCGCTCGCCTCTTCACCCTGTACCGATGAACTCGACGAGATCGGTTCGGCACGGGGCACGAAATACGCGATAGGGGCGACTCCCGCCCGTCGCCTCGCAAATACGAAATATGAAATCCCTGACGAATCGGGGTTAATGGACGAGTTGAATGCGATTGCGCCGATGGACACATCGAAAATCGATAAGCGCGTATCTGCCGATAGCGTGATGCAGCGATCAAATCTAGTACGGCGTACGCGGAATCACAGAGAATCGATTAATGCCAGATGTCAGTGTCAGTTTTTAGGATCTCACGTTTTGAAAAAACGCACAAAAGTGCCATACTACTATAAAAGTGCCATATTACATTCGGGCTCCAAGCGACAGAATTACGATTTTACAGGAAAATGTTAATATCATTTGAATGTATCTATTTCTTTTTACAACGTCCCGTAAACATGGTAAAACACATATTCTTGTTGTAACAGATTTTAGAAATGTTATTATTAAGTAGTTTTCGTTGTGAAAAAACGATGTTGTGTTACTTGGACGTTCGTATCACTCAGTAGCTCTGGACTGAATACACCGAAAACGCTGAAAATTTGGGACATATCTTAATCTAGCATTGTGAAGTATGCCGATGAAAAATGGAAACTTTTCTTTCCCTTTATGAAGGCATTTACTTCAAAAAAATGTAATTTTTGATGCCCAGTTTTGTGCCCGGCTCGCAATCTTCGCACTGAACAAAATAATTTGCCTGAAACTTGTTGCGTACTCCTGAATTACCTTAATTCTGCTGTGGATTCTTTAGTTCAGCTCTTACACACGTTTCAAGTGGTTACCTATCACGAGAAAATAACAATTTTTTTAAGCCGATCGAGTCAGTCAAAACAGTTTGTTTATTATAAGGGCTACTTTTTTCCTCATTGATGAAAAAATTGGAATTAACTCTATTCTTTTAGGATCGCAGCGAATGATTCCTTTGTTATTCTTTTTTTGTATATAATTTGATTGCTCGAAACCTGTGCCCTAAACTTAACGCTAGAACTGGGCGATAGTGTACTTGAAGTTCTAAGTACTTTTAATACTATATTTTGTTTTGAAGTCAGTATCGAGCATTCGGCTGACTAATAACTAGGACACGTAAATTCTTTAAATACATTACTTAAAATAATTGATACGATCAGCGGCTGCTTACGTCGTATCACCTTAGTGGCGCTATCGAATAAAACATCGTTGTAACGTTGATCATGCCGCGAGTTTTGTTTTTGTTATCTCGTATCCGGTTGAGCGATGGTCGAATGACTAAACGTCAATGTGAATAAAACATTCCGTGGCATAAGCATGATTCCGCATGTACAATTGGAATCACGTTCTTAACACGACGATGATGATACACGGAAACGTTGAAATAACGTTGGGTCAGCGAGTGCATGAGCGTTGACAACGAGCCCGCACGTTGCGTGCGAATTTATGTACTCTCCTTACGCCCGCAGCTCTGTTGCGGACGAGTCGCGCGCGGTGGAAGTCGGGTCGTCGGCCAGGGTACCGCAGCTTGCATCGCCGCATGTATAGCGAGCCGGTTGGTTCGACTGGCACTGGCTGGCCGGGAACGAGGCGTCGTGCCGACCGGCGCTTGTCATTATCTCCGATGATAAAATCGATAATCGACGCCGACGGCCCTCGTCGTCAACCTAGCGTTAACGCTGAACTACCGGGTGCTACACCCGATACTGCCTTCCACGCCATGATTCAGCGGTTATCACGCCCGATCCCTGTGATTAGTCAGACCACCAGACAAATGCTTGTACTTTCGTCGTGCTCCCAAGATACCACGGTGGGACAGGGGGACCTGAAAAATAAGACTGTAAACCTTTGAATTAAAACGGGTACTATTAATCCTGTTATGCCGTGAAGATGCGATAAATCTTGTCAACTGCGAAGAAGCATGATGTATTGCGGATGGGAAACGCCTGATCTTGCACATAAATTTCTCTTGTCGATTTGCGTTGAATTAGGGCGTGCACTTTTTGTAGAATTCAGGAGTTTCTAAAGAATAAGGAAAAGGTTAAGATGTTTATGTAAAAGATCTGGATGGTTAATAAACTACGGGCTCGTATAATAATATAAATAATACAAGAAGAGAATAATACAATGAACCTCACAGCTTTGAAAAGGTGGAGGAATCGTCCCTTCTGCGTGGTTGTTACGAGCGAGAAGCGTCCTGCGAAAAATTTTCGATGAAAAATGTGAAAAGAGAATTATCGACCGAAACGTCGGTCGCTCGTTATTAATTCATTACAAGTCCATCCAAGCGGATAAAAGTTGCCCGATATGAAAGGTGGTTTCGGTTATTAATGATCCATCAGTATTGCCACCGCGATTCTCATTCTCCCATGGTAAGCGCTTCATTATCCTCGTGATTTTAGCACTGTAATTTGTTTCGCACGTTGTCCTCGTGTTTTTCTCGATTCACCGCATTTCCCATTATCCTTCGGATAATATTAGCCGTCTGCAAGAAAATAATACTTTGAATTTGAAGTTCTCGTACCGCTTTTCATAAAATGAAATTCATGAAGAGCCACTCGCAATGGCAACGAAGACAAAAAAATGGTGCCAATTTAGGTCATGCATGCCAACCTGCCCCGGTCTCCGCGACATTCACGGCACAATAGTGCGGAAAGGTTTTTTCGCGCGACTATATATTTTCGCGCGTACGCGTATTTTTCCCCCTCACTCTCGAATTTCGCCTCGGTAAAAGTCGAAAGTGCCTAGATAAATGGTTTCTCCTGAGGTCTCGTTGCGGTTTGTTCGTTGAACGGCCCGTAGCGGGGCGCGCAGCGGGGGCCATTGTAGGGACGAATGGGCGTCGTAAAGAGTTTAACAACGCGCGCGCCGCGCGATGCGATGCAGCGTTCGCGTTCGTCGCGCCGCAAGAACAGAAAGGAAACTTTCCCCAAAGACCCTTACGGAATCGTTAACTGCGCGTATTTTAGAGCCGTTATAAAAGCGATGGAGTAGGTCCCGCGGAATTGGAATCACGGAGCAGGCTTTTGCTTCGCCGAAAACCCGCAAAAGCCTCCCTCCTCGCCCCATCGGTAAAATATGCCAACTCTCGTTCAATTTTTTCCCGTCCTTGCGTGACTATTTCTATATACATTGCGCGGCAGGACGCTGCCAAGAAAGAAAGCTCTCTCACGAGCCTGAGAGATTTTCTCGAGTCATCGCGCCTGTCTTCGAGGTTCTTCGTCATTTATTTATTTTTAGGTATTCCGGAGCTGGGCAGTACTTTAAGTAGCTCGGCATTTATCTCATACCAAAAGAAATTTCTTTAAGTACTAGAGTACTTTTCGATACTTGAAATACTTTTACAATATTATCGTAAAAAATACATCAAGAGATTTTTTTCGATGTTGAATTAATGCACTTTTGCAATTCACGTTAAAAACACCTTCGGATTATTACTTCATGTTGAAAAATTGACTCAAGAAACATCGTACAGCTACGACAATATTATACGCTGTTGAAAAACAGTTGTAGCTTCGTTGCAGACGGGTTGACAGAGGAGCAACGTTGATGGAGGTCGGCCGGCTGTGTCGCACGCTGTTCATAAACACGCATGGTTTTTCACTTATTTTGTGTTGATTACTGCGAATTTAATATATATGCTATTGATTCCGTATGCTGCACATAATAAACCAAAAATAATTGGAACGTATAAATATTTACTACTTTTAAAAGTACTAATATAAAGATCTTTGCATATCCTTTAAGTACGAAAAGTACTGTTGCGCTTTAAGTACTTGAAGCACTATGTACTTATGGTAGTTTTTTGAAAACTGCGCCCAAGTATGGCGTATATATTCAGTGTCGCTGCGCGGAATAATTGCGCCGGCCTGGAGTACGCGGGGTCTGATGCAAGAAACAGGAGGCACACGGGGTGCTCGGGAGGTGAGCAGTAGCGAAAAGGCTTCGCGATAATAAAACGAATATTTATCCAGATCCAGATGGATGAACCCCCGGAGGATTTAACCCACGGGCGAAGCTGTCCTCGGCAGATAACTCCGCCGACGCACCCAGCACCGGTCGAGAGGGTATACAGACACATTCGTATTACTTAACTCAGCGATAAACTCACCCCCGAGACCTGTAAACCCTGAACGTCCCGGCGTACGGGCAACGGAACCCCACGTATACGTGGCACCGTGCATGGTGCACACTCTACGTCGTGTCCGTACGGTGAGGTTGAACGGATTAATACAGCTAGCGCCGAAGAGTCAGGCCGGGATGCGACGTGGGAAGTGGGTTAGCTTCACCGTGCGTATTTCGTACGTTCAACCTGCATTTTCCTGGGTACTAAACCTGATTTGTCGTCCCTGTAGTGCACTTGCACTTCTCTCTGATGTGACTGTTTCTCGCGTCACTGCTTCTGTTCGGCGGACCCGTCGTCGAAGAAGTAGAAAATCACCGATCGCAGCGTGAACTCGTCAGACATCGCTGAACCTGGAACTGAGCCATTTGCAGTGGCAAAGTTGAATACTAAAAAAAAACAGACCAATTGCAGCAGAAGAATAATAACAATTGATTGGCGTTACCAGCAATTTGTAAAATATACGGAGGTACTGCGGCCAGCCTCCTTTGCCGACCACGCTGATAACGAACTGAAGTATACATTCGGGGGTTGCGAATACGTTCCACGTAACCGGTTGATTAGCAGCGGGCCTTTGCAGCGCCGCGTGATCCGATGCTCGGTCGGGCGTTGACTGGTCTCTCCGGCGAATGGTCGAAACCGTCCATTTCGCAACTTAATTGGACAGAGTATCGCGTGCGCGGGCCCTTTGCCCATCGAAGCTACCCGCGGATCCGTACGATATATCCTATAGGCCGTCATACTGTATTTTTCATTCGGGAATGAAAAACAAAAAAGTAGCGGAACACGTAAAGGCTGAAAAACAAGAACGCCGGGTTTACAACGTTTCATCGAGGGAACACTCTATGGTTCCGACGAGAGCGAGAGAAAGAGAGAGAGAGAGAGAGAGAGAGAGAGAGAGAGAGAGAGAGAGAGAGAGAGAGAGAGAGAGAGAGAGAGAGAGAGAGAGTTGCACGAGCGGGTTTTACACGACGGCACAACCGTTCCCATTCTGCTGTCTCGCTCTCCATGAGAGCCTGGAGTGAGACCCGTTGTTGCCAGTGATTCGAACCTGCATTTTATCAATTTACGGGAGGGGGCGGGAGCTACGAAAAAAAGATCGGATTTGCATGCGCGCTGCCAGAGTGAAAAAGAGTGAGTACATCGTGGAGAGGGGCGAACGCGAGGACGAGAGCTCGGCTTCGGCTAACGAGTGCTCCATTGTAAATAACCAGTTGTAGCAGCAGGGCCATCGAAACTGGCGCCGGCGATCGATTGATCGTTACTCGGATGCATCTGCACACGGGGGGTTCCGTGTTTTTCGCAAAACAAAATTTGTTCAACGCCAAATCACCGGATACGGGTGAGACCATCCGTTAAAAAGTTACAGCCATTTGCGATTTTTTAATAACCAAAAATGACGATTTTTCGAACAAAAAAGTGGACACGCGAACTTTTCTGGAACGACCGAGTAGCTTCGTATCACTTTGTTGAAATATTGCTTGTGGAATATCGGGAAAAAAGATTTTTCTTGCCAACCTCGAGTCTCCCATTGAAAATAATGTTTCGCTCTTTTATCGTAGAAATCGCGTTTTGGATACACGAAAAATGATCGACGATCCTTTATTCTATTGTCTATAAAAACTCCACGGATTTGTTTGTTTGTTGACACGTTTAGTCATTTTATAGGTGAACTCTGATCGAATGAAAACATGAACATGAGTTGAGTAATGAACATGAGTTTACTACGTCCAACATTTTTTTTGTGTCAACATTAATTATTTGCAGGATATGTTTTGTTAAATAAAAATTAGTAAAAATATAATACCAATACTCCAACCAACTCCCTTCTAAAATCTTTATTTCGTGTCTTGCTGCGTATAAAAATCCACAGATATTTCCCACTCCACAGCTACAGACGCTATTTAAAATTCATATATGCGAACGAACAATTGAACAAGAACATCGTGCAAAAAGAAAAGGTTTTTACATTAATTTTTCCAAATCGTCGGAATCATTCATTTTAAGTGTTGCCGTATTTGGGACGAAACGCCCCATACGAAATGCTCCGCGATGTGCCATAAATACACGCATGTCCAAGCATTGTACTTGCTGTCGCTGCGGACTTGGCACCCAGGGATTCATTATTTGTTTTTTTTTATTCCAGGTTTCTGACACACTAACTCACTCGCGTGTACTCGCCACTCTATGCAGACTACGTCTGTCCCCTAACCCTCGTGTTACATGTTCAATGCCGGCTTGACCGATACGAAACGTGTGTCCAGTCGTGTTCGTACGCGGTATATTTTTTGTCGAGCAGAGCTTTCACGGCGTCGAGGGGTATAGCTTGGCAATGGAGCTGTGTATATAGTACGGGTGGCGTGAAGCTGCTACGGTTGTGGTGGACCGCGTGTTGGCATAGCGAAAGCCCGAAGCTTGCACCTGAGACGAAAGAGAGGGGACAACGAGGCGCGAGAGTGATAGGGAGAGAGAGAGAGAGTGAGAGAGAGGGAGGGAGAGAGAGAGAGAGAGTGAGAGAGAGGGAGGGAGAGAGAGAGAGAAAGCCTCGTTACTCCGGTAATGGACGGATGCGCCAAGGCCTAGTCGTGATGTACGAGACGCAGAGGACGCTGCTCTCGAAAGCACCATCCTCTCTCATTCCCCTCCAGCACCAAGGCACCACCAACAGTGGAGCCACCGTGCGCACCACCTAACCAACCAGTAGCGGCAGAAGCGGCAGCCACCCGCGCCTACAGCCCATCGCCGATGCGTCGGTTCATTAGAGGAACGTGCGCCCGACGCTAATGCGACATCAATTATGCGCCAATAACATAACAATACATAACACGTCGCATTGCTTGCATAACAATGAGCCAGCATATCCTTCCATTGTGCTTACTGCACGGCACTGATTGCCGGTCGAGTAATACGCCGTGTAATTTTGTCACTGTTAAATTATTAACAGCTATATGATAATCGTCCGACGTGTCGTAGATTCTCGAAATGGCTGCTCGATATGCGGTAACGGCGGAGTCACGAGCTACGAGCGCTCGTTTCTGGACGCGGAAGTTCCGGTCGCCGTTGAGATACGAGGGGAACTTCCGCGAGAGGAAACACGATTAATACGATTTTACTGGCTACTACGTACGACGAGTGCGGCAACTTTTCAATTTCGTTTTTCTTTCACAGAACGTGATTTGTTAATTTTTCCGAATACGTTTTATTTTTATCAGAATTCACGCTTATCGCCTAGCCTTAAAATGCAACGGAGGTTGAAACGTTAAATGTTGCAAAAGTCGAGGATTCAAATGGCCGAAAAACTAACTGCCAAATAATCGTTACGGTAAAAATTCCTCACGAGCTCTACGCGTAACCGACCCGCATTATCCAACGCAGGTGCGCCAGGCGATCTCCATATCTGTATCTTTATCTTTGACCGCGCGTTTGCCTCACTTTGAGGAATTATACTGATCGAAGAGGATGGTTGAATTGAACGTGAAGACTGAACGAGATGGCGATGGTGGAAATACAAAAGGGTTGGAGGGATCCTGCAGAGGAAGATTGCCATAGATCTGATCGGCGGCTTTGCTGTATGCGCACTAACTCATTTCCGTTTACGTTTGCCCTACGCATACACACGCTGCCTCGAAAGAGCGTTGCTACATTCGATTCCGCGTATACGTCTCTGTATGCGCGCGCAAATCGTCGATTCCAACTCGATCGAAGTACGTAGATAACGTTCACGTGAAATTGTTTTTCCGTGTTCACTATCGTCCCGATCAATGCTCCCTGTTATTAAATTAAATCGTTAATCTGATGCTGGTAATATAGTGCGGTGTAGCAGCGGGGAACGGGAGTTGGGGGTCGGGTTGGGCGGTTCGTGCTCCATGGAACATGCACGATTGCGCGCGGAGGGGGGGGGGGGGGGGCACGAGCCATCGATGTCCCTCGTATCATATCGCATGCTCCCGCTCGTTCGGCATCGATATGTGTTATTCGTGTTAACCAGCGAGAGATGGGAAATACAAACGTTCAGTGACCGTTTCATTTATCGGCAAACGCTTGGCCGAAAGACTGCTGTACAATTGTGTCGCACGAATGTTAAATATTTTATTTATACTGGTGAATCAAGTTTCATATTACTGTTATGAGGATGTCAAGATATCTTTGTTTTCAGTGATTTACGATGGACCGTCATTTTACTGCTCGACTGGTCTGGATGGATGGTTGTTTGACTAGACACAGCGAAGACTTGGTCTGCCCTCATCTGAATAATGCGTTCCTTGCTCACTTAGTCGATGCGAATCTCACGTATTTTCAAGCATCTGCTATAATGACGCACAGATTGTTGAGAAGTCTCTGAAAAATATGTTTTTTCAAAACAAAAATATTAGGCCAAGTGTAACAAGCAACAAAAAATATTAGGCCAAGTGTAACAAGCAAGGGTTTCCTGTTGGGTTCTGTAATCTATTTTGTAACTTGGGTTTAAGAATCATAAAAAAATCCCTATAATTAATCAATAGAAAATGTGACTGCAAAGAGATTGAGCCATAGTGATGGAAAATTCTATATTGGCTTTCTTTGGACTGCGTAGAGAGTGAGAAACCCATATTTTTGGTTTCGAACAAACTGACGCAACCGCAGGGTGCAGCATAAAAAAATCCTTAACTGCAATCC
Source organism: Pimpla rufipes (assembly GCA_963932165.1). Taxonomy (NCBI): domain Eukaryota; kingdom Metazoa; phylum Arthropoda; class Insecta; order Hymenoptera; family Ichneumonidae; genus Pimpla; species Pimpla rufipes. The sequence continues at coordinate 334,698 of OZ010630.1, forward strand.
TAAAAGAATACAATCTTTTATTATTTTTTATCGGTGAGGAAAAAAGTAGACCTTATGTTAAACAAACATTTTCATTGTCCATGTCCCTTACAAGAAGAAAAATATGTGTGTTATTGCTGTGTTTACTTGAGACACACCGAGCGAAGTAAAAATGCAGTAATTCTTAACTGTGATGAACCCCCAGACCTCAATATTTAGTGCGGACTGATTTTTTAAAGACAAATATTTTTTGTTTTGTTGTGGTAGGTAATCGCCACTTTAGAATTATCTAAGAGCAAAACAAAAATAACTTTAAAACTCTGACACGAGGAAGGCCGAGCAGACGACTAGGCGCTTTTCCGACGGTATTGTAGTCTGATCGTCTGTAGTCCTGCTTGTCATATCGCTTGTTCACAGGTAAAAATGTATAAACAATAAAAAATAATAGCAAATACAGTTACGAGTGTCAGTAAAAGTTAAAATAAATGAATGTAGAAAATATACATGCTAAGCTAGTTAGTTTCGCAAGTACTGTGAACGTCTGTAATGAATACGCTTTACAAATTTGTGTATAGGTTATGTCAACTTATTCCTCATTTTTGTACATTAATAATAAACTATCATTTTTATTAAATTGTACAAATATGATGAATGAATAAAAAAAGCAAAAGAGAAAACACGTATTGGAATTCATTTTGCTTTTGTGATATGTATAATATGTAGTATGTAATGAGTTTTCACAGAAAAAAGTAGATGAACTGTCACAAGTTTTGAATTAATGTAAATTAGATTATTTAATTTAAGCGTGGTCAGTAATCACCACTTTACAATTATTTAAGAGTAGAACAAAGAAAAAATGTATCTGAAAAAATGTAAAATATGTGTACGCTGCAAGTTGCAGCCAAATTAATTTATGCTGTGCGAAAATAGTCACCCGTTCACGGTTGCACACCCGAGAAGTGCCACTTTTAAGATAAATGCCTACATAAAGAAATTGACCAATTCTTATAATATATGGGCATAGTTCTCAATCCTAGATTAAGACATGTTACAAATTTTAGCTTGTTTGGTCCATTCTGCCCAAAGTTACATTCTGATACGGAGATCCGGATAGGACCAAATCTTGTCTCCACAATAAGAAATACTTAGGAATGAAATTTGTGTATTCTGTTACACCAAGTATATGTATTTCACCATGTTTAAGAAATATGCTGTAAAAAATGGTTACATTCAAAGTATATTAATATTTTCACATAAAAAGGTAATTTAGGCGAAATCGGCCCGAATTTAATAGGCACTCTTCTGCGTTTTTGCAAAACGTGAGAGCGTCACAAAGTGTAGTTATTCCGTCAGATAAAAATTATTTGCAAACAAAAAATTCCTTGAAATAAATAATCCTTTCAAAAACATGAATCCAAATCCAATATAATAGCCAAGTAAAATTCCTCTAGTCTCTGGCACACAAAAAGCTACATATCGAAAGTACACCACGAGCGTACACGTGTTTATCGTGATATCGACGCGCATATGAATTTTGACTGAATCCAGCCGCAAAGTCGATCGGTTTGAGGGTCGTTCTGACTTCGGGCTGCGATTGCTCAACCGGCAGCAACTTGGCGAACATTTATTATGTACGGACTGTCAAATGGCCGTAACCGCGGCGTCGCTAAAAGGACGAGTTTCGTGCGAGTGAGGGCTCGTTAGCTCTATCACTCTCTATAGGTACGTGTATACGTGACTCCTTCCCGCTTCTCGAGTATACGTTACATATACGACTACGTTTGCGGTGCGGTGTAGCCCCCCCCCCTCCTCTCCCCATACATGGGGCCCGCTGCGGTCGTGATTCGATGCCCATTCAGTCGCTCAGTTTTGGTTTGCTTTGGAAATGACCCAAGCACTCGGGAAGCCACCCCCGCGATGCTCCCTGAACCGGAAAGGCAAACTGTTCATCCCCTGCCCATCCTCACTCCGCAACTCGGACTGGCAATCCTCCGAGAAAACTCCTCTTCCTTCGGCGCGCGATCTTCGCGCGGTAACTTTGGCGAATCCATGGTCGTCGCTCGAACGCCGTAAGTTCGGATGAAATACGCAGACGTGCGCGTGAAGGGAACAAAAAGGTACAGAGTTTGGTTACAAACGAGGACTAACAAATCCCCCTGTGTTATTCCCGCTTCTCGTGTGGAATTTTATTACACTGACAACATGATTGGTAACGACTCGAAGCATAAATGCATAAAAGGAAAAACAACGTTGGCTGACTGAACCTGCCAATTGGCGGCTGTTAAGTAAGTATTTTGTCGGAGCAAAGAAATTTTTAAAAAATTCTTCAACGGCAACAGCGACGAAGGTTGCGAGGCCGAGACGTTACCTTTTCCAAATCAAAGCGTCGCTCTCCAACTTGGAATGATAATTATGCAAATCGCCGATATATCTTGACATCGAAAATTCCCTCGATGTCTTTCACAAATAAAAGTATTTTTCCTCTTCCCCGGGGATCGCAAAACTCAGACCGTTCACTTTGACGCCACCGAGATGATAAATCACCCGATAGTTTTACGAACCGTTGTCTTTCGCCTCTTGGCGCCGAAAAGGCTGCTGCACGTCCAAACGACAACTATATAGCATCGACGCTTCTCACAGTGCTGCACATATACGCGGCGCTGCTGTAAAGCGATGGGTGTTGGTACCTGCTGGCGATGTATACACATATACATCGGGATGCTGGCTCGGCATGGCGGACATATAGCGTTTAGCGTATGCATACAGGACAGCACGAGGGTACGAACGAGCGCTGGGCTGGTGCTTTGTGCGAAGTGAGGGATCGGTGGGCATCGGGGGAAACGGGCGCGCGGGTGAAAGAGAAGCGGTACACCGTGCTATAGTCGTGCGCGGCGAGGGGAGGAGACGGAATCAGATGGAGTGAGGGAGACAGAGAGCGCGGGTGTACAGAGTGAGGGTTGTTATTGCAGATTGCGTGCAGTGAGGGTCGAGTGCACTCTGCAATGGTAGCAACGAGAACTGCAGGCTGGCCGAGGCCAGAGCCAGTGCACCCGGCCGATGCAGCCTCTCAATAACGAAAATCTATACGCTTTCATTTGTCCATTCGGCACGACTTTATTTGCGAATCGTTGAAGAGTTCGGTGCGCACCGAATGCGGCCTGGCGTTCGAGTTGGACGACGGTGTGTGCGGTGATGGCGCTGCGCTGGTAGTAGTGGCGCACGGAAAGCGGTGAGGGATGGGCGGTTGGTGGGAGGAGGGGGAGGGGGGCACCTCCTCCACCTACTCCGCAGACCCCCCTTGGGTTACCTACTGTGCCAGGGCGCGAGCCCGGTGAGCGTGTTCAAATCGAAAACGTGGCTCTCTCTCTCTCTCTCTCTCTCTCTCTCTCTCTATCCGCAGCCCACCAGGAGTCTCTTTCTATATATAGACATATATAGGTAGCACACATACAGTCGCACACCGAGAGCGTCATCGTCGACGATCGAATGGCTTCTCACAAAACCAGCAAGGATTCCTCGATTTGCCTGCACTCTCCCGCCGTCCGTACCTCACATCTGGAGGGGTTGGGGGTTTCGTGATTCTCTCGTATTCCTACAGATATTTTTCCTATAGCCCCCGTTCCATCGATTCCATAATACTCTCCATTGGGAACACCATTTTTAATATAGCCCGGGCTGATTGCGAATTTCATGCTCGGCCAGAGGCCAGATTTTTGTCGATGCTCCGGTGGTACAAGCTTCTATACACACGAGGATATCTTCTTCGGTGTATCGCTAGCGGGGACCGTTTTATGTGGTTTTAAAAACGGCTTGTTGGCTTCGGCAGTTTAGAGGAATCGAATGTGTGTCCGAATATTTTAAGAATGTATGTTAAAGACATTTTTGCTAATCGGAAGGTGTACTAATTCGAGGTTTTTTCGGATCTTATCGGTAGAAGCTAAAGCGGTTTATTATGCAAACATTAAATAAATAAGAAAATAACATTGTGAAAAGTGAACATTTTTGTTCGAAAGTCATACAGAATTTCACACTAATTTTGATTAATTCGATGTTTCGAGCGATTGTACAACTTTTGTCACGGGCGAGGAGATCGTTCGAGAGAATTAACCGGCGAAATTCAATCGTCTGCGAAAGCGATGACTCCGCTGTTTTATTAAATCATCGTTTCGATGATACTCTCAGAGCACATTGCAGGCCGTAGAGAGCGAAACGGTTGTGGAGATTCACTGGAACGCGTGAATTCGGAGGCCAGCACTCGCGACTGGTTACGAAATCGCTCAGCGACAATCGAATCGTTAGCAGTGGCCCCGTTAATGAACTCTGCGAGAGCGACGTAGCTCAGTGTTTTATTTAATAGGCTTGACGGTGGTCGCTGCCCGCGTCTCCTTCGCTTTCTCGGCCGCACACAAAGCAAATATAGTGCTTCGTAACAAACAACGTGTATATATAACGCAAGAGGATGAGAGAAGCATAGTCGGGCGGTAAGGGAGAATTCCGGCAGACGGTGTAACGTAGGGCCGGATTATTGGATCCTACGCTCTGTCGCTGGGATAATATAAAACAGCGGCGTGTGTAATTAATTAAGTAACTAATGGGCACGGCCCGGTGAGCGCGCTTTCCGGGATTTAACGAGAGGCACGGGGTCGTCTGGTAACGACAATTCGAAACTCCGATTCTCTCGGTGACTACCTAATTAATGACTCCGAGTCGTGACTTGGCTGTCTTCAAAGACTGCCGAGTCACCCGTGACCGCTGGTGATGCTGCTGCTGCTGCTAGCGCTGCTGCTGCTGTTGGATTCACCACGCGAACCCCTCGCAAGAAAAACTCCGTGAAGCTATTTAAAAGTCTGCTGCCTCTGCTGGCCATCGGGGTGCTGATGCTGCTGACGCTCTGGGCACGCTAACTCGAGCGGAAAATCGAGCACTAGCCTGGCATGCAGAATTTCGACGATCGCCGGTTGGTGTGTCACAGTGCATTTGTACCTCGGATCGAACGCTGCTGTACGGGAGAATACGTGGGATAAAATGTTTGAGTGGTAATTTCGTTGCGCGAATCGTTGTCGGATCTTCGAAAGTGATCGTGATTGTGACTTCGTGAGGACAAACTGATCTTCGTCAAATCGATAAAATGTGTGTAAAATCCTAATATACGGCCCTATCGATTGCACAATTTCCTTGCCTCCCCCCCAGACTGCACCCAATTCCACGTGTCTCAGTTACTCACTATCGAACGACTAAATTTACTAAATCGACGAGTTGTTGGTCTCTAAAACCAGTTGGAGCCCAACGATAGAATCAAGAGACGCGGTAGCGTCTCGACGCCAAGTATTAAAAGAAATCTATAATGCCGCCTCACGAGACTCACGACGAGATGCTAGCGCTACTCTTATATTACAGCACGTTCGTTCTTTTTCGTCTGCTACGAAATTCTAACTGGAATTATCTCAGTCAACACGTCGCGGACGCCAAATGTGTCAGGTTCAATATTTTTTATTTATTTTGTTCTTTCCAATGAACCCTCTTTCAATCAAATCGGTGCCCGCAACGCTAATATCTAGCCACTTACGATTTCGATTCTGTCAAAAACTTTTCGTCCGCACTCACACAACATCGATGCGAATTTGTCCGATCCATATACGTGCATGGCGTGTACCAGCATATTCTCACTTAGTCTGTAACTCTAATTTTCTCAGGTAATACATCGCGAGCGCTGAATGTGTCAGCGCCAATATTTTTTTATTTTTTCCGGCTATTTAATGAAACCTATTGCGATAAAATCGGTTCCCGAAGTGCTGATATCTGGCAAAATTTCACTTTTGTCCGAACTCACACATCCAGACAGATTTGTCCGATCGGAAATACGTGTGCATCCGTGTGGACGAAAAACGCACACATAACTAATAAGTGGCGCCCGCAGCGACAGCCCGAAGAAGTTGCGGCGACGATCATCTGCCAAACGGCTCGCTCACGTCGTCTGACAGAAAAAATGGACAGGGTCGTACACTCTAGTGTAGTGTAATGATGAATCTTGTGTAATAATTTATATATCATAACGAAATAATATGTGCGAAGGAAAAAGGCGCACACAGGAGCGACAGCACCAAAGTCGCGAGAGATCGCGATGATCATGAATCGTCTGAGCCAACCGGCTTGCTCCCGTCGTTTGACAGAAAGTGAGAGATCGTGCATGATTATTACTCTAATATTTACAATCGAGTGTAATGATTTAATAATAATCTCGCGTCTTAAAGCGGTGGCTTTAAAAAAACAACAACATAATGAAAATATGCAGGATACTGTATACTGTTGATAAAAAATCGATTTGTTGAGGTTATATTTTGGGCTTTATTATTATTAATTGTTACGTTTGGATAATTTATTGTAGTATTTTTAGACCGCGTCAGGATCATTCAATCACACGATAACGAATTCAAATGCTGTATAGGAAACAACAGCAGTATTCAGGGAAGCTATACAGGTAGTCGACAATGGAATGCTCAATGCCTCTCTTGCGGATAACATTCAGCAGTCTTTGTATTTTAATTTGTCATTCGTGATCGAGCACTAATTATTTGGTATCTCGTAGAAATAAAGAACGCAGGAGATGGATCTGGTAGAGATAGTTTGTCCACTGGCAGAGCGGCTGAGCATAATAGTGAACAACGTCAGTTGCAAGAAGTACGATCTAACGCTTCACAACGAAGCTCTGTCTTCGCATGCACGTACTGAAGATGACTTTCAAGAAGATGTGAAATAAACCAAAAATGTTTCTTCAAAACAAAAATGATACGCCAAGTATTAAAAGCGTAGCCATCCCTTGCAAACAAAAATTCCCAATAAAAAATGTCCTTTCAAAAATAAAACAAATGCAATATAATAACCAAGTAAAATTTATCATGAGTAGATCGTCAGTGGATGATTCGGTACAAAAAACTTGGCATGCCAGAGACACGTCAACTTTGTAATGACAAACCAAGTCACTGACATGCCAAGTTTTTTGTACCGAATCATCCACTGATGATGTATTCATGATACATTTTACTTGGTTAATATATTGCATTTGTTTTATTTTTTTATTGGGCATTTTTTTTGTAAGGGATGTAAATCATTCTGTGCTTCTGCAGCCTTTGACCCAGGTCGTGGCAAAACCTCTTTTAGACCAAAAATACAAAAAATAAAATAGATCAAATCTAAACTCTTTTTTTTTCTTCTTTTCATATGAGGTTGTTAACATCATCTTTCCCAGTGTGTCCTATCGATTTCACAGTCGTATTTCCAGCTGTAGGGTTAGAGGGTTGTTTTTTTCAACCTTCCTCTTGAAAATCGTAAATACGGCAGAAGGCAACTGTACACGGTCATAGTATGTGATCATCGTTCGTCCGCGATGCTCTCTGCCGAGTCGATAAATTCAGATTTAGCTCGAAACCCGTGCGTGAAGCGCGTTTCATAGGCTGCCCCTTCTCATCCTCCTTCTCCTCCTCGTCCCCATGATCCCCCGACCTAAACTCGTTCAACCACAGACCTACACTCGGTCGCACAACCATAGAGACTCGTAATCGCGCGGATGTGTGGGATTTTATGCAGGGGTAGATGGGTTTTGGTGTGCGCGGGTGGACCGCTGGTTGCAGCAGCAGCTCCACCAGCACCAGCAGTAGCACCCTTTACTGCATTCTATTCGGTTCTATCCGGTGTTTACGGCTGGAAGCATTAACAGAGAGAATCGCATTATTGCAACGTAACCCCCGCGTTTCCCCTCCCAAGCCCATACCGCGTGCCGAGTCTCGCCGGTGCCCATCCCCTGCTGTAATCGTTACGCCGCCGGTGTACGTTGTACATACGCGCGAACCGACGACCCAGCTGTACATACCGGCGTGTTGCAGAACCCACACTCGCTCGCTCCTAGCTCCGCAAACCAATAAGGTCATTTTTCTCGTCCATAATCCACCCCCGGCACAGTCGCACCGACGCCATCGGCGACCCGAGCAACCAAACTCGGTATTCCAGTTTCCAACTGCCCCCCGAGTTAACGCCTAGTTAATAGCCGAACGGCAATGCACAGACCCGCTTGAATATTAAGGGATTATATAAGCCTGAGGATCAACTGCACCTCCCAAGGTAACACGCCACTGGCTACGAGCGCGATTTTGACACAGCTTTCAAACCAGAAGTCGAATTTTGAGAGTTCGCGATACACCTTTTTCGTTATTCCTTTACTCTCCCGTCAGGCATTCCAGAAAAATAAACGTTTAATCCGGAAACTATAGTATGGCAATACTGCTTTCTTGTAATTCTCCTTTTCATCTTCATTATGTGATCCTTGTAGATGTTGAATGCACGTTGTTCCTTATGCCTTTTTTATATGACGTATTGAAAATTATTGAAATACGAATAATACTATGTACTTACCAATTTCTATCCATCGGACGACCGCAAGCTCAGACTTAATTCCGAGTCAGCTATTCGAAAATTCGCTTGGACAGAATATTCGTGTCCCCGGCAGACTCTAAGGTGTTATTTTTACCGCTGACCTACAATTGCGCTTCTTTTCCTATTTTCCCTCGTCGGGGCCACGACCCTCTCGAGTCTCGTATAAGCAAGCGAGTCAGGTATCTTTGATCCGATTTCCGGTAACACTTCGCAGTGGCACGGAGTTGGACTGGTCAGACACAGTGGAGCACCGTTAGGCGCTGTCACTAGTAGAACAGGTACATACTAGTCAGACGAACGAGCCGTCGTTGTCGCTGCCGCTGTTAGTGTCGGACTCGGTGTTGGTGGTGGTGGTGGTGGTTCGTGACTCCAGCTTGCAGCGGGTGGTCGCGTAAGCTTCTGGCGCCAGATCTAGCGGTCTGCCGGAGCTTGCGGCCTGCTAATGTTGTTTTAAGCGTGGCACTTACCGCAGCGACAAATAATCATTAGACAGAGTTTAGAGTGGCTTGCGTGCTCGCGCCGTCGTATATACACCAGGGGGGGCACGCCGGAGGTGTCTGCTCTCCGTCTGCCTCCCTCATTCCCTCGACCTCTTTCGTCCTTACAGCCTACACAGATACAGCGCGCGATGCACGGAGCGAGCCGACGGCGCAACCCCTCATCCCCAACGCAGATATCCCGGCAGCGTCCTTAAGCCGGATTATCCTCTGAGAGGTAGACCTAAATATTTTAACGTTTTGCGTGCAGCTTCGGCCGAGGCCTAAAATAGCGGCTGTGCAGACGAGAAGCTTCGCGCGCATTTCGACCGTCGCGCGAATATTTCTTTCCACTGAAAAATTTCGCTGATCGAATTTCTTTATTTTTTCGTCATTCTATTTTCTGCCTGCGTATATGTAGTGTTTGGGCGACAATACGTTTTTAGTTTTGCCGCACGGAGAAAACTGCCGGTACCCGGAAATGGGGACGATGAACCGCGCAGAGGGCGCTGCACGCAACGCGCGCGGCCAATCTCTTATATACATTTCGCGCCTTTCTCATTTTCTTCGCGGCTGAAACGCGCATAGCCACCCGGGACCCACTTTCGTTAATTAATATTCCGGCAATAACCATTACCGATACATTTAAACAGGCCAGAGGGTAGCGCGCCCAGTTTCGATAATGCTAAACTCCGGGCGCTAAAGGTATGAAAAATTCTCGGCAATTAGAGAGTGTACCGTCGGGTCCTGGCGCGCGAGCGCGGGTAACGCGCTCTTTTCAACGGGGCGGAGAAAATACCTCTTCCCCGGCTATCGTCGTCCATTAATAATTACACCGCCGCCTCGGGATTAAAATCAATTTCGCGAATGGACTAATTTATGAATTCGCGTATTATGGGAGCTCTCTTGTACCTCGGCTCGGCCTGCCTCTGCTGCTGCTGCTGCTGCTGCTACTCCTGCTATGGATGGTCTTTTTTTTTCTTCGCATCTACCGCGCGCACCGGCTTACACTTATTTTCCAAATTGATCGCTATTATTATTGATGGTGTTACGGCCTGGCTATTTTTTGCACATTATAATTTCAACCATTCCACAAATAATAACCGTAAAATGTCTAACCGTCTAACCATTCACTCCTTAATCATGTCTTCAACAACCTACGTGTAATAATAATTCTCTAATATTAAATAAGTCGATTCAACGAAAACAGTCTTAATTCATTCTTCAAACCGTGAATAACTAATCTTGAGTAGTGTTTGAAGCGTCGTGTAATGCTTGTAAGTTCGTCTGTAATTAATTATGTTTATTTGTCTATTGTATTCTTGATTTATCGACAAATATATTGCCACCCATCAGTTTCGGTAAACTATTGTAATAGTTAGTGTGTACAAACCCCACATAAAATCATAGTAAATTCGTAACAATTAGTATTTTTCTCTTTCTCTCTCACTATACTCCGGACGTGGCTGGAGCATTATTTACGAATCCGTGTATTATCGCGGCGACACTCTTATTACGGTCCGGCCCGCCGCTGCACCCGATACAGCTTCAGTTTTTTTTCTCTCCGCCACGCGGCGGCACCGACTTGCACTTATTTCCAAATTTATCGTTATTATTATTTTTATTATCATTATTATTACGAGAATTAGACGGGATCGCAGAGAGGAGCGAGGGGAGTATTAACAGCTCGTACGCGAGGCAGATCGCCCGGGCTGATGAACTCGCGGGTAAATGGACAGCCGGAACGTTCCAGTGGCCACTTTGCCCGATAACCGTGGATGCGATTATGGAAGTACGCGGCGTTTATAGACGAAGCGTGCGGAAGTAAAGCTCGGGTGGCACGAGTCGCAAATTTTACAAGGGATTTAAGTAGCGCTCGCACCAACCACCCTCCTCCCCCGTAAGTGTGAGCGAGCGCGAGCGGAGTGGAGATGGGGGTGGGGGGTCCAGTGTCCCGGCGTCCGCGCGACGGCTATACCGGCTCTCATTTGCATCAATTACCTCGGACCCCGGGACGGAGTTTCTTCTTCGGCGAATTAGCCACCGGGGAGCGCGTCGAACGCGAGATAAAAGGAGGAGAGCTAGGATCTATTAAAATAAAGGAGAAAAACAAGTTTTCCGAGAGATAGTTGGGTTACGAGCGACGGGGGACGCATAACGATCCGCTTTTGGCCAGCGGACCAGCCTCCTTCGCCAGCGCCGCCGTCGCCACGACTCCCTCTGCCGGCACGTGTGCCTAACTCCGCCTGCAGCTCCGGAGTTACGCGTGCAGCCCAAGTTATGCTCGTGCTTATCTTTCGAATTCCGCACTCGTCGCGAGTCCCGCGCGGGAAAACCCTCTCCCCGGCTGGCTGCTCGCTCGACACTCGTCCCTTTCGCTTCTTCCGGAGCCTTTAATTCCGCGCTGTTTCTGAGATTAGAATGTTCTTTCCTAATTTTAAGCCTAGAGTCCTCTAGAGTCCTAGAGAGTTGACGAATCGCTCTCGACGAAATTTAACACAGGAAAGCGTCGACGCGTTGCGGCGAATTGCGTTGCTCGAAATCGCTTCGAGAGGGCTGACGGTATTCATTATATATTTTGCTTTCTCATAGAGGAAGCTTTGTTTTCGTGAACATCCTTTTATTGTTGTGATTTTGATGTCAAGACTCTCACAATAGTCCAAACCATCGAGAAAAGTGATTTGTGATATTTATGTCTGTTTTTATATTTCCAACAACCCAACAGTGCTGGAATAATATGTTGCAAAAATTCTTATATTCGATGAATTATTTCGTAGTCGCCTTTGAACATTTATCTGTTATTTTATACTTTTCTTCGTCACTTGAAATATTCATCCGTAGAAAAGCCGATGTTCAAACACCACGACAATAATGAACGCTTTGCAGTGTATAACAAGAAATCCAACTGCTGCATTCGGGGAGCTTTCGAGTCGCTGCGCGAGGAGTTCTTGCGCCTACGACGATCCCGGGACAATAATATGTAGCCAGGCGCTCATAACGCGAGACTCGGGAGGCCGCGGGTGGAGCGAGGGAAAAAAAAGTGAACGAGCAAATTCCGAGCCGGGTCGGCGTCACGAGCGGAGCCGTGGATATTGTTGGACATTCCTCGGCTCCGGGTGAATGCGGTCATCTGAATGCCGAGCGCGTAAACCACGTCGAATGCTTCTGCCGTGGTGCGCGAGCGAGAGACGACGGCAGGAGGCGCGGAGGGTCGACGGGGGCGGTTTTGGTTGGTGGTGTTGGTGCCATGGGACGAGGGTCGCCGCGGCTCGCCGCTGACGGCGAGCGGAGCGAGACCTACGCCCTCTGGAAAATCTACCCTCGAGTGCCGCAGCTATGCCGGCAAATCGCGCTCACGCTATTTTAATTAATCGACGGCCAGGGCGGTGGATCGCGGCCAGACCGAAAGAGAGTAAACGAGCGACGTTGCGGTTTCCGGGGATTCTTCATCCCCCCTCCTTCTCACCGCCCTCGCGGAAATATACGGGTTTCGCGGAATGGACGAACGTGCATAACAAAATGGCCTCTGTCGGTCACGTCCTTCGTCAATTATTCGCACTGGTCATGGGTATTACCGTCACATTACTATTGTTATCGCCGCTGACCGCGGAGAATAAATGCCAGCATTTGTACTGATGCCAGATGCCAGTCTCTGACAAGTGTGGGATTGCCATTCGAGCGACCCGGTCCCCGAAGTCGTCGCACATACACACTGAGACCTGTATTTTTTTCGTTAACGCCTGCTGTAATTTATACAAATGGCCTTCATTTTACCGGTTTCACAGAGAAAATTGGGTCGTACAGCGCGAGCGCATTTTTCAACGCTGGGAATTTGCACACGGGTGAGATGGGGCAACTCCGGGTGAGATGGCCGGGTGAATCGCAAAAAAAAAAATCGAAAATCATCATTAAAGTCGATTGAGGTTCCTTTCCAGGGTTTTCTGTGCTCGGGTCAAGTGGAAACGATGAATAATAATCTGCCACAACTTACAATACAATAACGAAAGCTGTGTCGTCAATGGAGGGGCTTTGAAATAATTGGTCATCTGTCCCCGAGGTACCCCTACACATTTGCGCGAATGGAGAGAGAGAGAGACACACACACACACACACACTCATGCAGTCGGCATCGCGCAGTGAATATAAAAATTTGACGCAGCAGCGGGTGAAAAAAAACGAGTGTATGTCGCGCGCCGTTCTCTCCGCGAGAATAATAATTATAAACGATGGATGAATTCCGGTGGCGCTATCAGCCGCTGCAATACGCTACGCTCTTCCGTTTCCGGCACGGATAACAGCTGCAAGCCCGGTCGACACGCGGCATGTCGAATCGAAGGTGAGACTCGATACGTCAACGTAGGTACGGGCTTCAGTCAAAAGCGCGTATAGGCGGTGGCCGTGGTACATTCTCTCTGGTATGCGGGCAGCGTTTGTCCGCCATCGATGCCGCTGCCACTTCTGGGTGGTATTGAAAAACTAAAACTATCGTTCGACTGTTTTGTCGGGAAAGTGCAATTAAAAAATAGCCCCCTAAGAGCACTAAAAATCATTGTACGGGAAATTGTAAATCATTATATAGGATATTGAATGAAGCTAATTATCAACTTAAATCCAAGAAAATACAAAATGAAAGGAAAAGTTTACGTTAATAACGCCATCCCAAAGCATCTGACACCTTGCAACATGTAAGCAGAAGAGAAAAGCATAAATCACAGCATAAAGAAATTAATAAAGAAAGACAAATAATGAAGACTCGAAAGTAAACAACCTTAAGGAATACCTATGTTACTGCGCGATAACAGAGACAGTTCGACAGAGGACAGAAGCGCTTGAGGGTCGGAGGTCAAAGAGTATAAAACACTTGGATGTTGCAGTTGGAGCGAGTATGCTGTGAAAGTAAAGATCCACCGTATGAACGATACGCGACCATAAACGTACGAGTGCAACCGTTGCTCTGTCCCGATACGATCGCACGCCATCAAAACGATCCTCCCTATGCTGTACGCGTGCGGCTCTTGTTTCTGCGATTCACCTGTCTGTTCGTCGGCGATACTATGGCTTTTTTACGGTTTACCCGCAGATTTCCGTTATCGGGTGCACTGACTTCTTGTATCCGCGCTGAGCCTATGTCGCTGTGTAAATCTCGTGAAACGGCGCGCATGATGTGCGTACGTAGCTACGTGTAACAAGGCATAACCATGCATCGACGACGATTTTTTTTGTTTCGATACACCACGCAAAAACTCGTCGCGTCGGTGTTGGTAATTACGTTTCCACGATACCCGACGCACCATTCGAATGGAGAAATAAAAGCGCGAGGGTATAAAATTTCCAATAAATAACTGGTACCCTCTTGGGGTGAAGGAGAGGCAGAAAATGGGAGAGAGACAGAGAGAGACAGAGAGAGAGAGAGAGAGGCAGGCTGGGATATGCGTGCGCAAGAGAGTTTTCAGTCACCCGAAGCCTCGACGTGTATCGTTTCGGGCAGCTTCTGGAAACGATCCCACTGGCCGTAAACAAGCTCTGGACCGTCGACTGCCACAGATATATGCGACGACGTATATATTTTTTTTGCGTGACGGAAAATCGCACGTCCGCGGTCATATCGATCGGCACAGCTCGTTGCGGGTTTTGCAACGTGTGTAAAAAAATATAGCGTCGCGGTTGGATGAAGGAGGCTTTTCCAGCGACGATATTCGTTCTCTCGTGTCGAGAACTGTATGCTACAAGTTTTGAGTTTTTTCAAGAATTTTATTCTCGGTCTTGCAATATTTCTTGGCGATAATGATGAAACTCTACCCAGATATTCATTTTTAAGCACTCACATGTTGGAAAAGACAGAAGTGCCTGTTAAATTTGTCTTCCGTGGGCTTCAACTATTTGAATACGAAAAATAATGTGGTACAATTCACTTTTATCTATTTTATCCGCAGCATAGTCCTCGCACATTGCGAAATACGCAATCTTGGCGAAACCAACACGTAATAAATTGAAGTAATGTTAAAAACGATTGAAAAAATAGTCACCTTTCGTTTTATACATTTATACACTGCAGTTTTGAAATCATGTTTCATGGAATTTTAACCCAGAGATTATAGCGATTATTCGTAGCTCGATACAGAAGTGGAGAACGTATACAGCGTTGATGCTCGGGTTGCAGAAGTAAGGGTGGGTATGGTTTGTGTGTGTGCGGAACGGCGCTAGAAAGCCTGAACAGTTCAGCCACGGGAGAGTAAACAGGAGACGACTGGCGTCGCGGAGTCGTCGCTATACGTCGAGTAACAAGATATTGACACTGTCCGATAATGGCTCTTGGGCTTGCTTCGGTCTGACGGTCCGCGCCGAAAAAGCGACGCTCGGCAACTCGAGAAAATAGAGATGAAATTGGCGAGAGGCCTTGAGAATCGCCGAGAAGTTCGGGGTGGGCTACTTTCACGCTTCGGGAATCATTTATCGGCCTCCAGGTATGGTTTATTGTTTGCCGATCGCCTGCCAAACCTACACTGCCGCAGCGATTTGCCACGTCGAGACGTTCATATTTTGTAGAAATGATTAAATTTCTATAACAGTGACTAAATTATTGTAGAGTTGATGTTGAATAAAAATTACAGGCTCATCTTTGATTCGATTTTGGGGTACGTATAAAATAGTCAGAATTTCCCAATTTTTTCATACTCAACCTCATCGCGTTTAGTACATGTTACGTGGTTCAGACAGACGTTAATTTTAATAATACTGTCCACGCAGGAAGAGTAACAATTAATTGATGAGAGTTAAACTGGTAAGAGATACTAAATGTTCTACGCAAATTCAACTCTCGACATAAAAATCAAGATTTTTCAGTCGAGGGGATGTAATCTGGCGTTACCAAGTTTACGGTTGGGTACGATGATTTTCACTTGCCACTCAAACTTAACTTGGTAGCGTCATCCGAGTCACCTGACCAACCACCACAAGGTTCATAACGTAACGAAAATTCGGGATCCATGTGTCGATGGGAGTGATATTTGTCTTTATTCCCGTCGTTGGTTGACGTATGATTTATATGCCGGGCATGTTGGCTTCACCAAACCAGTCTTACTGCCATGATGGATCGGTAGACTATATACGTATCGTGTCTGTTAGATACTGTACGCCACGGTGACATGCAGTAACAGCCGGAGCTCTCTGTTCGAAAGAGTTTTCAACGAGCCCACTCGTTCGTTCGCCATGCGCCTGTAATGGGACCCGAAACTAGTGGCAGAAATCCTTGGATTAATGATATCCTAATCTTGAAAGTTGAACGGTGTCTCCACTGTGACGGAGCGTCCTGTTCCCCGACAAGGTTTTGCGAATACACGGAAAAAAAGTTTGCTGCCCCAGCTAAGTTTTCACATTGCTGTGCTTCAGTTCTTTTCGATTAGTTGCAACAACTCATATGTTTATTGCCACCACTTGGAAAGCTAGCGATAACTATTTACGAATTGTTGAGGTTTGTATGTTGCAGTTGCAGCGACATCGTAAAGCCGAGTTGTAAGGGATCAGGATAATCAATGGATTGTGACAGCTCATTATTTTCTCCGTGTAGTTGTGGTGTTTGTAAGTTCTCCTTTCGTCCATTTAATCAAGCTGACTTATTAAACAACAGAAATACTGTTATGTACAATTGCTTATTATTTGGCAATAGAGCTGGGCGAAACTCTACTTTAAGTGCAAAGTTTTTTTATTACTGTAGAGTGTTTTGAAATTATTATGGGGCGTTCTGCTGGGTAATAACTAGAATAAGTAAACCCTTTACATGTAGTGCTTAAAATATTCAATACGTAACCTTAGTCGCCCGCAACCCTGGATGTACTTGAACTACATCAAGTACTTTGCCTAGCTCTGTCTGACAAAAAACAAAAATTGCAATTTTTAAGTCCACAAAAATGAATTGTCTTCATCGAACAACAAAGTGATGAAAAAATCAGTATGGCCTGTATACGCGTTCCAATAGCGGAATGCAATCTACTGCAAACCAGCATCTTTTTATTTACCCCGTGGGGGAAAAGGAGACGATCTCGATAATCCTGATTTATGCAGTTCCACGCGACCCATTAGCATCTTTCCGTGAAATAATTTCGTGGGAATTCCGAAGCTTTCTGAAAATACCTTAAACATGAGGGCAGAAAATGTTGGTCGCATATATAGGTAGTTTGCAGCTCATCGGTAACTATTAGACGGGTTACCCCGGTTCCGCGATAATTTCACATTCGGAAGATGAAACGCTTTCATTTCCTGGAATTCATTTTAACGAGGTTGCCGGAGGTGCTGGAGCACCGGATACCAGCAGCTACCCTTAGCTTTTGATGGAGCCGGAGCGAATAACGCCGGCTTTTGGACCTGTGGGGCTGGTGGACGCCGAGCGATTATTCCGTGCGAGGAACGTGTCGCAGGCCATTTGTCGTTCCCGCTAATATTAACCCTCCCTTCCCTTCCCTTCGCCGGGCTGTCTCGAGATTAACGTTCCACTACGGCCTCGTCGTCGACGCCGCCGGCCTAGGACGCTCTCACGGCTTTATCCGTGCTACCGGAATTTTCGAGCCTTGCGGACTAAACGGCGCTTCTCCTAGATTTTAAAGCGGATCTATATATGGCTCGGCGGTGTTCTCGAGGCCCGTATTTTTGGTTCGTCGTTCGATGCTCGCAGATCGATCGCCACTTCCAGAATCAGCTTGGACGCGCGCAGGTCGTTTCGGTCTTCTTTGGCAAACAACTCCAATTATTTTTATTGCATTTGCGGTTACATATTTCTCATTTTTGTTGCAGCTTTTTCGACGACAAGTGACACTTTAAAGACAAACCAAATTGTCTTTGGCAAATGTTTTATTATTCTATTTGTTGCGACCTGGTCTTGCCGAGGGATTGAAAAATTGAAGGTCTATACGTTTCAATTTCCATGCGTTTCATATTTTGATCATAAAAACTGTCGCCTGACCGGTTCTGTAAAAACTACAAGACATTTTGTCATTTTTTTATAATAGAGAACGTATTGAAAAACTGTGTGTGTTACATCGTGAGTTGTCTCGACATTGTGAATAATACGCAAAAGTACCCGGCACGGCTGTCTAGTGGTCAACGACTGGTGCGCCTTGTTCCATCGCGAATAGTCCGTGACGTGGCGAGTCCCGCGAAAATTATCGAGCTTGAGGGTGGCCGGCCGACGGACTGACGCTGGCTCTCGCGCTTGCTACACGTTGGAATCTCGTATTTTACAGAGTTTACCACGCAGCCAACCTACTCCCGGCTATAAACCGTAATGTATTAGCTGGGAAATGCAAATTGGGCGCAAAACCACCAACCGAAACAATGCTTTTAGTTGGTTCGCGCGGGGGAAGAGAGAGAGAGAAACGCGCCGGGCACTCGATTGTCCAGGAGCCCGTGGACGTATATGCCCCCTTCGATTATACCCCCTCCTCCGTCCCCCCACCCTCATGTATGGGCAACGCGCTAGTGCTCGACCAACCCGTTACTTCGTAAATTAACATGAACCCATTATAAATAAGCGGTAACTCAAATTAATGCTAATGCCTTCGTTGCATTAAACCGATACCGCGTACGTGGTGGTGGTGGTGGTGGTGGTGTGGAGGTTATGTCGCTATGTTATATAGTTGTGAGGCTGTGCGGGCAGGATTCCCGGTAATCGGGACTTCCGGTTATCCGGACGTTCCAGCTCATTTCGACTTCGGGGAATCGGCTTGGCCGCTACCCGACTCGCACGCCGGTCCCTCCATTCTTTTTTGTTTCTTTTTTTTGTTTTCGCTCACCTTTCGTTTTGCCCGTAATACATGCCGGAGCCCCCACACAAACGCCCTCCTCCCGCACGCCCAGGAACTCGGCGTGCATGCTAAACAGCGTGTATAACACGAGGATGCTTACAACGATACTGCTGCGCCAGGTTTTGGGTAGATAAACGCGCTCAATTTATTTCTCCCGAATTCCCGCAGCTAAGTTGCCGTGATTTTTCAATTTACTTTTTCGCCTTGAAATTATAGTTGCTTCGTGCTGAATGCAAATTAAGTGCATGGGGCGCGTAGGTGCGGCTTAATTCAATTTCGGAAATATGTATGTGTTCTCACCGCGACGCAGAGGTGAAGAATGTTTGTAAAAATATAAGATTGATGTTCATGAAATTTAACCGTCGAGACTTGCTTCTTGTTGGGACACTGGATTACATATTTGTGTTAAAGATAAAAATGTGCAGTAAAATGTGCAGTAATGATTATTATTGTCATTCCACAATAATTTATCAATTTCATCAATATATCGTGACTCGTAAAACGAATTCGGGAAAACCGTACTAAATATGCACTTTCGCGATTGCAGAAGCATCGAATTATTAATTAACATTTTTTATAATCGTCATATATCTTCAGCCATCGGCCGAACAATGATGTTTACCATTACTCGTCGTGCAATATTCAACAGTATGATGAGTGCCGGACGAGTGACGTTAATATTTTATCGAATACGTACTTAAAAGCAAACTCGGATAACGGCCTCCGTGTGCATCACCACAGCTGTTGTAATCCATCGAAACTGCGTTATTATGTTTGTCTATGAAATTTATATATCCGCGGTAACGATCCCGGCGCAGTCGCCCTCCTCTCCGCCGTCGCAATCGTAAACACAGCCAATCATCGGGAGAGAAATGTTCGAATTAAAACAACGGAGGTGGGTATCGTGTTTGACCGAGAAACGAGATGGAATCTATGTGCGATATATCTAGTACGAATACTCTCGGCCACGAATAGGCCAAAAAGACACGAAGGAGATAAAGAGTGGATAGGAGGCCTGGTGTACGTTCGATATCGAATTTCGATACCGAGAAGACAATTTCGGTGACATCATCAGGCGCACCTCTGTACTCTCGTGCTCTGCCTGCGCGTCTGACACAGTTGATTGTGGCTCTGAATTGACAGAAGCGAGATACGTAATCTGAATTCAAAGCAGACACCACGGTGCACAATGTCACGTCGTTGCAGTGTCACGCCCACTCGAAGCATCTTTAAGATTCGAGACAGATAGACGGCGAGGATGCGGGGAAAATGCGGGGAAAATAATTATCATAATACACACAAGCGTGCCAGTTGCAAGAACCGGCAACGTGCGCAAAATCAATCCTCGATTTTTCGACGATTGATTTTGTATAAAATAAAATTTATTCATCACACAAATATATAATGCATATGCCCTGCGAGTGGAAAAAAATCGTTCCACGAATTGAAGATTTCCTACGCACGATAAAGTAAATTCATCGGACGTTGATGCGCTTAGAAAAATATTTTTGATGGCCACTTGCGCCTGATAGAGTAACAAACTTGTGACGGTGAAATGACGTGCCACCCTTCGAACGCTGCGTTCTCAAAGAAGCATGAAATTTCGTTTCCTCGGAAAGTTCTCATCGTCTTGTCGCTTTCTACCCCCAATGAAATCCAGCGTTATTTCACTTTTGCGGTGTCCTCGAGGATTTCGGCGGCTTCTCGCGTTAATTCAGTTCCCGTTGAGCGTGGAGTTGGAAGCTGCGACGTCGCACGAACGAGTTTGTCAGTGGAACGGCGCTATTAATTCGAAACTGCGTTGGAAAGCGGCGACCGAGTGAACGAGGGTGAGAGACAGGATCGAGGGAGAGGGCGAGAAAGAGAGACAACGCGGCGGTTGGCGCGCGCGAGGAAGGGAGAGCGGGGGCGACAATGCGGAGTGAATGCACACATTGAATAAATTAGAGAGCTGGATAAACACACACCGGTGGATCAAGCCCTGCTCCCGGGAGTGTTCCACCGTCGCTCGCCGGCTGAGAACGGCTGTGCCGCTCCGAGCGCGCAACTGCCATGCCGGCGCTGTTCCATCCTCATCCGCTACTGCGGTGTCTCGCTCTTTGTTCTGCATTCTGCATCGAGCCTCGCGACTCCCGAGTGCTCTCGCGATAACGGCACGTACTCTCGATTCTGCTCTTCTCGTCTTGTTTCCTCGTATCTCCCTTAATTGTTAACTTCACTGTGCGGTAATTCACTAATCGCTATATTACTGTCACCATTAACCCCATCAAATTTCCTCTCTTTCTCCCTTTCGCCACCCATCTTTATGAAAATTCCGCGAATCTCCTCTCTGTGTGGCTCGGTTGGACGAGCCATGGTAGCACGCACACTCGACGGTCGATAGTATTTAGTTGCGCGAGAACCGCTCGGGCTTCCGGACTCGCGACCCCTCCGCAGCGGCAATGTAATTAATAGCGAGCACAATGGCTGTCTCGCAGGGCCGGGCTAAGGGCCGCGAGACGCCAACGAGAGGGATGGAGAAGCGGCCAAGTAGCTCGAGTTTGGTAATGCGTCCTGACGGATGCCGCCTGTGTTTCCCGAGACGAGAAGACGCAGAGGCTGAAGGGGACTGCGGAACGTCGCTGAGATATCAATTTGCAGCTAGGTCACAGTAGGATGCCTACATTTTTACTATAAATTGCGCAATGGTGTGCTCGATAAGGTAACTGCTAAACGCGGAAGAGCAGCCCGCATCGAAACTTGCAAAGTTTTGGTTATTCAAAATGTATTCACATTGAATTTATTTCGCTCAAAAACAGGCCTGCAGATTGAAATACATGTTCCATACTACTTGCGTCTAAAGTACTAGGAATGCAAATATCATTGCATCTTAAAGTATCACCGACATTTCTTTTTTTTCTTAACTAACAATTCGCCAGGTCAAGGTAAAAAGTACCGTTTAAAAATATTTTTCAAAGCCTCGTCAAAACGAATGTTAAACCAACCGAGTAAAAAATACAACGGACCGCAGAAAAAGCTGTACCGCGTTAACGTTAACACTACATGCGCTGAGAAAACTTGGTCGAGGACGTACGAGTTGTTGGTCGACGATGTCGATGCTGGAAAGCTGTCAAGTGTCTCTGCGCGAGATGGAATAATAATTATGCTCCGGCAAAGAGCGATCGGAGCACGGCTAGGTCGAAAGTGCCCGCGGTACGCGCATGTACGTTCGCCCCGATAGCTCGTTTCCACTCTTCAGCTGCGCGGAAGCACATACATTTTTATATTTTTCCAGAGGCAGACGGCCGACGAATGCCGCTGTGCAGGACGTCTGTGTGCACGGGGATTCAGCGATCCGTTGAACGCTGCACTCGAGAGGCTCGGTTGTTGCGCTGCCGGCGCACTGGCACTGCCGTTCTCTCGAACTAGTTGTTGCATCTCTGCGTCCCTTGAGAATCGACGTGCACGTCGTGCAGATACAGGGGGAGGGGGGGGGGGGAGGGCGTAGGGCCGGGAGTGAAGGGCACAGGAGACGTGGAAGAGTGCAAGCGAGAGGGAGAGAGAAAAGGAGAGAAAACAACCGAGGCAGCGACTCCGGCTAAGCATGCACGGCTGAGCACGGATAAATGATTCAGAGTTTTGGAAATATGGAAAGTGGAGTGGCTGAGGATAGCTACGAGGGTTGGGTTGCGCGCGACGCGCAAGTACAGGGTTGAGAGAGAGAGAGAGAGAGAGAGAGAGAGAGAGAGAGAGAGAGAGAGAGAGAGAGAGAGAGAGAGAGAGAGAGAGAGTTTCCAGCCAGCACATGCCAGCCCGTCCCAATGCGGCCCTCGCGACTATCGGGGTAGGCGCGCACGATTTCCAAGAGTGCTCTCTAGGATACGACCTCTCGAATATGTGTATACCGGTCTTGGTAGCAGTGGTGGTCATGCAGCCCCGAAAAATACATATCTGGAGCACGTGGAGGACTCGGAGGGTTCTGTGTTATACAACAGCGCAATGGACTTGTGTATGTGTGTCGCAGAAACTCATATTTCTGGTCTACCCGAGAGGATCCTTCCGGCGAAAGAGTGTCTCAGGAGTCTCGAGACTGTTACAGCTAGCGCCCGGTGTTACTGCCGAGCGAGCTTGGACAATTCTTTTCTCTGGCAAGCGCTCGCTATTTTATCTGCCTTCGAGTGTACGAGCCTCGAAGTTGCAGTGGCACAAACTGCGGGCAGCCCGTGTTAAACATTTTACGTCGGTGAAACACACGCTTTGCGTTGATGAAACTCCGAGATTTTCGGGTTTATGACAATAACGAAAGACCTATAGAAACAGAGTCAATTAGGTAGTATTCCAACTGCAATATAATATTTACAGGGACAAACCGGTATTAACTGCTAAACGGATCCTGTTGAGACTTGAATTAATTTGCAGCTCCAACATTATCGGTAAACATGACTACTTATTTTATTCATTGCAGTGTGGTGTAGGCAGATTACCATTTGGCCGATCTCAATTATTGCAAGTTCGAGACAAGGGTTACAGGCTGGCAGCTGAACCCAAAAGAATGTTGAATCGAGGTGGCAGTGGATCCACCGCGGTAAGCAGAGCGCTCCGTCGGTGATGATATAGCTGCCGCGCGCTGGTGAACGGGCCAATAATGTTTTCCACATCGGTGGTGCCTGGGCCCGCACGCGGGCGTTGAGCGCCCTTGCACGAGACTTACCAGGAGCTTACCGCGAAGTTGCTCGTAACCCTCTCGGCCCAGTGACTTCGCGGTGCTGACGTTGGCGCTGGTAGTGGTGTTGGTAGTGGTGGTGCTCGTCGCGGTATGGCCACGAGGTCGAGCACGTATACCATATACCATATCCCCCGGACATGGATGGGAAGGCTCTCGCGCTCGTGAGGAAGCGATCGGAAATTAGAAATCGTATAGAGCTCGGAGGGTACGCGGGCTTTTGCGAGCTCGCCAAGTGCTCTCGCTTTAGGCTACAGCGGGGAATCTCAAAATTCTCAGCGCCCCGGCCGAGCCGCTCTATAAATTGAGGCCGCCTGTACATACATGCAAATACGTTGGCTCCCTCGCCCCGAGTTTATAGCCCGCAGCAGAAGCAGCAACACCTCCGAGCCAACGAGGTACCAACACGTATCCCGGTGTAGACCGGTGTACGCCATTGGTTATATAGTACCTATATACGTGTTCCAGGTTCATCCTATGCTTGCAGCCTTTAGCCTCGTTATATTATTTCGTCTGTATCTCGAAAACGTGGTGTTGGTGACTGTCAACGAAATGTTATTAATCACGCATGGATAATACACGACGGTACAATGTACAAGTGCCGTTCTTCGCGCGCTCTCGAGAGTCCAATGTGGTTGGTAATTGTACTCTCCTGAGGAGGAAACCACTTCCGTCGTCGCGGGTTTGCCAATTCGTCGTTGGTTGTAACTAAACGCTTCTGTTCTCAACATGTAGTCTGCATTTTAATGGTCAAACCAACCAGATACATTTTATTTTTCGTTCCCAAACCTTATTCCACTTTTCTTCTTCGAATTACAATTATTTTTTTCTCTCCATAGGTTCAGACCGGGAAGCGTGGGGCGTCGACATCCACTGACTCTGCACACTCACCGCGGGCGATTCTATCTTCGCTATTTACAGGTATGTTTTTACCCTTTTATGTTTCGACCACTCTTCTCCTGCGTTCAAAGCGAGAGATATTTATTCGTATCGCGTGGCCGGTCCTCTTTTACCGAGAAATATTTTAAATCTCGTGGAACAAGCCACGAGTGCGGGTAATTGGCCTTAGCTCGGAATGTAAGTTACTCCTGAAAATCACGGGGCTTGGATTATTCAAAGAATGCCCGTTTTTTTGCGCCTTTCCGCTGTGCCCAGGTGTAATCGGCAAAGGGAGAACGCTCACGCATTAATCGCGTGGAGAAATCAACGAATGAATACATTCTTATACGGGCAATTTCATGCAAACATTTACCCACATTATAATTCTAACTGTTTCTCGGATAATTATATTTTTCTTTTTATTTTATTGACAGCGGACGTAACATGCCCTTGAAAATACAATAAAAAGAAGATGACAAACAAGTCGGCCATAGAGCAAAAACAAAATTCATAACGCAAAATTCGTATAAATTACATCGAATTAGTGAGCACAATGTACTCATTAACGGAGCGCAAAAAGAGAGAATGGTTGATCGAAGAAGTCAACGAAAATCGACGCGGCATTACCATTGCGTAAAATCCGCGTGAGCGGCTCATTGTGGCCATAATTCATGCGGTGAGTTCGCACATCGAAAACGGCGTGATTACGAACATTTCGCATGTGAGTGGACACACTTACAGTGGCCAAAAAATCGGGTTAGTTCACCACGCCATGGATCATTTTATGTAGGAGGACCAACTTAGCTTTGAGCCTACGACCAGCGAGCGTCGACATTCCCAACTCGTCATGAAAATATTAAAAATACACCCTATCCGTAACCTTAAACTTATAGAATAAAAGCTGCACGAATTCCCGCTGAACCCAGTCAATCGCCTTAATGTATATTACGTAATTAGGCGACCAAATAACCGACACGTATTCCAATACAGGATGCACTAACGCACAGTACAATGTCCTTAGGGACCGCGGATCCTTAAAATCAACAATGTTATTATGCCTTCTAAATCCGAGAACACGCAGAGCACGCCCGCACGTTATCGACACGTGATATTTGGAGGAAAGCGAGGCAGACAAGTATACCCCAAATTCCTTCACCAAAACACTCCTATTAAGCGCCACCATTCAACGCACAACCGAAGGAGCAGTTCTGCCATAAATAATGACCGTAAAATGAAACCTAAGGCATTCGACGCCAGATACGTGACCACCTGAACACCTGCGAATATTAATTCACAGTTATTAGTAGCAACACTTTGTATTTTCTCATGGCATTTCACAATGAGTTTATTGGTCGAGCACGAGCATTTTCGGGCCTTCATGCGGTTACGTATAACTCCCACATTCTGTGCATCCAAGTCTACTTAATGCACCTTTTCAGTCTAATCATTCACTTCTTCATCACGTCTTGAACAAGGTACGTCTAATAATAATTCTCTAGTTATAATAGGTTGATCTAATTAAAATTGTTTTAATACATACTTCAAGCCGTGAATCTTCAGTAGCGTTTTAATTGTCGTGTTGTACTTGCAATTCCTCGTAAGTTTGTAACGAATTGCCTATTTCTGTTTTGTTCTTGATTTATCTAACAATAAATAGCCATCCGTCTTAGTGAACGTCTGTTTTAACAGTTAGTGTGTACAAATCCGACCTGAAATTATCGTAATTTCGTAACACAAACCATTGTAATATCGGATAGGATAGAGATAAGAACGAGAATTGGACAATCAGCTATATTTGTTGTTATCGTGTAAACTGATTTTAGGAGACTTGAGTTTCTATACACGAATTCCATACGAATTTTTACCTCCTATTTTGGCATGGAATGTCTCGTACATACACAGTCCAGGGCTTGGTAGAAAATTGTGGTGAGTCCGCAATTTGATCGCAACTCGCGATGCCCGCCTCGTCTGCGATATATTGCGCCAGGGGGCGGGACCGTAGTACAGTATAGTCTGCACTGAAGTGAGTTTTCGCTGGCGTGGCTGCCGAAAAATGACCGCTTAATTGATTGGGGATCATTGATGCGTGTTGCCGACCTCGTCGCATGCGTGCGCGTCCGGCAGACCAGCGGCGGCCCTCCTCTCTACTTGTTCAGTATCAAGAATGCATAAATATTTGTTGTTTGATCGGCGGACCGGAGCTCGCGCGCAGAAATACCGCTAAACGTATAACGTTCGCACGTGGCGTCCGATATTGCGACCGCGTCGTTATTGAAGCACGCACAGCGTCCCGCGAACGCCTCGACTATGCGTCCCGCCAACCCACTCCGCACAATCGTGTGGCTTTGTACCAACAGTTTTCAAATAGCTGGACATACAAAAGCGGCGAAGTGAGCCAACCAAGCTAAATTTATATCGCGATTAATGATCCAAGCGAACCGTGGCTCGCATCGGCCACTTTTCCACGTACCAACATCGCGGCCGACTGGCAATTTTCTTTCTCGCGGAGCAGTACACTCGAGGGTACGTGTATACCTATATCACGGTCTTATTTCTCAGGGGACCACTTTATTTTTACGATATTCCATTGACGCCGTTGTCACCACGGGCTCCCTTATATACCCTGATTCATCGGCTAATTCCATTGAAAGGGTGGTGGAGAACAACATCGCCGTTATACGATTTAGGGGTTGCGCCAAAACGATCCAATTCACTTCTACAAAGCTGTTTCGTCTTTTTGGACTAAGACAATGCCTCCAAGCGTCAGGAGTCATGGTCCTCCGTCGAAATGTGCAGTGTACTCCACCTAATGGGGCCGCCCTTTAATTTTCAATATCACGTGCTATGTCTGTGTGAGCCTTTAGACATTTAATGTTTCGGCTACAAAAACGAATTTATTATCCATATGTTTATTATTCTTGCAACCCGATCCACGATCTGTACAATGAATTCTCAAACATTGAATCCACAGTGCGTTTCCATCCCATATTGCGAAGCTTCTATGTTGTTGCCCCCACAGGTATTCCGATTAAAATAGTCTTTAACTTGGAGAGCAAAGACTTGGGAGTTGTGTCGTCGTATAATCGCCCGTAGACGCTACCGACAAATAATTTTCGACGCATGCATACACGGTTTAACTAGGGTAACATCTTGCACCAGTGATATCTAGAGACCCTTGCCTCCGCCGTTTCTCCTTCTCCCCTCTCACCCCTCCGTCGCGTTAATTCTCGGTACTAATCCGGTAAATCCCAGAGCACCCTCGCTCACATTAAAGTCACTCGTACGCGTCGAGCGAAGCGCGGGCACGGTCTCGTGTTGGTGTTGTCTGGGGTTACACGGCACTGCGGCTCGCGAGTGCCGGCCAACTTGGATGTGGAGCTTTCTTCCTCAGTAGCACCAGTAGCAACAGCAGTGGCAACAGGAGCGGGAGTAGACAAGCGTCGTCGCGCTCACGAGTAAGATACACGAGAGAGACGACTATGCGCAAGAGGTTTGGTCCAATCCGACGACGACGACGACGATGAGGCTAATATGCATGCGCCCGACCCGGCCAAAGTTCATACACTCGGATGGCATTGCATGGCATTATGCAGCGTTACAATGCCGGTACTCCAACCTCGCAACGTGTTTCCATCTCAACGTTTATGTATACACATACAGATAAAAAAATATATGTGCACACATAAGTATACGTGTGTAGCATTGAGAGGTATCGTGATGCTCCTCCTTCCGGAGAGTCGGTGCACTTCCGCGACCCTCTGGGTCATGTGGGCAACGCGCAACCGTCCCTGCTTTCAGCCTGCTGCTCTGTGAACCGAGAGAGCTTGTCGGGCACTATCGTAGTGTACACACGGTATAGCTTGCCACTGGTGGTAGGCAATAGGGCAACACTACACGTTTAATAATTTACGCAGTGCAAGTGCCCTGGAACTTGGGAACGGTGTAGCTGGTGGCGTCGGCGGCGGCGGCAGCGGCGGTAGTGGTGGAGAGTGAGTTATGCGAATCTCGCACAAGGCCAGCGGCGGTGACGCCGAGCCGATGGAGCTAGCGGGAGGCGCCCTCAGCCGTATGGCGAAGACACCGATCGAGTCGGGGCTCGTACGTTGCGCAACACCGGAGGTCTCCCTGTAGATTCGAAGGCTTGGGGCCTGATAGACTACACCTGCTGCTCACCGCTTGACCTTCGTGGTTTCTCGGTGCATCAGTCTATCTGGCGCAGTATTGTATGGTCTTGTGCTTCATTCGTGTTTTTGTGTGTGTGTGTGTGTGTTTTTCGCGAATCGCGAGAGCTCATAATTGTAATTATTCCCCAATTCCCTTATCCGAGAGCTGTCGCCTCACTCGAATCGCATTTCTCATTTCTAATTTTGATTAGAAACGAAAAACATGTGATACAATGTGACTTGGTGATAGGAAGCGATGACCACACGATTGATTACTGCCTGCTGCCAGCATTCACCCTTAACCTACATCAATATCATGAGCCGAATACACTACACTTCTGCATGTGGTAGGTACAGCGAGGGTGAAGGGACGATCGATATAAACGTTGTCATGGTGTCCTGGCCGTGTTCTTTGAAAATATAAATACCCACGGGTACGCGTTCCTTTCCCTTTTGGAACCCTCGGGCTCTTCTGCATCTCTCGTGACCCACTTCCGTGGCCGAGGACCGATTAATACTTAAGGAACTTGATATCGCCCGGTTGGTAGGCACCGGGGAATTCAGCACGTATTGTCATCTCAAGTGCCTAACGTTATAAGAGTTTCCTCCTTGCGCCAGCGAGTATCGAAAATGCACTTGAACAAAAGCTAAACACAAAACTCATTTTTCTATTTTAAAGGGATATATATATGTATATATATATACGAGTACAAGGATCAAAAAATCGTTTTTCCCTTCTTAAACGATAGAGCTATATGTATTGTATATCGTTCCAAAGTTCGAAAGCAAAATTCGAAGAAACTGAGAGTGATCCATGCGTTGGAGTCGCAAATCGGAATATATGCCAACAATTTCGATGGCAACAGCGGTAGGACACGAGTGCAGCAAAACGAACAGCCTAGACTATCGGAGTTAAAAGAGGCCCGAAAGGCCAGAAAAAAAATACAGCAATATAATCAATTCTATGAAGAAGCTGAAGGGCTATTATATCGCCTGGTATTGCTGATTAACCCGTAAGTAAATTTTACGTGGCTAAACTTTAAACCTGTTTTTCTCGTAACTGTATTTTCGAACTTAACATGCAGAATTAATCGAAAAGTATTGAATCGATTGAGTTCAAAGCTTGCAGAAATGTTAATAATATCATAATTACCTTCTAGTAGACGGAAATTGTTTTAGCAAAAACTATTTGAATACAAAATTTAGCGTACAATTTAGATTTTTTCTGTAAATGCGTACCATTTTTTAAATTTGCATTTTATTCAACGTCAAATAGAAACTACACAGGTTCTAACTGATTTAAAAAAATGTGTTGCAGATTAAGTCAACGGGAAGCTAGACTGCACGCCAATTATGAACTCCCATCGCAGCACCCTGCTACAGCGCCGCCATTTTGTTCATGAATGGATTACTAAAAAATTGTTCTGCTTCATTGTACTATTAAAGTGTACCTACAATTTTGTAAATATAGACTGAATATTTCTTAGCTTAGAAAATTCCACAGCGTCACGTCAACGAATAGATTATCTTTCTGACACATCGACTTTTAATACTGTCTTCTTTGTGCGGGTGATCACCATACCTGGGTAATCCTTTGAGTTTGCTCTTTCTCTTCATCTCTAATATCCGAAAAGTCTTCTCTAGGAAGTGCGGAGAGCCGACTCATGGTGCACTGTATATACATATTCGAGTTGCATTTGAGAGAACGTATTCGTATTTACGCGCACACCCGATCCGGCGTGGTGTCGGGGCCGAGGATGGCGAGGGGGGTACACACATGCACCAGCGTTTCCGCGCGAAGGTTGGTGTAGTATGACGCGCGATCGAGTATCGCACACGAGCTGCGATGACTCAGCTCTTGAAACCCACAGCGGTGTACGGGCGAGAGGGGGCCATTATGCCCTTTTCTCCACTGGCCCCGAACCAAACTTCGGTCACCCTCGTATCGATCCTCGCTGCAGCCAGCAGCAGCAGCAGCAGAAATACAACACTCATGTGCGGTCTCTCTCGCACTCGCTTTCATCCCACTCGCGATATAATAGGTAGGCATGATAGAGATAGAGAGAGAGAGAGAGAGAGGGAAAGAGGGCGAGAGAGAAAGCGAGAAATCAGAGGAAGATGAAGGGTAGAATATTCTGGCGGCCCGGAGACCTCTTTACAGAAGGCCTAATAATAGTTTCGCGAATTTCACTCTGTCTTACCCAGTTAAATTTCAAGCGTCGAAGTGTCTATACTGAGAGAAATTTGTTTAGTTGGAGCCGAATTTCATTTCAAATTAACCGTTTGTGTATCTCTGGGAATAGGGTTCCTTACCCAGCTTTCAGTCAAGCCACGACTTATATTCCTTCTGACGTAAAGAAGGGTAAACAAATAGCGGAGAAAAGATTCGTTTACCAATTGCATCATCAAAATCGATGAACCCACTTTTAGATTACTACAAATGACCGATAGCAACCCCTCGCATTATGTCTATAGACATTCCAAGCAAACCTGTTCCCCTTCCACTACAGCGACAGTATGCATTTCGTGGACCGCTTCCAACGCGCACAATTTCACACCGAGAGAACAGATAGGATTCCAGATTAATGATCAGCATCCGTCGCGGGTAGATCAACGAGGCAACGGGGCGCTCGAGAACACGCTGGGTACTTTCGACATATTAGAAAAGGAAAAGATGGCGGTGTTAGCGGAGGTGGTGGTGGTGGTGGTGGTGGTGGTGGTGCAGTATGCTCTCGATGGATGGTAGAGATGTATGGTGGGAAGGCCAATAAGGGTTGCAGCCGTCGAAGACGCCCCTGTTCGTATATGTGAGCGTCTGGCAAAGAGTCGTCAGCAGGGGGCCTCTACTATTCGCCCCCGCTACCCTTCGCGACTCTGTTCTTTCGCCATCTCCCTCTCGCTCACCCTCTTTACATCTCCCTCGCACGTTGTAACGCAGTAGACGCGTCACCGATGGGGAACTTCGCAGCAAGATATACGCAACGTGGGGTACACGAGGTAGGGGTCGAGATCGTGTAATTTCCCCGGTGGACGGTGCGGGGGGCGTCGGGGAGTCGGTGATGTCGATCGTCAGCGCGGAGGGTCGTTCAACCAGTGTGTTGTCTCGTGTCTCGTGCGGCGTGTCGCCCCTCGTCCTCGTGATCGTGAACGTGCTGTATTTGTGATCGTTTTAGCCTAAGATTCTTTTCTTTCACTGTTTCCTCGTGATACCCCTTTTTGTTCGCTCATTGTGGAATATTTCCTCGATCCACGTTGTCCGGAGATCCAATCGTGAGCCGCGTAGTCGTAGTTGTGATCGTTTGAAGAGTTAGTTTCATAATCAGCTGGGAGTAACTGATCCTTCTGCATCTCAAAACTCATTCGAGTGGCGACCATGATTGATTAGATTGACTACCGTGAAGTGAATGTGAAGTATCTTGCTAGGATTTGGTGTGCACCTGATGTAATTAGTGACAACGTTGATCCTTTATTTTGCTCTGTGCTCGCGGTTTTCCCGGGATTTGTGTTGTGTGTTGATCCACGCAGTCGTACGTAATACGGTTAAGCACGCGTGTATCTCTGAGTGACCACGTTGACCGTTCGATAAACATAATTGCCGTTAATCAGCCAGTCCTAGACGACGGCTCATCTTTCACCCTTTTGCTGTAACCGACGCACTCATGCTGTGACTAACGTACACTTACCAGGTGATTTTAACAAGATTATCAATTTCCATCGAAGCGAAAGCGAAAGAAAGCATTTGAAAGAACGAAACAAAAAAAAACATTCAAGAGAGTGTTCGAGTAAGCTTTAATGACGTCACAGTAGCACTTGATTATTCAGTTTTATGACATTTTCAAGGTGACTAATATGCTTTGAGTGGCATAAATCTTGGCCTGCACGTGTTACC
The DNA here is from genome assembly GCA_963932165.1 of Pimpla rufipes. NCBI lineage: Eukaryota > Metazoa > Arthropoda > Insecta > Hymenoptera > Ichneumonidae > Pimpla > Pimpla rufipes. The sequence goes on from OZ010630.1 coordinate 367,010, forward strand.
GCGTATACCTACATTGCCTTTCTCCATTCTAGTGCCCGTTCGTAATTACTGCCTTTTGACGTCTGAAATCGAAAACACCTTCACTCTTTTTATACACGCGTTGTATTACCTACATATTATTATTAATAATAATAACAACAACAATAATAATATATATTACAATTACAATTGTGACATACGTCGGTAAATAGTTTCACCTTGTGAGTGACGAATAAAATTAATTTTTCTCTTTGCAAATATAATTATCGTGAGTGCAATGTTGATCCCGGTGTCAACATCGCCCACGTTCAGTAGTGGTGACGGCGCGGTGAAACTATTCGTCGGTCAAATACCGAGACACCTGGAAGAGGACGCTTTGCGTCCCATGTTCGAGGAATTCGGCAAGATTTACGAGTTCACTGTCCTTAAGGACAAGTACACCGGCATGCACAAAGGTAATTATCGGATTAAACGCAAGAATATTTTTATATTTTTGTCGTCACCTTTTGAAGGCTGGGAAAAAGTACGATTTATACCTGATTGTTCAGTCTACGTCGCGAACAAAAGTAGTTCATTTATGCAGAGTCAAGAAAAAAATCTATGTTGTCTGCCTACTTGCCAAAACGACTGTACACTTAAAACGTCGCGGGCTCGCGTCTGGACGACGCCAGAAACTCCGTCAACATCCGTACACCACACCCTCGACAACATTAATTAATGTATCACTGCGAATTAATCCGCGTCACGTGATGACTTGCGATTGCGTGTGGCATAAGTCCCCAGAATAAGCAGAAGCCGGGACGGTAAAATAACAGTGGGCTGTGTTACGCGAAACTGCGCAAGGGTCGAGGGAGAAATTAAACTTGCGACGAAATTTCCGGTATAAATCAAGTTTTTATCTCGGGTAAACGTTTTCCATATCAACCATTTATTTATTGGCTTTATGTATTTTTTAATCCCCTTCTGAAAGATGGGGGGCTCGAAAATCTCTAATCGCAGACATTGTCATCGCTTTATTCGTCTCGTAATTGGCCATGGTCAGGGCCTTGGCTTAGTTGCCGAGATAGTCATTGTATTACAATTTTACGATTTCTAACCCATACATGCGCTTCGCGCGCTTACCCAGTCGTCACTTCACTAAAATTAAGGTTACTTTTTTTTGGAACGATCGCACCTCGATTTTCTTCTTTCGTTCGAAACAAAATTCAATAACGAAGAGAATGCCGTAAGGCGAAACGCGATATCTTAATTCCTGATTTTTTTACAGAATTTTAAAGTCGAACCCTAACAAATCGCAAATTTTTCCAAGGTACCTCTTGCGTTTTTTTTTTCGATTTTTGAGGGTCTGCATTTAAAATTCTGTGAAAAATTCAGATATGAATATATCGCATTCCGCCTTGCGGCATTCTTTTCGTTATAGAGTTTTGACTCGAACACAAGAAGAAAATCCAGGTTCGATCGATCCAAAAAAGTAGTCCCAATTCTTTTCATTTGCTTGCATTTTTTGCGATTTTTTTTCTCTCGTTTTCGTAAAGTTTGAAAACCCTATCCGATGTGAAATTTCACGTTGATTCCGAAAAGCACCGTTGCTTGCAAAAAATAGAGTTCGTCGAGAGAAATGCAAAAAATGATTTTTTTCTCTGGAATAAGTCTGAGTAAACGAATCTTCAGGAAATTTAACTCGAACTACGACTTAGTTATTAAACATTTTGGGAATGCGTGAGGCCAAAAGAGCGACAAGTAACGCAGCAGTGCAGGCTGTGTTTTGAAACACATGGGTGCGGGCATCAGGGGTTGATCGAGAAAAAGCAAGCAGCAGGCATGCACTTTGGCATTGAGTACAGAGCAGGAACAGGGGGTTCGCGGCACAGATGTGTGCGGGGGATACATGAGCGCAAGCAGCCCCTCGCATACACCGTCATCGTCGTCGTCTGACGCAGCTACGATCACGTGTCACATGGATCCTCCGTCGTTCGGTTCAATGTGGAAAATCAGAGGCCTCGTCGGGCCGCGGCGCGCCAGACCCGGAGATTAATCAGGATTTATTCTTTACTCGGTCCTGCGCGTTCCCCGGACCCCGACGCCGCTGCTGCTGCGGCTCTCACGGATCGTCGCGGCACCGCGGGCTATGCCGGTGAAACAATAAATTTTGTGGGCATTCACGTCGATCGCCGACGCTCCGGTGAGGAGAGTAAGCGCGAGGATGAGGAGGATGAGCCGCACGACGTCGACGATCGACGGCCTTTGTTGCCGCGTCCCCCACCAACGTGGAGAACCAGCCTTCCGAGCTCCCACTCCTTCAGGATTTCACATATCGCGTATATATGTTCGACTTGCCGCTATATCCCGACGGACCATCGTCGTTGTCGTCGCATGGTCGCCCGGCTGCCTCCTCACCTCGTCAGGCTGATACAATGGGCCCCCCGTTCGGCGACGTTTCGGACCTGTTTCCGCTGCGGAAACTTGCACCAGAAACGGGGACTTTAGCACTGCCGCCACATCGCCACGGCTCTCCTATCACACGGTCACCGCGAAAGGGTCGAAACCCCTTGCTTCTAACGGAGGCATACATGACAAACAATTTCAAAGATTTTTCTCCTATTAATGTATTTCTACGAAATAAGATTTAATATTCCGGGTGCCAAGTATTTTTTAAATCTTTTTTTTATTCATGGAATAAGCCATTGCAAGTACCTTCCTTCTATTAAAATATAGGGAATTTCATATGGGTTCGGCATAGTTATTGAGAGGAATGAGTTTTTTGAACGGATTTATACGTCACTTTTTTCATTTCGAAGGAAAAGCGTTCACGATTGCCGAAGTGTCGATTGAACCCGCGGCGCATGCACGTGTCATACGCGCAGTATAATATACAGTTTTATATGTCCAGCGAGAGGCGGAGAGGGAATGTAGATATTTTACAATAAATATCCTGCCGATAAGCTGCACACGACCCACCGAGAGTGCGCATGTAGAGTTATATATACATAGAGAGTCGGGACGGACTGAGCGCACTCGGTCGCACTCCCCGTACGTATATGTATTTTTTTATATTTATTTTGTGTAGGAGCGCACACGCGAAATTTATCGTTGACGAATGGCCGCTCGAGTTTTTGCCGGGAAATAGCTCGTTAATCTTTGGAATTATTCTCGCGTCCAGCTAGGCGCTCGTAGCAGGAGGGGCGAATGGCAAAGGGGTGAGCTAAACTAGAGTGAATACAGAGTTAGTCGACCCATACACCGCGAAACGTTCTTTTCTTTGTCACACAGAATATCACGACTCTAAGAATTCCGCTGAATTGAATGCTAAATGTTTTGTAACAGCCGGCAAATTCCTTGGTCTTTGATAACTACAAATAAACTAAGAAGATTCGTTTATCTTTGACAATTTTGCGGCTGCCATTACAATTTATGGACACTTAACAATTTTCAATGTTTTTAAGTGAATGTGAATCATAAGTGAATTATTATTGTGTGCGTTATATAAATTTAGTGTCCGATCCTAGTAGAATTTTCAGACGCGGATACCGCCGGATTCACTCCGTTGGATCAATAGTATCGCGGGAGCAAAGAAAAAGAAAGATCGAGATGGCTCAATGGTATTTCGTACAGAATTTTTTCCTACGTTGCTTCATTAAAATTGTACGTTTGAAAGCCTACCAGATCTTCTTTCACCGCGTATTCTAGCGTCCGCATATACTGTGGGGTAGTTTTCTACGTTTCTGGAATTATCGCGCAGGTTGGATAGAGGGGTGGGGGGATGAGGGTGTCTGATGCCTGTCGGAGCTTTTCACGCGCACTGTCGCCACGAATACTGCAAGTTTATCGTTGCATCTGCACGGCGAAAGGGACGGTGCGGTAGAGAATGAAGGGTTTCGTATCTCACGCCGCTCGTCCACAGCTTTCCCGCTCAATTCGTCATACCCTTGGCTCCCCGTCTCGCTCTTTTCGTTCTCTCATCCCTTTTTCTCGTTCTTCTACTCATATAGATTATAGAGTGGAGGTGCGGGGCACTCTGTGCCAAGTTCTTTGGCATACCACTTTCATCTTGTACCTATTTTCTGCATTTGTATTTGTACCTATTTCTTGACCGGTGTTTTTCCGAGTGAAAAGCTTCGTATATTTCTGACATTGCGATTTCAATTGTCTAACGACAAACGCGACAAATACAGTTACAATCTTTTAACAAATCCACAAACTGGTTAGATATTTCTGTTATCGCGATACGGTAATCATCAAATAGAAACCCGGTGCATCGACTTAACATGGAATGCCCTGTACACACTATACATCACCGCGGGAACGGAGTCAAGCGAACTCTCGCGTAGTCGCTGCATCCGACACGGCAGTCTTGTAGTTTCGAAACAGCTCTCCAATTTTAATGAGACCCGTCTATTCCCCCGATTCTGTCTCCGCCTTACGCGGCCTGCCTTTGTGTAATTATATTTTGATTCCTCGGAGCTGTATGTCGCCCCTACCCTGTCCCACTAACGGTACGTCCGACGATCCGAAGGAGAGCTTCCACTGCGCGCCTCGTTGTGAATGCTAATACATCCCAATGGCTCGGCGTGCACTTTCTCCAACTTGCTCGCTCTCGCTTATCCGAGGATTCAGCGTCGCCTTCGGTTAGCACTGTCTACCATCCCTGTGGATTCGGTGGTTGCATTTCTCCGTCAGCTTGTTCTCTGCAGCCCTCCACCCCTCATTTTCTTCTCCCATCCACCCTCAATTTTCCTCCCCGTTCTGCCCTCAACATGCTGCAACCATCCAAAGACCTTGGATGGTTGCAGCCCCCCTCCCCACCCGTTCAACAGTAGATTGAGTTACGATCCAACACAAACAGAAAACTACCACGAGCGACTTACTTTGCATTTACATTATTCCAATTTCGCCCCATTGACTCGCCATTCGCCGAGCCGGCTAGTGAGGTGAAGAGCTACGCGACGGTGCTATACGCGATTTCGTACAGTTCCAGCACGACCTCGACTCTTCATAATTACGGGCCCTCTCCAACGTCGCTATAGGCAGCACTTATCGGCTCGCGTGGCATCCGGCCGCGAGTCCGGTTGTCGATGAGAGAGAGAGAGAGCGGGAAGGAGGTAGAGAGAGAGTGTGTGAGAGAGAGAGAGAGAGAGAGAGAGAGAGAGAGAGAGAGAGAGAGAGAGAGAGAGAGAAGACGCGAGGGGACGAGGACGGAGCTTGAATAGGCGCCGGCTAGTCTTGCCAGCAATGTCTCGCAAGGGAGCTTTTGTGCTTATAAAACCTCCGAGGAACTTGCGATATCTTGGTAATCGTGTTCAATGGCCTTTTTAAAACGCGATGATGAAAATTTTTACTCTAAAAGGGTCTTGACAGTCACGGTAAAATTGCATGGTGGATTTTTCTTCAATGTAATTAAGGAATAGTGCGATAAGGGGAGAGGAGGCGGGCGGTGCGTTTATAGAGAAACGATATAGTGCAACTTTTCTGTGTAGAAATTCTTGTACCTTGTCTTGAGGCGCAAGAAACAAATCGAACAAATTGGAATTGTAAATACGAATAGTAATAGCGCATCAAACATTTTCGCCACAGACGACATTATTAAAAATGTTTGCGAATTTATGTTACTGGACATTTGCTGCATCAGCTGATATATTAAATTTAATACATGTGTGTAATCAAATTCCGATTTGTTGTACTCAATTTCTTAACTTTCGTATTAAATTTCCTCATTTTTATAGGATTCAGTAGATAATACTGCAATTTTACATTTGACTTGCGTGCCAAATTTCATATACCTGTTTATGTAAACGGAGCTACCTTTACCCGTAATGAAAGTTCATGGGAAATACTTTTGACAGTGATGGAAGAGTACTGTTTTAAAAAGAATCGTTACTACTTCCAAAAAAGACCTGTCAATATTTCCGGACATTCCCGAATTGGCGAGGTTGGAAGTTGAGGTGGTGAGCTCGAAAAGTGGGATGAAATTCGTCCTATTTTTTGTCTCAACTTCTATTCACCATTATTCCCTTTGCGTCTCCACGCATGACTCGCGTTCTCTCTCGTCTCTCCGGTGGCTATTGTTCGCGGGAGAAATCGGCGGTCGTGTCGCCGGAGAGGCAGGCGATTTTGAGAAAGACGCGCGTCGACGCGAGGGCCCGAGGAACAAGAGCGAAAGGGAAAGAAGGGTTTGTTCGGTGTAAACACACGCCCGGCAGGGGAGGACCGAGAGGCGGGATATGCAAGCGTAAGGCGAGTGAACGAGAAGCCGCGCCGGCGAAGCTCGGCAAAGAGAAAGAAAGAAGGTAAGAGGAATGAAAGAAATAACGAAAGAAAGACAGCGGGTAGTGAGAAAAGGGAAGGAATGAAATGGCTCAGCGAAGCAGAGTGTGCAGCGGAGTAGAGCTGTTTCGTTGAACGGGAGAAAGAGAGGCGAACGAGAAGCCGCACAAGAAGGATTTGCACAAGGGGTAGACGCTGGGGAAATAAGGTAATACGTGCGGCTTTGTCTCAATCGGTGAGGCACGGGGAGAAAGAGAGAGGGAGAGAGTCGAGAGAGGGAGAGAGGGCGAGAGGGAGAGAGGGAGGGAAGGAGGGAGGGAGGGGGAGAGAGAGGAGGAGAGGTCTTCAAAAATTCCACACCGCCGAACTTGAAGAACGCCCGCGGATGACCGTGGCAGCGAATTTTTCGTGGGGCAGAGCCGCGCCACCGGACAGTTGGAACATCATGGAGGGAGTATCTCTTCCATGTAAAAGAGCCGCGGCAAGGCCAAAAATCTTGGAGGAGTTTCGTACATCTGCTGATGATATACAACCATACTTGTATCTTGGCATAACAATGAGATTGCAGCGCGCAGAAAAATCGGGCAGAGAACTTGCAGAGCATTATCTGAAATAAAATCGATCAGTCAGTGCTAACCCAGTGTTTATATTCTCCTTTCGACGATCGGCGCGCCGCAGATGCGCGGTTGGCAGCGGAGCTCACTGCCAGTGTGAGGGTAGGAGAGGGGCTAGCGGAGGCCTCCCCTTAACTACGTTACTCGCGATGTGCAGCTCGTCCCTTTAATGTCTTAATCTTTCGTGTGTGAAGAATTGGGACGGGCCAAATGAAATTTGCATAGTCGTTTCCGACCCCCGCCTTTACGAGGGTCGTTGAAGTAGTGCTCTCGTGCTGGTGTTCTCCGCCCACTCTGTGAAAGAAGACCACGGGGGCAGCACATCGCTTTCGGTGTTCCTCGCAGCGCACATGCTCATCCTCGGGTCTCCAATCGAAGCGAGCTAATTTATAAGGGTCGTGCACATATGAGGCGTTTCATATGAATTTCGCCGCCAAAAACAAAACAAAAATTCTAAAAATCAGTTTCAGTGTTATCAATAGAGATGCACCAAATTGAAAGTACAAAAAAAATGTTTGCCGGAATAAGCAAATTTTCGTCATTTTTAATTTAATCTGTAATATCTTGGAAACGATTAATCGTATCAAAATCACTAAAAAACGAAAATGTGCGCTTTTTCATGACCAAAATAAAATATTTTAAGATTATAAAATGCTACGTCCAAAATTAAGTACTACAACCTGTGAATTGCCGGCGCATCTACATCTTGATATTTGCCCTCTGCACGGGCTGTACATGGCTATAAACACGATTGATCGGGATTAAATTACATCATAGGTTCCTGCGTTCGGTCTCATTATTCGTTTAGTCAATTGGTTAATGCGCTTAAGAATTGCCGCAGCGTGGCTATGCGGGGATCGATCGATCGTTAATCAGGTGCATCAGCAGCAGCAGCAGCAGCAGCAGCAGCAGCAGCAGCAGGAGGAGGATATATAGGCACGATTGTACATATATAGGATAGTCTGTCCATTGGATAGGAATCCGCGGTGGTATGTATCGGCTGGATGTGAGGCCCGAATGGGGTGATGATGATAGTGCTCGGGACGTAATTGTGGTAGTGATGGTGGTGTTGGTGGGAATCAGTGAGGAAGTGGTAGTGGGTGTGCTATAGACCAAAACGCGTTGGCCAGGTCAGGAGGTTCGGGAGAGCTGCAGTGTAGAGCCGATAAGGGCTTGCCAGGCGGGAGACGCTTCGCGCGCGAGACAGAGAAGAGGACACGGAGCGAGAGAGCAGGGAGGGCGAGAGTCTGGGCCACTCGAGCCGCCGGTGCCTCGCGACCGTTAACGACTATGTAAATTGACGGGTCTATTTATTCATCGTATCGAAACAGCCCAGAGATGAAGACATCGAGGCCAATTTTCAGAGTCACGAGAGAGCTATTGCGCGCCCGAGTGGCTCGAGTTCGAGTGAGCGCCGCTGCTGAGCTTTCTCTTTCCATGTCGCGGTCTGTTCCACCGTAGCCCGCCGTCAGCCAATTATGCTAATACCCCATTAACGTTCGATTCGTTATTCCTCTCGGACGCTTCCGTATCGAGGGCGCTGCAACTTCGTCGTTAACTGTGTACAGCGCGCCAACTACTCCGCAGGTACTTTCGTTATAGGTTCACCCTTAGGGTTCGTCCCTCAGGATTCCTTTTAGCCTTTTTAATTTGAAGAAATTTATAGATACTCCGGTGGCTCACACCACGCAACGAGAAAACGTCGAGGCTCTTGAGCAAAAAAGAAAGGAGAAGGTGAGTATGCTAGAAGCACTTGTGACTAGAAGCATCCCCTAGTTTGAGAGTGGAGGGTGTACGACGTTGCTGTTGCTGCTGCTGCTGCTGCCGCTGCCGCCTACTGCTGCTACTGCTACTGGATGCGCTCTGGAAACGACGACTCGGTAGAGACCTTCGAGCCGGAAAAACGTTTTCCCTCGAGACCCGTGGATCGTGGCCTACTCGATTCCTCCTTCTCGGCACATAAAAAGGTAATGGGCCGCGGTAGCGTCGCACGACTCGTCTCTAACGACCGGACCTTTAACCTCTTTCCGATCCCGGAGACGCGAACGCTCCTGGCTGCTTCTGCCTCTACTGCCTCCTCTTCTTTTCTCTTTCACCCAATCGACAAGACGCGCAACTGAGAATTCACTCGCCCGTAGAGCCATCGATATTCCGTTGTCAGTAATTTGTATCGCTCGTCGTCTTCCTGCTCTCAGCTTTGGTTATACATATATCTGGATGTTGTATCCCAACTACCCACTTACCTGATTTGCAAGATACGGTGAGTTTTCTATACAGTCTGTACTTTACATGGTTTCATATGGTATTGTTGAGAAGCCAAATCGGGAGATGAGTAACCGAGGATACCTGCAAGGTATATCAAAGGACGCAGTGAAGTCCTGAAGGGCAGTGAAGCCCCCTCCCCCTCGCGTCATACCAGTAATGCGACAAGTTAACTTTTGGTTGATGATTCGGGGAAATAGAGCCCCCCCCCCCCGTTTCTTCGTGGACTTTGTCGATTAATCTAAGAATATCCGTTGACGACGAAGTGCGAACCTCGCGGTGAGTGAGAGAGGAGATTACTCGTATGTTCGTCTCCCTTGCGGTTCGAAGTGAGAGAATGCAGTGTACCGAGGGAGAGGCCGCACAAGAGCGCGAAGAAGAGACGAGGACAGTCAGTTTCAGAAGCGATCGAGAGAAACGAGGCGGAGGAAGAGCGGTAGGAGGTGGGAGAATGGCAAAAGGGCCGGGGGTTGAAAGGGTGCGAGGGTGATGCTGCCTTGAGGTTCATTATTCAGGGCTATTGATTTCCATCCACCTCCTACCACCGAGCGACCGGGCCAACGCCACCAGCACACATCGGCAACGAGAGCGAGATAGAGTGAGATTGACGGGCGGCCCACGCTTTCCTCTTGCCTCTTCGCGTTTTCCTGTGTTTTCTCCCTCACTCTCGCTCTTCTTTCTCCCGTCCTGTACACTCGCGGCCGTTCCTCCCTTCCGACCCTCGCACTTTATTCCGTCTCACTTTTGCCTCCTTCCGTCGTCGTCTTTCCGTCTTCCTCTCTCTGTCTCGCTCTTTTGTATCAAACAGAGTGAAATAAGACTTTTAATGTAATTATCAGAAGTACTTTTGTATTAATCTATATTTGTCTATTTACGTATTTATCTCACTTTATTAACTTTTTAATCTATTTAGATTAATCTTTATCTATTTCTATTTTTCGACTGAAACACTAGCCACGTAAAAAAAGTATTGTATTACCTCGCACTCTGCTATGATGCATTGATATGATATGATGTATATTTTTGAATGTTTGGCGCTTAAGGGGTCTTGTCTCGGAGCGCACAATAAATATCGCTTTCTCTCTCTCTCTCGATTCCTCTTCCAAGCCTTGCGATCAGGCTCGCGCCACTGTACCAGAGCACCACGTTTCCCGGAGCCTCATACGGTTCGCGCGCGCGCACGCGCACATATACACATGCGAAGCTTCTCCGCGCTGTATCAACCTACATACTGACTGACGTGGCTTAAACCAAGTGCCCTACCTACGAACAACTCGACAGTCCTGTAGCAACCATTGCCACCTCCAACCCTCGGGCACTCTCTGTGCGGCACAGAGAGCGCTGTCCGCGTTCGTTGGCAGTGGCGTCCTTTGATCATCCAGATAGTTTCCGAGCCGTATTGTAGTTGGTAATACCAGCTACATTGTTGCAGCAGCTGCTGGTACACGCAAGATCGACTCTGCTTCTCCGAGGGCTTCGGCCTTAACTCCGCTCTCTTCATCTCCAGGACTTCTAACATAGCCGAAAGAAGAGTTTCTTCGCTGCAAGTGGAAGGAAGAAACTTTACAGACTCGTTGCCCAAGTCCAATGAAGAGCGAGGAAGAGGCATTAGCGGCAATCCAGCCTAGCAGAACCAACGCTGCCGCATTCGATTTCCTAGCGCTGGAAGGTTCGTTCCGCTCCTCCCTCCGTCTCCGTAACCAACCAATCTATATACGTATAGCATACATCCCCGTCGACCAACTTTTAAGATTTTCCGCGATGAATGAGCAAATCAAGGGTAGCGAGCACACTGCTGAGCCTCTGCGAAAGAGCGAAAGGCGTCGCTTGTGCGCGCTGCCTTCCCTCTCCCTCCCTCTTTCTCTTTCTTGCAGCGGCCAACTTTCGGGACAAAGCGGATTTCCTCTTATCTCGCGGAGACGAGGGATATACGCCTCCCCGTGGGTGGGTGAGACCTCTCTGTCTATTTCGCGAAGCCGAGAGCGCTTACGCCGATCCTAAACCCGATTCGTCGATTGTACCCGTTCCTATTACTGTGTCTCCCTCCCCGCATTTGCGACAATTGCTTCCGCGCAAGCGGAATTGGAATTTGGCAGAAACTTTTAATAGTTTGGCGTACGTAAGATTCGGCATGATCAATGTCATATTTGCTTCGTTATTTTTTCGAGTATGCGCAAATTGAAACTTCCGTTACTTCAGACGAGGGTTAATTGGAGATGGTCCGGAGAAAAAAATTAAGACCTCGTGGACGCGTATTCGTGACTCCATACTTAAAGTTTGTTCGCGAATCAATTTGACTATCAAGGTCAAGGGGAACTTTTACACAAAGTAGTTGATTTTGAAGGCAGACCTTTTGGCTTCGCAATGGGATAAACAAGGCCAACAGTGAACTTAGATCCAGAGACGTCCAGGTCTGTCGTGACCGTTTCAATGTGTTCAAGGTCAACGTTACATAACGATAACTGGTTTCACGAACGAATTCATTCCGAAGTCCGTCGGTTTTGCGATGAGATCGTCAAGTCCAAAATTAATTTCAAGTCGGACAACGTAAAAGCGATTCCAGTAACGACTGACAAAAATACATCGCCAGTCACGCGACGCAGATATCAGTTGCGAAGTCAAATTAGTAAGATGGTATAAGGTTACAATGGTACAGCACGCACTTACGTACACGGTGATCGGTGCGGTGGTTGGCTGTACACCGCGCGCTTCCAAACCCCCTCGTAGCCCTCCCCTCTGGATTCCCTCCTCGTCCTCCTCCTCCTCCCCCGAATAAGAAGAGTGCGGGGGTTGGAAGCGCGGCTCGTCGATGGCGCCGGCGCGAAGGGGGTTGCGCTCGCGAGACAACCTCCGCGTGGTGGGCTCGTGACGTCAGCCTTCCTCAGTGTGCGGAGAGCGACCGCAGTGTACACCATCTCCACGTTTTGGCGAACGAGTGTCCTTCCCACGTCGTGTTATCGCGAGCTGACCGTCGATCGCACTGAACTGTGCTTCTTTCACGATATCTCAATTGCACGAAAACGATCGCTCCGTTGAGCGGGCCTTGCGAATTGAAACCTGTTTTGCCTATCGTGGACGGTGATTTTGTTCCAACAGTTCTGACCTACGAGTTTGCGGTGTATCGCGCTTCTGGTTTGCGGCCGATAGGTCCGAATCTGGAGACAACGTGATATGTGATTCTCGCGACAGGACTTTCGGAAGACACTCGGAAAGTACACGTGACATCTTGATGAGTGGCTGGACGAACGAGAGTGCTGGTAGCCACGCGGTTGGGGCTCGCCAATTGTCAGGGCCCGGGGACACCTAGCACGAGATCAAAGAGCAAACGCGAGCAGTTTCGGTTGGGAGTATCGGGACAGTGAAAACGTGGCGTACGGGCGATGAGGTTTCAGCAACTCGGAGAACAGCGGTAGTGCGGTGTTAATGTATAAGCGTCCTTTTTTCTTAAAACACAAGTCATCCGAGAGAAAATCCAATTTTACGAGAATTGCGGTGAATCTGCATTGTGCTCAATTTCGTCACGTGAGATGAATCGTGACTCCCACGAGGTCGCAGCTTACCCGGCGACTCTGAAGTCGTTGCAACGTTGTTTTTATCAGTGAACTTCGCGTGTGGATTTTATCGGTCGTATTTTGCTAAACGAGTGCGTGTTGTGAATCGATAGCGGATATTTTGATTTATTTGTCGCTACTTATTGCACTATCGTCGAGTTATCCGTGTGCTCGGTTTAGTAAATCGTACGGACAAGGTGAGCCACGGTTCAGTAAAACTGTCGTAATTCGCGTTTGTCTCCTGCTGAAAAAGTTACGAAATTTTCTATAAAAATTAGCGTCCGCGTAGACCCAGTGTCGCGAGGGTTATTTCTTGCTACTTGAAATATAATTTTGTTTCGTTATCTTGGTGAATCGTAAACCGGCATCCGCAAGTACGCGGAGTCAAAGCAAGCAGCGTGGAGCGCTCGGCGATCGTGTGGCCGCGTGCCGCGGACCTGTACTTCTACCAGCCAGGTACATTTTTCTCATCCTGTCGATGATTGTTGTTCAGAAAAATATCTGAACAAAATTTGTAAAATTACAATAGTTAGTATTTTTGTACATTTTTCGTATGCCTAACATGAATTTCATGTACACAATGAGCAATGAAAACTGACATCAGTTTCCGATTATTGAAGTACAGCGTTCTGTTGCAATGCATTTCGCTAAGGAACATTTCCATAGACGGGGAAACAGAAGGGCGACATATAGCGAGACCCTTCAACCCGATCGTGCCAAGTAGCGCATTCGTATTCCGGCGTTTCAACTTTTTTTCGCTCTCCGTATTCGCACGAAACGAGAGACAACTTGGCACAAACACGTCAGTAGAGCGCTGCGTTATGATTTACGGGAATCGCGTGTGGGATATACGCGATTTTGTCAGTGTCATCGAGGATACATCCGAACTATGATTTTATTGATTTTACACGAGACGATTTTTCGTGATCTGGTCGAGGCGGTGCGATGATATCGATGATAAAGTGATAATAGCGATGACGACGGCAGTGACGCATTGCCATACGGGCATCTTTATTCGATACTCGACTCTATTCGGAGCACGCTCCAGTTTACGAGTTATCCCCAACGAACCTTGCCAGCAAATACTTATAGCGGTATTTATACGCTTGAGAATTCATCATCTCCTAAAAAAGAAGAATTTCCATTGACTCACGAGGACCTAGATTTTATTTAACAGCTGACAATTATTGGGTGGGTCTATTCTTCGCTTACTAACTCGAGACATGTTCTAAATATGTATATACTTTTTACATGAAAAATCACAAAAACAGCGTTGAACTAATATATAGTACTTCAAATTATGTAAATATATGGGTTTGTGCAAGTAAGAGATATCTGTTTCTTGCACAAACTCATACGATTATGAAAATAACCCTCATAGCCCGAAGTAAAAATAATAATCGAGATAAAGAAAAAGTCATTCACCCCGCGAATTTTGTTTTTGCCATCCTAACCAGAGAGCTTTGCCTCTTTATCCTGTATTTGCAATCGAGGCAGATCCGGTTTTCGAGCCTGATAGGAATTGTTGTGTCGTCGGCCGTTGGTGGTCAGGTTCAGAGAGAAGGAGACGAGGAAGGAGGGAGGAAGGAGGAGGTTGGGAGGATGCTGGACGGAGACGTGGCTGCACGTAGTAATCTACACGCCCTGGCGTCCAACGAGCAGCGGGTTTCAAAAGCCTCGGTACACTTCCTCCCCGACTTACCGGCATTAAAAACTGCAAGAACTTTGTAAGCTTCTTAGATGCATATAGCTTGCTGTGCGGGAGCTATAGAGCAGGCGGGCATTATTTCGTCGAGGCTATCTGTCCTCGAAGCGATGCCCGGATATTGCCGTTCATCGGTACACAAGCAGGAACAAATTTGTTCGCTCTCCCTCCTCCCCACCGGATCAGCTATTTCTCGATCTTGTGTCGTCGTCGTCGTCGAGGCTCAGGCGACGGAGAGCCGATCGAGACGGCATGCCGGCCGGCGTTTCGGGGACTCTTAGTATTCCAGTCGCATTGGGAAACGCGATGTTGGTAAAGAGTCGCACTTGTTGGCATCGAGGGACGCGGGCGGTCTCTCCGCCTCCGTCGGAGACAAGCCGATGGAGGTGGAGAACTACTCGGTGAGTTGGACCGACGAATCGAAAACCCGAGTACCAGAGGGAAAGAGAGGGAGAAAAAGTAAGAAAGAGAGAAATAGACAGAGAAAGATATATATATATATATATATATATATATATATGTATATAGATGGGGAAGAGGGAGAGAGACAGAGGAAGAGAAAAGCGGGTGTACAGGAGATCGGACGATCGAATCCTGAGGGACACTGCTCTCACTGCTGGCAAGTGAAGTGAGTGCGCTCCGTGGTCAGCCCGGGCGCTCCCTCGGGAGATTTCTCGACCGCAGTCCTAAATCAGGTTTCGTTCCTCCTCCCTCTTTCGTCCTCTCGCACGGCAAGACTCTCACTCTGCACCCTCGGGCCCGTGAACTTGCGCCCGATATACCCGAACAAAGACCACACTCAGCTATACGCCTCCGTCTATATGCGGCGAGCATCCAATTTTCAGCGAGAAATTCTGCGAATCGACGCTCGAAACTCGCGCTCCTATCAACTCCCCGTGCGCATAACGTACATACATTAATGTCGAACATTAAGGGAATAGATATTGCTCCAGGTTGCCTCGAGATCCCACCTATAACCGTACATCAAGCTCGACAATGCACCACAGGAAAACGTATCGACACTTTGTATCTGCGTCGTTGAGGGATCGTAACGGAAATAGGACTTTGTAAAAATTCTGAATTTGCAGGGAATTCCCACAATGCTTTAAATGGATGCGAAAATGATACAAATCGTGTGAATTGGTCGGTCGACTTGCGATGGAGTGCCTGTGGGTTATCACCGTTGGTCGTTGTTAGCCCAACATTTTGCTTCTTGTTCGGGTGTTGTGAATTTTCATATTTTACAGAAGGAAACCAAGTACCTCTACTAGCGTCTTTTCGACCTAGTTAATCTTCAAGATGGAAATTCGGCAAGCACAACTCGGATCTGAGTCAGAGATGCCTAGATTCCTATGTTACCGCTATGTTCAGCAAACATAGAATTATCAATTTTTGTCGACTCTGACTGCTTCACCGATCCTTTCAGAATCAATAGAGTACCCAGAGGTGACAATTTTGGTTATTTTCATTAATCGAGAAAAATTCGGCCACGATCCGATGACAGCCTCAATGGCAACCAAGAGGTTTGTCATTAAAGAGTATTTTGGGCTTTCCTGTGGTATATGACGCGAGAGATATGCTCGTGGGTTGCGGCTCGCCGTATACAGAGGTAGCTGTGTCACGGGTTCGAGGCGGTGGGGGATCGGGGGAGAGGAGCCTTGGCTTTCACCTCGCAAACAGGGCCACGAGCTCTCGCTCTCGCATCAAAAGCAATTTATACGATTATATGCATGGCGCTTTCAATGCGCCTTAATCAAATAAGCCGAGGCGTGAGTTGACGGGCGTGCATCCCGGCCGTCAGACGTTGGAGGCTGTGAATCGGCGTGTGCTCTTCTCTTCCCCCGAAGAGAACGTGTACACTATACACGTACGTTTCAAGCGTATCTGCATGGGCACACGTCCCGGAAAATTCCTCGCTTTTCCTCGCAGTATGCGCCGCACACTACGTTGCGGAGCGAAAGAGACTCGTGAATACTCTCGCTGCTTCCACATTGTAGGCGCCGGCTGCTAAAGCTGTATATCATACAGTGCTGTGTGTAGGGCGAGCGTGCGTTGTATGCGATTTTGCATCTCGTTCACAGTGCGGCTTTCGCTGTGCACGTACTGTCGAGCAACTTACGTGGTGTACAAGAAAAAAGGGGAAAGAGGGTGCCCAGTGTGTGCATATCTCCAAAGCTGCTGCTGCTGCTGCTGCTGCTGTTGTTGCTGCCCCTGCTGCTGCTGCTGCTGCTGCTGTTGCTGCCGCTGCCGCTGCTGCTGCTGTCGCTGGCGCTGCTGCAGGCTTCTGCTTCTGTTGCAACTGCTGCTGTTGTTGCAGTGCAAATCCAAGTGTTGTGAAGTTCGTTTTCGTTCTTCTAACTGTTCGCGCGTTTAAAGCTGTACGTACGGGTCGAAGGTTAAAACACACACTGTCAATCAGAAAATATATAGCGCTAATACAGCTAGAAATATTTGGAAAAATGCCAAGGTACATGGTCAAAATTAACAAGAAAAAAAAACACGAGGCACCATCGCCACCATTGTCGATATATCTTCTCAATTGGACCACAATATTTGTAATAACGTCGCTATCTTTTTCATATACATACCACGAATTTGCGATTATTTGCCCGGGATGCTAATTTTTGCCACTTGTTTCTCTCGCTTCGTCCAGTTGAAGCGATAAGGAGCAACACACTTTGTAACACACTCAAATTTATAATGTGTGAAAGTCGCAAACGCGAGGGTCTGCCATTCGTCTCAAAGTAACACCGAAATTTATCCTCCAGTTTCATCCACGCGAGTCCGGGAAAATGTTTTCAAATACGGGACTCGAGGCTATATGGGGGTTATATGATAAAGAGAGAGAAATACAGAAGTGGAGGCCCGAGGACAGAGCCCGTGTATCCTGGCTGCGTGGAATAGGCCGTCGAGAGCGACGAATACGACTCCGTTGGGATACGGTGCCAAAATCTCAAGAGGGACGTACGCGCGGGCCTCTGCTCTTGGCTTCAGGGCCTTTCTGCACGACAAACTCCCCACGAGACTGTAGTCGGAACCATCGTCCATTCTCTCCTCTCTGTCTTCCTAGTTGCGTCGCTTTCCTCCACACTCAACATCACCGGCGCGTTCGCGCGCACGCTTTGTTATGTTAATTGTTTCAAACTCCGGGCATCATAGCTACGTTTATTTTCCATTCTCGTCGCCTTTACTCCCTTTCATCGTGAGGAAAGCTCCTCGCTTGTTTACCGTCGCGCGGCTACCTCGCCTATGCCATCGTCGTCGTCGCCACCATCACCACCACCATCATCACTACCACGGAAACACCGAAGGAAGCCGACACCAGACGAGAGAGAACCCCTTAGCCCGACGCGACGACATAAAAATTCGAAACTTCTTCAAGACGTTATTCAACGAGACACCAGACAGTCCGGAAACGGGGCTACGGATCCTCTAGCCGCGGTACTCGGTTAGTATAATTTGTGAAGAAATGACGAAAACAATCAAAACTCGAAATGGTGTTTGGGGTACAATTTTCAACAAATATACATAATTAGTTGCGAGAACAGGATTTCGACTCAACAATAGGTTGAATACTTCTAACGTTCGGTCGAAATACCGATTTGGACGAGAGATTTTCTAGCAAGTTCTACACGTTTCGTTGACTCTTCCTATCACACTCGATATGTACAGGCCATTGCTCGGGGGTCTATTGATTTGTATAAAAGCAGTATTCACCGTGTTGGACGTTATTTCTCTTTCTCCTATCTTTGGGATGCTTCGGATCGTGCGAGAAAGATGAAATCGTAGCGCAACGTCTCTGCAAGGCCGTAGGCGATCCGACTCTTAGTTCTGCGGCCTTTCCGACAAAATTGTACCTTAATTTGAAAGCCTAGCTGGAGTCGCCGGGGGAAGATGGTTTCACTGGCTCGGAGTCTGGATGTAAGGCGTACAGGCCTCGGTCAGCCGGTTTCCATGAGGGTGGGTCACGGTGAGGTTGGATTTTCCAGAGAAGGAGCTAGGCCAAGGGGAGCGACCGCGCGCGCTGCGTATCGGATGAAGCCGGAAGTGCGAGTGGGACGAACGGCGCGCAATGCGGGGGAAGAGGAGCATTGCCTTTGGGGAAGCCTGTAAGGGGTGACCGCAGGATGTCGGCCTTGGCTATCGACGTTGTTGGTCTCCGGCTGGTAGGAACCCCTTTCGAAGCCCTCCGATCTCGTGCGGCTAAGGTTGTACTTTGAGCCCAGCGCTAGGTGTATGGTAACGGACGGCCGTGCTAACACCAAAGATGTCAGCGCGCGGCACAATATTATCCCCGAGGGTTGGCTGCACTTCGGAATTTACTCCGCGCGTTACGTGAGCTTGCGGCTGGCTAATATCGCCGGGGCGTCTCCACTTTGCCCGCAGAAATTGTTAACCCAAATTGAACCGAACCCTCCGTATCGCGCTCTTCCATCTCCCTTCTCTCATTCTCCGTCCGCATTGCAACGAATGGGAATAAACCGGGGCCAGTTGGCTTACCTTTCAGATTTTTTAAAATGGAGCCATTTATTTTTATGAATGAATTAATCAAACCTTTTTTTGCTCTCGATAAAGAAATCGGGTTTTCGCCAAATCCACTCTGATGTTGAGCGTAGTTTTTACCGTCCAATTTTCTTCTAGACGATATAATTTCTCATTTTGCTGACTAAGATCGTCATTATCATTCCCTATAAACTATTGAATTTCGGTCAAAATTGAAGTTTCAAAGGTTTTTATACATACACCTCTATTAGCGTTATCATTGTCTTGAATAAAAGTTTCCGCGCGCAGTTTCCTCCCGATCGTCTGCTCCCGTTCCCTCGTTCCACCACCTCCTTCGCATCACTACCTCTCTCGCCAACCGTCTTAAGCTTTATTTTATTTCCTCCATTGTTTCCACTCTTCTCGGGTGCAACCCTCACGTAGTCCTCCTCATTTTACACGCACACGAGAACAATCCACGGATACAACGGCGAGGGGCCGTGCGCGCCTATACATACACAGCCGCGCACGTACGACTTCTCCATAAACGCACACGGGCCCGTTCGGTGGTGAAGCACTCGTATGGCGAAGTCGGCTCTCCGCGCGGGGCACATAGTATACGAAAGATCCCGCAGCCCATTGGGGAGAGAAGGTCGAGCGCGGCCCACACCGTGTCGCGCGTGCCAAGCCCCATATCTCTTTCTCCCTTGGTTCTCGCGCTCCCTGAATGTTGGCATTATTTTGCCCGGGCCTCCTCAGCCTTTCGCCCTTTTGTTTCGGTCCGTCCTATTGAACTGAGGCCGAGATAATACGCCCGGACGGTTCAGCGCCTGTGCCAGCGACGGCTATAGCGGCATCAGACTCTTCCCCGAAGAACGCGCGCTCGGCCGAGGCCGGCTCTCGCGCGTCACGTATCCCGGATAAGATTCCGTATTCTCACACCTTCCTATAATTCCTACTTTTGTCCTTGCGCCTTATTGCCTTTCCTCGACCATCCACTTGTTTTCGTCGTGCGGCCTGCGGCGACCGTTATAGCCGCACACTCAGATTTCGCGATGCGCAGAATAAAGACATCACCGTTCGAGGGCTGGGAAGAAGAAATTAAGGGCTTCTTGTGAGTGGTTGGAATACGGAAGACTAACGCTACACGTTACTTATAAATAAAAACAATCCAATGTTACAAACATTCGCACAATTGTAGCACCCTCTCCATAATCATACATCTCAAGCCATGACGCCAATACGCCAGAAGACATTACGTGAGATTTTAGATGCCTTTTCCAAAAGAAGTTGCCGGAAATGACCAGTGAATGGCGGTGCAAAGAATTCACCGAATTCCGAGTGATGAGACATCGGGCGGGTGTATCACACGGCCTTGAGTTCATGTTTCGGTGATATTTGAAGATTCGTGTCTTGTTGCTACGCAACGATCGATATTATAATGAGAGTATTCGCGGTACGAAGGCGGATGTGCCTCGCACCACCTCGGGGTTTCCGGCCATCGCAAATGGTTAAGGAGCCCGTGGGTCAGACACTCGGCTCGTCGCTGGTATTAATCGTTTCCTCGAGATGTTTAAATTGAACGTCGTTCCGGCGCGGCTCCCGAGCAGTCCGCGTCCCGCTCTCTTGTGCCGTTCCTCCCAGCCAGAACTCTCGTGCTACGTGACTCGAGGTTGCTTTACGTGTTCAGCGTTTTACTTTCAATTCCACTTTGGAAGTTCGCTTCCACTCACAAATAAACGGTATCAACCCTGCCTATTTGTTTCCCTCGCTCTCCGTTCGCGCGAGTGGCTTCTTCTATCCTCCTTCCCGCCGAGTCGCTACCCTTTACCAACAGAAAACACGACATTTCGTGCCGCACGTTTTAATGCGGTGAAAAGATATTGCGAGCACGCATACGCTCATTCACAGAATTGTATATAAGGCTATTCCGAGCGAAAAAGCCTCGCGAGGTGGTGGTGGAGATGGCCAGCCACACTGCAATTTTTTTTAACAACTTCCGATGGCGTCAGCACCTGCCGGTATTACAATTTGTGTAGCCACAGTGAGGTTCGAGCATTCACTGAGACTAAAATATTGCAGTGGATTCGTAATTTCTCTCGAACCTCGACCAATTTTCTTGAATCAAGTAAATTCTAATCGAGTGAATTCATTTTTTCAGTTTGCGAGTACTTACTTTCCATTTTACTCTCCATTTTGTTGTATTCGAATATTCTTCTCAACAAATCGATTTGGCAGGATATCAGTGAAGGTACATCAAAATCCGCGAGATTTATATCGATTGATACAACCTCGTTTTGGTCTTTCTGATATTTGTTAATAATAAATAATCGGATTGTATATAATAATTTCTGGCAAGTTCCGAATGTATCAGACACTGATCGCGGGGTATATCGGACGATCGGGTGTATGCAGAGGAGAGGACAGAGCAACGAGAGGATGGGGAGGCACTCGTGGATGGCGGCGGGGTTGAGCCGAGGTGGTGTGGGTAGGAGTTAAGCGGGAAGGACACAGAAGCCAAAGCCGGACGACGACCCCGGTCACCCATAAGCCTCCCCGCTTCCTCCGATCCTCCGGCTAGCCTATATTCTCGGAGCTCTCGCTCTCTCGTCACCACCATAACCAACCCTTGGCACCGATCAATCTGGCACCCTCGAGTCTCTCGCTCTCTCGTCCACCAGCGAAGTCTATCCATCCATCCGTCTGTCCGTGAGCTGCTGGCAACGTCGTTCGTTCCCGCTTCTCTGTCTCTCTCGCGGCCATGCATTATTCTCAATTCTAGTATGTATAAGATCGTCCGCTCGTCGAAGCTGCTGGTTCTTGGGGATTGATGAAAAAGGTGGAAGATAGACGAGCATGGCTTACCACCCACATGGATAAAATTCTCATTGATAAACTTGGTCTGCGGGAAACCTATAACTCGTACGGATGTGCAGGATATTTTTTTAACTTCAAGTTACCATTTAGTTATCGATCGGCAAACATTCAACGTTCAAACAGACCAAAAAACGCATGCACACATTTTTTGTTGTAATTTTCCAGATGAGAATAGGTGGTGTTGCCTTGGTGATTGTTAACGTCCCAACACTGATGCGAGACTGGCCCAGGCCTCACGTTATTCCTGGACCAAGACTCAGCATCCATTTGGGATATTGCAATCAGCTTTTGAATGCATCCTTTGAATGCGACAAATATGACGAAATTGTATCTACAGAAATTTGTTAAAAATCTTTTCGGCATGAGAGACCGAAAGACCGGCCGCAATTTCGTACGCGTTTGAAGTTGGTTTGAGGCCAGACCGATGTCGAGTATGGGTGGTTGACCATAGCCGTTGATGTGCCGGTCAGTCAGCCTCGCGGAAAGCGAATGCCACCGGCGGGCTGAGAGTCCTCCGACTGGCATTCGTATGTGCAGACCCCTTTTTGGCTCAAGCAATCGGACAGAAATGCTGTTTACCTTGATAGCTACTATTAAGGTAGTTCTAGCGCCTAGTGTCCATTTCGCATAAATTCGAGGAATTTGGGAGAGAATTGCAAACACTTCTCGATGGTCTAAAAATCTGAAAAAATTCATACGCATTAGAGGTACTGAAGAGATTAATTTTGCATAATAATATTTCTAAAATGTTATTAACAAATTGATGAAAAAAAAAATTGTTTAATAAATATTTCGATGACCCAAGTTTTTTTGTTGATGAAAATGATTTCTTCGCTTTTCTGAATACGTATGAATTTTTTCAGATTTTTAAGTACTCTTTGAAATTTGTGTTTTTTTATATGGAAAATATGTACAAATTTCAAAGAGTACTTAAAAATCTGAAAAAATTCATACGTATTCAGAAAAATGAAGGAATCATTTTAATCAACAAAAAAACTTGGGTCATCGAAATATTTATTAAACAATTTTTTTTTTCATCAATTTGTTAATAACATTTTAGAAATATTATTATGCAAAATTAATCTCTTCAGTACCTCTAATGCGTATGAATTTTTTCAGATTTTTAGACCATCGAGAAGTGTTTGCAATTCTCTCCCAAATTCCTCGAATTTATGCGAAATGAATATTTGGCGCTAGAACTACCTTAAAGCAGCTGAGTGAGCCTCCGTACACGGGGTACATGTTCCCCTCTTTATACACCTCACATCAGTCATATCTGCGTGGTCTTCTACACAGTCGTATTTTCTATGCAAACAACTACGTCAACAATACGCATTTTATGACTACGCTTGCTTCTACCGGCATTTACGAGTTACTGAATTTAAATTTCGAGATTTCGCATATAGCGATTTGAAAACATAACTGTTATAAACAATTTCTTCTTCCTCATCCGGAAATAGCATATTTCACTTATTTGAAGTCGATGCAAGTTATTCGGTGTGATTTAGTATTCGTTCTCGGGAGGAGCACATGAGTTCCCAGACTCGACGTCGTATACTGTGCGGTGCTGTTCGTACCGGTGCAGATTTATCCCAACGCCATTGAAGTCATTGCTTGACTCACTCCGGGTTGTTTTCCTATTATTCCTCCTCTTCGAGGCTCGGATCTTAATGCCTGGACGCCTATAAGCCTCGAGCCAGAGTGAACAGTTAAGTATATATATTCAAAGGAGAACTTGGCATAGCTTTAACTACCGGTTTCAAGAGCTTTCCACAGGTAGCTATACTATTTATTGGGGTGTTGGCAGTGCGAGAGGTGGGCGGCGGCGGTGGTACGCGTGTGTCGGCTCGACGTTAAGGCAAACGGAACGAGAAGGTGCCCTAGGCCCGCCTCGACCGCCGCCAAGATCAACGGCATTCATATTGAACGAGGCGAAAGTCTTGAATATTCATGTTAGCGTGTACCGAGGGCGATGCTGGTGGTGCTGGTACTGGCGTCGGCAGTGCCAGGATACCGCGAGGTTAAATCGGAGGTCCTTGTGCTCTTTCGTAAACGTCGCTCGAAAGGACCGGAGGGTTCAAAATGCATACCCGGCACTAAGCCTGATGCGGGGGAGTAGCGTCGTCTATGTATCGATGCTCCAGATGACATGTACGGATGGATCACGACGTCGTAGAATGCTTCGTGAGGTTAGCCAGCCAGCCAGTAATAAGTGCATTACCGTCCCTATTCATCCACATCCTTGTGGAGCCACGATCTATTGTTTGGCACTAAAAATATTTGTTGTCATTTCTTGACACGTGAATAAATATTTCTCATATGGATAAATGTACGCCGGAATCGAAAGGTTAATATAATATAAATAAATTTTGCCTGGTCGAATTAATATAATATAATTAATATAAATGAATAGATAAAAAAGGGCCAACAAAAATGGCTTTTGAAATGTTGATTGTGTACAAATGTACAAAGCGACAAGAGAAGTATGTGTGTGTGTGGGAGACAGAGAAAGCACGAGGAATGCTTCCTGCGGCCACAAAATAATATGTGGTTGGCTCGAAACTCGTGTTTGGCTGATCGGCGGCTGATTACACGTGTTCACCGGTCGATTGGCGAGTACGCCGTTAGCCAAGCGTGATAAAGCTACCGGCTGCCAGAAACCGGTCGGTTTGACGCTGCTGGAAGGGCCGAAGGCCAGATACAGCCTCAATCACCACAACCTGCTGATCGCGAGCCTAATCCACCATGGTGCTCTACCACCCATTCAAAATCAATAGATAATTTCTCGCGCATCACGTACACAATCATACTCGATTGTTTGCCGACACTATTTGAGTAAGAATGATAGTATAGGTACATGATCATGTTGACTAATGTTCGTCTCTGTATTATCGCTCCCAAGGTCCACAATGCGTAATTCTCAATGCAGATATCTAACTTGTTTCAATTTCCAACCACGGTATTCGGTGCAACGTTTTTTCTGCGACCTCGCACCGATAAATCTCTGGCTATCTATATAATTAGTCAATCTAACGGTAAACCGTGAAAATGGTCTGATTTTTCACGCGGGTTGTACTAAAAATATCACACCAAAGAATAGGAGTTCACTCTGACGAAGTTAATCGGGATAATACCGGTCTCTCGATCGTCAGACATCCCGACGACCGCAGTCGCATTATGTGCTCCTGGGGCCTGGCTCTTTCCCAGAAAACCCCATCCTCGAGTCAGGCAACAGCGAGACGAAGGACGAAAAATTCGTAGAACGCGAAACCGATCGCATTCTCGTTATCAATCCTTTAGCTCTTTGCGGCAAAACCGACTTCTGGCGTGCTGTCCAACGTTTTTTGTCGTCAGGGCGAATCCTTCCTCACGGTCTCGTGGCTGTAGCTCCACGGCGGCATCGATAAATCACCATAGGCACGATTCGTTCTACACGAGGGAAATGAGAGCCGATAAAAAGCCTGCGGTCGCCGAAAACGCCTGTGCTATATAGATACAGCATATATGTATACAATTATACATGAACAAAAAGTGTATGCCTGCTAAATTCTCACTTTCCAGTTTTTATTGATTGGTTGCGACAACTCATATATTTATTGCTACAATCAGTTCGCATGGTAGTGGTTACTATTTACGAATGATGTTAATATTCGAAGAAACACTGACGCATGTCCACATTACCTCAAAACGATATGAATCATGGCTTAATTATGCCGATTTGTGCTGATTTTTTATTGTATTTTTATCTGTAACGATATTTTCCCCAAATACCTCTAACCGTTACTTCTATGAAAATGTACTGCTGATTTTCACCTTTTATTTCGCTCCGGAGAGCTGAGCCCCAGGCGCTTTCGCGCCGGAAAATGTCAGCGTTGGAAATTGGACATTTCCCAGCCCAGGCAAAATCAGTCTTATAACGGCGAGTGGGGGGTAAGACTCCTGAGAGACACCAGAAGTAAGAAGGCCACATAAAACACTAAGTGTGGGATTCACAAAATAATCGATTTATTATAATAATCTAAAATAATTCAAGAATCAAAAGACAATGTAACAAACGAAAAATTGGAAAGAAAATGTCGCGCAAAATCTCATATTCGTGGTCACAATGTTCCACTATTATTTCTAATATTTCACAATAATTTTCCAGTAAAAAAAAACAAATAACGTCGAACTTCCTCGCGCGTTCGCACTCGCCAATACCGAGTAATGTCTCCGGATGGCCGCGCGAATATTACTCGAGCTTCCCAGTCGCGGCAATCAACACTGACAACAAGAACACAAATTCGGAATGACGACGGATCGCGCACACAAAAAAAAAAAAACGAATGAACACAAAAATAATAAATTATACCGAACACTGAATCTACGACTTTTTCCAAAGAATCAGCTCCAAAGGCGATACAGTATTACCGGCGATAAATGTCACTTCGCGGTCCACGGTCTTATTAATAAATAACTATTAAACGAGCTCAAAATCCGGCGACTTTTGCTCGAGACACGGGACAAACAACGCGCGATTATTACACGAGATCGTGACGAATGTTTCTCTGCGCGAACGGGACAAAAATTACCGGCACGACCAAACTCTAATTTACACAATATAAAACTCGCGGAAAATCCAAAAATATAACAAAAACAAACCGAAGAGGAAACAGAAGATATTCCCGGGCAAGGTCGACGCACCGATTGCAGATAATTTCTCTCCGATTGAATCATCCACGGGATTAGCCCCGTTAATTTGCGTTCCATCCGACGCCGGTCGTACATAAAATAATTAATATTCGAAAAATAATTAATAAATATTCGAATTTCTATAAAAGAGCCCTGCGAGATCGTCTTGGAGCTGAGAAGCGGGGAGGACGCAACACGATATTGTAACGCGCAAATTTGCTGCGTTAGGATGCTTGACACAATTAGTGCAATTTGCTATTCTCGTTCGACAAGCAATTGCGCGATTGGTATGAGTAAACAATTCTATTTACCTCTCATAATAAAGCCGTGTTGTATGGAAATTAACATAATCAATTGTTTTGGACAACTCGTATGGACGGTGCTTTACTTACCGTGAAGAAAAATGATCAGATCCTTTCGACAAGGCTCTGATTCATTTACCCTAATACTCTTAGAGGGCTTTACGTGGAAGTCTGAGGGTTTCCGAAAGAACGGTCACGCTTTCTTCGGGGCCTTTAAAGACAAAATATTAGAGGACTTTAAAGGTAAAATATTGTGGGCCTTTATCCATTGTCCTGTTAAGGCCTATAAAGACTGCCCTATTAAGCCCTGACTAAAATAACAAAAAAAGTTATTTTACAAAATATAGATTTATTCTTCTTTTATCGCGTAATATGTAATCCTGAACTTTTAATGATATTGTAACGAATGATGCGTTATAATAGTTGTCACCGTCTATATGTTGGGGTTTGGACGACGCGCGACTCTCTTGACAACGCACTTGACGACCGGTCGACTTGACGACAGTGACAGATTAAACAAACAGTCTCGGTTGAGATCGCATCGCGAACTGACGCACGACCGAATTTACCGCGAATTAAATAAACGATCGTTCTTTTTATTATCAGAGTTATTCATCACCCACGGACTTTACATTATACGTAACGAATATAGCTGACTACATCTTATGAGACACACGATATAAGTTAGGTTGACAATTGATAAACGAATAGTTGACCGACTTCACTACGATTATGACAGAAGACAGTCTCGACGAGACTTTGACAGCGAGCAGACGTGCTAAAGATCGCGATCCGAATATCGGAAGCTTTTATAATCAATAATATCCGCCCCACAAACAAATATCCGTGTTCTTCATTTGCTCGGCCGTTACAATATATTCTGTCTTTATTTACGTGATGATTCATATTAATCGCTGAAAAAAACATTTACATTTTTTACATTGACGAGAATCGAACTCGGCCCCTATGTTATCTCAGGGCATCCCTAACAATTTTCTTTATGGGTTTTCGTTTTTTTACTTTACAATTTATTCTTTCTTTACCGTTTACTCTTATCCCATAATTTTTTTTTGGTGGGATAATTTCGTCTGTCTTGTTATTAAGTGTTATTTTGATGTTTTATTTTGTCATTGTATTAGTCTGTCATAGAATCGTGTTGATTGTGACAACACGTTATTTTGTCCGTGCCCGAAGATGGGAATCTCTCGTTTCCCGAGGTGTTGGAGACTCGCGTCGAGGGACGGCGTCGACGAGTCCGCGAAATGCCGCTCCGCACGCGGAACCAATGTAACGTGCTGCGCTTGCACGTCGAGCTTGTGTCATGCTGATTAATCGGCCAAATTAAAGAAGTTTTCCGTCGGCATTCCCGCCCTAACGGCAAACTGGATATCCGTGTGGGGCGGTGGGGGGGGGGGGGGATTGACGCTCTTCTGCGCACGCGTCCTCTCGTTCCACAAAGTGCCTCTAATTAAAAGACCATAAAGAGTCAGAGAGTCAGGGCGCGCACGGACTGTCGGGAGGACAGCCGGTGGAGTGGCGCGGTGAAGGTGGAGCGGAGTAGACTATAACAGTCACGAAGTGTTGCGCTGGTATGGAGTGTCTGGGGAAGCACAACCGCTCCTTTCATGTTCGCCCGTCGGTGTAACCAGGTTTGCAGGCCGCGCAGGCACGAGAAGAGTGCGCGGGGTGGTGCAACCGGCGCATACCACCACTCGCTCTCCCTAATTATTTCTACCTCGGTTTGCCAGACTAATGGCTATATAACGGGATTCCATTGTTTAACTGTTAATTTTTGCGGTGGGCCCGCAGCGGTGCTGCATCTCCGTGTGTCGACTCGTGCGAGAGACACGCGAAACTTGAGGTTCGATATACCGCGCGCTGTACTAATTATACGCTTCTCTTTTCTTGCAACATCCATTTGACCTCTCGGCGGACTCACGAAGACTTTTGACTCTTGACAACGTAATCTTTTCTTAGCGTTTTTCAACTTCTTTTTATCATTCTGTCACGGTGGAATCCTGTGATGCTTACCTCATTTCAGTATATATGGTGATAATTATAAGGCAGACTGCGTACTGAATGAGGGGCAATCATTACCAGAATTTTACAAGCTACTTATAAGTCTCATCGAGAATAAAAACAGGCGCTACTTAACTTATGAAACTTAAAACAATTATTTACAAACAATGATTTACCATACCGTACAATTCTCGCATGTTCACTAAGTAAATCAGGCGCAAATGGCTTTCCTCTTCTACCTCAGGTGGTATTAGGAAAAAATGTCTGATGAAAAAATAACCGGGGAACGAATAGCCGGGAAGTAATGTCCGTTGGAAATAATGGCCGGCGAAAAAACGGACGAGAAAAAATGGCCGGGGGTAAAAATGTCTGCAGATAAAATGACCGGGGGGGAAAAATGGCTGGGTATGAAATGGACGGGAATATATGTCCGGTGGAAATAATGGCCGACGAGAAAATGGCCGGATTTTCAATACGTTCCGATGGGATATATACCTGTTCAGATTAATAAAAATACAGTCCGCGGAAAATTCATCGCGAACAATTAGTTTAGTGAAATTTATCTACAACTCTACAGAGATTGTCCGCTATAGAAAAAAGTCTATGGATATTTTCTGCTATAATTAAAAACTGTAAATATTTATTCTGCTTGTTAAGAAAAAAAAACGGTGTATTTACGTATGTTTATATATGGGGCATTCCATACGGATTCGACCTGGGTCGGACCCTCGACCTCTCGGATTTGGTCCAAATTTTTTTATATGATTGGACCAACTCCAAAAAGTACTGGACATTTTTTTCAGATTTTTTTCATTTATTTATTTTCTTTTTTACGATTTTTTTAAAGGTAACATATCGTTAGCCCAAATAAAAAAATCTGAAAAAATTCTCAAAAATTCTGCAGGAAATAACAACATTTTTGAGTCTAAAGCCAAAGTGGGCTGAGTTTTGCTTCTATTTTTATTCTATAAAAAACGATAAAAAATTTAGAAACAAAACAGGAAAAGTTATCAAATTTGTTTAAAATATTGCTTTCTCCTGCAAGTGCTTTCTTTTCGTAAAAATTATATTTATATATTATATAATTCTAGAAATTACTGTATTACAAATAATAAAAAAACATGAAAATTGAAATTTTCACTGCACTTCCTCTTTTTTCCATAAACATTCTTCCGCAAGAAATTATATCGATATTATTTGGCTCCCTCAGAGAGAAACTCTGTTTTGCGATTCCGGCCTGATTTAACAGTGAACATGTTTTCTATGAATCGCATTTTTTGTTTTTTTTTACGAAAAGAAAGAACTTGCAGGAGAAAGCAATATTTTAGAAAATTTTGATAACTTATCCTCTTTCGTTTCTAATTTTTTAAATCGTTTTTTATAGAATAAAAATAGAAGCAAAACCCGGCCCACTTTAGCTTTAGGCTTCAAAATTTTGTTATTTCATGCAGAATTTTTGAGAATTTTTTCAGATTTTTAAAACTGGGCTAACGATATGTTACCTTTAAAAAATCGTAAAAAAATAAATAAATGAAAAAATCTGAAAAAAATTTCCTGTACTTTTTGGAGTTGGTCCAATCATATAACAAATTTTCGACCAAATCCGAGAGGTCGAGGGTCCAACCCAGGTCTAATCGGTATGGAATGCCCCATATATTTATATATTTTTATATGGTTTCTAGCAAAATTATATAATTATAATTATATATTTTCCGCTATAGTTGAACGATTTTTTTAAATATTGCCAGCTATTGTTAAAAATCTCTATCGATAATATAACCGTTCTTTTTTCCGCGGGCTTTTTTTCATCCTGACCATCTTTTCCCCGGCCATTTTTTCGCCAGCCTTTTTTTCCCCCGGACATTTTTTCCACCCGACATATTTTCTCCGGCCATTATTTCCTTCAGTTATTTTTTCCCGGACATATTTTTCCCCGCCATTATTTCCCGGACATTTTCTCCCCGGCCAGTATTTCCTCCGGACATTCTTTCTCGTCCATTTTTCCCCAGCCATTATTTCCACCGGACATTTTTCCCCCGGATATTTTTTCATCGGACATTTTTTTGTAGATTCACCTCAGGTCCAGTACATGAACTACCCATCACACAAAAATAAAAAATGATAATTTCGTGGAAATAATAATCGTAACGCCAAAAATAAATTAAATTAAGTTATATTTAATTTGTTCAAATCCACGAAATCCTAGAATGTTTCAAAATATATTACAAAAATACTGACGTTTCTTTTTGCTACTTTTCGACTAGCAATAATTGCGTACGTCAGGCGACGCGAGCTATACCTGTGTTCTCGACGAAATATCTCGGATCGTAGAGTCTGTAAGCTCGAGAGACAGATAGGGTTTACAGTCGAGAGTTTGCCGTCTTCTATATATGAGAGCCAGAGTGTGTAACAGACACGAGCTTTGAGAAAGGCTCCGTGCGATATAGAGAGAGGCGAGGCAAGAGGGAGGAGTGAGAGAACTCGTTGGGAGCGATGCACAGAGAATATCCCGTGCGGCGTCTCGCGGCGCCTACTTACCTATCCGCTGAGCCGAGACACACTCGCGTCGGTAGTCTCGTCGCCCTCGAAATACGTTTACACGAGCAACTCTGTGCGCGCTCGCGGAGTCTCCGCAGGCTCAGGGCATGCAGACTATTCGTCACGGAAACACGCCTTCGCTACCCCCGGCATTCGCCGCGTGATCTCTCCCCCCCCCTCCCCCCGCTCAACCTCTCTCTCTCCTTTCCTCAAGAAAAGGCGAATAAATAGTGTATGCCTATGTTGTACGCAATCGTATACAAATTCTGAGACCCGCCTACGATGCAGGTATCTCGTATCTCTGCCAACGAGATTATATTTCTTTTTTCTTTTTTATTATTTCACGTAGAAAGATTTCAAACGACAAATCCTTATTTTGGGTTTCACGAAACTCCAGTCCATTTTCAGTGGCCCATTGGTGGAAAATTGAGTTAAGAATAAATAGGTATGATCTGTTGGAACAATTTCATAAAGTGATTACTCACCGACATTCGGAAGAAATCGATATACATGTTGTTCTGTTAATCCGTTATGCTTTTGTTTTCTATGTCAGTAATCCCTGTTACATTCTCATGTGACGGTCCGTGTCGATCACTAAGACCATCTTCCTGCATTTTCCTCTCTCCGATATTTAACAAAACTACTGTCGAATAACATGACTTGGATGTGAAATAATTTGGAACAATGTTCGATACGTCGAGAAAAAAGCATCGACAGGTCCATAGCGTCAAATCTTCGAAACTTTTAGATCGAAAGACCTTGGATCTTCCATTTTAACGAGACGAAGGGTCATGGCAATACATAGGCTTCCGAGACCTCGGGAAAGGCAGGTTGGCCGAGGGCAGAAGGGTGCGCGCGGTGCCGAGGATGGCGTCTGAGAGGTGGAGGGGGCGGGAGAGGGGTTGAAACGGTGCAACGAGGGTGTTAGCGTTAGACTCAGTATTGGTGATGGTGGCTCGCTCGTCCACGTCCCGTGGGGTAGGTTGCTGCTTCTGCTTCTGGTTCTACCGTGCGACGTATATTCTCCTTTCGAGGCCAACCGGGAGATAGAACGAGATGGAACGGAATGGGACGAGGCGTGTTGGTTCGAATAAGAGACGGATCTATAGCAAGCTATGCTGAGGTAGACGCAGCAGCAGCAGCGGCAGCAGCAGCGGCAGCAGCAGTGGCAGCAGCAGCGGCAGCAGCAGCAGCAGCAGCAGCAGCAGCAGCAGCAGCAGCAGCAGTAGAGCGAGACAGAGTGTAGTAGGAGTAGGCGGAAGAGGATGAGGAGGGTTGGGGGCTCGGTGTGCACGATGGCGAGGGGCGGCGCGCGGTACTAAAGGAGCCAGGCGAAAACGTTACCTATAGTAGGCCGTTGCTGTATTGATCAAGACGAGGCGGGACGCGGAGCCTCCTTCGGAGCCTCTATTTCCGTTGTTGCTCCTATTCCTGCCTCGCGCCTACGAGAAACCCATGGATCTCTCGCTCACGCCACTACACCCCTCGGTATCGCTTCCTCTTCCTCTAATCTGCCTTCTCCGCCTTTAACCAAAAAGTGCGACAGCCACATCGCAAAGAGAGGCAGAGCGACGGCGAGAGAGCGAGCTCCGTGCGTTCTTTGCACACCCACCGCCACCTGACAGTTTCCCTCTGGTTCACTCGCCGTCGGTGGTTCCTCCTAACCTTCTCGTTCTCGCATGGAGCAACCACCCCTGCGGGAATCGTCGGAAGCCGAGTTCCCGGGTCCACTCATTTTCGATACCACCCCGCGGCGCTTGGCACGGCGTTAAATTACAGCACCCTGTTTCTTTATGTTCGTTTCTCTTCCTTCGGCTTCTTTTACCCTTGTTCGTCAGGCAGATGCTGTATTTTTACGCTTTCGATCATTTCGCAATACAATTCCACGAAAAAATCGACTACGTGAATCCATATGTAATGCGATATCAACATAGGAATAGGGAGAGAATTACACTTAGCGAACGCAACGACGCTGGTTCCGGATAAAACACAAGGTAAGAAAAAAAATGTTAACAGATATATTAGGCATACCCAAAGAAGATCAACTTTCAAGCGAATATAAGAGCTGTTACACGGGACGTGATACGGTATAACTGTGGAGGATCGTACGAATATTTATTCAGCGTCGAATGAGATAAACGTTGGGGTTGGCCATGTATCCTCTTGGTATGTATGTACGACGTGAAAATATAATTTCTCTGCGGCGTATGTACGCAAGGAAAGGGAAGAGGCGGCGGTATATCTTTCGCATTCAATAAAAGACAGCTGGATCCGCGATGGAAGTTGCGGCACTTCTTCGGCGGAGTGAGAGGGAGCGAGGAAAGACCGGGGGGGATGTGGAGGGGGTGCACACGGTCGAGCTAATATAGGCGCAGGGAAGAAACCCACCCGCGCCAGCCTTCTGGTTCTCTATACGGGAGATATAGAGTGCAGTGTATATAGCAAACGAATAGGCGCCTGGTGGTGGTACGCGCTGCCGGGGGACCAAGACTATTTTACGCTCAGCTGCTCCGTCGTATCTCATTTTTCCGCGAGCGTTGCGCTCTCCTTTCCGCCTCCGTTTCTCCCTATTCCCAGGATACTTTCCGTGGCCGCAAAGAACTTCCGACTTCCGTCGCGCCCCGCGCGCGTCTCTTGCCCGACAGCCGGCATTCGGGATCTTTCATCAAACGTATAAATTGTTATTAAATCTTTTTTCCTCTCTCTCTCTCTCTCTCTCTCTCTCTCTCTCTCTCTCTCTCTCTCTCTCTCTCTCGTCACTTAATAACGAAAAGTGTGTTTATTTCATGATGCGATAATCAGACCGAAAACTATCTTATAAACAACGAATCACGGATTTACCTTTTTTTGCAAACTGCTGTAGTCGTAACTTCATTTGCATCACTCAAGAAAGGATCGTTGTAACATACGACCTCAATGTGGACGATGCTGGACTCATTATGGACTACGGATCATTGTAATAACTAGAACTTTAATCTCAACTGTCATCAGTTGCATATATTATTCTCCACACATATGTGTTACTATGCAAACACCTTACTACACACCTCAATTATCCACAGACATCGTCGCGCATTATAATCCGTTAAAGACGATCCACTTCAAAGCTTTTCAACGCGGTTCGATCCTACACACAAATGTACGTATAACTCCGATAAGGTGGAACTCTGAGCAGATTTGTCCGCAGAGAAATGCTGGAGGAAGTGACGTTGCTTCTTAATTCTCGTTGAACTATTATTGTAAGTCAACAGAGGCGACAGCGTTAAAAATAAACTCCTCCTATATTGCAGAAATGAAAATAAAGTATGTGGCGCACATAGCTCACATATCCCACGCGTCGAAAAGTTATTACGAAAACCTTCGTTTCTTACAAAGACAAGCGAATTCTTTTCTCAGTAATCACCACGGTTCCGACTCGCGGTACATATATATGCATGCGGAAGTTAACGTTCCACTCTTAATGCGAATCGAGCAAATGTACGGAAAGAAGAGGTATTGCGGCTTCGCGATCGCGAGGGCAAATGGACACGTGGTATACTGGATAAAACGGTCGAATGCAGAGGCCTTCTGTGCGCTGGAGGACCGCGGTGTACTTGATGCGCGCAGAGTGAGAACGACAGAGACGTTATGGGTGAGAGAGACCTGGCGTGACCGCATGCGTGGTTCGTATATTTATGCGAAACATTACGTATTCGGATAAATGACACGTGGCTTGATTTACCGTCAGCCCACGGCCACTGGAAATAAAATGCTCGTGGTGGCGAATGGATTCGTGCGATTTGGCGCGGGGTTCGTTTACCACTCGCGTGCGACGCTCGACCATCATGCCCTATGTGGACCCCTCCGACGGCGTGTTGCAGCAGGCGAGAGCGCACCCCTCCGCCATAGCAGGACCTATATAGGACCGGCGCATGTGCATGGCTGCTGTTTCTCTGCCTACATACGTCTCGCACGCGTTACCCTCGAGTTATTCGTTCTGCGCTAATTATCCTTCACCGTGTACTCTCAGACTTGGCATTATGTATGCGATAAGCTTGCGAAGCCTTGCGACTGATGACCTATAGTTGCTGTTGGTTTTACCTTGGATGGCATTGCTGGGTTTTTTTTATCACACACTTCCGTCACTCACTGATAGCTAACAGCTAACAGTGCGGATCTTCGAACTTACCAACTACTGTAGTATGAATTTCTTTTCGTACGTATTTATGTACGGAAAAAATATGAATAATTCATCCAAATCCCATAAAATTTTACTGGAATTAGTCTACACTAAAAACTACTGCAATCGCAACAGATTTAATTTGATAGGTTTTGTAAAATGTCATCGTTCACGTAACGCGAAAAAGCGATTGATTTCTACATTTCGCAACGACCGAAGCTAATCATGCGAAAAGCGGCGAGAGAAGACATGAACTGGTTTTTAGTGAAACGTGTGTATCGCCCGGGAAAGTGTTTGATTGAGAAAACATATGCGCTCGTCGCTGTATATTTTCCGCAGGCCCGGCCTCCGCGTCGGTAGTTACCATGTCTATATATCTACTCCTCTCCCGTTTTGCTATCATTGCGAGGATGAAGTGCGGAAAGACCGGGGTTATAACGGAACTGGCTATCTTCGAGTTACTTGCCCCGGCGGCTATCGTATAGTGAGAGTAGAGCGGGCTGCCTTGGCTGCCGGCCCTACGGTGCGCCACGGAGTTTGCCTTCTCCAAGGAAAATAGTTGAGTATTTGCCAGGGGCGGGTATTGGAAGCAGTACAGACGGAAGAACCGGAATATAGTCAACGCTGGTGCTGCTTCGCTCGATCGAGAAGTCTGCTCTTTCATCACTATATATACATAGAAAATATCTTCCCCTGTTTGCTGTACTGTCACTCTTCCTCCCTCCCTCAATTTTCTCTTCAGGCCAGTTCTATCCTCGAAATCATCCACAGTGAAAGGAATCAGCGTTTTTCAAATAAATTCTTAAGGCCAAGTCAGCCGAAAACAATTGTTCGTCGGTTATATTTATCTCCTTCTGTCGACAGATACAATTTCTGCGAGACGAATGAGATGATTTTCGAACCGGAAGTGATACTCGTTGTGGAAACCGGAAAGAAGTGACAAGAGGTATAAAATGCAAAAATGACGTGGCGTTCTTGATTGCACCTTTGCCGGAAGATTTAACGTTAGCCCGAATAAAGCGGCAGTTTCGAATTTTCAAGGGTAACTCTGAAGCTGCACGGAAAAAGAAAATATCATTGATTCAATAAAACCGTGGATTGCGAGCTGCCAAAAACAAGTGTAGTCAAATCAATGGCACTTCTAGTTCCTACAATTTCGTATAATATTGGAATGATAACTCCGAAATAGTTAAAAGAATATGTTATTGTTTCAATGTTAAATCGGATTGTGACGACGATAACTGGAGTTAATTTAAAAACATTGTTTTTGGCAGCCCGCAATTCACGGTTTTATTGAATCAATTATATTTTTTCCCGTGTGGGGACGTGGAAAAGTCTAGATCGGGTTTACGAAGGTACCTGGGTATCGGTTGACGTTACTGATTGTCCTATCGACCGAAAAAAATGTTCGTCTCAGTCCTCAATGGACAGACGCGAATCGCATTTATCGGTCGGCGATTGCGGGAAAACATACAGCTGAGGAAAAATCATTCTTTTTCTGGCTCTCATTTCCGGCTCTCTTAATGACGAACAAGACACGCAGACTCCTCTTGGTTTCGTCAACAGACCCCTCGGGCGTGTCGGTATGCTCGATCGAGTTAGTTCTTTCCTCGCGGGAGGAGCCTCTTGCTTTTCAGGGCGCGTCTGTGTGCCTCATTTGAATTGGGAATTCGGCCGGGAATTCGCGGCGAGGCCGGAAGTGAGCGTCGGGCACGAGGGTGCTAACGCTTAAGCTCGCGCGAGCATCGTGCGCGCCGCCTCCACTACACCGAAACACGCATATCCATTCCCCCCTACGGGCCCTTTCACTCTGTAAACCCTTTGATTGCTTGCGAGCGCGCGCTCACGGTATACGTCTTTCAAGTCGGGTGTGAACTACACTGCGCCCAACCGGCATAGCGCGCCTCTAATTGACGTAGTTTTTTATATCGACTGACGCACATCACTCGACAACTCTGCGGAGCGTTTGTGTGTCTGTGCCTTTGTGTGTGTGTATGCGTGTGTGGATGCGCGTGCGTGTGTGTGTTCTTTATTCATTCAGGCTCGCGCCGCGTAGCTCGTTGAAAGAAAAACCACATCGTTTACCACGTATTTGCAGCGCCTGACTCTCAGCGGTGTTAGCATCAGCCCGCTTTTGCCGTTGCTGCTCTTTTGCACACCCTTCTGCGTTTTTCGCCGTTTATTCTTCTTTCACTTTGGCAAATCGATATACCGTTTGCCAAAGTGATCGAGCCAACAGATTCTGTGACTATTGCTGCACTGAATGCAGAAAAAATACAAGTCTATTACTCTTCAGTAATTTATTTCAACGTTTCGTATATTTTAAAATAAATATATTTGAACATGTAAATTGAGTATAAAATTGTCCTTGTAGGCTCTTCCAGAATCCGTAAATTATCCAAAAAAGGATATATTTTCTATCTTTTTGCAGTGTTAAAAGTTTATACACAGCTGTCTGGAAGAATACTTTTCTTATAACGTCTTCCCGGTAACTGCGCACATATCAGCCTGACCCTCAGCGTAGTCTTCTCGTAATGCTCCGCTACCCTACGCGTTGGAGTCAGTACATCATACAGAGATCATAGCGAGGGGCTAAAATAAGGTGGCTCGGTAATAAACGGTAATAATATGCAGACTTGATGGCGGAATCTCGTGGAAAATATTATTCGGCGAGATAACATTGTCATGCATAAGCGCATACGTGCGTAACTGGATCCAGAGAGGCGGAGGGTATGGATACAGGAATATGGGCAGGCAGATCGAGAGGGTCGATACATTTTCTCAAAAGTACGCAAGGGACTGTATAATGGAAGGAGGGCGAATAGGGGGCGGAGGGTGTGGGAGGGGGTCTGAAGGGCAGAGAGGAGAAAGGCGTAGAAATGGTAGTCGCGCTGCGCCACCCACCCCCGCGTCGTGCACCCCAAGAGAGAGAGAGAGAGAGAGGAAATGAGATAGCTGTTGCTCCACGAGCTGAACGAGAATCCAGAAACCAGGGAGGTAGGAAGATAGAGGAAACTCTTTAAGAAGAGTAGTCGTCTTTTCGTGACCTAGACAAATGCACTACTGCTACGCTTGTTTTTTCCGCATCCAGGGACATCGTGCCCGTTTGTTCCATTCGGGAGTCTTTATCAAATCGTACTTGGTAGCATCGTGTTCCTCATGTACGTGAACTTCCGCGAATGCTTTCAGATAATGCCTGTGAGATCTTCTTCAAAATATCTCGTACGACTTTCTCCTTGTCAAATTTCTCATCGAATTATTTCTCGAAGCATAATCTAGATTGTCTCAACATTTCTTTATCTGTCGATATACTTAGTAGCGACACATTATTTTACAGGTTCGTGTTTGAATCCAAATTCGAACCTAGGTCAGACTCCTTGAAATTTCCATTTAAGTTACGACTTAATTCTTTACTATATTATCTGTATACACGAGTCGTTTCTCGTTCGACGTGGGCATGGTATTATCTAGATCGTCGCTCACCGATCTCAATGCTCGGACGTTCGTCGTTCCGGAATCTCATTCGGCCGGATCCGTCGGATATCCGGCGCGGATTTGTTTGTCCTCAAAGTTTTCGCCGCACTACATCAACCGCACAGCGCCGGGTATATTCTCGTTGTAGTTGGGGGTTGTTGCGAGAGCGCGAGTGCTCGTCCGCCCGCGACTCCCCCTGTTATCGTTCGACGACTCAGCTGTTGCGAACTCCCTCATCCGCAAGTTCTCGGCGGAGAGCGAGGCGAGGAGAGGACATGGTCCGTCCTCCTTGTTGTCGAGACTATTCTACTCGGGAAATGCACGCGGCTGTATTGCAGTTTCGCAAAGTCGAGTGCTGGGACAGACGAACGACAGATTAATCTGTAACGGCTACAAAGTGGTAAGTATTCGCCATGGGCAGTAGTGTATACTGCGCTCGTGTGTTATAAAATTAGTATCGAACGCTCTGCTGGGTAATAACTAGGATAAGTAAACTCTTTAAAGGCAGTGTTAAAAATATTCAATACGTAAACTTAGTCGCACGCAGCCCTGCAAGTACTTTTACATAAAGTACATAAAGTACTTTGCCCAGCTCTGTCTGAAACGCAAAGTATCGTAGCCTTACTTAAATAATCAACGCAATTATTTGAGGGGCGCGCATCCATCATTTTAGGGCGAGCACAAACAATTACAAATAGCCACAGAATTGCAGTGCACTAAGACGTTGGCCATGCAATATTCCAAGCTCCCGGTAACCATCCTTCAACGCTCAGATCCATCATTCCTGAGCAGCCGGTAGTCCGATCTAATATCCACGATAGTATATCGCTCTATCTAGTTCAAAGCTGGATGTTTCGGAGGTCGAGATGCTGGTCAAGGGTTCGGCGTGGCATATCGGTGTATATAATCCAAATCCGTAGGCTAATTAGGGGTCAGTCGATCGAATTCCTGGTCGATGGTTATCAATTTGACGTCGACGTGGTCACGATACCCTAGTATATAATGGGGCACAGTTGATTGGGAGATGGGTCTCCAGAGTGTGTGTGTGTGCGTGTGCGTGTGTGTGTGTGTGTGTGTGTGGGAGAGAGAGAGAGAAAGAGAGAGAGAGAGAGAGAGAGAGAGAGAGA
Organism: Pimpla rufipes; assembly: GCA_963932165.1. NCBI lineage: Eukaryota > Metazoa > Arthropoda > Insecta > Hymenoptera > Ichneumonidae > Pimpla > Pimpla rufipes. The sequence goes on from OZ010630.1 coordinate 407,031, forward strand.
AGCGGAGAGGGTGTAAGAGGATCATCGTCCCGCGTTGCAGCGAGCATGGGGAACGGAGAACAACTAGCTATAGTATAATATATATAGTACACATAGCACAACTGAGTAGAGTGCAACGGAGCGCAGGGTCGGGCCTCTTCGATCGATGTACGAGGCGTTCCAGCGCGCGTATCTAAACATGAACAGAGGGAGACAGAGCGAGCCGCAGACGGCGAGAAAGTGAGACCGCTGCATTAGATATCTAGAGACGGTATAACCGAGACGCAGATAGAGATAGAGAATGAGAGAGTGAGAGAGAACCAGAGCGAAAGATTTCTCTCTCTCACTCTCTCCCCGGCGAGAGGGTCGAACAGTCTCGCGATAAAACGCGGGCGCAGGCATGCAAAATATTCCGTGTTGAGGCACAAACGAAATGCAAATGGGGCCAGGGCTACGCGTCGCAGACGTTTGGCAACACTGTTTGGGTTTCGTACAGCCAGCGCGGCGGGGGAGGGCTGCTGGCTGGCAGCTGGGTGGTGCCTTTCGACAAGGTAGGAGAGAGGGAGACGGAGAGCGCGCCTGTAGGACGCAGGATGAGAGACGGTGAGCGAGATGGAGGCGTTGTTGCTGGTTGTTTGTGTGGACGTGTGTGTGCGTGTGTATTTGTGTGGAGTGTCGAGTAGAGCGAGAAACTGACGGAGAATGAGAGACGGTACGAGAGACTAGCGCGCGTTGGGTCGTTGTACCGCGCGTTCCGTCCGTCAACACCTCACCGCGCCCCCGGCCAGGCGAAACTATAAAACACACGTGACACCCCTCGCGCACTACCCTCACCCCCACCCCTCCAACCCACGCCGCCGCCTGTTCGGCGCACTGACACCAGTGTACTAGCAGCGACGAAACTCCGCATCTGTACCTCCGTTCGAGCTGTATTTCTATGTGTATTCCCTCCTCCACGTACTGGATATATATACCCATTTTGCCTTTTCCTCCACTGGCGACGCTGTACTCGTTGTTACGACGAAAACTCAATTCCCGGTCTTTTCGTGTAGTAGCAGCGGTTCTCTTTTTCGTCTCAAGGTCAGGGATACTTGACCATCGCGCTACTCCACTATATACAGAAATACTCGGGTTCATCGAGGAACTTGCGTAATTCAAGGATTTCGAAGTAACTTATTGGTCCACATGATTTTTGCAGGTCGCCATTAATTAGTTTAATTAAATAATAAAATAAGATTCCAATGTAGGATAGTCTGGCAAGTCATCAAGAATTTTGGGAGGGGCGCCCATAACTAAACATTTCAGAAAAATCCTGCAAATTAGAACCTTGCAAATTGCTCCCTCTGTATTTTAGGCTTTTGATGAAGTTACCTCTATGAGGAAGTATGTTGATCAATTTTGGCTTACTCATAGAGAAAGCTTCGTCAAAAGTGTAAAATATTCAGGGAGCATTTAGAATGATTGCATTTAAAAATAATATTCAGGAAGTTTTAAAAAAGAAATTAAATTGTGGTAAAATTTCAATCATTCCATCGACTTGCCTCAAATTTATACTCAAGCTTTGGTTTATGGTAGTCGATGTGGGGGGTTAAATTAGAATGCCGTATCTCGTAATTTGCATGAGCAAGCACGAGAACAAGTTTTGTTAAAATATTTAAAATGCCATAAAATTTGAACGGCTGGACAGATCCGCGTCAAATTTGTACTTAAACCTTGGTCCATGGTTGTCTATATTTTAGTAAAAAAAATTAATACTGCAATAAAATTAGCAGCACTTCATCGATTCTTGCGAAATTTGATATAGATCATGGGTTGATGATAGTCCATTTACGTACAAAATTGCAGCTCGATGTCTCAATTTGCGGAAGTTATAGCGTGAAAACGAATTCTTCAAAATGTTCAAAATGCTGTAAAATCGAGATTTCCCAACCGATTTACGTCATCTACAATCGTAGTCATCCAAACGTTGTTCTATGATAACCCACTTGCGTGCTAATTTTAAAGAACATTCATTGAAAATGTCGACAGTTATCGTGCACACAATGAAATCTGCACATGCACAGGCACACACACTTACACATACAGACATTGCAGATGAATCACTGTTCTCGACGTTTTGGACTATTCTGAGTGTCATGATATGAAAATCTCGAAAAAAAAATTTCACGAAAACAAAGCTTTCTCTATGAGGAAGCAAAACGGCCCTAGATAGGTGCCAATGGTGTGAATTTCATGTTTTTTACTTCAACATGGACTTGAAAAAAATTCGATTGAAAATATCGTATCGTACTGTACGGAGTGCGGCGGTATAGTAGACATCAGTCGGGCACGGCATAGTTCGGACATCAGTGGTGAAAATGGAGGGTGCATGTTTCGCAGAACGTGTAAATCCTCGTGTCTCGACGTATTTGTCGTTTAATGTAGACATGTCTACGGTCTCTGATATGTAAAGCGTTCCCCACTTAGCTGCTGACGCTCCGGTATTCTACGTACGCCTTCTCGAGACGTCTGCCTGATAGAAGACATGTATGTCTTCGCCGACGTCCTTTACGCGTGTAAGATCTTCGTGTCTTCGATAGTTATTGCCACTGACAATAACGGGAAGAAATTCGAATTATCCCTAGAACTGAAGTTTCCAGACTCTGATTCATAATGAAATTTCGGTTATTGCTCGTCCTAAAGTACTTAATTTTCGTACATGGGATCCAATTTCAAGTGTATCCGAGTCTCATGACCGAAACATTTTCGTCAAACATAGCTCACATGTATTACCCGGTAGAAATTGATTTTACGAACTCATTGGTCGTCCACGAAGCGTCTGAGGTCGCCAGGCGAACCAGCAGTACTGATGTCGGCTTCCCCATAAAATGATGACGAGTGGGGTGTAGGAGTTGCGGCGCAAGTGGGCGGAGCGGTTGGGGGGGGGGGGGGGGGTGTCCGAGCATTTCGAGAAGGTAACGCGCCGAGCTCAGGATCAGCCAGCAGCGAAGTTACACGACGACGGTTCACAATCAGGCTTGATGCCAAACAGCTCCCAAGCGCTCGCGCGCTATTTCACTGTCTCTGTGTCCCTTTCACTCTCGCTCGCTCGGCGTATACATATCCCTTTGCTCGCCCAACCTCCGCCCGCCTCCCCACCGGTGGGATTGGTTGGCAATTACAAGATGCGCGATAATCCGCAGACTTGGCAACGAACGCCACTCGCGTTAACCCAGCGAGATTAACACTTACCTACGCGTAACTCTTGCCTACTCATCCCCGTACACACGGTTCTACCGAGCATGGTGTTTGCGCCAGTACGCAAGATCCCCTTATATATCTGCAATTGTATATGGTATTACCCAAATAAATGTTATATCAAAACATTAATATTATGCCAGATATAAAAAGTTTTGTCATCCCATTAAATAAAAATTCGTTGCAAACAAAAAATACCTGTATAAATTTAGCAGAGCAAAGTCTAAAAAAAATGTAGAAAAAATTCCTTGCAAGAAAAAATCTTAAAAAATATTAAACCAAATCCAACATATATTAGCTTTGTGAAAAAGCTCTAGTCGCTGGCACGCAAAAAGCTTGGCATAATCCAAATTGAAAACTTGGTACAGCTTGTGACGTTTTTATCTCACGCCCAAAATATTCATTAATTTATTTTGACAATGGACGGAACAAGTTCTTGAAATTATATTACAATGATGGCGTGCGAGTAAGCATGGGCATGAAACTCATTTTCTTCTTCTTCTTATGTATTCAAGTAGTAGAGAACTTCACACGAATGAAACTCAAGAAAGGAATCGAACGCATTGAAGTTCTGTAGTATTCGATAGTTACGGGAACCTCGGTTCGTTTCACTTTCGTAAGCCACACCAGGCAAGCGTAGTTACCGAGAAAGTCCCGCTTTGGGTTTTCTCACTGTTCTGCGTTTTATAATAACGAAAGCTCGTACGCGACCTTTCGCGCGAGAGAGGGAGGGAGAGAGAGAGGGAGTGAGTGAAATGGAGGGAGAGAGAGGAATTTTGCGACAGAGAGGGGAGACGTACGCGATCATTATCGAGCTTTCGCGGGTATTTGGCTCGAGTCTTCCGGCCGAAGAAGTCGATGCGGTGTAACTCGGCTCGAAGCGACGGGGGTCGAACTACCCGGGGATTAGAGTTGCTCCGGCAAAAGTCCCTGAATCTTGGGAGAGGGTGGACTGCCGTACATTGGCGAGGGACAACGAGGGGGACCGAATGGTCGACCCTCGTGGTCACGGAAGTTAGATTTATGCCGCAGGAATTACCGAACCGAGGATTTATGCGATTTTTTTTCCAACACTCGAGACAAACTGTGTACTACAGGTGAAAGACTTTTAGTTAGAGCTTTCAACTTTCATTGCATTCTCACAAATATCTGAAAAATAATAAGAATACCACGCGGTTAATTTTCCTCTATAGCTGCACGTAAAATAATGAGCTACTCAAGAGAGAGCATAATATCCCCCATCACCCTCAAAAACGTACGACCCATTTTTCCCGAAGTCGCTCGACAGACCGGGCCCAAATTCTTAGGTCACGTCCGAGGTAGCAAACTCAGAAATGGTAACCTGTCATGGCGTTTCAGACTCAGCCACCGTTATGCAAAGTAACGTAAAAGCATAATTGAATCGGAGAGCAAAGCGATGTTTCCACCTGCAGACTGCGACTGCACAGTTGTACGAAGTTTTTTTTTTTGCACCTACTCTCTGGGTATTCGCGAGTCGTTGAAGTTTAACGCGTGGGACGGCATTAGCCACGCGACGTTAAACCAGTACCCGTGTTAACGAGAAAACGCATCGGGTACACGGAAGCTTGATGTTCGCTGTTGGTTAGCTACCGGCGCTGCGCTCTCTGTAATGTGGAAGGCTGTTTACGGGCACACACACGAGCAGCAACTACATTGCGCTACTGCTATGTGCCACCGCGAGTGTGGAACGACGTGGAGCGAAGATGACGGGGAGACGGCTCCGTCGTGGCGCTGTCGATAACAATGACACGTAGAATGGACCCAAGCTAGCCGTGTTCCGGCTCAGTTTCTCTCTAGCCTCGACGTTTCTATCCCCGCGCGCAGCGTCAACGACGAGCCATAACGGCGGTTGTACGCGACACAGCGTCCGCTCCTAACGAGAAGATCGATGACACATCCGTGCGCGCGGCTACAGCCATCGCCACTGGTGCTGCTTTCCGTTGCATCTGCCACCTCGGCTATCTGCGCTTTCTGGTTGAATACGTCCTCGACCAACAGCCCCGTCTGTTACCGAACCAATGCCACGTCACTGGCCGGTGATTAGGCCCGTGCGCCTACGCCACACGAGCCAACAACCCACCGACGCCTGTTACTAAGCTATTGCAAGGTGTCTCTGGAATGGACGTGTCGACCACTGGTCCAGCCTGTGTATATATAAGGTACGGGCTACGTACATATGTAAATAAGCCGGAGAACCAAGGGTCGCTCATGCGCCCGCATATATACGCGCCCCCATGCACATAACGTTTTGCCGCGTGTGTAATACGCGTATATATTGGCCGTGCCCCGACCGTTCGACATCGACCCTACAGATTCGTGATTTAGCGCAGAGTCGTCCTTCAATTCGCGAGCCGGCCATTGCCGATTGGCAAACGATTTCTTTCCTGCGCCGGTTGCGGATACACCAGTCGAGAACGAGATTGATATCGATTGGCCGTGATCGTGAGCTACCGGTGACCGTGCGAAATAACTGCCCCCCACGGACACGGAGTATCGGACAGCTATACGAGCTGAACGCGTATAGCGGTGTATAGAGCGTCACTGTGATCATGTCTTTATCCTTACCGCAGGCTGTCGCTGGAAGTTGAGAATTTTTGGAGATCCAAAATTCGTTGATATTATGTTTTTGATGCCATTGGAGATAGCGTGGCGGATCTAGTAGTCTACAGATATATAAATAGTTATTCATAACTATTTATATATCTATAACAGGTCCTCAAATGCCAAGCGCGGAGAGGTTGGCATTCAATAACGAAGCTCTCGAATCCATAAAATCTTTAACGCCCACGAACGCCGCTTATTTTGCACCCGGTAAATGAAGTAATTTTCATTCTCATTGTCAGTGCAATCTGCACGCCAGAGTAGTTCTCACAGTGCAAAGTGCTTTTATGCATAAGAGCGCAGCGGTGCGGGTTCGTGTCAGCAGTCGATTCACGGTGTCTGACTTTGTTTCATGCACGCCGGGGATATAGTAAACGAATACTCGGGACGGTAGACAGGACTCTCTTGCGCGGCGGACAGGCGGGAACGAAGTAGGTACGTACGACGTGGAATATAAGAGAGCGGAACTTGTTGCTGTTCCAGCGAGCGTGTGGTACACGATTCGAAGCTGACTCTTTCACCTCACTCTTTCTCTTTTTTTCTCGCTCTCCCGTCGCCCCCTTCCCCGCGTTCTCATTCTGTCTCTCCCTCCCTCCCACCCTCCGTCCCTCTATCTCTCGTAGCAGCGGCGCCGAAGAAATTCGATGGTTTATTGGCTTTTTTCGGACGTGGGTGAACAACGGGGCTACCGAAAGGCGGGTGAGGGAGAGCGAGCTGGAGCTCGAGGGAGTGGAAACAACCCCTCGAGGGCGCTGCAGGCCGGGCTATAGACCGCGACACTCGCGTCCGCTTGTTTATGGCAGTGCCGATGCTGCGCGCGCGCCTCGCGCCACATGCCCAAGAAGACTTGTTGTTTTAAATTTGAACGGCTGCGTACAGCTAAATCCGTCCTGTGCACCTGTCGCCGAAAAAATTCTCGGCAACCAAACGTACACGGACTACGGCTGTATAATGGATACCTAGGACTCCCCTACGCCATTTATTCACGTACTTCTCTTTCCCTAACCCCACTGCTATCGACATGGTGTCGTCTTATGTGGGAACTTCGTTGCGTTTACTTGGGGGAGAAATGGAAGATACATGTAAAATATTGGAAATGTTATCAAGATATATTTTTGCATATTTCTAGCAGGTCATAAGATTTTGTCCGGCCCATTCTATCACGAGGCTTGAAGATATTGGTATTTTTATACAAGTTATTTAATGCATATCACCGCATAACTCCAGTAATCAAATTTCTGTGAATTATATGCTCTATGTAAATAAAATGTAGCAAGGATTCCTAAGCTGTGCTTTCGTCCCAATCTCAGGGTCTAACGCCCGCGGCGGCATTAATCGCGCCGGTAAAACGAAAGCGGCGTAATTAAGCGCGTTAAAGCGAGACCTCACAATGTTGTGCGACACCCCGGTCCTCTCTCTTTCTCCCTCGGTGTGACTACCTTCCTCGAAGGAACTTGACTCTAGCCGTTGGTGGGTGACACTGCGCGCGCCCGGTGGAAGCGAGAAATTGCACTAAAGGGAGTGAGCGCGGTGAGGAGAGTCGAGTAGCGTCGCCGCCGCGGAACGCGAAAGCGAGAGATAGAGACGGAAAGAGGAAGTGCCGGAAGTGCCGCACGCGCCCCGAGCGAGTCGACCCCGAGACAGAAACAAAGAAGCAACGCGCGACAAGGAGAGGAAGCTTCCTCGCCGTGAAACACGACAGCGCGCGGCGCAGTCGACGGTGAGCAGACGAGCTCCGCTCGCAGAGCTGGAGCGGAGAGCGTCGGCCAACCCTCGGGAAAGGAAAAGGGGCTCTAACACCGTAGGCCCGACTCACAATGCCCTCGGGGCTTAAAACTCACCCGCGCGCGGGTTAGATTCGCGCTAGTTTCTTGACGAGTTGCCAAGTCGCCGAGAGGGCTAGCGAGGAGGGACTCTGCCGTCTCTCTGTGTGTCTCTTCCATCTCCTTTTGTCGAATTCGCGCTGGGATGAACGAGAAGATAGCATTCTCTGCAGCTATCGCGCTATAGCTCTGGTACTCATCCCCGTGACTCCCTCCAGCTTGCCCCCTCCCCACTGCACGCTCCTGGCACTATCCCTGATGGTCGGGCGACGGCGACACCGGGGCTGCCGGGACTGACACAAAGCGCGAAAGAGAGACCAGCAGAGAGGCATCGGTTCGGGCGTCGAGAACGCGACGAACACCGGCGAGGCGTTTGATCCGTTACCCGGCCGATTGAAACGGTGCCAATGAAGCGGCGGCAGCCACTGCCGCTGCCGCTGCTGCTGCAACGCCCGTGGAAAACTGCAAGGTACAAGCTCCAAACCGTTGCAGCTTCGGCTTTGAGTAACGGCGACAGCTTTAAAGGTCGAAAAATTTCGATAGCGCCTATGTGTATTGGTGTAAGAGTTTGTGTAAGTGAGTCGGCGTGCGTATGTGTGCGTTTGTGCGTGAGTGTGTAGTATCTAGCGCCTCTTGCACTGCGTCTCTGCATTATTCCAACACTTTTTTTCACTTGCCAATAAAAACGAAGATTGAGAGCCGTACACAAATGTATCTGAAAAATCCATTTTTTTTAAAGATAAATGCCATATGTAAAGACAATTTGTATATAATCTTTGGGCACATTACTCAACGCTAAAATAAAAGATGCTGCAATTTTTATCTTGTTCGGTCTATTCGATCGAAATATACCATGTGATACGGACGTCCGGATTACAGAAAATCGTATCTCAACATTAAAAAATGTTTATTAAGGGACTTTTTCTATTCTACGCCACCAGGAATATGTATTTCACTGTGTTTAACAAATGTGCTGTAAAAAAGAATGGATCGATTTAAATTATGCTAATATTTTCCTATAAAAATATAATTTAGGCGCATGCAGACCAAATTTAACAAGCACTTTTGTGCGTATTTTCAAAACATGATTGCCTGAAAAGAAATAGACCGTCGAAGTTACATATTTTCGGATGTGAAGAAATTCAGGACATACGCCGACGGAAAGAAAAAAACGGAAAACAGTGTTGTAGTGAGTTCACGATGCACCGGGGCACGTTTCGGTCGTCGCGGAATCTCAAAAATTGTTCTTCCGTACGTGAGAATCGAGTCGTCGACCAAACCGATTTATCACTGCTTCTCGGCTGGCGCAAATTTGAGGACGATTCGCGCGATCTTGAGCCTGGCCAACGGACGTGTCGGTCTCTCTCCCTCTCTCTCATCTAGCCAACTATTGGGGTATCGCACGAGCAGAGAAGAGAAAATTCAAGACGTTTATACGCGATCACACGGAAGCTCCGAGCGAGCTTCCAGCAGGGCGTGCAGTTGCACGGGCAGGGCAAGGACCAGTCTTAGCCCGGTCTGTGGAATTTCCCGTTCTCACGGTCTCTCTCCGACACACGGAGAACTTGGGCTTTCGGAAAGCCGCGCACGTACGTCCAGGGGATAGAAGCGTCCATCCCTGTAGGTGGCTTGGCAATGATCGCCACCCGGTGACTGTGCCAGCCATTAACGGACACATGTCTCTATCCAGACTTTGCCAGGAGATCGAGAGATTTATCGTTTCTTTGCCAGAAAACCTCGACAAGTCAAACCTAACTCGGCGTCGTGGCAAAGTGTTCCTCTAATCGTCCGGAAAACATTTGCCGTCGTAATTGCCTCGCCCTTGAGTTCTCGCTGTTCGATGTTAATCAGAAAGTGTTGAAATTACGCTTAAATACTGTTCTGAAACGATACGCTTTATGGCTTTCGTAATGCTTGGAGATTGCTTCAAGATTAACTGATAAACGTAATGAAATAAAGCGAGATGGCTTAAGTGATTAGGATCAGAGGATTGAACCTGTAATGATTTTCTTTTAAATTATTAAATCAGAATTATTTTCGAAGGGAAATGATAGTGAAATTTATATTATAAATATATTGAAATTTATATTCAAAAGAAGTTATTACCGTGATGAAAATTATTATAAGTTGTAACCGGGATTTTTCTATGGCCCTCGATCACCTTCGTTCTCGAGCTGTCCGCTACTAATTTACAATTTAAATACCGACAACAATCTCGCAGTTCCGTGAACAACAAAAGAGCCCGACGTACGGGTACTCACGGCCCTCACTGGCGCTGATTTCCTGAAGTTCTTTAATGTCCTTTTTTCCCGAAGTTCGGCAGCCGATCGGAATTGCACTCTGACATGACAATTTAATTCTGATAAGACACACGTCCGCCGTCGACCACAGCCTGTCACGAAGAGCGCCGTAGATCGTGGCCCTTCCGATGATCTGGACGAATGATCCCCACCCCGGTAGGCTAATTGCCGAAATTAACCGGCGTGTGCCGATCGTGCTCCCGATTGACCGCCCTTACGGCGCTTCCCTACACCTCGCTGCTGCCTTATTTATGTCAAGAAAATCTGCCCGCGATTTTCGTATTTCCGATAGCTACCAGAGTGTCGATTGACTGAGACACTACCTGGTAATCCGGCATAGCTGTTGTTTCCGGATGCAGAAAAATCACGAAATTGCTGACAGCTGAATTGGCCCCGCCTCAGCCCACAGTGACGGCGACTCCCAGGGTTTGACATGGCCCCGGAGCCGATACTGAAGGTCACCCGGTAGACGGCGACAACGAGGATTTTCCGTGACCCTCTCTCAGTCCTGAGGCTGCTCCGCGGCATTTAATTGTCACCACCAGGCGACGAGTCCCACCATCTAACGTGGCAGACTGTGCCCTAAAGTCGGGCGAAGCAGCATGTCTCAGCCGTAATTAATGACTGATGACAGCCCCCGCCTCAATTTTTGGACTCTCACGACGAGGTGAACGATCTCGCCGCGTAATCCAACCTGCGGTTAGCGTCCACTCCAACCAGCAGGTGAGGTCCTCATAAACGGATGCCCCTCGGGATCCTCAGTTCCTCAGAGCCGGTGTTCATCCCGGTGACCGGATAACACCCCCGACAGCGACGATGTGGGCGATGAAATTTTCGTAAATGAATCAAAATTATACTCAAAATAATTCGCCAGTGAGATGCCGGGAATTAAAAGAAAACAAAAAAAAATGACGGCGGAAAATTAACGGAATAACGGCAAAAACTATTAACAATGCTATCATAAAAGTAATAAAAAAATAATTCTTAAATCTAAATGCCCCTGGAAGAGCTCGACAGCGGACGTGACGGTGTTTTTAGGCCTCAAATCGGGTCTCGACAGCAATCGTAACGGGGGGGGGGGGGGGAGGAATTCACCACGTTACAAAATAAAATAACAGGAATTTCAAATATAATTTGATGTGGCATTATATTTATCCTTCGAATATTATATTTTATACTTTTACTCACTCATTCTTCATAATAATATCATGCATACATAAAAAAATTGCGATTTATAAATGTACAATAAAAAACTTATCTTGTGAAATTGCAAATGTCGTTGGCTCGATTCTTCCGGATAGTACGACAATTCGACATGTGTATAGGGCACGTCGAAGTTGATTGGATGCAGATTCCGGATGATATCCTCAACGAAAGCAGGTGGAGATGACGAATAATTCCACTAATGAAATATATGGATCGATAAGCCTGGGCCCAGGATTTTCGTGACCTTCCGTTGAGTTAGAGTCGATTCGATCCGTCTTCGTCGACTGTCCGGCAAGAAGAGAACGAGCTTTGCCGAAGTACTTGCGACGTACCAGCAGTACCTTCGCGAGTAAATTTCGTCGCAACCCCATTGGTCGATTTTCGTGCGACATAATTCGGGCACTCGGTAATTATCGTATTTAGTCGCTCATAGTAACGTTCGCGCGTCATTCAAAACCGCTGATTTCTTACAAACCAGGATTTGAATGTGGGATTAGCAGGAAGATAAAGTAGTAATATAGTAATATAATGACATAAAGTGAGAAAAATGTCTTTGACGTAACATTATATTTTTATATCATTATTCGGATGTCCCAGTATAGTTTTGGCGTAGTATAAATAAAGTACAAGAGGACAGCAATAAAAAATCTTAATTTTATCTTAGACCGTATTCCATCCCATAAACGGTTCTTTTTTCAATTTCGCGTTTTCTAATAGGCTGATACTTTATGAGGGAAATAAAAATACGAGGTACGAGCTAATGAAAACGGCGAGTTATCGCGTTCTTGCACGCGACAATTTTTCTATCCTGCGATATCTGGGTTTATGAGAAGTAAAAAAAGAGGAGCCACCGTTCATTACCTTCCTATATTGGAAGCAGGGACCGTGGGGGCGGCGCGGTGAGGTATATCCCGGGGGCGACGTTTCTCCGGATCAGCCGAGCCAGCCCTCGAGTGCTTCTGGATTATCTTTAACGGCCATTAAACGACGCTCTAAAGTTTCGAGAGTATCGGAGACGTCAGCGTCTAGTCGGTTTAGCATTGAAGAGGGCGGCGGGAGTTGCCTCCGGGACCCACCCCTTAAACTCTAATATAGCTATAGGAGTCGGGACGGCAGCCGTAAAACAGTGACACAGCTATCGGTCGCCCAGGCGAACTTTCTTCCTTGCTCGAACGATCGGGATAATTAACGGACCCCGTGGAAAGAGCTTTTCTTTGGGTTTTACCGAGGCCTCGCAATGCTCGGCTATGTGGGGAAGCCACAACTTCGGATACTTTTTACATACATTGTAAATGTGTAAAGGCATAATATCACGGGTTCACACAAGCTTATACATTTTTCGAACTCTCGATATCGTCATAACTCAACTTACGCTCGCGTTGAATTGTGGGTATCGCTCAGACAATAGACCATGCAAATTAATATTATAACGAGATAAAAATTAAGACTATTTTCGTTTGTACAATCACAGTTAATTGAGAAACGTTATTTCATACTTTACGGATATTTCATAACATTTGGGAAATGATGAAAGGATATTTGAAAAATTATAAATTTTTATTCGTCAAATTAGGATAGTCCCTGTTTGAAAAAACTTCATGAGTAAAGGAAAGCATTGTTTTAGTTTCATTGGTGCTGTGATTGGTCCTCACAGTCGCAAGCGCTGTAACCAAGTAACATATCAGGCGTTGCAGTGATGATTAGTAAATAAATAAAAGTAAACAAAATTCAGTCGTATATTGTGCAAGTCGGTCGGCCGGTCGGTCGTTTCGCTGTGCATAAATTTTCGGAGAAAAATGGGTTTTACGATCACGTGCAAAGACTGAGTGCCTAAAAATGGCTAGACATTATTTTTTAAATTAGAAAAATGTACCGAGTCGAAGAGTTTTGCACAGTCTAATCAAGTCCGCACACTTAAAATTAGGCAGTAGAAGGTAGAATTCAATGATCAGTTCCAGTGGATAATGGTGAGTGGCGTGGAGGATGTTGTTCTTTTGACGTATGTGTCTCCGCGGCATCTAGACCGCGTTGTCCGGCGCCCACGTCGATAAATCGAACGCGGGCGCCGATTCCATTGCAGCGGACGATTGTTATGCAAAAGTGGCGAGCTTATGCTCGATGTAGAGCAATTCAGCAGTCGGTTGAGCACAATGGACCGTACCAGAGCCGCCGGACGGTCGAGGCGCGTGGGTATAGGTACAGAGGACGCTACAGGAGAGCGTTCGCACGCGTAGCACGAGTGAGCGTACGAAGTATGCAAATTTTAGTCGCTTCGCGCTCGTCGCCGGCGTGGCCCGACAAAAACAATAAACGAGAGCGATTGCATGTGTTCATACGTCGATGCACCCATAAAAATATCCAACAGCGCATACACGCGGCAGCATCAACCGCGCGACGAGGTTGTTGCTGAAACTCGGGTCCGCTCGAAAATGTCGGGGGTTTCAGTTTCGTTCTAGCTCCCAGCGCCATTATTTAGCGATACCGAAACTGTCCGCATATTATGCATTCCGGACTGATCGTCAACGAATTTATGAGCTGCAGATAGTCCGCGGCACTTTTCGCCAGAAATTCGTTCTCCATTGTTTCCGTCGAACACGTGCACTACTTTTATTCGCTTTCCATAGAATGTTTGTAACCGATGTTAATCGAAGCTCCGGCAGTTTGATAGTGAAATTCAATTTTGTGCATTAACAAAAAATGTAAGCATTTTGTGCATTAACGATTTTTGGCACTCCGACTGAGAAAAAGAAGAAGCGGGTTTGGTTGGTTCAATCAAATTCGGCGGTCACCGACTGTCAAGGTAATGTGAACACCACAATTTCATCGCTAACAAAACCAACAAAATCATCAATTTCATCTGCAAAGTCGTGCGGAAGTCAAATATTGTTGAAGACAACGCAGCGCTGTGCAAAGGAGAAAGAGCGATCCCCACGATCAACTTGCCAGAAGAAACCGGAAAGCTCTGGTGTTAGCGGTCGCGAAAGTGGGCAAGAAAAATGGCAAGGATTGGTCTGGAAGATCGAGGGAAGCGAATTACCTGTCGGTGTACTCGGGAGTGGAGCGAGGGGGGGGGGGGGGGGAGGGAGGGGGGCAGCCCAGGAAGTATAGCGGGTATAGCGTAGCACCAGCTGGAGGGGGGTGGGGGGTTTGACGCGCTTTTCTTTTCGGGTTTCGCGCGAGGCCTGACGCTGAATGTTAGAAAGGCCGACGTCTTCCTTCCTTCGGCCATTTGCTCCCCGTCGGTGGTAAATATGAGCGGTGCTTCGTTTGGACAGAGAACGATAGCTCCGACAACTTATTCCACGGGCGTTGTTGGGGCGCGCCATAGTTCCCGTGGGGGAAGTGAGCCAAGCTCAGCGGGGCGGTGGGGGTTGTTGCGGCGTTAGCACTGTGGAAAACGCGCCATTCCTTTTTCGCGCCCAAAGAGGGTCCTTGGGCTTTCCCTAGCAATCAACGTCTATGGCGCCGAGCCATCGTTCTTCCCTCGCTTTACGCAGCCTCGTAAAAGATGCTTGTTACGAGCGGACGAACGAAATGACAGATCATAAGTCGGCGCTCACGGTGCAAAACATTTTGCGTGGCGTCTCGCCTGACTTCAACAATCGAGCGTGTATATCCATCTGTATCCGCACATTCATATATGGAGCCTTCAAACATTTTTTATTGCGACGGAAATTTCATTCGGATTCTCGTGAGAGAACGGCGGTTTTTTTGGCAACGAGTTGCCGATTTATCTGGGTTAAATAATTGCTAACCGATCTCTCCGATTAACGATGAACAAAGCCGAGCACGATGAATAATGAACTGAAAATAAAATAATTTCACGGAAAAAATCTCCGCACTGAAAAAGGAGATTAATTAAAAACAAATCGGTAGATTTGTTTGTCGTTAAGTATGAAAATCTACCGACTACTTCATGCGAGTCTTGAGGTGACAATCGAAAGGAGAACTCAGCACCAATAACGGCGTTGACGTTGCAAGATTTCTACATTTACTACTTCTGAAAAAGGCTAGAGCAAGGTCAGTCTATCTCTGACGAAGTTGACATAAACATTGACATATCAAATGATCGTCGGTTTATCTCTATTCTCGTGAAACGCAAGGGATGTAACTTACGTGCTAGCGCATCGGTGCGATAGAGACATTCGTATCCTTTATCAGGGTTGCGCTACAACAACGACGCTGTAGGGGCGTAAACGTGCTTTCTGGGGTAGCGCGAGAGCGGCCGCCGGGAGGAAGGAAGGAATTAATGGACGACCCTTTCGAAGAAGAGAGCGCAGGTCAAAGCAGTCATATCGGGTTTTATGCTCCTCCTGGGAGCCCGAGCTAGTTGGTCTGGCTTTCGAAATGACATCCAGTAAGCCCGGAATTATTATCCCTGCGTGCTTCGTCGTCCCGGTCGTACCCAGGGTTACCGGTTCATTATTAAACCAACTGTACATCGTAATTAATTAATCTCATATACGCCACACATCCGGCACATAATGTACAGCCGTTGTGACGACACTACGAGACAGCAACATCGATCGGCGTAAATCCATGATTATCGAAAAACTACGCGCAACGTGAGAGTGACGTGACTAATTAAATCCAGCCGAATTTCGATCACGAAACACAAAGAGAAATAGTTTCATTCATTCAACGAAATCCCTTTGATATCTCGGCCTACGAAACGTTTCTTTGTCGTCAGTCAAATAATATATTGAAATTATTATTTCTTTGGACCGAATGAAAATTTTTGTTTCGTTGATACGTGTCCACGCTGTTAAAAATGTTATGAAACTTACAACATTTTTACTATACGAAGCTGAATGAAATTTACGAACCAAATTAACCAAGAAAAAATGATCGAGCCGAATGGTTTCTGAGGACGCTTCAAAAGCACAATAAAATAAGTCTCGATTTCCGTTCACGACCCCTATAAGATTTCGAGCATCCTATCTAGTGCTTTATTTTTTATGAAAATTGCCAAACAAATTAAAAAAAAACTACTTTTTCTCCCGACTCCGCTAAAATAACCCCATTTCGTGTCCGCAACGCAGGCGGAAAATTTCTCATTTTTGACAAATGACTTAGGCATGCGCAGTCCGCTTTCATTCCCCAGGGAGGTAATCCGCTCATTCTAGCCCGGGCGAGAGTAGTGAAAACCGTACTACGCATGCGTGTCGTCATTAGTAAACAAGCAACCCGGCGCCCCCTCGGGGCGCCGGGTTTCCTGTTGGGAGGCTTCGCCCCCCAAGCCCCCGATTGGGGGGCTCTGCAAATTTCCCGAAAACAATGCTTCCTCAATGAGGAAGCAGAAATAATGTAAAAAAAATGCCTTTGCGTTAAAGTAATTTAGAAGTACGCAGCAAGTATCAGAAAAATTGTTCTTGCGACTGTGAAGATTGAGATCTGTACATACATTTTGACCTGAAATACTGTATCATGGTAGTGTTAACACTATTAAAAAATTATCTGAAAAATAATTTAAAAAAAGTGTTTCAGAATTAAGGTAATTCAGAATTATGTAGCAATTTTCAGCCAAATTCATCTGTTGACTGTGAAGAATGTGAGCCGGACACAATTTTAGACTCCAAAATGCCAATTTTCTTGAAATAAACACCTCTATAAAAACAGAGAATAATTTCCTTACTTCATGGACATACTTCACAATGCTAGATTAAGAAATATTCCAAATTTCAACTTGTTCGGTCCATTCAGTCCAGACCTCCTGAGTGATACGGACGTCCGAATAACACAAAATCTAGTCTACGCAGCCAATCATATTTAGTCATGAAATTTCTATATTCTGTTACACCAAGATTATGTATTTTACTATGTTTAAGAAATCTGCTGTAAAAAAAGTAAATAAATTGAATTTATATTAACATTTTCCTATGAAAACGTAATTTAGTCGATGGAGCGCGAATTCAATAGGCACTTTCTGCGTTTCTTCAAAACGTGAGTGCCTAAAGATGAGCTTATTTTCCGTTTCGCTTTTCTCCCTTGTAACGCGATGTACTAATTCCGTTTGAATTCGGTGCAGCCGTCTTTTCATTGCTGAAATAAAATCAACTACGCGCACGAAAGAAGTGAGCGACGTGAACTTTTAATCGATGCCAGAGTTACGTTCGTGCTGCCGAGTAGGTGCGATACAGTCGGTGTACCGATGTCTGGGGAGTATAAGGCACGAATCCGGCCACATGACCCACCGAGGACTGACGCCCGCGCGCTCGTTCATCTTTGCTGCTGGATCATTTGCATATTAACGAGATTGGAGCTCGTGCGCGAGGCGTCGTCGCCGCTAGGTGCCAACGCGCGGAGTCAACGCTCTTCGTCCTCCTATCAGCCTCGTTCCGCGTACCTGGAGCTCATTAAAATTAATCAACCGGTATCCAGGAATTCTAATTACGAAACCCCGATGAAAGGCTGAATTGTGATATCGAAAGGAAAATCCACAGAATGCTCTAGCCTGCAGAGTTTTCCTTCAAAAGCTACGGCGGCTTTTCTCTTATATGAATTTGGCGCAGTGGAATAATTTAATTTCATCGCGATGCTCGGCGAGTATTACGGGCGAAAAGAAACGAGTTTCGGCGTTGCGACAAGGCGTATATGCGGCGTGGAAGTAGGCAGAGAATGGTGCGCGGGACAACGAAACGACGAGCTAGCGAGGGTGGGCTTGCTGTTATCTACCAGGGTTTCTGCCGTTTAGACCTCACGAAGACAGCCATTTTTTCAACTCTCGTTTTCCGAAAACGGTAATTTTAAAATTTTATTTTTAGACGCTGCTTAAGCGTAAGACAAGTGAACATTACATTTACACGCTATTCAATGCAGACGTAAGGGCAAATAAAAATTCGATCTCGTTTCTAAATCAAAACAATGCTGTGAGCCTTAAGCCATTATATCTAAACTTGTTAAACTTGTTTTAGACTAAGATTTTCACTAATTATGGATTAAGACGTGCATTTTTTTTAATTTTTTCATCATTGAGGAAAAAAATAGTCCTTATAATAAAAGTAAACTTTTTTTACCGTCTCGGGCCCCTTAAGAAAATCGCTAGGAACTATTAAGAGAAAATCAGACCTGATATATCATGTTTGGGATATTCTGTACACCCGTCATAGGTTACACCGTTTTGTAGTTTATACATTGGCTGGGGTACGAGGGTACAGGAAGTCGGAGAGATGACCGTTTCTCGTGCCTGATTGCTTCATCACTTAGTTTACGTGTCTGCTCGTTACCAAGATGAAGAAGTGGGCGAAGGCCGAGGGGGGACAGCGAAACGACGAGCGATAGTGTAGCCGGCGAGAATCCACCGGAGACTGAACAGTTCAGACCTCACGGAGTCTTAATAACTTCAGGAAGCTGCCGTTACGTTTGGTGTGCACCAAGCGCGGAAAGCCCCGGCGCGGCAACCCGCGAGAGACTGGTATTTTTATATTTCCGACGGTGACATTAAAAATCCGGGGCTAAACTTTCGACATACATTTAAGTTAAAGCCCGGGGGTTTGGCGGACGGCGGGGACGCTCGGGACGCTTGCAGAACGCTGTCTCTTGAATAAAAATCACCTTCAATGGCGCACTTTACTTTAGTGCCCTAGCGCGCTCCCTCTCTCGCTTCCTCGCGAGGAGCACGTGGGAGGGTGCGGCTGCTACACTGGCGCGGCGGCGCGGTGGCTCTTCGGGCGCAGAACTGAAGAACAAGAGGAAAGCACGCTCGAGGAAACTGCCGGCTGACTGAAGAGTGTGGGCTGGCTGGCTGGCTCGGGTGCGCGGGAGCAGCGAGGAAGAAACGCGCGAGCGAGACTCGAGCATATTGATATCGGTAATAGGGTAAATTAGATAGCGTCACGGTCGTGGACTATCGGGGTGAACTATGCGGAGCCGCCATTCGCCTTCGATATTCTTATTCTGCAGCCTCGACTCTCTGTAACTCTCCGCATTTTGCACGGAGAGGGATTCGCGGGTACTTGAGTCTACCAGAAATGCCGATTCAAACTCGACGCCCATTTTTTATTTCAAGTGGCGATGTATACTTCACATTATTCAAATGTTCTACTGTAATTGCTCTATCACGGCCTGTGTTATTTGTCAAACATCGACGGTTTGTTAAGCTCCTTATTGATTGATAAAGACGCGTGGATAACGTGACGAATTGGTATTTTATTCTTCTGGATTATCTTTCTTTTTCTCAATCACGTTTCGAAAAGACGCATAAATATGCCTATTGAATTCGTGCTCCAAGCGAATATATTACGTTTTTGTAAGAAAATGCTAACATAATTTGAATTTATCCATTAATTTTTTATTTTTACAGCAGATTTCTGCTGTAAAAATAAAAATGGCGGGATTGGGGGCGAAGACCCCCATAAAAAACGCGGCGAACAGAAGGGGCACCGAATTGCTTGTCTAAATTCGGCGGCTAATATTTTAGTTGAAAGAAATAGTAGATAATTCGAAATCATCCGAAACAATTGGAGTGCTTTTAAGAGTTGCGTCAATCACGTAAAAAAATAGCAGGCCCAATTCAAAGGGTCAAGGGTCGGGCGTAGATAGAATTGGTAGAGTACGCTCCGTATCGAACGAACGCTTACGATTTCTATTTTGCCGTGACTCTTTCTTCACTTAACGCCGAATGAGGGATCGAAGAGTGCGCCGAGTGTGAAAAGTAGTTGGATCCATTGGCGAAATAGAAAGGAGAGGCAGAAAGGTGAGTATAGAAAGGTCTGATGGAGGGACGTGAGTAGACGCGACTGGCGCTGCAGGATCCAGTGGGGTAAAGGAGGAGGTGGCCGGGCGAAGGAGGGAGTCAGGAAGGAGGCGAGGTCGACGTTCCGTACCAGAAGATCACTTTACTCACGCGCTCTGGTCGGCTTTATGGGCCGAGACTTCGCGAATGGAGGAGCCTCTGGAAGCTCCGTTTCCGACCCCCAACGTGCTTTCGCCTCGCGAACGACCCACAGGACGAGGACTCCAGGCTCGCCTTTTCCTATACCTCTTACGCTTTCTCAGCTATATACCCGAGTCTGCACTATCAGCAACTCCGCAGTAAATTGTTTTTCGATATATATATATAGTCGACCGCACACACCTTTCCCGCGTACGAGATAAGATACCGCGTCTTACCGGATGAAAACATATTGACGGTGTAACGCATTGATACATCGGAAGTGCGCGAGCTGAGTACTGGGATCACGATAGGCTTGAGGTCAATTCACCCGCCTGCTTCTTTGTACCCTCATTTCAGCGCCAACATTGCACGCCTTCATGTCTCATTTCCTAAGTGCATGGTTTTATGAAAAAATAAAAATGTTTAAAAAGCTTCAGAATAATTTATAAATAATCTCGCGTTATTTATAAAATGTTTACGCAATAACCGACCATGAACTCTCATCTTGTACAATTTTTTCCATTTTTAACGACATTTTTTCGAAAAAATAGCTTTAAAAATCATCGGAAACGTTTGCGCACTTTGAGTCATAGTTAAAAAATATTGATATCTATATCAGCATTTTATTAGGACGATTTTTGAGAAAAATTTCAAATTTGTTATTAGGGCGAATAAATTTTAATTAAAAAATGCATGGAAAAAATGGCAGTACAAAAAAAATTCAGTGTTTTTTCGATTATATAGAATAGTATACAAAATGATGGAGCCAATTGGAAGGGGTCAGGGTTGAACGCTTGCGAAGTTGGCCAGGAATACCTCATATACGAAATCGCGGTCTTCACGGGTTATAAACTGGTAGGTAAATATAATAAATACAGGCGACGTGGTCTCGCGGCTGCGGTTGTTTGCATATTTCAATTTCCTCCACACTACACCAGCATCGCTCCCGAGTTGCCGCAGCTCCATTCCGCGCGTCTCAACACCCAGTGGTCTTTCTGTTCAGCGTGTTCTACTCTTGACACGTATACACACATCATCGTATCTCTTGAACCAGAACCCATTAGTATTATAGATCGTGCGTACGGAAAATATCTCACTAATCGGTGAGTTGAGAGCAAAATCGATAGATTTAAAGATGTTCTTCGATCACGATAACTACGAAAAACCAGTAAAAATGTAATCCCCATGATCGCCCCAAAAATGTCCCGAAGGGGTATAGCGTGGAACTTATTGCACTCGCTGTCTCAATGTCACGAATCTCAGACCCTCACCGTGAATTTATTTCGTTTGCGATACTATTGTATGTGAACAAATGATGTCACTGGATTACTCATCTCCCATCAACGAGGCTCGACAGTTTCCATTCTTGGTCGTTCAACGAAATGAATTCGAAGAGTGAAGAGGCGCGCATAGTCGGCGTCAGAAGCAGTAGTTTCGTCCTGGCAGACGTGGAAATAGTAAAGCCGGGGGTCGTGTCGGGAGGGTATATCTCATCTCATAAGAGAATATAGTATATACCAGTGAAGGGACAGTGGATAAACTCGTAGAGGGCAGTGCGCTATTGGAATACGAACGGACGAGGACAACGACGCTGAAAAGAGGGGGAAGGATCTCGTTGTATCGATCGGCGTCATAAAATCCATTTTATGAGTTGGACGCTGTCCAGTGACTGGTATATTAGCCGTCGCATTGCCTCGCAAATAAAACGCTCTTCTGCCCTTCCGAGCATCTCTCGTTCCCAGTGTGACCCTTGTCTCTGTACACTTCGACTCAACTTTCTCATTGGTTGGTTTCGGCCATCGACTCTTCTGGCCTCAACTACTCGTGAGTGTTTTTCCAGCTTCGGTACACAATGAAATCGAAGATTCTGATGAGCTTGAATATCCTTAAGGGATAATATTATAATCATTGGGTAATGCGGCCCGTAAACATTTTAAAATTCATCAGACTTGGACTGAAATCTATATAGGGGAGTGAAGCTAAAAGCTCCGAGACCTTGCGTTAGAGTTTCGTGAGTATCGAAAGGTTAGCGCGTTGCCTAATGGAATTACGGGATACCGTTGCGCAGCCGGCGTGACGGGCTAGCTGGCGTTGGTCGCTTCGGAAAATTGTCAACGACCAGCAGGCGGCAATAGCGCAGCGTGTCCGCACGGACGAGTTGCAACGACGATAATTAATCCCAATTGAATTAATTAAGGCCGCTGGTGCGCATGCGATCGAGCCAGGGAGTACAGACAACATGGTATGAAAGGGGGTAGTCGGATGTCAGATGAAATTAAATGCCACCGGGGATCGCATGATGGCTGTATCGTGACTTTTTGTCGCGATGGGACCGTCGGCATTTCCTGACAAAACCGCCACCATTACCACCACCACCCCTACCATTAGTGTAGTAGACCAGTACACACTATGCTTTTCTTGACTCACGGTGTAGCGTGCGATACGAGGAACGCGTGACGACCCACCCAAAAGATAGCGAGTCGTTCACCGACCTTTTCCCTTGGCCCACGGCGTCTGATACCGTGCGGAGCATTTAATGCGAGCTGTAAGCGAGTTAACTCTGATGCATACAAGAGATTTTTATATTATAATCACGGTTATGGTGGACACGTTTTATGAATACTGCATGTTTAATTGTTTTCTCTTCGTGTCTGCGTTAACCGCATTGTCGAGGTCATCAAACTTTGGTGAATTAATATTAAATCATTATTAACATTGAAACGCGAGGAATAAACTTTTCTAGAAACAGAATTGAATCTTGGTAACCAATTTGGACCTGCGTAAAGTTCAAAATAAAAAATATATATTTTTTGGCATTGAAAGGGTAATTCGAAACCCTTTCAATCCGTAGATATATGGCAATCTAGCGTTACGTCGTAGGGCGAAAAATGAATTTCGACAAAAACACGAAAATAATATCGTAGAAAATAAAATTATACTTTGAAATTCCCTTGAAGACCCCTCGGCTTTGGCATTGCGTCGTATGCCGCGTCCGGTCATCAGAGATAGCTACGCGGGCGAATATTGTACATTTTCAAAACGCACCACCGTGACCAGATAAGAAGTGCAGCTAATTGAGCTCGCATTAACGGGAAAGTAGCGTACTCAACGGGTACCGCGATGGGGAAGGGTGGTAGCGGGGGGGGGGGGGGGAAGAGAGGTGAATTCGCGACTTGGAGTGAGAGCGTAGACTTCCTTCCATGTGGTTGATGGATAAGCCGATTCCAACCAACGATAACCGAAGAGTGTTCCCACCCCCTCGTCCATCGTGCGGACGTTCACGCGGAATCGAGGTCGATAGCGGGTCTCGGCTGTCTCCACCACGGTGAGTCTGTGTACTGGTACCTCGTGTCCAATGTCTGGTGGCACGCGATTTCATCCGATACAGTGAATCCGACAAACTTTTTGAAGAATTTAAAGAATTTTTTTCAAGAATATATCGTAGAATATTTTTTTTGTATATAAGTGTTTGCAGAAGGATATTATTACAGTATGAGGTACAGACGAATGAAGTCCCGAGGGAAAGAGAAATACACGAATGCCTGGAGGCGTGACCCCGCGGGTTCGAAACTTTCCACCGAATCCTCGAACGAGCGAACACTCGACACCGAGCGTTGCCAGTTGTACACACGTCCGCCGTACTCACGCAATTCAGGGAGAGATGTCTGACGTTTAAACATTTTTTTGATTTTGTTATTTCCAAGTGACAAAACTACTGATAGCCTTGTTTGCAAAAAGGGCTTTTGCTAACGAGAATTAATGCTTCACATGGTGCTCTTCACTTAAACTAAAAATCAACTGGAAGATATTTCTTCGAAGGTGAAATTCGTTGTCATGGCTGTTACAAAAATAGTTACATGAATTATAAGCTGATAGCTGTATCTGTGTTGTTACCAGGACATCCATGACTTATCTGAGTATATATAGTTACGTTTGGCCATCCCATCACGAATTACCGGATGACATCTATAGGACACGCTGGAAACGAGTTCCCGGTGGGGCTGCATGGAGCGCGTTGCTAGTATCTACGTCACACGAGTACAGAGAGCGAGAGAGAAGGAGAAGAGAGAGAGAGAGAGAGAGAGAGAGAGAGAGAGAGAGAGAGAGAGAGAGAGAGAGAGAGAGGAGAGAGAGAGGGAGGGAGAATAGCGTATCAACGGGCGGCGAGTGTCGTAACTCGCCGAGGAGATAAGGCGAAGCCGACGTGGCGCATGAAAAATTACGTGGCTCTTGCGCTTCTCTCTCGCGGTTCTCCGGGCCCTCTCTGCTCTCTCCCCGCTGTGCCCTATACTCCGAGTCACGACGTACAGAGCCGTTCTGCTCTTTCTCGCCCTGTACTTCGTATCCGGCGCTCTCGGCAACGGGAGCAGAAGCGGCAGAAGCAGCAGCAGTAGCAGCAGCAGCGAGACGCGCCACCTGCTACGACCTTGCGAAATTGCGTTGTAAGGGCGGCAGATTGAGACATACGGATCTCTCGAGCTAGCATCCACGATCCCTTTCATATTCTCAACTTCTCATTCCAGCGATGCGGAACGATGGACGATCAAATTTGAGGAGAGTTATATTACGTGGCGAAATAACTGCGAAGATATTGGGCTCGGAGCTTCCGAGATAAGAGAAATGTGATATATTTGAGACTTGACACTTCGTGCAATGATTCATATTAAATGATAACCGTTCTTCCACGGTTTGCTTATCTGGATTCAAGATCATTAGAGGAAAAACGAGTTTTATAAAAAAAAATATATTGTCGATAGCTAAATCATTTAAAATTGCTGTTCCACTTCTCTGTTGAACGCACTTTCTTTTTGTCGTTAGTACAGCTACTATAATTACCACTATTGTTTACAGACAAAAGAAAACAAGATTCAGAGCGTAGTCGCGATAGCGCCGAGATAAAGTCAATGACGATACTGGTTTGGCAGAGAGGGGACCCTTGAATTCCGAAGGTCGATAAAGGAAGGGGGTACGCTATGAAAGCGGATATAGCAGTTGTAGCTTGCGGCCAGTACGTACTCGATAATAGTCCGATCTGGGGCGAGGTCCAATTCGGTGGGGGGGTTAATTACCATCGTTTTGAACCCTCGCGGTGTCGCGCTTAGCCACGTGCGTGCTGAATTAATTTTATTCGTGTGTATCGTGGCGTCTGGTAGGAAAAATCATAAAACTCGACTAGCCTAGTCGACTGCGTTGTCCTTCTCATCGCGAAATCCTGTTAAACCGTAAAATATTGGACTGTGACTAATACTGGGCGGAGTGTTACATGAACGCGCGCCCAATGTTCATACATAGGTACGAGAAAGCACGCAGGTCCCTCGCTATATCGGCTGGTATGCCTGAAATAACGTCGGATAACGAGCGAGAAGTTTGCGTGAGTTGGAAAGGGGTCGGATACGATCAGTACTCTCTCCGGGTGTACGTAGCGAACGAGCGGCTCGCCCTTACCGCCAATGACCGTACCGAGGTTGACATTATTATCTGACGCGGTGAACGGGCGAGTTCGCCAACACCGTTATTCTCTGATTTAACGCTGTCGTAAATACTCGATAACGCGGACGTGAAAAAAGGGAACGAAGAGATCGCGAATTTCGCGAAATAAAATGGGGAGGAAAAAACCCGAGCCAATCGCGAGATACAGCGGTTAAATTGTGGCCTCGAAGTGGGTCGCATTTTCGACAACTTTGTCCCATCGAACTTTAATCTACAACACTAACGCAGAATAGCGGTAGTGCAGATCCACGTTGACCGGTGCAAGATTTATTTATGATTTTATAAACGCAGGGAACACGTCCGTATTGGTAAACAACTCGACGGGATAGGTCGTAAAATAAAATAGTAACGCAAAACTGCTCTTATTACGGCCGTTTTTGAAGCCGTAGTGCAGTCTTTAAAAAGTTTCAGTCGCTTTCGCACTAATTACGCTTCTCGCGAGTGCATTGACGCTCGTCAAGTAATCTCGATCGAAACGATTTCTACGCTCGAGCGATCAATCGTGCTCTTACTGTTTCGCCCTGCTGCTATCCCGCGCACGGCTTTCATACGCCTTTTTCTTTTTTCTTCCCCCCTTTGACTTTTTTTTTCTTTTCCTTCATTCGCGTTTCATGCACAACATACACCGTCCAGGCGATCGGTGATAATACATGATAATACAAAATGTGTCCTTTCTCTGGTTTCAGGGTGTGCGTTTCTGACCTACTACAGCCGTGACAGCGCGATCAGCGCCCAGAACGCTCTGCATGAGAAGCGGACTTTACCAGGGGTAAGTGGTGCATACATTTTTTCCTCGAGTCGCATAAAATCCAAATTGACAGCGTTCGCCATATCCTGGGTGTAAAAACGATAACATGACAAAATGTTTTGACAAAATGGAATATTTACTCGTCGGAAAAATCATTTCAGAAATCCTGAGTGTCGGACGTAAGAAAAGAATATTGTAGTGCAATTTTTAAATGTTATGTCAAACAAAATGTACAAAACACAAATTGGAACAAGAAGCCTAAGATCTGGCGACGAGTATAAAGCAGTATAGAGTTGAAGACGATGACAATTGCAGGAAGATAATACTTCGACTACATAGCGCCAAAAGTAATTAACGAGATGCCAAAGCACTCTCGAGAAAGACTCTACAAATGTGATATGTATGTATTGGTTTATTGACTCCCAAGTTTTATTTTCCAAGTTTAACTCCTTGTCACATACTCCTTTCAAACTGTGATAATAATACATATAAGTATATTATCGATAGTTACGTGAAAACAGTTGGAAGTGAAGCAGTGTTTGTAAAATGAATAACGCGCAAGTACAAACTCGCGAAACTTGAAGGAAAAAAAACTGAACATTAAGTAAATAAACAAAAGTTACGACCAAAAAGTACAAATGACAGAAGTAAATAAAAATACACAAAAATAGCGCCTTCTAGATGCTGTTCCAGCAAAAGGACGGAGTAGGAGTAATCTAGTTGTGATTATTATTATTATTGCTGTTGTTACTTACTTAAATAACTGGATTACTTGATTGAATATTGTAAATGTAAAATGTAAAAACATTGATAACGATAAATCATTCATTCATTAAATGTAGATAACCGGCATAGCACACGCACGAGCGACTCGCTCGCACGAAATAATAAGTCGAGCTCTTAGCCCGAGAGCTTAATTCCATCGATTTTCCGCGCGAGACCAGCCCCGCGTATAGTAT
This sequence comes from Pimpla rufipes, assembly GCA_963932165.1. NCBI lineage: Eukaryota > Metazoa > Arthropoda > Insecta > Hymenoptera > Ichneumonidae > Pimpla > Pimpla rufipes. Next base: position 434,270 of record OZ010630.1, read on the forward strand.
TAAAACGTGACTACGACAAGTTAATCTCTTAACGACAAAGAGCCGGGTAGTTAGCCAGGTATTGGAGTGGAAGGAAGTAGAGTATCCCTGCGTATAGTATACATATAATACATACACATACTAGTAGCAGAAGCCCTGCTATGTATCATCGTGCGACGCACGGTGCGCGCTTCCGGCTACTCCACCAGCAGGGCTGACCGTATACGACTCTTTCCACTGCGCAGAACGTCCACTCGTTTTTCCGCGCTCCGCGCTTTCCCACAGATGTCGCTGTCATCGTCGTCACTCCGGATCTGCTCTCTCGAGATGACGCGGAAATTTACGTACGGCACATCAGCGTGGCGAGGGAATTTCGGAGGGAAGTTGCCGAGAGAATTTTAGGATCGATCCCACGCGAAGCCCGCGTGGATAGAGTGGCATGCACGCGCGGGGAAGGGTGCAAACCCGTGGGAGTGGTGGGGGGGGGGGGGGGGGGGTGGCGGCTACACTCGTCGTCTCTGCGTGCTCGGCTGCTTAACTGCCAGAGCAGTGCCAACACGCCCCTTCCCATTATCCAACGGCAGCGTAGAGAGAAGAGCCGCATCCCCTCGCGAGGTCCGTATAGCGAGTATCCCGGCGTTATGTTTCGTTAATCTATCCCCGAAACAACGCCGCTAGCTAGCGGGGTCTTGGCACCGCTGCCAGCGGAAATCGTTTTAAATGTTATGCCGAGAGATGCGCGCCGCGCGGGTTCGCTTGAGTTATGACTTTATGAAGAGCCTGAGACTCGCGCTCTTCTTCGTCTCGCTTGTGTGCATATTTTCACTCACACAGATTGCGCGCCAAGCCGAGGCGGCGGGAGAACGAGAAGGGCGAACGTCGAGTGAACGGTTGACAAAAAAATTGAGCGAGAGAGACAGCTCGCGAAATTGCGGGTGTAATCAGCGAAATATATATGTTAAATACGAGGGGATTAAATTTTCGAGTTCCGGTACACTTAGTTTTCAAGTTGAAATTTTTAGTGTCTCCAGCGGAAAAAAGTCATGATCATTGGTACTGACATCATATATTTTGTTTTATCGTTTTTTATAGCTCTGATTTTGGAATTTTAAACTCGAGCGATGCGAATGAGAACGTCGCGCATAGCGCGCCCGAGCTTCGCAGTTTCTCGAGGACCGGATAATTAAGTGCGCGTGCTGGGTGATCGTCCAGTGATTGGGTCAATCGCGTCGTAATACCGGTGAACACACCTGAAACCGTAACCCTCGGGCAGAGCGGTCAATCCTTCATAAACACGAATATCCCTAGCATCGTAGAGTACTCGACCACTGTGCAAGCAACAACAATGATGCCCGCCTCTGGTCGCCGGAACAGGCGTTGCTGGTTCCACCGCTGCTCGATCTGAGCGCAGCTATACTTAGCGCAGCTCTGACGTCGGTCTAATCGCCGTTACGACTATTCGCGCCTATTGAGATGTGTACACGTGTGCACCCACACCGAGTAATGCCGTAACGGTGTGCAGCTAGTTCGGGAGTGAAAAAACTGCTGTCGACGGAAATAGAAACATGATCGGAAACACGTTCACACTCAAGAGGTAGACCGAGTTTACCATCTGCACGAGCGAGTTCCATGACTGTTACAACCACCAATGGTATATACATTGCCGAGGTGCTATAACGCAATCAGTTTAACATGCTGTCCGGTGACCGCTCGAGAGCTGACGCCCGAGTGTAGCACAAGAAAGATTGAAGTGTGAGTGAGATTGATGATTGCACTGAAAATACGTCGAAAAGTCACAATATTTTAAGTGTTTTTGATATTCAACAAATTCATTAAATTTGCGCCCGAACTTGAAAGAAAACATAACTTAATTCATCGAACCTTGCGACTTGTTTCTTCCACGTTCGGAGTTACTATTCGAACAATATTCCCGAGCCATTTTTAACGTTGCCACAATATCGTTATCGAAACGTGGCATCGCCAATTGGCAGTCGTGCGGAATCGTCGGTCCGATGAATGAATTTTTTTCACTCTAGTAAATTGTGGCGCAATCGTGCCCCAGAATCTCCTCGAGCCGACCACGAAACACGATGGGCGTGACTTACGCGACCATTCATAAATATAAATTTCCTGAAAGCAGAGCCAGACAAAGAGGGAACTATATAAAACAAATCGTGACAAGGCTGTGCGCGACTCTCGTCGTCGTCGTCGTCACGCGCGATGGCATTACAGTCGCGTGATTGTATAGTGACGAAATAAAACATACAAAAAGAGTACACATTGTACATTATCGCCGGATAAAGTACGCAATTTCGTGATCGTCTCTCGATTCGTTATCGCTTTCCGACGAGCCTTATCCGCCGTGCGCCCGGCGCTGTGTTAGCCATTCGCTGGGCCTCGTTTCTTTTTATCGAAAGTTCGCGTGCTCGCCGAGGTCATCTAGGGGGTAACTCGGAGGATACCTGGTATATCGCGTGGTTGGTCAGGACGCAGATTTGTTGGTTGGCTGGCGTAGTTACATGATTTAGTCCCTATTTCGAAAATAAGCGTGTTCAGCCCTAATACACCAAGTCGATTTTTATTTGAGTTCAAAAGTATTGTCTGGGTTTATATTCAAAAATCTTCGAGTCCAGTACGTCAAATTAAATACTAAACTTAGATATTTGAGAGTTTAATCCTCCCTGTGTAAACTGGGTCTTTTAAGGAGCAGTCGAAATTTCGAACTGAAATTTCTGTCCAACGAATGAAGTACGGGCTTCGACTCTCCCCCCCCCCCCCCCCCCCTAAAAATCTATTTGGTAGTGTAGACAAAAGGCTCAAGTGGCACCCGGATTTAGCCAATACCAGGTAAACGCCAGTCTGTGCAAATCGCGACTGTTCCGTCAAAGGGTCAGTGTACAGATGGCGTTGGTGTTTTGATAGGTAAACGGATGAAGTTTTTTTTGCTTTTTTCGTAGTTTTTCGGTCTTTTCATGATTAAAATACATGTTTCTCGTAATTTTATACCTTTTCTGACCATTTTCATTGTAATTTTTTGAATGTCGAATAAATATATTTTACATTTTTGGCTTATTCTTCCGCCATGTTCCAATATTTTTATTGAAAATAAATTTGTAATACATTATTTTAGCGTCTGACATTGATTTTGCGTCGGATACTTATCGTTTAGTGTACTTATAACATGCCTGACTTTGTAAAATATTTCCCACTTTGTGGTACTAAAATAATTCAACTTTTCAAAGCCCACCCCAATGACCCGATATTCTTTTGAAAGCTCATAGTCTAAACTACAAAACCCTATAATCGCTTTTTGCTTCCTCATAGAGGAAGCATTGTTTTCGTGACATTTTTTTTCGAGATTTTCATGTCATTACACTCAGAATGGTCCAAAACGCCGAGAAAAGTGGGTTGTAAGAAATGTCTGTATGTGTGTGTGTGTGCACGTTTCTTTGTTTACACGATAACTGCCGTAATTTTTTAAGAATATTCTTCAAATTTGGCACGTACGTTCGCTATCATAAAATACTGTATGGGATTGTAGTTGACGCGAATCGGTTACGAAATTCAGATTTTACAGCATTTTGAAAATTTGGAAAAAATCGTTTTCACGATATAACTTCCGTAAATTGAGAGGTATCGGGATGCAATTTTGTACGTAAGTGGACTACCATCAAACCATGATCTGTACCAAGTTTGGCGAAAATCGGTAAAGCGGTTCTAATGTTATTGCAATTTCATTTTTTTTTTTTTTTTCATATGTCTGTAAGTATTTCAGCTCCTGTAAATTATGAGACATCCGATTGCAATTTCGAACATGTCATTACGTTCATTAATTATAAACGATGACTTTCGTCTAGGAAACGGACATTATGTCGGTAAATTTCGATTTTGCTGCATGAAAAACAAGAAAAAAGCCGGCACGAAAAAAATGGGAAACATTTTTTGCAGAATTTTCTCAAATTTGGTTCACATATGGACAACCATGGACCACGTTTTGAGTACAAATTTGACGCGGATCTGTCCAGCCGTTCAAATTTTATGGCATTTTGAATATTTTGGTCCACACATTGACTATCATGAACCAAGGGTTGGGTACAAATTTGTGAGAAATCGGTTCAGTGGTTAAAATCTTACTTTTTTCTTTATTTAAAAAAAACAACCGAAAAAACCTGCAAAGTAGAACCTTGCAAATTGCTTCCTCAGTATTTTCCACTTTTGACGATGCTTCCTCTATGAGGAAGCCAAAATAGATCAACATACTTCTTGATAGAGGTAGCATCGTAAAATACTGAGGAAGCAAATTGCAAGGTTCTACTTTGCAGGTTTTTTTACATTTGTTTATAGCGAAGTTATGAACTTTTTAACAAAAATTCGTTTTGTCCCCATTTTCGACTACAATTCAATTTTTATTAACAATAGTTATAAACTTTTGACTTCTGGACCGTGTAGTAGACATTTCGAGGAGTATCCCTGAATTTTTTCAGATTTTTTGAAAGCTTAGAACATTTTGAAAACTCAACTGTTCCCTGAAAGACCCAGTGTACAGACCGTATATGGAAAAATATAGTTTACACACGGAGGGTTAAATTTACTATTTTGTTACTGGCAGTTTTTGAGTGGCAAGTCTTAATAAGATATGAATTTGACGCAAAAATCGACAAAAGGACGGAATAAGCCAAGTTTACTGCACCGCATGCAGTACACATTAGGTGATACTTCTCTGCGCGAAGAAGAGAGCGGTTCCCAATAGCTCCCATTCGCTCGATCGAACCGTACGCTTTACTTAGCCGAAATTAAAGATCAGGGAAAGCTTTTTATCGGAACCGGACGGAGAAAGAAAGAAAAAAGCGAATCGCGGACGCGATACACAGCGCCACGAGCCTCCTCGACTATCCTCTCTCGCCGTAGCTTCGCCCTTACCTCCTTTATTAAGCTTCAAAGCACAGCAGCGCGCCCCATGTGGAAGCGAGCCGGCGGCGCACCAACAGGAAACGAGGAAGATAGCCGAGTCTGAGACGGAGGAGAGGAGCATAGAGAGAGGATGAAGAGATAGATCCACGCGCGCGATCCTACCGTTGGCCCACGTCTCGCCCGTCTCACCACGATAAAGCCTTCCAGATTTAATTCCTGTTTATTTACCTTGCCGCGTCTGCCAAGTCTCTGGTTCCCAGTTACGTTCTTTATACCTTCTCTCTCGTCTCTATACTCTTTCGTCTTCTTTCTCTCTTCTTTCGTCTTCCTCGTCTCTTGTGTCTTTCTCTTCGTCTCTTCTATGTACGGCGAGACCAACGTTTACCAGTTGCCAGATGTTTCGGGTGTGCGGTGTTTCGTATTCGTGTGGGTGCTTCTCGTGGGTGAAAGAAAAAACCCATTCTTGTGTCGAGCTACTTTTTGTTGTTGTAAAAAGATCAATGGATGTGGCTCACGGTATTTGGTGAATTCAGTTGGACCCCTCCGTCTATTTGATTTTGCCATAGACTTTCCTACCTGATTACGCAGTACCATCGTCCGCGATTTTAACGAGTCGATCGTTAGGTCGCACAGACGAGCGTGCGGTTATCTGTCAAATCGATGCGCCGCGATTGTCAGTGTACGTTGCGGATGAACCAGCTCGGTGCGATAAGGCACATCGAAATTCATTCGGCTGGACGGTGGGCTTTCACAGGAACCTCGCCGTTCCGTAAATTGGAGGGCCGGCTTACGGGGTCGTAATTGGAGGGCCGGAGTGCGCAGTGAGAGACAAATGCGCCACTACGAAAGAAACGCGTGCGGCGCGTTGAAATCGAGTTGGCAGTGTCGGGCAGCGGGAGTGGAAAAGAAAAAGGCGCGGAATTTGAGAGGCAGAGAGCTGGCTCGGAGCTATCGAGCAGCGACGACTCACCGAGCTATATGTGTACCGGGCGCCACCGCCGCCACCTCGCCACGCAGATATTTCATTTGCCGTTGGCTCATTTGCATAAGGAGTATAATTCTACCGAACGAGTGTTAAAGCAAAGACTGGCAGTGTGGTGTAGCGGTGTGTAGCACGGGCAACAGTAGCTGCGGCGGCGCACAGAGATCGGGGAACGCGCGCGCATTCGAGCCAGGAATTGTTTGCGTTCCTCCCTAACGAAGTTTTTGCCGACTTCCGGCGCGCACCTGCGCCACCCTCGAAGCTGTACGAGCTCGCGACTCGACTTTGTTCCAGCATACCCATTGCACGGTGCTCAAGTGCCCAACTCCTGCTTTGTTATTTCATTCCACCGTGCTGCTCATTGGCGCTCGAGCCACTCGTGTTGGACTATCTGTTAGTCTCGCACTTGGTTGCTACTTCATCGCCTCACTCGGATGTCCGAAGAATCTCGCGTAAATAATAAATAAAACCACGTCGCAAATACCAATCAAACGGTAGATTTTGTATTTCATTACTTATCTATATGTAAACAAAATCCTGCAAATAACACAAACGATCCCGAACTTCATATCGTTAACCTTCTCATCAATGAGTCGTCGGGAGACTTCAAATAATCAATATCTGCAGGAGGCTACGAAGCGGATTTACGTTAATTTGGGCCCGAGAGAACTTTTGAGGGGACTTAGAACGATCCGGGAAAGTTACCTTAACCCGTGCACTTCTGGGTAATTCGGAAATTGCGAATAATCCAGGAATTCCAGATACTTTGAGAATTCAGGATAATCCTGGAATTCTGGGTAATCCTGGAATTCTGGGTGATTCAGAAATTCCGGGTAATGTATTTTTATAACGTGGCGAGAGAAAAATACGGTTTGGCTACGAAAATTAGCAGCAATTTCAACGTCGCTGGTTAAGACAAGCCCAGTTGACCGTTGTGCGGGTCAATACGATGGAAGATTGCTGTCGGGACTATTATAATTAATGAGAAAAATGAGACAACAGTGAACTTCGCATGCGCGGATCTATTTTTTAAGCACTGCCATGAAATTGGCTATATACGGCCTTAAAACTGGCATGCAAGCACGGCTTTTCGTGCGCCCATTAAAAAATAAATGTTGGTCCATTCATTTTTATCATAAACTCCCCATGTCAAAACCGGACATGGGGAATGTGTGAAACGATCATGTTAGTTTGATTGTGCGAGTATCAGAGAATTCAGACGAATACACGGGATAATGTCACGCACGAGCTTTCGCAGAGCATACAGTAGCTGTGTATAAATTGCAAGGGCTGGCCACGCGGCAGTGAAGGGTGCGACGAAGACGCGTATCACGGGATGAAAGTCGCCCGGTGGGATTAGGGGATAGGGACCGGTAAAGGGAGGCAGAAAAAGAGGGCATGGAAATGGAGAGGGGTTGCTAGGCCGCTCGGAGGTGGCGGCAGTAGAAGAAGAAGACGAAGAAGCAGAGGGGAAGTCTCTTGCAAGGAGGCAGGCCGAGTGGCGACGCCTCAGTGACCGAGCTTATACTCTCGCTCGTCGTGCTTTTCGTTGGCAAACGCGAGCACGCGAGATCCTCTGCTCTGCTCGATTCTCTTCGTCCTTTCCCACTTTTCCTCCTTCTCACCCGCGCTTCGTCTCCGTCGCGCGGCCACCCAACTTCTCTAACCCTCGGCGTCTCCCTCGCTCTCGGTTTGTCTCTCTCCCTCTCTCGCTCCCCTCGCGCGAAACTCCGACGCCGCGCCACTACTGCCGCCGTCGCCGTACGCCGCCGCCGCCGCCGCCACCGCCGCCGCCCTCGTGCGCGCCTCGTGGACTCCACGTCAGCCCCCGACGCGGATATTCCGTTCTACAGTCAGCCCACGAGACAGTCTAGTCGCAGTTACGCGCCCGGACCCTCTGCAAGCCGCGTGTACTCTCCATCGCGTCGAAGGCTCCCGCGTCAACTCACGACGCCTCGCGTTCTCTCCATTTTTCTCGCATTAGATTTCCGAGCTTTTCTCGTGCGGAAAATACATCATCTGGTGCTATTATCAGGTCCCTCGAGCAGAGAATTTGTTTTTTTATTTTTTTGGAAACTGGCGGAATAGAGGAAAAACCCACCGAGAAGCCTTCGTCGTCTCGCGATAGGCGTGTACATTTTATTTTGTTTTTTTGTCACGATCCCAATGAAAATTCATTTTTACTGATTCGATGTGGTGATCAACTGGATAATCGTCCGGAGTGAGATTATATTTTCATCGGTGTCGCACGTGTGGTCGAGGTGTTTAACGCGATTCTGCGCAGTTTCGACGTCTTCGGTGGAAGTGAAAAAGTTTCAAACGGGAGATAAGTTTTCAGTGACACAGTTGGAGTGAACGCAAACGAGGATTGAGTGCGCAAATTGCGTCCAAAGATTGGTGGTTTTGGCGTTCGTAATTTTTTACTGGGACAGGTGTCTCTCTGCAGTGTCTTCGGGACCCAGCCATGGTCGACTTCATCGCGTACCCGGAAATTTCCTATCTCTACGGTGACCTACTGGTAGGAAAGCACTTTGACTCAATTATTCAGGAAAATCATTCGACGAGGCTGTGAGCGTGGCGCGCGCGCAAACGCTGTTTATTAATGGCTCCAGGCAGGCATTAATACATTAGATTGTGCTTAATGGAAATTTTCCCAGTGGCTATCATTGCAGATTGATGGATCAATTTATCGATCCCTTTAGTGCCCAAATTTCGTCTGAACGTTGGTGTTGATCGTTGTTTCCTAGGAAAGGTGTGCAGTGACTCGGAGACAGACATGGTCGACTTTATCGTGTATCCGAAAATGGCTTACCTCTACGGTCATCGACTAATGCGAAAGCTTCTTTTTAACTCTATTATTTTTAAAATCCTTAGGAAAAGGTTCCAAGCAAAGCCGCTGTGTGAGATGGTCGTTGATCGGTAGAAAGGTATCCTAGTGGGCATCTTGACCAATGGATCGTCACACGTACTGTCGATGATGACGTCCGTGCGTTGTCCCGGTTTTCCATCGATTTTCAAGCCGTATAGCCACGCGATTGATGACCCTGGTCGATTTTTCATTGCGACCAGTGACTGCAAGTTTTACCCATGCGCGATTTCGTCTCTCGCACGGAAATTTCCCGTCTCTACGGTGACCTACTGATATACGAAAGCACTGTGACTCACTTATTGAGGGGAATCATTCGACAAGGCTGAGAACGGTGCTTGCAATCGCTATTTATTAATGGTTACAGGGAAACACGTCATTAGACGGTGCTCAATGGGAGACTTGTCCCGATAGCCACTAACGTTGATCGATGTATCGATGGCATGCACTCAATGATGACGAGTAGTCTGTTTGCCGTCTCGATCTTCGATACATTTTTAATGATTTCGCCGACATGCACTGCACACTGGCAAATGCACGCGCGCACACACACACACACACACACACACACACACACACACACACACACACACACACACACACACACACACAAAACTTAAATTGCCTGCGGGCTAAATAAAAGATTCACCGAGTCGCGCGCGTATAAGTAGCACGATGTACCGTGAATGTCGTCACGTGGGCGCCACGTAATCGCGCAAGGAGACGAGAGAAAGGGGCGGAGGGGGGGGCAAAGGATAGTAGAGACCCAGGTCGTCGGGTTGGTTCTCACTAAAGGGGGGTGGCGGTTGTGCAGTGCGCACGACGTAGAACTACTTTACGAGAATATCACTTTGATCCGGGGGACGCTTAATGAACGATGGACCGGGCCTTCGTAAGAGTACCCAGACTGAATTTAATTAGGGCTCTTAACTTCACAGGGCTGAAGCAGAGCAGCCCACGGGTTTTACTACGTGTATGTACCCAGAGAGGAATAGAGAGGGAGGAAGTGGGGGTGTAAGAGGGACTAAAGGTATGGGATGTGGCGAGTCTCGTCCTGCTGGCTGGGATCGGTAAAAGCCTGGATGGAGCTTCGCGTATGGCCTCGCCAGCCTCCACTCTCGTGCTCTTTCTATCTGGCAGGAGTGTGTACGTATATATATACACGGGATATCAACTCGGTGCCTTGTTCTCTCCTTCGTTCCCGGCGCAGTCTCACTCTCGAGCCGGTACTCTCCCTTTGACGACCTCTGGCGCTCCGAGAGGATGTGCCTGCCACGACGTCACGGTGATGACGCCGACTATACGAAGAAGACGCGACCTCCCTGGGGCCCTCGAGAGGTCGGACTCGATTGTCATGCAAATCGCGGACCGACGATCAGCCCGATATTAAGCCTGGAATGGAGGCTCGCTTGGCTACCAGGGGCTGCATCGCCGCCTCCCTTTCCTTTTTCCCTGCACTCCCGCCTTTCCTAGCTCCCACTCCGGCTACCACGGCAGATAGAAAAGAAAATCGCCAGGCACGTCCCATTGTTCCATGTATGCGACAGCCACCTCACTTTATATCCGTCCGTCGCGGTACTGATAATTAAATTCTCGACGATATTCGAAATATCGTGAACCGCGTTGAAATCTGGTGAGCGTGATTATGGATTGTCGATGATTTTTAATAACGATCCACGGAAAAATATACCCGAGTTTGTAACAATCAGGAAGAAATCAATTGAACCGTGGGGTCTATACCATAACATAGAACATTTATATCCGCAATATTGAATGTCTATATTCGCAATATTGAATGGCTATAAATCTGCAGTTTTGTTTTACCACTGCGGCTCGGTCCCAGCGCTGGCCAATCAGGGATAGGGCTAAAACGATTCGGGTTTCGATACGCAATCATTGACTCTTTTAAGCAGCCAATTTTCAGCCATGTTTTGGCTCGCGGTTGCGCGTAATTTAGTTTATGTATGTAGCACTCGAGCAAATATGGGATATCACAAGTTGCAAGAATTGCGACATCGTGCGTACTGCGAAATATATATTGTGCAGCGAAGCAGTGCTGTTCTGTACCTCCGGGGTAGACGAAAGAGCACCGAGGGGAAAACCCGCCGCCGCCCCGCTCTTTTGCGCCGTGGAGGAAATTGAATATGTCCCGACGGCCGAGAAATAATGTCTCTCACTTTTTAAAGTTTGATCGGGCAAAGTTCTTTTCCGCCGTAAGGTTACGTACGACTCTGCTCGAGATGCGCCGAGCTGCAGCACCAGCAGAGGCAGGAGTGGCAAGGACGGGTTTCGAAGACCCGAGCGTTCTCCCGGGTCTCGACTTGTCCGGATACGTGCGTCGTCGAATTTATAGAAAATCGAGGGAAGGAAAGAGGAGAGTAAGAGAGTGAGAATTTTATTTGTACGACGTCGAACGACATCGTTGAACCTGCGAACGGTACATACCTCATTCGAACGTGACAGTCCAGAGCGTAGTCGTTGGTCGTAGAAAATGAGGATGGCAAAACCAAATTGGATATCTTCGTGTTATTTATTATTTTCAGAGCGTTGCCCACCAATAAAGACTACAGCACAGTTTGTCCATTTCGGATCTGCAAAAAATGGTTGTAGTATATCTCTAGCTCGGAACGCAGAATGAAACAAAATCTGATTACACTTGTTTATAAAAATGGAATGGCATGGAATGGAATGGTATGGTTTATACTGGAATGTATTATCGGAGCTATAGAAACTGCTAGAGCTCGGAAAATCATTTTACTGCTGGGCAGCTATAAAATGTTTTGTCGAAAAAACGCGGCGCCTGATTCACCGCGAGAATGTCGGGCCAGTGGAAAGCAGTGGCGGAATGAGAATCGAGTTTTTGAATCTCGGACAAGCGGCATTGCGAATTTAGATGACGAGTGTTATTAAAACGGGAAAAAGTGTTTTTTATCAGGTAGCTATAGACTGCATCCCTTTGGTTTTTTTTGGATATTCCATTTATTTTAACTATGCAAGCGTGATTACATCGGTGCAAAATACCTCGACTTTGGTGAGAATATTTCTCCCTCTCTCTTTCTCTCTCTCTCTCTCTCTCTCTCTATCTCTTCTTCACGTGAGCATTTATTTAAATCACTTCCTACCGCGCAGCACGTACGCACGTCTGCTGCACGATCCAAATATTTATACGGTGTGCCACCACCGCTTGACCTCCACGTCACTTCACAAACTTCCACGGAACCTATATAATACGGAATCAATATAAATTATTGGAAAGCATGAATAATCGAAAAAGAAATGCGCGAAGTCGAGGTATACTTTTTAACAAAAAAATGATACCCATGTATTAGCCATTTACATCTCGTAGCAGACAACAATGAAGTCTGATCGCATTTTATCTCGGAATTGGTGAAAATATCGATTTAAAGCGAAGTAATTCTGTTCCTTACCGTTACAGTTATCCTAGTTTACCGAAATATGACCTTGAGTGAGCTTTTTTACGATGTACTGGGCGCGGGGCATTATTCGAAATAGTGAAACATCTTTATTAAAGTAATTTATTATACATATATATTTATACATATTTAATATTTATTATATATATGTATATTTGTAATAACTATATATATATATATATATATAATTATTACATCCGCGAAAATGAAAAGGATTTAAGAACTTAAGTAAAGAAAAAGCTGCACTTTTTCGAGTGTTCCAGTGAACTGTATTAACACCCGCCTGAGAACAAGGAAATTACGACGGGCCTGATCGTCATATTTTATACGTTAGTCCGGGCTTAGCGGAAAGGGCTGTGGAAGCAAGCGGAAGTCGAAGCACGAGTGGTGTGGTGTAGAGAGAGGGAGGGAGAGAAAGAGCTTGCGAATGCGCGTTCTTCGTCATGCGTTTAAGCATTGTTGGTGGTATCTCAGCCAGCAGGCAGTGGGCACGCTTTGTGTTTCTGCCCCAGTTCGTACGGGGCTAGAAATACGGGTGTTCGGTACTGGCTGCGGGATATATACGTATACGTCGCCGCGAGGCAAAAGGGCTGCCCCGCGATAAAACATTCACGCGCTTTGTATACCTTGGGTTAAAAATACCCGTTCGTAACGTGCCGCGCCGTATACCGCACGTTACTCCCGGTCTTTCCTACCGCCGCTGGAATACTGCCGAATTTCAGTCGTTCCTTTGCGTTCATTCCATATCCACTATCGCGCAGTGAAATAACACGAAATGCACTGCCGGTTGTTCGGTACATGATTATCATATTCGTTTGCCGGCATGAAAAGAAGGAATTTCATTTACCGCTGACGACACGACTGGGAAGAGCGAAAGAGAGGATAGAGGTTTTCACGACGATGACGTCGACGACGACGACGACGTCGAGACTCTTTTCATACGGAAGCAGCAGTGCAGTGCTCACACAGAAAAAGAGAAAGATGCGAGAAGTTTGCAACTCCATTCCGCGAAAGGGTCGCGAGGGCATAATTCCGGCGGAGAGGCTGACGAGCCGGGGGTTGGCCAACTATGAGGAGAGACACCCTCAAAGACTCTCCCGCTAATTTGATGATCCTCCAAAGGCCCCGGCTGCAATCTGCCACTCTGCGCTTTTGGATGGACTCTTTCGCTCTGATCCTCGTCTCTGCTGCTGCTGCCACTGCTGCTGCTGCTGCTGCTGCTTTTGCTGCTGCTGCAGCCGCTGTCGCTGGTCTCGGTCTTAGTGAAACGTCTCCGAGGAGTTAACCGCCGAGGTTCTTCACCTACCGCCCTTGCCTTACCGGCGTATAGGCTAGCTGGCACACGGTGTCGCTATCCCACCGAGAATCTTTTCTTTTCCTCACTCTTGTTTCTTTTTTTCTTCACTCGCCGCGTATTGTTCCGGCGAGGGCGATGCGGCGAAATGACAGTTCAGAAAAGAACTGCGCTTGCGGTATATGAAGTTTACAAGGTCGATTCTCAATTCTTCCGCGCAGCTCGTAGTCAGGTTATGTCGTCAAAGTGCTAAAGATGCGTCCGGAGAAGATTTAACTCGTACAGAATGCAGAATTTGGCGTCACCTCGAGACAACGACGTACGACGGCATCGCTTAATTACGAGGGCAATTCGTTTCAGGGTCGGTATACTGTACGCTTTAGTACAGTACGTACGTAGGATACCACAGGGATTACCAGTGGTGTGATGAGTTTCCAGGGAAGGAGTAGGTCGCTGGTGGATTCGGCCGAACCGGACAGAGAGGAGAGAAGGGCTGGAACTGTGTAAGGCTTTAGTAGGATGAAGTATGTATAGGAAGGACCGTGAAAACGCGACGGAGTAAGAGCCGCGAGCGAGCCGAGAGCACGCGCGTTCATGATGCAGCAAGGAGAAAAGGAGACGATGAGAGTGTTTGACTCTAAGGGGACGAGTGTGAGAGAGCATACATGCCCCCGTCGGTGGTATAGAGTCGAAGGGATGAAGCAGAGAAGGTACGCGCCGGGGTCGCCTGCAGTAGTGGCGCGGCGCCACGGCATGCCACGCCACGTCGGAGAGCCAAAGGGGGACTGAAAGAGGAGCTGGGTCAGCGTCACCGGAGTGTATAATTGGCTTGATTGCCGGGTTCTAATCTGCTTCCCTTTCAACCTGCTAGTCAGAACAGACTCTTGGTCCTACTGCTGCTGCTGCTGCTTGCTTCCACGGACTATATAGATACTTCTCCAGCTCGTCGTTCGGACCAGCCTTCCCGCCTTCATCCCGTACACCAACGGAATGAAACCAAGAATGCAAGAGGGAGATTCGCGATCCTGGCTTTCCGTCCGCTTCGTTATTTATAACCACTGGAGGACTGCGCACAACCCACTGGGTCAACAAGAACATATGGCATCTCCGACCACGTGGAAAAAGAGATTGAGATTCTTCTGCTGGAGAGGCTGACTTTTTTCAGACCTACCGACGACCGGACGTTATTTCACATTTGAAACTGCGACGGCAATTCTTGTTTTGCCATGTCCATTTTGCCTTCATCAAGATTTATATCTAGTGGTGAACGTGACGTCGACGATGGTCTATGTGATAACAGTTCAACGGACCGCAAATGTCAGATGACTTCTCTAAGTCACCGATGATATATCCTGCTTCGTACCTTGTGTCAACCATCACTCTGTGTGTTCCGTCGACATGATCTAATATCGTCTATGAAATACTGGTGTACCGATGATAAAAGAACCGTGCTTTTCATATTCGTTCCGTATGAGGCATTCCATATCAATTTCGCCACTAACAAAAATCTTAACAATTTTCTAAAAATCAGGTTTAGTGGCATCAGCAGATTTTTCATTCAATCTGCAATATCTCGGAAACGATTAATCGTATTGAAATCACTAAAACAACAAAAATATTTATTTAAATAGGAGTACTTCCAGTGTCGTCGTCGGGAAAATTGTTTCGAAGTCTGTAAGTGTTCGCCGAATTTCGAGTCTTTTTGTTTTCATGGGATTCCAAAATGTTTGAGTTATAGCAGTTTGTAATAAAAAAAAATTAAATACCCTTTTTTAAGGACGCCCATTATCGGCAATATCGATTGTTCCATCATATTCTGCGTACATACCAATCTTTTTGAACTTTTTTCGTTACGTTTTTTTTCTTCAATTACAACTGCAGCTATACCATTGGGAAGTTAGCGTTTTCTATAAATCGGGTTTTATCAAAAGTTGATTTCAAAATGTATGAAAGTTTTTTTTGGGTCGCTAAATTCGAATGGAATGCCTCATGTGTGAACCACTACGCTTATAATGTTATATAAGATTGTTGTTTTTCGTTGGTGTTTGATTATTTAATAAGGCCACTCTAAGCTGTTGGTCAGTACTGAAACCTTGCGGTTGTCGACACTACCCCATTGCGATGCAACCCCTCACCAGGCACTTTTTTTATCACCAGGTGGCTCGAGCGGAAGGCTTGGCATGAATAACAAACAAGCATGGTTATGTCCTGAGTCATGCCTGGATTCCTCGCGACGAACGAGCAGCGGAGGATTTGGCGAGCGCATCATCGCCAGTCTTCTTCAAAGACGGATGGTGGCAATGAAACAGCAGGTTGTGATGAGAGAAAGTGAGTCGGAACGCAGCCCGCGTAATGTGTGGCCGTTATAAACGATTCGGTTGTTACTTTGACGTTGCTGGGTGGATAACTGGCTTGGCACCGAATCCCCGCAAGTCTGCTCCCTAGTCGCCTCCCTATGGTTTCTGCTATCTGCCATCTAGGCGCCAATAAATATCGTCGCTGCCACCGCTGGGGTTTCGATCGTGGTGGGCCACGTAGTTTGTCATTTTGACTGCTGAAAATATCGCGCCCCAGACAAACACGTGGGAACAAAGACCAGGTGGTGGAATCTTTCAGCTCAATAAGAAGAACATTTTTATGTCTTCTATGATTTAAATCCTTATTTAGAGTCTGCGAAAAGATTGGATTATCTTCCTTGTAGGAGTTGGTCATCCGACAAAAAAAAACAAGCCGACAAGCCGCTTGTTCCACAGTGAGTGAAACGATTATCAAGTCCTTGGCCATTAAGAGAATCAATCGTAAACGAAATCGAAAAAATTATGTAAGTTAAAAATAAAAATAGGATCTGTTTTGCAAGTCAGATAGCGCACGACTGTCTGCCATCCAGGGTCAATAAATATCGTAGCTGTCAGAATTTCGATTGCGATAGGCCATGTAGTTTGTCACTGTGACGGCTGACGAATATCCGCGTCCCAGACAGAGGTGCTCCAACAAAGACCAGTTAGCGGGTTATTTGTGCTCGATATGGAGAACAATTTTTGTGTTCCATGATTTTATTCTTTGCGAAAAAAGTGCTAGAAAATTTAGAGACAATGAAAGTCTTATCGAGCCCTCGATCATCAAGAGCAGTTAAGCTGTACTCGAAATGGAAGAAATAATTGAATTTCAAGTAGAAATGGAATCTGTTTTGCAAGCCTGATGGTGGATCATTGTTATCCCGCGCGCGGCTAAACCGCTCTATACCTCAGCGTACTAAGAATATCCGTTTCCCTGTTTCGTGCTATTCGGGTCTTGAGCCTCTTAAATCCAGCTACGACTCTTCTGTGTTCCCATCTCGCGCCAACGTTTCTTTTACCTCGTTCGCGCACCACCGCCACCACTACCACGGCCAGCCTCCTTTGTATAATCAAAACACTCGAACAAATTTTCATATTGTTCGCGATTCAATTGGACGAGCAAGTTCCGCGTTTCCTTTGAAAATATCTGCTCCATCGCCCCGTGTGACTCACCCCTCCCCCCCCCCCCCCCCCCTCATTCGCTAGTCTCGAAGTTCTCCGTCGGTAGGCAGAGTACGCGGACCCTCCCGCTGTCTTAGCCAATTTTGAATCGATTGTCGTGAACGAACACAATCACAACTTAGCTTCTTCCCACGGCGCAACGCTGCGGGATATTCCAACAATTTGGCTGCGTTAACTGTAACGAGTTTCAAGCTTCAGCTGAATCCGTGCACTCATATTCCATTCTGTTATCGACCGATATTCTCGACAGAGGCACTAGTCCAAAGCGAATTAATTTCAGTTTCTCGTAACGAATTCACAACACACACACACATATATATCATGGCCCGAGACGCTTTACACAAAGTTATCATGCGCTCCGTGCAGGTGTCTGTCAAACGGCGAATAATAATTTCAAACTATTCTCTCCGGCATGTCAATCTTAATTACTCAAAGCCGCAATTGAAAGACGTGCGCAAGTAGAGATAGTAGCACGGTTTATGATTACTAAATCCCGGAAGCTATTTGCGGGGAAAAGAACATTTTACACGTTACGTTTATCGCGGCATATGGCATATTTTTTCATGAAGTAAATATAAGTGTGAGACAATCGATCGTTATGTATTTTTTCAATATTATATGAAGTCGTGGCAGCCAATAACATTTTCTCTCTCGCACTGACGGCGGCTCGGTTGGTGGTTCATCGGCTTCAACGAGAAAATAATTTTTCTAGGGTGATTCAATTTGCCACAAATGGATTTTTGCGAGTGTAAAAAACTTTCACGATCGTCACCCATAAAATAACAAAACTTCACAACTGTAATAGTACATTCGTTGCTCCATTGAGCGATTTTCGATGAAAACGCGTAATTTTTATGACTTGTCGTAACGATCAAAGCTGCACGCAATGTTCAGAAAATGAGATCACATAAGGCGAACCCGATTGATTGTATGATTCAATTGCTACAAGTGTTATAAAGATACAAATGATAAAATCAAGCACATCGTGAACGAGTATCAAAATATAGATTTTGGAACCGGCATAGATCACTCTACGTCCAGTGTTTCGAAATTTCCACGGGTCGTCCTTCCGAAGTCGCGAATGCTGTCAGATCTGCCCGCGTTGTGTACCGCGAATTACAAGATATTTTTTCGTCCTAGCGACAACGGCGCAGCAACACTAAGCGAGGTAATCGATAGGCCATGAGTCTCCGATAGAGGCGAGGTTTGGAGTGGCGAGAGCCGCAGAGCCCTTGGATGCCCAGCGAGCGCTCGTAATTCAAAGGTTTGATATATCTTAGCCGCAGACATATTTCAACATGATCGGACCAGAGCAAACGTGCGTAGACCGTATAGGCAGACACGCGAGTCGCGAATGCGCGCGAGTCGCGAGTGCACGCGAGAGAACCACCATAATCCCCGAGGATTTGTCGTACACATGTCCGCTCTGCGCAAACTGCTCTCGAACCGTTCGATATCCCTCGGTCTCTCCCTTCATTGCGTTCAGTTACCAACCGCCCCCACTATACACGTATCCGTCCCTCTCAGGCTCTCTCTCCCGGTTCTCTGACGAATTCGCAGTGAAAAGATAAATGTCGTTCACGCCAACTCGTTCTCGCACCAGACGAATGAATTCCGTTACATACACAGACAAACCCATAGACAAATACACACGCCTATGCATGGACACAAGCGAAGAGTGGAAAACCCGAACAGTCGATTCCCACGATGGTCCTCAAACATTCCCCCAACGGTGTAGGGAAAAAATACGACAAAACCTCGAGCGATCAAAAAAATACATTATTTTCCCTCGGCGACCGCGGTGGAGGCATCGTCAAAGCTGTGGTCAACCGCGCACTCGGTTATATAACAAACAATCATCGTTTTTCGAAAGTTTATGATAGAGCGACCGGATTCCTCGATCGACCAAGTCAGGTTAATCACCCGGAGCGAGAATAAGTTCATGACGCCATAGTGCATGCCGGTAGCAGTAGCAACAGTAGCGGTATCAACCAAAACGAATATAGATTAATACACGGGAAGTTCGCCAGAGTGGACGTGGGATCTTCTTGAAAAGTCTTCGAAAACCGCCACTCGTTTTTGTCCATTTCCCCTCTGCTATAGCCTCTAATTCTTTTTTTCGGCCATGAGTATCGCCCTCAGAACCTTTTCATATTTCAAAACAAAAATTGTACGCCAAGTATTAAAAGAGTAGCCGTCTCTCACAAAAAAAACTCTCCCAAAAAAATCTCTCATAAAAAAAAACTCCCAAAAAAACTCTCTCACCAAAAAAAACTCTCCCAAAAAAACTCTCTCACCAAAAAAAAAACTCTCCCAAAAAAACTCTCTCACCAAAAAAAACTCCCAAAAAATATCTTACAAAAATATTAACGAATCAATATATTAGCCAAGTAAAACTCCTCGGTAAAAAAAAAAAAAAAAACTTGGTGTACCAGCGTTTTGCTTCCGCACATAGTTCATTGAAATAAGGACGAGAAGTAAAATGCTGGTACACCAAGTTTTTTTTTTTTTTTACCGAGGAGTTTTACTTGGCTAATATATTGATTCGTTAATATTTTTGTAAGATATTTTTTGGGAGTTTTTTTTGGTGAGAGAGTTTTTTTGGGAGAGTTTTTTTTTGGTGAGAGAGTTTTTTTGGGAGAGTTTTTTTTGGTGAGAGAGTTTTTTTGGGAGTTTTTTTTTATGAGAGATTTTTTTGGGAGAGTTTTTTTTGTGAGAGACGGCTACTCTTTTAATACTTGGAGTACAATTTTTGTTTTGAAAAAACATTTTTTGGTTTATTTCACATCTTTTTGAAAACCATCTTCAATACATGCATGCAACGACAGGGCTCATTGGGCGTATGGTCAGATCGCCCTTCTTGCAATTGACGTTGTTCACTGTTATGCTCCGCCAGTGGACAAACCATTTTCACCACGTCTATCCTCTGCATTCTTTATGTCTACAAGACACCAAATAGTTAGTGCTCTATCACGGATAAGTAATGGAAACGTCTAAAAATACTACAATAAATTATTCCAACATGACAATTAGTCCAAATTAACCCAAAATATAACCTCAAAAAATCGATCTTTCATGGACAGGATAAAGTATCCTCCACATGATGATTTTTGTTGCTTTGAAAAGACACTTTTGCGTTAAGACGCGAGATTATTATTAAATCATTACACTCGATAGTAAATGTTAAAGTAATAATCACGCACGATCTTCTCACTTTTTGTCACACGTCGGGAGCAGCCGGTCCGCTCAGGCGATTCACGATCATCGCGATCTCATGACTTTGGGGCCGTCGCTCCTGTGTGCGCGTCTTTCCTTCACATCAATTATTTTTATTGATATGATAGACAAACCATTACACTAGAGTCCTCATTACACTACAGTAGAGTGTACAACCCTGTCACTTTTTTACTGTCAGACGACGATTATGTCAGACGACGAGAGCGAGCTGGTCGATAGACGATCGTTGCCGCAACTTCTTCAGGCTACCGCTGCGGGCGCCATTTGTTATGTTATGTGTGCGTTGTTCGTTTACACGGATGCACACGTATATGCAATCGGACAAATCTGTCTCGATGTGTGAGTTCAGACAAAAGTGACATTTTGCCAGATATCAGCACTTCGGGAACCGATTATATCGAAATAGGTCTCATTAATAAGGCGGAAAAAGATAAAAAATATTGGCGCTGACACATTTAGCGCCCGCGATGTATTGCCTGAGATAATTAGAGTTACAGACGAAGTGAGAGTGTGCTGGTACACGCCATGCACGTATACGGATCGGACAAATTCGCATCGATGTTGTGTGAGTGCGGACGAAAAGTTTTTGACAGAATCGAAATCGTAAGTGGCCAGATATTAGCGTTGCGGTCACCGATGTGATTGAAATAGGGTTCATTGGAAACAAAAAAATAAATAAAAAATATTGAACCTGACACATTTGGCGCTCGCGACGTGTTGACTCAGATAATTCCAGTTAGAATTTCGTAGCAGACGAAAAAGGACGAACGTGCTGTAAAGTAAGAGTAGCGCTAGCGTCTCGTCGTGAGAGTCTCGTGAGGCGGCATTATAGATTTCTTTTAATACTTGGCGTCGAGACGCTACCGCGTCTCTTGATATATATTTTTTTCGTTGTTTTTGGAATGCCGTCCGACGGATTGCCTCGGCGAAGCTACATAAAACCGGCGGTGTTCGGACCACGGGTTGTAATATTTCCGCGGTATGTACTGCAGGTCACCAATCTTCCGCGAAGCAATAATAGCACACCGTCAGTCTAGCTGTCCGTCGATGCTTCCCTCTCTCTCTCTGTTCCATTCAGCCTCTTGCAGAGGTCGTTCCCTGCCCTGTCCGAAATGTTTCCTCACGCGCCGTGTTCCCCTCCTTCAGCAGCTCCTAGGTGTGGAACGGTGCAACGGTCAAATCCACTTTTCGACTCTGTTGAACCCCGCGGAGCATTCTTCGGATGATTTCGCGCCTTTGCTCACTATACTATGTCCCTCTCCTCTTTGCTCTCCACCGTGGGCATCGAGTTCCATTCGTGCAACGCAAAGGAGGATAACGAGAACCATCGTAGAATCTCACTTACTCATGCTCATGTCCTCGTTCTCGTGTTCACCGCACCACCTCTTCCACTACCGCGTATCTATTCCACTACCGCAATAGTTTCCGTCGACAGTCTCGCTTCTCCCGCTTCGACTGATCCTTTCGCGTCCATTGCGCTTCCACTCCTGGCTTGCGACGCTCTATCTCTGTATTTTGCGCCGATATTTGCCTTGACAAAACGGAATCGCCTCCGAACGACAGCGAGTACTGGTCTCGGTGGTGATGGCAATGGTGGAGGTGGCGGTGTGACGTTGGTGGTAGTGCTGGTGGTGGTGATGGTGGTGGTACCGAGCGCTGCGGTGGCAGGGCCGGGCAGAGCTCTCCGTGTTTGAACTATAGTAATTTGAGGCAGGCTAATGAAAGTGCTGCGCAAACAGCGTCGCGACGCCAGGACGTCAAAGCCAAAACCTCTCGTTCCCCTCCTCCGTATATATCTCTGTTTCTCTGTCTTTTGGAACCCCCCTTCCCGCCTTCCCTCGTCGTCGCTTCGGCTACTTCTGCCGGTGGTGGTGCCTCACAACCATCCACTCCCAACCGAGCTTCGTCTCCTTCTTCTTCCTTCGCGAGCGAGCCAGAGCACTCTCGCTTCCATTCCGTCCTCTTTCGACGATATTCCCCCGTCTCCTTCATCCACGACGACTTTCCGTTCACGAACTCCTCGTTCTCTGTCTCTCCGTGTGTGTACATTGGTCTTGCTCATCTCTAGTGAAGCGACTAGCCGAAAACTCTTTCGTGGTATTGGATATTTGGGATCGAATAGACGGACATGGGAAAGGTCTCGCTTGAAAGAACCGCCGGTCTTCATCGAGCGCAAGGGAGGTGGACCTGGTGATCTGGCGACGCGACTCGAGTCCGGTGCTGGGAAATGACCCGCTTCATCTGTGTCTCTGAACCGACCCACACTTTCGCGTTTTCTTTGCTGGTGTATATGCGGTATGCATAGGTGTTTATCGTACCCAGTGTGTGCTTTCTCCAACTGGCTCGGTATATTTGTTTGGACAGTCTTGGAATAGTATACGCACACGTGGGCAAGTTGGCTCATCAGGTCTAGTCCGAGTTGCGAGCTGTATATTTTCGAATCGAACGCGAGCGCAGATATAATTTCTTGCATGCGCGGATTTCTACCGATTGAAAAACTTACGGCACCTTCGGTTCTGAAAGTTGTCTGTGAGGGCGCGGATCTTGAACGTTTCTTCGAAAATGCATCCTGAGGAGAAAACAATTTGGTTTAAAGGTTTTACGAAAAATAACATTCAATAATATTTAATATATGAAACATACGATTTTTAGCGAAATAAGTATGAATCGTCACTCACAATTTCTTTGGCACTTTTCGCCGGGTATCCGCAAATCACAGCGTTTGATGTAGCACACTCTTAGATCTCTTCAGTCTCTGTCAGGCACGGATTATCCGGTGATAATGCATCGCTGCGTGCGCCGCGATCTTCGCACATTAAATCCTCATCTGCTCTATCTCCAGGGCGCGCGCGTGCGGTATTGCCGATGGCGGGCAACCGTCTTAGATCTTTCAAGCGTACATAGCGGCTCGCTATAGAAATGAATCGAGGGCAAAGTTATATTTCTCGGAGCATGGGTAGGGAAAAGGGGATCGGGTGTACCGACTAGAGGCCGGTGGAGCAACTACTTCGGTTATCCTTCGGCAGTAGATGCTCACTCGCGTTGCTTGCTCGCCTCCTGCCTCTGATGTACGGAGAGCCGGATAATCCTCGGATAGTGTGCTAATGCAAGTTTTGGCATCAACGCAAACGCTTCTTCTTCATTCTTGCCGGAGGCGGCATTGGCGTCGGCATCGCCAAGGCGTCGTAGACGGCAGCACTGGTAGCATGATGCGGCGCTACTCGCTCGCTTTCTCTGCCACTGCTGCTTCGTATTGAGAGTAGCTGCCACTGGAGCACGACCTCCCACGGGGTATATACCGGATTATCGTTGAATCTCCGCGCGAGAGAAAGGGTGTTAATCCCGAGGAATATTTTGTCGCCCGTTCCGCCCGTCACCCCGGATAACTGTAACCTAATAAGGGGGTGTCTACCTCCCCCTCTCTTGCACACCGCCGCGCGACTCAGCACACGCTCCTATCCATATCTCCTGCTCGAGCACACCAACGCCGCTCCCGACGGCTAATTTCGACTAATGTTCACGATACACTATTGTGTTTCTTTTAATTTCAAGACGCGAATTTATCGCCTTGCGAGAAAATTAAATTGAAGCTTTCCTCGCGGACTCCGGAGAGGCGAGATGCAGGCGGTGTCTCGGCGACGCTTCTGCGGAAAATGTATTACTTGAGCTCTGTCGACGCTTAGTGCTTCTCGTATTAATGAAGTAAAAAAAATAATACTCGTAATCCCGTTAAGTACATCGAAGGGAATTTTTTCACGTAATCAAAATAGAACGTCATGTGATAGTGAGTTAATCGGTCGATTTAAAATTGCAAGAAAAACAAGGTTTGAAAAATGTTTTTTGTTTCGTTGAATATGGACGTTTTTTGGCACTCACATTTTACAAAAAATCACAGAAGTGCCTATTAAATTCGGACAGATTTTGTTTTATTCATACAAAAATACTGCGTTTTTGAAGCTTTCGACAGTGCGAGAACAGGGTAGCGCGATATGCCCGTCTTATTCAAGGTTGCAGATTACCGCGCACTGCGCTTTAGGTTAAATATAGTCTTGTTCGACGATGCCAGCGGCCGAGTATTCGCCGAACCAGCCGATCAAAGAGAGACTCACCAGAAGGTAACGGCTCTCGCGCGTCCAGCATTAGAGCCATGTGCTGCTATTGCCGGCGCGAGCGCGAGTTGCTCTGGCCTCTGGTCCAGTCTCTCGCACGCTTACCAGTCCGCGGTTTATCCAGTCGATATAACGCCTCCGATATGAGGTAGCTCTGGCTAGCACATATCTTTTCATACCGTCGGCGAGCTGGAGTTAAGTCTCTCCTTCGCTTCCCGTGTAAACTCCTGCATTATGCCCGCGCTCTAGGCGCCTCTATATACGCCCTCTCTACTGCATTCCGTTTTCGTCTCTCAGCTCCGCCGACCGCGCGTACTTTTCCAACCTGCACCGTGTGGACTTTCGAAATTCATGCCCTTGGCTCTGACTCAAGAGTTGGAATAAAAATGAACTCTGCGCTAAAGCCAAAGCAGCAGTTGCCCCTCGCGCAACTTTGCTCTTTCTCGTATGCGTCGCAGTTGAAGATGTTGCGTCATCTCGGGTGCTACACCTTATCGCCCACGCAGTCAATTGTCTCTTTCATACGGCTCCGCGAATAATACCGTCTTAATATCGTCTTAACCAACGACGGACGTTGGTTACTGAACGTACCAGGGTTATACGAGACGAATTACGCGCTTTCAGCTGAACGCTTAATTAACACGATAATTCACGAACTACGCGGAGAAAGTAGCAGAGACCGGCGACGTCGCTGGATCAATTCGTAACGGCAATTGGCATCGGAAAATGTTTCTCGATTCGCCATTACTTTCCACCAAAGCTGTCCTTTATATTCAAGATTGCGTGCGGCGTAAAAGTAAAAAACGTGTGACTGCGGTGGGTAAAAAATTGAGATAAGACTGAAGAATAGTAGGTAAAAAGGTTCGTAGGTGTATGTATTACATCGCGGAGACGTAGCGTACGATCGCAATCACCGGTTCCGGATAGCGTGTCGCACGTATACACGCCGTCCGGAAATATATCCAAGAAAAACCTGCAAGCAAGGGGATCTGCATCGACGCCAACCATGTAGTCGCGGAGGCAACGCCGTTAAATGTCGTTAAACGTCGTTATGGCCAAGGCAATTATCGTGTGTACCTCGCCGAATCTCGAGAAAGAGACCGAGTCATATCTAAGCGAGAGAGTACGCTAGAGGCGGTACGACAGCGCACACGCCTGTATTCAAGTGGTAGAGTCCGTAGGCGTTGAGGAAAGAATATATATGCACGATCGTGAGCGCGAGCTTTTGAGAATGTTCAGGAGAGAAAGAGCGCCGCAGTTTTCTGGAGCTTTACGACTTTCGGCCCCTCATAAAGATCGTCTTAGCCGATAATTATGCAAGCAAAATTGTAAACCTTTATCGCTCGGCCGTCGTTGCCGCACTCGACCCTCTTTACTCTTGCGCGGGTTTTAAGACGAACTTTTAATCACCGTGACGGCAGAACTGTATGTTGCTGTGCCAATGAGGGCGCTAACTCACTCGCTCGCTGCAATCTCACGTGCTTTTACTGGATATACGTGCGCGCCCGTATAATGATAGTCATCGAAGACATCGTAACTTAAAAAAATGCAGGTACATCGGTGAAACATTGACTAAAAGGGAAGCATCAATCTGGATCTTGGCATCACACCCAGAGCCTAGGCTTTCTGGTCTAGAATAAATCATTCCTGGCGTGCTCATATTTTTTAAGTCATCCATTGTTTTGGAAAATAGTGGTGTGGTGGATCGCTTCGGCAGATATTGAAGTATCGAAATTCTTTAATATCTAATGACAGACGTAGGTGGTCCGTGGAAAAAAAGAATTTGCGAAGAGCTAAGTGGTTAAACAACTATCGACCGTTCTGAGGCTCCGGTTGTGCAGGATGTAGTGCGAGTTGCATCAAGGGATTGTGGCAGTCCGTTTTCCACTACTGTTACAGCAGCAGCAGCAGCAGCAGCAGCAGCAGCAGCAGCGGCAACGGCATCGGCGGCGGCTACACTAGCAGCGGAAGGAGCGTAGGAGGCGGGGGCAGAGCGCTCGCGAGTTAACTGAAAACGGGTGAACAGCGCTAGGCCGGAAGAAGAATGGCGGTAGCTGCCAGTCGGCCGGGAATCGGACCCGTAGTGTGTTTGCCGTCCAAATTACATCTGCATAATAGCTGCGGTAGGTTATCGACCCATGAGCGCGCGCGTCCCTTCGTCACGGCTCCGTGTGTCGCGCCCCGTGTGCTCTCTCGACTGCTGCCGCTGCCGCAGCCGCCGCTGTCGCTGTGCTCCTGGCCTGAGGCGAACGAAAATTAAATCCTCCTCTCACGTTAGCTGAAGCGCGCAGCCAGTGGTGTACACGGTGGGCATGATGAGCGTACCGTCCAGATATATACGGCTGAGCGTCAGAGGGGGTCAGTTTAAATCATTTGGAGTCCCCTTCCATAGCACCAACGACGGTTAGCCGCTCTCTATCACACGAGAGAATGGCGGCATGCGAAGCCGCGATTATGCGCGTTTGTCGCGTCAAAGGGCAGATCACAAATCCGCTGCGCGCGACGACGAGTTCGACGCTTCTACTGGTATTACGCGGTAGTACATGAGGGCGGTTTATGTCGCGGCTAGGCAATCGCGGAACTCGATTCATACATGTATCCACACATTCACGGGGAGGGGTTCACTACGCAAATCGACCACCCATGGGCTATCTAATTATATGGGCGAACGTAATGAAGGACGTTGCGAGATGGTACAGGGGCTATACTGCCGGCCACCCTACTCGATCATTCATCATCCAGTGATTGTTGGATTCTCTACCGTGAACCAGTCTCTGCGCTCTCTGCGCCGAATCGTAACAATCGTCAGCACTAACGAGTTGGGGCTGTGCGTGCAGTGAACAAGTCTTGCAGCCGAGGGCTCGCCGTGTACTAGAAATGTTAATCACGCGTATGTATACCTATTTCGTTCAGATGTGCAAATATGTTGGCGGTTGATCCGGAAAGTGAGATTAATCGGCGTGCATCGCGTTTGACGCTGGCCATCATCGGTGATCGATATCTTGATCAGTATTGAGCAAACAACGTTAATACTTTGTTGTGGGTTGGTCTAATGGGTCAAGCAAGGATAAGCAAAGATTGGTAAAAAAATAAAATTCCAAAATACCATGTCAATTTTTATTCTACCTTTTCTTTTTCTTCGTTACGCTTGACAAGATTCAAAATAAATAATGCATTTACTTATTCATTATCTCGAGGCAAAATGTCAATATTTTCCGCGCGAGTCGACCCACATCCATCGCATATTTACCAGACAGTATATTTTTCTGAGCTCTTATTCGCTTATCCAGATCCGTACAAAACGGAAGAAGTTTCACCTACAGTACAATAGGAAAGGGAGTGCCAAGTGGAAAACAGCGAGTGCGTGTCACTCCACGGGTAATTGACGATGGTCGAGTTTCTTTATCATTTACACATATATCATCGACACATCTCAAGAGATGCCAACGTTTTTTTTTTTGTTTTTTTTTCGTTTTCCCTCGATGTTGCTGACACGGACCTGACCTGAGGTGTTTACCGGGGGAAGCAGGTCTCGGGTGCAAAAGTTATCAGAGTATGGGTGAGCGCGCCGCGGTGTCGCTTCGTCCGAGAAAAGGAGAATCTTTCTGGGCCGCTGCTACCCGCGAAGCATTTTGCATCGGGAGAAAAATGACGACACCACCGTAACTCGACAAATGGCAAACAAAGCACGAATCACGCCTCGACGGCGCTGCCGGGAGTACATCCGATTTGTCACTGTCCCGGGAAGAGCGAAGCGCGCACGAGATTTTCGCCGTACATATAGAACAGAGGTGCCGCGGAGAGAGAGATATATAGAGAGAGAGAGGGAGGTTTGAGACCAAGTATTTGTAGTATAGCAGTTTCTGTACAGCTCGGCTGTGCAGTTTCTCGTCCATCGCACGAAATCCACCGCGTCGCGCATCCTCGTGCAAACCAAGCGCTCGATTTCCAACGAACGAGTGTGCTCGCAATTACGTATAGCCATGAATATCCCAACGCACGCGGTCGGACACGCACCCTGGATATAACGTTGAATAATACATGCTCCATTACTCGGCTCGGACATGTACGTATGCATAACGGACGTTCGATAGGCAGAACCACAGCGAGGGATAGATCTCTCGATATCTCATATGAAACACGGTAGGAGGATAAGCTACCGTCCATATGCCATACTGCGTACGTACCTCGTTGTGATTCATTCTAGATTCAGGAGTATCGGCTTCGATCTTGACTGCCGTGAAAGCCGAAGTCGTTTTATCGGTTTGGGACTGGCAATGACAATGTCAATGTGAATTGTGACGATGAAAATGAGAAACTCCCCGTTTCAACCCTATAGGGCTAGATGAGGGGACGAATGATCCAAGATTAATTCCAAATCGAATGTGTCCTCAGTTTAGTTTGGATTGGAACTTGATTTCAAATCTTTCAAATAGAAATTGATTTATCTCCTCGTGGCAATGGCGTCAATGATTGAATTGCGGCGATGAAAATGCGAACCGACAATTCGACAGCCTCCGAGGCCGGAAGAGACAAAGGGCCGAAGTTTATTTTCAATCCGAATGTATCCCAAGTTTCCAATTCGGATATTCATTCGAAACTTCGAGAAAGAGCCATAAAATTGATTTCAACTTGATCGCGGGCTCGCAACTGTGGGCGCATGGTAGACACCCGCGTGGAGAAGTTCAACGAAAGAAATTCTGTTTATCCGCTCGCGGGGGCATATATATCAAGCGGCGAAACTGGAATGTGTCTTCACCATCGGCGTGTGTTGGTGCAGAATTGAGCCTTAGCGGCGCATGGAGAAATCGAAAGGGTAATCTCCGATGGATGCGATTAATTTCGTCCGGACAATAATTGCTGGATCTACTCTCCGGTTTCACCCTCGGCTCGCTATCTCGGCCGGTGCAGACGATAGCCATTCATGGTAATCCTCGGTGTTCCTGCAGCGGCTGACTGAGTGAGCGAGACCGAATCTTGCCTCCTGTTCGCCAAACGCGCTATCCGAGGAGCGCCTCGCGTCGAGCTAACTCAGAGTGCAGAGGATCGGAGTTCGTTGCACGACGGCGCCGTTTCCTTCTCCGACACATCAGCCTGGGTCTCTCTCGCGGAAGCGGCCAATGATGCCGGACTATCGATCCTCGCACACAGTTCCGTCGGAAAGAGCGAGATGGAGCTCGATATGGATGCTGAAACGCAAGAGCGAGCGAGACGAGCAGGTCAGAGGCTCCAGAGAGCGGTGCACGGTGTCGAGGTTTGGACAATCACCGCGCTTCCGCGAGGAAACTCCTGGGACGCTCAGTCTAGGGAGGCGCTAGGACGATGCTTCCCCGTCAGCTCACTATCGTTCGCTACACCGAAATGTCCTTGGCTTTGCCTCGTTCGCCTCTCGTCCGTTTATACTCATCCGGCTTACGTCCGTCGAGTGACTCGAGGAGCGAGTCACAAGAGATTTGATAGCTGTATGGAGTAAATGTCAAGCCCAGTGGTTGGCCCTTCTAAGCTAGGCCGAGTGTCACTCATTGGCATGCTTGCGATTCTTTCGGAAATGAAGCAATCTTGTCGAGATTAACGCTGACGACAGGTTTCGATAAACCAGCCCACGACAACGAATTCTGGGGGGAAACTGTGAATTAAACTTTTCCTCTTTATGTCGGTCATTTTATCGTATTTCACACACCAAAAAACCCGACCATCTCCAATCCCCACCTAATTTTTTATATCGTTGACCATGTCAGGCGAAGCATCTATGTATTTTTTAAAATTTGATTGGGATATTTGTTCGTAATGTTTATCGTAAACTGTTGAATTTCAAAAAAATTGAACTGGTTGTTTTTATCAATATGATTTTTCCACTTGGGGTTGAATTTTTATAAATTTAAATTCTTTTTTAAATGTTATAAATCGAATGCATCTATAAATAACAAGTAGAACTTTGCGCATCGTTTCCTCATTAATTTCCCTTTTTCACAAAGCCACCTCTTTGAAGTAGCTTATTTATTCACTTTGGCTTCCTCATAGAGGAAGCATTGTGAAAAGGGGAAATTAATGAGGAAGCAATGTGCAAAGTTCTACTTGGCAACTTTTTTTTCATTTGAATCAAAGAAAACTCCGTTACAAACACCGTTGCATCTAATTTTTATTAGATACAAAATTTTGTCTTACTTTCATAACTTTTCCATAAGTTACAGCGAAAGTCTATATTTTTTTCAAAAATTCATAACAGCGTAAAATCCGAACGACTTTACAGATTATCACCAAATTTCGTACGTAGCAGGGCTGTATGACATTTTTTACTGTAGAACGTTTCGGTTCATTTGTTGTGATTCGACGTGATTTAGAGCAAAATGTATTTTTTTCGATAAATTCAAAATTCTATAAAACCCGAACCGCTTTTAGCGATTTCACTGAAATTCAATACCAAACAACATTGAACGTGTCTTTATTTGTGAAGCACTATTTAGCTAAAAACAAAGACAAAAAACAAACAAAAACAAAGAAAAAATTCACGAAAACAAAGCTTTCTCTATGAGGAAGCAAAATTATGAAAAAATTCACATATGCTTCGTTTGATATTATCAATAACAAAAAATTAAGGAGAACATTGGAAGAAAAAAAAATTCGTTCACGAGAAACCGTAAAAAATTGGAAGTATTGATTTCTCCATCTTGGGTTTACGCTTAAAGTGTTTGGCAGTTAATGTAGTATTTTCATGATTTTTTGCATTGAAATCGAAGGGGTACAAATTAGTGACATTTTTTTTTAGGTAAAAGTAAGTAAAATGCAATAAATAAAAAATAGGGTATTTATCGTAAACTGTGTTAAATTACGAAAATATTGGCCTAATTGTTTTTGTCGGTATCATTTTTTCACTTGACGTTAGATTTTTTTTTCATTTTGCTTCCTCATAGAGGAAGCTTTGTTATCGTGAAAACATTTTTTTCGAGATTTTCATGTCAATACACTCAAAATGTTCCAAAACGCCGAGAAAAATGGTTTGTACGAAATGTGTGTGTGTGTGTGTGTATGGGAATGTGCAGATTTCGTTATTTACACGATTGCAAGGTAGTACCTTGCAATTGCTTTCTCAGTATTTTCCACTTATGACGATGTTTCCTCTATGCGGAAGCCAAAATTGATCAACATACTTCCTCATAGAGGTAGCTTCGTTAAAAGTGTAAAATACTGAGGAAGCAATTTGTAATGTTCTACTTTGCAGGTTTTTTTCATGCTTTAATCTACGGATCGAACTAAAATCCCAATAAAATTTTGACAAAATTCATCGATGCTTCGTTTGACATGGTCAAAGATATAAAAAAATAAGGTGGAGATTGGAGATGATCAGGCTTTTTGGTGTCAGTGAAATACAGTGAAATGACCCATATATACATATACTCTCAAATATATTTTTGTTCCCAGCCACGGTCGATACGACGAACAGAGCTTTTGAATCGGAAGCGAACGAGCACGTAAGCACCCGGAAGAAGTGCACGCGCGGTCGCTCACTGCACGCGGCAATGAGGATATTCATAACGCGTGAGCACCCACGCCCGGCCGTGTGTGCACGGCTCTCTGTGCTCTCGAGAACGTGCCAGAATGGAAGCGGAAGCCAACCAGAAGCTCTCTCTCTCTCTCTCTCTCTCTCTCTCTTTTTCTTCTTTTTGCTTCCTCATAGAGGAAGCTTTGTTTTCGTGAAAATTTTTTTTTTCGAGATTTTCATGTTAACATACTTAGAATCACCTAAAACGTCGAGAAAAGTGGTCTAGAAAATATGTCTGTATGTGTGTATGTGTGTGTGTGTGTGTGTATGTATGTATGGTCCAGGCACCGAACATTCAATTGTTCATAACTCAGGAATGGCATGGTGGATCGAGCTAAAAATTGGCACGGAAGTGGAGTATTAAATCCTCTGTAATTCACATTTTTTTAAAATTAAATATATCCATGTATACAAATTTTATCGAATTTTTAATTTTTCAAAAAAATGGCGTGAACGCTCTAACTTTCGTAAAAGTTCGACGACTCAGCTATATACTTCATCATAAATAAAGACACGTTCAATGTTGTTTGGTATTGAATTTCAGCGAAATCGGTAAAGCGGTTCCGGTTTTATAGAATTTTGAATTTTTCGAAAAAAATAAATTTTGCTCTATATCACGTCGAATCTCATCAACTGAACCAAAATATTAAACAGTCAAAAAATAACATACAGCGTTGCCACGTATAAAATTTGGTGACGATTGGTAAAGTCGTTCGGATTTTACGCTGTTATGCATTTTTGAAAAAATTAAGATTTTCGCTGTAACTTATAGAAAAGTTATTAAAGCAAGTCAAAACTTTGTATCTAATCAAAATTAGATGTAACGGTGTTTGTAACGGAGTTTTTTTGTTCAAATTTAAAAAAAAGTGCAAAGATTTGTTCAAATTAAAAAAAAGTTGCAAAGTAGAACTTTGCACACTGCTTCCTCATTAATTCCCCTTTTTCACAAAGCTTCCTCTATGAGGAAGCCAAAATTAATAAATAAGCTTCTTCATAGAGGTGGCTTTGTGAAAAAGGGGAATTAATGAGGAAGCAGTGTGCAAAGTTCTACTTTGCAACTTTTTTTCTTCTTTTTTTCTCTGTCTTTTTCTCTCTTTTTTTGCTTCCTCATAGAGGAAGCTTTGTTTTCGTGAAAATTTTTTTTTTCGAGATTTTCATGTTAACATACTTAGAATCACCTAAAACGTCGAGAAAAGTGGTCTAGAAAATATGTCTGTATGTGTGTATGTGTGTGTGTGTGTGTGTGTGTGTGTGTGTGTGTGTGTGTGTATGTATGTATGGTCCAGGCACCGAACATTCAATTTTTCATAACTCAGGAATGGCATGGTGGATCGAGCTAAAAATTGGCACGGAAGTAGAGTATTAAATCCTCTGTAATTCACATTTTTTTTAAATTAAATATATCCATGTATACAAATTTTATCGAATTTTTAATTTTTCAAAAAAATGGCGTGAACGCTCTAACTTTCGTAAAAGTTCGACGACTCAGCTATATACTTCATCATAAATAAAGACACGTTCAATGTTGTTTGGTATTGAATTTCAGCGAAATCGGTAAAGCGGTTCCGGTTTTATAGAATTTTGAATTTTTCGAAAAAAATAAATTTTGCTCTATATCACGTCGAATCTCATCAACTGAACCAAAATATTAAACAGTCAAAAAATAACATACAGCGTTGCCACGTATAAAATTTGGTGACGATTGGTAAAGTCGTTCGGATTTTACGCTGTTATGCATTTTTGAAAAAATTAAGATTTTCGCTGTAACTTATAGAAAAGTTATTAAAGTAAGTCAAAACTTTGTATCTAATCAAAATTAGATGTAACGGTGTTTGTAACGGAGTTTTTTTGTTCAAATTTAAAAAAAAGTGCAAAGATTTGTTCAAATTAAAAAAAAGTTGCAAAGTAGAACTTTGCACACTGCTTCCTCATTAATTCCCCTTTTTCACAAAGCTTCCTCTATGAGGAAGCCAAAGTTAATAAATAAGCTTCTTCATAGAGGTGGCTTTGTGAAAAAGGGGAATTAATGAGGAAGCAGTGTGCAAAGTTCTACTTTGCAACTTTTTGCTTCCTCATAGAGGAAGCCTTGTTTTCGTGAAAAAATTTTTTTTCGAGATTTTCATGTCAGTACACTCAGCATGGTCCAAAACGTCGAGAAAAGTGGTTTGTGCGAAATGTCTGTATGTGTGTGTGTGTGTGTGTGTGTGTGTGTGTGTGTATGTGTGTGTGTGTGTATGTATGTGCACGTTTTTTTGTTTACACGATAACTGCTGTAATTTTTTAAGAATGTTCTTCAAATTTGGCACGCACGTTCGCTATCATAAAATACTGTATGGGATTGTATTTGGCGCGAATCGGTTAGGAAATTCAGATTTTACAGCATTTTGAAAATTTGGCAAAAATCGTTTTCGCGATATAACTTCCGCAAATTGAGAGATATCGCTATGAAATTCTTTACGACAATAGACCACCTTAAAACCATGACTTGTATCAAATTTGGCGAAAATCGGTAAAGCAGTTCTCATGTTATTGCAAATTCATTATTTTTTCAAATGTCTGTAAGTACTATAGCTCCTGTAAATTATGAGACATCCGATTGCAATTTCGAACATGTCATTACGTTCATTGATTATTATCGATGAGTTTCGTCGAGGAAACTGCCATTGTGTCGGTAAATTTGGATTTTGCTGCATGAAAAACAAAAAAAAGCCGGCACCCAAAAAAAAATCGGAAAAAAATGTTTGCAGAATTTTCTCAAATTTGATTCACGTATGGACAAGCATGGACCACGTTTCGAGCACAAATTTGACGCGGATCTGAAAAGCCGTTCAAATTTTATGGCATTTAGAACATTTTGAAAAATCTCGTTATCACGCTGGATCATGCAAATTACAAGGTACCGGCTTCTAATTTGGTCCACACATTCACTATCATGAACCAAGGGTTGGGTACAAATTTGAGGGAAATCGGTTCGGTGGTTAAAATCTTACATTTTTATTTATTAAAAAAAAACAGCCGAAAAAACCTGCAAAGTAGAACCTTACAAATTGCTTCCTCAGTATTCTACACTTTTGACAATGCTTCCTCTATGAGGAAGCCAAAATTGATCAACATACTTCCTCATAGAGGTAGCATCGTCAAAAGTGTAGAATACTGAGGAAGCAATTTGCAAGGTTCTACTTTGCAGGTTTTTTATAGATGCATTCGATTTATAAAATTAAAAAAAAGTTAATTTATAAAAACTCAACTTCAAGTGGAACAAGCAAAGTAAAGTAAACCCTTTCGGGGCGCCGGGTTTCCCGTTGAGGGATTTGGGGGCTGCGTTGTTCGGGGGTCTAGTTGTTTTTGTCGATACGATTTTATCACTTGACGTTATATTTTTTATTCATTTTTTCATGTTTTATTCCATGGATCGAACAAATATCCCAATAAATTTTTATTTTAATCCATAGACGCTTCGTTTAACATGGTCAAGGATATAAAAAAAATTAGTTGGTGATTGGAGATGGTCGGATTTTTTGGTGTGTGAAAGACAGTCGAAAATACTGTAACGGATTTAGCTTATTATTACGAGGACACAGGATATGACAATAGACAAACGAATAGATGACTGACTCATCTAGTGTCCTCGTAATAGTAAGCTAAATCCGTAACAATACCATATATTATGAAGGGGAACGTGGAACGTCGCTCGCAACCGCCGCGTACAACACTTTAGGCGCCGATTATTTTTCCTTACCGCCGGGAGCCAGGAACCCCTTTTTATGTTCTCCAGCTACCATGAGAATTACTATTTCCTTGGCTTTGTCGTTCTTAATTAATCTCGGTGTTGTGGGGGTACAGTTCAAGAATTTTACCAATAAATCGTCTACGCGATCAAAAAGTGAAGAGACTGTACGTCGTACGCCTACCTTGCTTTTCGCCTCAACGTTCGTCGTTCATTCGTCCTCGTTTATTGCTTCTGCCTCCGTACAGCCGCTCTCTACTCGGCCGATTCGCACGACTTTTCTCTAAACGATATCTTACATTTTTCCTGAAAACTTACAACATGCAGGCAGTGCACAGTTTTCACTGTGTGCGACCTTTGGACTCAAGTAGCCTATCGGAAATGATCGTTCCTATTTTTGCGTAGCGTTCTCGTTTGGGCGTTGCCGCAAATGCGTGGTAGCCCCTCGTCACGATATATATTGTCAAAGCATGCAATACATAGGTAGTTCCACGCATCTTATACTTTGTTGTCTTGGACAAAATGTCTGTAACACCTGAGAACTGCATCTGGAGAAGGGGAAAAATTGCGAGCTTATTATTTGGATGTCGGAAAGATCCTCATTGACGTGGGTTGTAAACACGTTTTGGTTTACGAGCTAACTATAATGGAGCTCTGTAAATACAGGACCGTGTATAAGCGGTGACAAAAGGGCTCCTCCACTTCAGATGCAACAGCACAACCCCCGGTGCGCTCCTCCCTTTTTTGCCATTTTTTCACAAAACCGTCAGCCTAAACTGAACCCCGACCTCGTTAAAATTTTCACCTCGACACGAGTGATACGAGCCGTGTGAGAGCTCTTCCGTCCGCTTTCTCCATCTACTTGAGTATCTCACGTTCATTTCACCCTTACCCTACCTCTGCCAACCGCACGAAACAGACACGAAAAGCTGCGGTGCTTCGGGGAACGCCCCGGGGGTTTACCAACTTCCGCCTGGATTTTTCCCCGATGTTTATCGGGTATCACGTTGCATAATGTCGCAAAAACGTGGGTGGGTGGGACGTTGCCGCTGGCGTGCAAGCATTGCCGCTGCTGCTTCACTGCTTTTAGTAGATACATGGAGAAGGGTGAAATAATGACAGTGAAATTTCATACTCTTCGAGTATCATTTGATTTTTATTTATCATTAACGCGTTAAACTTGCGAATCCCAGCGAAGAATTAGTATTTGAAGACTTGTTTAGAATTCGTGTATAAACAAAATTAATAAAACTTAGAGGGTTATGTAAAATACTCATTAAAAGTTAAACAATCAAATTAAAAGTTTTCGGAATAAACTCAAGTATCCTTACTAACACACTTACAACAATGCAATATAAAGCAAAAAAATGCTACGGTACACAGAATTATAATAAAATGTATTTATGTAAAAGCGTAGATAATTAAACCATTTCCTCAGACTGATATTATTCGGCGTACAGGATTGCTTACCAGAACGATACCGAGAAGCTGGCGCACGAGTTTGCCTCCATTATTGCGTAATGATGATTCGCTTTTTAATGATTACGTGTTTTTAAGGAGGTGGTTTTGCAATGAGTATATAAAGCAACAGATTCGATGTCATAGTCGGCTTGTTTACAAGCGGCTAGCTGTTTCGTGACGACCACTTTGGCCCGATGGCACTCGAAATCGAATCACGGCATTCGGCTATTCTCATTGTTATTGCGCGTAACGGTGCTCTGTCATATCCCTATCCCCGCCGCGATTCCGGTAACCGTTACGATAAGTGCGCAGTAAGCTGCGTCGACGTCGCCGAAGATTCTCACTACCTTCCCACGCTTGAATCGCGAGTGTATAATCACATGCTAGCTCAGGCTTCCACTATAGGAAGGTAATCGGATCCAGTTACAACTTGCATTATCTCGAAATCAGCAATATCCACAATATATTCGAGGGAGCACCACTTCTTCTAATAAGCACAGTAGATGTCTATTTAAATTACATGATCATTTTTACTTAATAGAAGTAAAGCGTGTCTATGGTACTCCTTTATATGGAAGCTGTAGATTTGATGACAAATAAATATTTATTCGTGTTAATAAGATTGTAAAAGCATAGCCGAAAGGTTAGTGCGGTTTACGGGATAACCGACGCGAGAGCTCACTAGATTTTTGCGAGATGCTTGCTGGGGTTGTAAGTCCCATTTATACCTTGAGTACGCCTATGATTTCTCCCGTTGCTATTCCCAACGACGCAGTTGACCCGAGAGGAACGGTGATTGAAATGTATTTTGGATGGAATTTACACTTTCCTTTAAACTCACTATATGTATTTATTTCAAAACAACAAGTAATATAACAAACTGTATTTACAAAGTTGAAATAACGGATCGTTGTGATGCGTTCGGTTGAATCAGAGATAAAGACGAGTTCTTGTCCGAGTCGACGTTGACGATGTGAAGTTAAGTCAAAGACTGATGAGAAATTAGAAAAATGTAGATTGATGTAGATACCTTCTGCTCCCATTTTTTGGAAGGAAGAGGACAGGGTTCAGGAGTTTGAATCGCGTATCGATTTTGAAACACTTGATTGGCTGAATGGTTGGGGTACGCGCGGGTAAGTACTTATAGCATCGTGGCGTATGTGACGTCCTGCGGGTACTCGCAGAAAAAACCCTAACGGTTAACCCGTCGTAAAAAATTTGGTCGCCAGAGACGACTCATCGGGTTTTCCCAATAATAAACCGAATTAGTCGCCGAGGGAAAGTACTCGGTCTGGTCGATAATACAACATCTAGCAACCAAAAGTTGCTTCGCGGATTCTCCGTTTGAGTATACGAAGGGTTCCTCGTATAATAAAAAGGCTCCTTTGAAGGTACGCGATTGTCAGTATATTCGCGACGTAAAATGTTGTATCTTGCGAGACTGAATATTTTATAACAAAGCTTATGATACTAACGAATGAGAATTAATGTACTCTGCATTCAGAGATGCTGGGGACTAAACATGCAGGATAAACGCTATCTGCAGCACGCTATCCAGTTTGGTATGATGCCCGGAGTCTCGTGGGAAACGAGGTTGTTGGAGCGCGTCGCGGGGCGGCAGCGGTAGAACGAAAGAGTGGAGATCAGGATCAGGCTGATATCATGTGCGCTGGCGGTGTTGGATGGTGGAGTGAGAGGAATAAGGGGAGTCGGGTGCGAGGAGGGTGCGCTTGGACGGCAGGTTCTTGGCACAGCCTCTTTTTCGGTATAAGGGTACAGCCGCCATCCATTACGGGCCGCGCATGACACCTCGGGAGATATATCGACTCACCGCATCCTCGAATTGAATCGGATGCCGCCCTGCAAAAACACCAATGAGCAAAACAGAACATTGTGATCGATGCTGGACCCGGTGAAATTTATCGGCGAATAAGTTACGGCGCGGGAGCAGCGCCCAGAGGGAGTGTGCCCGTGGGGTGGGTTGCCTTGACTCTCGCCTCGTCGTCCAGCAGCCAAACGCGGCAGCCATGGTAGCTGCGAACAGGTTCGCCAGACTCTGGCGAACCTACTAGTGAAACTGGCACTCTGCAGAGTTCCGATACACGTAACTACGGCCGTACAGTATGCCTGCACCAGACACACCAGTGGCAGCGACTCGGGGACTCGGAGAATTTTGTCATGCACATGCATAATCACGGGCACCGCAGTACCGCGCTAGGTAACGTGGATCCTAGAGACGTACGCGCTGTATGCAGAAACCTCGATTTTGGCGGATTTATGCATGAGACTCGCTAGCGTTGTTGAGAGATCGTCAGCGAGGCCACTAGACAACACCACCGATTGATCTCAACACAGACAATTCCTTCTCGATGTGTAATCATTTACGGCGCTGAATGGCGGCATGTCTGAAATTCTGGTTCACGGTGGGACCGATACGGATTCGTCTTGAAACGAACCTTTTTGACAAAGCACTTGGCGATACAAGTGCGGATATGACAAACTCTATCGAAGGATAATAACACGTGATCATGCTCGAAGGCAGAATGCGTTGAGCTGAGTGTACGCCGGGTTCGGGTAGACGCGCGACTCTCGCTCAACTTTTAAAGCTCCTCGAACGCCCATTTAACGGCCGCTACTATAATATTCAGGATTACCCGGCAAAGGGAAAGATGAAGAAGGGTAGAGGGATGGAAAGGGGTGCGGATAGGAGCTGGCATACAAACAAGAGTTTCACTTTCGGGCGCTTGGATTGCTTGGTGTCGGGCGTTGGGGGAGTAGCGGCAGAGACTCGCATCGGCGACGTGGGCGTGCGAGCGAGCGAGCAAGCAAGCATTCTCCGGAAAGCCGTATTAGTAGCATAGCCTTGCGCCAGTGTAAACATCGCATAAATCCGGCATACAGATCCCCGGTTCTCGGTAGCCCGCGCCACGCTCTCCCGTTGCCGCGCGCTCGTGTGCGACAATCGTAAATACAATTGCTCGCTGCTATTCAACGTCACCACCACGTGAGAACACTCGGCGGTGATTGTGCTCCACGCCGTACGAAAGCCCCCCGAGCCTCACGGCTCAAGCGTCTCGTTCTACTTTCCAAGAGGATTAAGCGCCCCGGGGATCATCGAGGAAAAGAGATCGACGAGTGCCGCCGGAAAAGATTAACCTGCATTCCTGAAGAGCTTTTGCTGTTCGAATCGCACACCTCTCGAGTCTTCGATAAGCCGCGGTGTCCGTGCAAATTTGCCGTCTGCTTCTCGAGCCTCTTTGCCGTGCGGCACTACGCGGACCTCTGTGCAACGGCATGCGCAGGTAGTAATTGAAAATTAAACTGTCTTATCTTCTCCGCTGCCATCCACCGTTTCCACCCTAGGCCTCCGCGTGGGACATAGCTTCCTCCCTCCCTCTGGTCGTACCTCAGTCTCAGCGCTTCGCGCCTGCTTCTCCCGTTCCTCTTCTTCCTCCGTCCGCCTTTCCGGGCCTCCGAATAACCATTTCCATCGAGTGAATAGTTAATTTCCTAAAGTTTCAGCTTGGCCGCCTGAATGCCACATTGATTGGTACTCCAATCAGTTAGGGGTGAGCGCGTGGGGCGCTCGTTGGAGGTCGTTTGCGACGGGTCTCCGGAGCAGAGAAACTAAGCTAGCGATGATGAGAATGAGAAAGCTGGGAGGGAACGAGGAGAAGCCGCGAGGATACGGCCTGGCAACGCCGGTGCCGCTGGTGGTCTTGTGCTATAGTGGCGATTGGAAGAGCAAGCGAGAGAACGGGCGATGGATAAAGGGAAGGTTGGGAAGAGGCCTCTTGCTGCGCGGTCTTCGATCTAAGGGCTCGAAGTCAACGGGGGGGGGGGGGGGGGGGGCATCCGCGGGTGGGAAAGGGACGAAATTGAGTCTCCTAGAGGTGATTATCATTCGAAGTGGATCGGCGGGGCCGTTCCGTCGCCTGTAGCGTCGCTTCGACCCATCGCTTCTCTTTTTTCTCCGCGTTTCTCCGATGCTCTTCCCTAACACTCTGAACGAACCTCGTTCCCGCCGCACGTTCTCCTCTTTTTCTTTCTTCGTGACGATCTCGTCCGACCTCTTTTCGGCAAGATTGCTTTTCCAAAGACCATTTTTAATAACGCCGCAACGGTAGGGTAATCTTTAACTCCCGACATATTCATACCACTAGTCCAGTTCACAAACTGTTACCAACTGGAACTCGACGACCATCGATGAGTGCCTACCACCCGCATTTGGGAAATATCAGAAAACTGTTGATGGAAAACATGACGAGTAGTCAGTGTTACATGGAGTTAACACAGCGCAATCTTTCAGTGGCTTGTATTCGTAGTATCTCGGAGAGGAGTACTGTCTTCCGGCAATGACTCCAGTCGTAGAACATTCCATGT
Source organism: Pimpla rufipes (assembly GCA_963932165.1). Classification (NCBI taxonomy): domain Eukaryota; kingdom Metazoa; phylum Arthropoda; class Insecta; order Hymenoptera; family Ichneumonidae; genus Pimpla; species Pimpla rufipes. Next base: position 475,711 of record OZ010630.1, read on the forward strand.
CGATCCATCAGTCCGTCCTACTCCGATCTGGATAGTGTCCTTCAGCCGCGAGACCAAACCGGCCGGTATGGCTTCAAGAGGGAAATCCATCCAAAGCTCTCCAAGAATGTTAGAGCGATAAACTCCTGTCGGAGCCTCGTGGCCCTATCTCTTTCTGGTAGTGGAGCACAAGTGAGAGAAAGACCGCATGGGCCGAGGAAGCGGAGAGTTTCGGGAGGCGTAGGGCAACGCGCCAAACCAGTTTTAAATGCGCTCTTAAATTTCACCAAGTTGCGACGAGCCGTAAACCATCTCGGCGGCTCGGGACCCTAGCGGTAGACTCTCGGCTGGGTTAGGCTGCGAGGCTATGCCTCTCCCATCGTATTCTGACTTGAAGGCCTGCACGAGTGCTCTATCGAGTTTCTAGAGCGTCAGGATTCACCCGCTGTGATACGCCCTACCTCCGACACGTCTGCGAGATTAGGATCCGACCTAAGCCGGATGAATTCCGGTTTCGATCTGTCTCACTCTCTACCTCCACTTTCCGCGTGTCTGAGTGTTTCCGGAGTTTCCACCGCTGCCAGGATAATTGTAGTGAATATACTACAACAGCGCACAGGCTGCAATGTATCAAACGCTGGTCTAGAACATTCATCAGGGAGTGTATCGGAGCTGATTTTCACTATATCACTATACTGTCAAAATAAAAAAAAACGTACTGTGAGGAAAAAACTACGATGAATTAATTTTCTAAAACTTACATTATAGCAAATGGAAATACCTTACAGTAATTCTTAGCTCCATACTGTCGCGTTAGCTAGCTGGATTAGATTGTCGGTATAGGCACAGAGTAAAGATGAAGAGAACACGTTGTGCGCGAGGAACGCGGTCTTAATAAGGAGGATCCCGATTTATTGCGGAGGTGTTCAGTTCGCTGGGTTATGAAGCATCGTTATAAAATCCTCCACTACGACAGAGGCGCGGGCGGGGCATCGCGTGGGCGTATAATAGATACGCGAGAAGCTACCATCCTCAGTTCACAATAGCTGCAAAGGCAGCACAAACCAGCGAGCGATCGTAGTGTACATCTTAATGCCGCAAAACTATAACGATAACCACTGCGAAACGGGCGGAGTGCGCGTGGCCACCCTGGCAATAACGTCGTCTGCCGTACTGCTGCCCGCAGGAGGTTGAAACAGCGACAGCGGAACAGCGGACTCACACATGCATGCAAGCTCAACACCCACCGTTCACCACCCAGCCGACCACCCAACCGGCTTCTGGATATCTCGAAGCAATTACCGACTAAGAGACTAGGGGTGGGGAGCTCTCGTTAAGGTAATAGTGTCCATTATCTCGCTGTATAAGGGAAGAAGTAAACCAGAGCTCTAACGCACCGGGTCTAATAATCAACGACCTCGCTCGCGAATGACTATCTTATACTGCCTGGCGAATCTACCCCCTCGGTATAACTAAAGCATTGAATTCTGTTGTAAACACGTTCCATTTCTGTATTTTGCTGCGCCCGACAGTTCTGGCATACTGCAGAATCTTGTTCGTCTGCACACCATGCTCTGCAACTGACATTAAGAAAACCATAAAGAAAACGTAGATGGACGCGAGTTAGGCTCATCAGATTTGTCGTAAAGGCAGTTTTCATAAGACAGGACTTGTTTGAATACTTCAACAACTGTCACGATATGGCAATCGCTGACAAACAAAAAGACGACAATGTCTTTCGTCCCGAGGTACGATGACCAACTTCGCGAAGCGCTATAATATAATAGTCTGATCGCGATGTTCAGATCGTAGTCTGCGTCGCAACCGAAGTGAAAGGAGGGAGCGCAGAAGCGGAAGAGGAGAAGGACGACGGAGAGGACCGAGCCAGATTCCATTAACGGCTGTCGTTTAGTCAGCCGATAGTAATGGTTCGCATCGAGCTTCGAGCATTTTACGAGGCAATCAAGCGACTGATGTCGAATAGATTACGTGAGAGGTCTGAAAGTGGAGCATAGCGGTGAGGGATGGTAGTCAGCGAGGTAGTCTAGGGGTAGGAAGAGAAGAAAGGAAGGCAGGCAGAGCAGGCAGGCGAGTTGTACGAGTGAACGGCGGGGCAATTCGCCGCGAGTCTCCGCTGTGTTGCTTCACGAGGGTCCACCTCTCTCGTTGGTTGCCTTTTATGCGAGACATGGGATGACGATACTTCGACCGCTCCTTGTCACCTTTGGTGCTCGTGTCGCACCTGAGGTCTTTTCAGTTCTACACCCTGTATAAGCCTGAAAAGTAATCATATATTAAATAGAACTGAAGCGTGCAAGGGACTTGCGCCAACGCGGGAAACAAATAAAGGAGGTGTGACAACGACACTTCAATCCACCTCGTTTCCGAGCCGTCAGTATCGCAGCGGGACTGGGCCGGCTGTAAGAATGTTTCTGCATTCAACGACATTGATTTCAAAAGAATCACTCATTTATTTAAAACGTTCGTTCGAAATCACGACACGACTATTCTGATCTGAATAACCCGTTTAAGATGCCTCAATCTCTGACCTTTCTTGGTGGAACATTGATTAATCTTCTGTGGGGTTTGAGAAAAGACTTCGGGGATGAGTAACGTCGGAGTTTTGTCGAAAGTTGACATTTCTGATCAAGAACAAGTGACTCAATGATAAGCACGCGAGGTGCGATGCACAAACAATTTTAATCGAGATATCTCGCACCGATCCAGATATCAATCCCGATCTTTGTGTTAGAAAACCGTCCATGTCTGCGTCTTTCCAATCACTGTTTCCATTCCGCATTGATATCGCGAGGTTACGCAAGGTGGACCGACGAACCACAGTCGAAATGAGTGCAGATGTCGCGAGTGGAGAAAGCGAGATGAGTTTAGGAAATGAAGAGAGGCGGACCAGAGCGAGACGGCATTCGAGTGCGGTACAGCCTTTTACCGAGGCCCGGACTGTATTTGACGCAATTGTTAGCGACTGTTCCTGATGTGAAGCACACAGAAGAAAAAGATTGCGACCAGCCACTCGTTCGTTGCTTCGAGAGGGTGGTAGAAAAAGCGGTGGTATTGGGGCGGTGGCGGTGGGAGAAAGCGAGACCGGAAAGCGAAGGAGAAGAATATCGTCGTGGTGAGTGGGCGCGCACTGTGGGTATAGAAGAGGCCGGTTTTAACCACGAGGGAAAGAGTGAGTTCGGTGCGACAACGAGAAGAGGGAGTGCACGGGAGAGGTCGGGGCTGGCGGTGGTGGTGGTGGCTGTTGCTGTTGCGGCCACGGCATTACCTCCGCACCATTAACTCGCAAAACTTTCCGCTTGAATCTTGTTCTCGAGTCGAGTCGGAGCTGCTCTCTCGCGCGCGTACGACCAAAAAGATCCTTTTCCCCTGTACCATCCCTCGCCATGACCGGCCTTCACTCTCTCTTCTTTCTCTCTCTCTCTCTCTCTCTCTCTCGCACACACACACACACACACACACACACACACACACACACACACACACACACACACACTTTCCTCTTTCTCTGTCCCTCTCCCAATACTTTGCGAGTGGGTTTATACCCAGTACCAGCAGAGCAGCATGCGGGCCACTAAGGGACCAAACATGCTGCCCGGAATCGTGTATCCGACTCCATTTGGAAGTTATCAACATAAATAGTAGCTCTGTAAACGACCCATGGCCCGTGGCCGAGGGGATGCTTTACGCCGACTGCCATTAACGCCACCACTGCATCCCCCCACCCTTTCCTTTCACTCCGCACACTTTCTCCCTGACGCGACGACATCCGAGCGGAACTTGCGAATTAATATCGTTCCACTGAGCATCTCTTTCCGCTCGCGCACACGTACTGCACCTTTCTCTGGACGGAGAGAACGAGAACGAGAGGCGGAGAAAAAAAACGCGGGCGGAAAAGTCGACGAAGAAGCGACGACGGGGGCGCGTATTCGAGTGAAATCGAGAAAGATGCAAAGAGGGTCGTGCGCTGAAGTGAATAGGGCTTGTTCTCCGCTCTCCAGAGAGGAGCAAGGCAAGTAATCGATACGGCGGGAGGAAGGAGGAGGGTGGCCAGTTTCGAGATAGACACACGTGGCGCGCTGGCTTCGTCGTCTTCGTCTTCGTGCCCGGAATAATTTATCGTGGCGAGCGGCCTCGCGAGCGCTCCGCTCGCTCACGTTCCTCCTATCTCTATCCTCGCACTCGTGTTAGCTTCTCACAGCAGCACCAGCGCCAGTACCTCTGGTTGTTCCCTAGTTCCATCGCTTCATCCTTACCTCCTCTTGGTCGAATATAGCGCGGGTCTCACTCTGGTGTGCACGGTCCTCGGCTCCTCAGAAGCAGAAGTAGAACTACCGCTATGGTTACCCTTTTCCGATCTTCCTGAGCCCCCGATCGTGTTTATATCCAACGCTAGCAGCCAACTATACCAAGCCTAGAAAGCCTGGTATATACATGTTACCAGAGAAAGCCACGATTCTCCGGAGGGTTGGCAGTGACGGGCCCCGGGGTTAATCAACCATGTGGAGCCTGATTACATTAGCAGGATTTTATCGAATTTTCTCGTAACAGAATTATTGGTTCCCCGAGAGATTCGACACCGAGAGATAATTCGTTCTATCGTCCAAAATCATATATATATATATACGTACGGCTGTGTACAGTGGGCTTGTTCTTGTGATGTATAGTATATTTGAGAGATAGAGAGCTACGAAGATATGTCCTGTAGCCATTTCAGTTAAGATACATATACCTATAGCAGTTCCACGAGAATCCGATTATTCCGAGAATACCTGGTGGATTTGAGAAGTGTGCAGACGAATCCTCGATTACGATATTACCTCTCGCGTCCGCGCTCGCGGGCCACACCGCCAACACACCGCACCTATCCGCCAACCTGGTATTGCATATTTCGTTTTATGATGCATAACGTGCACTCCTTTTCCTCGCGTGTTTCACTACCGAACTCTCTCTCGGTCGTGGGCCGCACCGTATATACACGTATTCTTTGTTTGGGCGTACCCTGGCGCATTGAGCTTACGCCCATCCGTCTTCGTCTTATTCCAGAGGAGAATCGATCGCATCGAAACATATGTGCTAACAGAGTTACATTGCATGAATTAGAGTCGGATTAAGAAAATAAAAATATATTAAAATTGCATGGGGTTTATGAGTGCATGTCAGGAGACCGACGTGCAAAATAGTGATCTTGTTGCCTCACCGGAAATGTGAGGAACGTATTTGCTGATAATACCAATCATAACTAGTCTCCAGGCACTCATTTATGCTAAAGCCTGTGTGGAAGGTAAACATTACAGTAAAGTGTAGCCTTTTAAGCCTTGTTAAGCTACGGTCATTATGAGTAGCGATAGCGTCGCGACGTTTCGCGTTGAACAACTATTACAATGATCAGAATCATTTTCTTTTCGGCAATGCAAAGGGATGCAGACGCATGTATGTTTACCCCCTATACCTTTTATCAGTCAAAATTTATTCGATAAATTATAAAGGGAAACCACAATATACACAATAATATGACTTGCCCCAAGTCGGATTTGAATAAGACTTCGGATTTTTCTTCACATTCTAGTAGCTTTGACGAGTGATGTGTATGGGTTGAAGAACCGAGATGTGCAACAGTGGGAAGAGCAGAGAGTGGAAGCCGCGTGAGGAAAGGAGTTGTCCCGTCTCGCTCAGAGCGAACTTCTCTCGCGCACCGGCACTGTTCGCAGACACTTTTCTCAGCCTCAGGGTATGGAAACCCCGGCACCAGCATCCACCTGCTAACGCTGCGAGGCACTCGAGATACTCCTACGATGTTCGAGACTCACGGACCGTGTACCCACAGGCACTATACGGCTGTGCACTGCCACGGCACAGCGGCAGAGTTTACTCGCACAGTCGTTAATACCTCCGGGGCTAGCAAACAACGCGGGTCAGCTCTCTCAGCATGGTGGGAGAGGACTGGCATAGGTATAGATAGTCGGCTTGTTTTCTACCTCCTAGAACCGTCGTGCTCTATGTGTGTACCTGCATACACACAAGTACATACACACACACACATTGTTTCCGTTGTGACTTGGCGAGAACCGCACTACACACGGGAATAAGAGAGCAAGCTCTGATACCGTGGAGGAGTAAATTTGACAGGGCGAGGGTTACGATGGTCGGCCAATGAACAATATGGCTCCATTTTACTAATTTAATTGCATATTGAATCTGCAATATTGATAAATGCTTTGACCAATTAGATAAATTAGTTTTATTAAACTGTAAACGATATATTGGTCACTGGACCGGAATGAAAACACCCCACGCGAACACTAATTATCATTTCCAGGCCTCTCACAAACGTTGTAATTAATTCGTATTGCGAAATTTCCCTTCATCTAAAGTAGTGTTGAAACAATGTGAAATAAAGCGTGTAGTTGATCAAGATTTGTATTCTTCACCGATCGTCTTTTTCCCCTGGGGACTTCAGCAGCGTAACAATCTATATTGATAAGTATACCATTATCCATGGCAAAAAAGCAATACAAAACAAAATATTGACAACCAAAAGATTTTAAAATCTGACATTTGATGTCGTTAATCGCTTAATCGGACGGATTTAAATTTCTCTCTGATCGACATTATATCGATAGTTCCTTCGCAATGAAATAATAGACCCAAGGAGAACGATGAGAGAAGGTTATGTAGCATGGAAGCGAATCTAGATAGATAGAGAAGTTGAGAGAATAGCCATAGCGCTGCCTTTTGGCCTCTGGATAAGTGTTCTACGTCGAGACCGAGACACGTTGGCACCAACTTCGTGCTCCAAACCTATTATGCTATTTCTAATTAATTTACAGAGTGAAAATACCTGGGGAGCCCTGAGCAGAGAGAGAGTGAGAGAGAGAGAGAGAGAGAGAGAGAGAGAGAGAGAGAAGGAGAGAGTATAGCACAGCACACCGTGCTCGCGTCTCATACACACACGAGCTCTCAACGGGCCACCGGCTTGCAGCAAAACGAGAACACTGGCCAATTAACAATGCGAACATGACACTAGGCGCGGAACCGGAGCTCACCCCGCCGTCGCGTCCCCGTCGACCGAATCCCGCCGCGTGGTCCACAGCCAGGGACGGCTGGTTATTTAAATTCCATTATTCATAATGCATGAGGAAGCTTTTTATTCCCAAAGTTCTCGCCGGAATTAAACAGCCACCGCCTGCGAGCATTTTTTTACTCACTACTACTTCAGCCTATTCCACCAGCTGACATACACCGGGGCGTTTGATATGCAAGCTTGCAATGAAATGCGACGTCGTTTTTTTATTATTTGAAATCGCTTTTTTCCCTCGAGTCGTGATAGCAGACACAAAGGTTGAACGAGTGCGCTATACACTTAATTACTATTTTGATAAATACTATTCATGCGTAACGTTTCGAATTGAGATAAATGTTTAATCATTTGTGAATAAACAGTGCATGAGCCCATAATTGATGCTGTCACGTTTGAAATCGGTTAAGCGTTCCCACGATCGAATCTCGCTGGGTGTGAGTGAGCGAGATGTTTAAAATATTGGATTCCATTCGTTGCGAATCGGATGAAGTATAGAAATGTGTTCCGAGTGTCAAGCGAACATTTTCGTCGATTCCGAGGACAACATTGTAATTTGATCCATCAAATTGCAATTGGTTTGATCAAATATTTATCGACATCAATATTTGATATGTGACATGTATTATGGACTGACAACTAATTTTATCAGTAATGAATTGAGATAAAATGTTATTGCACACAGCGAGAACAAAGTGTACGTCTGAGCAAGGTCCGCACAGAGTGACCGAAACGTCAAAAGTTGGGAAGAACAGTTAATTTACTTCTCTAATATTCCCTAAAAATTGGCCAGCACGAATCCGCTTTCCTTCATATTATTTATAATATGAAGAAAAAAAGTTGTCACCTAAAGCACGGCTTGTAATGCACGAGTTACAAATCTATTATCTCGTGAATATCGGGGACATGACCAACGTCAAATTGGTCGCGAGTGCCATAATATTCGCGAGGATAGTAGCGAAACGTGTGCGGTATAAAATGATATCGAGCGGGAGATGTTCCCGGTCGCAGTAGTTCGGAACTCGGAGGCGAAATAACGATATACCGAGGCGTGTAATGAGAAACCAATGGGATCGGTTGTAACGCGCGGGAAGGAGCATCGGATCGCGGTGAGTTTCTCGTAGGTGCGCGATGTTTACCGTTCTCGTAAATCCACAAGGCTGGAAACGCGAGAAGGGCCTCGCGCTCGTGATCTTATCCGCGCTCGCCTATCGTCCTCGGCACGTCTGACTTCGCACGGACCTTATCTACTTGGAACACACTCGTTTCACGTGTGGCTTGCTCCCAAATACGATTTCCCCTCTCCCCTCCTCTTCGCACTAACGGGTATATACATATATCTATATATATATATATATATATATACACACGATAAACCTACCTGTTGTATACAGGGTGTGTCACAAGCCATGTACCAAAGAGTTCGGGTCCAGGTGGGTGATGGGCTTCAGAATGCCTGTACGATGTTCGATCTCTGAATTTGCCATTCATTCTGACTGTTAATAGATTCAATTTGACTAACCTTAACTTGTTTTCCACTTGCTTGTCAACACTAGGTTTTTATGTTTCACTGAGCTTGCTCTGACTTTGCACCCAACTAATACGATTGAGTGTAAGTTATGGACAAGTTGAGAGGAAATTGATAACAAATTATGGTAGTCAAACGAACCCCTCAAGTTTAATTCTCCACGTTCACAAAGGTCTATGTGTAAGGACTACCTGACGAGCAAGTTGCTCGATTACCATCACAGAAAAAAGTTGAGTACAAGTTCAAGTAATTTGAAAGCAAGTACCCGGAAAGTTAAGAGTAAGTTGAAGGCTGGTCAACATCTTAATTGCGCTTGGAATTTGTATTCGTATTTCCGTGGCTATTATTAGCCTCGCAGAACTCTTTGATACGAGGATATTCCGACACACCCTGTATATAAAGTCTCAGTGTGATATTCCCCAACAACCGTGCAGTGCTATATACGTACACTCGTATTTAAATTCCAATTGTACAGCGGGCCAGAATTTATACGGCCGATTAAAACGTCCGCTGCCTCCGGGCATCTGGTGCCCTTGGGAGATGGAATCACACCGACTACGTGGGTTCACATCTCGTACTCCAGAATTCGCGTGAATATTGCGACGAATTAACTGACCTCTCCCAAGACGCGGGACCAAATTCCACTACAGCGGAGCGACAGTGGTCGTCGGCTACAGTGCGGCGGCGGCGGCGGCGGCCGAGCTAGGAGGACGAGGTCCGCCGGGAAATGAGCCTCGACGCCTCCCACTACTTCCAATTAAAAGTTACGCGGCTTGCGCTCGCGAGCTACCGCGCGGGCTGTTGAAGCAGAGTTAATGAAGGAAATACAGAAACTACGGGTGGCAGCGCGACGTAGCCCTTTTCCATCCCCTCATCGTTTTCCGTCCCACTCGCCAACGGCGTCCCCTACGGCTTCACTCACTCATGCACACCCTCTCCTCCTCCCGCCGCTTTCGACTCTTCTATTTTGCCGCCCGTCCCGTAGGCCCGTCTCGCGTTTCCGTTCATTGATTCTTTTTGCCCTTTTGCGCCGAACGCAGATTGCACACTCGGTGAGTCACTCGCGGAAACTGCATCGCCCGCGCCGCGTCGCGTCGCGTCTCCCCCACGAATGAAAAATGAATGAAAAACAGAAGCGCCCTTCCGTCGTCCCGCGAACTCCCGACTATAAATTTGCATCCCTCGGTGCAGGTGCATCGAGCAGTTACGAATTCACGTCGGACGCTTCCCCCCTCGCTCGTTCCATCAGCCCGTGCGCGAAAGGTACACTCCAGTGTCGCTTTGGCCATAGAATCCACTGCATGGATTTTTATGGCTCTATTGCTGGTAAATTCGATTTTCTCCGGTCGCTCGAACGACACGCTCGGGTAAAGTGGTTGTCATTTTTTAATCCTTCGGAATCGTCGGCGGTCCAAATACGTACGGAACGACGAGGCTTTTTTTCAACAAATTTTAGGTTGTCCGCTATTTTTCCGCACTTTGCTCAACGACTATACCTCGGCGCAGCGAACCAATGGCACACAACACTCTTACCAACTTTCGACCTTGTGTAGTACTCCTTTCCGCTTATTCCAGCGACGGATATAATAGTCCAACGATAGAACTTAGTCTCTATTAATACGTAATTACAGAATAAAAGTTTCACGGGTAAAGCACCGCTTCACGCGCTTAACGCTGGCCTATAACACGTCCATGAGACACTCGCGCCAACATGCTTTGAACACGGATAACATTATTTTTTTCTTGATAGCGGTACACGATTTGTATATAGATACGAAAAAAATAATGACGAGAACGTCACAATTTAGACAGCAGCAACTGGAGTATTTTTCCTCCAAGCAAATATTGCGCGCTATAAGTTCCTATTTAATGGTGCATCAATGGATTTAACGTCTTCGCTACTGTCGGCTTTGCCACTCTCCCGGAAAGTCTCCGCATCTCCGAATATAGCTGTGCAACTCTGCTGGGATTTACCGTTGAACGGCGAACAGTGCCCGAGGCTTAGACGTTTTGCGCCAGGGGAGACGTTACGGTGCAGCAACATTGAAAGGCCGCTTGTCGCGCTACTGTCTTATTTACATGCAGCCAATTGTACGCAAGGCATTGCCTATCGAGATCATTACGCGACGGGTTTTCCGTCTGTGGTGACGTCTTTGTGGCTCAGAATTGAGGAAGAAGGGCTTAAGGTATTTACACTGAAACGTCTGCCAGCTTACGTAATGGGAGACGAAGAAGAAGCAATTGATTGTACACGGAGGAAAATAATGAGTTGACATAACCAAAAAACAACTTGTGTCAAATAATCAACAGAATGTTCAAAATTGGACAGAATATACCCAATCGATCATTGAACAAAATCTCCTTACTAACATTTACTAACACTAACAAGAGAGGGAGAGGGAGAGAGGGAGAGGGAGAGGGAGAGAGAGAGAGAGAGAGGGAGAGGGAGAGGGAGAGGGAGAGGGAGAGGGAGAGGGAGAGGGAGAGGGAGAGAGAGAGAGAGAGAGAGAGAGAGAGAGAGAGAGAGAGAGAGAGAGAGAGAGAGAGAGAGAGAGCATTGCGACTACCGACGCCGACTCCTTTCGCGTTACTGGCGCGACCCTCAACGAATAAACAATGCTCGCTCAGAAACCACAAGTCTAGGATAAAATTCTCTTCGAAATAAGAGATCGGCAGGTTCTTCACCAGGCGCGCATTTGAGTGAGTAACCAAAATCAGTCGAGAGCCCGGTTTGCAGCATGCTCTTGACGAGTCGTCCTTCGTCCAGTTTCAGAAAGAAATTATACAAACGTTGCAATAAAGCGAAGAGGGGGGGGGGGAATATCGGGTTTAAATACCAAATTCCTGCGGAGAGCGACCCTGACGCGCGAGCAAAATTCAGATATCTCGATGGTTCGCGGGGTGCAAACTGAAGGGGTACAAAGAAGACTGGAGTTCGCCGTGGGTGAGAGCCAGTGCAGGGCCTAAGATTTCAAAAGGGGTTTCTGCTTGGAAGAAAGAGGGACGAGGGAAGAGAATATTGGTGAACACCGTTGAAGCTTTCCTTGCACAGAATCCTTCGCCCCATCTTCGTCGGGGATTATTCCATAATCCAAGTACTACAAATACCTTGGTTCGCTTTCTCTCCGTCTTCTAAGAGGCTCAACCTCCTGCCGGAATAAGAGCCTTAGACAAATAGGAATAAAAAGCGTTAAAGTACATGCGAGACCTTATTTATTTATTATCCAGTGTTCAATACGCTCGAGTGAGCATACATTCGGTAACGGCAGTCAGTCAGTCATGACGATCGTTTCGACGGAACGAAGAGGTACAAAATCGCCGAGAATTCACACACGCCTTACAGCCGCTGCGGTAAATTGATCATTTAATGAGCAGGCTGTATACAATTTGCAACATCGCCGCTTTTCCTCGCAGCCACGCTAACGCCCCTGCTAGCGAACACGCGTGTGTATCGATCACCCGAATGAACCTCAGCGCAGGATCTGAGTGCGAGCCTCGCCGTTGTCTTGTCATAAGTGTCACGAAACGAAGATTGAATTTCCCTGCCACGAATTCGATACCCTACTCATCGGATCCGTTGACCTAGCGGGGAAGTTTCATCACGACGACTGGACCACCGAAGAGGTTCAATCCTGTTCAGTCGTCAGGATGAAACGAGCGCTATGCCATGATAGAGCGCATGCGCTTTGTATATCTCCATGACTTTTGTAAAATTAATTTTATTGAAATTACGAGAACGTTTCAAACAAGAGACGCGGTAGCGTCTCGAGACAAGTACATTTACCGTATTACCCACAACGACCGACTTTACCGACGACAACGACGAGACGCGACAAGATTCTTATACCCGAACCAACTTATCTTCAATCACTTTCAAAACCTTTTTTCGTATTCTTGAAATATATAGACAATAAATGTGTTTTTTAGGGACATGTAAATTGTTGTTTTACGGGCCGTCGATTGCGACCAAAATCAGGTCTATAGCAATTCGCGTATCAAAGATATATCCTTTTCTTTTCTCCGCGATGCCAAAAAAGTAATTCAGTCGTCGTAATCGCACACAACATGGCAGCGTTCACAAGCGGGTCGCCCGAATGACATCATCGCAGACAATATGGCGGCCTCCACAAGCGGATGCCGCCATGTTGTGTGCGATTTTACAAGCAGCTGTCGCTATAACAGATGACGTGCATCTAACTTCACGGCAGTCACGCTCCCTCTCTGTCTCTCTTTTTTTTCTCTCTCTCTATCTTTCTCAAATCTCTTCTCGCACATCAATTATCTTGTGATTGGTTGAACAATCTTCGCGAAATTTGATACTCGAGGATTTTCGAGGTCACTGATTACGAATCTGACCTCAAAATTAAAAAGCTGACAATGTCGAGTCCAGTACAACACACCAAAATACAATAATTAACTTAATTCTCATAAAAACTGGTATATGGCGTTTTTCGATTTTTTTAAATTAGGACATCGAAAATGGTGAATCCAGTATAGCGGTTCAAAAATTCAGAATTGATTGCATCCGGATGACAATTGGCACTCGAGGGTTTCAAAATCAAAATTGAATTTGATCCGCAATGTTGAATTTCTAAATTTGGAGGACTGATTTTTAATACGACCTTCAACTACCGAGTGTCGGTTTTCATTTGAATTAAATCAATTTTGAATTTTCATCCGCCATATTGGAACCTCCATTTTGAATTTCGGTATTTTGACCACAAATTCACAATCAGCAATCAAATGAATGCTTAGATGACATGTTTCATTCAAATCGGAATACTGTTTTTCCCGTTTTTCCCGTTTTTGGCACAAATAGTGGAATTTGTTTTGTCGCTCAAGGGAATAATCCTAGTCTTGCGGAAATCTATCGATATTAAGGGCTAGGTAATATTGTATTGATTATGTAAACTGGTATTAATGAACAATTAAAAATGTAAAGCCTCGAAAATGAATACTTGTTTTTCTCCGGCTTGTGTTTTTCTCCGGTCATTGAATTGAATTTTTGTAAATTTTTGTAAGAATGTTATATATCGTTATACTGCCTCTTCGATGCGTTATATGTATTTGCTGGCTCTCAAGGGACAATGTCCTAGAGCTTCAGTCCTAATAAATAATACTAATACTCGTACTTCGCGATTAATAATTTTGCGATAACATCGAAAAATACCTAGTATGAAATCGCCAAGGAGAACTTTTGCAAAAAGTAGACAAATCTCCCAAAAAAACACCTTGGGTGTAATAATCTGGGACAAGTACATTTACATCGGCAAAGGTATCTGTTCTTAAAAAAGTTGTGAAATAATGAATTTATAAAAGTAAAACCCCATACTTTGCAAAAAGTCGACAAATAATCAACCGCCTCAAAGCATCAAGTAAACCCGAAAATTAATAATAATAGTTCAATTAACTCAAAGTTGCATGGGTCAATTTATAAAAATTACTTGTCCGGCCTATAGTGTCGACTGTTGGTGTTGGCGGTCGACGAAACAGTTAATTGTACGTATTTGGCTAATGTACCAGTTGTCATGTTCATTCTATAAGTATAATGGCCGGTCAAGTAATTTTTATAAATTGACCCATGCAACTTTGAGTTAATTAAACTATTATTGTTAATTTTCGGGTTTACTTGACGCTGTGAGGCGGTTGATTATTTGTCGACCTTTTGCAAAATATGGGGTTTTACTTTTATCGATTCATTATTTCACCATTTTTTGTTAGAATAGATACATTTGCCGATGTAAATGGACTTGTCTCAAATGTTTGCACCCAAGGTGTTTTTTGTGGAATATGGATATATGTGTTCCTATTTTCATATGGAGTTTAGGAGTTCACCTCTGAATCTCATTCATCTGTTTGGTGAGACACAACCGCGAGCCGTCGCGCTGAGGGTTGTTATAACATTTTTATTTCAGTCAGGTTGTAAGCAATCTTGATGGATCAGCAGACTTCCTCGCGAGCGTATATAACTATCCAAGGAGAAGTGTGGTGTGCGTGGATCCAGGGCCAACAAATATTTTCAGCAGTAAATATTCGAAAAGGATGGCCTCATATTTTGAAAGGCGGATGAAGCTTGCACTACGGCGCAGAAGCAGTAAGAGCAGAACACTCTCGGTCTTTCAGCATTCTTGGTCGGGTCTCTCTGGTTTATTCCAGCATGCAGCAGCGACAGCAGCAGCAGCGCGTTACGCGCTAGCGCTCCTGCACCACGAGAAAGTGGCCTTTACCTCCGAACCAGATAATGTAGGTCCGCCCCGTTCCGGTATAATATACTCGGCCGGTTCCCGGTTCACGAGGTCGAACGGACGTCGCGCGCGTTCTCTACAAAGGCATCGCATTATTTAAAGCACTTACCTTCCATTCTTTGTCCTCGGCGTTTTCCGCGTCCTCTTGGCGAGCCGTGAGCTTATCGCTAATAATTCATTACTTCGCGGGGCAAACAAAGGCCATCAGCGCGCCAGTCACAGAACGACACTAGCTACACCAAAAGAGAGAGAGAGAGAGAGAGAGAGAGGGGGGGGGGCGAGGGGGGAGGGGGAGTGGGAAAGAGCGATACACACCCTACTAAAATCTTTTTGCCTCCGATTCCAAAGCACTTGCAGGATTATACATGTGTCTATAGTACACGAACGGCACGAGTAGGGTACAGCACGATTTCTCTAGAGCATTTCTAGCTAGCATTTCTATTCTCGTACCTATGTGCAGCGGCGAACGGACGATGCGGGTGGAAGTGCCTTTGCTTAGGAGGAAAGGTACGTGCTCTCTGCCTGCCCAACGCGATATCGACTCGTGGAAGCGGTGGCGGTGGCGGCAGTGGAGGCGGTTGCTGCCCTGTGCGAGGAATCGCAGCCGCCCTGCACTAGGCCACCGTACGAACCTACGTATCGCGTGTCGTAATTTACCGTAGCCGGCGAGTACTCTCGATAATTCTGGAACGTGCGATGCATCGAACACGTTGGTGTACAGCGGGCGCCGTGCATCGCAGCACGTATAACGTGTAACCTGTAACCGTGCTCGTACGCGACTAGATAAACCCTGGTTGCACGATCGGTATGCCGACTATTCGTGATTACGCGCTCTGTGTGCGTCGGATTGCGGGAGGAAGGGAGACTTGCTGCAAAGCGCGCCGCACACGGTGCCATCCGCTCACGATGCGGGACCGCATCGAGTTACTCTCGGCAGTACGCTTCCAGCCCACGGGCTGAAATCCAGTATTTTATCCAGTACGATCGCGCACCCGGCACGAGAGTACACCAATGGCAACGCGACCTGGTTGCGTTGATTATTCGCTTCCTGACGGTACTGCGTGGGCTGTCCCGGCCGACAGTGCGCGATATTCCCTCTCCGCATTCCCTTCGCCGGTGCCGGCGCCGGCGCCTCATTCGGATTCGGATAATTCAGCCCTAACGAGTCTTCGAACGAAAAATTACGCCTGTTTTTTAGGCACTCACGTTTTGCAAAAACGCACAGAAGTGCCTATTAAATTCGGTCAGATTTTGCCTAAATTACCGTTTTACACGAAAAAGTTAATATAATTTGAAATTATCAATTTTTTTACAGCACCTCTCTCAAACTTAGTGAAATACATATTCTTGGTGTAACAGAACACAACATTTTCATTATTTAGTATTTTATAATGTGGAAACAAGATCTAGTCATACCCGGACGTCCGTAACCCACGGTATCTTTGGACTGAAGAGATCGAACAAGCTGAAATTTGCAATGTTTCTTATTATAATATTCAGTAGTATGCACAAATATTATAAGAAGTTTCCCATTCTTTTATGTAGGCATTTACTTAAAAAATTGCACCTTTCAGGTGTTTAAACGTGTACGGGTGACTATTTTCGCACTGCATAAATTAATTTGGCTATAACTTGCAGCATACTCATATTTTACATTTTTTCAGATACACTTTTTTGTTTTACCCTTAGCTAATTCTAAAATGGTGATTACCTACCATGCATAAATTCAAATATTTGATTTAATTAATTCGACACTTGTGACATTTCATGTACTTTTTACTGTGTACTTTTTACTTCAAACCGACGTCCGTACCGAACGAAAAGGGACGCGTTCAAACCGTACGGAGCGCGAAGCGCGAGGTTTAAATCATACGGAGCGCGAAGCGCGATGTCCAAGTGAGTGCCTTAAAAATGGCCTAAGGGCCATTTTTACCGGGTCATTTGGGGGGGGGGGGGGGGGGGGGGTTGCGGGGCGGAGCCTTCCAATTGGGGGCTTAGGAAGTGGAGCCCCCCAATTGGGGGCTTGGGGGCGAAGCCGCCCAACAGAAACCCGGCGCCCCTTCGGGCCGCTGGATTGTTTGTTTGTATTACTTGTTGTAAAAAAATGTAAATCTACCCATCAGACTTAATACAAATGATATTTATTTTCTACTGCGCGTTTATTAATTTATTTATCCACGATATAATTTCAAGTGTTATATCAGGCATGAATAACATTCTGGCGAGGCTCACACTGGTCCGCACCTGCAATGAGCTTTCCACGAGTCATTCCCATTGCCGGCTGATAGCCTTGTCTTAATCTATAATAAAATGCCGGACTCGTTAAACACCGCAATGGTTCTGCAGCTCCTATGGCCCTAGATGTTATCGCAAGGTTAAAAATTTGCCCGTCACGTTCGCCGATTATTTTTTGCGTTGCCGTCTCTCGCTTCGCGCTCCCTTGTGCCCGTTGCTTCAATCGTTTTCTCCGCGGGAATGCTAAATGAGGAAATTTCCCTTCCCTCCAGCTGCGCGGCACGGCCACGCTGTCTGGTGTTACTAATAAAAAGTTTGTTGAAACCGCGCCGGACCGAGACAATCTAGATTCGCATTTCCGTAAGACCAACACTGCTATGCGCAAATACATGCATGTTATCCTCGTACGTACCGCTATTTGTTTCGTTCTACACTGTAGCTCGATGCTAGTAAAGATTCCTCGATGGAAATTAGGTGGAGTTGGGGGAGTTGCAAAATTGTTCAATTTTGGAGACTCGATTCGCTGCCGTGTTGCAGTGGTAGCAAAAGAGGGAGGGAGAGAAAGAAAGAGAGAGAGTGAGAGTGAGAGAGAGTGAGAGAGAGAGAGAGAGAGAGAGAGAGAGAGAGAGAGAGAGAGAGAGAGAGAGAGTCGGGGTAACAGGCGGAATAGTTTACGATATCGGATTTTCTCCTGGCATCGTACGATATTTTCCTCGGGCTTCGATTCGATATCGAGATTGAGAAACGAATCGAGATGAGAGCCTTCTCTGTATAAGCGTACGTACGGTGTACAACCTGTATCTTATCTATTTCACTCGCGTATCTACAGCCTATATGGTGCTCTAGTTGCACACATGGAGTTGTGTTTCCCATAAGCGATAACGCTTTTTTTTTCTATATTTGTTATAATCTATGGGATATGCAAAAATGAGTAGGGTGCGATATATCACGTAAAGGGCGCAAGACATCGAAGTTAAGGATTTCGAATTTGCCGCGGTCGATAGAATTTCAAAATCGTTTTACGAGCATCGCGAGAAGCTTAGCGTGTATGATAACCGGTAGTGGTGTCGGTCATGGCTGCAGAACGAGGCACACAGCGTCACACAGCCTCGCCTTGTGCGCCATCTAATGGTACACCGAGGTTCACCGCCCCCGGCTAGAGCGAAGCGAGAAAGATGGACGTAGAAAGCGAGAGTGAGCGAGACGCGAATAGCGCAGGGAAAATCCAATTGGCAAATTCCTGGGCGTCACTGGACCGCGAAATGGGGTGGCGAGCGCGGCCGCAGCTACTTCCATCGCCCGGGGTAGTTGCTCGTACCGGCGGTGGTAACGCCGTGCCGTGAGCGTCAAGGATGCTGCTACCGATGGTGTGGGTTCTCGGATTGGCCGAGAGGCACGGGAGATACGCGAAGGGCTTATAAATTGCATACGACAGCGTTAACCTTTCCGTGCCCTGTATACCGTTCGTCCCATGCGCGGCGATCGTCTGGAGCGACTCACGTGTTCGACCAAATTTCCCCTTGGCACCATGTAAATTGAATTATTAAATACCGCAACGCATACTGGGGTGAACTTAAAGTGTTTTGGTGCGAGTCATCTCGGCGCCATATCTACCAGTGAATGAAGCTATTACGTAGCCGTATACGTGTACCATTTGTAAAATACCGTATCCACGTGCATGCAGATGTTGAAGACTGAGACCGTGTGCATTTTTGTGTCGCCGAATTGGAAGCAAGTTGGTAACCCCCAAACGCCCTGCGTAATGGGGCTATGTTGTCCTTCGATCGTGTCAATTAATAATAATAATTTAATAGCATAACGCGTATACCGGGATGAATCTAGTATGTATGGTGAGAGCTATCTACACGCCGATTTCTGCGACGAGTCATGTTATTACATCGTCCTGTAATTTTACCATTTAGAGAATACTTTATTCAGGTCGCTGAGCAGTACGGTGATGGTTGCGCCGAGTAGTGAGAAAAGAGCTCAAGTATCAAGAGGTGCCTAGACGTTGAAGAGGGGAACTGTGTGTGCATAGTAGCATCACCGGATTCGGAGGGAGTTGGGTTCGGTCCATCTGGAACGGGCTTAAGGAGTAACCTGCCGGACAGATTGGGGTTTCTTGGCCGTCTACCAAAGAGGGAAAACGGAGACGCGTCGTAGAGCCTAGATCGTTCCCTAGGTCGAGCCCGATCGAGGGTAACCAGCAGCATGCGGCGACTCAAGCATCAGGAATAGCTTCAGCAAAGAAGTCTATCTGGTATGAGAGCGAACATGGAACGTACCCAGGCGGTGTCTACTTGCGCCGGTGTCGCCGGGCCCTGCGGCTCTCCGATCCACTATTTACCTACATTGAATCTCTGCCAACCTACAATTACCGGTTACCTATTCTTCTGTCTCCCTGTACCAACGTCTTGAACCTGCTGCTTTTGTTATTTGGTTTTTCCTGGCTGATGCCAAGTTCCTCGATCACCGCGGAAACTGCCATCCGGAAGTCCGTAACATCTGCATCTGTATAACGCCTACATGTTCTCCTAGCTGCCTGCGAGCAACCAGTACTGAGCCAAGTCCCGTCGAGGTATGAAACAGAAATACTTTCTAGCCGAACCGATTATGGTTAAGGACGATTTTGTAAAACATCCTTAACCATGATCCTTAACCATCAAACATGCATTCTTCGTCGAAGAAAGACAAAATGAGCATAGTGTATAAAAATTAAACATTTTAAAACTGCTGGATTTTTCCACTAGTCACGGTACGGGTGATGTGGAGTAACACGAATGGCCGGTCAGCGGCCGAACCCATTACATTTCCGACTCTTTGCCCTCACGGCTCTCAAGTTTATTCAGATAAGATTTTCAATACCTCGTTTCGGTTTTATCGACGAGCGAGATACTCCGAGCAACGAACAACGATGCTTAACAACTCATAGAATCTTTGTTGGTGTCGCCGACTCCTCATGCCTCCCACTGGCTTCGCCGATTCCTTTTCATCTTGTCCTTATTTTCCCTTGCGGTTCACTCTTCCACCCAACTGCCATCGTCCTTGGCTGTGCAAGAACGTAGACGGAGACGTTGCGTCTT
Source organism: Pimpla rufipes (assembly GCA_963932165.1). Lineage (NCBI taxonomy): Eukaryota > Metazoa > Arthropoda > Insecta > Hymenoptera > Ichneumonidae > Pimpla > Pimpla rufipes. Next base: position 495,877 of record OZ010630.1, read on the forward strand.
CTCGTCTTCGATCTCTCTCTGTCTTATGGCTTTGACGATTCTGGACATTGAAACATTTTTTGACGTAGTATGTGTAAAATTCGATTTTACGCACTGCCTTCGGTACGTAAAATGAATTTTTACGCACTGCCTTCGGTACGTAAAATGAATTTTTACGCACAGTGGGTAAAATTGAATTTTTCGCATACTACGTCAAAAAATATAGTAAGCCACACGTGCCTAAAATCGTATTTCACGTACTTGTAGCATAACAATAATAATAAAAACTTACGGTTCTGATAGCATCATCCATTGAGGTGCAGGGCTTAATGGCTCAAAAAATATACACTTACTGTTCATCTGTAGAGCTTACAGAGAATTCACGCACATTTGCACGATTAACATAGCTACTAGTTCGAACCTCAGCGACCTTATCGAGAAATGTATTTCGTGGAATTTACGTGGACTCTTAACAGATTTGTGTGGTATAGGTTTGCTAAACTGCCTACATAGCCAAGCCACGCATTGTTTCTTGGTCATTGTTGGGAGCACAAGTTGTTGCTATGCCGAAATAGACTAGACCTACAAATGTGGAACTGCTTGTCTTGTCTCTATAATTTATTCATTTTCCCGCGATTGATTCGTCAATTCTCTTCAGGGGCAAATCGCATTGTATCGACATAAAATATGTTCGCATCGTAAATGCGACATAACTCCATGATTGTAGTGATCCGTAGAAGCCGGAAGCGAATGCGAAAATCATTTGACGCAGGAGCCGCCGAAAAAATTGTGAGTCGACGAGGAAAAGTGTATAGTCGGAGCGGTGGTGCGGTTGGCGAAGCGTCGGCAACTTCCCCGTGCCCAATCGCGAAAGTGATGGAACATCATAAACCCATTACGGCTGGGATCCCGAATCAAATTATGGACAGGATCCGCTGGACTTTACGAGCTCGATGGCCACGAACAGGGGGAGGACGTGGAGAAAGACGGAAATCGGGAACGGCGAAAACGAGGAAGTAGGAAAAAATATTAACGACGTGGTGTCTCGTTCACGTACGAAACCGTGGAGTGGGCTATCTGCTCTTAAAGCTGGCTCACATCTACCACTGCACGAGACCACGAATATGCCGATACGTACCAGAGTTTAAATTACGTTCGAATAGTTCGATCGTAAATTATTATTCGTCGGCGAAGACGGGAGAGATTTCTTTCTCTTCTTCCCTTTCGGTGACGCTGACGTTGTTCGAACAGCGGCGAATCTCGTCCCACCGGCTAGGATGTGCTAGATCGTTCGTGTATCCCCTTTTCTTTTTCCACGTGTATCGGTGTCGGTTTCCACTTATCGGAGGATCATTTTCCAGCCCTGAGGGGATCAGCCACGCTGGCTTAAAGAGAAAACGAATTGCCATCGATACACGGCCCGTTCCCTCGGTCTTGCCAGACGAATCCGTGGCTTCATCTACGTAACAGCGGGAAGAGCGATAACTGTGTGGTTGTTCTGGAACAACGATACGAATATCCTGACTATTTTTCTCTGCAAGATCCGATTCCTCTGTGATCCTCGGGTGGTACGGATTCCACCTTCAGACCTGCATTTCCCCTTTATTGCCTGTCCGGGGCCGAGTTTGATGGCGCTGTAAGTAACAGTATAGTGTCAATTGGCCAAAGTATTTCAATTAAGTATTGTGCCTAGAAATTCACGTTATAAGGGTTTCCAGTGGAAAGTCTGCTCGGTCTCGTGTTCATTATTACGGCTCCCAACGCATTATTATGGTACACATTACATCCTTAGCCAAGATTTGAGTCAACTGCCAATTCCCTCCATATACACGTAATAAGTATGCTCTACAAAATAACGCTGGCTAGTACGTGACCCCAATAACATTGATATAAGAAATAGACGTCATTTTAACTGGAGAAAAAGTCTGTCATCTTATTCGGCGTAGTTGCCAACGTAGCGACTTACCAGATTGTCGGTATTGGCCAAGATATAATATGTCGGGTATTCCACTGTGACGCGAACGTTCAGAACGGAGAAACGAAAGGATAAATAAAAAAGCAATGAGCTCTGCGTTGCTGTGCGCTGCTGCTGTAACGGGAGAAAATTCGACCTTTAAAAGATCACCCATCCACCGAGGACGAGCGCGGAGAAGGGTTGGCAGTCTTCCACGTCGTCACCACAAAACTCTTTCATCCGGGTGGGAGGGCTTCTGTGCTCAGTAGCACTAGCCGTCCGCCCCGTTCCTTCGGGCTTCAGTGATTTCCCGGAATCCGCGCCATTTCGCATGCATAATACATTCTAATAGCTGCAAGGAGCCACATGTCGATTCACCCGGGGACATTGCAAAAGCTAAGGAGCGAGGGGACTGAAAATATGCGAGACCGCAGAACGCGATAACCGCAATCATTTCAGCTTTTCCATTGCCACGCGTACAGCAAATCATCGATCTTTTGAACTGAAGCATTGTGAAAACACGGCACCCACGACAATACAGTCGCATTTGGCTGAATGGAATCGATAAAATGTTTATCCTTTTTCTCTTCATTTCGAGACGCGGGACCATCATACGCTAATTTGCGCGTCGGTCGACGAGAGCTGACCGAATACCGGGACGACATCGTATTGGAACGGCAAATACGCGTACGGATTCTCTTGCCGCGAGCGTCATTGAGGATTTTCCCAGGGATTTTCCGTTGGCGTTTATTACGGTAAGGGATTCCGGCTCCCGAGGAGGAATGGCTTTTCGCGACTACTGAGGACTCTTTCCACTCGTTTCACCGGCGTGTACTCTTGGGAGATGTATATTCTTGTAACAGCTGTATACACAAACCCTACAGATATTGCGTAGGACGAGGAAGAAGGCAGTGGGAATACGCGAGACACGATGAGGCTTCTCGTTAAACCTCGCAAATGAACCGAACGAGTATATGTACGATGAAGCTCGCGCGCCAACACCGCATCCACGCCAAAGTCTTTACATGCAAACAGACGCACACACGTACATAGACATGCAAATACACACGAAACCTTTTAATCAGACCTCAGCAGGATTTCGACGCCTTCCCGGAAGTTTTTAATTACGAGAAATACTTGATGCGCGGTAGACCACTCGTCTTGAGTCGAGGATAACGAGGAAAACTTTTTGCAGGTCGACCGCGAGGAGACTTGAAGTTTTTGCGAAACTTCGTTTTTTTCATTCTTATTCTTCCTTTTCTTTGCCTCTCTTGCTATTTTCCGTTCTTGAATATCGCATTCGAATGGATTTGTCGCGAAATCAGCGGCGGAAAATTCGTTGGGTGTGGATGTAAATGACGCAGTGGGTCATCCGCACGATCAATGGAAGTTCGCTAATTTTATTCATTCGTTTCGCTCGAGGATGGTTCTGATTTAAGTAGTGCGAACAATTTTTTTCAACTATATTTTACGCAGGTAAAAGACATGGTGCAGTTAATGAAACGTCAAAAGTTAATTTCGCTGCAGATGAATACTACATTGCAGCATTGTATGATGAGCTAAGGGGTGAAGAGGATTACCGGGCCACTAATATCAAACTCGTAATAGCCATCGTCTATATGATCTATAGCAATGGCAAGGTTAATAGCTTGTAGGCGAACGACCCGGTTTGACCCTGAGATAGAGTGAGAACTTGAAGGTCGGTTGACTGGCGACGTGGAGAATGGATTGCGCAGTGGTAGGGAAGAGGAGCGAGGAGATGAGAAGGATGTGAGGCGGGAGCGAGAGGACGCGTCGGTCTCGACGTTTGCCTGTGAGCTGCCCAACACTCCCTCAAGTCTCTCGGGACTCTCTCCTTCGAAGTCGAGAGAGGCGAAAGCTTTCGCGATGGTAAAGAAACTCCTAGTGGTGCCAGGGAGCTCAGCTGTGTGGCATATGCCGCAAGGATATGTGCGCTACGGGCTGGTGGTAGCGGTGGTGGTGGTGGTGCTGCTGCTGGTGCCGGTGCCGCCACTCCCCCGGGAACCCTCTAAATTTAATATAAAGTCAATTGGAGAAGCTAATAAAATTGCTACTATTCCCCGGAGCCATTGGTTTCCCGTAGGCGCGCCACTACCGCCGGCATCACACGCGCCGACGGCACCGGTGCCATCCGCTTGAAAAATCGACCGAGATGCAACGTTAAACACCCTCGATTCGTCGTTTGAATGGTGCACGCCGCGGGCGTTTCGTGTGGCTCCGGTTAGAAGGGTGAAAAGCAAAGCGTGCTTGAATCGTATTTACTCACCACTTTTTGCGAGGTTGCAGCTTCCTCGACCTTCGGCACGTTGGAACGTCAAATACCGGATCCCGAGCGCACTACATGTATCGCTGCGGCTGAGTACGTAAATAGTATTCCGACTTCTCGCCCTTTGGTCGTTTCGACCCGCGTTTAATTTCCGTGTCTCAAGAAAAGCGTTTCGAATTTTCGGTACGCAGAGTGGCAGGAGGGATTCGAGGATTCGCAGAATGGCGCAGGATGGGAATGATTTTCCACGGAGGGTCGAGTCGGGGCTTTCGTGTGCCACGCTGTGAAACACAGACTCGGTTGCCGCGATTCGTCGGTGGTATATTATATATACCTGTCGCCCGAATATTTTCCTCGGTCCGCGCGGAACGAACGCCCGGCAGCAGCCGCGCCGGAGCTCATTTACATTCTGTCCACAGCGGATAATGAAACCGAGAGAAAAACCGGTGGCGCGGCGGTCTAATGGGAATCAGCCGGCGAATAATGAAACTGCTTAGCATTCTTTACCGCTTCAGCCGTCGCAGGAACCAAGAGAGAGACGAAATAATTAAGAGAGAGGAGCAGCCGAGCGGGCCGCACAGCCCATAGGATGTCTATGCTGAGTGGGATGCTGAGTGGGACGCCGAAAAAGAGAATGAAAATCGAAGAAAAAATAAGGGTGCCGAAAATGGAATTAACCGGGGCATTGGATGACCCTTTAAACGACGAATTAAACAGTGGGTGCATTCAATTTCAAAATTCTCTAAAGTATAGTACATTTCAACGGCGAAGTCGCCGAATGAAGTGACACATCATTGCTTCCGGGTATTTTTTACGGCGTCTCGATGCTAAGTATTAAAAGAAATTAATTTCTTATTTATCCGCATTGGCCCACTTTTTTCTGCCATCATTTTAGTATCATTGCTTTTTTAAAGTATGTCCCTTCCTATAATCCCTCTTTTAAAAAGTTTATGAGTAACGGAAAGCATTGTTGGCATTCTATTCGAGCTGTGATTGGTTGCTAGGAATGTCCGTGGTAAACGAAATTAGTTTGATGTCAAATTCGATATAAGACGACGGGCGCGACAGCGTCCGTAACCTTTTATAAGAGCACAGCCGCGCAAAAGTTGTTCAGGCACGCGCGCCAACGTGTGTGATTAGCCTAATAAATAAATAAAACGTTTTTCATCCCCCGATATTTATCCCCCATTTCATTCCCCAGAGTTCCGTTCGCAAAACCCCAGGTCAGCGACGCGAGGTAGATGACTTTGTCTCTTTTCGACGATATTGCGCAACCGGAGTGCGAGTCGCACATATGCGTGCAAAAGCATGGACAACATTTCTTGCACCAATTACGCCGACGTCCTAACAGGTCATATCGTTTCACATCGTGACCAGTTTGCACGTGGAGGAGTGAGAAAACCGACTAGATATGGGGCAAAACACGTCAAGTCGGCCACTCCAATTTTTCATGTCAACAAAAAATCCGGACATTTTTCCGGATGTTGGTCTGGTCGAAAAAAAACGTAGGAATGTTTTCAGATTTTTAATTACATATTCCAGCTATTAAACGTTTCTGAAAATAATCATTGTTTATTTTGTTAACGCTAGTACTACGGCTCGCGCAAAAAGGAAGATAATAACAGCCAATTTTTTATTTTCAGCGTACTTTCCAACATTTTTAGTAAAATTCTTCGATTTTATTTTATGCTATTTTTCAATTAAATAAAGTTACCACTTTTTTCTCCTCCGAAAATGCATTTTCGATTTTGCTGAAATGTTTACATTTTGTTCTTCGAAACATCTAGAATCTGAGAAAAAAATGTCCAGGTGGACAGAAATTTCGTCGCAGAGTTACAGCTCTTCGACCGATGGAACATCGTGTTAATCTAATAGGGTAAAACACGTCGTCGGCCACACGAATTGTTCATTTCAATAGAAAAATGTCAAATTTGTTGAGGATGTTGATCTGGCTGAAAACAAAAATAAAAATAAAATTCATATTTTTTGTTGCATACTTTAGCCGTTACAAGTAACTGAAAATAATAATCGTTAATTTTTCAACGCCTAAACTACGGCTCTCGCGAAAAAATCATGTAAACAAAAAATGTGAGGTATCTAACGTTCTTTTCACAAAATTTTTTGCAAAATGTTCCCACTTCATTTTATGCTATTTTTCAGTTAAATAAAATTTCAATATTTTTTCTCCGAAATGCCTTCCCGTCATAGATGTGATTTTCACATTTTGTTCTTTAATATGTGAAGAATCTGAAAAAAAATGCGAGATGGGGGAAAATACGAAATAAAAAAGTAAAAATGTATGCCAGCTTTAGAATTTTTTTTTACATACATTCTCAGTCCTCCTGAATGCAGAATGCAATTACACATTAGATTAACACGATGTTCCATCATTCGAAGAGCTGTAACTCTGCGCAAAAATGTCTGCCCATCTGGTCAATTTTTTCTCATTCTGGATGTTCCGAAGAACAAAATGTAAAAATTTCAGCAAAATCGAAAATGCATTTTCGGAGGGAAAAAAATGGTAACTTTATTTCATCGAAAAATAGCATAAAATAAAATCGTAGAATTTTACAAAAAATGTTGTTGGGAAGTACGTTGAAAATAAAAAATGTGATGTTCTTATGTTTTTTTTGTGCGAGCCGTAGCATTGCCGTTAAAAAATAAACTATGATTATTTTCAGAAATTTTTAATAGCTGCAATATGTAATTAATAATCTGAAAAAAATCCTACGTTTTTTCTTCAACCAGAGCAACATCGAGAGAAAATGTCAGGATTTTTTGTTGACATGGAAAATTGGAGTGGCCGACTTGACGTGTTGTGACCCATATATTGAACGGCAGCCGGACGTATTAAGCGAATGCGTCAAGTGAGCTATGCGCGCTACTTCCTGTGTTATGCGTTCGTTATATATTTCTCCGTTTTTTGCCGTTGTTGTTGCATCGAGTACCAAAAAGTCTCGTTCGCTGTTATACCGTCAAGCGGCAACGCAGCATACGTTTGTCTCTGTGATAGGGCGCGGTTATGATCCCGGATCAAGCTCTCGCATTTTTTTTCTCTCCGTCGCTGTCGCTCGCTCTCCACGGTATCAGCAGTGGAGTCCCACGGCGGGTGGCAAAAACGGGAGCGCATTAAAAACATCATAAATTCATATTAGTCCACGGTTTTACGCTATTTTCGCGAGAAGCTGTTACATAGCTTTTTATTAAAGCTCGGTGTGTGGTGGAGGTAAAAGCACATTCGCCGATACACAGAGAAGTATCTCTGTATATCGGCTCGCGCAGACTGCTCGTTTAATTGCACATTATAGTCAGTCGACCATACGACTAATAGACGCCATAGGCACGAACCCACTATAGCGTCCAGCTTGCAAATAGGGAGATAAATATTCATAAATATTTGCGGCTCGGCTCTACATCGTGAAAATAGTTGGCGCTGGTGCGAGAGCCACTGGGCGGCACGTTACCGAAGCGCCATATTGTCAACGTGACAATTGCCGGTTCGGTTACCTGGATCGATACCACACACGTAGCCGGTGCCCGGCTCCCCGCGAAAACCTTCTCCCGATGTGACGCTCGGGCCGGAAAAGCTCCGGGCGAGTGTAAAAAAAACACGGCGAGCCGCTGTAAAGGGGCAGGTATACGGCGTTGGTTAAACGCAACGTCGACACACCCAGCGCGAGTGCCGCGTGCGACAACGGTTTGAAACGAGCCCAGAGGAGAAAAACATTTATTTCTGTAACCCCTGCAGTCTCTTTTTACGTTTTGGAACGGCCAAAACGCGCATTTTTATCGGATCCTGGCATTTATATGTTCATCGGCTTAAAGAACTTTACCCCTTTGTCTTTTTTGTTGTTGTAGAAGTGTAAACATTGCCGCAAATGAAATGGTTCAACCATCCTGTGTTATTCGCATGCCAAGCGCCATCATGAGAAATCGTCACTACGCAGTCTAAATCATCGATCGTCTATCAAAATAAAAAATCATGGTAACAATGCTGCGCAACACGTACTTATTATTAATTTCCGTGCTCATCCCCCGGCTGATTAAAGTATCTCACGCTGATTTATATCCGCCCGTTTCTCGCCCCGCCAAAATTAGCGGGGCATAGAAATTCAGATTTATTGCTCAGCGGTTTTGCATTGGTAATACCGCTTGTAAGCCGGCGTAGTTCCATCGCGCATGTGTGTTCAACGCGACTATTAAGCTCGGCAGAGCGATGGTTATCGCGAAAATTATGAAAAATAGATGATAAAAAAAAACGATTGTTCTGTCTGCACTCTCAGATAGGTCAAACTGGTGGTGGATATTCTGTATATGTATGTCTAGCGACAGTCTGTATATAGATGACGATCAGGCGCGTACACCAGAACCTTGCATTATCGACAAACGCTTTTCCGCCTATCGTCGTCGAACACTCTATGGGCTTTCGCGTTACTCACCGCTTTAGCTCTCAAGTGTGTACATTGTATTATAGGGTGGTATGTGTGTATGCGCAGTATGTACACGCTCGCAGCGGTGACGAGAGACGATTGCGAACGTGCGGTTACGGAGCACGTATGCCATTTGCGGTTGAATTGACTTATGCGAGAGCCCGTGTCAGCGGTATTTGCGCGCAGTGCGGGGTTGTGATGTGTGGAGTTGCGTGGCGGTCGACGAGAGCGCAATCCGCCAACTCGAGCGAGACGTATGTTAGTGCTGCATGGAGGCGAATGGCGCGTGGCGAGAGCCAGCCAGGCTGCCAGCCAGCCAGCTAGCGAACGCGACACGCGTCCTCCTCTCCCGTCGCGTGCATTGCCGTGCGTGCGAGCGTGCGTGCCGTGGCTTCGTACCGACGCCGTTACTATACCGCCCCGCTACAACGCCACACCGCAGGGACACAACGAGTATAATTATAATAAACCACTAGGCCGCTCACCGAGTGCCTAGCTCGAAACTTCACCTCCCGCGCCTCGCGAAACTTGCCGACGAAGGGCTCGAGAGTAGTTCGCTGTATAGCACTAGTTGTATACGTTTCCGTGGGTTTTTTTCTGCACGCACATCCCTAGTGGAGTATTATCGAGAAAAGGGGAATCGAGGGAATTTCTGGCCGAGCATTTGCATTTTCTCAGTACAACTTTTTATTGAGCGAATAATTTTGCAAAGTCAACGACGATAAACAGACTTCAATGTGATTAAATTCAATACAGTACGCGATAAGAATTTGAATTTACTTGTGTCATTAGCCGCACTTTTCGAGCCGAAAATGTCTATTCAGAGTCAGCTTCACTTTCTACCACCACTGACATTTTTGAAACCTTGTTTTTTCCTAAACGACTTGTTTATCTGTAATTGTACTAAATCCTTGTTAATGCTTTTGTTGCAGGTAAGCATACTGAGTAGAGGGCAGTACCGTGTGACTTGAAAGGACTACAAATTTGCGAAGTAAGCAATGTACACCCATTAGTTGCCAATCTCAACAGCGCGAGCACCAAACGCCTTCACGTTCCGAGTTTCGCGGAAGCGTTCGCACTCGGTGTTTCCTATACCGTGCGATTACACGCTGCCTTTCCATGACAAAGTAAAGTATATTAAGCTCATCGGCATGCAGAGTTCGCTTGAGCTGGCTTAATACAGGAAGGCGCGCAACTGCGGTGCTTGCCAACTCTTGAAGCATAGGTCCTGGTACAGCTATACGGTACCAGTGAGCGACGGTATTCGCTGAAGCTTTGGCGGATTCTGGTGTGTTCCGGCTAGAGCGCCACTCGGGTTTCAACGCACCGGCCCCTCGTGCGGGCCAAGAATCTCTGGAAGAACCCGCGGTCCGCGATACGGTATAACTACCCTCACACGCATAAATACACCATAGCAGCCCGGTAGTATAGCTGTCGGACGCGGGCGTGTTGGCCTTTGCGAACGGAGCAGGGCACTACGGGATACAATAATTTCCGTAGGCCAACCGTATCTCTTTCCCGGCGTGGCAGAACGCGGCGAAAAAGCGGCAGTGTCGCGCCACGAATATTAATGAGCCCGTTGCTTTGGCGAGCGCGTACCGCTGCCACCGACGCCGCCGCCGCGCTGGTATACATGCTACGTAGTACGAGTCCCAGGGGTCGCACTGTCGCGTTCCTTTCGAGTCCGGCACGTGGCCGCACCCTTTGGCACGTTTCATCGCGCATCTCTCTCTCTCTCTCTCTCTCTCTCTCTCTCTCTCTCTCTCTCTTTCTCTTTATCTCCCATTCTCAGCGCGGTGCACCACATATGCAGGAGCAGGTATACAACCAGCTAGCTCAGCCCCGCTGAGATCTGACTTGTGGAACCACGTGAAACTGAGATCTCAAAATCGAGTTGTGTGTGACCTTTCTGCATGGATTCGGTAAATTTGGGATATGCATTGAATCTTGTGGATCAGTGAGAGAGATCAAGGAAATTGTTAACACCAAAGTGAATGATGATTTAAATAAAGGGGACATTAAATTCGTTCGAACAAATAAACATATATTGACAAAGGCCGTAAATGATACAATGAAAACCCGGTTGCAATTTATAAGTGGCTCGAACGTGATAGAATAAAATAGAACGAAGATCGGAATGGATTTCCCTACGTAAGCACACTTGCAAGGATATACCCGCGTCCACACACACTCTCATACTTACTCTTACAATCGTTGTTGGTTCCTGTTTCTCTCTCGTACTCGCTCGTCCAGTTCTATACTTATTCACTACTTAATACTACACGACTGATAATTCGTGGCATGGCTGAATATGATCATTCAACTAACACATGTCGACGTGTAATCACTACGCGAGATGCTGGTGGTTTCGATACGGCTCCAATCGACTTACGAACGGCGACTTGCGTGAGGAACCGCGGAAAAATTCCCGCGAAATTTATACCGCAGCGTGAAGCGACTATGCGAAGTAACTCGAGAGGTCAAGCGTTCGCTATCATTTCCAACTAGAGATTGATTCTCCTCGATGATCGGTCCGATGTTCTTGTGGATGGCGGACTCGCCGACGAGGGGGAAATTTAGAAATTCAACAATTTCCTAAAGTGTTGCAATCTGCCGTACGGCCAACGGTGAAACGTTCATTTCGCTTACTTCGCAAATTTCTACTTATGTGGACGTCGATCGATGCGACTTCGCGAAGGTGACCCCGAGTGCAACGATAATAAATGATTACGATAATTACTGATAAATAATGAATCACAATTGATCAATATTCTGATAGATCAATGATGAACAAAATGATGAACAGTCACGGCACATGACAAAAGTTTAATTTATATTTTGTTGAATGAATCAATATAGTCGTTTATACGTTTAAGCGTTGGTAGCTTTAAACGCACAGCATATAATCCACCTTACCAACCGCATTTTTTCTATCACCCCAGGCGTCTCGCCTGAATGTTGCTGCGCGATATAACTTGGCACTAGAATCAGTTTTAACGAGTTAACCATGACCGGCAGGAACGAAAGCTCAGCGGTGGTCGTTGGTTTCGAACACAACGAGATACGTACGGCATGAGCACGAAAGGGCACGTGCGCGCGAGGTTAGAGAGCATTGCGCCAATGCGGAACAAGTGGAAAGGGCGAAAGGGCAATGGGATGAGAGGGCGAGCGTAGTTGTGGATGCCGCACTGCATCATGGGAAGCGCGTAGACAATGGCGTCGAGCATACTTCATTAATACGAGGACCCCATCGTTGCATCGTGGCTTACATGCATTTCACGGAGAGTGAGACAGCGAGATGGCGAACTGATGTTATTAGTAGATCCCTTCGAACTCTACCAAGAAAAAGAGAAAGCTGTTCTCAGCTATTAGTATTACATTATTTTACGTATTTCTATAACGTCTAAATAGCACAAGTGCTAACAGAAATGGGAGAGGCAGAGGAAGAGCATTACAATCAAAAAGAGGGTACGGAATGAGGCACGAGGAGGCGTACGTGGCCAAATCCTACGCCTATGTGATGGGTGGCCTGTCAATTCGTGAGGGATAGCGGGAAGAAAGTTTGCCTCGTCCACCCTCCGTCGGGATTGGCGCACTGGTACTGGCAGAGCCACGAGAGTAGGAACCGACGCCGACGTTGCCACGCGCCAGCAGCGGCCTCCCGCGCCGCACAACTTTTAAGAGAAATGCGAAAGTTGGATGGAGAATGGATAGGGTGGAGTTATCTATCGATGGTACGGGGATATCTTTCTCCTGAGTTCGCGAGACTGTGCGAGTAAGGTCGACAGACGCCTCTCCCGGGCCAGCGTTTCCAAACTCACACCGTACCCCCCCCCCCCCCCTGCCCCCCTCTCACTATATTTCGCGTGCCATCTTCGAGTTGAGGAATAAAAGCAGGAGACGCGGGTCGTAGAGTGGGCTGAAGTAGAGGCGAGTGCTAGACACCAACTGATGCATTTATTTTCGGCCATGTGGCGCGGAAAGAAAAGTTAAAAATATACTACCCAAGTAAAAGAATATTGGTCGAAGGAGTACCGAAATGTTCGTACTTTATATAATGTAAATGCGTTGCATTTATTTCTCGACTACACGGTATAGACCGACTTGTATTTACCAGTGATGACCGATATTAATTACCACTCCAGTTTTATCGTCTATCACTCGCCGCGACAGTCGCGAAGCGGATTCTCTCTGGACACGGGTATTCATTAATCAACGTGCAGAATGAGCACGAAAGACGAAAAAAAGAGACCGAGAGAGACCGTAGGGTCCCCCGGGTTACCGAGAGTCACTGTCCTGCTCGAGTGCGCGTTTACGGATCCTGATTGATCGTTCCCCGAGGTAAATGTATCGAATCAGCGGGATTTCTTTACGTCTCTCCGAAGCTTGAAGACGTGACTTGCTCTTCTATATTTCGTACGATGCGATTTTATATGCTCTTAAATGTAAAAAGGTGAAACCGTGATACGACTGTCGCGAAGTAGAAGTGAAAAGAGGAGAGTAGCAGAGGTCAGGGCGTGGCGAGAGAAGACTCTGCTGATGTTTTCATCCCCCATGTGCCCTGTACCTATTCTGGACGTCCTACCCCCTCTCCTTTCCCTCCCGGCTTTCACGTCTGGCCGTGTCGTTGCCGTTTTCACGAGCACCATTAAAACTGTGACTTTGCCCTCGGCCAACCGTGGAATTCTCCCCGGAGCTCTTTCTCCCTCGTAACGCGTTATGATTTCAACTCGCTATTCCCGCTGTCCTACCTCTGCACGGACCAAACCGGCTGATGCGTTTTCCTGGCAGGGCTTACGATGTCTTTGTTTCACGTATTTGCCCTGTTCACCCCTAGGACATTGTTCTATCCTGTTGTAACCGATTGTCCAGAGCGAAGAGCTTGCATAATCGCAAGATTTTGGAGGCGAAGATAGAGTGGTTGGTGAAAACAGTGAGACAAATGAAAAATGAATCCACGTGTAAAGAGGAACTTAAAGTCATGATTAGGGAAATAGTCGAAGCTGAAATGCAATCTGTGAAAAAAGATATACACGAATTGAAAGTAATGACACGAGACGTACGAGATATGAGCCAAACAACTGAGAGCGAAGAAGCTTATGCGAAGCGTCAAAGAAAATATGAAGAAAGGGTTATAATTATCAAGCCAAAATTCCATCACCAGAGTAAAGCACAGAAAAGGCGATAAAAGAGAAGGTTAACATAAAGAGCATGGCAATGGAAGTATCGAAGCTGAAGAAACGCGATGAATTGTCACACTTTTCGTTAAATATAATAAACAATTTCCTGATGGGGGACTCCTTTCCTCCACCCCCCCCCCCCCCCCCAAAATAATAATAAAAATGTCGATATTCTGTTACACCAAGAATATGTATTTTACCATACTTAAAAAATGTACTGTAAAAATGGATAAATTCAATTTATATTAAAATTTTCCTGTAAAGACGAATTTTAATTGCTTGGAGCTCGAATTCAACGGGCAATTGTGTGTGTTTTTTTTTTCAGAACGAGTGCCTATTAATAAGTATTTTACTTTCAGAAGAGAAGGATTTTATGTAGTGTTAGAATACGTGCCATACTGTTCATCAATCCGGCAATAGAACTCAAGTTGAATAAAAATGCTCTATGCAATCTCACCATTTCGAAAAATGGTTTTTCCGTAAAACTCCTTTTCTAAGTTTTTGTTACATATCTTTTGATGATGAGAGATCCTCAGCAGATGGCAGATGGTCTTTTCTTTCGAGACCTTCGTCCGCGAGATCGTGTAGATTTTTCTTTCGGCGTGTGACAGATGGCAGGACAAGAAGCGGTGAGAGTGCATATGGTGGACAAAGGGCAATATGAGAGCAAATGGTGGGGTGGGGGGAGGGGCATGTTCGTGGAAAACAGGCAGGCGTTCAAGACCAGACGCGACTTTGTTGAATTTATGGATCGTAAATAGAGTAGGCAGGGCGCGAGTGAGCCACTGGCGAAAAGCTCGCCTGTTCGTGACAACGTGACAATGAGGGCGGGAAAGAAGTAAACGCGGTCGAGTCTCTCGTACAAATGCTTAATTTATAAATCCAGAGGAAAAAGCAGAACTGTGGTTGGTGAACTTCGCCCACATAGCCGCCGAATAAATCCCCCTCTTGAGAATATCGGGAGCGCGCACTGAAAATTAGGTTTGCAAAAAAGTAAACATCAACGCGCGAGACTTTGCATTTACTTAACAGAAAGGCGTAGCTCGCACCGGGGTTCCCACTGCGCGTACATCCGTGACAATGTTACGGTCTGTGCGAGGCTTCAGTCTCAACCACCGCTGGCATGCAGAGAGACGACTACACGTTTCGTCGTTTCAGGGGCGTCGCAGACGACGCAATTCGCTATCTCGTCCGCACGTACGGTGACAAACGCACGCGGCTCCGACGGAGTTTGTTTTTGTGCCATTAAGGCCACTTTGTTCGAGTCTCCGAGCTGATCCCGTGCCTGAGCAAACACTCGAGAGTGGCCCGGGGGACGTCGGCACGGTAGCGAGGAGAGATATGAACGGTTCTCTTCAGCCTTCACGATTGTTATAGCCAAATCGCCTTACAGTGTATATAAGGAGAAGAGGTCGTCGTTCTCGAGGCAAAAGATAAAATACTCGAGCGTCACGGAGACGGAAAACGATAATAGGAAAGTCGGAGCGAGCATAAGCCCGAAGTGCGGAAGAAAAATCTCGTTCTCTTCTCGTCTCGCAAAACTTTTAATAACCGAAGAGTCAGCTAGGCTTCTGCAGAAAGCCGTGGCCAGTTGGGCTGTCTTAGCTCCCTTGAGACTCACACTCCTTCTATTTCTCATTCGCTCGACGAGACAGCCCCGGTATCTCGCTCTCGTGCCATTTCATCCCTGTATGATCTTTTCCAGTTATAATTTTTTTTTTTTTTCAAATTTCTTTTGTTCCTTTTCAGCCTTCTTGCTGGTTTTCTCTTTTTACCGTAGGAAAACCGAGATGAACTGTGGAGGTGGAGCTGCACTGTGCTTTTGCTGCTACATCGAAGAGAGTACAGGGAGGATGGTAATGCCAATTACTGAAGTTTAGTATCTTTATTATAATTTTCAACTGATCAACAATCTTTTCCAGGTACGATTTTTTCAAATACCTTTTGCGTCTTCCCACAGCCCTCTTCCTAGCTTACTCTTGTTGACATAAAAAAAACCAAGATGGAAGGTTTTGGAGAACTGTACTTTCGCCGGTTCTGCAGATGAGAGAACAGCGAGAAAAGCTGAAGTGGTTGGTGGACGGATGCTTGAGCTACAGTCGAAGTAGTTTCTCTCCCACTGTGTATGTGTGTTTGTGTGCGTATGCGTGTGCGTGTGCGTGCGTGCGTGCACATGTTCCTGTATTCATTCAAAATAGGAAGATGGAGGTCGGTGGAAGGACCTCTACTGCGATGTTCAGTTGTTCGAAAGTTGTTTCGAGGAACATGAGTACCCACGCGCGGTCTTGGGATTCTATCGCTGTGTGCACTCCTCTCTCTCTCTCTCTCTCTCTCTCTCTCTCTCTCTCTCTCTCTCTCTCTCTCCCTCTCTCACTTTCTCTCTCTCCGGTAATCCAAGACGGACTACGGGCACGGTAAATGCGCGCGGTAAGCTGTCATTAAAATGTTCCGCAAGATCGAGTACGCAGCAGGGTTCTGCGGGTGGATGGTAATGCTGTACCGAACCTCTTCCGTGCGGCAGTGCTAGGCAAGTGCTGTGGTAACAGCGGTAAAGGTACCTAGCCTTGCTCTTCGTACCACTGCCGACGGTAGTAGTCGCGCAGGTTTCGCTCACTCGCTCGCTCGCTCCATACACGCCTCGGGGGTTGTGATGGTGGAATTGATGGACGTTGCATTGTGCTCGTAATGATGCATTCTACTTCGCTCTAGAAATCCGAGCACGGGCCCGGGCTCCCTTCGTCCCACGAAGAGCCCCGCGTGGCTGCGTTGATATAATACACGCGTGTTCGTACACAGGTGCGCTCCGTTGTTAAAGCTGCATTAAAGCCAGTGCGGTTTAGCACCGTGAGAAATAATAACCGCGGATAACGACGAGGCACAAGAGTGGAGACGAAAAACAGTGGTAAATGCCAGCGTTCCGAGTATGCGCGAGGAACGTGACTGCGCGATCCATTGTTTTTCTCGTAACTCGGAAAATCTCATACCCCGCATTATCGTAATACGGAGTGGTCCGCAATTTATGCGAAAATTCGTTAAGAGCGCAGATAACAAGAGAATTTGGAATTATATGGGAACCACTTCCGAGCACATTGGACTTTCATCTCGCGACGTTGTCTCTGCGGAACTCGACTATCTTGATACTGAAAAAAAATTCTCGAATGAATTTTCCGTATTCCGGAGCACGACTAGCGGGTGAGTCATGAGATACATATAAATTACGCAATTTTCTCAAGACATTCCTTTTAATTTTCCATGCATTCTCTTGGTTGGCTTTTACTACTCCGGGTCGCTTCTCCTAGACCCACTAGGCAGACCTATTATATGGAGCGTATAGAACCTGCAGTCTAGGTAGAAGCGATGGGAATGAGCAGTTGCGTGGGCGATGGCGTTGGCGGCGATGAGGTAATGCGCCGGGCGTGAAGGAGGGGAGAGAAAGAGAGTCGGAGAGAGATGGACGGTAGAGAAGGGCGGGGGTTGGTGCTGTTCGAGTAGATCCGCGTGTGGCGCGTATACCGAGCAAAGAGAAAGGAGAAACGGCGGTGGTATAAAGGGTAGTCGAGGTCGTCAAGTGGCCACCGGCGCAGCCACAACGAGCGTCCATTTTATTAGAGCATCTTTCAGCAGGAAATCCTATATGGTTTGTCCACCGGCGGCTATATTCACCCTCGTGTCCTCGCAAACCTTACTTTCTCTCTGTCGGATGGAGGCACCATACACACTATACCTAGATATATACCGTTGCGCACAGTTCCACTTCTTATTCTGTCCCATAATGTAAGGCTTCTCGCGAGAACACCGAGTTACCAATGGAATATACTGTGTATAGGTTATGTTCATTAATCCCTCATTTTTTACATTAATAATAAAATATCGATATAATTAAATTGTACAAATATAATAAATGAATAGCAAAATTTAAGGAATACGCGTGGAATTCATTTTCGTTTTGTGATGTGTATAATATGTAGTATGTCATGATTTTCCACAGAAAAAAGTACATGAACTGTCGCAAGTGT
Organism: Pimpla rufipes; assembly: GCA_963932165.1. NCBI lineage: Eukaryota > Metazoa > Arthropoda > Insecta > Hymenoptera > Ichneumonidae > Pimpla > Pimpla rufipes. The sequence continues at coordinate 513,723 of OZ010630.1, forward strand.
TGAATTAATAAAAATTCAATATTTGAATTTAAGCGTGGTAGGTAATCATTACTTTAGAATTATCCAAGGACAAAATAAAAAAGTGTATCTGAAAAATTCTAGAAAATGAGTACGCTGCAAGTTGTGGCCAAATACATTTTTGCAGTGCGACGATAAAGTGCAATTTTTTAGGTAAATGCCTATTTAAAGAAATTGAAAAATTCTTATAATATTTGGGCATAGTTCTCAATACTATATTAAGACATGTTGCAAATTTCAGTTTCTTCGGTCGATTCTGTCCAAAGTTACATTCTTATACGGACGTCCGGGTAGGACCAAATTGTTTGGTCCTACTCTTGTTTCCATAATAAGAAATAATAATTAAATTTCTGTATTTTGTTACACCAAGAATATATATTTCACCATGTTTAAAAAATGTGCTGTAAAAATGGATACATTCAAATTATATTAACATTTTCACATAAAAAGGTAATTTAGGCGAAATCTGCCCGAATTTAACAGGCACTCCTGTGCGTTTTTGCAAAACGTGAGTGCCTAAAAGCGAGTAATTATAACGTTGATTGACGCATTGTAGTGTTTCTCGGCAAATGTGGTAAATCCAATTTTCCCTTTTAATTGATACAACGGTCTTCATTCTCTTCGTCAGCCATTTTGAGCCGGCACCTCTACTTTTGACTGACTCAGTGTCAAGTTTGGTAGTGTTGGTGCAAGCACAACGATTCTCCTCGTCCCAAAGCAGAGGACACCAGCGGTGTGTGCCAGGCGGTAAAAACTAGCCTCTCCTTCCGTCGAGCGTGCAAAAGGCTAGCCGCCGGCGACTCGTTCTTGCTATTCTCGTAACGTTCACGTGAAACGCCGCTCTGCTGCCCGGAGAGCTCGTGAACCCGAAATCGTCCTCGCGCGATTGTCTACTTTGGACCCGTTCACCACCGATTCTCTGTACTTTTCCTCTGGCCTGTGCTTTGTCTGCATGATAATACGGCTGGGAAAGAGGCCCGACCCTGAGGCATTGCGTTAGTGAACGCTCAGAGGAACCAGTCAAAGAGAACAGTCGCGCTCGGGTCACATCGCGTCTGGGTCAAACTGCGGAGTTTTGAAAATAAGCTTTGTTTCGAGGGAACTCGTTTTATTGTGCTTTCTGCACATGCATTTGTGTGAAAAAAAAACAGCCTCGGGATAGTATATTTTTCTGAGTTAAGCACCGGAGTATGGATTTTAAAGTATGTGGAGCCAAATGATATTCCACATTTTACATATTTGTACCTTAATAGTTTTCAATTCGTTCATCAACCAGCGCAGATGGATTCGGTAATATCGTAAGCAAAGCGGAGTTATTGTCGAATGTGTTTAAAAAAATATATGTTGCAGTTAAAGGCCTATGAACAGGCAGAATTTTCAACGACCACGAAATGAAAAGATCTCTAGTTTCTCAGTAAGTTGAGAGATAGCGGCGGGGAGACGAAGTACGAAACATTTATTTCAGAGGATGATTAATGCCTCCGGGACGACGCAGGAAGGTTGACGCAGTGCTGGGTGCACTCTGAGACTGCGCTGTTTTACCGTAATTAGGGGCAGATTCTTGAGTTTTTTCTAAGGGAGTCAGACCACTGAGTACAGCTTTCACCTCTCTGAACCTTTGCATCGCGCGTGCTCTCTCGCTCTCCCCTCTCTCCCTCTCACCCTCTCACCCTCTCTCGCTCTCTTACTCTCTCTTTCTCTCTTGTCTCTTACCCATTCACTCCTACATTTCGCGAACTCCTGCACAAAGACCTTGGCGTCCTTCCTGTTGTTGTCATTCCAGCCCGTGTATTGCGATGCATCGTAGTACCCAAAAATGCACATGTGCACCGAACCCAACCCTAGGGATCCCCCACAAAAATATGCACACTTTATTTCGATGGCACACCCTCTCTTCGAGGGTAAAAAAAACGTTTGTCCCACTCGTCCCCGCGTCACCGGTGTCAATTCCCGTTCAAAAGAACAGACTCAACCCTTCCACTCTCTGACCCAGAAAGCTTTTTCCATGAAGCTTCGCGCATACACGGAGCCTCGTTTTCTTTTGACCGTCCTCTCGACAATGGCACTGACGGAATCTCACAGAGGGCTTCGAGACTCCGTTTCCATCCTTTTTTTCCTCTATCTTTTTTCTGTATAATAAAGTGGGTACTCCAGCCCTATGGCTGACTGCGAATTTTTACCGGCCCTAGCAGGCTTTCGGCTAGCGTCCGCAAATTTATATTTCGTTTGGTTCAAAACGTGCACACTTTGAATTCGTTTGAATTCAAACACAGTAGATTAACTTTTGTTTGTGTAGAATAATATTGCTCGTTTATACGGTTCAGGTTAGAAGGTAAACCCTAACTTAAGTTCCAACTTATGTCTGCTTACCGTTTTGTTAATGAGAAACGATTAATATGTTCGCAATCTGATGGTGACCCTAGAATCTCGCAGGACAGTGCACACACAGGTTCAAGATCAGACAGCCTGGGACCCTCGCAAATGGTCAAAGCAAACTAGTTTCGTCTCGTCACAATGCCCCAAAGCGTACCTTGCGGTTATAGCTATAACTGCAGAATGCCTAATTAGGCGGCCCTCGGGCTTGTTTTGTCAAGAACGGCAGCAAATACCGTTTGTTCGCATGACATTACATCAGACCGCAAAGAGAATCAAGAGTTCAATGAACAGAGATGAAAACTTTATCACGTCATAAAGTTTACGTTAAATTTCCGGGCATGCCGAGTACCTGAAAAGCTGGAAACCAGGCAATTCACGAAAACAAAAAGGACAGCAGAACAGAGGAGTATTCGAAAGTCGAAACAGCAGCTTTAGTCAGGAAGTTGGTGCTCCTGCTGCTGCCGGTGGTGCTACATTCGCGTTTTAAAAAGCGATGACAGTCCCAGCCTCGAGGCGATGATGTAGATCGCTCTGGCGTTTAGCTATTGAAGCGGTCGGCTTTCTCTTTTGTAGACGGCATAAACAAGCGCCAGTTCTGCACCTGCGGCTTCTGCTGCCGCTGCTGCTGCTGGTCTCATATCGAGCGGCGGATATACACCTGCACCAGAACCCTCGGCAATGCGCCTTATACCCCTCCAGGGTTAATGTGTATGTGGGAAGGGGGTGGCGGGGTGCACAGGAGAGCGAGCGAGCACGTGCGGGGCTGGCCCTCCGGCTCGAATGAAAAGGCGCCTCCGTAATATATTCGAATTGTGCTGGCGGGTTGAACGAGGCAGAGACCGGGGCGGCGATGAACGGAGAGTGCGCGCATGCACCACGCTTGGAACACTCGCGTAGGATAAAACACGAAGCGCTCACCCGAGCCGTCTATGTATATGCGCATAGAAGATTTCACCACCGACCTCAACATTACCATAAAGCCCCTGCCGTGGTTATGCATAAGCATAATTTTTCGAAGGGCTGTACTTTTGCCGTAGGAGAGCGGGTGAGGCTGAGAGGGAGACACAGGGACTGGTGGATGAGTGAAAATGGAGGCGCAAAGGCTCGGTGCTTTCAGCCCCTTCTCTAATTGGTCATGCGGTTAAACATTGCATAAATTCGTAATAATTCTTACCGGTGCCACGTCGACATCCAAATTAAGCTTGATTCTTTCGCGTTTACCACGCCGAAGCTCGGCCAGTGAGTATTATTTACGACTACTTTTGGCATTCTCGGAATTACGATGCACTGAGGTTAACACAGAATTAACAGCATCCCACGGAAATCTTTCAATAAACGACACAGGCTTTAATTTTACATTTTCACAACGATTTCTTTACACATTTCAAACTATTTCAATAAGACAAGACGCGTCGTTTTATTTCTCATTCGATAGCAAAACTATTCACTTTCATACTTCTCTTATCACCTTCATTTTCTTTCCAGTGACCTCCCCACTTTCGCCTCCTAGTTCCCCTAGCGTTTATTGTACCAAATTGATGCCGAAGATACGCAAGACATACTAGACTAACCTTCGAGTGCGACGTATTATACCCAGAACCCTTGTCCTCGGATTCTGCGGCGATAACAGATTCATCTTTTCTCAGTACAGCTCGGGTCCCTCAACACAATTCGCCGCTCCCGTTGTGTTCAAGACTCTCTCGGTCCACCCGCGTGCCCCGTTTCAAAATCTATTCTGTGCAATTAAGTCAAGAGTTGGGACATTAATATTCGCGGATGTACGTACAAAGCGGAATAATAACTCAACGGCGAGGCGAGGTGCGGTGCCGGGTCGAACGCTCAACGCTTTCGTTGAGTGGGAGACGGCCTGCTGGGGTGCTTTTGGCCTGACGGGGGTGAGCGAGCTCGAACGGGGAGAAGAGCACCAAGAGGCGAGAGAGGACGGTCTCGCGAGTTTCGGCTAGGCTAACGCGAATTCAATTAGTTCGTATTTATTACCACTACCGCCATCGTTGCCTGCCGCGCCTCGCATACTGACGCGATGATTTATCGCAGCGTGGGTGACTCCTGGCTCTCTCCGCTAATCTTTCAGTTTGCTCCGCGACTCACACACTCTCTCTCTCTCTCTCTCTCTCTCTCTCTCTCTCTCTCTCTCTCTCTCTCTCTCTCCCTCTCTTTCTCTCTATCACTTTCTCTTATACCCATAACCATGCGTTAAAAGACGCAAAGACCGTGGGATGGGACGGTTGATTGTGTCGGCTTAGGCTCGTCGATCGATCAGCTCGTCGATGCTAGCGCGTTCCGCATGCTGTCAAAGGGCCACCGGATAACGGATTTCATTACTAGCTGTGTCTCTCATCCTGGCTGTGGTGGTGATGCTGGTGCTGGTGCTGGTGCTGGTGCTGGTGCTGGTGCTGCTGCTCACTCACCTGCTGCTCGATAATAAAATTTAATTGATGAGGCTAGAAGCTCTCGCGTGTTTTATCGCAGTGAATGGGCCCTTCCGAATAGCTGATCGGTAACGATGACTCGCTCGTTCACGCTTTGACGTGCACCGTTTCTCATTTCAAGCATTATACGAATTTCGTATTACGTCGGGTTGCTGTTGGCCGTTTTGAAAAATGCATCTTCCGTTGTCGACACCATCGCCGAGTTCGATGTACGTCAATTTTATCGAAGAATGAGTGACGTCAACTGAGCGGGTAACCATGCATTTTTAATTATTCCCATCATGGACTCCGTTGTGCCGGAGAATTTCCATTACAAACACGGTATCCTCTGTCTAGCCAGATTATTAAGTATCGATCACGGACAGACAGTATTGATCTAAGTTTGTATTGTATAATGAATAAAATAATTATTTCATTGAAACGAATCGTGCGAATGTAATCTTTTATAAACATATTTTTAAGCTATAGCTTTACCGATGTAGAACATTATCGTGATTCTCGCTTGGAGAATCACCACTACGTGACTCCTGGAACAACCGCAGTGCGAAGGGTCCTCGCTTTATGAGAAAGCGGAAGGGTCAAGACCGGGAAGTAACGCGAGAAGCGGTAGGTGTAAGAGCAGCGGTGTTTTTTCATTTCCGCTTTGACGCGCTATACACGAGACCGAACGCACACTAGCTCCTGCTCGATTCCCTTCGCATATATCTTTGCTACACTAATCCTCATGAAGACTATGCGAATATGTCGGCGCGTGCGCACACTAACCCATAGACCGGCATGTACATGCAGCGGACTATCAGGAGACTGGGCCAGTGGATTCTCGCGTCGACTTAAGCAGATTACGCTAATAAATCCTAGCAGTGCACGTCCATCCCTCGGAAATCTGGTACTCCGGATTCGGCCGACGATGCACGGAAAGTATCCTCCAGGTTGTACGTGACTTCCGGCTTGGCTGCGTCACGTCCGTTACCCCGGAATCTCCTCTCTTCGACCTACAGTGATCTTTTTTTCTCTTGTTACTTACTCCGTTGGTTCCTTTAGTCGATTGTGTAGCATAAGACAGGTATTTTAGACACTTGCAAAAAAACTGGAAGTGGCGATTGTCGACTGAATCCTGTTAAATATGTATGTGATTAGCCCACCTTAGTGTGAGGTTGGTTTCGACCAATTTTATTGTGTCCTTCATTGTTAGAAACGTTGCAAATTTCATAGAATTTTCGACAGTACAAAACAGAACAAACGAAGGATTTTGGTGTAAGGAAAATTGTGCTGGAAACTTTCGTTTAACAGTTAGTTCACCTACGTGATGTGTCTAGCACAACCTCACCGTCAGTTTCAACTTATTCAATCACTCCATAGCTGTTTCACCGACACCCCTTTCTGTCAATGCCATAATTGAATTTTTTTTACCTAAAATGCGCAGAATTTTGCATCTTAGTCTTGAACATTTTCGACAAATCTGCCAATGTCACGTAAGTAATTAACTCGATTTTGCGTGGAAACAAAGTGTACCCGCGGTCCTTTCAAAATTTCCGCCAATCTACGATCTTCGACAATCGCCTCGTATCTTTGTTTTTCCATCATACTCGTCTCATCGTCGAGCGAACGACGATCTGGGACTCGTCCTCGTTTCTCAAATCGCGATCGGCGCGAAGTACGCTGGGGACGCGGGCGTATTGTTCGCTTCAGAACGAGGGTACAGTCTCGCAGCCGTGACGTCGGTGGGCTTTCAGGCTTTTCCAATGCAATCTTCGGACCGCCCGACACCGTCCCTGATATCGATCATTGTTTCCGCGTTCTCAATGACAACGTTATCGCTGGCAACGACGCGAGTGAGTCGGCATCGACTGGTCTCATGCGTATATAAACTCTACGATACAGCCAAGCTTCGTCACAGATCAGATGCGTTGCTCTTACAATGATTCGCAACGTACAATGGATGCCTCGGAGACGCTCATCGCTTGTCGACAGCATTTCTTGTGTCGATTGCCTATGTATCCACTATTGTCTGAACCATCAATCTTAACGATTACGATTTCGATGACTGAAAATAATTTGTCTATAAATTAGTGAATAACCGGGTCATTGAACCAGATACACCACTTTTGACACCTCCATGTGTCAGTAATGCAATGATAGATCACGGTGAGGTCGATTAGAACTTATCAGAAATCTCAAAAAATAGACAGAAATTTTACTGGATATAGATACTCCTTACCTGATAAGCATTAAAGTAAATAACGTACGTACTAGATGTCGAGACGCTACCATATTTCTTGATTACGATGAACGTAGGGTCAAAGTTTCCGTTGCACTTCGGGGTTTTATTGCGATGATAGCTATGATAATGTTTTTCTTTTTGCCTTCATGTGACGTGGTGAAGTTATATTCCAGAGCGTCTGTGGAAGGAATATCCCTGCTCGGTCATCAAAGTGGAAACGCGTTAACGGTCTCCACGGGAAGCACATGTCCGGTCATTCAATATACCAGAAGGGGTTAAAGCAGATTGGAAGGATAACATTATTGGTGCGAGAGTAGCGAGTGAGCTGGCTCTCAATGCTGTAGGTCTGGCAGAAGTCTCAGAGAGAGGAAATAAGAGAGCGCGCTCTCCCTGTTGCCACACTACGAGCTCGGAGCGCAGAGTGTGTACGGTCGAGGATTCCCTATCGTTCGCTTTCAAACGAAGATCTCTTTACCGCGTATCCGAGAGTGGACTAACTTAATTAGGAGACCACTCTCGTAGGAAACGTGATATCCTAGCCCTCGAGCGCTTTTGGCCTGTCCAGCCCTCTGCCACAGTCGCGGTGGTGCTGGTCTACGGCTGCTGAGGGTTGCTGCAGTCGGGAATACACCTCGCTTCAATTAGAGCCTTCGATTCAGTCTTTTTGGCATACGTGTTAAGCTTGGAAATGCTGCTGATGTCGAACGGCCTTGGTGTCTCAAAGACTGTACGTATGTACATACTACTCGTACTGTGCGGTCCAACGCAGTTCCCCGGTAGCCACAAGTACAACGATTCACTTGTGATATGAAAAATCGCAGTTCATTCATTACACCTTTGGTCTTATCAAATCGTATGTAGGTCGCTGTACGCGGAGCCGAAAATAAGTGGCTGCGTAAAACATTTCCAGCATAAGCTATATTGATTGTATTCCAATGGATGACTGATAATATACAATGATCCAATTGCCGCATTTATTGAGAAACACGTCCCGATGAAAAAGGTACAAAGAGTGCAAATTTTCTTGTCACGATTTCTCTTTTATCCGTGAAGTTTTATCGTTTGAACAATCTTCCAAATTGCCTGGAATCCAGCTGAACTTGTATATGAGTTTCGTGTTGCCTCGCTTCGTCTCTTCCTCATTCCATACGAAAATGCGAGAATGCGCGAGTATTAAGAAACGTATTGGTCTCGCGGAACAAAGGCTACTGCTATTTCTCTTTTTCCCTCTCTAGCGAGGAACGGAGTTTTCGACGGGTGGAATCGCGTTACGCCCGTGTACACAGGGAGTGGTTTGGCGTATATGCGATAAGATATACAAAGCCGAGGTGCGTCTTGTTGCTGGTTGTTTCGACGTAGAAAACAAGTCGAATCCACGGGGATTCCCCGCAGTATGGGGCTTTTATTTTTGCGAGAGGGAGAGAGAGCGAGACGAAACGAAATGCCGGGGAAATGGAGAGCCGGCTCTAGGGCGAAAACAGGGCCGGCAGATCGTAACGCGCATATGGCCGGGCTTTAATAAAGAGGGGAAAGACTGTAACTGTATTAAGCTGCGCAACTCGGTGCACTGGCATGAGGTACACCCCGAGGTACAGCGAGAAAATGTGTATTACGAAATTTTGCACGGCACGTTCGGCGCGCCCTCCATCGAGTATCTCCGCCACTCCCGCGGCGATATAACGCGCCAAATGTTCTACTCGCTCCTTTCTTCTTCTTCTGCTGCCGCTGCTGCCGTAGCACAGTTCGACCCTCACTACGGGGCTCAGCGGTGGCTGAGAGTATGAGGCACCGAGTTTCGGTGAATAAGGGCAACATCGTGGGACAACTTCGCAGTGAGCTCACGCAAAGTTCGGACCTCGTCGGTGGAATTTCCAAAGTTAAATTGTCGAGTTCGCGTGCCGGGAGCTCACCTCGCCGTACGACGCCCCCCGGGGTATACCGCGTCCTGCATAACGCGCCTCCATCCTCAGACCCCAGGGACAGCCGATCCAGGACGTGACCCAGAATTTTTAGGAACAGCCATTGTAACCCCTCCCACGCTACGCGCATCTAACACCTAACACTTGTCTTTTTCCCTTCCGTATGCACGCCGGCCTCGGCCTTCGTAAACATTTTATTTTTAACTTTCTTGAGTGATTCTTTGGTTAGTTTTCCGAGAGGTTTCTTAAGTTCACCCTAGACGAGTATGCCAAGTTTTTTCATCATCCTAATACGAGAGGTCCGTTAGCTCTCCCTCTCCCTTGGAAATTGCCGAGTACACGAATTAATGAATTATCGATATCCCATGAAACGTTAGGATGGCACACTGGCTATTTACATGCCGTGTTTATTTTTAGTTACTTTACTTTGTTATATTTTTAAAAATGCGCTATAATTTTACTTTATTTTTAGTTAGCATATTTTTACTTTATTTTTAGTTAGCATATTTTTACTTTAATTTTAGTTAGCATATTTTTATTTTTGGCATGCGTAGAAAGGCGAGGGTGCACCGTTTTCTTCGGTCATGGGTCTGCTCAATGATTTGTTTGCTTGCGTTTTCATTTTCTACTAGGCTAATCACACGCGCTGGCGCGTGTGCCTGAAAAACTTTTTGCCAAAGTCGACCTCAGAAATAGTTTTTTCATAATATCGACTTGTAACCTATACCATCGTTTTCAAGTCGCATATTCTACCCCCAAAAACACTGGTTACTAACCTTTTTTAATCGATTTTGAAAAAAATATTTTTTTGGCGACGATCTTTCTGTCAAAAATCGTATAACCGGCTCTGAATCGAAAATCATCAAAATCGAACTCGGAAATTTTAATTTCAAAATATCACCTATAATAGGTTAATCAATTTTGCGCTGCTGCGCTCTTATAAAGCTTTAAAAGTTTACGGGTGCTGCCCCGCCTGTCCTCTTATCAAATTTTTCAAATTTGACACCAAACTGATTTTGTTTATCACAGACTTTCCTGGCAACCAATCGCAGCTCTAATAGTTTGCTAACAATGCTTTCCGTTACTCATGAATTTTTTAAAAGAGGGATTAGTTTATGTTATTTACTCGTTGCTTGCACCTTCTAGTATTATTGTTACTTGTATTATTTACTTATTATTTGCAATTTTGCTTCCTCATAGAGGAAGCTTTGTTTTCGTGAATTTTTTTCGAGATTTTCATGTCTGTATGCTAAGAATGGTCTAAAACGTCGAGAAATGTGATTCGTAAGAAATGTCTGCATGAGTGTGTGTGTATGTGCCGATTTATTTGTTTACACGATAACGGTCACAATTTTCGATGAATTTGGCACACAAGTGGGCTATCATAGAATACGTTTGGGATTGTAGTTGAAGCGAATCGGTTAGGAAATTCAGATTTCACAGCATTTTGAATATTTTGAGAAAATCGTTTTCACGTTATAACTCCTACAAATTAAGAGATATCAGGCTGCAACATTGTACGCAAATGGACTACCATCAATCCATGACCTGAACCAAGTTCGGCGAGAATCGATAAAGTGGTTCTAATATTATTGGAATTTAAATTTTTTTTCTAATATCTGTAAGTACTTGAGCTCTTGTAAATTCTGAGACATCCTATTGCAATTTCGAACGTGTCATTACGTTTGTTGATTATTCGGTCAAGGAAACGGTCATTATGTTGGTAAATTTCGATTTTGCTGCTGTTCGCGTTCACGGTGCAAGTCCACTTATGTTGCGAGTCAAGCAGGATCGTAAATCCCGATACTGAACGCGTTGTATTCGACACTGTGGATTCCACGAACTCCCGCACCTCAAATTAATGTAATGAAGGTGATTGGTAATTATAACTTGGAAATATACAAAACACTTGAATTTATTCTCAATTACATGCACAATTATTCGGTTTGGTTTGAATTCATGAAATATTTAAACGGTTGACAACTTAAAGAATTCGCCCGGTAGATGGTGAAGACTTGATTTATAAATTAATGTTTGCGTGAAACGTATCTATTCACGAGAAATGTAGAGATATGCGCTAGTTGGATTCTTGATGTGCATTCTGTAAAAGTTTGATGATAACTGACTCTTAAAAGTTAGAGTAAAAAACTAAGTGAGTGATTGGGGTGTGTCCGAGAATTCATGGTTCATGAATTTGCAGCAAAATGATTGGTTTGTGATAAACTAAAAAGGGAGTCTGCTGAGTGGGGGGGGGGGGGGGGGGCAAGACTCGCGCTGCGCGTACATGTTTTAGGCAGGTAAAAAAGTTTCTCGGCCGACGCTGACCCTGCAGTGGTGACGCGCTGTACTTGAAACTATGCGGGCTAATAAATGACCCGTTCACTCACGGTTTTTCCCTTCCGTGACGTTCCCCGATTTCGAAGGATTATTTTCATTGTATGAAGAAAGGGTCCAGCTGTATTGCAGATGCTTGACTATACTGCTCGCGAAGAGCGATGGAAATTAAACCATAAAAATTGTCTTTCGAAGCAAAAGAAGCGAGCTCTGCTGTTGCCGGGTTAACGAAATGCGAAATGCTTTTTCCGGGACCCAGAATATATATGGACTTTCCCTATTGTCTTGGAGACTCTGAAAAAAAAAAAATCGAAATACGTTCAACGATTCATCATACACCGATTTTTATTCAATTTCTTCCTTTTTTTCTTTATTTTGCGACTTTTCTGAAAAGTCGCAAAATGAAAAATCTCCAAAAAGTCTCCGAAGACTTTGGAGGCAGAAATGTATATCCAAACAATGTGTATTTGAAACGTATTTCTTTACAGTTTGTTTAATGATTATCACGCAAGGCTGCGCTCGAAATAAATCTACAAAGATGAAAACCATTACGCCCTAACATTTCCACCTACGTAAACAGGAGGCAAGTGGGATTGTATAAAGAAAGTGAGATGAAAAACGCCAGCTCGTTTTTTAATGAGCCCTGCGGTAGTTCAGAGGGTCCGAATACATTGTACAGGATATCGCGTTCGTGGTATCGCGATTTCAGTCTTCCGAGCCCGGAGAAATTAAAAGTCTCAAGTAGATAAGATCACACCTATATGTACATAGCAGCAGAGTATACTGGCGTTCTGTTGGGACCACAAGAAGCAGCAGCAGCATCAGCAGGCGCAGCAGTAGAAACTGCGGCAGCATCGGACCTCGCAGATGGGCACTGCGACGAGAGTGAGAGGCAAAAGCAGGAGGCAAAGCTCCGCGGCACAGGTTCACTCTCCTTTATTTTCATTTCTCTTTGCTTCCCTCGGCGCTGTTTCACTCTATATTTATCTAATAGCACTCTCCCGGACTACGGTCGTCAGCCCTACCGCCACCCTGCTCCCCGGGAGCTCCACCATGCATCCTCCGTTCGCTTGCTTGCTCTCAGCGCGAACCACCCCCGAGAACGAACCGTGGCGTGGTAGCTAGGAGCGTGGACCGTTGCCGCGCACTTTGCGCCTCCATTATACGGCCAGTTTCCTCCCCGCCCGGCATGTCCTCGAAATAATTAAGAGTTCATTAAGCCAAGATTGATTGCTCTGTTTAGAGGCACAACAACTGCTCGGCCACCCGTTAGGTCCTCGCACGCTCTTTCTCCTTCCTTCCTTTCCAACCCCCAACAGCGCACTGCCGAATCTCTGCGAGTATATAGGTAGCAGCCGAGATACAAACGTACACGACGACAACGACGACGACGACTCGACGATCCATGAATAGAAGGCCGTTGTTTATCGGTCCTGCTCTCACGAACTTTCTCTTTACTTTCCTCTTCTTCAACTCGTCGCCACGTTTTTTCTTCCTCGCTTCTTCTCACTCGTACGTATTTCCAGCGAGGCTTCATACGACTACGCTATTCCCTCGCGGTCCCGGTGGAAGTCGAACGTGCCAACGCTCGGTCCGGCTAATGGGCTTCGAGACAATGCTCCACGATTTATGCATCGAAAGATAACGCCTACGGCTGGTTCGCGCCGGGTCGCTGCGAGGCGATCGCGAGTGGATTGCGTGCACACGGCCCCTTCGATTCCCTCGACCCATTCGGTTTCACGATTTTAACTTATTCCCTTGACCCTTCGATGTTCAAATCCGCGATTTTTCCGTACGATGATATTTGCTGAAGTTCAGAGATGCGTTCAGATATCCCTGTACTAGCTTCAAACTTTCCTTTCTCTATGTACGAAGCATTCGTTATCAAGTGCAGTACGTTTTTCGGTCGAAGTTGGGAATGTTGCTTCTCCTGCAATTCGCTAATGTGCAGCGTAAAAATACGAAATGTGGTAACCAAATACCACTCGAAAGTTAAGCCAACTGGTAGTAAAAACTTGAAATGGCTCGACAAATCTTTCGTAAGCCGACTATAATCGGTCAAACAATGTCACTTTTAGAACTCCTCGAATAATGTTTTATCGAATATTTAATACTTCTTTCCGTCAAGTATAAAAATCAAACGAATCGCAAGACTATCCGAAGATCAAACTAATTTCAGCAACCAGTGAACCAGCGACGCCGGGCGGCGCGCCGCGCAGAATCTATACGCGCGCGGCATCTTCGTGATTAATATTCGCCCAGTGGATATATAGGATTACCGAGTTAGTAACTACCACCACCATAACTACGCTATAACTCGCGCGGTTCTAAGCCTATGGATTCACTCTTGCGGCACGAGAGGCCAACGACCGTGAAAATTCGAGCCTCCTTCGGCACCCGAGTGCGAGGTTTTCGGTATACATGCCGGAGCACCGGAGACGCGTTGGTATAGCGAGACCCGTTCATCTCTGTTCTCGAGTCGACCGTGAAAGGGAAACAGCGAAGAGCGGAGAGAAGCGAGGAGAGAAGCAGTGAAGTCTGAAATATACAGACCGAGGTGGAGAGATAAAGGATAGCGCGAGCGGTGAGACTGTCGAGAATTCAGGGAAGAATCGATGAGCGGCTTGAACGAAAATCGAGCCGAGAACCGAGCGAGCGAGCCCGGAGGAGTGGGAAGGTTGCGCACGCCGCGAAGAACGACCCTCATGAAGGGTTATTACTCGTCCTCGGGGAGGTAACAAGAACCGGTAGATTACTTCGAATCACCGTTACGATCCGCCTAGCAATCAGGCTACCCGCTTTTTTGCCCTCTCGCTCGCTCGCTCGTTCTCGTGTTCGCTCCTTCGCTCACTCAGGCTCATCCCCGAGAGCAGCCGCGTTGCACCATCGGTCTCCTCCTCCCTCTCCCCACGCCTTCCCCGCGTGAGTCTACACCGATGCGCTTCTCTCGCTCCGATCCTGGCGAGCTCTGTTCATACTGTCTCGCCCAATCGAGCTCACTTTATACCATATCCCTCGTCGCCGCCAACGTTGTCGTCGTTGTCGGCGGCGGCGGTAGCGACGACGATGACGAGAGTCGAGACTCTAGGCTATTGATCCTCACCTCGTAACGAACTTTAAATTGATGATTATACCAACGCCGGGCGATCGGCTGTAAACCGTTTTCGACTGGGAGAACTCAGCCAGCGAACTAGGCGCCCGGAATCATCGGGAAAACTCGATTTCATCGCCGTCCTGTCGATGGTACTGTACCTATCATTCGCACGGACGTACATTACGGCCATAAAAGACAGACGTGGAATTTATCTTGATTATTGGTGTCAAAGGGAAGAAATGCGAATATTATTATCGCATTTCCTTTTATACACTTTTTACTTTTGTATTAGTGAAACGGGTTTTGGCCGTAGGTTTTATTTAACAGACACTTCATCTAGCGTTGTACTTACCGATAGAGACATTCGTCGCGTTCGCATTAAGTAAGATCACTATGAGCTCACGAGAATTTTCGTTAGCCCCACGTAAATTCTCTCTCCAAAGATAATTTATTATTCGTTGCTAATTTTTTGCAGCAATTTTCATCACTCGAGTACACGCATCTGTGAAACACATTTTGGTAACGATTACAAAAACACGAGAAGACAAAGGCTTTCTAAAAAAAATATAAAGTGCATAGCCTGCACGAGAATAACGTATTTTGGGGTTGGTCGCGTGAAATTGGATCGGTCCGGAGCTTTCACTTCCAGCGAGAGAGAATGAAGGTAGAGCGCCGGGGGGGGCGGATCAAGTACAAAAAACGAGCATCGGTTTCGTTTCCACCAGATCTAGAAATATACAGAGAGAGAGAGAGAGAGAGAGAGAGAGAGAGAGAGCGGTGAGAAGTGGATGCACGAGGGGGTCGTACATAGGAGGAATATTATTTTCGTGGGGTGTGCGGGGGTGATTGTGTGTTGGCCGTGATACCGACGTCGGGCAGCGCGGCGGTCGACGGCGTCGTATAAACTGCAAATTGAAAACCGAGCCGAGCAATTTCGGCCTTTTTCCATTTCCTCCCTTCCCGCGCGTACATACTCGTTCACTCTCTCTCGGTGACCACCGTGCGA
This sequence comes from Pimpla rufipes, assembly GCA_963932165.1. NCBI lineage: Eukaryota > Metazoa > Arthropoda > Insecta > Hymenoptera > Ichneumonidae > Pimpla > Pimpla rufipes. The sequence continues at coordinate 529,141 of OZ010630.1, forward strand.
GCAGTGAGCGCAGCGATTTTTTTTTAACTACCGCTTCGCGTTCCCTGTTATACCCACGCGCCTGTTGTTTTTTCGTGATTATTTTTAATACCACGTCGGTGGTTGAGTGTGCCGCACCTGAAAGGACTAGGTGAGTATACGCCGTATCGTATTTACACAGGCAGTGGCTGCCGTCCGATGACAGGCACGCGACTGCACCGTTGTTGTATGTGGAAGGGGACATCTAATACATATATATACATGTCTATACAGATATGAGCCACTCCACCGTAACTTCGCTATAAAAAAAAATCTCAATTTAAAAAAAAATCGGGTTCAATGGTATCTATAGATGCACCAAATTACAGATATAAAAAATATATATTGGCCGGAATATGCCAATATTTGCATTTTTCATTGAAACGGCATAGAATCTTGGAACAGATTCATCGTACATATGTTTCTCAAAAACCAAAATATGTGGAATTGTATGTCTTACAAGAAAAAAATTAATATAGATTTATATGAGACATTTTAGCTCAAATTAGCTAAAATTTTACGAAAAAATTATCGAAAATATTTGTTTCTTCACCGAAGGGACTGCTACTTTTTACCCGACTAAATTTCCTTACATTCCGCAGATAACGAATTTTTAAGATTTTTTTTCGAGAGGCCATAATATTCCACACGTTTTGGATTTTTTGAAATATATGTACTATGCATCTGTTCCAAGATTAAGCCATTTCGAAGAAAAATGAAAAAATTGGCATGTTCCGCCATATATACTTTTTTTAATCTGTAATTTGGTGCATCTATAAATACCATTGAACCCGATTTAGTAAAATGCTAAATAAATTAATAGCAAATAAAATAAGCTAAAAATTAAAATAATGATAAATTATTAATATATGATAAATTTAGCAAAATGCTACATTTATTATATATAACTTATATACAAATTATATTATATATAAACGCTTACAATGAATCAAACGAACCTGGGGTAAGACGCTCTTTTCGGGTGCCCATGAAAATCCGGTATAAAATGGCCTATGTTGTCAAGGGGCCTCACCAAGGCACTCAAGAGACAAAAGACATTATTTTCATTACATTTCACTGCATTTTTAAACGGCAAAACATCAACACAACGAATTAAAAAAATACCAATCAAAAAGTGTTCCGGCGAGGCTCGGCCCCCTCTGGAAAGGTATAACTACGCTGCAAACGGACGGGTAAAAGCTGAAAATTAACTGAAATCCCGTCGGCGTCGACTAGCCACTGTTCCCCACCGGGTCACTACGTCGGCGACGCAGGAGAGTATGCAGACATTCGCGTGTCCATAGGTGTCACCAAAGGAGAATACTGTGGCATCAAGGCCCGATTCGAACTTACTCGCTTAAAAGGGCGATTGAAACCAATGCGACGGTTCCACGTAGATTGTTCCCGCCAGAACGCCATGTATATGCATTCGTGTGCCGTATCTTTAACAGAAATTGACTCACATTCCCTGGTTGAGAATCCGTGGCGCCACAGCCGGTGTGGGTCAGGCCCTAACTAGAGCCTCATTGATCCAGTTAGGGCCCTCGGTGGGCGTGGTTTGGGCCGGATGTAACACTGCAAATGTTCTACTAGGGTTTGCCTTATGTCAGACAAGTAGCTGGCGAGAACAATTCTAGCCATGCTAATAACGGGATAGCTGGTGTGGTACTGACTTTTGTAGGGCTCGTAAGTTTACCCCAGGAGGAAAACTGGCGATGCTCAAGCCTAGGGGTATCTGGCGCGGCCCTCGCCATATACTGGTCACTATTTCCGCTAGGAGTGTAACGCGACACTCACGTCCAAGCCAACTTTCGATGACAATACTTGACAAAAATGGGAATAGATGAAGAACGCGATCAGAAGAACTCAAGGAAATCCAACATTTCCGATAAAGACATGGATCGAACATTTCCTCGGGGTGCGCAATATTCAACTGTGAGAATGGAGCGAGCATTGGTCCTCGATTCTCAATTCGCTGCGAAGAATAGATAGCAGCGCCTGCAATAGAGATAGAGAACGAGGTATGTTGCAAGAATCGAGCACGCACTCTCTTTCACAGTGACAAATTCGAATAGAGGGTACAGTACGTATCGTGGGGTGGGAGGATCGATAGGAAAGGGAATAGAATTTCCAACGAACCAATCGTGGCTTATCGTCCGTAGAAACAGCGACCACGGCGGAACGAATTCTTCTGGTTTGTGAGACTAGGGAGTAGCGGGAGGGGTCGGGGGGGGGGGGGGGGGGCGAGTGTCGGGGACTGTAAGGTGGTGCAGAGGGAACGGACGACTCGGCAAACAGAGAACAGGGTTTTCCCCGAGAGTCGAGTGTGCGATTTTAGCGGTGTCTGTGCGCGGTTGTGGTGTGTGCACGCGAGAGGGGAGGTTGAGGAGGCTCCGCGGCGCGCTTACCAGCGTGATAAATCACTCTCGATCCTCCCAGCGAGATCTTTTCGGGTTCTTGTTAGCGAACCGTCGCTCACCCAAGCTCCACCGGAGCATTCCCTCGCGTACATCCGAACCCCGCCCCCGCATGATGAGATGCGCTTCTTTCGGCTGGAGCTCACCGGCCCGCATGAGGAGACAAAACATTATAAGATTTAGGGGACACCGGCGCAATCCGCGTTGTCCGGGATGAGCTCGCGTCTGTGACATTGTCTTCCAGTTTTATATCTCAGGGAGGTCAAACAGTAATCAACGGCATACGGTCAATAGTACTTTGTGATACTAGTGTGGAAAAGCGAACTTTACGAATACCACTGAAGCACGCGAGCTTAAACAGCGAGTAATATTTTCTCGCGCGCTTTCTCATACGAATCCACTTTCGCCACGCGTTACAAAAACGATAAGAGGGACTTACAAAAACATATTTCTACGATTATTAGATCAATAAAGAAAAAAAATAGATCAAGGTTGAATGCAAAATTAAACTCAATTCCGTTCAGTCAAATACTTATCTTTAATTTGCATAACGGCTAAACGCAAATGTGTGCATTTGCCATTCGGCATATAACACAGTTGGGTCAACAGTCGACGCGACACATGTATTGCGCCACACTAACGGCGCAATTTTATGTAGACGTATGATGACAACAAGTCTTCAAGACACTGCGCAATTTTGAATTTAATTTTCACTGCGTGTTCGTGAGACTTGTTTGCGTGACCTTGTGAGTGCGCGTATGGGTCTCTGCGTATAATAGCTTGAGCCAGAACTAGTTAGTAACATTATCCTTTGGCAGATACTGCGTCAAACATCATCTGACATCTTCATTGACTTCGCGTATCTCCCCCCTTAAGCACGCGATTTTTTGCGTCAGGATTGCTACTGGACCAGGAAGTGCTTATTCAGTAGCGGACAATTGACGGCGCTGGGTCCCGTTAAACGACTCCTGTTTATTTTCCAGCGCTCGCAGGACCCAGAGACTCAGCAACCTGTGTCGCAACTCAGGTCGTTCTCGCACGGGAGGCTTTCTGGAAAACTTTTCCTATGGAAACTATGCCCAGGTTATTATTTGACAGAGCCCAACATTCGAGAAAGTGCGGTGTGTTGCTACGAAGCTTCGTCCCCGCGTTGGTCTGAAGCGTACAGCGACGAGCAGCGAGCGCCACCAGCTGCGGCATTCTAATGCGCCTTTCAAACTTAACTCGGCGAATTGCGTTATTCAAATTTGTCCTCGGGCTCCGCGGAGGCTTCTGTGAGACATTCGCTAAACCGGCTCCTCCGTGTGGGTCGCTCCCGCGCCACCCAACGACAGTTGTGGCGGATTGGTAGCACAGACAGCACAGCGAGAGGTCCCTGCGCGGCTACGAATTGTCGCGAAACCGACGGCCCCGAGTAGCGAAAAGATTAAATTAAATGAAGAAATGAAAAATAGAAGAGGAAGAAAAAACGTTCTCGGGATTGCCTACACCGGCAACCTTTATGGCTCTTGCAAACGAGCCGTGTTGCAAAATTATCTGATGCGGAACTAAATTGCGAAATCAGTTCACGAAATATCGTATGGATTAAACATTTTACATCGAAATGTAAGTTTGTGCAACTGCTATGTGCGAGGAAACCGGTTCTTGGGAAATCAACGCGAGACTAGCGGAACCAAACGAACACGCAATATGCCCGGACATTGCTGACGATTGTGAAAAATGATTCGAGTCCCGACCAGTAAAACAAAATTTAATATGAGGTTGCACATATACATTTGCGTATTTATTCGTAAACAAGCTGTCATCGATGAGAGATCTGCTCCGCGCGGTGCAAACGCAGCAGCAGCAGCTACTTAAACGTTAACGAACCCGCCTATGGCATATAAACACGTAGCCGGCAGAGTCAGGACTATTCGCATTTTCTCCCGGATTATGTAACCACCCAACGTGCGCTCACTTGTTAAGCACATACGCGGTTGCTATTAACGGTTTAATTAGCGTAAGTTTCCATCTGCGAGATTACATCCCGGTTGAATTTTACGCTGTTACATATCGCCTTGAGGTGCATACGGTAGTGGTGATATGAAGAATATCAGCGCAGCCACATTCTCGCCGTTGAGCGCAAGCGCGTATAGCCGGTTTTGACCACCGCTTATTATTGCTTACCAAACGATTATCCAGCACCGGAGGCCGCTAAACGGACCACAAAACGCGTAATTAGTCCGCTTTTTGAGTGACGAATTCTCTTCTGCGCGCGTGCGGCTTTTTGTGAAACGCTGTCGGGTGGGATTGACGGTGGCTACCTCGAGATGGAGGCAACCATCTTAGACAAGTTTAGAAAAGCATAAAGTATAAATTTCAAAATTCTAATAATTGTTTTTCAATATGTAGTAGTCTAAAAGTAAACTCAACTAAAGTGAAGAGATAATACTTTGCTCGAAAGGCCAGAGAATAAATATTTTCCGAGATTGACCCATCAGAGTGGACCCCAAAGTCATTGACATTAGACACTAAGAGAATTATAATCCATAATCTCAACGTGTGGCACAATTTTGGCGCTCCGGAGTGTCTGTCAACTCGAATTATCCCGCAGACAGGATTTTTCGTCGCACGGTAATTGGCCCCCCTCGAATTCGCGACATAAGTTGACTTGCTCCTGCAAAAGTAGGAATCGCCTTGTAGTAACGACGTCACGTTCGGTACGTTCGACGCTGGACGTGCCCGTAACACCAAACTCGAGTTGGATGGCCGATGCGCACGGTGAGGAATGAAGCGAGCAAGAGGTATATAAAAGGTAGGAACAAGGGCGCTAAAGTAGTCGCGGCTCTGGATCTCATTCTCCGTTCCCGCAGCTGAGAGAACGCGAACGAGACGGCGGAAGAACGCTCTCTCTCTCCCTCCCTCTCTCCCTCCCTCCCTCTCTCCCTCCCTCTCTCCCTCCCTCCCTCTCTCGCTCTCTCTCTCTCTCTCTCTCTCTCTCTCTCTCTCTCTCTCTCTCTCTCTCTCTCTCTCTCTCTCTCTCTCTCTCTCTCTCTCTCTCTCTCTCTCTCTCTCTCTCTCTCACTCTCTCTCTCACTCTCTTTCTTAGTTTTCTTGCTGCGGATGTAGTGTGTGCGCTGTTAATTTTTGTTTTTATTATGCATGTTTGTTTGCGATTTATTTTGTATACGGATGTAGTGTTTCATTGATGCTTAGTTTCATTTTATTTGCTATTTTTTGTTATAATTATGATTTTGTATGCGTGCTGATTTATTTGTGTTTCAATGTAACGGCACTGTACTTTTCAGGAGACTTCGGTCCCAGAGTACAAAATAAACTTCTCTCTCTCTCTCTCTCTCTCTCTCTCTCTCTCTCTCTCACTCTCTCCAACTATTTATTCCGGCACAAATCGCATTACCAACTCCAACTGCAAAATCGACTTGGGCAACTTTTACGGCGCCTTTGCCCTTGCACCCCTCACAGCAACAGCAGCACCGGCGGTAGCATCCAACATACAGGCTCGCGGACTCTTTCCTCTCTTTCGACTGGCTCTCAGCCGACGAGAAGGCATTCGACGTCCCGCACACGCCCCGCGTGCGTTCCAACTTTGACTTGTACGAGGGGTTTACCAAACTCAGTTTAAGAAGAACTGTTTCCAACGTGAAAGAGGGCTCCGCGCGTTGACGCTAAGGTGCTGAGGCGCGGAGGGGCGACGCCGTTCCACCGCGGCGGCTGTTGCCCAGATTCCCCTCGTGGACGGAAAATCGACGTCGCGATGAAACCCCTCGCTGATTCACAGTAACACTCCCCTCCCTCTCCCTCTGCCCTCTCTTGAAATTGTTACGCGTCGAAGAAAATTGAAAGTGTGTAGAAAAAAACAATCGCTTTCTCCGTCGCGCACGATATTTGATTCCGCATTTATCAACGCCACTCACTCGATCTCGTCATTGTTACATGCGTAGCCAGGATCGTTATACATATCGCAACAGTAAATCACCTGCGGAGAACGTTCCCAGGTGCATACTCGATTTACATCGCGTATCGCCTCGTTTCGTGTTGTATGCATAGCTCGCTATACTTTGCCCTGTCGGTCAAGTCGGATAGCTCGGGCGAACGGTGGCTCGATCACGCCGTGAGGGAGTCTGCATTAAAATTGAAATTAGCCAACCATTAGTCTCGCGGAGTTCAGCTTAATCTGAACCGAGTGATTTATCGCCGCACGGACGTGACGCCCTGCGGATGAAACCTCGGCCTGTTCGGATATGCGCGGCAAGGTGCATAATAGGTGCCATTCGAAAGCAGCGAGCACACGCGGCAGCCGTACACTCGCGGCAACGGAAGTGTATAAGCCGACGAAAAAATTGAATTCCATTCGTGATGAAAATCAAGCAGTTGCCGCTTATGGTCATGTTGCGTGTTCGCCGTAATAACTGTGGGAAACCACTTCTTCTCTCTTCGGGGTTCGCCGTGCATGACCGCGAGAGTTCCGCGTCGCCAGCCTGTGCTCACATCATTATTTTTTTTTGTCACCGACGACGTCGCTGTTGCACTTAGTTCGGATTTCGTATACGGAGGAAAGTTGTTATTAATGGGCTTGAAGAACACGGTTAATCGGCACACTGGTGTACTGATTAATTTTGTTTTGTATGAAATTCAAAATCGAATACGGAATGGTTTTCTGTATAGTATATATATATATATTTGTTATCCTGCTTACTCTTTATGTAAGCGATTATTTTTCTCCGTGCACGTACGTGTTTCCTCATTACCGGAGCACACAGCATTATTTCTTTTGGTCTAGATATTATTGTCAGGGAGATCCGGTTTGCCCGGAATGTCTCTCCGGCGACTCGCATCAAGGTTTACGACGCGGAAATCATTTGATTGGCACTCGGTTTCGTAATTTCCAGAGGTGTGTCCCTGGAGCATGCTGCCGCGCGCGTGTCTCAACTGATGCGTGTCGTAACTGGTTAACGGGAAATTATTCTTCAGACTAGCATGTGCCGTTTGTGCTCCAGATAGTCTCAGACGCGGCTACGGTCAGGAAAGCACTACTTGTTTATGTTTTGCAGGCAGGAGCAACATCAGAATGTAAAAAATTGATTATCTATTATGCAGAATATCGTAAAAACAATACTCTTTCGCTTCGCGACCTTGCGCTGTGTAACACGTTATTGGTAATACACGTACGGTTTTGTATTGCACTTTGTAAAATTTAACTACAATAACAAAGAAGTTGCGAATAATTAAATGCGTTTATTCCTTGACGTAAATATTACTTACCGACGTAAATAGACTTTACCGACGAACAAACGAGTTAAACCTGATTTTTCGGTTTGCATACAAGTTTCCCCAGTATTATTATCATAGCAGACGCTATAAAAATAACGAACGCGGTGCCCTTGCTCAGCTTCGAAACCATAACGAGAGTGTCCTTGGTCAGCGAGTTGCGCAATTACTTCTTCCCGTGCTATCTCGTCTCATACACCCGATCACCCAGCCACTGCATCTCGCATGGAATTGCTTGCTTTCCTTTTGCTTCTCGTACCTTGGCGAGAATCCGAAGACGGTGTCTCCGGGGGATTGTTGCGCATCGCGAGCAATGGCTGCGATACAAGTGTGTGTGTGTGTGTGTGTGTGTGCACAGATGATAGGTTCAAAGCATCTGGCAAGAATCCAGCGGGAAAGGTGAGTCAGATCGTGGGATTAGCATAAACGAGAAAGTCGGTGATTCGGGTGTATTGGCAAGTTGGAGCAATATACTTGTTTCCGTTTTCGAGGTGGGAGTACGTGGTTGGAGAGGGGTGGTAGATGGTGCGAAAGGAGAGAGACACCAATAGCGTTAGGCCTCGGCATATCGCCCTGTCATTTTTCATGCAGCACATTGCAATGCAGTTCACCACCAACCGTAGACTGTAGCTGCAGACGAGAGGCACTTCTTTCCTTTCAGTTAAAAGTCAATGTAAGAGTTAAAATTCTTTAAAAGAGTTTAATTTCTAAAAAGGAATCTGGACGATTGGTGATTTTATTATCAAAATGGGATTCGCATTGGTGATTTCGTGCCTCGTGTGTCTGGCGACAGTGACCAGTGGAAATGACCTGAGTGTCGCCTATCAGTGGAAATTTCTCGATTGGACGTATCCCAGTGTTGAACAAACTAGAAAGCCCTTTATTCTCGGCAACGCGTTCACCCAGGACGTGGATCTGGATGCGGCTGGACGGGTTTTCGTCACCAGCCCACAATGGTTGGAAGGCGTACCGATAACATTGTCGGTGCTGACCGACGCTCAGGGCCCCGGTGGTCCCTTGCTAACACCCTATCCAGACTGGTCCTGGCACACTCCCAACGACTGCAACAAACTCGTGTCTGTGTACAGAGTAGCGGTAAGCAACCATTCCTCCACGCCACGGGTGGTTTGACGGAATTTTTTTGTCGCTTCATTTGCTTACCATTTGTGCTTATAAAACTCTCGGTACCGACGATGGAAAAAATTGCATTTCAATGTTTTACACGCAGATCGACGAGTGCAACAGATTGTGGGTCGTGGACGTCGGTCGAATGGGCAGCAAAGTGGTGTGTCCCGTGAAGATATTAATCTTCGATCTTTTTACCGATCAACTGATCCACAAGTACGAGGTACCCGAGGATCAGTCGCTGTACGGAAAGGCGTCCCTCGTAACGCCAATTGTCGAACTTGGTCGCACCTGTCTCGACGCTCATCTCTACGTCGCAGACGTGGCGGCGTATGGTCTCCTGATTTACGATTTACGAAATGATCGATCCTGGAGACTCAACAACACGCGAGGCAATGCCTTTGGTCCGAACGACGACGCCATGAACATAACGATCGCCGGCGAATCGTTCGATCTGACCGATGGCACGCTGGGAATGTCCCTGTCACCGTCAGGATTTTTCAAGCACAGGTATATATGCGGAGAGCTCGTTTCACATCACAAACGACTTCGGGTTTTGTTCGCAGCCAACTCGAGCGGCCCAGTCGACAAATCGATTCTCGATTTCGATGAAAAATGCATGGGCGATACGTATCTATACTTATGACGCGCGCGCACGGGACACGTGTTGTTCGGAGTATGGGGGAGCTATCGGTGGGGCAAGTTACCATAAAAATCACGTTCGTCGACGTAATTCGTCACTGAGAAAACAAAATGATCCTTTCGTCGTAATTTTTGCCGTAAAAACTTAGCTATTTGCATACTTCTGTTCAGTCGTCCAATGACATTTTCTCAGTCCTTCAGAGTTAATTTGCAAGTTGTGCACGTCCAGCAAAACTTAAAAATAAAGATCGTATGTGTGATACATGAGCGGTGAGTTCGAATTCCCGTGCTAATATAGAAGCAAGACTGTTGGATCCACTCCAGGCTATTTCTTGCATGTGCCAATCGACTAATTGCTTGTTTCGAAAAATCAGCGGGTTGGCAATAAAGCAACTTGTCTAGAGTACATTTAATCGTTCAGCTCGTTACTGCAATGATTTGTTCTCCAAGTGTCTCACATGTTTTTTACATCAATCACCCACTTCTTCAGAAATCCGTTCAATCGTTATGTGCATAATATCAGTAACATGATACATAAATGACCTATATACGCTTGAAATTAATGTAATGAAAGTAGATCTCATCTCCGTTCGTCGCGATTGCTCGGAAGTCAGCATTCTACTCAAAGCAAAACCTGCGGTACCGAATCGGCCAAATAAATAATTCGCGGCCTGGAGCGCGTCTAACGTACGGCTCAATAGTAATAATATATGATTTCGCAGTGCTGGTGGGTCCGCAGCTATCTCGCACAGTTAAAAAAAAACGTCCTTATTCGATACGGCTTGGCAACATTTTTCATCCTTTCACTTGAAAATATTCCACAGTCAAATTCATTCGGCACCGTTCTCGGAAATGTCAGTAACGAATTTCCATTTCAGATATCTGTACTTCAACTCGCTCGCCAGCTTTTGGCAAAAATTCACCGATGTCAACTCGTTGAAGCTAAGTCAGTTCCGGGAGCCGCTGATCTTTCAATCGATTCTAAAGCGCCCCAGTCAGGCTGGAGTCCAGGCGACGTCCCGAAGAGGCGTCATATTCTTCCAACTCGTCGAGAAAACCGCGATAGCTTGCTGGAACATCGAGAAGCCCTTCATTCCGGAGAACATCGTGACCCTCGCGATGGACGAGGTCGCGTTGCAGTACGTCAGCGGCATCAAGGTCATCACGAACAAGCGAGGGCAGGAGGAACTTTGGTTTAACACGAATAGACTTCAGAAAACGATAAACAAGACTCTTAAGCCGACGGAGATCAATTTCAGGCTGATACGGGGTCTTGTGGACGAGCTAATCAAGAACACGAATTGCGAACCATTCGGACTTGGTGGTCCATATCCGGACATTTCCTCGTGGAGGCGAATATGAATCGTGATTAACCGATAAAACTGATGATTAACTGTCGTTGTGTTGACTGCGGTACGCGGTTGCTGTTAAAATCCAATTTCAATCAAATAAAAGAGTTTTATACGTTGACTGGAAACTCGAAGTATCGATTTTTCGATGATTATGCAAGAGTCGGATACCCAAGAGCACTGCGAAAATCAGCCGAGAGTTGAGCGAAAGAGAATACGACGAAGCCCGATGAATCCGCGGGGTGGAGGTCGTCACCGCTCGCGCGGTTTTGTGGATCAGTCGTCGAGGACCGGTGGATCTGTTGGTGACAGGGCGGAATGTAGCAATTTAGTTAACCGTTTCATTGCTGCCTTTCGAAATGTAACGATGGAATTGCTGTCGCTGACAGGCCTACGTTGTTGGCGCGAGCTCACGAATGTTTCGGCGAGTGGGAGAGACGCTTGGCGGTCGAGGAAGGATCCGAGGCGACCTCTTCTGCACCCGAATTCCCCTGTCTAGAATTTAACTTGCTCTGTGTTAGTCGCTTGTTTCTATCGGCGATGTTTCTCCCAACTTTTTTCTTCTTTGTTCCTCGAGACGAACGAGAAACGTGCTTGGTGAATCATTGTAAAGCAACCACGGGTTCACGACTTTCAACGGAGCACCTGCGTGGCAGGGAGCAAGAGCTCGAAGATCCCGCGTTCATTCTTTTATCTCTTAACCTAGGTATCTCACGTATTCGCATATTGCTCCGTCGTGCCGGAATACCGTCGGCATACTTCTCCCGGGGGACAGGCGACGCGGGAGCTGAAGGGTAAAGAGCCGGCCAGGCTTCCACGCTCGAGAGATATCCCGGCCCAAGCTCACTGCTCACGTGTATCACCAGATCTCCGTAACCCAGTTGTGCGAATTTTGCAACGCTCGCGTAAGGTCCCTGTCAGACAAACACAATATTTCGCTCTATTAGATTGCAAGACAATCACACCACCGGCGTCACAAAAATCTTTATTTACGGAGCTACGAAAAATGTTTACGTTGCAGCCTCTTTATTTTAGGAATTTCATACAAATTGATTAATCTCAATTTTAAACCAGTACGACCAATTTGATCGAGCGTTTCGCAAATAGTAATAAAAAAATGAACGTATGGGCATATCTCAGAAACGATATTTCCAAAGATTTATATAGACTTTCGTTCACAGAGATTACTGCGCGAAAGCGCAGTATCTGTAGTGGGTGATGTCAGCAGGAAGCCGAGGCTCTCGACCGCTTCATTGCAGTACGCGGACACGGGCATCGTCCTCTCGAGCGGCAACTCGCCCAAGAACAGAACTAGAATCGTTTTACGATGGTACTTTTAAAACAACTTTACGAGAGAAAGAGAGCACAGGAGAGCTGGCTAGCCCTGGTGGAATTTCGAAATAAATTTGCATCAGTTTTACTGCCCCTAATATACATAACTACCAGTGTTTGGCACTGATACCCCGTGCGCCGTGAAGCAGTCGTCGGAGTGTTGGGCTAAAGCCCAGCTCGCATTCGCGCGCGCTACTTACTCGGCTGTGCGGGTGGGCCCCACCTCTCTCTCTCTCTCTCTCTCTCTCTCTCTCTCTCTCTCTCTCTCTCTCTCTCTCTCTCTCTCTCTCTCTCTCTCTCTCTCTCTCTCTCTCTCTCTTTTTCTCTCTCTTTCCCATTTCGTTGCTTGGGCCCGCACAGCGGGGAACAAGACGGGAGCTGCAACCGGAGTAGGATTTTGTAATACGGGGAAGTTGCGCGTGTGCGTCCACCCCGGAAAGAAAAGATATACGGAGTGCCCTTTACGGCCCGGAGCTTCGAGCGACGTTAGAGATTCGAGCTACAGAGTATAGAGAGTTGTGGAGTTCCTCACCTAGTGAACGCGTGCTCTCCCTGTACTCACTTGGCTTGAGATTCGTGGTGAGAATCTTTAACCGATACTTGGCGCAAGGTCCAATCACCCAACTCTTTCCTTTCGCCCCGTCCCTCTCCAAACTTACACGAATTTATAAACGAGCGTCACCTTTCAGCGTCGCTACACTTATTCGAAAAATATCAGAGCCATGTATTATAGTTTTCACTCCCTAATATATGATATTATATATTATAGCATCGAAGGGTCCGAAGGGTCCCATTAATGAGCATATAGTACACACTACCTCAGTTTCGATTTTCATGCTTACGATGTACACCGAGAAAGCATTCGTTATTGAACGATAATCTTAGTATTCCGCCAGTTAAAATTAAACCGGCCGCCCATCCTACATCCATCATTTCGTCCGTTATGACCGTCCACCATACGCTTTTGAAAAGACGATGACCATTCTTCAGCTACTAATACAAGGCCCTGCGTGCCGTGGCTGCATTCATAACTATCGCCTAACGTTGCGCTATCCATTAACTGGAAATATTCATTGTTGCAACAATCGACAATCGTCGCAGCAAGTCCGTACCATATCATAACCAAGCTCGAGATCTAGACCCAGGGGTGTGAATTTCCAAGCGTCGAGAATCGTGCATAACAGCCTAAACCCAGAGCCCGATCCGGCCTCCTCGTATACCCACTGTCTTTATTAAAGCGACTGTATAATTCATACGCATGGACCGGGGTTGACAGTAGCGAGCAGAACGCCGGAGCTGCCATAGCCAGACTAACACATAAACAAACGCACTCATGTGCACGGGGGTAGGGGGTTACTGCATACAGAGACCTCGAACGCTGTAGTACAGAAGCCACGCGGCTCGTGAGCGCATTGCGCTTGTCAGCGGCTCTAGTCAACGCGTAATTTACTGGCCTACAGCAGCGCAACCTGAACGTACGTATGTACCACGTACGTACACACGGAGACCGATGTGAATGCAGTGCGGTTGTGGAAGAGGGCTCAACCGCGCTCGCTATCGTCATGCGACTATGCGACGATCCGGCCGGAGGAGAGGAGCACGCGTCTGCTGGGTACAGGGAGTTACCACTGGCGGAACACGGCTAGTATGGTTCCAGCCCGCGCGTTTGCCTGCCGCTGCAGCTGCAGCTGCCGGAGAGAGGGAGGCGTGCTGTTTCTCTGGGAAACCCGGCGATGGACCAGACGCCCTTGTCCTCTCGCTCGTCGGACACTCGGAAGCCCCGGCGACCGCGAGACCGCAATAAACCAGCACGACACTGTCCACCACCAGAACTTCAGAATCGCATCGCGTCTACCCCACCAAGCCCACCTTGGGTACCATTCGTGGGCAACGGACCCCCTTGTCTTCCCCTTTCCCTGGACGACTCACTGGTCTGGCTGTTGATTGTCAAACTAGCTGCTCGTTCCATAGAGAGCGAGAGGTACGATCCAGTCAAGTGTGAGGATCATTGCCTGCTAAGGGAGAGAAGGCTTTCAAGCGAATAAGTCTTCTTGTTCCGGTTCAAATTCGATGGTTAAATTCAGAATTTGTGTGGTAAACTCGACTCCCTTAACGACACACACACCGCTAAATATATACTTTCACCTCTCAAACCTTATCATACCCGCGACCACTTTTTCTATAACACTCCGTAATACGATACAGCCGTTGAATCGCTGTTGGACTGATAAGTGCGCACGACTGTCCAATCAGCCGGATTCATATCGAAATGATGATGGCGCAGGTCGAGACCGGGCTTTGGGCCAGACACAGCGAATATGACGCTTTCATTCTACTGTCGAATCCGACATATCACATCCGTAACATGTAGTACACAGAGCCGCTGCAATCAGCGCTATGATAACCAGTATTACCGCGTCAACCCTCCCGGATCCTGATCGACCCCCTTAATCCCACGGGGTTATATCTGCGGCAGGACATAACCCTCTCTCACTCTTACACGATCGTTCTGTGTATATGACCTCCATGTCCCGTGACGCGATTCTACTTGTATTTTATATCGCCGGTATTCTCGTTGCGTACTCTCGTTCGATCCGCATATTCAGACTAACACGCATGCACGCACACACGTACAGACAAACACACAACCGCATACACACGTTGAGGTCCACTAACGTCGAAACTATGTATCGCAATCCTTCAGGGCCCCTGTTATACAGTGGACCTGAGCCGCACTTTCCATGTCCACGAAATATTGCTCTCAGCCACCGCATCTCCACTGCCCTGCGACTGCTTTCCGATCCCCTCACGGGAACCGAGCTCTGTGGAGTTTTCACCAGGACGACCAAGGAGGATGTAACTAACGTCCTCCATACCCTCGGCACTACTCTGGGTACGTAACTTTCAAGCCAACATCCCCCCTCGCTCCTTCCCCCGTGACCTCTGTACAAAGCGAACTTTGAGATCTACAGTGAGCGCAACCAACAACCAACACCGCACACTTTGCCCATAGCCGTGTAATCTTCCCCCTCCATCACGCTCTCGTAGTTGCGGACACACATTGCGTATCTAGGCACTGGTGAACTAAAACATGGTATACCTTTAAGCAACGAAGCTATGCATTTTTCTGTCAAATTAAAACCCGCTTCGGTCAACCAGGTCCCTCATAAGACAGATTTCCGTCCCCATCATTAATTACATAAACATCGAGTATATCATTATCCAGTCGACTCGTTAAAAGGCGGAAGGGGACATGATCTTTTCTAAAAATTTGCGTGGCTCTGGATTCCTGTCTCTCGTCAGTCGAGACAATCCGCAAGCGACGCGAATGACGAAGTACTAGAGACTGGAAGTGGTGTGTTGGTGGTAGTCGCAGCGGAATAGTAAGTGCTGGGAAGGGAATTTGCTGGACCATGTCCTCCTCTCCCTAGAGCTCACTCTCGAGCCCATGTAGAAGTGGACCTATCGACTCGAAACGAGTGCGCTCGACGTTAAAATCCCGGTCGCTGCTCCCGTTTCTCAGCCCGCCTTCACCTTCTGCTTGATTCCACCTTCGTCCGACTCTCGCACACTGCAACTCCCAAGTCGATCTCTTAGAGCTCGATCTCTCTCCTTTCCTCGTCCACAGTTTCCGTCGTATCGTTTCTACGTATATCCGGCCCGGTATCGGACGTAAACGATGCTACGGTGCGAACACGGTCCACCGAATCGCATGACGTCTCGCTCGAGATACGAACCGGCGAATGAGCTTGGAGAGAGCTCAACCAAGTACAGCGGCAGAAACTGCAGCAGCAGCGGCAACAGCACGGATTTAATAAAATATCGGGTATGGTCCCTTAGTGGCGGGATACTCAGCGAAAAGAGCCTAGAAGTCACGACTGCGTTTTGTAGGTGGTACTGATCATTTTTTGCTGTGTTTCGTGTGTGCAGAATTGTATTTGATGAGCAATCAAAGTAATGTGAATGCACAGGCGGGAATGAAAGTAAATACAGACAGGATTTAAAAGAATTACGGATTCACACGTATAAATCAAAGCAGATATGGATTGGCGAACAGTGGCGTGCGATCCGTATAATCCTAAGAGATGGTAGGCCTGTCGCAACAGTTTTTACAGTTCGACAAATTTCACAATCCAGGCAAGATTAACGATAAGAATCTATGAATCCCTGATATGTGCACTATTACTTTGCCCCACTCAGGCAACAATAAATGACTCCTAAGAAAAATCTGCAGCGTTAACTCCGGCCCAGATGATACCCAACTAAGATGCTTGTGTTTCCCTGAATAGACCTGATCTGAGCCGGATGTAACGCTGAAAATCGACCGTCCAATTGGTCTCATATTTCGTCTTTTTTTTCTTCTCTTTGTTACCGAACAAGTGCAGGTGTTAGAAAGGCGCGCCGTGTGTCTCGAATAACTTCGATGGGAGTGACAATGTTATTCTGTTTCAGGGTGTGACGGGCGACCGGCTGGCCGGGGGCGCCGCACACCTCCTTCATCTCTTCTTCTTCTTGCCACGACCACAACACACAATGTAACAACAACTCCACTACCACTTCTAGCCGACCGCGCGAACCACGTTCTCAATGTACTCGATGTGGTACGTCATCAGCAAACCCCCATAATCGGTGTCTCTCAAAAGTGTCATTATTCCCTGTTCAGTTTATTGCTGCCCGTTGTCTATCGATATACATTTTTTCTCTATGTGTTTACATATCTTTGGACGTTGTTCTCGATATGAAAGCCCTGCGTTCTTGACTCGCGCACGAAGCCTTCGGCAGGACGTGCGCGGAGGCAAATTCCGTGTCGCTGGATCCTCACGAAAATTGTTCACTTCCGGTGGAAGTTAAATGTCGAGGCAACCACGAGACAAGCCCGTTGAGTGAGGCTCACCAGCGACACTGAAAACACCCTTTCGAGTACGTACGTATGTCTATTGTATCCCCTTGTATTCTCTTCACCTACCACCCGCATATATCATCAATATATCTTATATGTGCGTAATTCTGTATATGGATATTTTCAGATTAAATGTCATTGGCCGTGCATCAACTTTATTGATATCGAATCGACCAATGTTAATACTTATTGTTAGATATTTCCAACTGTACGTTACCTCAAAATTAGCTTTTGAGATCAAATAAAAATTTAACGTCGCTGAAATTGCAAACAGACTTTTTAATTCATTTAAAATATAGTCATAATATTATTCATTATTATGACCTTGAAATTTTCTGCATCTGCAAAAAAATTTGTTTAGCAATGTGTAGCGCCTAAACTATTGACTTCAGAAAAAAAAGTCTACGGACTTTTCTTTTCCTTTTTCAATTATCTTCCAACGGATTTTTTCAAAAATTTTATTAGACTGTTTTTCGAAACAGTAGAGCCAATTTCCTGCTTTGGCACGCTGTCACATCTTAGGTATTGCTCGAAAAAAAACATTGTATAAGACTTTTTTGTTTCTTTTTCGATTATCTAACAACGGATTTTTCGCAAAATTTTTTTTTTTATTTTATTTTTTTTAGCAAGGCGTAGCGCCTAAACTATTGACTTGGGAAAACAAAGTCTGGGGACTCTTCTTTTCCTTTTTCATTTATCTTTCAACGGATTTTTTACAAAATTTTATTACACTGTTTTTTGAAAAACTTAAATTAATTTTGTTAAACAAAATTAATTTAAGTTTTTCGAAAAACAGTCTAATAAAATTTGTTAAACAAAATTAATTTAAGTTTTTCGAAAAACAGTCTAATAAAATTTTGTAAAAAATCCGTTGAAAGATAAATGAAAAAGGAAAAGAAGAGTCCCCAGACTTTGTTTTCCCAAGTCAATAGTTTAGGCGCTACGCCTTGCTAAAAAAAAAAAAAAAGAAAAAAATTTTTTGCGAAAAATCCGTTGTTAGATAATCGAAAAAGAAACAAAAAAGTCTTATACAATGTTTTTTTTCGAGCAATACCTAAGATGTGACAGCGTGCCAAAGCAGGAAATTGGCTCTACTGTTTCGAAAAACAGTCTAATAAAATTTTTGAAAAAATCCGTTGGAAGATAATTGAAAAAGGAAAAGAAAAGTCCTTAGACTTTTTTTTCTGAAGTCAATAGTTTAGGCGCTACACATTGCTAAACTAATTTTTTTGCAGATGCAGAAAATTTCAAGGTCATTTCATTATTTAATGAAAACAGTCCACAACTATTTGAAAATTACGCAAGTTTTATATACGTCTGATTTAATCTACAAACTGTTATATGTTAAAAATTTTAATATTTAAATTTAATCGGATTCAAGTGTTCTAAGCAACGAACTTTGATTCTTGTGTCATTGAAACGGCCAATCCGTTCCGGGAAAATAACGTTTAAAATCATATGAATCGCGTGTTTTCGCTGATGATGTTTTACATTGCACTACAATGGATAAATTCATGAGAAATATGAGTTTCAAAGTCATGCCTATTTAGTCTGAAATACACCATATAACATGCATATTACTACTATATATCGTTCGATTGTGTCCTCTCACTTTTCGCTGAGTTCCGTTACAATGTGACTTGTGGTTGGTTTAGTTTCGTTGGTTTATCGGTGTTCGATGTTGGCTGCTGTTGTTGGTTGTTAGGTGTTTAGTGGTCACTCTGTGTTGGTGCCCCACTTCCATCCACCCTCCGATATCCCTGCCCACGATCGCTCCTCGTCCCCGAAGTTCCGAGCACCCGCAACCGCTCCCCCCCCCCCCCCCCACCTCCCACCTTCGCCCACCACACCCTCAAACCTTGAACTTGATGTTAGAAATTACATTGTCGCGAGAAGTGACTTGTCCAACTGATGCAAGTTTTCACAAGGATGGTAAGACTTGTGACGTTAACTTTGAAAATAGTTTTCCCGAGTATGTATAGCTCTTGGGAATCCCGAAGATACGCGGGACACCCGGGCGAGCGGAGACGCCCGAGGTTTGTGCGAGTATAACGTGAAAGCGACATCGGAAAGGTCAAATGATTTCTATGCAGAACTCGTGCCGAGTTCCGTTACCTGATTCACCGTGGGCTACACGGCGATTCTGCTTTCGGGATATACTCGCCGTATTTGATTAGAGGGTTGACTCTGACCGAGCACTTTCGAGCACGCACGAGTGCCACATCTGCCTCCGGACCATGCAGTCTTTGATCTTTAGTTCCGAGATAGAGTTGAAACGAGCTCCGTAGTCTTTTAACGCAGTTCCGCCAGCTTAGTAATGCTGGTAACGAATTTTACGTGGAGAAAATTAGAGATCAAATAACGTTTGTGAGGTGATATTCTACAAAACCCGAAAGCGGTAACGCGCGTGTATTCTACACCAGAGCTGGACAGTATTTTTAGTACTACGTAATTTATTCGGTACATGAAGTACGTACTTTGAGTATTCGAGAACTCTAGTAAGTACTCTAGTAACGTACTTTGAGTACTCTAGTACCCAAAGTACATTAAGTACATTTGTAAAGTGCAAAGTACAAGTGCTTTCGCAATTATCGTCAAAAATACATCGGGTCATTGTTTCACGTTGAACTACTGATGTACTTTTGCACTTCACGTAAAAAATACTTTCGAACTGTTGTTTCATGTTGAATAATTGGCTCAGGAAATAACATACAGCTACGACTTTATTACTCGTTGTTACTTACTAACGGTTGCTACAATATTACTCGCGTTCGCACCACGTGCGCAACAAGAAATTATAAATTTCACTTATAGCGAAGCGAATGATGGACCTCGGGATCGCGGCGGTTCACTCTCGGAATAATAAACTCGTGTTGGTCAAGAGAAGTCAAACGTTTTTATTCCATGACTGTTGAACAGTGCTCAAGTGGCGTTTACTGCTAGTACTTAATTTCGCACGTCGTGACGACCCGTCTTTACCCGTTGTACCGAGGGCGTCTTGTCAACCGGAGACGGATTACGAAAACCAATACAATGTTGGTACCGAAAAGGCTCTGTAGACGCGAATTGTATCATTTGGGCACAGCAGTGCTCGCTCACTCTCTCTGTACATAAACATACGCAGCCTCATAGTAGATGCTCATCGGGGGAGCAACGCTGGCATAAGTCGGTCGGCTATATCGTATGCTGCTTATAAACCCGGATAGTTTTTTTGCTTCCTCACAGAGGAAGCTTTGTTTTCGTGAAAAATGTTTTTTTCGAGATTTTCATGTCAGTACACCAAAAATGGTCCAAAACGTCGAGAAAGGTGGTTTGTACGAAATGTCTGGATGTGTGTGCGTGCTTGCGTGTGTGTGTGTGTATGTGCAGATTTCGTTATTTACACGATAACTGCCGCAATTTTCGATGAATGTTCTTCAAACTTGGTACGCAAGTGGGCTATCATAGAACTGCGTTTGGGATTGTAGTTGATGCGAATCGATTAGGAAATTCAGATTTCACAGCATTTTGAATATTTTGACAAAATCGTTTCCACGCTATAACTTCCGTAAGTTGATAGTTATTGGGCTGACATTTTGTACATAAATGGACTACCATCAAACCATGTTCTGTACCAAGTTTGGCGGGAATCGGTAGAGTGGTTCTAATATTATTGCAATGTAAATTATTTTCTAATGTCTGTGAGTACTTGAGCTCCTGTAAATTCTGGAAGATCTGATTGCAATTTCGGATGGGTCATTACGTGATTATCAATGAAGAATTTCATCAAGGAAACGGTTATTATATCGGTAAATTTAGATTTGCTGCATAAAAACAAAAAAAGCCGTCACGAAAAAAAAATGTTTAAAATTTTTTGCAGAATTATCTGAAATTTGGTTCACATATGGACAACCATGGACCAAGGTTTGAGAGCGAATTTGACGCAGATCTGTTCAGCCGAACAAATTTTATGGCATTTTGAATATTTTGAAAAATCTCGTTCTCGCGCTGGCTCGTGCAAATTACGAGATGCGGCATTCTAATTTAATCCCCACATCGACTATCACGAAACACGGGTAATTTTATATTACCTCGAAGGTTATAAATTTGAGACAAATCGGTGGAGTTGTTAAAATCTTACATTTTGATTTATTTAAAAAAACAGCCGAAAAAACCTTGCAAATTACTTTGTTAGTATTTTACACTTTTGACGATGCTTCTTCTATGAGGAAGCCAAAATTGATCAACGTACTTCCTCATAGAAGCAGCTTCGTGAAAAGTGTAAAATACTGAGGAAGCAATTTGCATGGTTCTACTTTTCAGGATTTTATTCTGCGCTGATTACTGCAAATCAAATCTAATCCCATCGATTATTTATTTTGCGTGGTGCACTATAAAGCAAAAATATTTGAAACTTACCAAAATCATTGCAAATGATAGGAAAGTTCACGTAGAAGCACGTGACATGGATTCCTATCGACTACTTTTAAAAGAACTGACTTGAAGTATTTTGCGTGTACTTTAAGTACGAAATTTACGTTCATGCTTTAAGTACCTCAAGTACTTTGTACTTACTTCTTAGTACTTTTTTCGATATTCTACCCAGCTCTGTTCTACATCGCGTTATAAATTATTACACGGTCCATCGTGTGTCGTTTCCATTAGTTCCCAGCGCGGCAAATGACGATTATGGCATGAAACCCGATGATACATTATCGGTGGGGTGGGCTCGGGTGCGCCAGTGTGTTCTTACAGAGGGAGAGGGAAAGAGAGTGAAAAGCAGCCGCAACAGCGTGCAGTCCAGCAACCGCCGACCACTACCGGGAGGCGGGCCCCATTGGTTAGCTCTTGTGGTTTGAATCCGTGAATTCTTAAAAAGGAGGAAGCAACGCGCAGTCGTTTCTGTTTGCCGCTGGACGTCGGATGTATATGGCAAAAATCGAGGCAACCGCAGAGCTGCAACACCGAACCTTCCCCTCGTTTCCATTTACATCGCTAAACAACGTTGCCCAAATCGACGTCGAAGCTTTGTGCCAAAAACGATAAAAGTTGGTGCTGTCGGTGCCGGCGCGGATCGACGGCGATAGGGGAAAGTGGGGTAAAAGAAACAAAACAAGTTTGCATTGATCTATAGTGGCATCATCCAACGTACACTTCGAGTGTGTACACAACATGCTGGTTTGAAGAGAGATAGAGCATTTTCAAAAAGATCAAGTCTAATAGTCTATTTTCCGCGCTGTGCGCCATCGTTTGTACACTCGATTTGAAATCTACCGAGGAACGAGTTTCGTTGATTTAAAGAAAACTCTTCGATAGCTTGGGTTATTTAACTTTGTCCTTGACATAAGAATCCGCTAGTACATTTAGTTTAACAGTTTCTTTCACTCACGATTCATCTGAAATGCAACGAACTTAAGTGGCATTGAAACAATAAAAAATATATTTCAGGGAGAACTGAACAATCACTTTATTCCGGCAAATCCGCCAAACGCGATTCTTCATAAAAGTAAAATATTTGTATTTACGTATACAAATTAGTTGAATCATGCAAAAAAAACCCATAGAATATTTCAGTTCTTTAAATCAATGAAATATTTTCTCTCGGTATGTAAAAACCTCCATTGACTTCAAACGGGACATGTTACATACAAAAGGAACCAAATAACCTTATCTCACCCCGCGGAACCTAATCGTAGGTGAAAACATTAAAAAAGCACTTCACGATTTTCTCGCGATTTTGTGCGAGGTGGCCTGACTCGATTCGCCGCTGTAGACAAAATTGGGGTGATTAGCGAGGGCCTAAATCTCAACGCGGGACATCAACATCGCAGCACGGATTTCCCTTCGTGAGAATTCTCCTCCAATCGGCGCATGCACTTTCGCGAGCCGAACCGACTCGATTGCAGGTATTGAGAATATTAAAAAGTAATTGGATTTCGATCTCTCATTGTTGTCTATACACGAAAGCTAGGCGGCGGGCGAGGGTTATTTTGATACGAGAACGCGCGAGGAGGTGCGTGTCTGCGTGTTGTATTCGATAGTGGCGAACACGTACATTCGCTCGCAGACTGGAATAATGGACAGTCGTTAAATTTAATTGGCACATAATTATCGGTGCAGGGGAAAGCGGATAGTCGCGAGCGGCACACACGACCAATCGTCGCGAACCCATTGTCGGCTTTAATATCGAGAAACTCAAACGCAAAGGCATGAACAGTCACATTTGGCGGGGTGCGTCGATGCCGGTTGGAGGAGCCCGTATCGCCGTCGCCACTACTGCCACCGCGGTATCGGCTTAACGAGTCTGCGGAGCCAACCAATCCGAGTTTACACCGGCTCCATTCCTCCCCGACTTCGTGGGAAAGTTGTGGTACTGGACGAGGCTTCGTGTGCCTCCGCCCAATCGGTGGAACGGTGCGCTTGGCAATATTTGTAAGGTAATAAATTGGCGAATTAATTTATTTGTTTATTTATTTAAAATTTATATATACTTTCCTAGCCGAATGAATAAAAACGGAACTGAATAAAGAATGATGAGTAAAGATGTGGCCGTATGTCAGGATAAATATCAGACAAGGGTATACGTATTATGTCAACGTTTCGGTCCCGTGTGCGGACCTTCTTCAGAGCATTTATTTCATTTCTGTAGTGCAAGTTAAAAATCGTACAAAAATATAGTGTGGCGGAATTACAAAAATGCCACGAAATCACAAAATGTGGTCCAATAGGGCCCAAGTTTAATACAAATGCGCCAAAGTTAGTGCATAGTGCAAATTATTATAGAAATTAACGCAAAGAATTCATGGAAATGAATTGGAAATGAATAAATTTCGCTTAATCACTATTTTATGGGCCTTTAAAGTGATTTTGAAGTAATACGTTAAGATTAATTAAGTTACTCTTTTCGAAGACTCTTTTCGAGGACATTTTGCTTAATTTTACAAGTTTTCGTGGAATTTCGCTATGCTCTTTTCTGGTGTTGCACCATTTCGTAAATCATCCTAGAAGAGTGCTCCGCCTTTTAAGGTTAGGAAATTGCCGCGGAAGATGATTTCACGTCAAGAACATCCTATATTCACATTCACCGCATCGTCATCTCGGAACACGTCACGGGAATCTGTACCACATCAGCAGTGATTTTAGCGTACTCAAAGCTGCGGTCAGCGCCAGCGGCGAATTAATTTATAATTCAATTATGGAAATCGAATTCAGATACGCGGCATTTGATAGGTGATAGCGAGACCGATTACGCGAACGTCAGGTGGACATATCAACGCTATTCCAATAAATAAGCCGTCGACCGCGAGATATCATCTTTCATTTCGATAATTATTGTTCCGTACACGGTGTTAATTAATTAAGGACTGGTTTGAGGCGGACAGGACGAGCAGAGAAGGCGCCTGAGTACTCGTCGGTTGAATAGAGACTGAGGCGTGCGATGTCGGCTCACGGGACGATCGGACGAGGCGATAAGTCTGCTCGCTGCTCTCCGGCTAATTACCGGATGAAAGAGCTATCGGCGAACGTCGTCGAAGCGTCGCAACGCGTCCGGGTCGCGACGCGCACGCGCTACCTGCGCCGCAATCCGATTGTAATTATAACGTGAAGCGCGAGCAGAGCGCGTGCGAAACTGACTTCCCGATTGCGATCTAATCACCGCGAAACTACTGAATTCACTCTCTAATTTGCGACCGCCGCGCCACGCGCGCGCCCCTCCACGGATGCAATCTGTTAATTAGAGGCGTGATTAAAAATATGTCCCGTTGATGTACGAATGAAATTGTCAGACGCACACGAACGTAACTGTAATCGCCGCTTCAAGCGCCGGAGATGAATTAGAGGTCAATTCTCAACGACGTCAATTTCCACGGTAGGTCCCATGCTCTTATCACGTACCGAGTTCGCGTCGTCTTAATATTAAAAAAATATACAAACAGATATACATTGGTAGTATCAGAGCTGAGCAGTGCTTCAAGGACCTCGGTACTTATTTGATACTTAAAGTACGTATTTCATGTACTAAAGTACTTTTCGGTGATTAATGCACGACATATTTAATCCTATCTATTGTTTATTCCGCGTGCTGCGCTAAATAAAGCAAAATTACATTAAACGTACCAAAATCATGGGAAATTGTGGAAAAATTCACGTAGGAGCACATGACATGGATTCCTACCGAGTTCTTTTGTACTTGAAGTACTTCAACCACTTTGCACTAGGTATTTAGTACTTTTTCGGTACTATGCCCGTCTCTGGTGTGCACGTACATGCGACGTCAATTGCCACGGGCCGTCCCTTTCGTGTGTCTCTGACGTACCGAGCTCGCACACGCGGTCTTCTATTAAATTACACTGTCCGACCACTTGACGCCGCAACTACTCGCCCCGAGCCGTGACAACCAGGAATTGATCTACTCGCTCCAGCGCCAATGTAACGTATGATACATGCTGTGTTACACATATTCCCTTGTGTCACGCGATTCAACGATCCTTGCCAGACAACGCGCCAGTCTGTAACTCGCCCCCACTGCCCCCACCGCCAGCTCCGGCTCTCGCGCGTTACGATTCTATGGGCGCAACAGTTTCGCCGGATTTCTACCATTTTCCAGACGTTGGGGGGACGCGAGCGGGCGAGATGGGAGAGCTACAGTAGGGTCGAAAAATTATTGGGCACGGCGGTATCAACGATTCCCCACGGTGGTCGTGGGCAACGTTCGAGGCATAAAAGCACATCGGAAGAGAGGCATCAGGATCCCGTAAGCTTCGCCATTCGGCCCGGAGCCAAGGGAAAAGTTTTATAATTTATTAATTTACCCTGACTTTTTGGGTCAGCTTCGTATCCGAACGTTTTCAGCGTGGGTGGAGTGAACGGCGGGCAACAAAAGACGAGGATAGGTAGCGCGCTACTGCGCTACGCTGGCATGTTTCCCAGCCGCTGGGATATGGCGGGGATAAAAAAATAAATATATTTTTCGCTGTCGGCACTCGCGCGAGTCTCGCACTCGTTGCGGTGTCGCTGTTGGCGATTTTCGTCTACCATAGTATCGTGACTAGGCGCGCGGTGTTTTCGACCCTACCCTGCCGCGTTCACCGGGCTGTCACGAACAAATAAATAAGGCAGGCTCCGCCATGAGGGACGAGAGTGGTGGCATAGCTGTGAATATTTTAACGCTCTGCCGGACGTTATACCGGCTGGCGAAATCACCACTCCGAGCGAGCGTCACGCCTTGCTTGGAGCGCGTGGGTAACCCAACCAGTGCCCCGGACACACACGTTACCCAAAAAAAGTTACGTGAAACAGGAAGATACTCGAAAGTTCCATAACTTGTGAGTAATTTACTGTTTCGTGTCCTCGGAACCTCCCGGACCGACTTTCGTCATCAGTGTCTCGGCGAATAATGGCTTGTATGCAATTATTTTTTTTAAAGATTTATGCCCAATATATTTTCGGATAAATAAACAACAAAGAGGAACGTTAAGGTTTAAACCATTCGTTGCAATTCTCAAGAATTTATAAAATCGGAAGTTGTGCAAAATCCTTGTGGGTGGCAAATAAAAGCATAATTATTTATGTCTGTTGGTAGTTAAATGCTTTTCTACCCAAATAGCGTCAGTGTCCGGTTTGATGAACGAAATGTTTTGTTCCCGTGTTTGCTTACGAAACCTCTTCACTCCCAGAGTTCGATTCGGCTCGATTCGGCGTTACAAAATCTCCCACATATAACGGCACTAAGGCTCAATCGAAATAGACGAGGCTATGCAGAAATGGACAGTAGGCACCACTCTTGTTCTGTATTAAAGTTCGAGGGACATCGTTGCCGCACGACAGAAATTCAATAGGCAATGGATCCACGAGATACATACATAAATCCAACAGCACTTGCCGAAGGGCGGAGAGAGAGGCAGACGTGCAGGTATACGAGGAGTGAACGTGTACTATGCGCATAGGGGTGGATATCGAGTCACCCCATTCAATTTAGCTGCTCGCTGCGTCCTACGACGTAACACACATACCATCAGAAGCAGGGGATAACCTTTGCCGATCCAAGCCGGTCAGGCCGAAACGTAGACATACATATACACTCTACACACATGTGTACCAGTGCCGTTGCCTCAACGCGGGAAGGTTGCCATACAGGTTAGCAACGAGAGGATGGGGCACCAAAATTTGATTTGCGCATAAAATATTCAAGTTGAGACCGACAATTTCGTTAGAGTTACGAAAGTTCAGGATCGTAGAGCGCAAACGGGAGTGCTGCGACAGCTCGACTGGCACCTCCAACAACGTCACCTCAGAATGATTTTTCAAAAAAAGAAGAAGAAGAAGAAGAAGAAGAAGAAGAAGAAGAAGAAGAAGAAGAAGAAGTAGACGTCGACGTATGTACATGCAGACGTAGAAGAAACTAATACAAGAGCGCCCGAGGAGAAGAGGTCAAAAGGTATTTTGACCGCGTCGACGATCAACTACTGACTAAGTTTAATACTTGCTTTGGGCCAAACAACAAATACTTATTTATAGAAGAAAAATATGACTCGTTGCTTATTTACAAAATGACTTCATGGTAAGTTTTTTTATTTTACGCAACTGAGTATTACACTCCAAAACCAAGCGTGTTGCAAGTGTGTTGTTTTTCCTATCATTTACATTGTGATGAGTTTTTTCACACTTACAGACGTGTTCCTTGGAGATATAATTTATCATGTGAATACCAACACGCTTTAAAGTGTGTAAAAACTCGCAACAATGTAAAATAAACAGGAGAAACAATGCACTTGCAACACACTTGGGTTTTACAATGTATCCATTCATCCTCCAACTACTTTTTTTCGTGGAATATTATTCAGATGACACAACAAGTTTCATGGTGATATGTCGAGTGGATTATAGTAAAACAATTGCTGCTCACTGCCACATGTCAACTCACGTTGGCCCTCTTCTACCCTGCACTCATCGTCTGGGTACTCGGTTTCAGTCCTCCTTTACTATCGTCCGAAGCGTCCGCCTTCTTCGCGTGTTGAAAGGCTCGTGGCGCGGGGGCGGGGGGGGGGGGCGAATCCGAGGGTAAGATGTGCATGCTCGGATACTTAGCGAAAGCCGTTATTTCGCAAGGCACAGTCCGACAAGCGAGCTTCCGCCCGTTACGTACACGTAATCCTCACAAAAATACTCTAGCTTTTCCGGGATATCCACGATACTGCCCTCGACAAAACGATCACCTTGCACCAACGGTACACCTAACGCTAGAGAGGGAGAAAAAAAAGATTCGCAAGAAAAATATAAATGGATCACCGGTTTCCCTGCCCAAAAGACACCCGGAAAATTGTTCTCACCGGTACAGATACTTCTCGCTCTCTGTATTACTGCGACGACGCAATATATACGACTGGAAATAAAGTGTTTTTCTCGTCCCCGGCAATGGGGATGTCTGAAATGGATTGATGGAAACGTGTAATATTTTAAAGAGCTCGCGGGTGAAATAACGTGTCTTATCTACTTTAATCCACTCTGTTCTGAAAACGAAGGCCTTTTTCGGGTTTGTCAGGATGCGCACGTACTTTGCGTCCAAGTATAGGGGGACCGAATCTCCTGATGAGTATGGAAACCATATTCTATTCCAACGGCAACATGGAATACAGACAACGGCGAAACAAATTTCATTGCTGTTTGATAACTGAACTTTAACAAAGACAATTTATCGCATATTGTATATTGACATTCTATTTTATACTCAGCTTATTGCTCATTTCCTCGATTTACTCAGTATATAGCGTGAAAACTTCCTGTAAAAAATACGTGATTTTTTTTTTTTACAAAATTCGTAACTTTTGTTTTCTCACAAGATTTGTTTTCGTGGTAAAAAAAAACAGAAAAAAATCTTTAAACATCAGGCTCATATTAGCATCACAAGTAGTGCACGCGCTATATAGTATATCGCAGAGAAGTTGGCTCGGCGTATTGGTTTCAAAAGACGCCTTCGATAGGCTTCTGCTCTGGCGGCAGCAGCAACCAGCTCTCTATCTATTCCATTTATACCGTATACATAATAGATCTCGTTCAATGCGCGCGCCAGCAGAGAAGCAGGCTGGATATAACCGCTTGGACGTATTCTCATTTCTCTCCCGCTCGATTAAACCGTTTCTCGATAGAAAAACCGATTCCCCGAGTTCCTTTTTCCAGGCGGCGAGGGTTCATTCGCAGCAAATGATACTGCGTGCGCTCTCTAACGAGAAAATCCATTAGAACGACGGGGCTTTCCGACATCACTGAAAATACTGACCTTTTGTATTTGCGATGCGATCATCAAGCCATGACTGAAGACAATAATGTCCAGAGTAAAATTCATGCGATAAATTATTGGGGGTGTAAAATTTATTGCACTTACCCACTCCGATGCTGAATGGAAGAATGTTAGAATGTAATCGCAGAATAATGTTGAAATGAAGAGATACATGATAAATGCGAACAATTAATCAATAATTAAATGCAATCAATCATCACAGTTTTCTCAGTTTACTCTTACAATTAAACCAATACTTCTAGGGTGATTCACAATTTCGTTAAATACTTCGAATAGCATTTCTTATACATCCTACTTGCAGTACCCGTATTTGTAACGCTTTAATTCGCAGTGCGCTAATTTGGCATCGCCTCGTTCAGGACGCACAGGACGCTTCCACGGTGTTGTTTCATCACATATCGAGGCGCTCCGTGGCGATGGCGCGGCTCTCACCTTCGACGTATACGCGCATTACGCATTCGAATTGGCACCGGTTGCATGAATATGAATGTCGACGAAGCGGCCGGCCCTCTCGAAATCCCCCGGTTCCCGAACACTCGGCTTCCGGCTCGAGCCTCGCGCGCCATAGACAAGCACGTGACTATATATCCGTTAGGCGCGCACGTGGGACGAGCGCGCGTTTACTTCAATGCATTGCCGCGTATGTATATGGAATACCGATAGAGAGAGCTATGGTCTCTATAATATATGCACAACGGAATATAATCCCATCGAGAGCAGGGTGAAGCTTCGTGCTCACCGCAAACCCTCGCGACCTCTATGCCCCCGTTCCCCCTCTCCCTTCCCGCATTCGAGAGCATGAAGCGCGCGCGCGCGCGAGCAAACTCGCGTTCCAACGAAATCACACGGGTGGAATCCGCGCGCACGCGTGTCCACGAATGCATTCGAGCGGCCTATACTGTGCGAGCTTTACGCGCACAGAGAGAACCGACAGAGCCGCATCGGGCCGCAGAGCTGTAATTACTTTACGCGTTTACTGCGACCCTTTGGCCTCGAGCGGACGCTCGCGGCGCGGGCATATACCCTTTGTCGCCGCGTGCTCACGCTGATTCGCACACGGTAGCTCGCAAACGGGCGAGCGGCGGGGGATCATAGCCAAAACCGGACTACGTACGCGGACCATGCCGGAGAGCTTTGCCCCCGAAACGGCCCGCGTTTCGCGTGTGCGTACTGAAAATCCAACGGACGACCAAAGGGATATGGTGAAAAACCCGCAAGATTCAGGGCCACTGCAGCGTGGAGGTCGTACAAAAGGGAAATAACATATCAAAGTGTATTGTCTGGACATGCCGGCTTTTTTTTTTGTAATTTAGTGACATCTCGTTATTGGTGAACAACTGGATTTTTCACGGGGGATACATGCTGCATATTATATTTTATATCCAGAGTTGTGTATTGGGTGAAATCGCGTTGAGGAATATTGACAGAAACTGCAACTTATTATTTCATCATAGTATGAGCTTTCGTAGTCGGCATAGAAAACCCCCTAGAAACCCGAAATAATGTAAAATGTCCGATTTGACAAATACCTTTCGTTCCATTTTTCGCGCAGATTGCGATCGCCTGAAAGGTAGGAAGATCCATAAATAGGTAAAGGAGGCGTCAGCGCTGAGGCGAGTTTCCGGTGGCCATGCGCCGAGACGTTATACTGCTGGTGCTGAGAGAGGAATAGAGCGATTTCTTGGGTCGAGTGACCGATTCGCGCTCGATCGGTGAATTTATTCGCCCGGAATGGAGTTGGACTCGCGCAGGGTGCAGTACACATGTGCACGAACAGAGGTGGAGCAGCAGCGGTGGCAGCACCAGTAGCAGCAGCAGCCGCAGCACCAACATCAGTGGCGCAGCCAATCCGCTTTCTTTCTCTATCGTTTATTCTTTTTTTCTCTCTCGCTCGCTCTAATGCTGTATATCCCCGAAATAGCTCGCTCTTGTAGTGCCGTCCGTTTCATAGGGAGTTAACAGAGGTTTGGGAAATGGCGACGCGCGGTATACCTAGACCGACGAGTGCGAGCAGGCGAAATGCTGAGAGTGAGAGAGACGTATAAACAGAGTACACAGCCTGGTCTCACCTTCTACTTTCTGTAGTCTGCAGTGGGCTTGGGGCAAGAAGCTGTAGGAAATATTTCACGACGTATAGGCGATCTTCCCTCCTACTTCTTGCGAGCGCGCGTTACATTAAATGGGTAAATATTCGTTCGATCGGAGAAAGCCATCTGGCGTATTGGCACTGCCACCATTGCTCGAGAGATGACAGACCGAACGCTCAGATGTGATCCACGATTTCATCGCTTCGCTATTCCTCGTTCGATCAACCAACAACCGAGCACTCCCTGTGGAGGAAGAGCGAGTCAGTAGTTCCAGCCTAATATTCCTGGTAACATCACTGGTATACAGAGAAGCAGCACACAATACCAAGTAATATTCGGCACACATAATTCGAGTTTACGAGCAGTCGTAAATGCATCATTCGCGCCCGGCATCGCGAATTACCGGAAATACGATTCCCGAATCGATAGTCCGAGGCCGAGTGGCCGCACGGCTACACTCCCCCCCCCCTTCCCCCGTCATGTGGTCCATATATCGCGCAATGTAGATGTGTTTCCGGGGATTCCGATGTTTCGGACTGTTCATCGTGGATAACGGACTTTACGAACATTTTTTCCTTTACAGTCCTTTGAAAGACCACCAAAAACCTGAAACAAGGACAATTGTTGAATCATTCTCAACCTAGCACTCTTTGAATATTTTTTAACTGCGTGAAAATCTTTCGAAACGCATCAAAAATTGATGCCTATTCTATGACTTATGCCAAGCCGTCTTTTTTTTTCAATACAATAAATAGACATGGCATAGATTTTCGCATTCCACAATGTTACAAAAATACGTAAAAAAATGTAAGTACCCTTCGTTGGACCACACAAAATCATTCCCGCTCGAATTTACGACGAAACGAAGGTCGGGGACAGCGAGGGCGGAATGCGCGTTGGGAGTTAGGTTTGAATTTTCGTGGAGTCCGAGGGAAATACCGGACAGCGGTGAAACTGCGGGGTGGGGGTGGAGCGGCGAGCTCGCACGAACCGGCCACGTAAAGCGGAATGAATCTCGCAGCCGCACGTGGCTTGGCTGCGATCCACCCCGCCCGGCGTACTCGCTTTCCCCTCTGTCCGCAGCTACGTACCACCGGGGCACCATGATCTTTTTATGCCGAGAATTTAAATTAGATACAACAACTCTCGGTCTGCACGGGCAGAGAGAGCGCGCGTGAGTCTTGCGGCCACCGAATTGCACGGATAAATATTTCTTTGGTCTCCGCCGTGTACATCCCCCGATGGCTTATTCGCATTCGTTTGCAACATCATGAGACTGGAGCAAAATAAGACCCGGCGATTGTGGAAAACCTAATACGGAGCCCACTGAGGCCTTATACGTATCCCGAGGTATCGTTTTCGATTCCCATGACATTCAGCAATTTTCGCCGATATTTCGGCAAAACGACGTTGCCACTTGGCTTGGAAGATGTAGTATCAGGAGGCAACAGAGAGCGAGGACTAGAAGAGGACGAAAGCGTAACGGACATGTTCGATAATGCCTTCCTTTCTCCCAGTTGGCAAGTAGATTCCGGGATTCACATATACGCCGCCATTGAACGACCAGCTGCAACACCTTGGTTCTTCAGGCGCGCCTTTCATTCCCTCGGGCGTAGTCCAGAGACCTCGAGGCGTAGGGTTGCGGCTGCTGCCGCCGGACCGTGCAAAAAATTCCCAGAAAAAGCTCGCCCGAGGCGTACCAAATTAAAGCGCGTGCTGTTGCCGGCGAAAGAAGAGAAGCTCGACCGGTGGGCTTCTCTTCTCCGCGGCGGGTCTCCACCGGACGGGGTTTTCACCAGAGGCGTGCCAAAATGTGATTGCGGCAACATTGCGTCACCGCGACTACCACCACCAGCACCACGAGCGGGACGACACTGGCCGTACTCAGGCGGCGGCAGCAGGTTCAGGGGATATATTTGCAGGAGGCTCGGCTCCTACTCGTCGTAGTCTTCGTCGCCGTCGTCCTCCTCGTCGTCGTCGTATAGTCGCAGGGAGAGAACGCGAGCGAGCAAGCAATAGATAGAGATAGTATAACTGGCGAGTAGCAAGATATAGGATTCTCCTCCTTTGGAAAGCGTCGTTAGGGCCCCCTGGCACGAGGCCAATCACATCGACTAGCTACTGTGTATGTTCCACCCTGCACACTGAACACTCGAAGGCAGAGCACAAGCCCCTAAGTTCGCTGGGTATGGCCCACACCAAGCCCATCTCCGTCGGAGCAGGCAAGGCAAGGTATAGCAAGGCAACGGTCTGGGATAGTCTCCTCTGCTATGGCATGGCCTCGTCTCTGGTACGGCGTTGGCGGGATATTCTCGTTTCTTGTTTGCACCTATACCTCGTTCACCGAAGAGCTGAACAGCAGCAGCAGCAGCAGCAGCAGCACTACCAAAGGCAAAGGCTTCGCAGTGTAGCAATGCACCGACTCGACTCGATCCCTCCATCCTTTACTGCAAACATTGATACGGCGACCAATATATTGGAATATGAGCGGGATATTGTGTGCAGTCCGTCGAGACGTTGCTCGTCGTCAGCCGCACGTATTATCGGATAACCGTGCCGCGCGCTCACGGCCTATATACCTACAGCCAATTCCGCAAAACGAATAGCTGTGTTG
Organism: Pimpla rufipes; assembly: GCA_963932165.1. Classification (NCBI taxonomy): domain Eukaryota; kingdom Metazoa; phylum Arthropoda; class Insecta; order Hymenoptera; family Ichneumonidae; genus Pimpla; species Pimpla rufipes. Next base: position 563,170 of record OZ010630.1, read on the forward strand.
TGTATTTTCCCCGATGGACAATCGTGTGTCGCCGCTGGGAAAACGAAATTTGATGCCTACGATCGCGAGAGTATTTTCGTACCTCGTTAGACGAACGTGAATTCTTGCGATTTCTCTCGATTTTCGGGATCGTCAAAATCAGTTAAAAGGCTGACGTGTTGTTTTCCCGCGCGAACCATCTTGCAAAAGTTAATTACAGTTGAGATATCTGAGCGTTCATCCCGAGATATGCAGCAGATTATCTATCGAAAGTTCGTCCAATTGGATTGTTTTTTAGAACCAATGTAATTCGTCGTGTTGACCAATGACTTGGTTGGGTGTCACAATGAACTAAGTTATTTTTTAACGCAAATACTAAGTCCTCGGTTTTTGATAATTGTGTTAGACCGATTCTCGCGACTACTCACGGTCGATTTCCAGGATCGTCAAAAGTCGTTAGAAGCTGGACGTGTTGTTTGCCCTTGCAAACCCTCGCGGCCGCCTAACTGACTGGCTGTCTACTCGTCCGGCGCCCTCGTTGGTCTGTCTGACAGAAACTAGGGGCGCGAAGATCTAGCTTCTCGTGGCGTGAACCGTAGCGTTCTGCAACCTGCAATTCACTTTGGTGTAGACGCAGTGGAGAGAGAGAAGTAGGTGGGAGACGTGGCGCGGAAGGGGCACCAGCCTGACTTGGTTCGCGGAGTCGGTGTGCAGAAGGGTGCGAGCGAGATATTTGCTCAGCGAGAATCGAGAAAGAGAGTCAGATTGCGAGAAAGGCGAAACGGTGAACTCGTTAGTTAGCATGCTAATTCCGACGTGGAAATACTTAAATTCATTACACAAAGTACTAATTGCTGGGATAATGAGCCATCGCTAATCACCGAAAGAATTACTGGCTGCAACGAAACGTTTATTCCGCGACTTACTTACCTTGCTTAACACTCGTTCAACGTATCGCGTATCCAAATACAGAAGGACTTATCCGCTGCGTGCTGCATATAGGCCGTTCGCTTTTCGGCTTTAGACGGGCGATATAGTAGGGCTATTGGTTTTAAAACAATTTATTGTACCGTGCAAAGACGTTGATTGAATGCATTGGATTTCCGTCATGAATGCATAAAAGAACAGACTCATGTTCCAGATAATTGCGGTTCATGGTACAATCAAACGGAAACTATATTTCCACTTACATATCCAAGTTAACGCAATAGATTAACATAACCTAAACAAAAAATTTTATAAAAATAAATAAACTCTCGACTGAAAAAGAAGCTTTACTAATAAACAAATTGGTTAAATAAAAATTGTGATATAATGAAATAACTATTCACATATCATAGTCGGAAGATTTTTTTCGTCACTAGGTGTGAAAATTAATTTATTTATTAATGAAGCTTCTTTTTTAGTCGGGATTTTAAACATTTTTGTAACATTATTTTTATTTCATCCTTTTTAAAGGATTTCAAGCGCTCTGCCATGTGCGCTATGAAGTGTCATAGAATACGCGTCAATGGCAGCCATCTTGCGATATTTCGATATGTTATAATAGGGTATCTGCAAAACTAAGGGGCGGGGGGAGGGTCTGTATGGTGAAAAAATGCCCCTTCTTTACCAATTTTTTGACAAGATACGGGCAGTGCATTCTAAATTTAATGATTACAGCATTGTAGAGCAACATTTCAAATACTTATATACGAAACGATAGAGAGCCTCGGATGGTTAGAATTTCATATCTCTATCAGTTTTGCTCCAATTGCTCTAAAAATTTGATACATTCTTGAGATGTTGAGCATTAATAAAAAAAGTGATTAAAAAATGGAAAACAACATTTCAAGACCCTACCTCCCCCCCCCCCCCCCCCTTCAGCTCATTTTATGGAAAAAGACATTGGGCGCTAGTCACAGAATCGACGTACAAAATTTGGTTAAGTAATTTTTTACCGTTTTTGAGAACATTGCAGTCGGGAGTTAACATATGAGCAGTCGGGAGTTAACAAATGCAATGAATAATATGTGCGCCCTTATACAAATTTTCGTGCGAAATGTCATCAATCTCTGCAAAAGCTGCATTAAAAAATTGCAACTATGTATATCCCCAACGCTTGTATCGTTGCCCATGGAGGTTGTACTGTATTTTAATTGCCGAACGAAAATATAAGTACCGTCAAATGAAAGTAAAATTCTCAGCTACGAGAATAATTAGATCGTTAATGAAGGTGTTACCAGAGAGTCATATTATGAAACACTCCGCGTTTTCTCGCAACATCTAGTGGTAAATCTATGAATGAATTTGTTATATTACTAACGAAAATGGTCAGTACCATTAATGAATTAATTATAAGTAATATGAATTTTAATTACTCGTTCCATTGTTTACTTTCTATGTGTAATATGCTCACCAGACCGTAGCAATAACTCATTTGCGTAATTATTTCTGCGAACACCTTACGCGCGCCGCGCAGTTATTAAACAAATGAACTCTTAAATTGCACAACTTGTGTAATAAGTAAATGCATACGAGTGCGCCTCTGTTCCGTTATTTGGTAGTGCGGCTGAGCACCGAACGCTCGAATTCTTTTTCATTGCCGGAGCATATTATGCAGAGAGCATACGAAGCTCCGATAGCCGCGTTTGGGCTTCGTGAAAAGCAGAGGAGGAAAATAGCTGGTGGAGGAGAATATTGCGCCACCCGTGGGGAGAGCGCCCGCATGATCGTCGACCTTTATGTTGATATTATTCCGAATTCATGCGGCCGAGCGCCTTGAGGTAGGCTCCTAAATTTTCACGAGAATGTCTACTCACGATGTAAAATAATCGGAGCGCGCATCGAGGTCGCTTTTTCCCTCCATCGCAGCGTTAGAATAGACCAAGGGTTGAGAGAGACTCTCGTAACCTTAGTGCTATTCTACATGTACGACTCTGTCGTTCCTCCGTACTGGCAGTGGAGAAACGCGGCAGGAATCCTTGAGGACATGGGGAAAAAAGAACAGAATGAAGAAGCACGCAGCATATCCGTATGAGGAACGTAAAAAGAAATAGGATAAAATGCAAAGATGTCAGCGGGACCAACGAGATTGGCGAGGATTGTCATGCTGAGCATTTTTTTTCGTAGGCCGCTGCGGAGATCCGCGGTATTAGGACGCAGGAACGTGGGGTGGTTTGTGGCGGTGCGAGGAGTCTGTGAATGCAGCGTTGGCGTTTCGTCCGCCGAATGCGGGACGAATGAATAGTTGATCGGACCTAAGAGGGCACTCTGTCGAGGGTGGTACGTGCGGGGCCGATGGGTGTACGAACCCAGAGGATCAGCAATGTGCATACGGGGCCTTGGTCGTTGTGCCTGCGCAAAGAGCACTGATAGAGAGTAATACCGAGGCAGGGGGCGCCGTAGGCGGAACCCGGCGCGGTCCGGCCGAGGCGAGAGGGCAACCCAAGTGTAGAATCGTTGTAATGGGGTTGGGGAACGGGGCAGGGGTTAGGGGCGAGTGACGTGACCTGCCTGCCAGAGGCGGCATTACGCCTAGATGAAGCCAGCGGATCAGCGATACGGCGCCAATTCCTAACCGTAACAGCTCTACGCCGCCACATCGCCGTGTGACTCTGGCGACGCGTTCCAGCAGCAGCGAGCCTCGCACCTCTCTAAACGCCAACAAACCCACTGGCCCTCGGTCACGTATATCGTTACGCTCATGACACCGTGCGTCTATCTCCCTTTTCTCGTGTGTGTTTGCACACACGTATTGCGTCACTAGCGATAGACAAGAAACAGCCGCGGAGAGGGCCGATACACAGAACGCGCACCGCTTACGATATCGCATAGACGCGAGCCTGATGCTCGCAGTTTCGGGTAAACGTGACCTACCATCGCGCGCTCCCAAACCAGGTCCTCATGCGTGTTCCTGGAAACATCCGTGAATTCTAATCAGTCTCGTCCGATGAAGAACAAAATGATGTTGAAATGATTTTTCGTCGATAGTACTTTGCATACTCCTGTGCAGCGTTCGTTGCTGAATTCAAAGATTTTTTTATGATATAGCAGCAGTTATTCGTTCACTGTCGATTGGAGTCGCGTTGGGGTGGACGTACAAGCTCAACTTCACCTGAAACCTATAAGAACATCGTTTGCATGCAAACGGCCGCGTCCGCTGGTTACCTCGAGAGGGGGCGCGCGTCTCAGTCGCAACGACCCCCGCCGGTTGAGCGGTGCAAAGAAGCCGCGCGCAAGATACGCTGCCCGACGGTAATTTCGATCGAGCCCCGAGATAGGAAGTTAGCAGGTCCGCAGGGACTGCAATTATCTCTCTTTCCTTGACTCTCGCCGCACTGACTACCTTATACTTTGCCACCGCACGGGCTAACACGTGACGGGAGGTACGTACGCGGAGTCTGCACTTAGGATGTGATGCCGGTGTGCTTGGACACGGCACGCGGTCACACACTACTCGCTTGTGGAATAATTGCTAAGCCGTGCGAGCTCGTCCTGCACGCAGATGGATGCTATATCGTCTCGCATCAAATCTCCTTTTCGCTCACCATTGCCTCGGTGTCACATTCATCTTCGGCGCATCTTCTATCATCTTGACCTTCATCATTAAGTTAAATGGTTTTTTTCATTCTATTTCTTCATTTCGATTAAAAATTCAGAGACCGCACACGTCTGTCTTCAGTGTTATCGATTCAAGGGCCGTCATCAGCCAACGAAGTTAAAATTACGTTGCTCTCGGTAAATCATCGAAGTCGTTCGTAGTCTGTCGCAATAAGTCCATACTTTGAGCTACCACTAATGCCATAATGCTGCGTCGCTGTAATGTCACGACTTTGTTTTACCAAGAACAGGAAGATGACAGATTAAGTTTATCCGAGCTAACTGAGCGACCTTTCGAACGTCTTATGCCCTGTTTGGATGAGTTGGTTACCCAGAAACATGATCGCGTACTGCGATGGCGGAGAAGAAGGATGAGGAGGATCGAAAGAGCGACGAGTGAGTATATCTGTCCGCTCTTTAACAGAGACAAGTTATTCTCAAGGAAAAAAGGATAGAAAAGACATGGAAGAAGGAGAAGGAGTTGCACACGTGGGAGCTGGAAACTAGTCGACTTTTCGAGACTGGGTTCCGCGAGCATAACCCCGACTCCACTCATTCCTCTGGAGTAGTCGCACACTCCCTTGCCAAGTAATGAATATGCACGCGGAATGTCGAAAAAAGAGAGAGAGAGAGAGAGAGAGAGAGAGAGAGAGAGAGAGAGAGAGAGAGAGAGAGAGAGAGAGAGAGAGAGAGAGAGAGAGAGAGAGAGAGAGAGAGAGAGAGAGAGAGAGAGAGAAGAGGCGGCGAGCGGGTAACGGTTTACACGCTCGACCCACTTCCGTCTCTCGCGTCCGGAACTCTTACCAGCGTGCGCTACGTGCGGTTATCCTTTCCCTGCCGATGTCTCCTCTTCGTTTAACGACGACTTCCGGAAATCCCGAGAAAGAGACTTTGCGCTGGTGGAAGAAGCCGACCCTCGTTGCGGTTTGTGGCAAAGCACGGTGTAGTGTATCCCGAGTAAACAGAACTAAATCGGGGCAAGCAAATTCCTCGGCTCGACGAATCAGTCTGGAGATCATAACGAGATGTAATATTCTGACACAGTGACGTAAACACATTGGACAGCGTGTATTCTCGATTGATATTTTACGAATCCGCAGAATCGTTTGTGCACGACTAAGGATCCTCTAGAATGAAGTATTGGAAACTTAACATAAAAGAAGTTAGAAATGGACATCCCCGTTACTGTGAATTAGATTTCCTTTGCAGGCGTCCAGGGTTATGAAACACCATGGGTAAAAGTGCATAAAATCAGTATGGCCCACCTGATAGAACGCTTGATATCGGTCAAACACAAGACTACATTCACCTAATATACGATCGAGATTAAGGTTACTTAATGACTGTATTTAATACTTAATAATAATAACTGTATTCTTTTTTCTCAGTGCACATAAAGGCATCTGAAAACAGGTGACCCATTGACACTGTAATTATGTTAAATATGAAGAACATTGTAGAACATTGGAACGCCGACGAAAACAGAACAGGTGTTCAACATTCAACTCAGGTTTCCGGACATGAATCTGTACGTTCGACGAAATCAATAACGCGCAAGCGAAATCATCATCCACCGTGGAACGAAAAGTCTCTCCGAGGTCGTTGGCAGTTAGCGTTCGAGAGTTTCTCGTCTCGAGACGGCGTCGACACGAATACGAAGTAAATTTTCCGACGTTATTCGCTCTCGGGCGATATACCAGTGTAGTCTATTCTCGCTCGAATCTGCGCGGGCCGCGTGGTATTCACGTGGAAAGATAATGTCGGACTTCCGCCGTCGGAGACGTAACCTCCCCGCTGAAGTCATACTTAGCGCTAAGTAATGAATATGCAGGGGTAATGCCGGAGCGGTGGCTCGAGCTGAGAACCAGTAGTACAGAGCTCGCGATGAGGGAGCGCCGCGCGCACACACCATCGTGCATGGGTTAACGAAACACGGCATAACGGTGTAAAACATAATTATCAGCGGGAGAGCGGGCCGAGGAGGAGGCTGAGGAGACGCGGAGGAAGACGTACGAGGTGGTTGCATTATTCATTGCCCCGTACGGCCTGTTAGCTCACTTTTAGAACGCGCTACATCGAAGTATGAAGCGGCTCTTATGTTGGCCGTGTTACTATGGTCGTCAGGTTGCCACACCTATTGCAGAATTATCGGATTTATGTGACATCATTTCGATACACTTCGTGTGCAGGTGTGATTCGGAAAACAGGTTGACCGTCGTTGCGAGAAAACCTGGAAACGAGAAATGCACGGTTATACCACGTGCAATGAGTATCTCTTGTAATCCATATTTTACTCGGACGTGTCCGGGGAGTAACTGTAACTATAGAATTGATCAACAATTGTCTCGTTTTATCTTGAGGAAAAACGGCTTCGTGTTATGTGTTAGCCAGCTATGATTCCGGGTAAAAAGGAGCTGGAGTTTTCGTAGGAGCCAGGATCACTGGGGAGATAAGGTTTTGTGCTCAGATGTGCCATTGCTTCCACTGCCCGAACCCCCGTGTATCTTAGAAGATGAGTTACTGGAGGTGCGCCCAGAAGGCTCTGGGGAGGGGTTATTCTTGTCGGAGAGATAATAGGGCTGGGCTGTCAGTCTGTCGGATAAGATAATACGTGAATTTGTTTACACTATATTCCATTGCTATGGAGCGGCAAGCTGCCTTTACTCTGTTCCTCGGTCTATATCAATTTCTCTTGTCTATATTTCGACCTCTCCATTCGTCCTCCGTGTTTCTCTTGATTAATACCTGGACGAAGATAGGGAGACGAAGGCGTGGGAGAAATTTTGGTGAGGAGAAGTGCCCGAGGATCCTTACCACTTAATGGAGCAGTTGCACTATCGAGCTTGTAACAAGGTCCGCCCAAATTGTGGTGAAATGCGCCTATTTCCACTGTTGTCATTTATCTCAAATTATTTGGGCTTGTAGGACCAAAATTATTCTCAAGTGAATATCAAAACACCAGAATTTATACTTGCGCATTCTTATTTATAAAAGTGCGACCAAGTTCATTACCAGATTCGGTTCAAAGTCTGGAACTCACGTTTAATCTTAGGTTTCATATCGATTTTAGGTTTCATTTAACGATTTAAGCTTGATCTTGAGTACAATAATACTATCAACCTGTCGACTAAAAATTCGGCTCTATGACATCGCAAGTATGGCATTTGATTCGAATTTCAAACTCTGAGAACCATCGCCTGGTCTTGATCAATTTCAAGCTGCCATCGATCGGGTAATGCGTAAGTACATCATGTCCGACATCCTCAGTCTTTGCATTCATGATACGCAGGCGTCCTACGTACCGATCGTCAGTGAGCTGACAAACGTAGCGCACAGTCTGTATAATCTGGTAACAACACACATACACACCAATGGCGCACGGCACCATTGTCCTCTTAATCGCGTCGGCTGGTGGATTCCGTTGGACGACATCCGGGGGTCGTTCGGTAGTGTGTACGTCGTGCTATGCATCGTCGAGCGCGGGTTGAGTTGTTAACGCCGCGACGCCAGTACCCGCTGCCCTACCAAGAGCTGGGTGATGCGGCGGAGCCCCATTGTTTCGTAATGAAGACTGATGACAGTGTGCAAGCGTGAGCCACGAAGCTCACAGGCCTTCCACAGCCCTGGCTCACAGGCGACAAGAAACCACCGACAGTTTATTAGGTGGACGTACGCGCGAGGGCATGGGAGGAGCACGGCGTAATGCGTATACGCAAGTCAGTTGACGGGCGGACGGTACGCCAACTCTTTGTTCGACGCTCGATTCGCTGCTGGGGGAATTAATGAACCCGTGAGCCACCCGACGGGAACACGTGGATTCCGATCCTTCTTTCCTCTTCCACCCCGCCACCCTCTTTGTTCTATACATGCAACTATAATAGCCAGTCTTAATTCCGGATAAGACACAACGAGCCCGCTTCTCATAGCCACCGAGTGAAGAATGAGATCTGAAAATGAAAAGGTCATCAGACCGTCTCATTGTTCGCCTAGAGGTCGTCCATGTACCTCCTGTTTAAGCGGCTACCATAAAACCAAGACATGGTCTTACGGCCACTTTGTTTTAACGTCTCGCTAATCGTCGAATGGACGGGGGTTGAGAAGAGGAAGGTAACGAACGATTGAATGAAGACGCGACGGCAATGGAAATGACGATGACGTACTTGGAGCAAAGTGTTTTTTAGCACCTAGCATTTTTCTGCAATTCTGCAATGTCCGCAACTGTTTCTTAACACAATGTGAACGTTCCTCTTGGCTGTCAGCGATACTTACGGTCGCACTTATACGCGCGACTACTTCAAGTTACTTAGGACGCCCGTGAATCAGTAAATATTATTTGCAGCACAAATGTCGAATGTTAAAAGTCGGCGTCACTTCCCCGCTAACATTACATTTTTAAGATATATTTTTTCCGACATGGCTCGACAGGTCGGGCCCAAAATTTGATGTCATGTGTGGAATTATGGTAGAAATGGGTTAAGCTTCAGGCCCCTCAGTAATCTAAGCAGTTTTACTGGGAGAGTAAAAAAACAAATTCGAGGTTAGATGCCATTGACGTTTAGCATTGCCTATGAAATTACCACCGAAGTATCGCTGTGTCTAGAGAGGAAAATACGAGCTCACAGGGACGGCAGTGATCCCGTGGTGAGGGAGGAGGGAAAGAAAGTATGGAGCGGTGTACATGAAACAGCGACAGAACCTGCCGTCCGCGGAAACGATGAACACTTTCGCGCATATGCCTATCGATTTTCAGTCGGCGACTCGACTACTCCGCCGGAGACGCGGTGCTCGCGCATGATAACAGATATAATGCGTGTAATGGATACACATATTCCTGTCTCACGTGCTCGGTATAAGTGGAGCATAAAACTATCTGGAACGTGGAGTCTGCCGTTCTCTGGTGAAGCTGCGCAAGTAGAGGAGGTAAATGCCGTTTGGCGAAACGGGAATCGACCGAACGGATAGAAAGACGAAATAATCTGTCGTCAGATTGAGTCGGCTCCGCGTGGTCGTATCCTCGAGCGATCGACGGGTCAGTATGGGTACATATAGCGAGCTATATACGCGAGCATGTAGGGAGACGCACCAATACAAAAGCTCGGGGTAAGCCGAAAGGGTAGCGATGCGTCGCGCCGTTCACTCGGTGGTAATGGCCGAGGATTTTGAATGTCGCCTGGAAACGATAAGGAATGGTAAGGCGACCATTATCGTGCTACGTGATCTTCGGGCCGGGCGTGTCTCTTGAGCAATACGTCTACCGTCAGGGTGGAACTAGCTACCCTTGTCGTCGTTATATTCTGCGAAATGGCAAGTCATTTAGGCTGGAGACATCTACAAATTTTTCGAAATAAAAGCGAATTATCGTCAATTTCACTGCGGCAAGTTTGTACATTTATGTCAACGGACATATGTCGAAATTTAAACCAGAAAACCAAAGCTTAAAGATTCGTGTGATTTACAAACATTATTGTGTTAAATCACGAGTTACGAATATTTCGTTGCAGGAACGGCAAAATATATTGATGAATTATGTCTACCTACAACAACACCGCAAGCTCCAGACATCGGCTTCGCGAATCTACTACAAAGAGAAAACGCCGCGCGCACCCGGCCAATTATCGGCAGAGCCTTTTACTCAAGTTGCCGTTTCGAACTTCCAAGGTTACAAAAGGTCGACGGAATCTCGCGCAGCGAGAGGCAGAAACGCCTTTAAAGTCGACGGGCCGAGCGCGCTTAGAAGCTACGGCGGAGTGCGGCGGGTTCCGTGGACTGTCGCGAGAGCACAATATACGACGTAAGCCTTCGCGCGTTCCTCGTCTCCTGCCTTTTCGTGCTGCCCGAACCGCGTGGCATTCAAGCAACTTGGGCAGTTGACTCTTTATGCGCGAAGTTTCCCCGACATTTCGATTTTATGTTAATTTCAATTCAGCTACGTCGAACTGCGAAAAGGGAAAGAGTAGTACACACCAGAAGTATAGGATCTACGCTTTGCTGACTCGAATATTATATGTGTATACATATATAGTGATTGTGTATACATATATATTATACATATAGCGTTGCGGAGTGCCCGTTCCATCGATAGGACCGCCAGCTCGTCGGTAGTACACCATATCCCTCCACCAGCCGGGCCAAGTTTATCCTCGACTACCGAATGGAAATCGACGAAATATCGTGTCCCGTCTCCTCGCCGGCTGGGATTGTAATTTGCCTTAAACGATTCTTCGCCGAGCGTGACTCTCGATTCAATTTTCTCTCCGAGAACTTAGGGAAGGCGATTTTCTTATTCTGCTTTGGGTTCTTGCTCCCCCTTTATAATTCTCTGTGCGCATACGCGTTCTATACGGTCTGATATGTGGGCCAATGTATTTTATCCCCGGCCGCTCGGGCGACCCGATGCTTATGCAATAACAGCCACGATCTTTTCACTCACATCGTATCATATTTGATCGCAATCTTTTTTCTGGCAAGAGACTCTTAACGCTGTGTCTTCTTGCGATTTGGATCGACGTGGGTTATAATATATACGTGATAAATTCAATGTTATTTCTGGTGGTTAACTACCACGTAGAATAGACAAGAATCTATTCTACGTCGTATTCGTTACCTGTTGATTCCCGAATCGTAAAACATCCAGTTTTCAGGCACTCGCTCTGTAGGACAAAATGCCTATTAAAATGGCTGTTCGAATATCGGGAATTTCTTGATTTTAACTGCTTCTACGCGTGTACTGCAATTTTACAACTGATATTAACAGTGAGTTACATCTTTTGTATGAAAAAATGGCGCTGTGCAGTTACCTTACAACCATAAATAACCATAAATATGGGCTGGAAGGGCCTATAAAAATTCAAATTCGCAGCGTAGCAATATTTTTAGCTCCGAATATGCCCATGAAATGCCAAAGTCTACAAAATACTTTGGAGCGTTTGTTGTTTGTGGGCTTGTTGGTGGGGGGCTCGAGTTTGTTGTATTGTACTGCCCGCTTACTTTTTTTTTCTTCCATATAATGAACTTACTTTGATCCAGTCCGAACTGATTTACAGTGCATGTAAAGTTTAGGCTGCATTAAGGCTGATAGCGAGGTAAACTGATGGGGCTACTCGAGTTAAACCGTATTTCGAGAGGCTCCGACAGGAGGCAAATGGCCGGAGTGTTACTCGCACGCGATACATTAGCGTCTGCAATGTTAAACCATAGCAGTGAAGCCCTGAATCTAGAAAGACATACGACCACATTTCAATCCTAAGACAACCGAGATTATTTCTCAGATTAGTTTCTTAATCCACAATATCGCTAAATTTGCGGACAATAACGGCGATGCGAAGATTCTCATTGCGTATTCTGTTGCGACATCCGAAATGCCCAATCGACGTTATGGGTTTCACTGCAACCTAGGCAGTTTAATCCTTTCGTTGGAATTGACGCAATACTGCGCGGAATCAGGAGTGACCCTGTGAGGCATTGATGCAATACTGCGCATATTGTTTTAATTGGAATTGAAAATGCGGAAGAAGACATTTTCGTCAGTCATATTGGTACCGCATTTTGGATTTGCATTGGATTTCTGAATTATTTGTTTAGATTCGTAATCGGCGACGCCAAAATCTCGTGATACTGATTTTTATCAAAATTCAGTCATTTTCTGCGTTTCGGTCTGCCGTTTTAAATTCATAAATCTTGATTTCAGCTTCGTAATCAGCGGCCTGATAAATCTTTAAGTTCAGCTTAAAATCAGAATAAGAAAGTTTCCTGCCATTTCGGGCACATTTAGTTGAATTCTCTCTGCCAACGGAGAGGTTAAATATCGCCTTAACAGCTTGCTCATTCATTTCACCATGACGCATATTTGCTGTCGTCACTGCAAAAGTTGAGAAAGGATAAAAGAACAATGCGGACAAGTAAAAGTGGAAAAAGAGGCGGAGAATTTTATGGGAGAATATGAGGAATGCAGAAGAGGCGAAGGTGGGGTGTCGAACAGCGCTGTTGCTGTCACTGAAACTCGTTTGCCGGAAGGTATATACAGCGCATAACGAATATGGTATGGGAAGAGCGTAGAAACAGAGGGCGAAACGGTTAGCGGGCCGCACCGAGTCATCGCGAGGTTATTATTTGCTCGTCGCTGATGGTAGATTCGGTGTTGTATGCATGCAAACAGCTGTGCTTGGCGGAGTTCTCCCCGCTTCGGCGGGACCGAGTGAATGAGAAGACTCCGTAGAAAGCTCGTTGAAAACGTGTGGTTCGACGCGAGGGTGGACTACCAGCATAGGTAGGTCCAGGAGGAGGGAAGGAGGAGGGGAGGGGGAGAGAGAGAGGTCGAGTCAAGAGTGGCGAAAGCGCGTAGCGCTTGGCGTGGGGAATGAGAGAGGTGGAGAGGGGAAGTTAGTGCCGACCCTGAACTTGCTGCTAGTAACCGATCGATAACAGGTTCACTGTCCTGTCCTTCCTTCCACTTTCTTCTTCCTGATCTCTCGCGGCGCGCCGTATCCGAAAGAGCAGCGTGCGCGCGTGCAAATCCGAAGTCTGCGGTAGAGCGGAATAACCAAGGGTTTGCCGCCGTAAAATTCCCCCAAGAAACGCGCTCTCGCCGAGGATCCCGTTACACAAGCTTGGTTCTTAGCTCGGCGTTAACGAAAAGCTCGACCGCGCGTAAAGAACCTTCCCTCGCAGCGCAAAGATCGATACTCTCGACTCTTCGACGTCATACTGCTCAAAGTAAGAGTAGTAGTAGCAGTAGCAGCAGCAGCAGCAGCAGCAGCAGCAGCAGCAGCAGCAGCAGCAGCAGCAGCAGCAGCAGCAGCAGCAGCAGCAGCAGCAGTAGTAGTATTAGTAGTAGTAGTAGTAGAAGTAGTAGTAGTAGTAGTAGTAGTAGTAGTAGTAGTAGTAGTAGTAGTAGTAGCAGTAGTAGTAGTAGTAGCAGTAGTAGTAGTCGTAGAGTAGATTTATTCGACTTTACGACATTGAACCCTCTAAGGATCAGAGTACAAACAAAAATATTGCAAAAATGGTATGAAAGCAGACGAAAAAGCAGTAATGATTATAATCTACATGGGGCAAAGCAAATATGAATGAATATAAATAAATAATAAAGGAAAAAACCATAAAAAACAGAATGAAATAATACACAATAATACAAAGCAAAAGTGAAATCGTCGTAGTAGAAGTAGTCGTAATAGTAGGGGGCTAGTTACTTTCTCTTTCTCTCTGTTCACTCATACGCGCTCTTACTTGCTGCGCATACTCTGATCTTTATCCCCGATCATCTCACTCATGTCTATATTTACCACCATGCTTCGTGGATTACGATCTCCCATTTTTTACGCACTCACGTTTTGCAAAAACGCACGGTACTGCCGGAAAATCGCCTAGTCGTCTGCTCGGTCGTCGCCGTGTCAGAGTTTTCAATATATTTTTATTTTGCTCCTAGATAATTCGAAAGTCTTGATTACCTACCACATTGAATAAAAAATATTTGTGTCTCTAAAAATCCGTCCACACTACATATTATGGTCTGGGGGTTCATCACAGTCAAGAATCACTGCATTTTTACATTGCTCGGTGTGTCTCAAGTAACCACATCAAGAACACACATATTGTTATTCTAGTAAGGGAACGAATCAAACAAAATATTTATGTTTACCGTAAGGGCTACTTTTTCCCTACTGATGAAAAAACAGTAAATAATTATATTCTTTTAGGATTGCAGCAAAGGTTTTTTTTACACTGAATCCAGTGCTTGGGGCAATCAGTTGCTTCGAAATCAGAAATATGGGTTTTTCACTTTGTTTGCAGTCTAGAACAAACCAAACAGAATTGGCCTTCGCTATGGCTCAATCTCTTCGCAGTCACATTTCCTATTGATTAATTATACGAATTTTTTAATGTTTCTTAAACTCAAGTTAAAGAATAATTTATAAAAAATGATGATATAGTTGGTGATCAGTCATGATCACTATATCATAGATGATCATAGATGATCAGTGATATGAATTTTTTAAAGTATCGACTTCAAAAAATGTCTACAATTAATCTACAGAACATATGATTGCCAAGAGTATGAGCGAACTGGTGGGTTCAGTTACAAAAAATCCTTCGCTGCGATGCTAAAAGAATTGGATTATTCTAAATTTTTACATTGATGAGGAAAAACGTAACCCTTATAATAAGAAAAACCTTTTTCTCTTAGACGGTCCCCTTAAATTAATTCAACATTTATGACTGTTGATATGATTTTTACTACAAAAAATCATTACGCATACTACACACTTCACAATACTAAAATAATCACTTGAAATCACTCTTTATGGGAATTTTATTATTTTTTGTATTTATCCATTTGTTTTTACAGCACATTCTTGAAACATAGTGATATAGATATTCTTGGTGTAACAGAATACAGGAATTTTATTATTGAGTATTTTTAATGTAGATACAAGATGTTAAGCAAAATCATAATTTTACTGGGACTGCTAGCTTATACGCGAAACTGTACGCTTGTACGCGATCCCATGGTTAAATAACAGAAAAAATATTTTTGTCTCATGAAAATTAGGTGATCTTTACCTACAAATTAGGTACCAAGATAAATAATATAGTACTCTTTTAGTTTCGCGGTAAAATTAATTTTTTACTGGGACCCGTAATGTTTTTACATGGGGTCACTAACTTGACGCTAAGCTGGCCGTCCCGTGGCAAAATATCAGATAACAATTATTTTCGTCACAAAAATGAAATGCTTAATATGACGAAAATATTTTTTTATCTGATATTTAGTTACTGGACGGCCAGTTTCGCATCGAGCCAGTGTACAAATATCGCTGGTCCCAGTAAAATAGATTTCACCGCAAAAACAAAAGAGAACCGATTTTTTCTTTGTGCATGTAATTGTCACCTAAAAAGCCCCTAATTTTAGTATGACGAAAATATTTTTTTGTCATTTATATGTTTATGACCGTCAGCTAGACCGTAAGCTAGCGTTCCCAGAGTAAAATTTTCTTTTCCGGCGGAAATAAAGGAGCATCAAAAATTTGTTGTGCACCTAATTAGCACCTAAAAAGCCCCTAATTTTAGTATATTCGAAACTTCACTTCCTAATTCTAGGATTGCCACCTTTACGGACCTCTTCAAACCGACGTCCGTACGAAGCGCAAAGCACGACGTTCAAACCATACGGAGCGCGAAGCGCGACGTTCAAACCGTACGGAGCGTGAAGCGCGACGTTCACACCGTACGGAGCGCAAAGCGCGACGTTCACACCGTACGGAGCGCAAAGCGCGACGTTCAAGTGAGTGCCTTAAAAAAGTAATTTTACAAAAATATAAAAAGACTCCCGACTGAAAAAGAAGCTTTATTAATAATCAAATTGGGTGAATAAAAGTTATGAAATAATAAAATAACTATGCGCATATCATGGTCGGAAATTTGTTTTCGCCATTAGGCGTAAAAATCTCTCGACTATGATATGCGTATTGTAATTTTATTATTTCACAATTTTTATTTACCCAAATTGTTTGTTAATAAAGCTTTTTTTCAGTCGGAAGTTTTTTTTATTTTTGTAAATTTGTTCTTATTTTATCCATTTTACCTGCCATGTGTCCTATGAATTGATCGAGTCACAGAATTGGCGTCGATGGAGGCCATCTTGTGATATTTCGATATATTCAAATAGGCTATTTCAAAAATTAATTTTTCCATGCGAATTGACAACTTATTAGCTCAATTTATAGAAAAAGACATTGGGCGCTAGTCATATAGAGTCGACGTACACAATTTGGTTAAGTAATTTTTCATCGTTTTCGAAAACATGGGTGACAAAGATATCGCTGAAATCATCTGATCGCCGTGAAAGCCTAACTCCCGTCTTTTTGCCCCAACGGGGCAGTCGGTAGTTAAAAATGGCCTAAGGGAAAAATGTCCCGAAGGAACATTTTTCCCGGAACATTTTTCTTGGGTTTTGGGGGCTGAGTCCCCTAATTGGAGGTTTGGGGAGCGAAGCCCCCCAACAGGAACAGGGATGCTTGTTCTACCTCTGATTAGCTCTCTGATAAGGTATGAGGCGTGTAGGTTTTCTTTGGGCATCCGCGAATTTCATCAGGTCAGAGGATATTAAACGCGAGCGCAAGGTCGTATTCATGGTCACACTGGGCGACTCCGGACTGAGCATATCTCCGATGAAATGGCTGGGGTGTTCCCTCGCTTCTTCGCGGTCGTCCCGAGGTATAGAGACGAGAAATTTCATGATGCACGTACAGATATACAAAGGTGTCGCGATAAACTCCGACTTATCGAACGAAGGTTACGGACTCGCTGTGACCCTCCGGTCAGTTGGGACTTCGTGTCGTAGTTACGTTATCGTCGTTATTTTCGTACCGAGCGGCCTGGCCGTTCCCCTGTTGTTGCTTCGCAAAAGCAACTACAGACGGTGGTCGATGAACATGGTTCGACACAGATATTCCAAATCGTCTAACGAAAATTGCGTCGCTGATGATATGCAGACAGGGGCATGAGAGACATTGGGATATTTTCAATTTATATTAATACTTTAACACATTTAAAAAATAAAGTAACTCATGAAAGTTCTATTCATGTAATGCATCTGAAAGTACAGCTCATCAGACGATTCAATACTACAAGCGGACTTTCCATAGTTAATATTAACAAATTTTTGGATATCAATTTTTGAATTATACTGGACGATTTTGATTGTCTAAGAACAACTAAGACAATCAAAATCGGTCACATGGCCGGTGAAATAGTGAAATGAATTATTCTGTCCCCAACAGGTCATATTCGAAGAGCTTGCAATTTCGAATCCATTTCACCGCTCCAGCTCCGTTGACTAACGAACGCCGAGAGATTTTAAGCCAAAATAACCAAGCAAAAGCCACGTGAAAAATGTCCGTCGATGCAAATCACGAGCCCGATCGATGAACCCCCGACGGGAGGCTGCAAAACGGGGCCTCGAGAGCGCTCGTCACCAAGTAACTGTTACAAAGCTTTGAAATTAATGCCACTCGACGTGGAGCCCTTGGACCGCTCGTCGTCGCGTGCAATTAAAAACTGTTCACATTTAATTAAACCGTTTCGACGTGAATGCCGGATATACCGCTGTTGCGCGTGTTCCGCAGGTGTTGGTAGTCGCGAGCATTGTGCTTTCTGCAGGAACACTGCAGGTACATGCGATGCTCTCACTCGTACAGGAAGAGTGAGAGAGAAAGAGAGCATCAATGGATGCCCGAGTGGAAGGGTCGCACTATACCAGCGCATACAGAGCTTCGAAATATAGGTGGCCTAGTTAAGCGGTTGACTAGTCGTGCACCGCGGGAACCACCCCGCGCTGTTTAACGTTGCCGCTTGCTGCTTGCGGTCTACGTGCGGCTTTTCCTCGTTATACGTTATACACGTGCCGCACTCTGGGAACAAACCTCGCGAGGTTAAAGCATACTGAAAATGTTTTACCGAATGTTTATGAGCGGTTGGGTCGCAAGCTTCGGTTGGGTGCGGTGTGTGGACCGTCTGCAAAGGGACTCTGAGCGAGTTTTAATATTGCCTAATGCTCGTTTGCGCTCGGCTGTCGTGCGGCTGTACCGACGCGCGCGCCTATAGGAATCGCGCACGAGAGGGCTCCGGAGAACCATGACTTAACAAGTGCGCTGCCGCCGGTAACATCCACGTTTTGCCTGCGTTCAACCCATTCCCCCGGCCGGGGGTTGCGGACTCGGCGAGTAATTGGAAGCCCGCACTTTCGAACCGTACATCCTCCTGGGATTTATCTCTAATCGTGTCTCGCTTCAATCGACGACGTTTTTTCGCGAGGTCTATTTCTCTGACTCTCTCTCTCTCTCTCTCTCTCTCTCTCTCTCTCTCTCTCTCTCTCTCTCTCTCTCTCTCTCTCCCTCTCTCTCTCTCTCTCTCTCTCTCTCTCTCGCCTCGACATCGCGCGCATCCTCGTTAAATTCTACTGCCCGCGGTAGACACGAAATCTCGGTACGTATCGCTGTGTGCAACGACGACGATAATGCGCCGAAACCGCAGGGAAAGACGACGGAGCTCGAAACGACGTCGAGTTTCCCTTTGCGCGCCCCGTTCGTTATTTTTATCCACATACGAAGAAGTCACCGAGATTTCCGCATCAATGTTTGCTCTTCATGCCGCTTGGAAATTACATTTAATTGATGGCTTTTAGCGATGTTGCGGATGTATCTAACGGTACGGTGCGACGTCGTACTTTGGTCGCAAGTTTCTTAAAGGTTCGGACACTCAATGGGCAAAGTGTACCTTCAACATTTTCGCAAACTGGACGTGCAGTTCTCGCGAGTAAACGTTTCATGCAAACATTTTTGCGTGTGTTCTCTATACAAGTAAATACAAGTCGTATTTCAGACTGCGATTAACTAAATATTATTTATGAAACGGGATTTCCCAAACCTCATTCAATTTAAATCTTAACTGACATTTGAACTCGATGTCCGTGCTCATCGGTACACTGAAAAAAGTTGTAGAAGAAATTGATAAATCAGGATATTAGAACACATGTTCGAGTTAGTTGCTGTAAGTAATTCGACGGACAGTATACGTTGGGAATGGTTCTCGCGACTACGCAATTTTTCCGTGTATACATTCGTTTTATTATTTTGCTTCGTATAATTTTTGATTTTCTGTAGCAGTACTATATTTATTGACAATACAAGACAGGTTCCAGATTTATATATATAACTAATACACCTGGGTGTTTGATATATAGCATATTGCCAATAGGCCATCGACCGTGGTCCTTCTGACCTTTTGCTTTTTATTATTTTGTATTATTTTATTCTGCTATTCATAGTTTTTGAAAATATTTTTCTTTACCCTGGCGCTTATGTTCCGTGTACATTTGTTTCGCCCCACGTATATTATAATTACTACTGTTCTTTCGTCTGCTTTTGTTTCGTTTTTTGTAATATTTTGTGTGTAATCTGGTCCTTAAGGGATTCAATGTCCCAGGACCGAATAAATCTACTCTACTCATGAATGTCATTGTCACGACACTTTGTCAAATTTATTAAAAGAAACGCGTGTCAGTGTAATTGAATAAATTAGCCACGCCTCGTCGCGTCTCTTTGCAGCGTGAATAATTGCCGTGTCTGCGAAGTCTGAAAACGTTCGCATCAATTCGGAGTGGCTGCGGCGGTTGGGTTTTCTCGGGGGTAGCGAAGTGGTAACGGTCCGT
Organism: Pimpla rufipes; assembly: GCA_963932165.1. Classification (NCBI taxonomy): domain Eukaryota; kingdom Metazoa; phylum Arthropoda; class Insecta; order Hymenoptera; family Ichneumonidae; genus Pimpla; species Pimpla rufipes. The sequence continues at coordinate 582,938 of OZ010630.1, forward strand.
GCCGGGTCAGACCGCATCCGCAGCCTTCTTTTCGCTCGCGGGTACACGCACGGAAGTAGGTTAAGAACGGAGCGGCGAGAGTCTTTCTCGTCTGGATTTGCGGCGAATTCCCGTGGACTCCGGTGTGTATGCGCCGGGCGATAATAAATCTACCCCACTAAAGTAATGCGAGAGCCGTGTAACTCGCGCCGTTCCATTCAAACGCGTCGCCTTTACAGCGCTTCGCGGGGTGGTAATGGCCCTGGGGCTACGAGTGTGTACCCACATTTCAAGCTTGTTCGTTCGCGCGCGCTTCGTTCCATTCGCAACTCTATATGAGACTCTCGAGAAGGCGCGCGCGCACTGTTTCTCTCTCGCCGCCCCGTCGACTTCTTCTTTCGTCGCGTTCTTCGTGCCCCGCGGATTTATACACCATCCCCCTAGCTCCACTCTGTTCTCTGATGGTCCTGGAGTGGTAGGTGCGAGCGGCGTGGACGCTCCACCGCTCGGTCTACGTGCTTAACCTGAACACAAGGGTGAGAGGACTGCGCACACGTCCGGCGGAAAAAGCCTCTCATAAGTTATTTATGATGTCGACTCGTTTGTGAATAAAGATTATTCATCAGTGCGTAGGATTCGTCATTCGAGTCATTGGAAGAAACATCAGTGAGTGGCTTAAACAAATGAGTTACATGGCGAAAAGGACCATTTGGCCATTTATCGGCACGATGTCGCAAATGTATTGAGATGACAAAATAATTTCACGCAAAAACACGATAAAATAACGCAACGTTGAAATAACCCACACCAAAATAACACTCGGAACATTTTTTTTACTTTCCTATTCTTGACTCTTTCTTCACTTTACTTATTACTCTTTTTTTACTCTTTACTCTTAATACATAATTTATTTTTTGTGAAGTGGGGTAATTAAGACTGTGTTATTCTGACGTGTATTTTGTTGTTGAATGATTCTGTCATTGAACCGTCGCAAATAACTGCGGTCTATTTACCACGATTCAGTGCTCCATAGTCGAAGCAAGATCATGTGTCACAGAAAATAAGTACTGATGTGATAACAAACGCGATGATTCGTTTTGAAGCCTAAGATCCACTCTTACAGCGCTCACTTCACGCTGTTCTCCGACGGTCCTTGACTTGTAAGCGGGCAACGTGAAAGCTCTAGTACTAGGTCTACATGCTAGCAGCCTGAGCAAAAGCACGAGAGGGCAGCACACACGTCCGGCGGAAAAAGGCTCTCGGTTATTCATAAACGAGTCGCGAAAGCGCGCGCGGGCTTTGTCCGGTATGTTGACCGGCGCGGATTAGCAGGCTCGACCCGCTTAAACCCACTTTCATATCCGCCGGCAACGCCCTTTCGCGAGCGCGAAGAAGGTAATAACGCAGAGATTAACGACCCTGCTGCGAGCTGCTATTGCTGCTGCCGCTGTATTGCTGCTGCCGCTATGCTGCTGTCGCTGCTGCTGCTGCTGCTCCAGCAGTCCCTCCCCCCCCCCCCCCCCCCCGCCGCAAACCCCTGAAAAATGACGCGTCTCTTCGGGACATTTTTAAGGCACTCACTTGAACGTCGCGCTTCGTACGGTTTGAATGTCGCGCCTCGCGTTCCGTGTTCCGTCGCATCGGACATTATTTATATTTTAAATTAGACGTAAAATATTCTCGTTTCGGGGATTAACGAATCGTCTAGAAACTCGACGTTTTAGGCCTCGACCTCGTGTGAATTTCTGTCCTCGCTTCGCTCGGGCATCAAACTTCACACTCGGTGAAAAATTACACTTTCCTCCCTTGTAACGTAATGTACTATTCCGGGGGAGATTTTGTCCGGGACAGATTTTGTGTGGAGAAATTTTGTCCGGGGGGGATTTTTTCCGAGAAGATTTTTTCCAGAGAAATTTAGTCCTAGAACCACGGACCGAAGTCTATGTCCTTTTTTCGACCTTGATTAATTTATTTCAATTTTTTAAACTAATTTGAGTATTTATGAGTTCTGTCAGTTATATAATAAAATGCCGGGCTTAATCCAATGTCTAAGGATCGACCCGCGACGAGTTCGTATGGAACGCCCCGTATATTTATGTATATAAACGTGCACACGCGATACGACGTCCCACCACGGCAACGAAAATAAATTTTTCTGCTGCACGAGACGCCCTTTGCGCGCTATCGCAGCGATGCATTATTAATCTCGCTCTCCTATCTTCCGGAGATATGCTCCGTGGGTGCTGTGTGCGTGCGTCGTCCGCTTCCATCTGAGCAACGTACTACAGTCAGGGGGATGATTTTTTTCTGCTCGGATAACGAATACATTTCCCGTTGTGTATATCGCTTCACGCTCGTGAGATAAATATTCATTATAATTTCGATGCTCTCATTGAGAGCCTCGAGCCTTGCCTGCCCTCGCGCGGCCGACTCACGAATCCAGCAGCACCCTTATCGCGGAGTAATGCAGTGCGCGCCCGCTTCGAGCGGAAACGCTCGGGCGTCGGCCGTGCTCCGAATTAAACGAATTTCGTAAGAGTGGGTTACCAGCGGGGAATGAAAAATGTACCCGGACTGGGAAGCGGTTGAATGAAATGAGGAGTGTGAAAAGTCTCCGTCGGGCGATAATATTAATAGCAGATCGGAGGAGAGATTCAATTATATTTTCGATCGCGCGTCCCCTTTGCTAATTCGTGCGGTTTTTAGAGCTCGAGCGAGGTCACGGAATAATCGAGACCTTCAACGATCCAATTATTATAGACTTAACCGGAAAACAGGTTCATCGTTTATCAGTTTTACAATGAAAATGTTTCGACATGAATAATGTTACATCTAACTTAAAGCATAACTACTGCAAGGGGTAAGTTCCCATACGCAATGTTTCACATAAACCCTATACCAAAACATTTCACATAAATCATCACATGAATTGATCAAACACTACAATAAATTTACGTATTTACCAACGAAATTTTTTTTTATTAAATCATACAAAGGACGTTTATTCCCCAAATCTGGCTACAGTACCGAGAATTGGAATTGCAACTGGAGAAAATGTCCCGTATTTTATATCATTTCTACCGCACGTTCTCTCGCCGGAACGTTCGATAATGAAACGGGCACGTCGACGCTCGAACAAACGAAAATTCGAGTAAAATAGCCGCGGCCCGTTGTACCGTGGAATATACAATCGGCTTGCTAAAAATAATTACATGCACATTATATGAATAAACATTGGGAATTTTCGACGACTCTGCACTTCGATAGCGACACCGAGCGCGCAGAAACGCCCACTCTGCCCCCCTCCCCCGCCCTATCAGTAGACCAGTAGACTTCTATTAGCCCGATGTTTGGGGCGCATGTAGTATGTATGCCAGGAAAATTGTGATCTGGCGTCCGGGTGGGAGGCCGTCCGACCGGCCGGCCTCGGTAGTAGATATTACGTCGGCACGTGAGTCCAGGTGGATACGTGCCGATACGACTGGTGCGTATAATAACGCTCGCACGAGCCGCAGAAGCTCGCTCGGGGATAAACAATTTATATGTACACATTACACACGTGTGTACATGACGACTACACCGCGCGAGGAAGCGCAACCCACCGCTCTTCGGCGTTGTGTGCGCCGCCTCGCTCGCCTATATATCTCGGTGTCATTTTAATTCGTACACCCGGAATATTTTACCATCGCATTTCCATCCGCATTACAGCATCGGCGCGATGTAATCTCGTCGATATTTTCCGTCGCGTTCGCGACTGCCTGTTTTACCTTCCATTTTAATTATTTTCACGTGGAAACTAGATATCCGCGCTTGCGTGCGCGAATGCCGAAACTCGCGGAGGCACGACGAGTCATGCAAACGCATTGCTCGTGTGCCCGCAATTCTAAATCTTGTAATACACTTTATGGAATTCTTAATAATATTAGGTATAGCATTTTTATCAATTTTATGATGGATGAAGCTACGAATATCAAATGGATAGACGAAACTGTATTCGAGGGAATTCAAATTGAGATTAAAGTGTATTAGGAATTATTAATTATTTTCCCAATTTTTTGTTGTATGTTGTTGTCATTTTTGCAGGCCGCTGTTTCTTTTAATTTTATTATGCACTCATTCGAAAATATAAATTTTCGTGTTGACATCATGAGGAAACGTTGCGCTGCTGAATCGCACCAGGAGCAGCAACGTTATAAATATCAAAGTAAAGACTGAGAAGTTGCTCAACACTCTTTGCTGGTTCGGCCGTGCAGCTCTTTCCCCGCGCGCGTACTGATGATGAACGGAGTGCGCGTTTACGGGTTTGTATCCCCGCAATGTATGGCCTCCGCCACCCAAGGAGATTCGCGGTGCGGTGGAGAAACTTTCGTTCAAAAACGAGAGTTTCACCTCTAGGGATGGTGGTGGTCTCGTGTACGTGCTAACGGATTATCCAGTGTGGACGAAGAGGGAAGCCGAGCACCGAGCGCGATATCGTTTCGCCCGCAGTGAGAAACGCGCCGGAGAAATGTTGACGTAATTTAGTTGGTCGAGGGATGCAGAGCCTTCTTTCCCCGACACCCCGCCGATCGTCAGTCGAACTTACGACCGTTTTCCAGTTACCCCTATTCCCGCCCTCAACAGGGAGGTCCAACCCTCCAGAAAGGATCGGGACTCTCGAGCGCCGGATTTGAATATCGATGCTACGTTCCTACCTTGCTGCTCTGCCGCCCGAGTAATATCGTTTTGGGCATCTTAAACGTTATACGAGGGCCGTCGCCCCATCAGGGATAACTCGAGCGCAAACGTTGCGTACACTGAATACATATATATAATTCAGGGACCCATCCATTCAACGTCGAAACCGTCATTTGTTGCGGTGCAACAAATTACAAAAGTTACAAGTTTTACAGCAGTAGCTAAAAACTTACAGATTCGAAAATATGAATTCCTGTGTGCGCATCACAAAGAGCAAAGTTCATGGAAATTCGGGCAAGCACGGTGAAAATCTAGTGCGTTATTTACGTGGTTTGGAGCGAAATTAATCTTGGTATGCATCGGTGATCTATACGCTCGTCTTTAATTTGGTACCTAAATTATAATTGTCGTTTATCTGAGAATTGGACGATTCGTCAATTTTTATCCCAACTGAAAGGACCACCATATATGGTGAACCTTTCAGCTCCGCTAAAAGTAATTAGATCATAAGGAGATCAAGGTGGTGCTTCGTGACACTGCTACCATTTTTCCACCTTCGTACGTAGTCAAAGCTACTTTCGTTCGAGAGTAAACGAGAGTAGTGTTCGGCGTGTGGACTTTACTTGATGTTCAGCAGTGTCTGCTTTAGCGGCAGGAGAGGCGAGCTGTATGATCTTGGCATCGATGTTGGTCGTGGTTTATTTACAGTGTGCATGTATGGTTAGCTAGCCGTCACGGCGTTAGATGGAGAGAGTGAAGTGCATACCGGCTAGATTTTAAATTTGTTGAGTAAACATCTCTGGGCCAGCGCAGCACTCTTCTAGGGATCACACATACAGGATATAGGCACCTTATATATTCCGTTTTGTTGGTCTGATGTCTTTACCTTGCAACGGTAGCATGAGCGGCAACTTTATCGGATAAATTGCCGTGAACCGGATGCCGTTTTGCCGTTTTGCTGTGTGCGTGTGTGTCTGTTAGTGCGATGAGCGGCCGTGACAGGTCCGCAAGAGCATTGCCGCCGTCGTTGCCTTTGCTTCAGTTCAGCGTCATCCACTCAGAATCCCTCTTTCGTGCTGGTTGAGAGAGCGTGTTTACCGTGAAAAGATTTCAACGCTCACCTCTAGACCTCTAACGTCGTAGCTACAGCCCTATACTTACCGACATCGTCACTCTTGAATAGATATATGCTATATACATATAGAGTGAAAGCACGGTCTGACGGTTACAGTGCAGAATACGTTCAAGGTGAGGCGGCTGCGGATTTGACGAGCGCAAAGTTACTCGCACTTTATAGGCCCACGCTCATACACGCTAGCCTTTGCATTGCACCTCTCGCTTTGCATCGTCTTTTCTATAAAAAGTGTCGGATATAAAGAATTTACGCACAAAAACGGGTTTTCCTTTGGAAAGGGGGTGAAAAGATTAAAATGCTTTCCTAACAAAATGCAGAACATTTATTTCTTTTTTCACTTAATTTTTATTTTGTTATTTTTTTGTAAACCTGATGAGAAAAGCATATTTTCACAGACCTAGCAGATGTTTAATTTTTTGCAAATAGAGAAAATTACGGAATACTGCATCAATCAATATTAAGATTAATGCAATAGATTTTACACCCTTTAAATCTAAACCGAGGTATGGGGTAGACCCAATTGTGACTTCGTTAATTCACTACATAGTTCTCTTGTCGCGAATGCAATACAAGTCATTGGGTATTAAATGCTGTTTTAGTAGCAGTAGCAATGTTTTTATTGCGTCACGTATTGCAATTGTTTATTTTCGAAGATGTGTGTATTTGTGTTTGCGTATGTTTGCGTGAGCGAAAGGCCATCGACCAGAGTCCTGCAGTCCGCAGTTTTAATATATCCACGACCATATTCTATGAGGAATGTTATCTTTACTCGTTGCGGTGAGTGCTGCTGCCAGAATGCTCTGCCAAAATGAGACATCTGCTCGGTTCCTCTAAATAACAACTACGCTCCGAGGGGCCCGTCTTGACAAATGTAATATGCCGACTTAATCGCGATACAAGCTGTTCAGCCTTATTTACGAGTAGTCGCCGGTTGCCAAGCGGAGTAACACTCAACGCTGATTCCTTCGGGTACCATTAGCCCACCCCCGCAATGAGTTTGTGCCGCGATCACGCAGTGCTCAGCATCCTGTTCTGCCTCTTTCTCCACGTTGATAAAGTACCGCATTAATTAAATTGAAAGGGAAACGTTGCTATTCGGGACTTCTGGATTTTACAGCATTCTACACATTCGTGCTGTCATTTCTGCATTTAAAAAATCTGTACAATCGCGTTGACGACACGTGAAGATTCTTTGCGAAAGGTTTGTCGTTGCGTACTGCTCAATATCAATTCAATTAACATTTTGTCGTGACTTTTTAATTTCTGGTTCGGAATTGATTGATATTCTGAAGAAGAGTATATAAATAATATTAAATTTCTCTTCTATCGAAGCGTCCCACATTTTATATAAAACGTGATGTGACTACGCTCAGCATTGTGCCGCCACTAGTAAAGCCGTAACGTCTATCCATTTCGTGCCATCGAATAATTCGTCCATGAATCCTCACCGCAATCACAATTCGATGGAATCTACATTTGTAGTAATAATTGGTGACAGATGGAATCCTGCTAACGTTGCGAAAAAAGGTTTGTCGAGCTCGTGCCAATCGGATAAGTGCACGCGGTACTGCTGCGAGGACAGTGATACAATTTTTTCTCTCGTATTCGCGGGAACGTGCGGTAAAAAGCTTTTGAGTATGTTAGAAGGAGAGTCGTGTTGAAGGTTCTGGGTGCGGTCTGGCCGAGGGTACCACAGGATGGCGCGGAGCCCATTGGCGAGGATACACCCGGCTGCAGATCCGCTATGCTTCTGCCGTTTGTCATTACGGCTCGCCACATTTTATTTATAATAATTGGTTAGAAACAGTTACGCGGTTCTCGCTCTGGTGGGTAGGATACGTTAAATTTATGAAGTCGGGCTGGCAGGCCGGCTACGGCGAACCCCGATGGTCGAGAGATATTCCAGGGTGTCTTGGTCTTTTGGAGGCCGTCCAGATGCGGCTGAAGGCGGCACGCAGCCCCCGGCGCCCGAGCTACAAGGGGTTGGCCATCTTACCACAAAGAGACAGATCGCGCTCGCTGCCATAGCGGGCATAACCCGAATGATAAACGAGCGGGATGTTGCTGTATAATCATTCCGAGGGTTATGCTGGCGGCTTGAGGGTTTCCCAAGTCCTCTTGCCCCTCCCCCCACGAGCGTTGCAAAACGTAAGATTCTCGGGAAAACTCCGGACAGATCAAATTCTTCGTTGGTTACTCCTCATGCGGTCTTGGAAGTATAGTCAGTCGGCAGTTGTCACAGCTATGCCGTATAATACGACAAATTCGTACTTTATTCAAAATTTTGCTCGATTTTAATTCGGACGCGATAACTTCCATAAATATTTATATATACATTTTTATAGAACACGAAGTGTAATCGTTGGGCTCAGGAGTCATTACCGTGAAAAATAAAATTAGTCTAAAAAGCAATATGCCTTATCTTTCGACCTTTGGTTAAGACTAGTAGTACAGAAAAGTAATAATAATAGTCAGTTGGTCCAACGAATAAGAGAATTTACTCAACTACTTTTAGCTTGCTGGTGTCGCTAAGCAAGTCTCGGCGTCTCACTATTTTTCTCATGCGGCATGTAAACCAAAGTATTTACTAAATTACTGTCTTTGAAGTTAACTATAGCATTTCATAGGTGTAACACGTGACGCGACATTCGCACTCCGCGAGCGCATGCATGATCCCGTGCATACATCGCCAACCGAGCCAGGGTGCGTCGTAATCGACAACTTATTGGCCTCGGGCGATCGTGCCGCTTCCGAAGACACTATACGATTCCCACCGGAGTCTTTGAGCGCAAGTGCAGGAATAAGAAAAACGATCGAACGGTTTCTCGAGCGCCAAGAGCGCAAGGGTGAAAAGTAAAAAAAAAATACGAAGGAATCCAAGACGGACGACGTCACTCCCTCTCGGGGGTATAACTGTGCGACTCCCGGTTTGGCTCCAGCCACATCTATCCCCCGGAAACTCTCTCGCTTTCCACGTGCATTACCAATGTAAATCCCGAAGTTCACCCCCCTCCCCCCACTGTACCATCCGCCTTCACACCGCCCCCATTCTCTAGCTCCGGTCTCGTGACTTTTTGTCAAGCGAATTTTCGCAAATCGCTTCAGATACGTATACGAGCCAAATCTAGACGCCTTGGGTCCCCTGTCAACCAGAGCTGAGCAACACCTTAAGTTTTTTGGTACTTAAAGTACGTGTTTTAAGTACTAACATACTTTTCACTACTGTAAGTACTTTCGCAAAGTACAAATAGTTTTCCAGTTCACGTGAAAAATATGTTCAGGTTATTAGCTTATGTTGGAAAATTGATGCAATATATATCCTATAGCTACGGAAATATCACTCGTTGTAAACAGTTGTAGCCTGGTTCTAGATGCTCAATAGAGGAGCAACGCTGCCAGAGCTCGGCCAGTTATATTATACGGTATTTATAAACACGGATAGCTTTTCCTTTATTTCGACCGTATTAGTGCAAATATAATCCTATCTATTATTTATTGTGCGTGCTGCACATAAAGCAAAAATACTTGAAACGTACTAAAATCATAGCAAATAATAGAAAATGCACGAAGAAGCACATGACATGGATTCCTAAAAAGTACTATTAAACGTGCTTGTTTAAAGTACGTTGCAAGCGTTTTAAGTGCGAAAAATACTTTGGTAGTTCAAGTACCTGAAGAACTTTGTACTTTGTACTTAGACATATTTTCGATAGCTTGCCCAGCTCTGGTCTACACACGTTGGGTCCCCTGTCGACTCTCAGACAGCGGCTGGAAGTCTGTCTCCGCGTGTGTGACGCAGGGCACGACACTTGGCCCATCGAGTTTAAGGGGCAGGGGGGAGTAATTCGGTGAAAAAAATACCCTTTTTCAACAATCTGTTCACAAGATACGGGAAGTGTATTTTTTATTTAATGACTACAGTATTGTAGGGTGATTTTTCAATAATATTTTCTAAAAATTTCAGCGGAAAATATTTAAAACTAAGCCATTGACAGCAAATCTTCGGATACGTCTAAAAAAAAAAGTTGTTTTGCGGTGACGGTTGGAAGTCATCACTCGATCATCCGACATAAAAAAATCAAATTGATTTTATTAATTTATAAGCTTCCCCAGGTACTGCTGTCGAGTTTTTTTTTTTAGTTTTCAATTTTTGATAATACTGCAAAGTCAAAAACGCGATTTTCGCTTAAAAAATGGGTAAATTTGTTATTGTATTGAGAAAGAGAGTACCAAGTTTGACTTTGATAACGTGAAGTGTGGGAAAATCGCTTTAAAGTGAATACTTATATACGCAGCGAGCCCCAGATGGTTAAAATTCCATATCTCCGTTAGTTTTGCTCCAATTGCTCTAAAATGTTCATACAACATTCTTGAGTTGTTGTGCATTCATAAAATAAAACAAAATAAAATGTGAAAAAAAAGTTTCAAGACCATACCCCCCTTAACGCCAGCGCGAGCTCAGAGGGTCGAACGAGCATTCGCATAATTTCTCGCAACTTGATGCCAGGCCGTTCCTCACCGGACCTCGGCGACGAGCAGGCATCCACTGCGCCCCGCACTGAGCCAGCGAGGCAGCTCGAGGAGAACAGCCCTCTGCGCCCGCGCCATTCTCCATGCGCGTCTCCGACCGCTGCCACCAACGTCGAGCGACTAAGCCCCCGCGCGCGCGTCAAGAGCCCCGCGTTATTGCTGATCCCGAAGATTTATGTCGGACCTCCCGCACACATGGCGCTTTAATTATATGTGCCACGAAACGAATTGGCGAATATTTTATGCACCGGTACTTACATGGGCGCGTCACGAACCTAACAAATTTATTATTCCTATGTACACCCGAAAGGCTTGTTTATCCGTTGTGTATATCGACTGTATCAACGATGCGTCGTTGTTGTTTGGTTGCTTGGTGCGTTGTGTATATCGACTGTATCAACGATGCGTCATTGTTGCTTGGTGTTCAAGGCACGGGTTTACGAACCTCCACCGTTTTGTTTTGTAAATATTTGTCACATGGTTGCCTTTACTGTTGCTATTTTTTATTAAGAGACGCGATGGCGTCTCGAGGTAAGTGTACAGTTGCCTGCCTTACCGACGGAGGCGAGACCAGGCGCTCCAAGCCCTACAAGGGGTAGCGTCACTACCCCCACAGCCCTCAAATTTGTTAAACCTGTTTTTCCACAATGGGTCGACGGATCGGGTACAAATGTTGAGGTCGGTTAAAACTAAAGTGGCAACTATCGAGTATTACTTTATTGCAACTATTTTATGGTTATTGAAAATATACTATACATTCATTCCATAATTTATAAATATATAAATTACGGGATGAATGAACACACAAAACCTGTCACTTTGTAGTTTCCAATAACAGATTTTTGACCGAGTGTAATGGGCGTGGAATTGGTTGACGGGCAGATTACATACTGCATGTTTGCGCGTCTCCTGTGTGCGAACGATTAATATTCATTCGCTGTGACAAGCAGATTAACGAGAAGTGGATCGAGATGTGGCATATTGAGCAAACAACCGTGGGAGCCATGAGGCGCAACCAGCGACGCTAGGAGGGTGCTTATCGTGTCTCGATCATGTATTTAGGCGAATGATGAAACACCGAGACGTTCGTGTCACTCAGTGTTTCCTGGTCAGCCTCCCGACGCCGTCTAGACGGTTTCTGCGGCCCGAAATGCCGCGTTGCGGGGCTGGCGTCGGTTACTCTATTAATTTGTCATGCCGGGAGGGTCGCCGCTCTCTGCCTGGCTACGTCTCAGTCTCGACGTATTCCCCGATATTCCGCCGAGATGATCCGCCCGCTATAGCCGTAAGATACAATTCGTAAGATTCAATATTGTGGGAACGTGAGCGGAATACACGGAACACGATTGAGTCTCGGCTCGGGATTCGTTATACGCGGAAATTTGTTCGTCGTTTTTTTTGTCGAGGCATCGTGATCACGATGAGGTTCTGATTTAATTCCGAGCGACTAACGGAGGCGGGAGCGAAGCGAAAATGCGAAAATATACCGTGGCTAAGGGTGCGCTGAGAGGTCGATGAGAATAGTTGATAATTTTCTCGCGGGCGTCACGAGGGTCGCGACAGACAGCGCTGGGTAATAAGATTTCACTTGGCACCGCGAGGGTCACGGGCACAACGATGAATGTCCCCGCGGAATATACATATCCGCCGTGACGAAATTTCATTAGAAACAGTAGAATTTCACAGAAGTGGAAGTCGATATCGAACCAAAAGAATATTAACCTCTTTCATGTTATAACAAAGTAAACGGCCATTTTTTTTTAAACTAGTACCTTCCTGGGAACACTGGCCAATCCATGGGCTTCCCACGAAATCCAGTCTACCCGTATACGGTTAAGAAACATACCATTCCAATTTTATTATATCGATATTGAACTGCTTAAATAGAGCTAACGATACATTACACGACATGAGAAATTGTTCCTACACAATTTCCATGTTGAAAATCTTAATATATTTTTCTAAACCGAATTTTCGTTAATGGGACATTTAGTCATACTCCTGCTGACAAAAAATGCAATTGCAACTTTCTGCACACTCGATTTATGTTCCTGAAAATATTACAAGAGCATGTCAGGTTTTGAAACGTTCACTTATGAGGTACTTTACTGTACAAGTGAACGATGAAAACGCGGAGCACGGAGGAGCACAGTGTTGTGGGAGAACAGAGTTAGAGACGTTGGCTGGGAGTATTCGAGCGAGCGGGAAAAGGGTACGAAAAGGACGAATGGAAACTGGGTGCCAGGCATTAATACACCTCGTCGTGACTACAGCGGCGAGAACGTGAACGCGCTTCCATGAATATGTAAAACTGTTTTGTGACGAGGTTGACGAGAGCTGCGTGTCCCTTCTGTTGGTATGCGGAGGCGGGAAAGTAACGTCATTTCACGGCATGAAACACGGCCTCAGGGTTAACCGCTACTTCAGTGTCATTTCGCAACTTCCTACTATCAGTCACCGAGACAATTGCACGGTTTTCGATTATTGCGTCCAGGGAGCAAAGACCTGCAGAGCTAACCACCTTTATGGCTATTTTGATGTACGAATGTTCGTTAATTTCTTTTATAATTAATACACTATATACTATTGAACATAAATGAACTTAATCGGACGGTATGAAGATGCATGTTCAATTTTTACGCAAAGTCTTCTAAAAACCTCTTGTTAGTTCACTTTTACTTGTTACTCGATATTTTTCATAAAGATTGTGCAGATTTTGCGTGTACTTAAAACGCGATATTTCAATATACTGATACCGATAAATTAATTATTTCAATGATAACAAAAACGTGTCTATGTGAATGTAGCAAACGGTTCTCATGTATGATGATTCGATTGGTATGTTATTCTTCGTGACAAAATCAGAGGAGGATGTCTTATAATTTATTCAACTGTAACGTTGTATTTGAATATGTTTATCATCCACCCGTTCTTGACAGCCAATTTCTTTTTTTTGTTTCAGGTAAGTTGAGCACAGCACGAGACGAAGGGAAAGAGACGGAGTGGAATATCGTTGGCGCGAGTCGTGCCGGCGAGCATTCTTATCGGCAAGAGGGAGGTTCGCGGGCGTTTCGCATAATAATACCGATCACATCAAACATCACTCGCTGTGGCTTCGTGCCAGCGAGTCGAGGGAGGCGTTACCCGCGACGTTTATCAATCTTTAAGCGACGGGAATCACAAAGAAGCGCGGGAGTCTCTTAATCATCTCGAAGGATGGTACTTCGGCCATTGTTCGGCTATAACGATTTTCAAGGCCTTTACTGGCGGCCGTCAATCTTTTTTCAGGTTCCATTCATCGTTTCTCTAAGATTAAAAAAATGGACTGCATTATTCAGATATAAATGATCACAAAATTCGTAAGTCTTTCGTTGGATCCTTGACGTGACCGTCGAGGAATTAATGTGGTGGCCGTCAATAATTTCCCTCGACAAAATCCCCGCGAACAAAATTTTCAAAATAACCGAAGTAGTGAACGGCGACGTGTCGATACGTGACGCATTCAGACACTCTCTTGTCGGTATGTATATGTAGCTACGCTGTGATGTATACAACGACGTCATCCGAACTCCGAAATCCGATTTGGGACCAGCGAGCATTCTGTTTCGACCTCACACCGCGGCCAATCAAACTTTGATATTCAGTTCTGTTACTTATATTGTAAAGACATCGAAGAAAACAATATATTTGTTTTCCATGTTATTGGATAGGCAAAATTGATGGGTTACTGCAACCACGCTCTTACAGAAGATGATCCACGCGTACATACATATTCGCTACGCGTGCAGGAAAGCAAATCCTGCTTACTTGTACTGTCATGCTCGGAACTAAATTTTCCGACTCCAAAAATCCTTCGCCGCAAAATCCGCTCCTTGATCGGTTTAATTATTATTTGTGGCGCCAACCACCCTTTCGCCACGTAACCCGATCGGCTTCGAGACAAAAAAAACAAGAAAAAACATTCTCTTTGCACCGTTAGCAAGCAGCCTAGGAAAGAAGATAGAGGGGCGGTCCAGGAACTTGACAATTTCGATGGACGTCTAATAAATCAAACAAAATAAACACTACACAAAATCCGGATAAAAATCAGAATTCAATTTATTATCGAACGACGCGTTAAATTCACGAATACCAAAATGAAAAATTAGAGATACTGAAATCGTCGAAAGCTTCTCAATTCACTACCGCAATTCCCCAATCGCGGTAAAAAAAATTACCAAACAATTTGCGGATTCCTGGATGTACAAAAAAATAATACGCGAGATCCAACGAAGGCATGATGGGGGCGACAGCGTAGCGAAATCCGTCTGCGACTAGAATTTATTTATCACAAACACACAAATTCTCCGAAAAGTCTGTTGCAGCCGTGGATAAGGAAACACGCGACGGACGTCAGTGCACTTCGATATGGCCGGGTAACAATTTTGATTAAGATTTGGCACCCCGATTAATAATTACGGCACTGGAGACTAGAATCCGTCACGAAGCTGTGAAGCGACCCTTTCGAATCCCCGGAACGCAGCCAACGATATGACCACGGTTATGTTATTCATTTCCCGGAACAAAATACTACTTTCCCTCGATAACAGCGTTGCGCGAATCTCACCGATAAGGCCGTTGATAATGTCCCGGGCCGGAATCACACAAATCCATCTCGCCTGACCACCATCACTAGGGCTAAATGCCCGCTGTGATGCTCCACTGCAAAACGCTCGCAAATCTTCTTGCGCTCGTTGGTTAGTCGAAACTTCCCGAAAGTCTCCAGGAATTTTTTCGCGGCTCGCCAATTGCGTTACACGCGCGCTGGACGTTACCGGTGGGCTATTCTTCTCAAAATATTTGCCAATAAATATCCCCGGAATAAATTCCGGGATCCTCTCACCTCGCCAGCTCAGATTTCCGTTATAAAAACAAAAAACATCCGGGCATTCGAAAGAATCGCGTTTATTTTTTGGATCCAATGGAATCGGGTCTGTGATCAGGCGCGGTGGGCTTTGTAGCACCAAAAGGCGGCTATACGAGCCTCATGGTAACGCAACTGAAAAAGGAACGTTACAGTACTCAGTCAAATACACGAGAGAATATTTCCAACAGAAGTAAATATTTCTAGACAAGCTGATTAAAGGTGAGTCAAACAAAAACGGGTACCGTTATCTGATTCCAATCATATAAAAAATCTTTTAAACAAAGAATTCTTTGTAACAAAGAAATCACAAACAAAAAATGCCATGCAAGAAAAAATCGTTCAAAAATATTAAACCAAATCTAATATATCAATCAAGTAATCGAATAAAAACCGTGCAGTTATCTGAATAACCGTACTGTCATTTTCTTCTGCGTTTGTCTCGAACTAATACATTTTGATACAAGTGCGAAACGTGACTTGATTGAAGGCGAGTACGATGTTTTCAGCACGTACAGTAAATTATAACGGCAAGCCACGATGCTATTTTCATAACAATTGTAATATCCTTCTTTGAAAATGAAAAATTCGTCTCGTATTCTTTCGCGCGATAATGAGCACTTGACAAAGTGTGTGAAAGTCATTCGTGAGATCCTGGACATGAAAATCGCGCGAGCTACGCGGTTCACACGTGACGGTTCGAACGAAGTCTCTGGTACGTTGGCCAGAGACGAGTCGTACAAATGGAGAATGGGCCGGGATGGGAGGTAGGTAGGTAGTACGTGTGCAGACGCCGTAAACTCTGACGCTTTATTCCGTACAGGGGTAAAAGGTGCTCGGCAGTGGCACGGTGTTCCGTGATCGTTAATTTCACTCGTGGAGAAATACCGAGGTCGTTGCTGGCAAAAAACCGTGCGGGTGGTTCGGTTTTTCCTTTGGCCTTTCTCTGCGCCGGAGTGAGCGCACGCCCCAAGCGATTTTCGACGAAAAAGCGAGTATTTTGCTGCATATGCGATGTGGAACACTACGTGGACCGTTACAGGGGAAGCTTCGCTATTTAACTGATTTGTACTTGGCGACGAGTCGTTGAATAATCCATTTACTTCGATTTTTGGTATAATTTTGCGATCTACCTCTGCGAAATAGTTTATCTTTGTGTACTAAATTTGATTGTATTTATGAGGGTATATACAGAGATACAAATCTTCATATGTGTATCAAATCAGAAAATTGTTTGTTAAAGTTGTCTTCATACGTTATAATTTTATCGATATATTCGCACTGCTGCAAATTAGCCGATCAATTAATTTTGCGATTTAACGCTTCAGCATTGTGCTCCGCGGAAATAATCGCAAAGGTAGATGCGGCGCTCGCAGCAGTCGGCAAATAAAATCACTTGGAATTCAGTACAAATTTTAATTTACGATCAGTCTTGCGGTTACCGCAGCGCTACCAGTGTTCACTTCACCCCGCGGTAATATCCCAACCTCCGTGCGCCTATAGTAAAACATGCCGCAGCCCTATCTCATTCTCCGCGCGTCCTCCCTACCCGCGGCGCGCACTGAGGGAGGCCGAATGCCCATTCGTTGTAACGGCTTTGTTTCATTTAACAAACCGAGCGTCGGGCGTTTCAGCCCCCCTCCCCCCTCCCCCTACAGGGGTGCCCAATCGTCGTTTTCCCCTTCAGCGGAACCACGCCGCCCTCTAACCCGTTTTCCCTCTCCCCTTCCTCCCCCCTCCCCCCACCCGCGCGCATTCGACACAGCAGTTCGTTTAAAAGCCGGCTTTATTACTGATTACAAGAAAAATTGATGTCCACCGGTTAATGAAGCCTCGTTCAAAGTAATTGAGATGCGTGCGGAGCGCGATTGGCCCCGATATTGCCAAGCGCGCGCTACAGAGCTTTTCGATGCCCTCTCGCGTTTTGTATATATCTATAACGAGAAAACAATCGTGAAACGAGGGTAGCGTTCCGAGGTTCCGCGGTAGTAGGGGCTGCTGCTGCTGCAATATATACGGTAAAATGCGGGCACGATGGTTTCACCTGCAACATACACACAACATTAACCCGTGGAGGAGGCTCAGATACAACGACTTTGGCATAGTGTGGCCGCTCCACAGCTAGACGGGATTGTAAACAGGAGTTGTTAAAGTCCGAGCATATAAAGCAACCGGCCGTCGGCGTTCTTGTTTCCAAACAATGAGAATAATAAGAAACTTTTAATTAAAACCACGGCGGAAGAGCGAGAGAGCCCGAGGTAGGCAATCAAGGGACGAAACATTTCGAGAAGAAATACGAGTCTTTGCCGGAATTCTTTTATTCCTCTATCGTTCGCGTCTCTGCAACAAAGGAGGCCGGGGCAGTTTGGCATACGATGAAAGTTCCCTCAATGCGATTTACAATACGCCCCTCTATAGCGCTATCCTTTTTTAAGGTCGAGTCAGGGGCCTCGAAATAATTTGAAAACAAATTGGTATTGTCTGCAATTGAAACGCGAAATAGATCAGGATTAAACTTTTTATTTTTTTAAGCGTAATGAAAATTAAACTGTAATGAAACGTATAAAGTAAAGAGAGGTTGCCAACAGAAAAGTAACAGAATATTATAATGCAAACGCTACTATTAGTCTATACTGCGACTTCTATTGAAACGTTTTCGGACTTTTTTATGACGGGCCTGAGTAAACTGAACTGCGTTCGGATCTGTCTTGTGGCACGGCCAGCTTTTGCGCTCTATCTCAATCGTCGACGTAGCGATCCTGATAGTTTGAATTACCGGAAGTAGAGCAGCCCGTGACGCGCGGTGTTATACGCACAGAGAGAGAGAGAGAGAGAGAGAGAGAGAGAGAGAGAGAGAGAGAGAGAGAGAGAGAGAGAGAGAGAGAGGGAGAGAGAGAGAGAGAGTATTGTGCGTCACACGAACAATCGAGTGAAGTTCACATCTATACCTTCCTCTCCCGCGCAGTCCTTGTTGCCCTTTCCTATCTACTATAAACTACAGGCCTAGCCATACCGCTGCGAATCGCGATGCGCATTTGGCTGGTATTGTACGCGGACCCGTCAACCGCAACTGCGACCCCGAAACGGCGAGTCGCGAACGTGGCGGAACGGCGATCGAGGCGCGGTTCACAGCCTCCACACTCCCTCCCTCTCCCCCCGCTCCTCTCGTCCCTTCGCCACAAACCCACGGCATCAAAAAGCGATGAGAGCGTAGCTGAGCCATTCGCGTGACCCTCGCGAATTTGCACGTACAAACATTTCCCTAATGCAGCTACTCCAGCATCCCTGCAGGCTAACGGGATCACGTGGAGCTCCATATATATATATATATACACACACACACATACATAAATTTAGTATATGTATTGACGTACATACCAAGCTTTTCGTGCGTGGGTGTTGGGCGTAGTCGATCGACGCAACGCGATAATCGGTCCAATAACGTCTATGAGCCGCAGTGATTGACGTTTTAAGCGAATATTCTCGTTATATTTTCCCGTTGGTCTAATATTTTTTATAATGAAGGCATTCTTTTAAACAATCCTACGGACGTCAGAGATCAGCGTTGTAACTATATGTGGCAAAAGTCCATATTGATACGGACTCGCGTGCAAACCTCTGTTTTCAGATCAAATTGTTAGGAGTTCTGTCTTACCGGCACGAGATATATTAATGTGTAGAATTGAAATGTGTTGGAAAGCTTTGTGGTGGATCTGTCGCGATGGATCAAAACGTTCTGTGATACCTCTGATTGAGTTGTGTAATCAACTCTAGATGAGAAATCAAGTCTGTTTACCAAGTAATCTGTACAACCGAAATGTGGTCAAAATCCGTTCAAAGTGTTCGTGTGAAAAGAAATGTGAATAACCGAAACGTGTACGATCGAAATGTTATGGAAAAAGCATGTGAACATTAAAAACGTAAAAGAAAAACAGTGTATAACAGAGTTTGTGATGGAACAAATGTGTTAGATCTGTGCCGTGATAGATGGAATCGTGCGTGAAAAAGGACTGCTGAATCTGCAGCAATAAATGCTTTTTAATTAAGTGAAAATGAGAAGAAAACTGGTGAAATGCAGTACATATAAGATTTAATGTGTGGTAAAAAATGATTATTAGATTGCAATCACCGTTTATAACAAATTAAATGGCGGCTTACACGTCGGATGTTAACAGCTAGTTAACTGCTTGCATGGTTAAGCATTCCCCACTGATCAAAATGATTGATACCCAAATTAATCACTTGAAGCCAATTAAACCAATTTTTTCCCCTATGTACAAGAAAGTAAATCCAACATACCTGAAAACAGTAGGCTGGAATAGAACGGCCAACGCCTGTATCCCTAATCGTATCGACGATTTTAGGGCGCAGTAATTGACACACAGCACATACGTACCGTGGCGATCGAGTTTCGGGACAGCCTGACCATCCAAAATAATGAAGTGTGGAGGTTGTCAGTGTTCGAAGCGTTCGGCTCGCGAGAGCGAGAACGTCGGTAATGTGAATATTTCATTTGACCGAAATGCAACGCACCGATGAGCGCACTGCCACATCGGGCTGCCGAGCGTCACCACCACCGTCACCGCTACCACCACCACCACCACCATCGGCAAACATCGCTACTCGACGCCAGCGGAAATTGTATCAGGTTTTAACTCGTGGCAAGAACCGAATTTGGTGGGAAACGCGGAGCAGCGCGTTACCACCGGCCGTGCAGCTCGCATGCTCGTCTCTGGTCAACCCGAACCTATTCGATCTGTGCCCACTCTTGTGAATCGTTCTGATTTTCAAGCCCTGTTGCCCCGTACTACATTCGTCGACATGTCCCCCCGCGACGCGCTCTGCATAGTCCTCTACATATGTATATTCACACATACTGTCGATGCGTCGAATCGTGAGACAGATGACCTTGGTAAAAATCCAGTTGCTTCCTGGCACTATGCGCTCGGAGGTTTCGAACTTTCGATGAATAAAGAATGACCGCGTTGCTTCTGCTCAGCTCCGCTGGTGCGCATCACTCTCCGTGCTTGTGCAGCACTCACACAGCGAAGTTGACGCTGCGCTCCTGCGGGAAAATCGTCGAAATGGGATTTCTGGAATTCGAGTACCATCGTCTGCGCGACTTCATCTCTCCAGGAAGGTCAGTGAGCTCCCGGGCATGCACAAATCTCGGTTGTCTAATAAGCATGGCGAAATGGCAGCCTCAGTGAAGAGCTTCCTGTACGGGGTAACCGACGCGAGAGCTCACTAATTTTTTGTGAGATGCTTGCTGGGGTTGTAAGTCCCAGTTATACCTTTGGTACGCCGATATTTTTCTCCCGTAACTGCTCCCGACGACGCAGTTGACCCGAGGGGAACGGTGGATTGGTAGTGAATTGGGTTGGAATTTACACTGTCCCTTAACTCACTATATATATATTTTATTTATTTAAAAAACAACAAGAAATATAAACTGTATAAAGTTAAAACAACGGATCTTGGGTGTGTTCGGTCGAGTCAGGGATCAAGACGAGTTCTTGTCCGAGTCGACGTTCACGAAGTGAAAATAAGTCAAAGACTGATGAGAAAATTGGAAAAATGTAGATTCCTGAACCTTCTGCTCCCACCTTTTTGGGAGGAGGAGGAGAGGGTTCAAGACTTGGCGTCGCGTATCCTCATTGGTTGATCGCGACACTTCTTTATTTTGGAAGTCTTGATTGGCTCAAGGGTTGGCGTCCCCCGCAGGTAAGTACTTAGCGTCGCGGCGTACGTGACGTCCTGCGGGTACTCGCGGAAAAAACCCTAACGGTCAATCCGTCATAAAACATTTGGTCGCCAGAGACGACTCATCGGTTTTTCCCAATAATAAACCGATTTAGTCGCCGAGGCAAAATCCTCGGCTTGGTCGATAATAAAACATCTGGCGACCAAAAGTTCCTTCGCGGATTTTCCATTCGAGTATACGAAGGGTTGAGCGTAATAAAAAGGACCTTTGAGGATACGCGATTTTCGGTATACTCGCGACGTGAAATTTGTGTCTTGCGAGATTGAATATTTTATAATAACGCGTATGAACTTAAACTAGCAAACAATAATTAATATAGACTGCATTCCGAGATGCTGGGGATTCAACACTTCCTCTAAGTAAGAGATACTCGAACACTGATGTGTCATGAGAGAATTACATACTGTATCTCTCTATATTATAAAAATATCTCATCGCCGCCACCGCCGCTGTGTAGGATATGTAGGAATTCCATGTCAAAAGCGCCCCTAATCCTGGATTTTTTCTGAGTCCCCTATGGGCCACCAAGCCTAGATTTTTTCCAATTCCCTGATTAAGTCAGTCAGTGTTTTGATATTATTAAGTCAGGTAGAGTGAAGGTAGGTAAGGTTAAATTGTGTAGGGCTAGGGTAAGTAGGATAAGGTTAGGCGAAATATTTCCATAATATAGAGAGATATCTCTATATAGATCTATAGACGGGGGTGACAGGGGGTAGCGCGCGAAGCGCACAGGAGGGAGGGGTGCATCGTACATCGACTGTTTGTCACACAAAAACAAAATATTTGTCTTTGTCTTTGCCCGTGCAAACAAAAAAGTGGTCTAGGGCAGAATGCGGTACGTTCAAATTTTCTCTAATTTTTTTAATATCGATAGTATTGCCTGAACCGGCGTACATTGATTGTTTGGCAGCCGAAATTAGGTCTTTGTGTCTTTTATCGTGATCGATAATGAAAAAGTTGCTTGGGGCAGAACGGGGTACGCTGAAAATGTATTCAATTTTTCAAACATCGACAGTATTACCCCTAGTGGCGTAAATTCACTGTTTGAACGACAATGAGAAAAGAAAAGTCGATTGCAGTAGAACGGGGTACGCTCAAGTTTTTCGACAGTCAACGCGCTGTGCTACGCATGTTCAACACTTTGCGCTTATGTCGAGCTTGACTGATCGTCGTGCGCAGGCGCAAAACTTGACGCGCGAATTCTTCTGCGAAAAAGCTCGGAAAATCTTCTCCGGCAGACGCGCGAAATCTCCCATAAAAAAAGTTCGCAGAATCTTCTGCAAATGATACCCCGTGTCTGTTCTGTGCAGGTCTAGATTCTGATTTCACAGAGGTCTGAATACAGAGCCAATTGTGCGAGAATTGGTCTTATTTTTATGTGCTGGAGCCGATTCAGAACAACGTGTATACACGTGCGATTTATGCAAATAAATTGAATATTTATTGATAACAATTGTGTATCTTATTTTGCACCGACCATTCTATTTTTTACCGTCCCCATTGTCCCCCATGCCTATGATTTTTTTTAACGTCTCCATTTTGCCCCAAGTGTATATATTGTTCGACGTCCTCACTTTGCCCCGTGTTTATAATTTTTTCAACATCCCCATTTTGCCCCGTGTTTATGATTTTTTTTACCGTCCCCATTTTGCCCCGGACTCCCCTATATGGGTAGAATATCTCTCCGCTGCCCCTGCTGCTGTGTAGGATAATCGAGTAGGCCGGGGTCAAATGACACATCCAAGCCGGAGTTATTCTAAGTCCTCCACGGATCCTCATGTCAGGATTTATAATATCGAGGGATATATATTTCATAAAAGTCCTTTACAAGACAGGGCGAAAGGGATGAGGGGGGATTCAAGAAGCGCGTAGGGGGTGAAGTCTTCCTAGTACTGTATAAGGTATCCTGCGCTGTATCTATACATAGTACAAACCAACACTACCCGCATATAGAGCATATAACGGGTAGTGTCGGTTTGATGCTCCACGACAACACGCTGATCCTTCGGTATACGTATAAGGGCGCGACTGTCGCTGCGCGACAGAACCTGTCGGTAACGCAAACGGGGGAAAGCATGCGGGAGTCAATCCACTTATCGGAACGCCTCGGTTCGCTCACCCGCGCCGCCCGCGCCGCTATCGGCCCGATTCACCGGGGGCTTACGCTCGCACCCGTTCTTCGATTCGTATTGTCGTCGAGCGTTACGTCGCTCGGATATCCGACTCACGGCGTATACGGTGGCGATGCAACACATGCGCCACCGACACACGCGTATAATATAACGGCGCATGTACCGCGCGCGCTTTAACGTTACACACCGACCTCGTCTGTGTACAGAAGGACGACGACAACGACGACGACAGCCAATACCGGTTTACTTTACAGCGTAACGCTGAAAATAGAGCCTCCCTGGGAGCAGATACAGCGGGGCAGAGCGAGGCAACATCGACAGCGACCCCTTCGACTTCGAATCTTCCGGCGACGTAACGCAATTTCGTCGGATGTCGCACCACGTTTCCCGGCGTCGATCGATAATTCGATAAATCACCGAGGTCACAACGCCAGGGAGGAGAATTTCGGAACGAATTATCGGTGTTGAGGACGCAGCCGACTTTCCACTGATCCGTTATACGATATTAAGTTTTGCGCTAATCAGCAAAAATATATATGCACATTAACACAATATCGGTTTATTTTATAGAGCAACAGAAAGTCCTTGGATAAAATTAAGTATCTGGCATCAATCAATGCAGATACCATTAATTTTTTCAGACATACTGGGAGCAGTGTCTTTGAACGTACAATGGTAGAGCAAAATCAGAAACAAAGTGTAATTTGTTATACATATTTAAGAATTGTGAATAATCTTGCGAGTTTTATCTGTACTTGTCTAACTCGCTGCGTACTCATTTGTATACATGCTTTGTGTTTCGTAACACAGTATGCGCGAACAAAGAAAGTTATACGGAAAAAAAGTAATTTTCACATGTACTTAGAATATTATTTACGTGCACATAGCGAAAATATAGAGCGAGATTTTTCTCGGTCCCGTTGGGAGTCACGTACGCGTCACCTTAGGCAGAGCAGACTCGCTAATCGACGAAGGGCGTCCGGGGTAACACTTATTATAATATCCGTGAGCTTACTCGGGCGTGCGAGTATAAGCGCGAAGGTAAGTAAGCGAGTGAACTGGCGAGAGGTGCCTTTTTAACGTCGCGGTGCAAGCTGCAGAGCATCAGGGGCCGCCGGGGCAGGGGGAAGAGTGAGAGCAGGCGAACGGGGTGGGACTGTGGGTCAAAGCACCTCTTACGTTTCACTTTGCGAGAGTTACGAGCTTAATATAGTCGGGCCGAGTCTACGAGCGGCGGCGGCGGCGGCGGTCGACGAGGAGGGGGACGGCGACAGCCGGCCGCTCGGCCAGTGCAGGCAGCTCCGGTCCACGTCGAGTTAAAAAATGGACGCGCGCGAGGGAAAGTGGCGGGGGGGTAGGGGTGGTTAGGGAGGATGGTAGAGCTCTTAAAGCGAGTGACGATAAAAAGTAATGAAAGTAGTATAAGCCTGCGCGCACCCGAGCGCTAGAACCGTGCGAGCGAGTGCCAGAGCGTACCAGACCCTCTCGTTCTTTCTCTCAGTACAGCTGCATGCTCCACGGCAGACCCGCTGCTGTGCAGAAAATATATCCCTTCGTGAGAATGCCACCTCGACCGGGCCCTCCTCCACTTTACATCTTCATAACGCATTTCGATTTTAGCGAACGCTTTAACTTATTACTATGGTTTATCGTTGATGCTCCATAAGATTATGAAGGATTGTATATGATAGTTTTAGGTTAGCTCAGGACAGAACTCGATTTTTTTTTCGAGAAAAAGAAACGAGAAAATTCTTATATTTCAATAAAATAGAAAACGAAAGCTTACCCAATGGAAATTTTGCGCTTGTTGAAAATATTGACGGACAGAAAAAGTTCCCTAGCTTTTAATTTCGTCATGATTTTTCGCCTGTAAAAATTACCAAAGTTACTATTTCCATTTATGTCTTTTGTTTGTGTTTCCGGCAAAGCTATCTTGAAAACCCACCTCCGTGTTTATGTATCGCTTTCTTTAAGCTTCAATATAATTCGTTTTATTCACCATTATCCTTTGTGAAATCCGATGAAATCCTGTTCACTTTAATAACGCTGAATTCAGAAAGTACCACTTTTATCCCAAAAAGTTAAAAATTCGAAGAGATAAAGCATGAAAAAGCAAGTCGAAATTTAGAATAAACTTTAATTATAAACATTTTTTGCAATGCCAATTTTGACTTTTTTCCAGTAGATAATGAATTTACGGTTAGTTTTCACTTTTTCCGGTTTTTCCACGCATTGAGATTTCGGTGCCAATATTTATCACTTCTGCTTCGGATTTTTTACAACAAATCATTGCACTCATTTTTCCTATGCCCAGTCAACCGTGATTCGTTATAGAGTCATTAAAATTGTATGAAAGCAAAACAGGGGATGCTGACGTATATTAATTAATATGGCAATTAGTGACTTATGAATTATTAATTAATTGCGTTTTAAGCATGGAGCTTGCGAGTTCTATTGTGCTGCGTCAAAAATCTACAAAGTCTCCAGTTTCCTATTTGCGAACTTCGAATGCCTGATGCAATAGTCGCAGAAATAACTTAGCTTTATTTTAAAAAACTGCAGGAAGAGGAAAAAAAAGCTTTAACACTGTAAAAGTTTATAAAAAAATGGAATTATAACAGCAATTGGCAATAAACACAAACCGGCAATGCTATAACCAACATGCGGCTTGAACAAGTGTTGGATATGCGCAGAGAAATACGATTCATCGCGGGAATTTTAGGGCCTCGACGTTCGTGTTGTCATGTCGCATTGCCGCGCGCACTCTCGTACCCAGTCAACCGCAACGCCCGACTCTTCGCACGTCCCACCGAATGACACAACTTAATTATGAAACGTCAATCATGACGGCCAGTTAAACGGGCGCTGCCGTCAGGCAAGAAATTCCAGCGTGGCCCAGCAGCAGCAGCATCAGCGGCGAAGTTTGTAGCTGGTGTGGAAGACACGAGACAGACTAAGGGCGCAATGAGAGACGAGCGCTCATCGTCGGCAAAAGGGCGGTGGAAGTGGGGAAAAAGGGTGAAAGGGCTGGAAATCAATACGTAAACCGGGCAGGAGGGCAGTGAACGTGATTCCATACGCCGTCGCGCCCGCTCTCGCTCCTGTACATCCGGCGCACGTTCTTCGCGTTCGTGAAAAAACGCTCCAGATGAAAAAAAGGAAACGTCGCGATTACGTTCGAGCGACACGAGGTCCGCATTTGTACGTTCCTAATAGATACGCGATACGGTACACGCCAGAAAAGGCAGGGCACACGAGAGAGTGGAGCCCGATAAATTACGCGCATTCGTACTCGCTTCCTGGACGAATAAAAACGTTTCTATGCGAGGGTATACCGGGTCACCCGACGTGGAAACTCGGAGAAAGCGAAAGAGAGAGAGAGACAGAGAGAGAGAGAGAGAGAGAGAGAGAGAGAGGGCAAGGGAGTGGCTCTCGGGGGAGTATGGGTGAGCCGGAGACCGATAAGCGAACGGCTGGTGCAAATGTGCGGTGCCACCCCGGACTCATTGATAATTCCGCAGGCCGCTAATGTAGAAAAGTCGCCACGGCACTTGTGTCCGGGTGCGCGGAGCGAGAGCCCGCGTTGTTATACGTTCCGGCTCCTAGGGCTCAGCTGGAGGCTTCCGGGAGTTGTCCCCGGCTCCGCCGCCGCCGCTCTGCGAAAAAAGGAGAACAAACGAACTAACAAAGCTATATACCGTGCGCGCGGCCCGGCGCTCGACCGGTGTGCGCATACAGTATTCCGCGCGGTATAAAAACTGCGGGGGGTGCGGAGAACGGATACGGAGAAACGAAATGCCGGGAGGGAGCGGAGAACGGCCAGTGGTAATCTTCCGGCTGATATTTTATGTGTTCTGCGAGCGCAAGTGTATATAGCCCGCGCTCCGTTCGCTCCACACTGTCGTCTTCTTTTCTTTTTTTTTCTCCAGTACAGAATAGCCGCAACCTTCAGAGCTGGGAGCCCTTTCGCACGGTTTTTTTTCCTTCGACCCCTCATGCTCGCCGTAAATCATGCATGCCAAGACAACCGGGGCAATCTAACGCAAAGGTGCAGGGCTATTCCCTGCCGTTTAAGGACGTTAACCGCAACGAAAATATTGAGGTTCCGCTGTATACTTTTTCCATATTCGCGGACTTTGTACTCGGGTCGAGTTGTCTAAAAGGCAATCGGTATGGAATCGCCGTGAACCGACCGTTCGACAAAAATCGTTCATTCTTCCATATTTAGGCCTCAAACCATTCATTAAGTTTTCTTAATATAATCGATGTTGTATAAATGTTCAAGTTTTTGAGATACTTTTATCGCGCCGGCTATCTATCGACAGAGTTTGTACTAAAGTAGAGCTTTCGCGTCAGGAACGAAACACGAACCCGTACGGACGAGGCCCCGGGCTTCATGACGTACAGCTTTCATATTTCGGCATTTGGATTATAATAACATTTGTTGTCATAGAGTGAAAAATTCCGTAGGTAAAGTAAAGTAAAGCAAAGTAAAGTAAGCACCACTCGACTCACGCCGATTTGACCTTTAATTCATTTACGGTACGGGTTTGATCGCCGCTGCAGGAATCACGGCAGGGCTGATGGCCGCGGGTGTACAGCATACTCCGTGCCGGATGCATGCCGAACGCGTATACCGTATAAGGCCTCGAGAGGAAATCAATAACAGGGCTAAATATTTCATAGAATTCGCGGGATGCCGGCTCCGCACCGGGCGGCTTTCAGTCACGTCTCCGCCATCTGTCGCGATCGACCAACTTCAATCATTAATGAAAACGAATGGCTTATCGCGCTCGACCTTCCCTCTCTTGATTCGAAGACTGCGGCGTACAGCGCACGTTGTGCTCGTATTTATGCGGGCAATCATCACTCTGGGTCAGCAGCCAAACGCCCAATTCTCATCAGAGTTACATAGATATTTCACCGAATGATTCCCAAATTGGATAGCTACGAATTACGAAGTGACAATCATGCGTTGACTTTCCATTGTTGAAATTTTGCACTGATTCTCGTATAACATTGGTCGAAATGAAGTAAAAGTTTTTTGTATTAAATGATAGCGGGGTTTACGCTGAAGTCGGAGTGGATAAAAGTCAGTAATACATTTCCACAAGAGCGCACGCCTCTTGGCTCTAATGGTATCTAAAAGCTATCGAGATTTCATCGGTATAATTTCCTTTATTCTATAAAGCTCTCTGCGTTCACGGTGCTCTCCGTTCTCTCGCTTCAACGTGTTTCCCGAGGGAGCGAAAGCCCGCGGGATGAAAACTCAACGCGGAGGAAGAATCCAATGGTGGAAACGAGTGTGTAGAGCGGCTGGAGAGCCGAGCCGAGCGGGAGCGTCGGACCTGGGATTCATCAAGAAGCAACGCGGAGCAACACCGGGCGTTTAACGGCTGCGGCTAGTTGCATATTCATGTTCCACCTTTCCACCTCGTCCATAGCGTAGCACAGAGCCGAAGAGCTGCTGCCGTGCAACCTCTGCCGATAGCATCGTGTTTTTACGTTTGCCCGTGCATTGCGCGCGTTGCACTTTGCCATTAACGTGCCGGACGCGTATGATTCACGGGAGGTCTTTGAGCTATGCTCACTCCGCCTTGCTCGCTTTCCCTTCTTATTCCGCACTCGTTTCGAACCGCGCCCACCTCTGCCAGGATATGTCTTTTTTGTTATTTCACGAACAAGAAACGCTTTCTTCGCCAGCTGTACGCGCGTACAGACGCGTATACATTTTTACTGCAAGCTCTCCTAGACGTTTTTCTACTTCACCGCTGTTGCCATCGTACAGTCCGTAATAAATATATGTATAAAATATTGTCCTGCTGCATATTGACAGACAAAATCATATAGACAGATTGACACGGATCTGTTTAAACGGCGATAAATCTGACGTCATTCGGTACATCGAAATATGGACTTATCACTCTATAATAATTTTTTTACTAGATTTTCAAAGTAAACGTAAACTGACAGAGGTTGCCCAATCTGCCCCGATCATCATAGTCGACAGGGTGATTCGTGTATGCGTTACGCCACGGGCAACTTTTCAAAGGTTTTAAGGTGGCGAATTTCCGATTATCTCGGTTGAGCTTCAACCATCCGAGAGTTCATTGACCTGCGTTTTTTTCTTCCACGGAAGGCTTAATTCGTTGCACGCTTTCGTAGTATCTATATATTGTACATTGCCAGTAGGCATATTAGCCACGGGGCCCGCGGGCCAGCGACTATTATTTAGAAGCTTTATCGTAATCGTCCCTTTTTTCTCACAACGCGCAAAAGAAAGAGTGCCCGAGGAGGGTGCAAACGGGGGTTGGTGAAGCGCGAGGCTTTCCGTCGGGCCAGCCTGAAGAATGGTCTAGATAGGAGGCAGCGGAGCCGGCGCGCACGTCGCGTGCCGACGTACACTGCAGGCTCACCCCTGCTTGTCCGACGCTATCCTCACGAAACTCCAAAGATTAACGAGGCAAGGTGGCGCGAGAAATAACCTATCCCGCGAGAGAAGAGTACAGGCGAGAGTAACCGGGAAGGAAAAAGAAAAATAAACAACCATCGAGGGTTCTCGGTCTTCTCTCCTTGGGGGTCCTCGAATAATTCACACACACCCAGAGTGAAAATAATTGTAAGTCACGATCACGCGGAAATGTTATGCAGCTGGTATCATAATTAAATATCTTGAAATTACTGCAATCAGAAAAATCATCTTAGACCTAATGCTAACTATAAAGTGGTAAGGTGTGAAAATAGGAATTCACGCACGTCGCAAGCGTGCCTCTTAAGGAATCCTGGCTTTCGATAAACTCATCTAGTCTCGTTAGCTTTCCGGGTCGAGAAACTGTCAGTGCGGGTTATCGCGCTAACGTGATCAGGAAACCGGCACCGATTGCATCAATACCGAGGTATGCGCGCTGCAAGTAATCTCCAATAATCCAACCCAGCTTACCGGGGATTCTGCACGATACCTCTTTTCCAAGAAGAACAGAGAATTGACGGAGCAAGTGGTCGATGTATCATTGAAAGTCGTCGGTATCGGCGCGATGTCACCGGTTGATGCTTCCTGGCAACACCGTTTTCCATTTATGCCAACACCTACGTCGGTATCGTTATGCGGCACTAAGCGATACGATTATTGCTTTTTGTTTTGTGCACATTCGGCCCCTTCCACTCGGTTTCGTCTTACCACCGATCCTCCAACACCTGCGCGATCCATATTCCGTGACATGATAAAATATGGTGGGTGACATATTTCGTGAAACTTGTAGACGCTCGAGACAGTGTGCACTGCGACAATATTCTACAAGGGGACTAGAGACGAGAGAAACGTGAGCACAGAGTTGTTGAAGTCCCGGGTTTCCGCTGTTATACAGTAGTATTCTGCATAAGTTGCGAAATCGCGTTCGTTCAACGCATTCGTTAGATTTTTCCCTACTGAACTGTAAAGTACGCCCGATCCCCATGCCGAGATAAATAATTGGTTTCATAGGTTTGAAGCTATCAAATTTATTCCGTCCATTAATCGGTCGTCAGTAGATTGATTGATTGTGCTGGACGTTTATTGGATTGCCATGAACTAATTATCGCAAAATACTCATTACTTGACTAATAAATTACTAATATCAATTATTTTTTCTACGTAATATGAACATCACTTGATGCTAACAAGACCAAACAGCCCCAGATTGCAACATGTTTACCTGTGCAGAGAATCGTTCGAGCCAAATTAAAAATACGAGGAATCTTGTAAAGGCCTTTTTTAATATGACCAGTCGGAATTCTTTAGAACGTCTTGAAAATGCCTACCTGCGAATGCATGAAAGTTGTCGCCGGAGTCGCGGTCTGACGCGCAGCTCAACTGTATAACATCTCGACGCTGTTACTCCCGCTACTGTCTCCTCGACATTCGAGCGTACAAGTTCCTTCAAGTACTCATATCCCGTGGGGTTACAGCGAACGAGTGAGAGCGATACAGCCTTGGTGTATGTACAGCGAGATTCCTGTGACGATGTTGCAGTGTTAAGAGGCCAGGCTCTCGAGTGTGCAGATTCGTTCTGTTTGCGTGAGAGTACGCGGCTACAACGGGACCAGAATCCGCTCCGTAGGCTCTGGCGTGGCGCTGCTACGTATATACTCTCTTGAAATATTGCTCGTCGCTCCCCAGAAGATGTACGATGCGTTATTGTTGAAAGCATCGGAGCGAAAATTTCGGTGTCTGGGTATATATAACCAAGGCCTCCGGTTTTCCCCTCGCCATTCTTGCCTACACCGGCTCTCCCGAGCACACACAGCGCATCGCACACACCTTCTCATTCGCCCACAGCAGAAGGAATCCTCGCAAGAGGAATGCGTACCTACTATGCCGCTAGCTCCTAGTTCACCAACAGACGTCGTCACACTCTCGAACGATTCATAGTTATATGCCAGCCAGGCACCTTGGCTGTGCTTCCTCGATTCTCCTCGCTTCCGCAGCGACACCCGGAGGTGGGTATAAATGTAAATAGGATGTCTGCACGTCCACGGAAGACGACTCCACAATGGCGTATCAAAGGGAGCTCTGGCTCCGCTTTGCCCGTGCCGAATGTTCGCCCCAGCCGAACGGCGTATGTGCTATCCTCTTGGAGCCTGCTTCTTCCTCTCGCGTTTCCCTTGCGCTTCCGGCTTTTTTCGATTACTTACTCCGTCTTATTTTGAATAACCGTACACTATCGATTGCCAGAGAATTTCTCAATCGCCTCACGAGTGTCGGGAATTTTTTTTCGTCAGTTTCATGATGACGGCTTCGAACTTGATCTACGAGTGGTAAAATGATTTTTTTACGATCGAAGTTTGACATAGTTACAGAGATAATAAGTCATAGATTTCAGTTCGTGACTCAATGCATTTTCTCATTGATCCACACGAAATGTCGCAAATACGCAGCGAGAAAAAAGAAACGCGTCAACAAAACTGCAAAGTACATAACTCACCTTAATTGACACCCTCCGGTGAAGCCTGCTTGCAAAATTCTCGCGCAAATCGTACACGCATACATTAACTCCTCCACTTTAATCCGCGACTCCGAAGTGGCAGTGCGAAGGGGCGGGACAAAGAGAAAAGAAAAGAACGAGTCCGGAGTTAAGTGTCTGCGAGGTGAGTTTGCGAGCGAGGCGCGGGCGAGAATAGAAGGGTGACGCGGAGGAAGAGACGTGTTCCGAGGAAGGGAGAGGGAGAGAGCTTGCGCTCTCGGAGAAAGAGAGAGTGTTCGAGCGCGCGTCGCGTTGTTCAAAGTTATGACGTGGCAAAACGCGGGTCCGCGGAACGAAAATTGTGATGAGTGTAGTGTGAAATATTTACACGGGGAGGACAATCCATCAAGCGGGCTGTCCCCCCTCCCTCTCTCCCACCCTCCTTCCTTCCTCTCCCCGCTCACGCGGTGGCCCAATGCGATCTCTTTACCACCTCCCCTCGTCGCGACGCCGAGTCTCCCGACGCGGTAACGGCGCCGTGCACCTTCTTGCCTGAAGCTTTCCAGTCCGGCGCTGCGTGCTCCTACTCTCGCTCTCTATCCTTCTTTCTCTGTCTATCC
Organism: Pimpla rufipes; assembly: GCA_963932165.1. Classification (NCBI taxonomy): domain Eukaryota; kingdom Metazoa; phylum Arthropoda; class Insecta; order Hymenoptera; family Ichneumonidae; genus Pimpla; species Pimpla rufipes. The sequence goes on from OZ010630.1 coordinate 615,617, forward strand.
ACCCCCTACTTTACGCCTCCGCAAGCTTCACACCTCGTAGAGTAGAGTAGAGTAGGAGTAGAAGTAGAGTAGAGTGCTCTTCATTTCTTGTCGGCGTGAACGACTCTGCTCGCTCGCGCCCGGCTCTTTCTCTCCCTCCTCCACATCCTCCCTCTGTTGGGAGTTGCACAAGCACCCCTCCTCATGTCTCGCTCCTTCCAGGGTCTTGTGACGACTCTCTAACGCGCATTGTCGATGTGCTGATCTGGGCACACAGCGCATAGAACACGGTGACCCGTGTGACTTGTAAAGTAACTCGCGTGTCCAGCAACGAGAAGCGATGCACTTTTATCAAGAGACACTAGGCCAAGTATTAAAAAAAAATCTTACCCTGGTCTCACTTATGATGGAGTTGCGCTCTGATTGTTAGACTTGAATCGTTTCCAATGTATCCTCAGTGCATCTACATTCATCATCTGCGTCAATAAAATACTTCCGTCCCCCATGCAAACGGTCAACGCCTCGACTCGAAAAAGACACCGGCATTCAAATCCTATTTGCCTGAACTCTTCCAAAGCTCACCAGAACGTAACGCGCCTGACAGAGTCGCGTACGCTATTCTCATGTCCGTCTGTGTGCCCTTCTGTTGAAAATCCACGGTGCGTGAACTGGTCAGTGGTGCGACGCCGGTCAGCCGCCATGTATGCATTGAAAATCGAATATCGAGTGCTCTGTGCGTGTATATACGCGATGACGCTGCTAGCGCGATGAGGGTTTCGCTCGGGAAAGCCCTGGCGAATGATAAAAGAGGGCGCGCGAGCGCCGAACCTGCTGCCGCCGCATGTGCGGGCACAGGCAAGGGTGGCGCGTGGCAGTAACAGTGGCGGTAGCGAACTACAGCTCGGAATAGAAGCAGGAAAGCGAGACTTGCAACCCGCGCGTTGCAGTGAGTGCGGAGGATCGCGAAAGAGGCCGCGATTCGCGAAACAATTTGAATGAGTTACATTTATGAGGGGCAATAGCGATTCCGGGTTGACACGCCGTAAATTTGCCCTTTCACCGCGAGGGCGAGAGAGTCACGTGTGAGAGGAGCGCACGCGGGCGGGGGAAGGATCGTGAAACAGGGAATTGAAGGACGAACGGGGCTGAATATCGACCCTGCGGCAGGTAGAGGAGGGAAAAACGATCGTGTCGATACCAGGAGCTTCCGTGTTTAACAGGAGTGCTTCTATACGCCGAGCGTTATGATTATGACGCGCAATTACAATTGTAACGCAGTGATTCGATGGAATAATTTGAATTTATATGTAAATTGAATTTAACGGTCGGCGCAATACAGATAACTGCGGACGAGCCCCGCGCAGCACGAACTGCGAGGGGTAGATCGCGAACGATCGACTTTTGTGATTAACGAGAGACGCCCTCGGAGAGTGTAATTAGTCGTTATGGCTACCAGCTTTGGAACGAACAGCAATCTCATTATCGTGTTTGTATCGAATATCATAAAACGTTTTCAGGGAAATATCAATTGTACATTTATTTTTACGGAAAATAAAACATTGTTTTTACGACCAAACGTAAAGCAAGCCGGTCATAAGTTGTAGCATTCAACGGGGGGCTGCACCGTGGAGGGAACAGTGCAAGTGAGGTTTCTAGGGGTGACCCACCGGTTGGTACATAAGGCTACGGTGCAAACAGGCAGGCTGGCAGGCTGCGGCCTGGTTAATTACTCACCCCCATCCAGCGAGACTGGCAGACAGGCAGATGGGTACGCTGGCTGGCAGTCAGGCATCAGGCTTCGTTCTGTACGTTCTACTATCCACATGCCGCTGTTCGCTAGGACCCCGCATACCCCTTTGGCCCCGAGTCTTCCTCGTCCGAGCCTGATGGATCACCCGACCGGCCTCGCCGCCTCCCGCAGAATGGCCAACAATGGCTTTTTGTTTCTTTTTATTGGGAGAGTAGGCGGATAGTAGAAGCTGCTGGTGCTGTTACTGTCCGGTAGAACAGAGCATACGTAGCTATAGTCACGAGAGGGCTGGTGCTTCGCCCTGTCTCTGATGCCACCAGTTGTGTCCCCTCATCCGCCCACCTCTCCTCCCCTTTCTCTCCCTGCCAATGGTGCTATCGAACTTGCCGGCTCTTCGATTTGTCCCCTTGTTTCTGGCCGTCAAGCACTGTAACACACAGACCGACCCCTTCCGAAATCGGGGTCGCTCACTCCCAACCGGCTGTATGAGTCTTCGACAAAACGTACCAGGCGTCGGGACTAACACACGAACGCAGCCAAATTCGCGCCCTATCCTCAATCAATTAAAGGTACAATGAAATGCGTGCTGTCGTATCTGGCAAAAACTAATCATAACCTCTGAGGTGTACCATTCAATTTAGGTATGCAGCCGAATTCTTGTCCGCAATAGCAATCCATGGAAAGTACAAAGCAATTGACGCTGTCGTATCCAGTTCTAATCAATGATAACCTCTGAGGTGAACCGTTCCATTTAGTCAAGCCGAGTTACCGGGTAAGATGCATATACTTACGAAACTGTGCCCGCGGGACATCAATATGGTAATTCCACAGCCTTAAGTAATGAGAGAACCCTCACGAGAGCAGACCACAGAACTTTGCCAGGTGGCAAGGCGCTTGGAGTTGGTGATGATTCCTCCGAATGAGAATCGATCGTCTTTCACTCAGGAGCCAGAGGTAAAATGGATAGCATTTGTCACAAAACAAAGATAATTTCGAAGAACGGCAGCCGCGAAAAACATACTAGAGTATTTGGAACGGCCAAAACCGGTGCATTGGCCAATAGCGGTACCTCTATCGCAAATATTATGAACAGGCTGAACGAGAGCGATCAGAGCACGAATCTAGCTAACGCGTCCGTCAAATCGGCTGCCTACTAGCGTTAATCCGAATATGCCAATCAGGAATACTCGATGGGCTCTAATTCGCGGGTGATGCATTATTCATACGCTTGCACCGGTCAATTTATCCCGTCACTCGTCAGCGAGGGGATAATTGTGTCAAATACTAGTAAATGATGGTGTACGGTTGGACACAATCTTCGTCGGCAAGCGGTCCACTCCTGAAAGGAGATAAAATTGAAATTACTACAATAACAGCACCTGACGCAAAATGACGAAAGCAAATTATAATTTAGTCACAAAACAGATGATTAGAAAGATTAAACCGATTTTTAGGCACTCATATTTTGCAAAAACACACAAGAGTGCCTATTAAATTCGGGCAGATTTCGCATAAATTAACTTTTTATGCGAAGATGTTAATATAATTTGAATGTATCAATTTTTTTAAACCACATCTCTTAAAATACTAAATTTAAATTAATTCAACACTTATGATAGTTCATGTACTTTCTTCTGTGGAAACTTTACATACTACATATTATACGCATGATAAAACTAAAATCAGGGATTCTACGATTTCCGGGGCGCCAAGATTTGACTTTGCAGTCTTTATGATTGGACCAAAATAAAAACTTTGTGCCCGGACGTGCGAACACTCAGTAGCTCTGTATTGAATAGACCGAACAAGATAACCGCACAAAGCACAACAGAGCACAAAGCCGACCTTCAAAACGACGTCCGCACGGAACGCGCAGCGCGACGTTCAAACCGTACGGAGCGGGTCGTTATGAAGTACTCGAATGCATTTGTAGGTACTTCTAATTACTGCCTCTTTTACAAAACGCCTCTCACTATCCCTGCATAACTTACGAATGACCGATCACGATGTATCGTCGCCGGTAGAATGGAATGCTGCATCCGTGGAATGCAGCAGTCCGTAAGTTAGGCTGGTCAGCGATAACGAGGAGGGTTTTATGAAAGAGGCGTTTTGTGAATCCGCCACCCTGAACGGACGCCGGGTTGCTTATTTAATTTGGCCAACTTCTTACGTAGAAGCATTCAAAGCGCATTGCCAAAAAGTGGTCTGAAAGTTTAATTGATTTCATGGCATCCTATAGAAATTGCTATCCATTAGAGGATTGAACGAAGTGGTCGTTTATTGAACCATGCAAACCTCCAGACGTTTTTCAAATAGTTCACTTTACAGCATGTTACAAAGACAACCGCAGTTTCCTTTAAACTCATAATAGTTTCAACGAATTGTTCTCGTCTTGTAATTGCGTATAATTTAACGACTCCTAAGCGACGTTCATAAATTGACGTGATTAAACTATCATTATCCCAAGGCTAGACGAAGAATAGGGTCGGATGCAACTCCGTGTCGCAAACTCATCGTCCGAGTCCTAATTGAATTTGTCTTTTGGTAGCGGTGAGCGGGACCACCGTGTTGCGGTAATGGCGGCAGTTGTAGACGAAGTGGGGTGGAAGATGGGGGTTCCAACTGTATGCCAAGGGCCTTCGCTTATTATAATGGGCACGAGATTTGCATAATGGATACGTATGGGAGTCGGGAGAGAGCGAGAGGAGTGAAGACGAGTGAGGACAACGGAGCTAGAGCCAGGCCACGAGCACGCATATAGCGCGCTATGCCAGGTTTGCCTGCTCTCGAGAGTTAGTTCTCTCCGGACTCGGGTAGGAACGTCTTAGTTGTTAGTTGTTACCGCAGCGTATACGCGCGTCCTTCGCCGAAGTTACGTGCCCATTGTGCGCGTTTCTAGCCATCCTGCTTGCTCATTGAGATCCTCTTCAACCACAGCGCGCTATGTACTGTACTCCCGTTGCTGCTGTTCTGTTGCTGGCGTTCTCTCTCTCTCTCTTTCCCGTGTGCCCGCGGGAGTTGTAAATCCACGGCAAAAAGAGTACTGATTAACTCGGAAGAGTCACAAGTTAGTCGAGGCTGTTACTCCCTCGAAACTCGTTCGTCCCATCCACCACACCCTCTTCTATAGTTCCTTATTCTGTGCGCCTGAAGCGACTTCTTCGTCCCTCTGTATGCTTTTTTGTCCGGCGACCTGATTTTCTCTCGTGTCACTTCAAAATCCACACGAGACTCGGAAACTTCAAACGGTGTGTTCTGGCACGTGAGTGGATCAGTAATAACTGTTTTCCTCGTGGGCGATATCGATATTCGAATGATAACACTGGGAGCTGCTTTATTTCTTAATGACGATCTCATGTACCTTACAGTGTTTAAGACAGAGTCCATTGAACAGGCATTTCAAATACTTCGGATGTCACTGCACTGAGAAGAATTCGCCCTCGTCTCCTTCTAGAAAACCCAATGTATCGCCCAAACTCGTGGACAAACGTCGGCAATTAATTACGTTGACGTTGCTGAGGAGGAGATCTGTAAGAGGCATCGAGACGCCCTCCGGGCTTTTTGCACCGAGGGCAGACGATCGGGCTGCGCAGCGTGAGCAATGGCTTTTATTTCGAGACCACTGGCTTGACCCTACGTGACGTTCCCTGTTGGTCCTCAACGAAATTGGCACTAATTCGTTTTCCTGTCGGATTTCGTTGAGAGTGCGGTTGTAGGCAGCGTCGAAAGAAAAAGCTTGAGTAACGCCGCACGTTTATCCACTCGTTCTCGAGCTTTGCTCTCGACTTCCGTCTTATAGGGTAAGACTAGTGACACCATATGTCATTCGCAAACTACCGTGAGGTCTCGATTATCTCCTAAAGCAGCAACAGTCAAAGAAAAATCTAGTAAAGTACATGCTATCAATTTTTAGAGCATGCGACTGTTTTTCATAGTTGCAGCATCTAAATGACGTGATTATGGTAACTTGAAATTAATTGTAAAGTTCTAAAAAATTGTCATATCGTTCAAGATATGCTTTATCATTACTGGAACGCATCCTCGATAGATTAAAAATGTAATGGCAGTGCGCTTAACCTATTAAAAGTACAAAAGTCCTACGCAAAATACAGGCAGCGTATAGATATTTACTGAAAAATCCGGTTGACAACCGGAACTTACAGAAACAGTAAAGTGGAGCATTCAAGTGTGTAACTCGTTCAGGGGTACAAAAGAATGAGCAAGCGAGACGATTGTCAGTTGGAAAGTGGGCAACACAGGGAAACAAAGCGCGGTGCCATCACCCTTCAAGTTGCGTTTTCCTGGACCTCGGGACAAACCTCCTAATTCCTCGGTGCCTCTTTCATCTCGCTACAGCTGCCGTAACTTTTGCGAGAAAGGGACACAAGAGTACCAGGGCCGCGAGGCAGCCACCACCGACAACTAGTCCTCTCGTCCTTCACGCCGACGCAACATAATATGACGACCATTGTGCTGAAGTTAGCGATGCGGTGGGTTATTCAGCGGCATTCCCATGCAAAGCCGGGGACTGCGCGTATGAAGCGCGCAAGCCTGACGGAGAAAAGCAACAGAGCAAGTGGTAGCCGCGGGTGCCGACCTCTCCGCACCCCAATCGCCCAGCTAACTGTAAGCTCCGTTTCACCTCTCCCCGCCGTTACCTCGTCTCACCGTCACACCGTCCGAGCAGCCAGCAGAACCAGCACAAACGTATTTCTGTATCTTTCACTGGTAATTATGTTTTGTTACGCCGTAAATATTAAGTGCGTATCAGTCAGTGAGGGGTGCATCAAAATAAATTCCAATTATTGCTATGAAACTAAACATTTTTTAATTCTTTAAGCCTTTCTTTCATCTGTACTTTACTTACCGTTTTTAGTTTTATTTCTGTTATAAGATCGATATTTAAATTGAAGGGTCATTTTCATTTCTTTTGTCTGTTATTCAATTATTATTTACCTTTAGTTTTAATTATAAGTTTACTCTTCTGTTATTTGTATGTATGTATGTGGGTCATTGACGCCCCGAAGAGTCGGCAAGTTTTTTTTCCAAGGTTGACTCCTTGTTACATATTCCTGTACATAGTCTTCCGTTGTATCATTTTTTGCAATCTCTTGCCTCAAAGTGCACTAGGGCATAAATAAATGCAATCACAATCATAATCTCTCGTATATGCATATACGTGTAGCCATGCGACAGACTCAGCCCCGAGACGTTCCACATTGTACTTCAATGGATGACAGCTTATCCGCACCTACCGAGTCGAACTGCCGCAGCAACAGTATCAACATGAGGATTGTAACACACTCGCCCGACGCATGATTCTCCCATCCTGATAATTGAAGACCATGATTCGGGCACGTCGAGCCTTCTCAAACGTCTTCCACATCCGTTACACCCCAAGCAACGCGCTTTGAATAGTGTGCGCGTCATTGCAATACGATGCCTCGTTTCCCTTGACCATCAACTAGTCTCGCGAGGTTAAAACTACTCGAATGCATAGTATACGCCAGCTAATCTCTGTTGCCACGCTACTGGTAACGTTGCCAGTCCTCTCGCGAGACCAGTGGCTCCTTGTGGTATGCTTTTGGCGAACGTTAACACAAGCGCACGAGGCGTTATCCCTCGCTTTTCCCTCGAAACGATTTTTCACGTTCGCTCAACGCGGGGCCGATACTGCCGAGGATGAAAAAGACGTATCGAGCGAGATTTTCGTCGACGATGCCCTTCTCCGACGTGAAGAGCGGCATGGCTCAGTGACGAGGGTCGAAGGCGAACGACGCGGCGTCGGGGAAGGTCGGACGTTCCGAAAGTATCCATACTATCCATAGTAAACGCTCCTTTCAGCTCTCGAATTTTATTAACGTATCTCGTGGAGCGGTGCGCGCCTCTGAGATGCCGCTGTACAACGCTGCCTTGCGCCGCATAATGTATAATATCATCCTTTACGATATCTCTCTTTCTTGAGGTGCGGGACGAGGCTCCGAGAAAATCGACGAGAAAGCAGAAAATGAGGAAAACAGCCCAGCGCGCTCTCTTCTCGCTTAGACGCGGACGTCGGAGCATCGCTTGCTCGCGCGGGTGGGTATAGGTAATGCACGGTATTGTATTTTGCGATTGCATTTTCAGAGACGTCAGCCTGCCCTTTGAATACAAAGTAGACTCCGGTGGCGAGGTTTCCCGCAGCTTTGTGTGCGGCTCCTCGCTGTGAGCATTTACACAACGTCAAGTCTTGGTGCGGAATCGATAGACATTATGCCGCGATATATCACGGTGGTTCTTTCGAATCCTCGGGGTTCGCATTAAGAACACGCTTCCCGCGAGATGCACCAGCTTTGTAACGGTGTTGATGTGGCGCTTATTACGACAACTGTATTCCGAGAGCTCGTGTTGAAAAATTCTGAAGAATTTTCACACCGTGTTCACAAATTCTAAAGAATTTTCAGACTGATAGCCGTGAACCGATACACCACTGTCAGGTGCTGTAAAAAATCTGTAGCGTTGAATCCGGCCCAAGTCAGGCACAGCTTGGGCAGGACCAATCAAGGCCTGATCAGGGCCTGGGAGAGACCCACTTACACATATTCCGACTGGACACAGTTCGATTGGTGATGTGTCAAAGAAATCGCGGTAGGCAGCCGAAAGGCCCGCTCTGTAAACTGAAATAAATGTATATTTCTGAGGCCTCTCCAATCGCCGCAGAGGCTTTCACTGAAGTTATTATACCGCCCTTTTCACCACTACGATAAAAAACTGTTCAATTATAGTTTTTAATTAATATTCGGTTCCGCGCTGACCTGAGGCGATTTTAAATAACCCTTTGATCGTCGAACATTTCCTCGGGTTTTCGTCGATATGATAAAAGCTCGCTTTTTAATTAAAACACGAGTGGGACAAAGTGGGTAGCAATTATCGTGCCAAATTACTGGAGTAATGTGACCGCACTTATTTTCCACGGCAAAAACAGCTCGTTATCCCCTCGTTTGTTTCAGTCTCATTATTGGGACGAGGTCGAGGGTGCGGAAAGTCTTTCGAATGAGAAACCACGGGAAAAAGCAAGAGAGAGAGAAAGAGAGAGAGAGAGATAAAGAGATAAAGCGAGAAAGCGCGCCAAAGAGAAAAGACAAAATTGATATAACTACGTGTGCTTCGGTAGTCCGCGACGTCCGAGGAAGCAGTCAGGTTTCCGGGAAATCCGGGAAAGCCATCGGCCTCTCAATCCTCAAGCGTCGAAGTGTACGAGCCGCACGCTACCGCACCGTGATGAATTAATCGTCGATTTTCGACGATTACAATTTGGTATGCTTCCAAATCGTCGGGGCTTCCTTTTTGCGGCGCTGAATTTTAGCTGCGCGCATTTTTCATCCGTGGTAGAAAGAGAAAAAGAGAAAGCGAGAGAGAGAAAGTGAGTGAGAGAGAGAAAGCGCGCGCTGTATGTGCGCTAGGTTGCTGTGGTGGCGGCAGGGCTCTCAAAAAGAGGATATCCATCTTCCCTAGAGGCAGTCCCAGGCCCCGCTCGGCTCGTCCCGGCTCCCTCCTCATTTATCCTCTTCCCTCTTCGCTTTTCCCCTCCTTCCTCCTCTCTTCTCTCCCGGCGGCCGCTGGTCGAACCCTCTTTGCCATAGCCTCCGCGCGGCTCGGCGCGCCGCCCTGCCGACGACTGGCTCGCTTCCAAAAATATTATAAAATTCCCAATTACGAGGCATGGATTGGCGAGGTAAATTGCCCCCGCAGCGGCTGCTCCAGTCAGCCATCCCTGTGTGCAGCAGCGGAGTCTGCTGCCGCCACCGCCGCTGTAGCAGCAGCAGCAGCAGCAACAGCAACCCTTCCGTCAGCCGAGTTGCCCGTGCGCTCGATTCACCCTTCGCATCTTTCTCACTCTCGCATCCGGCGAGCTTCAATGCTGAATTCCGAACATCTCCAGCTCTCCATCTCACTCCTCCTCTTGGCTATCCGTAATCCATTACCGTGAGGAGATTGGGTAATTGCAGGTGAGGGGCCTATCCAGAGACGCGAGCTGCACGACCTCTTCTGCTGCCTCCTTCCTCCGCGTCGTCCTCCTCCTCGACCTCATCTAGCCGCGCATCGTCCGCCCTCGCGTCTCCTAGTCGAACGACGTCCCGCTCGATACTCCCTCTAATTAAACACCGGGAGGCACAATGACAAACCTTCCTCGTAGAAGCTCGTGGAGACGCCGAGCAGAGTGGCAGGGTTAGCGAAAGAGCGAGGGAGTAGGAGGGGGGTGGGGGGGCTGTGTGCACCACCGAGACAGAGACAGCTGAGGCCCGAGCACTAGTAATTCGGTTAATCTAAGGCGGTTGTTGCGGCGGGACTTTGGGATAAATCACTCATTCGTGTCTGGTCTGATGCGGGGTGGGTGCTCCGGTGTGGTGTAGCTGCCACCGATGTTGCCTCGGGACACGGACAAACTCCGGTCGGGGACTTAATCCCAGCGTCTGCGGCTATCCAAGCGCGACCTCCGCCGCGCGATACTCGATTTTCCCCGGTTTATTGGCCAACCAAGAGTCGCGGGATTCGGAAGACCTTCTTTGTCCCCGCCGAAGGCTGATCTCCCGGCCGATTTCCTCTTCACGCTCTCCTTGCGGAGCTTTCGACACGTCACGGTTTGCCCTGTAGCTAAATCAGATCAGCTAGTTACAACATTTATGCTGGTGCAGAAATGTCGAGTGTCACAGCTGCTGCCCATCCGGTCCGATAGTGCGAGATTATCTGCGATCAATCAGCCGGCCGAATACACAGATTCGTTTCTTCCTGGTTGACTGGTCAATCTGGGAGCTCTTTTTTCCTTCGAAGTCAGCTGAAACCTTGATTGCTGCACAATTCAGTATTGGGTTGAATGCAACGTGCGTTATCATACAATGTGCTGTATCCAGATCTGATCGAAAAAGATACAGCGTACATTCTATATGTATAGAAAATTGAGTTTGTTATATAGACGGGATCTTTCGAGAATCGCATGTGCGGTAGATAGAGGCCGCGGGTATCGCTAAAATAATCGAGGTGGAAGCAGCTTCAGTGCCACGCGGAGTCAACATTTTTACGGCTTTTTTATACGACTTTCCCGAGTTGAGCACCAGACACACGGATAACGGCGGAAAGGTGCTTCTCCGATCACTGAGCTTATCTATTTTTTTATAGACACTGTTCTCCAAGTGGCAATTTTCTCTTTATCACACGACGCGGAATGCCGTGGAAAGGTTTTTATTCTTCAGCCGGTTGGCGCTACATTGCACACTGGAAGAAGAAGAAGCAACTCGATAACGGTGTCTCGCTTATAAAGAATTAAAGTAACTGCTCCTTCGAAAAGAGGCGAGTAGTGGACCGGGGCCGGTCGTCCCATTCCCTGCGCTAGAAGATCTCGTGTCCAACCGTCGTCATTGTCGATGTCTGTGTGCTGTGTGTGTGCAGCTTGTACAGCGTCCACCACCCATCCGAGCCCAACCTTTCTTTCGATTCTCCTCGAGGGTGGTGGTGGCCTCTTGGACTCGACACTGGATTTCTGGCGAAAAAAACATTCACACTGAGAACGGAAGAGTACACGGCTACCGGTCCTACTCGCCGATATTGACCCCGGCGTGTTAAGATCTCACACGGATACACTGCTCACTCGATCGTGGCAATCTCGTCTAAGGTCAACGGGCGCCGAATGATAAGAGATCTACGTCAACCTTTGCCTGGTCGAATCAATCGTGCTTTTTTCGTGGGTGCTCGGTGACGGCTGGCCCTGAAGAGAGTTTTGTAACGAATGCGCGATTCACAGAAATTACACGTGAATGGCACTACAAGTTTTGTTTCTCGCCACAGAATTTGCCCAACGAATAAGCTGTCATAACCAATAGATTATCCTGATTCCCTCACGAGTTGAGAGTCTTCCGTAACTAATTGTAGGGCCCATCAGGGAAATCTAACACCTGCCTGTATAGGTCGTTTACATTTTGTAGAGTGAGACCCTTATAGGGTTCCTTATCGGGGCCCATTAAGGCTGCCCTTCTAAAGCCGATACATTGAATTCGGTTAATCTAGCATTTTCACTTGAATATTTGGAGTTATTTAGTTAATCAGTACATATTAATTGATAAAAAAGTAAATGTACAGTTATTTGCCGTTGGTGAGAATAGAACCTGCATACTCTTTGTGGCTGTTCTGGGCCTTAGCTAACTCAACTATTGACATCATAGGATATTTATATTTTTATTGTCTATTCGAAGTATACTAAAAATGAAAACCCGTCTAGAATACATTCATTTATATGATTACAACCTCAATATTCGAAGGGATATGGGATTTAATGTCCATCGAAGGTCATTGAAACATTCGTCCGTGAGGGGGTCAGGATGGGCTCTCTATCATGGATTCCATGAGCAAACCTATACTGGGCCTTTAATTTCTTTTTGGGCGTCCGTCTAAATTTCTGCACGGGACGTTTAAATTTTTAAGAAATTTCGTTCTCCGAAGAATGCTTACATATGCGAGGAGCATTAATATTGTCTCGCGACAATACTCCACTGGCTCGACTCGACAGGTAATATATTCAACAAGCGTAGATTTTTCTCCCCGCGAAAGCGAGCGCGTGTTTCACGACAGCGACTCTCCACTGTGTCGCAGCTGCACTCCATTTCGAAGAACAATCTCTGCATATTTGAAATCTATTCGTTTCGTCTGTATGAGTTTGTGTGTGTGTGTAGTGTGCGTACGTTTACGTGGAGTCAGAACGTGGACTCTCGAAACCCTCGTAGCACTGCAGTCGTTTCCATTTTAATATATTATGGATATTTATAAATTTTCGAGAACGTTCCTCTTTCGCTCTCGCTAACCCTCGCGCTCCGTCTCTTTTTCTCTCGGTCTCGCGCACATTGCCCTCGCGCAACGCTCCCTGCAGCACGTTCTGGTGAAGTGGCGCCACAGCGCCGCGACTATTTCTGCCGTTTTGACCGATGAAATTTTCAAGAGGCCATCATTGATTTTCCGCCCCTCCTCGGTGCACTTGTCTCCCTCGCACGTGCAAGAGCCTCGTTTCTTTCCGTATAAACTCGAAGGTATTTACGGATTTTTTGTTGCGGCCACTCCACACGTTCGTTACCCTCTTCCGGGTGGCTTCAATTAAAGACCTCAGGGCGCGCGGACACGGACACAAATAAAATTTATGGATTTGCGGTGGCGGAATTATTCATCGGAGCTGGATAGCTCGGATCGAGGGAGGAATTCATCCGGACCACACAGATCTCCGGAGTCGGACACGAAACAGTTTTCCTCGTAACATCAGCAGGGGGCGGACGATGAAAAACCGGGGTTCGCACCGAAGGACAAGAAACGCTGTTAAATATTTAAGACCGGTAACTCACGATTTCGCTGCCGTCGCATTACTGGTAAAGACATCGGTGCCCAGGTGCATCGTACGTGTTTACGAGTTTCAGAATGGCACAACTTCGACCCCACACTCCGCACTGTGTTGCTTGGTTTGAACCTCTCGCCCCCGCGCGCGCGCCTCCTTCGCATCCCCCTGGAGAAGTTTGAAGGTTGTGTTTTGCCGGATATATCGCGTATGCACCAGGTGCCACGGGGGTTTCTTTGCCGTTGTGCGCCTTCCAAGGAGGAGATGGAAACAAGTTGATGGTCTTCGACCGCACGGCCGAGCCTCGCTCCCTCATGCTTTTCTTGCCCCTCCGGGACTCCGCAGCCGGTATAACCCGCTCTCTCTGTACTCCACCGTAGACATTTCAGAATTCGCGCGAAACCTGTAGAGAATAAGTCTTGGCGAGATTCGTTCTACGATTGGCGTCCATTCGTACATTATAACCGTGAAGTGACGCGCCAGATTTGTTAAGGTATTCTCGTGTATTCCGTGCATTTTAGTTACTGGGAGATAATAACGCTCTCTTACGCGCATAGACGGAGGTTACCGTAGCTCTTATATGAAAATTGCAAGAAACGGTCAAATCGCGCGCTATTAAACAACGACTACCGGTCGTCACGGTCCACGAGCAATTAGTGGCCGAATGATTCGACAACAATCGTCAGGTTCGCGCGAATTACGGACTTTTTTATATGATTTACGGAACCGTTTTTTTCCTGATGCGATATCGCGGGACGATATGAAAAAAAAACACTCCGAATTTTTTTCGTAAACTTGGACATTCCTAATTACCCAAAATTGGAATTTCTCAAAAACTACGTCAACGATCTTTTTCCTGTGCCACACTATTTTTTCCTGTGCTAAGTTCGATTTGACATGAAGCTTCACATATGTATGCATAACCTGGTGCTACGATATTGTTGATACACGAAGCAATGAGAAGCGCGCGGTTAATCCGTACACGGGGTTCGTGGCAAACGACGCCGGTGCACTTTTCAACGGAAATTATCGGAGCTGCGGTGAATGCGACCCGTGTAACGGTCCCCGCGAGATCACGAGAATGGAATCGAGCACTTATCGAGCGCTCTAATCCCGCTGCGCTAGCCGTGGCCTCCGCCACCGGAACAGCAGCAGCGAAGCACGAGAAAGAGTTGTCGGTGACCATCATAGTACACCAGAGATGGCCGGCGCGATGATCGCCGTGTGGCGCTTCGCCGTATTTTCCAACCCGATTTCCTCGGACTCTATCGGCGCTCGTAAACGCGAAGGGCCCCTTCGCGTCGACGTGGCGAACGTTATCGGTGAGTGAAGAACGCCCTCAAACGATCCATGACTCGATACGTCTCGTCAACTCGCCGGAATTCTCCGAAACTATCGATTCCCCTCCATACTCTCCGCCATCCACGCTATTGTCGCGCCCCTCCTCCTTCCTCTACCCCCCCCCCCCCCCTCCCCACCGACGATTCGATCTCAGTCCTCGTTTGTTTTTATCGCGCGTCGAATTCCTAGACCGCGCGTCCACGCCCTCCGCCCACAGCTTTTAAGGCCTCTCTCGGGTCTTCGTATTTGTTTTCACTCCTCCCCCCTGTCTCTCCCTCTCCGCAGCGCAGTCACGCCATCGCGAGTCGACGACCGTGAATTTTCACCCTCTCTATTCACGTCGCTGTGCGGGCAACCCTCGCGAGTATTCACACGAGAAGGGACCGTCCAACTTCGCGAAGGGTCGTGCGAGCCTTCGAGTCGTCGGATTGACGCGACCCAAGACCACAATTGTCAGAAGAGCCTGTAGTGCAACCGCATGGAAATACTAATGATCTGGCCACCTGTTAAAATTGAGAGTCGCCGCAATTCGTTTATTTATTTATTTATGTGACACTGGACGAGACGTGCTCTTGAAAATGTTCAAAATAATGCGGAATAATGATTGTCGGACAAAGTAACAAAGTAATAACAAATCACAAGAACGATAATGATACTTATAACAGAGATAAATTTAAGTGCTTAAACAGAATCGACCAATGCAACATACTCGTTAACTGAGCCCGAAAAAAACTGAAAAGGTTTATGAATCATTTTCGAATCCAAAGACTGTTGGACTCGAAATTCCCATACCTAATGCATGGAACGTAGCGACGGGAATGAAAGCTAGTAAAGAGAAATAATTTACTGTCCGCTCGCCGGTTCAATATTAATTTGCACAACTTTGAGAAATAATTTGCTCTCTCGCCGTGGTGTGTACCGGTGCTAACCCCGAAATATAGGTCATGCACGTATCTCGCGGACGAACGAGTGGATTCGTCGGTCGTCAAGTGTTGGGACCGCGGAGTGACAAGGTGGATAGGCCGAAGCTCGGTTACTTTATCGTAACTGCGGAGGCGCGCGCAGTTCAAACTTTTAGGAAACAAACAAAGTACCGTAGCATTTTTAATGAGATCCTCCACCGAAAAACCAGGTCAATTGAATTATTTCTCGCCCTTCCGTACGAACCGGGGAGGCAAAGCCTTTCGGCACTCGCGTGACAAACTTTGGCCATCTCTGCTCGACGGTGTCGCGTCTTCGCGAGAAGAGAGGAAGTGGGACCCAACCTCTCCTCTTCTCCGCTCCGCCTCTGTGAGCTCGAAGGAAAATTAACGGAATAACGAGAGAGCGCTGCACGCGTCGTTAAGTATTTTCATCCTCCCTCCGAGAACAATGACTCGTTCTTACCCGAAGCGAACGAAATTTTTGCCCGGAAACCGGGCTAGCGTTTTTCTCGCGAGAAATAACGCAGTGATAAAAGTGACCTCGCTCCCCGCTGGTATATGGAGGCTTAACGCTGCTAGAGTTGTTAAATTGTTGTGAATGAATGCAACATTTTCTTGTTTAATGCTTGAAGATGTTATTATAGTTTAATTGTGTACTTACACGAGATGAAGATCCCTTTTATTCATTATTTTGTAATTTTATCATGACCAATTGGATTTTACTTATAGTTTGCTATATCAATTCCTTAATATTACAATAGCCGATGGTGAGGCAATATTTAACTACACAAAGCAAGGGATATAACACTCCACTCGCCTATATGTAATAAATGTTACAGAGGTTTTATCCTCTTACCTCAGGTCCAGTACATGAACTAACCCTCACACAGCAACAAATAGTAATAATTTTGTCTGCCTGACGCAAGCGTCATTCAGAGCAGGCTGTTCCATATTTCAGGATTCTCCGAGTCCGTTGGACAGGTAATGAAGCGTCAACCTGTTCGCGAGCCCTCAAAAGAAATATGACACACCAAGAAGGTGGAACGACGTATCATTACGGAGAGACATTACGAGTAGCCGTAAAGATACGCCCGTGGGTCCCAAAAGGAAGCCATACCCGGCTCGAACATTTGGATACAAGAGGTGCCCTGTCGATGTAGTCACAGAAACGTACGCAGGCATACGAATATTTCACGGGGCTCTATGTATATTTCGGGTATGCTCAGAGGTCTGGTGTCTATCTCCGGTGAGCAGACCAAATATAAATATTTTACGACACGCCGTAAAGATAGGACTAGCCTGCCGGTGGCTCAGCGCTGCGGCGCCCGTGTTGCGGGCCGCGCTGCACAACACAAAGTGACGTTAATAATATATCGCGCGGATACGACGGTTTTATAAAATGTTGCGAGCTCCAATGCACAATGGCGTGGATGTACTGCCTACATTCCCAACCTCTTTTTCGTGGCGTGTCACGACCGTGAGAGAGAGAGAGAGCAAATTCTTTGCGTATCATATTCGGTCAAACCACCGAGATGCAGCACCAAGCGATATAAGCACTCCTTTGCAACCGCCGCACTTACACTTTGCAACGGAGTGCCACCTTCGAACCGACACGCACCAACATGAAATATATTTAAGAAAAAATTGTCCAGACACCTACTCGGCCAGGTAGCTACGTGACAGACCTACATCATCCAGAGCAGATTGACAGGTGGACCGAGTAGCTCATCAATGCAACGGGGCTAAGCCCACACATTATTCACTAAGTTTGGTTAATATGATCGATATTACGTAAATTCAAGTTTTCTATAGTCTATAGTCTATCCTATATTTTCTATAGTCTATCCTTAGAATAGATAACAGAACGTTACCTATTCAGATATTTATAATTTAGTTACGAAATGGACTTGATACCAAATGTAATGTAAATACATGAACCAGAGCTGGGCAAATTGTAATAAAGATGAAGCGCTTGAGGATAC
Organism: Pimpla rufipes; assembly: GCA_963932165.1. Classification (NCBI taxonomy): domain Eukaryota; kingdom Metazoa; phylum Arthropoda; class Insecta; order Hymenoptera; family Ichneumonidae; genus Pimpla; species Pimpla rufipes. The sequence continues at coordinate 632,942 of OZ010630.1, forward strand.
TTTCTCCCGGAGCGCAAAATAAATAACACATCTACCCATCAAGGCCAGATCCGTGTATGTGTGCCGTTACCACTACCCTTCCTTCGGTTATACCGTAGTGTTATTTTCATATGCTCTCTGCCGTAAAGCTCGCGGATGTGCGGTTATCGCGAAAGCTTTCGGGCATTCGACTTAAGTTGCGCACACGAAGATCATAAAAAAAGGCTTCGAGACGTCCACTTTCCCCGCGAGCCCACACACCACCTCCCGTCCGGGACAGGTTTCGTGCAGGCGTAAAGAGCCGAGATGGTCAGCCAGATTTGACGATGCGAGAGTGACGTGCTCGACAGGATATTCATTATCGCATAGCCATGCCACTCCAGTGCCCACGATAAGAGAGCGGCGCGACTCCATCGAAACTTCCCCGATAAAGTTACACACAAATCTCGAAAGAAGAGCCCGCGCTTAGGGTCGATAATATCGGTCACGACTCTCGGCTCGCTTGGGCCAACCCGATAGCATGATTTCGCGCAATGACATGCCCATTAGAAGTTAGTTACAAGTTATGGCTCCCTTAACGCGGCTTCCCCTGGGTCAGATCGATTTGCAAGCGCGGCACCGAGTCGTCGGTGCTGCCCTCCGACGGCGAAGCGTCGCAACTCCGTGGTTAGCGCGATGAAGACCGATCGTAACGCGCGCTACCCGAACCGACGGTTGAGTGGCTGAGCGGCGAAGGTTGCGGGGTTTCCTGCGGGATGGCGCCACTGGTTGAAAGCCCGACGAGGGAGGATCGATAACGGCGCACGAGGGTCGCACGAGCGGCATCCGCCAAAGACGCTGCCTTCGGTCGGGGATGAAGTCCCGCTCGAACTGCGACCAACGTGCTCGAATATTGTTAAATATTTACCAAAGCTTCCGATGACGTCGCCAGTATCCGGATGTTACCCTCAGTCGAACGATCGAACGTCACTGTTTACGATAATGAACATGTAATCGAGATGTATATCGTTATTTCCGAGGAAACACGGTGAATGATTGTTGTTTCTTGCGAACGACAGTTTTACGAGCGAAGGGACTTTTAACGCCCAGAAGATCCATTTGTGGAGCTCGCATTTGGATTGCACACCCGATGACTTTGGGAACACTGAATGGCGTGATAGCCAGGTGCATTTGTCGATTTGGCAGGAAAAAAAGTTGTTCTAGACTTTTTCAACCACAAATGCCCACGTACATGCCAAGAGATCGGTACGGTGAAAGTAAAAAATAAATACGTTTTACAAATCTGTGTATAGGTTATGTTCACTAATTCCTCATTTTTTTATATAACAAAACTTAAAAAATACGTTGTGGAATTCATTTTCGTTTTGTGATGTGTATAACATGTAGTATGTAATGATTTTCACAGAAAAAAAGTACATGAACTGTTGCAAGTATTGAATTAATTAAAATTAAATATTTGAATTTAAGCATAGTAGGTAATCACCACATTCGAATTATCTAAGGGTAAAACAAAAAAAGTCTATCTGAAAAAATTAAAAATATAAGTACGCCGCAAGTTGTGGCCAAATTAATTTATGTAGTGCGAAGATAGTCACCCGCACACGTTTGTACACCCGAAAAGTGCCATTATTTTAAGGTAAAAGCCTACATAAAGAAATTGAAAAATTCTTATAATATTTGGGCATAGTTTTCAATACTTGATTAAGACGTTACAAATTTCAGTTTGTTTGGTCCATTCTGTCCAAAGTTACATTCTGATACGGACGTCCGAGTAGGACCAAACCTTGTTTCTACCATAAGAAATACTTAATAATGAAATTTCTGTATTCTGTTACGCCAAGAGTATGTATTTCACCATGCTTACAAAAGGAGCTGTAAAAATGGATACATTCAAAATATATTAATATTTTCGGATAAAAAGGTAATTTAGGCGAAAACTGCCCGAATTGAATAGGCGCTCCCGTGCGTTTTTGCTTAACATGAGTGCCTAAAAACGGGTAACCACAAAGTTTTGCGTAGTAAGAGAAAGAAAATTAAATACATTTTCGGTTTAACGCAGGTTTTTTTGATGATAATGAAAAGTCAGACGGGTTAGTCTTAAATAATAATTTCACGTATAAACAAATACGCATTGAGAGAAAATATGATAACCCTGGTATCCGATAAAGTGCTAGTTAAATTTTATATCAGCAACTGTGCTATTCTTACGACAACAATAAAATAGTTATTTTATCATTATTATCCAAAATTAATTGCAATATATTATAAATATTGTATCATTATTACTAGCGGGGTTTCGCCTCCCGCGCGCTTCGCACGCTCCTCCGACTCGCTGCCGTTTATATATCGTCAATATTGAGATCTCAATATAATAACAATATTTCGCCATACCTAACCTTACCTACTTAACTTAAACCTACCTAACCTAACCCTTCTTAACTTAATCCTACTTAATTTATTCCTACCCAACCTAACCCTACCTAACTTAACTGTACTTAACTAAACCCTACCTAACGACACTTCACCTAACTTAACCCTACTTAACTAAACCTGACTTAAGTTAACCCTAAACCTCACCTAACTTAACCCTTCTTAACTAAACCTGAACTCAATTAACCCTATCTAACTAAACCTCACCTAACTTAACCCTACCTAACTTAATCTCACCTAACTTAACCCTACTCAACTAAATCTCACCTAATCTTTACCTAGGTTTAAGTTAGGTAGCTTTAGTTAGGTGAGGTATTAGGCGAGGATTACTTAGATAGGGTTTAGTTAGGTGGGGTTTGCTTAGATAGGGTTAAGTTAGGTAGGGTTAAGTGTGTCAGTTGACGCCAGCCTGCTCGAAAAACTTGCTGGAAAGAACATGGCCTACTTGATATCGTTTGTCCGAAATTCCTTCGGCAACTTGATAACACTCTCTGAAAATACCGTGGAATTGTTGCCATGGTAACGGTTTCCATAGTAATGGTTGTCGTGGTAACGGTTTCCATGATAATGGTTGTCATGGTAATGGTTCACTCAACCCAAATGTCTGAAGTTGGCCACGGATCCGGATCTGTAGACAACTTTAGATTTATTTGATTCTCCTACACAGCGGCGGCGGCGGCGAGATTAGAATAAATCCGGGCTTGCGGGAGGGGATGTTCTACACAGCGCCGTCGGTGGTGGCGGCGGCGAGATGTTTTTATAACATGGAGAGATATAATTGTCGCAATTACAAGAAATAACTACATCGCCTAATAATTAATTTAACTGTATGATCACCAATATCGAATTGTCTTCGAGCGCGAGTGCATCAGCGGAAAGCTTGAACTTTTTTGTAATTAAAATTATAACAATCAATTGTCCGTACTGCAGCGGCCATCCTTAAAAAAGTGGTGTGTCTTCGTCTTTTCGTTCCTTTCTCAGCCTGTTCGTACTATCTGCTTTCTTTCCCCTGTTCTTCTTCGTTATCTGTTGGGCCGTTGGTGCGCGCAAGGTTTTTAATTACACGGCTAACTAATGAGTTGAATTCCTTATTCTCCGAGAGCGGGGGGTGGGGGAGATGCCGCCGAGGATTCCGAAGCAATTAACTCGGAATTCCGTCTAAGTGCGCGAGCCAGAGAGAGCGTTACAGCTCGAGAAGCGCGGCGCCCGAAGCTCATAGTGCGAGTTGATACGGCCGCGCGCCGCGCTGGTGACGCGCGGTTGCGTCGTCTTGGAAAGTCCCTTCGCTACGCCTCCAAGGGCCTCCGGGGACACGGGGTCGACCCTCTAATTACCAGAATGGAGAGTTCAAAAGGATGCGCGGAGAGAAGGGCGACAGTGTATACGTATAGAGCATACTCGGTTTAATATAGCGACGCGATCTACCGGTTCGCGCTTCGCTCTCTTTTTGGGGGCGCGCTGTGTATTACGCTTTTTTACACAAACGCCCTTCGGGGTTATAAGCTTTGACTCGTTTTTTTTCCTTTCGCTTGCAGCGTCCTAGGCCCCAGATCGGTATCATGCTATCGGGATCTTCATCGTCGGTCCCGCTAACTCCTTTCCTTGTGTCCAAGCTCGTTGCCGAGAAATTGCGGTCGAGTCGACAATATCTCCACACCCAATTCCAACAAGACTGCATGAAACATAACGATTTCAATCGAAATAACTTGTTAATATCTGAAATCTGGGTTTGCCTGCTCGTCGTCTCACTAGGCGAATCGCTTAAACGATAGCGTTGAGATATCCAAATGCTTATTTACGTTTCGGTTCCAAGTTGCGAATCCTCTTCAGAACAATTAATTTTATACCACCTGTAACGGCTGGGCCGAGGATTCGAGGACGTGTATAGGATGGTAGTGCGGATACATCGCTGTAGTTTCGAAGAGAGAATGATATGGTGATCTCCGCGGATCCAACGCAGAATGTTCATTTCTAAGTCGGAGCGCTAATCACTGCGCTAATGTCACCTATGCTTTCTCTCATTCAAATCGTATTCTTATATGCAATGCAGGGCCGTCACACGCCTATACGTACAATGCGAATTTTTCACCATCATTTGCATTGTTTTCAAGGACTTGTCCCGTCGAATGTACTGAAAAAAAACCATAATAAACGCAAATCGCGTACACATTTAATTACGAGCAAATGATGCAGCGCGCATATTATGCGGCCGTTAATAATCAATTGGCGTATTACTTTCTCGTAAACGTATGCTCAATGTGAGTGATTAATGGTCGTGAGTTCGGCCGAAATTATTGTGACAGAAGTGTGTTTAGCGTGGTGCACATCTCTCTGACGGATCGCCGAGATAACGAATTAGTTGACGTGCGCACCGTTGAATTTATTGCCGGATATTATATACGCTAAGCATTCATTTCCGTGGCGCGGCAGCTCGCTCGTATACGCGCGGAGTGCTGCTATAACACGCGCGCACGACACTCGTAAAGTTAAGCAGTTATCGTTGGGTTAAGAGCGCAAGAGAGAACGACGCAACCCGTCCACGGGAGTTTATGGCGATTCGTTATCGTGAGACGGTGCGGCTGTAGCAGCGAGGAAGAAGGACGTCGATCGGCGTGGTACAAGGGGGCAAACGCAACAACGACAAATCTCTTGAGGTCGATCTTCGGCACATCAGATTATTTCCACATGCTCCTTAGGCGATCAATATGCGATAGCGGTACTGTATTCGGCAGCATCCCAAGAAAAGGTCAATACGGCAGATAAAGTCTTACATGAGCACGACAGAGGAACCCAATTTACCTCGGGTTTGTTTTCCACAATTCAGTCCCAAAATATGGTACTAAATTATTTCTTACGAAGCATTATAAGATATGCGTATTTTGAATAGCTAACAATCAGGGAGAAGAAGATTAATAATTAAAGTGTGATCCCAGCAATTTATGTTTATTAGGTCGATAATTATTTGTAATGATTATTTTTACGTGTTATTAGATCGATCCTTATAAGGATTGTCTCTATTTGTCTATTACTATATTTTTCGTAGTTGCTTGTCCCAACATATACTAGGGCATAAATAAACGCAATCAATCAGTCAATCAATCAATTAGAGCCGAACAAGTCAACAGACTTTCCTTCGTCAACATATTTCATAATTGACAATCGCCATCAACGTCTCAATTTCATACGGCGCTGTTAAGCCCCTGTGAGGGTGGCAGCGGGGTCGAGTGATGGGGCCCTCTACTGTACGTTCCCAAAGGCCCACCCACCGCGACAACGACGGCTTTTCCGTTTCAGCTATGTCGCAGTCCGTTGCCCCGTCCGAGTAATTGCGATTTAACCGGACGCAGGTACAGGGCAGAGAGGACAACCGCAGACCGACGACCGCATTAAGTGCAGGAAAGAGTGAAATCGCAATTAATTACGTCCGGGCTCGGGCTCGGGCCCGGAGAGAGCGCGAGCGGTTCGCACCCAGTGACGGGGTGTGTCGCCCCACGGCGGCGTTTAGCCCGCGCGCGTTCACGTCGTTCGGCCCCCTACTCTCCCCCCCCCCTCCCCACCCCTTCCCCCGTACGCTCCTGTGTCGCACGTGCTCTGTCCTAACCCGCTCCCGAGCTTACCAGCCAGAAAACGCTGGCTTGTACCGGTGTGCGCTATACGTACAGGTTGTGCCCCCTCCCCGCCTTCCTCTTCTCCCTCAACCAGGAGAGAATAGCGCGGAAAGTCCAATAGCGCAAATACGTTTATAAGCTCGTTGGAGCGACAAACACGCTCGCGCGCGGGCGCGCGTGCTGTGCTCCGCTCCCTTTCAAAGCGACGCTAGCGGCCCAGTGAAGTATACAGAGAGGATCTAGTAGACGCGACGGAGAACCTTCGACCCCTGGTCGTCGTCCCAGTGTGCTCTCTGCTTATACCTCCCTGCCCCCCTGCTACTCCCCACCACCCTGCATAGCAGCCATGCTTACCTCGGGGCTTTTCGGGGTTCAAAGAAACTTTCGCCCCCGTCTGCTCGACAGTCGAGTTCTGCTGCAAATAAAATGAATTCGATGCCCGTGCATAGTCGGGCATCCGGTTACCGCGAGTGTATCGTCCGGTTCGGTCAATATCGAGGGACGAGAGGGGCGCGGGAGGCCAGCACGCAGAAGAGTCGAACTTTGATACGAATTATTTATTCGCGCGTCCGTGACTAACTGAAAGGCTGACCGCGTGCACCGCGTATATACACAAGCGTATACGCCGCGTTGTATCTCTCCGCCGGAAGCATCGTTGAGTTTTACATCCTCGTAAAATAGTCGCGAGCCCGATATCCCAACTCTTTTCCTCGTTTTTTTTTCGCCCGCGTATATCCACTCCCGCTCCGCGCGACTCATCCAAAATCCTCCCATATCACGATTATCGGGAGGGGGAAAAAGCGCGGAAAAGAAAGAATGGGGATTGGAATATTTTTTACGGATCGTGGCTTTTACGATCGACGATTTTCGTCAAAGATAAAGCACGCGTGAAATCGGCTGGAGAGCCGGGATCCCTCTATCGGGCTACGGTGGCGGCACCTCAGCAGCCGCGTTGAAGAGAGAAGCGTAGAGGAGAGGCGGTCGAGAGATATCGACGCAGGGATTGCCGCTGCTACCTTGTAGTAACACGAGCATCCGCTACGGTGCAAAAGGACATTTTCTTTGTGCGGGATCGCCCGGAGTCGGGATGATGTCGGCTCGGTCGTGCAGGATTGCCGAACAGCGGCCAGCGTCACGGTAGCAATTAAAGGGTTAAAAGGGTAGAATCTATCTGCGAGGATAATGGGGAGTGGTAGGGTATAACTCATAGGCCCGTTGGCCACGTACGCCGTTCCGTGAATCCTCTTCGCCTGCTCCACTCCCGCGTTGCTGCATTCATGTCGGATGCCCTCGTGCTCAAAGCATTGGAGAGAGAGAGAGAGAGAGAGAGAGAGAGAGAGAGAGAGAGAGAGAGAGAGAGAGAGAGAGAGAGGGGGGGGGGGGGGGAGAGAGAGAGAGAGAGAGAGAGAGAGAGAGAGAGAGAGAGAGAGAGAGAGAGAGAGAGAGAGAGGGGGGGGGGGAGAGAGAGAGAGAGAAACCGGCCGACTTCAATTCCGTCGCAATCCGCTTATACCTCACCAGCCTCCACCCGCCCCTTCTCCTCTTCAATGCCTCCTCTTCTCTGCACGGCCCAACGATGTATCTGTGTGCGTGTGTGTGTGTGTGTGCGTGGACCGTTGCGGAATCGCTCTGTACGGCTCCACGCGGATTCGAAACTGAAGGGGGATGAAGTGTGCTCTCTCCGTACCGTGCAGCGAGCTAGTGGCATGCCTCACGAGCTACTATCCTCTTTCGTTGAGGCTCCCTTCTGCTTTGGGACTCGCGCGCTTTCTTTCTTTTTCGCTGGTTTTGCCCATCTCGCTGTGGCCCACTGTGCCGCGCGTGCGAACCTGTTGGCTGTTCGTTAGTATAACCAATGATCGCACGCGCTCAATCGCAAAATCTGTACAACAAGGGTTGTGTAAAAAATAAGATGGAAGTTCTACAGATTCACGTTTTCGCACGTTCTGAAATAAAATTCTGTAATTTTTGCGCTCAAGAGTGCAAAAAGAAATAGGCAGCACTCGCCTTTAACTCGTACTTTTGAAAGCACTCGATTTCGGCCGCGTGTTCAATTCTCGATTTGCGGAAAATTCATCTAAAACAATTCGTCTAAAATACAATTCGTTTAAAAAACAAGTCATCTTATTATAATTCGTATTTCCCAACTATAGCGTAAATCATTAGTCGATGTTGTCTATTTTAGTAGGAAACGTTCTTCCAATTTCCCAATTATAGCGAAAATCATTACCGTTACAATAAAGAAACGAAAAGGAATAAAAAGAAAAAGAAATGGAATCCGATATTCGCCACATCCTCGATCGTTGAGTCCCGGCTCGGCAAAGAGCGGAGTTTCGTCTAATAAATGATTAAACTTGTGCATTAGACGAATTGTGAATATATAATTTATGATTAGACGAATTGTGAATATATAAATTGTGATTAGACGAATTGTGAATATATAGATTGTGATTCGACGAATTGTGAATATATAAATTGTGATTAACCGAATTGCGAATGTATGACTTGTGATTAGACGAATTGTGCATTAGACGAAGAGCGGGTATCTGAAAAAGAAAATCACAGTGCGTAATGATGAGAACAAAAATGAATCAGAATTTTCCGACAATCGATGCGAAGAAAAAAGAACAGAACAAAAGAGAGCCTCGCATGAGATAACGTCCGCGGAGCCGGTACGTGATCGGATCACGTAGCGCTCTCAATCTTTCATGGATGGCGGCGCCTCGTTTATACGTACGTTGGGATATACGCTACACTCGTGACGTAAAACAAATCTAACTTGTACAACCGAAGGTTTGTAGCCCCGAGCAGTTATCCCATGTGTATACGTTTTTGATTCCTTTGACACGGGGGTCCTTGAGCTCTCAGTCTGTTGATCGGATCCCCGCGCGTTGTCACATTTCGCACGGCTCGTGCCCTCGCTTTTCTCCCTCCCTCCCCCCTTCTATTTCCTCCTTTCCCCCCTCCCGTACTCTTTATTCGCGCGAGCGGGAGAGCTATGCAAATCAAGAAAAAGCTCTGCGCAGTCACATTTTAGGGTTATCCAGTTTTCTGCTTGCACGAATTCGAGTATCCTATCCGCCCCTTTTAGTCTTGATTCTCAACTTCGATCTGCAGACTGCGGACGCAATGCCTCGATGCACTGTAATACGAGAGGCTACGGGAACTGATGGATGGATGGATTTTGGAAAAGGGAAAGAGTGAACGGCACGGAGACAGGGAAGAAGAGAAGCGGCGACATAGAAAGGGACATTGATATCGCAAGACGTAGACAGAGTGAGCGCTTTTCCTATCCTTTCAATCGGAAAATCTGGTTACCCAGAGACTACGAGAGCGGGCGGGCGCGCGCGATCGCGCTGTTGCGGTTTTATATTTCTTCGAGACTCATGGGTTTTCCGATGTTCTTCGATATCGCATAGCCTCGAGACATTTATATTTATAATGTAAGCAGGTTGAATAATCCTTCTGAAACATTCAAAGGGGCGAGATGAAGAACCGACTCGTGAACATTTTACAAATGTTGGGTGGGCCAAAACTTTGAGAAATTGTAAATAGTTTTGTCAAAGAACCATATTTTCCATCGGGACGGCAAGTTAATTTGTCTCTCAGAAAAACAGGGTTCCGACGATTCATTTGAAGAGGTACCTAACTGAAATACACCCAAAAAGGTTCTCATGCCCATTGGCCCACCCTCAAAGTTGATCACCGGAGGTCTCTTTTTGCGTGAAGCAGCGGAAAATTATACTGAAGGTCGGGGGATAAATTTCTCTTATTATCTTTTAATTTCATTTTTGTATGTATGGAAACCCGGACGGTCCGAATCCTGTATACAAGAAATATGTTGGATATTATTGACAGGCATTTCATGAAAGATGTTTACTTTTAAGCCACGCACTTAAAAATATGATGGATGGAAATGTGTGGGGAAACTTATCTCCCGGAGTAATTTAATGCACACGACTCGACTAGGAAACGACAAACGATATAGGTGAACGCAATAGACTCCGAGGTACAGCTACTCTCGTCGCTCGACGAGAAAAGTTTCTTGGCGAGTATCGTTAACACAAGCGCGGCAACGGAAATCGTCACATGTAATTAATGCCATGGCTTCTCGTGGAAGGCTCGGCCTCTTCCTCGTTCCCCGCGAGTGAAGCGTCGAGTCATTTGCGTTTAGCAAACTCAAACGTTACATAATTTACCGGCAATTATGCGGCGTCACATCACAGGGTCGGCGAGGTGAAGGACTTTCGGATGACAGGGATAGGACGCGCGGCTTCACGGCGCAACTACTGATGTTGCATTTACTGCTGCGATAGCGAGGGGAAGGGCCATCTTCGCAAAGCACCCAAACCATCGCAACATCTCGTGGCATAAAATTACCGACGGCGTATAATGCATATCCAGGAAGTTAACTGCCAGAGTTATATGCGTAATGGATCAAAATTAAATTCGCCATGATTAAAGAGCTTTGTAAAGGGGGCATTATGGGAAACAAAACAAACTGTTTTGAATTGCCGTTGCTTCACCTGTAGACCAACCTATGCACGCTCAGAGAAATCGTTGCTGAAATGATACACATAAAGTGAAATCATAAAGTGATTTCATAATGTGTATCATTTCATAAATGATACATTTTTTCGCTATAATTTCCGCAATAGTTAAGAAATTAAGACAAAATGTTGTATCTGATCAAAATGAGATGCAACGGTGTTTGTAACGGAATTTCCTTTTGTTCAAATTTTAAAAAAGTTGGAAAGTAGTACTTTGCACAATGCTTCCTCATTAATTTCCCTTTTTCACAAAAATTCCTCTATAAGGAAGCCAAAGTGAATAAATAAACTTCTTCATAGAGGTGGCTTTGTGAAAAAGGTAAATTATGAGAAAGCACTGTGCAAAATTCTACTTCGCAACTTTTTTGAATCATCGATAGCGACCAACAAAAACTACAGGCATTATATTTCCAGTTATTTGTCGCGCCACTTCCGACTACACCGCGGTAATTCGTGTCTCCATGTCGAGCGCAATTGAACTCGATTTGCAAAAATCATACGACCCTCTGTCCGTTTGTTAAGGGAGCTGTCGGCGGCTGGAATAAAAGAGCTTGAAATCAAAAGCAAAGCTGAAAAGATGAAGGAAGGATGAAGCCGGTATCGGCGGTAGTGGTGGTGGTGTTGATGGTGGTGGGAGAAGTCGCCACAGCGTATCTGCGTGGGAGGCACAAGACGCCTTGAGGGCTCCAAGTGACGTGTACAACAACTGCCTCCACAGATGATCGATATATCTCTTGGTGTGTTATCGTCTCTGACAAGCTCACTCCTCAGCCCCGCGCGCACCCACCGTGCCCACCTTGCTCGACCTGTTCGCCGCGCCGCCCCTCCATTTTCCTGGATCCACTCTTTCCTTTCCCCTCTCGGGTACACGATTTTCCATCTCCCTTTCTCTCCCCTCGCTCACGTTGTCCATCGCCTACTCTGTACTCTGTACTCGCGTTCTCGCCTTCTCTCTCTCTCTCTCTCTCTCTCTCTCTCTCTCTCTCTCTCTCTCTCTCTCTCTCTCTCTCTCTCTCTCTCTCTCTCTCACCCCCCCTCTCTCTCTCTCTCTCTCTCTCTCTCTCTCTCTCTCTCTCTCTATCTCTCGCGCGCGCTATCCGGCTTTGAACGCCACCCCACGTTTCCATAGCGATAGGTAAATGGAATCCGTAGCGAAGCGGTTGCCATGGCGATTTGCTCCGGCACAGCTTTGGCCCTCACTCGGTCCCTCTCTACTCTCTCGCTGTTGCTCTGTTGGTACTGCCGCTGCCGCCGTCGCTACTGCCGCTCTCTACCTCACCTTCAGACCCTTCTTCTTGCCTCACCTTGCTCACGTATACAACTCACCTCGGCCCGTTTTCCCTCGTCCTCGTCGTGCGCTGCAACGCTCTGCCATCTCCGCATCGGTCCAACCTACACCTTTACACTTGTATGTCTTCTATACCTTACCGCCTCCTTCTCCCTCGTCGCCCTCTCACTCACCTATTTTCTGCCTGATCAAAACGCAGCAGTACTTCAACCCAAGATATGCTTCTGCACCCTACTATTTATCACGGAACAGTAGTTTTCGCCTCTTTCGCACACACGGCGACGGTGCCTCGCTCCGTAGCAACCATTTAACGTCTACTGTCTTTCCTAATGCCATCCTCTTTCATCACAAAAGGTTCCAGGTATCCTATAGCTTGTCCCGAAACAGACAAGTTTTAAGGTGGGGGGGGGTCTGTACGGTGAAAAAATGACCCTTTTTTACCAATTTTTTTTACCAGATACGGGTAGTGTATTCTAAATTTAATAATTACAGCATTGTAGAGCAACATTTCAAGAACATCTTCTGAAAATTTGAGCTAAAATTATTAATAACTAAGCCGTTGACAACAAATCTCCGGAGACGCCTCCGAAAAAAGTGGTTTTGCGGTGACCATCATAACTGGTCACTCGATTATCCGAATTCAAAAAACCAAATTGATTTCATTAGTTTATGAATTTCCTCAGGTAACGCTGTCGAGTTTTTATTTTTATTTTTATTTTATTTTTGGTAACGCTTGAGAGTAAAAAAACGCGATTTTCGCCGAAAAAATCGGCCATTTTGTTATTGTAAATAAAAAAATAAGAACAAATTTAAAAAAAAACTCGACAGCGTTACCTGATGAATTATACTGAGAAAGAGTGTACCAAGTTTCAAAAGGATCGGTACAATAGATTTTACGGTACGATGATCACCGACTTTTAAAACATGATGTGTGGGAAAATCGCTTTAAAGTGAATACTTATATACGAAATGACACAGAGCCTCGGATGGTTAAAATGTCATATCTCCGTCCGTTTTGCTCCGATTACTCTAAAAATTTGTTACAACATTCTTGAGATGTTGAGCATTAATAAAAAAAATTTAAAAATAAATGAAAAAAAAAAAAAAATGTCAAGCCCCCCCCCCCCTTAAGAGGTGGCATCCCCCTTCGCCTATCCCACGGATATAGATCACGCGTGACCGTAATGAGCTTATATCTATTCATCATAGCAAGTACAATAATGAGTACATTTTTGTATTCTTTGGTGTATAAGTAACGATTATAGTTCCGTAGACACTTATGCTTAATTCAAGTTTCGTTTGACTAAAATTCAGACGTACAGACTGGAAAGAAATGTTTGATCGCCACTTTACCCATGGAATCTCCAGCTCATGTCCGACAAAGATCACCCCGAAACATGGTGCCGCGAAATTCATCTTGACCTTGAAACTCAAGGTCGAAGTTTTTGTAACACATTGACAAATTCCAAGCACTAAGACGATCAAAAGTTTCAAAGGGACCATGTGTCCCTTTGGGACCCTGTACAGAATAACGTTAGGAATGAAACAAATTAATGATTTTCCGTATACTCAGGAAACTCTATCGTAACAGCTACTTGAAGACTTGCACTGTCTCTCATGACGTAATTTCTTTTCGTTACAAAAGGTGCCAAGGAAAGAAGAGTTTCAAACGGCGTCAGCTTCGCATCAGAACCAGTGCGAATATAGATAACACGTGTGACTGCAATGAGCACCGATTTACGCTCTCCCGAGCAGACGCAAGGTGTGCGTGTGTGTGTACGCGTTCGGTGGAAGTTTGTTGAAACCTCGTGTGCAGCAGAAGCTCCGGCTCTGGAAATTCATCTTCTCTCAGTCTAGGCGCAACTGCGAGGACGCGCGATGCTTCTCTATGTACGTGTACAGCGCAGTCAAACGGAAGGAATGGGAGATGGGGCATGGAGGAAGTTGCGTGGGAACACCCTGTGCTTGCCGGCAGTTCTGACTGTTTATTTCGTGAAAGGGTGCGAAGGAGGACGTGGCGAAAGTGGGGGAGAAAGATAGCGCGCGCGGCCTATGGAAATCCTGGTATCATATGCTTTTCGAGTGGAACGAGCCAAGCACAAAGTCGTTGCACGTGCTAGATTTTGTCGACAAGTTGGAAAATCTGCGCGGTAAGCGAGGAATGAGGCCTCGAGACGCGGTACGGGGAACGTCGGTCGCTCGCGTAACACGTTACGCTCGTCGAGCGTCTTAATGGAAGTGCGCTGCGGATCTCGCAGGTATCGCGCGCAACGCGGCACGCCAATTAGAAGTTCGACTCGATTAATTACTCGTTTCTCGAGATGCTCGGATTAGCAGCCAGTGACGACGCCAATTATTGTCAAATCTTGGAAAATCTCGGCGCAATAACGTGTAGACGGGATCGAAGCTACAGGTTGAGCCGGTACAGTCTAGGCAAGTGACACAGCACGGAATTAATATAATTGTTACAAAAAACTCGAGCGATTGTGTTATTAATGCAACTGTTTTTGTCATGAGAAATCGTAGTGCAACATGACTGGCGAATTTTTTGTTTATTTCTTTATGTATTAGTTTAATCTTATAATTAGTCGATTTTGTCATAGTAATTATAATTAGCAATTAATAGGGATGAAGCTACATGTTAAATCATGTAAAAATGAATAAAATAGCAAAATGCCTCGACTCACTGACGCAATAAACATCTTGAAAATACTTTAAAACATCCTGAAAACACCTTAAAATTCGGTCAATAAAAATTCGACCGATTTTGTTACTGAGATTTCCTGCTACACAGTAATATAATGACCATACCCACATGCATCAGATTTACATTACTGCAACTAGGAAAGTGAGGGGGGAAATAACACTTGACTTTAAAAACACTTCTGACGGTGAGCTCGTTTGAGGAGACTGTACCATCGCAATCGCCTCAACCGACGCACGGATGAACCCAGCGTGCTTCCTAATCCGGCAACACGTCTGACTGACGCTCAACTTGAGCGCACGAATTGGGTCTTTGCACGCGGTTTACAAACGTCGGTGCGATCGTCTCAGGGGGTACGCGACCGCCAGTGTCTCCGGCTCTCACGGCTAGTCCGACACCGACCTTCCTCAACTTTACTCATTATCTATAATTTGATTTGGAACTCGATTAACCATTAAAACCTCTCGTTCGCGTTTACACGAGGACGCGCGATGAGAGAGATATTCCCGCGTACGCGTCGTTTCATCGACATTCATCTAAATCGTTTAAACTTTCTTGGGTCGCCACGCGAAGAAGCAAAGGCTGGGGGACACATTGCGGCGTCCAGACGACGCTTGTCCACGCGAGAGATCGAGTGGTTATATATACACGCTTTGCGGGATATGGTCCTATCAAAAAGTCATATTAAGCGAGAGCACATAAGCTTTCGCCCTTATCCTCGACGATGTAGTCAGTGAGTTCACAGAGGGAGCAGAGTCAATTTACCTGAGTGCAGCGTAATATCGCTTTTACCCGTACAATTTACTCGCGGGAACGAACGGACCACCTCCGCTTTCCGGAAATTCGCGCAGAATTTTCGGCAAAGTACACCTAGAGGAACACACGAAAATTACTCCTCGGTTCCTTCTTCAACTTCGTTAAAACCTGGTCGTACATTGGTGTATATAGTAAAGACCAGGGTATACTAAATGCAGGTATTGTACAAATTGTCCGACAACAGACCTGTTGTTATGATATCAAAAACTTTTGCTTGGCTAGCAAAAAGTATTTATTGTCACTGTATCGACTGTCATTTCCTTCCGTGCAGATTCTGTAACAAGACAGTTTCTATCTCTATGACGACTTAAAGTGAATCGCGACCGCTTCGATGCTTTATTTCCATGTGAGCCCAAACCCAAGAGCTTGAATTATTTCACGCTTGATTGATGACAACGAGTCGGAATCCGGTTGAACAATTTCCCGGCGATTGTTTCGGGATGGACAAATCGATCGACATCGACAGGAGTATCGGCAGCGACACAGTGCTCTGGAATCTGCAGCAGCTGTAGTTCCGATGCCTTTCACGACTCAAAGACGATTGAAAGCCTTACACCGCCTCGAGGACGGCCCCCTCTCTTGTGCATTATATGCTTCGTGTATAGGTTCCTATAGCGGGACTATAGGATGTACCTTCCCGAGCTTCCCTTGATGCATTCCCCATAAGCCGCTTACCCTCATTATCGACGTCGAATTATAATTAACAATCCTCCACTCCCGATGCGCGACACCGGAGGGGCGAGAGCTCGTGTTCTCGCGTGTGGGTTACCCATAGCGAACATCAATAAATTCAACTGGATCTCACCGTGCGGCTACATTGTTAACCCAGTGGCGCAACCTATATAGCCTCGCCTTGGCACGATGGCCTTTTCGATCCTCTTTACTCTCCTCGTTCTAACTCCCCCCCCCCCCCCCCCTATATACCTGTTCAACGCGACTCTCGTGGAGGGAGCAGAGTGGCGGATTGGGTGGGGGGGAGGAACTTGTAAGCGCTCATCACTGTCAAGGCATAAAGATTCCTCTGCGCGAGATTTCGGATAAAGTTACGTAATCAATACCCAATTGTACTCATCGAATCGCCGGAGACTATCACAGCTCGCGTAGCGTTTGTAATTTTATATCGATCACCGTAAATGCCGCTACCCTATTCCCTCTTCGCTCGGCTCCTCGTTCGCTCTCTGGAACGAACATGACGGTTTATCGCGGGACAGCAGACGTATCCGCAAGTCCGCTACAATGTGAACATGTCGAAGCCGGATGACTGTTTAAATATGCATTTGATAACGGATTGGGAGAGGAGCAACCGGGGAAGTCAGACAAATGCGATGTACAGAGAAGGTGCTAATGGCGTGATCACGACACGTGATTTTCACACAAAATTTGTTGGTGCGGACGCTATCGAAACACTACCTCTGCGAAATTTGTGTTTAACTGTAATGCAAAAAAATTGGCCCATTTATATCACAAAAAGATATCTTTGCACGGTCCATCTGAAAGTATAGCTCAAAAGACCGTACTTTCCTCCATGAGCAAGCAAAAGTAAATTCAAAACCAATAACTCAAATAAAATTGTTCACCGAATGACTTGGTTACAATAGTCTTTTTGTGAACGAAAACCCGGAAAAACTATTCACAAAGGTATCTATGACAACGAACAGCGCAGTCATTCCGTTGTTCGAGTTCTCAATTAACTAAAAATGATATACGAGCACTGAATTCAAAAGTATCGAGTGTCAAACGATTTCACACCCGCATATTGTGTTTCGTTATTCCACGTTTTTTAATCCGCGCGCGTGTATGAATATAGATGCGGCTTGCGGAAAGTTGTCAAAGGGAAATGAGGTATATTTCCGCTTCGATTAGAAGTTTCGCAAGGAGAAGCGCGTTGCCGTTGTGCGACTTCTGACGACAGACTGTTGGTGTATATCCACCTCGTCTTGACACAGCTGCGACATAATTACTCCGTTAAACCTCGAACGTCGCGCTTCGTTATGAGAATTCGTAAGATGCAAAACTGACGTTGTCAACGGAGAATTTTGATTGTTTCTGCCTGCGAGGAAACACCCTGAAACGGGGTTGCTATAGAGACGGATGATCAAAGGCGAGTGGACCCGCCTCCATACTGACGACATTGCGTGTAAACGAAGTAATAGGATCTTTGCTGATTGGAGGTATAGAGCAATTAATACAAACATTATGGATCAATAAAATCGAGAAAATAAAAATGTAAACTAATATGTAGCGCCTTGGAGCACCACCGTTGGTGAATATGATATACAGTGAATTCTTTATTCATAAATAAATAAATATAAATAATCAGCAACTGCTATTTTATTTTTCTTTAATGGCGGAATGATTATTTCGAGTTCACTGATTGGACGTAATAGTGAATTCATTTAATGTTGTGAACAATACAAATTTATGCATCGTGTTTATGCAGCGGTGTTGTGACTAATCGATCGTATTTAATGTCTGTTTCAGGTGAGTAATCATTGGTCATTGACCGGAAGCTATAAGAACATACGCGAAACATAGTCTATGATCAATCCCCACACATCTATGTAAGTAATACATACAACTATGAAACCGTTGGTGAAATCTACAGTAACGTAAAAATGTGGTCGACGACATTTCGGTGCACCGTGTGACGAGGCGCTATAATGCAGTCAGTCCAATATGCTGTGCGGTGACCGCTCAGCAGAACAAAGTAGCGCAACAAAGATCGAAGTGTGAGTGAGATGGATGATTGTATTGGGAATTCGTCGAAATATCGCGACGGTCAGGCTTGATGCTGGTGATGAACGTAGAACGGCCGGCAGGGGGGGGGGGGGGGGGTAGCGAAATCATGTTAGAATCAACGAACGAATGGATGGATGGTCGTAATCCCCTCACACCGAAAATCGGAAAATACATGAGGTGTACTTTCAAGTGGACTATATCTCAACAGTCTATTCATAGTTCCTTCAGAGATCTATGTGGAACAATTTTGTTACACACCAATTTACGAATGGAACCTTGCAGGCCGGAACTGCAATTAGGTGGTACATTTGTTGTAATCGATATGCAACACGTTAAGAAACCAGGTTATGAAAATAAGAAATCCGGCGGGACGATACCGAGGGTCTTGCATTTTTATATAGCATGCTTCTTCGCGGGAACATTGATTGAAATCCACGCATAGTACATAGCAAACTCTATCAGCTTCCCGGTAACGCTTTGCCATAGTGTGCCAGCGACGGGTTCGTAATACACGAGCTTTTAACGTGACCATCAGGGTTCGGAGGCGCGGGAGCTTCGAAAAAGCACTTTGCCGCTAGCCGAGTAACAAACGCAATTCCGATAGTGTGTGAGGCCCAGTGCGCCCACGGCCATGGCGCAGCGCGGACTGACAACTCGTGACACTCGCTCGTCCTCTCGTTCCGCGCTAACTACTTTCAGCTCCTGCCTAGGCACCGAGTAGTTAGAGGCTTAAATCAATTTTTCAGTTCTCGCGCACTAACGACTCTAACGTACAGCCTTCACTGTACACCGCGAAGAAGGATCGAGCGGTCTGGATATCTTTCGTCGTAATGGCCCGCGAAAGGGAGCAAAAAATGACAATGTCGACAGTTGGCGATAAAAACGAGTAGATTAGGGCAATTAATCTGGTCAGGATTCCTGCTGCGGGGCGAAGTCCCTCGGCCGCCGGCTTCCGCGCCGACGTTGGGGAAAGTCTGCGAATTCGAGATATCGACGCCGCGGGGACCCCGTTTAATCCTGAAAAAGCTCCGCTCAGAAATTAATTTGTATAAATCACCGAACGGAAGGGAAATTGTGACGATCCGTAAGGGTTAAGAGATAGTTGATAGTTTCCTGGAGTGTCTATAGCATGCATGCCGAGTGCTCGTTAATCCTGAAATGACTGCGCTGACGTAAGGACGTCTTGTGTCTCGTATCGATGAAAGTTAGCTTGCCGACAAATATTCGCAAGCTGTAGAAAAATGCTATTGTACCCATCAGCTATCACTAAGCTACCCTACAACGCATCGCTACGCTGGAAAAGTTTGTTTATAATATAAATAATTGTACTAGATAGAGAAGAGTAAACCACCAGTGTTTTAGTTACTTTTTATGAGAGGAAAGCAATTTCTTATAATTACAAACTTTAGTTTCACAAGTGCTGTTGATTCCGCGCTGTCTTCATCAGAATTTTGGTGAAAATACATTGTTCAAGGTGGGTTCTGAACCAACATCTGTTCGCAGAAAGGAAAATGGTCCGAAGGAGTTTTTTTTATGTAAAAAGAACAATAATATTGGACCGCATATAATGTAAACGAGGAACTGAAGGAGCAATAAAAATATTATTTTTTACAAATGACCTAAAAAACATCTGACATATATATATATATACTAGATGCTCATTCGCTGAACTTGGCGATTGAAGTATCTTTTTTTTGTTTGGTCAAGGCTTTTGTAGAAATACTCACGTCCAAGGCACTGTAGCATGGGTGGTTCGTGATCGGTCAAGTCTCGTTATGAACGCGCGCAACCACCGCAAGAGCAGTTGCAGAAGTTTTTCGTGTATCGGGGACTCAATGAGAGAGAGAGAGAGAGAGAATAGAGAAGACACGAAGTGCGGGAGTTTAGAAAGTGGCCACCGCCAACAGAAGTTGTAAGGCCGTAATCCAAAACTGTCATTGTATTAGAAGGACCAGCGGACAAGTTTTTCCTCCAACCGAGCTTCGGTCGGACTTGCCTATCCAACATCCAGCGCGCCACGTACGTACAGTACTCGTGCTACTACGTCGGAAACAACCTACCGCCGTCCCCACAGCGTGCACGTGCATCGCGAAAACTTTCGGCTAAATTGATTTACCCACGTCGACGAGTATGCCCGTACGGTGATGCTGTTGTCAGTGATGGCTATAGTACTTGAAGAAAAATTTATTTTACCACGATATGAGGATCTCCTCTACAAGTGTACCGAAATTGCAGTTCAGTAGCGAAGAATAATATAGCCGGTAATATGTAATTAAAGGGGTGGTAACGATACAGCAGCCCGCTATGTAATTAATCCAAAATGCATACAATCGTTTGCTGCTCTAATGAAGGGTCGGCCATGCCGGCAATTCCGGGAAATCATGTAGCGTAGGTTCATCGATGATCTGTGATGGAAATTGCAATGCACTAACAGACGCAATTAGTAGTACACGTCGTACTGCAAATTACATTTGTCGTACGTACCGTACGCGGAGAAAAGTGGCTTTGATGGGTTAACCAAAAAGTGACGACAATTGCATTTATTTGTTAGGCTAGAAACATAATTTGCAAGTATTGTACTGCATGATGGGTCCAATACAATGTGTGTCTAATCTGGATGTATTCAATAAGTTGTGTGCCCAATCTTGATGTGTCCATTAATTTGCGTATCCAATCTGGATGTGTTCCATAAGTTAGGTGACCAATCCTCATGTATTCAATCGATTTGTGAGCAAGTGGGTCCCTCTCCATGGTAAGTATACTGTCAATAAAATAGCCCATGCACGTGCCGCTTTCACAGTGAACTAAGTATGAGGCCCGTAGGACAGGGTCTGTAGACCTGATAGCGAGGAATGAAAATCTTGATTTCAGGCGATCAAGATTTTATTCGTCCACGAGCGATGTACACGGTTAACATTGAAACACGCGGTACAACGCAGGGGGTCGGAGAGGGAGGGAGTTCGAGGGTATATCGATTACACGATGTCCGAATTATCTTGAGGGTTGGCAGGATGGCAGGACGGTTGGGGAGGTTGGAGGATTTACGGTGAGCGCAGAGCAGGGGAGTCGCTCTCGGTGATATCCCACGGCTAGCATGTCACCACTTTAATTACATCCATCCTAGGCACCCCTTGCTGCTACTGCCGCCGCCCAAACCGTTCTCTTCTCTCTCTGGCCCTCTCTCTCTCCGGTCGGCCATTCCGCACCAGCTCCCGTCGGACACATCGCGCGCCCGCTCGCCCATTTCCCACTATGTCGCCACCACGTTCTCTACATCCGACGTGCATCAACGAAAGGGGCTTCGTGTAAACGAGTCACACGCAGTCACGTATCACCCACAGTCTCGCTAAAATATTCATCAAGAATTCGCGCCGTCCAAATACACCATCGAGTGGGCATGTCGGTGTTGCCTCCTCGCGTCAACGAAATATCATGGTGGTTGCTCGAATCATCACTGAAAAAGGTATTGAAAAAAATGTCATTGAATTCATGCATGTTTTTTATTTAAATTATTTTTTGCACAATATTTAAGAATCAAATTGCCCAAACATTTTTTGCCTCATTAAGGCATTATTGCTGAATAAATATAGCAGCATCGCATGTGCCAAGTAGTATTCTACCGATGGTTGTTGCTTTGAACGTTATCTACATGTAACGAGCATCAACAAAACGGGCTTTGCACGTAAGCGAGTCACACGCAGTCATGTATCAACCACGCAGTTTCACTGAAATATTCGCACCGAAAATTCGCACCGTCGAAAAACACATCGAGCGGGCATGTCCGCGCGTCGTCTCTTCGCCGCGACGATCGACATATCGTGATGTTCGCTCGAGGCTCGATACATTTCCGTGCAATATTTAAAAATCACATTGCCCAAACGTTTTTTGCCCCGTCGAGGTTCATTATCGACGGTTCGTAACCCAAATAACTACTGAAATGTTGAATTACGCACATTTATGATTGGAAAATGCGGTTGACGCCGATGAACATAATGATTGAGAATAAACCATAAGCGAGCGTGTTATTCGTTTGTGGAGTGGAACGAGGGGTCCACGCGGCTCGCCGTGACTCGTCCGAATCGGACGAGTGAGCTCATCTGCTCAGTGAGCTCGCTAAAACAGCACTCGAAAATAATTCGAGCATTTCGTTGCGTCCACGTATGATTGGCGGACCGACTCCGATTCCAACATTAATACTAGCCCGTCAAATATTTCGCTGCAGAGAGCAGAGAGCCGACCGGCCGTCCGTCCCTCTCGTTTCTCCTTTCCCGTGCAATTTACACGACTCTCTCGCTCGCTCCTGGCTATAGGCGCATTTTTTCAATAAACACTCGCATTCACTGGATATCCCTCTGTACACACGCCCACAACATTCCTCCCTTCACCCCGGCAGCCTCGTCGCCCTATATGCTTGATAACCCATCCTCCACTCGGGCTGCTTTCATTTTGTCGTATTAATTGGAAACAACTCCGAAATGATATTCGGCTATATGATGTGTAGCCTGGCCGTGCAAATATTTCTGCGCGCTCTCCGGGAAATTGAATACCTGCATTGATTTCATGCATGCATATATGTATGGTGCACATATAAATAAATATATATATGTACATCGAATAAAAATATCTCGCTGCCGTGTATGATAATCAAGAAGAAGGAAGAATAATCAAGGGATGAAACAACTTCGGGAAAATAAGAGTAGCGATAGCGCCTCGAGAGGCGCATGTTTTCTTTTTTATACTAGGCGTCGAAACGCTACCGTGACTTTTGATGAGGATCAACTGCATTATTCCAGGGCCAATTAATCTATAAGGAGTTGTTGAATGCGCATATGCCCCTATTTATCTCCTACTTATGGTTTCTTTTCCTTCTCTACTTCATCCGTGTCCCATACAGGTAGCTAGTCGAATTCCATTGCCATTTGTTGTTTCATACCCGCGCGGCGAACGCAGCAACGTGTAAAATTCCGTCCACCGAAATCGCTAGTGATCCGATCCGTAGTGTCTACGTTTTTTTTCAATATCAACTCGACGATTCGCGCGCTCGGGCTTTTCATCTCTGTTAATGGTTTTCCATGTGCGCGCGCCCAGCGCCGTTCAGCGTCGCGCGTTACGGACGATACTGCACTGGTACATGCACACATGCGGCGTCCTGTCGATCGACTGATTCCCTCGTCATCGACATATACTGTCGTCTGCCACTTGCCGGAACCACTTGTGATTCGCGGCGTTTTGAACCGCGCGCGGTTGTGAAGCTTCCAGAATATGTGAATTCCGGGCTCGGCGCGCGCACTGTCCGACGAACATTATATCGAAAGAGTGGATTTTATACTCCGATTTCAATCTATTTCGGATGTTCGCTCGATCATAACCGTCTATCTCGGACACTTCACCAACAGCCGCTCAAACGTTACTGTTGTTATTATTCGTCGTTCTCTGTGTCCGCGAGTTATGGTATACATCAGTATACACAGTTTGTCGCTGTTGGCTGCGCACTGGTCGCGCACCGCAAGAGGAAAACCCTTTTCCTCAAGACATAATTGAGTGTCATCCGGGCATAACAAATGAAGCCACTGGGCTCGTCGCTCTCCACGGGGAGAGCGACGTCCGCTACCGCTGCCTCTGCACTACTCCCCTCTTCCGGGTCTCCTCTGGGTTACTCGGGTTACTCGCTACGCGACGTCACTGATTAATGGACCGGACTTGTTCAACACGCCTGGGTCACTTGGCCCTGTTGGCTAAATACCGGTGCTAATGCTCCTGGACCGCCGAAACGTTCTCGCCATGCCGCCTCACCCCGCAGGAATTCCACGCCGGACTCTCACCTCACTTCGTCGCCCTCGTTCCCCTCGTGTCTGTTTCTCTCACGGTCACCCTTGCCACGAGAGCCCCGCAAAAACGGGCAGTACAAAAAATATGCTTTGAGGTTATATATGAGGATACAGGCAATAGGAGACGATCTAGCTGCCAAAAAGTGCTTCTGCGATGCTTTTGGAATCTGTTATTTATGAAACTCCTGAAAGTCTGAATTATCACCTCAAGATAACCTGTGCAAGTAACGGCACTCGAAAAAGCATTCCAAGAACTCATTTGTGTATCGCGCGTTTAGTAACTCAAACTACCGTAAGAGTATCATAGATCGTCTTGTCTTAAAAGCGTGGTCTCGTTGTGAAAACAAACAAAAAAAAAACAAAAAAACGTCGGCTAAAAAAGTGAGTTGTGTGAACATAAGTCCAAGCCCGGAAAGCATTCGGTTTACGTGCTAATTATGTTCTCGTCGACTGATAAAATCGGCTCGGTAAACCTTGACTCGTCTTCGTCCTCGTCATCGCCGGGGTTGAATTCAGTCGAGTTGAGCGAAGAGGTCGCGACATCTTCGCTGCCTACTCAAATAAACTTGGGCAATGTTCCGCGTGCGCAGCGAGGCATCGGCGCATGAAAAATGTTAATAAGGCAAGTTTTAACGAGGAGAAGCTCGCTTCGGCGACCAGCACCGAAGTGTCCTCCGCTTCTTGCTGCTTAACCTGGCCTTGCCACTTTTCTCAGCGCGCTTTCCGCTACCCCCTTTCCCTTCCCCCTCCCGCTCCCCTCACCGTGAGCACTCCAACCACCACGGACTTTCGTCTTGGCTTTCGCGGATTTTTATTAATTGAGCGGGACCGGGAGAAACTGCACCGCGAAGGTGAGTGTCCGACGAAGACACGCCTACGTCCTATGTATCTACTGCTTCGAGGCTCCGAAAAGATTTCTTTAGATTCCCCAAGGCGTTCGCGACAGACCTGTCTTGCTTCTTTCTCTTCGTTCGCCTGCGACGAAGGAGTTCTCTCGCGCACCGACGCCCACAACTCGTCGCATATCCAACCCCTCTCCCTCTGTCGGGTACGCTCCCGCTCTCTGTAGTAATTTCGCACGGGTCAGCGGGCAATGTGCTCCCCCTGCCTGTCAGCTAACACCATCGTCACCAGTGACCGCCAGGCAACATCTTCGCCGGAGCTTCCAACTACCTACCACTTTTCATTCTCGGCCCGCCATGGCAGCCGTGTATACAATCTCACTAGAGTGAACATTTTGACGTTTCGTACATTGATTTTTGGCAGTTCAATTCAGTTGCATAATGATAATTCGTATTCACGGTAATTGTTTTTTTTTATAGAAATCGTTTGTCACCCAACTTAATGATATGTAAGTTACGATATTTGTTAAGCAATATTTTATCTTGAATAATAATTTTCAACAAATCTTTATTCCGTGCGTCTCATCCACCAGTGAATGCCAGTGGCGTTATCGTCTGAAGATTTTGCTACGTTCAAAGCATATATTGACGACTATTCAGTAGATGGCCGATGGCTGGTACAGCCACTTTGCACGTAACAAAAAACGTAGCCAACTATCGATCACGGTAGGCTGGCTGACAGAGTCACGTTATTCATTTTCCGCGAAGGGAGAAAATCAGGTACGAAGTACACGCCGATAATCCAGAGTCAGATAAGGTGTCTTACAGATGTTGTCGTGAACGCGTTAAGTGGCAATGCAAGAAGCGTTGGCGGGCACTCGTCTGTAAAGGTTACAAAAAAAGGCTTAGAGAGTTCCGAGTGGCTGGGGCAGCTCCTGCTGCTAGTCACTTTATTAGCTACTGCCGCGCGAGTTCTCTCGCTCCGTTGCTTGGCGGTGGTGTCGACAACGGTGTCGAGAACGGTGACGACGATGGTGACGACGTTGTCGCGGATCTCTTGCACTCATCTTCTTCGTAAAGGGTGGATATTGCATTATCCGCGCTCAAACAGACCCTGGGCGTCATTCGACCGGTTTAAAGGTGAACTGAGTGCGTTACAGTTAAAGTCGATAATAATTACCGCTGATGTGTGAGAGAGTCAAACGCGCGAAAGCTTTAGTGAGTCTGGGTGAGTTCAGCGCTGGCGAACGCGGTGAAGCTCTCGCGGGACGAGTAAGGAGTGGTTAGGCTCGCTGGTGGAGGGAGGGCTAAAGAAGAGGTTTTGGTTGGGCCAGGGTGGAGTTGGCGGGTAGGCGAATGGGCCGCGCGCCAGCTACCAGGGTACGATAAAGTTGTTATACAGCCGACACCTGCGCCCGCCTCTCTCTCTCTCTCTCTCTCTCTCTCTCTCTCTCTCTCTCTCTCTTGCTCCTTCAGAACCTCCTTCCTTCTTCACTCTTTTTCCTACTCTCCGTCACCTCCTTACTCGTGCCTACCCTGCCCAACTTCTCTCTTCATCCTCCCTATTACGGACACAATGTTAAAGGGACTCGCGACGAGATTGAATTTGCTAACGGAAAACGCGAGTGAGTGAAACGTATTTGCTTTTTATCCCTCACTCCATTGAGGAGTCTCCTTCGGCGTCCCAACCTCCGAGCGCGTCGCGTCTCCCCTCTGCGTCGTACCACGCTATCCTGGATTTCGTCTCGTGTTTCTTCTCTCTTCGGTTCGTCTACTCGCATGCCAACCACCTTCTCGTGGCTACACCCCGGGCTTTCCGCCCCCAAGGCACCCTGCCAACAAATCGAAATCGCCCTGCTTCTTCCACCCCATTCCGCCCACGGAGCCGGAAGAGAGAACCGAGGAAGAGAAGAGCAAAGCACCTTCGTACATTTGTCCGACGTTAAGAAAGTCGAAATCCCCCCCCCCCCTAAGTTGATACATCCAGCTTGCACGCCGATCTGCAGAAACGTCTTCGGCTTCGTATCCTGAGACCTGATATCCTCGAGCGCTTCGGTATGGTCCCGTTTTTCCAGTTGCATTTGATGTGGTTTACCCATTTTTTCGGGAAAATTGGGGTTCTTATTCAAAATGGAAATGAACCCATAAAATGTAAAACGTAAAGGAACTTTTCCGTTAAAATAAGCTATCGATAACACCAATTATTGAAGAGGAATTAATTCGATAAAGTGAGAAACAAATTAGATGAGTATCGCGGGTGGCCTTTGTTATTTATTATATTTTCACTAAAGAAACAGCACAGGCAATCGTGTCAAGGGCTTTACACGTTCACAAATGTATGAAAGAGTGCAAAGCGTGCACTTTGCGTTCTGTTGCATGTGGGAATACAAAATGCGCGTAAAAGGCGGAGGGATTGGGTAAGGGTGAGTGCAAGGGTGAGAGGATTGTCGCCGTTTTCGCTCTCATTAACCACGTTGTTCACGAGAACTGCTGTATCTCCCTCGTCGTCGACAACATGCAGCACCTCGTAAAGTGCTGTCGGGGCTCCTTGACAGCCTACTTTCGCCTCTCGAAAGCCCTCCACCGCCTCCCCCACCCTTTCGACGATGCGCGCGCCCGGTTATACAGCCACGTTGAGAGCAGCTTCGTCATGTGGTACACAACGTTTTACCGTGGATTTAATTGGCAGGCATTTGCGCGTGAGCACCAAGCACCAAGTGGCGAAGAGGTGTACGCGTCTACACGCGAGTGAAATTAATTTGTAAGGCGCCGCTACTGTCGGTGCCTAGTGCCACTTTGGTACAGGTGTAATGTAGTGGCGGAAACCTCGCTGACATCCCTCCTCGTCGGCGCTGTATCAGCCAGCAAGAAATGTCTTCCGATCGGGATTCAGTACACTATGATTTACTTGCATAAATACTATACTGCAAAGTATACTCCTTCGTATAGTATACTCCGTCGTTGCCTTCACATCATCGGTAAATATCTTCTTACTCACAAAGGCAGTTCTAAATTGCGACAGCAACGATTTACATATACAGAATAGACGGACTGATGGAGTATACCATCACGAGATGAGAATAGATTGATTTGATTTATGAAAATCCATGTTTGTGAATATATTACTAGAATATAACGTTACCTAATATACTAGCGAAAATAAACAGAAGAAGAAACTGTCGGAGCGTCCATTCCGAAATCACCCCCGTGCCTAGTCTTCCCGAGGTGTCGTCTTACGCGACCGCATCCTGAATCTTCTTCCGGAAGGAGCACATAAGTCGAAGGAAACGTCGTCAGGAGGTAAGAGGGACAGCCTGTCGGAGATGAGTCGCCGGACCACGAATAACGGAAGGTCGAAGGTCCGTCGTCCAATCTGCCTTCGACTGAGTCACATTCGAGGTAGGATCCGGCAGCTGCCCGGCCGTTCCCATCTATTCTTGTGATCACTGCTGTATCCATACTCTATTGTTACGTTTTCATTGATGTTCCCGCTAGTGGAGGTATCCTTTTGAGCCCTTTGCTCTTACATAGATGCCTACTAGTTTAGCGCTGTCTTCGGTGGAATCGAGGCTCTAGCCCAGCTTCAAACCTTTCGTACTTCGAAGGATGCGAAACCCTTTGAAAGTGCAGTATCCTCACCGCGATGCAGCGGCATAGTCCCATGCCATTGCGGACAAGCGAAGGAAAGTGGTAGACTGCGTACTCTGAAATTGCATACGGCAGTCTCTCACAACTACTCGTCAGGTCCTGATGCGTCAAGAGCATCTCTCACCACCCAGCTGGCCGGCAGACCCCTCTCTACCAGGGATGGTGACGGCAGTGGCGACGACAGCGGCAACGGCGGCAACGGCGGCGGTAGTGGTGGTGGTTGCGCCTCCTGCCTCCCCTCAACACTGGGTACCAAGCAACCCTTCGCCGAGAGGCTTCGCCAACAGGTCAATAGCGCAACTGGGTCACGTTGTCGTGTTCAACGTGGATGTACATCCATGACTATTGAATCCTACCTAGCGCAGCTCGCTGGTCCCCCGTTTTTCCTCACCCTACAATATAATGATCAGAGATAAATCCGAAGGGAATCGAGGATCAGTTCGGCCATGTAGCGCAACAATATAAACGAGTATTTCCGAGCAGCGTGCGCCTGGTCGCTGTATATGATGTTCAAATCGTGACCCAACCAACTGAGGCGTCGAAAGGGTTGCCTTGAGTCGCGCTCCGCCTCCAATATGCACTCATTGGCGATGGGTCGCGTCGGCCTATATTACACCGGCCTATGCCAGCGCCCGGTAGCGGCGCGGTTCGGGGCTCGTTCCGACTGGTTCTGGCACGGTGCCGCGTCGTCGCGTTTTCGTCCACCTCCTGCAACCGGGCGTTATTGCGGGCAACAGTTATTCGCCACGAAGGCGCGGATCTCCAAGCCGGAGGAGTCGGCGCGCTTTGGGCCTCTGCGGTGGTGGCTCCGCAGGCTATAACTGGCCCGGTCGGTGCGTCACTGCGGCGGTAGGCGACACTTTCCCGCACTAGCGATGCACTCCTGTTACCTAGTAGATTGTTCGCTCTGTTTTCTTTGATGACCGGATGATGATACGCCTTTTTGATGTCGGTACGACGTCATTCAGCGTGTCAACGCGACCGCTCGATCGTTCTTCAGCGATGGCAAACGAGGATATAATTGTAGGCAAGTGGGGCAGCAGCGTCCCGCCTGCACAATCGACGAAGAACGCGGAGGTGATTCTTGAGCGGGCGACCAGTACATAAGCTCCGACACATAATAATACCGTTGGCGCCGTTGCTTCCGCCTGTATGTACCTTGGTACGTCACGTATAACGCGCGATCTGCTCTACGTACATAACTAGTATGTATGTTGCAGCCACCGGCTACAGCCGCATATCCCCGTACCGAGCACTACTCGTGGATGTGGCGCTCCCTTGCTCGCTCTGCGAGGCAGAATTCCGCTCGGCCCTATTACCTTCGATTTGTCAGCTGGCTGCAGACGATAACGCATTCGCCTGGTTCGTCCTCCGTCTCCCACCCTTTCCCCACTTCCGTCGCGGGCTCCGACACCAACGTCTGTCGCTTTCACATGTATATGCGAGGAGTAGACGTAGTCTCCGTATAAGGTGAAAGCGCTGAATATAGACCGGCACCGTGAGATGGACAAGTGCGAATACAAAACCGGACCTAGAATTTTGTGAAACTTCTTGTAACATGGTAGCGCGTCGGCTATGCATGTTAATGCATTAACGGCTTTACGGTATCCACCATGATTTCTTCGAATCTACCATATGCCCAATTGTTATTCGTTAAGCAACACTGTACAGTCGCTATTAACTATGGACCGCGAAGGTGATCAAGATCCGTCGAATGCGCGAATGTCACATGTAGTGCGCGAATATATGCCGCCGGCCGGTCGGCAAAGGGGGTGGCTTACTGTTATTTCACACGCATCCAATTTGTAACACCAATCAGGGACCAGCGGAGAGGACATAGAATTTTCCATCGGCTTTACACGTGACAACAATATTGCGGATGCGACCGAGCGTAAAAATGGCCGGTCGGATCATCATTCCCGCCGGTGAGCGCAATATTGAACGTGGGTAAGCGCATCGGCTTTTAACGGGATTCGTTCATGTGTCGATGAACTCCGCGCGTCCTCTCACCCAATATTTCTCTCTCGACGACACCCCTTTCTCTATCTATCGCCCGCTGGCGCTTTTTTTCACCATACAAATCGACAACTAATCTCGGCGTATCACGCGCTCGCAGCGTGCGCCGGCCTTTTCCAATTATTTATCGACGAACTCCGGATGCGCCCGGTGTGCCCTCTCGAATGCTACTCTGCGCTCGCTCGCCAATCATTCGGCTCCGCCATGGAAATAAAGTGTATTCGGAAACACATTGAAGAATGTTTTATCCGCCGTAGTACAAAAAAATTTTACCGCAGCCGCCGTCGTGTACGACTCGTGACTCGAAGAACGCGTAATTGATGATCTAACACAATCCAATATCAGACTAAGTAATTCCTACGTCATTATGGAAAAACGAAATTCGTTAAATGGCCGTAGACAGGGCCAATCTGAAGTATTTACCGTTGAGGAACGAAAGGATACCTCCTAATCCCCGCAATGGTCGTCTGGACGCAGCGGAAAAGGGCACACGAAACGGGCTTTCGCGACCGATTCTATAAGGGGCTTTCTCGAAACATTGAATTTGAATAATAAATCCTCATCAGATCGGTAGAGTGGGAAAGCGAACGACGGAGAAAGCGCGAGGGAAGGGGAAAGAGGAAAAAGGTAAAGGCCGGGGAGGAGTGGAGGGGGTGAGGGGGGGGGGGGGAAGAGTCACGCGATCCAATTACGTACGGGACGATGAATACCTATTCCGCGAGGTCCCTTTGCCGCTTTCTTTTTCATCTCGTCATCCCTCTGCCACCACCCGTCCTGCAGCCCCTCCTCCCCTCAGTCGAGCTTTCGCCTTCCTTTTCTCTACGGATATTTTTTTGTTCCGTCTCCCTTCATCCTTCCCACTTGTCCTTGTCGTCCTCTCGGTTCCTCCCGGCCCTCTTTATTTCTATTTCGACTGCAGTGCACAGCGTCGCGGCCGGGCTTCGTACTCTAGCGAGCTCTATAGGTGATTGTGCCGCGAGCAATATGTTTTATTTATGCCGTGAGTCGTTGTCTCCCGGCTCTCGCTCTGCCAAGTCTTCTTTCGGTTAATAATCAAAGAAGAATGCTCCTGGCTGCGCTTCTCCGCGTTGTGTTGCCGAGCCGGGCAGACGTACATGCAAATAAAACACATGAAAATAAACGAAAGACGTGAAAAAGAGAGCGCGGAACCGCGGTGAAACGACGGGCCGGGCAAAAAAGCCCCCACGGGGCAGGACTAATTTTGCATAACACAATATTCGTACGCGCGCAGACACCACCAGAGGCTGTCGTGGATTTTTATCACATATCTATATGCGCAAAAAAGGGGCTTCATTTATTTGCAACTTCAATCGCTACTCGTACGAAAATGCGAATTGTGTGAACGCGACTCCGTTCGCGCCATGGTACTGAAGTTCTGGTACTAAAGTATGTGCGAGAACGCAGGATTCGCCGCGATTAGAGGGATAGGAAATATTAATACTCGGTAAGATGAATCGTTGTCTCAGACAACAAAATAAGGTAAGTAATACACGGAAAAAGTGATGCGTTTTCGCAACCAACAAGCAAGTAGTCAGCAAGTTGGAGACAGAGTTGGAAACGAGGTAATGTCATGCTAGACGGCCGAGTGTTCGCTTCTCATGATGTTGTAAACTATAATGAATTGCTATTGGACGCGAACAATGAGCCCAGGTAGGATCGGTGTGACGGATTAACTAAATAGTGGGTAGGATCTGTACACATGAACCGTTGAAACGGACGTTCATCGAGACAAAGTTATTTATTTGAATGGATGTAAATGAAGATATAATATGAAGTTGATTAACAAAGTTATTTGAACAGAATAGATAGATAAAGTGACAATTGAGGAAATAATATGATTAATCTTGAACGAAGTCTTACGGTGTACACAATGGAGATATGCTTATAATTAACGCGACACTTAGAACACTACTTAAACTTTAGTACCGAACCGATTAAAATTTGATTGAAGACTGACTCTATTAGCTCGCCGGGCGCGCCAGGTAAACGTTGACGCGCCGGGTGGGGGCCGTGGCGTGATTCCCCAAAGCGCTGACAATTCATGCCCTTGCTCGGTCGTCGAGCTGCGGCGAGACGCAAGTGTTTGAAAAGAGCAGTTTATATTACAGGAATGTGCGGACTTCCTGTCTTGAATATCCGCGAATTAATATTTTAGCGAACGGTCGGGCAGTCACGTACTCGGAGTCGGGTAACTTCCGGTGTCGATTTATTCGGACAATTCTTATTATATGGCTTAATTATAATAACGGGAAAAATGGCCAGTCCGTAACACCTCCCCTTCTGGTACGCCGTCAAGGCAGCGCAGTGCCTTGGCGGATACAAAGAACAAAGAGAACGCGGAGCGTGTACTGGCGATTTTTCTCGGGACGAATGTGGTAAATAAATTTGTGTTAAGAGATTCGATAGGAAAGTAGTTCCGGCAAAGTGTATCTTAAACTAGACTTAAGTACTTTCATTTTGGGGGTCTCGAAGGTGTGTGTGTGTCTGTGAGTGTGTGAATTTAGGATGAGAGGGTCGTGGCTCTTCTTGGCGGCGTCACGGCGGGCCGAAGTCGAAGTGCGGCGGTCCTTGGTTGTTTCGCCTTGGTACGATGGTCACGGCTGCATGTGGCCTTGGTCGGATGATGGTGTAGGCACTTCCACGCGTTCGGGTTAGATGGCATTATCCCTATGAGGTTTGACCGAAGAGTCGGCCAGCTGAAGAGTTGGGGAACTGAAACAGTGGAATTGAGGGTTGTAAAATTGATTTCATTTAATTAATTATTTGGTGGGTTTGGAGGGGATGCGGGTGAGCTTGTTAGGCGGAGAACTTCGTGGCGGTTGGGTTAATTGAGTGGCTTCTACAAGTAGTCAATAAAGGAAATTAAATATTATTTTTTACCTTGTGTGTTGATTCTCTTTTAATACTTAGTAAACGGCGCGATTACCCGCTTGGGGGTATGTCAACTGTGGCTGGCGTCCGTAGTTGGCTGGGATGTAGCGAGAGGCATTGGCGGGTGGGCTTGGTGCCATTTGGATCGGTGTATCCCTGACCTCTACGATCTCGATCGGAGGCCTTGCTGGCCGAGGTGTTGACGGGCGTCGAGATTTCTTCCTGCATAGCGCGCAAATGCAAGCCAATCTGGAGAACAGCGAGAGTTTCCACGCTATCCCTAGGAAGACGAGTGAGCTTCCCAGGCCCAGGAAGGAATATCCGCCGAGGGACTCAATCCGGTGAAGCCTCTGCTGCGTCTTCTGATGCTTTAACAAGTCTTGTGCTCGGTTAATGATGACTTGGAGGTCAACTCCACCGTCAGAGATGTCGGGATCGTGTACGGACTTGGGGTCGAGGATCGTCGGAGTGTCTAGGTTATTTATGATGTTGGTGAGGTTGGTGTTGTCTGAGTGGCCGACAGTTTCAGTGTAAATGTGCGAAATATTTAGGGATGATCGCGGTGCAAAGTCGGACAACTTTGTAGTAGTGATTTCGTCGGAGGCGGTTAATATCGTGGATGCTGTTGCTGCTTCACATCGGGGTCGTAAACGGAGGATGCCGGTACCCTTGATGGTGACCACGTGAGGTTCCGAGTCGTGGCATTTGATGCGTAGGGTTTCTGGCCCGGCGCATGAAAAAAGCCATTGGTTCGACCGGTGGATCCTCGACCAATAAGTGCGAACGCTGATTTTTATGCGCACGTCGCAGCATGCGAAATCGCGAAAGTGTGGTTCCGTGAGGATCTTCACTTCGCAATCACAGTGTTGGTCCACGCGGTACAGTATGTTTATATGTTTGCAGACGAATCGATCCTCCGAGCTTTTGCAGTTATTTAAATCTTCGTTGCTCAGTCGGAAATAGGTTTCCAAGTTGTCTGAGATAGCGGTGTATTGGGCAGTTGGTTTAATGAACGCGAAACTCGGTCCGTGGGGCGTTACGTGTTGGAGAACCGGTAGCGGAATGTTTTTTACGACGGTGTATGTTTTTAGGTCCAAGAGTGGAACGGAAATGATGTATATCAGTTTTCCTCCGATGTGAAAGATTGTTATTTCGGATAATTTGACTAGTTCCGGCATATTCTCGATTTTGAGGGCGGCCGGAAAGTCTGAATTCGGGCGTTCGCGTTGGATAGCTCTTGCACCTAGTAGGATCTGTTTGGGTGCTAGGAGTCGCGGGTGGAGCTGGCCTTGTTTGGCGAAAAGGATAGCGTCCGTGAGTACGGCAGTATCGAGCTCATGCTCTGCGACGCCAAGTTCGAGGGTCGCGACGGCGTCGGCTAACGTTTGTCCGTACTCTATAGTGTTTATGCGGTTGTTTATATATGAAATGGCCTGGGTCGCGTTTCCTAATTTGTATTGTATTATTTTGGAGATATTGGAGATTTGGAGGCGATCTTCGTTGAATTTCGATTTGATGATGTGGGTTTGGTTTGCGATCAGTTCGATGATCGCTCTGGAGTCGTTCTGGAGGGATTCGATTTTGTTGTTGTAATATTCTGCATCGTCGGCGTCAAGCGTTCCGAAAAGAACTCGGCTAATGGATCCGATGAATCCAAGTGGTGCGCGTTTTTTCCGATATTCGTGTTTTTCTAGGTGGTCGTAGACTAGGTTTTCTATGTCTTCCTGATCCTTGCCAATGATCTTAAGGCTCTCCGCGATGTTTAGTAGTTGGTTGGAACTTTTGCAGTGTTCTTTGAGTTGTAGGCATTCGGTGTGCATTCTACTCCATTGTCTAGTGAGGGAGTCCTTCTTCTTGAGGAATTTTGCCAAGTTGATATGTGTAATAAGATTCCATGAAGACCGATACTGTCTCAGCGTACCCCACCGGTCGGAATAGATGCCAGGGCTGTTGTCGATTCCGGTAATGGTGTATTCGCTTTCCAGGCCAGATCTGCAAGTGAGCAGTTTATAGAGCGGTATTTCAGGTGTCGTTTTCTTTTTAGCGTGAATGTGGGGAGAGGAGGGGAGAAGTGTCGTTTTTACTGTAGTGTTATGCAGTTTTGCTGGGTCCGCGATGACCGTCAAGAGCTCATTATAAGAGCAATATTCGAGGCGTGAAGTACTGTGAAGAAGAACGAGATAGAAAAAATGAGCGGAGATCTTGGGGCGAAGGTTTTGGTTGTGTTTCGGGTAAGTTGGAATATTTGTTTAATTTTGTTTCGGATCTTTTGTGGATTGCTGTCTGACTAAATTCTGATTTATTATTCTCGATGTGTTTGTAGCAATGGTTGTGGGACAGGGATCTTCCCCAGCGACAGGCGGTGCGGAGGGCAAGACGGTGGGCCGCCCAGGATTTGGTGCGGCGGGAACGAGAGTTGGAGGAGTCGGGCGATTTCGGGCTGGCCCACTTGTTTAGGTGGCCGCCGTCGTACATGGAGGGGAACCAGTTCCTCCATGGGATGTGGATTCGGGGAGAATGGGTTCCTGGTGGAACACCCATTCGTCCTGCTGGTTGGATCGACAGCGATGACGACGACGAGTATGATGGGTTTGACGACGACGACGAAGACCACGGCGACTTCGGATTTTATTAATTAGGTTCTATTTGTTGTGTATGATTTTTGTAGTTATAATAAAGGGGCGAGGTGCGTGCTACAGTGTAGTGTACGCAAAAAAAAAATCCGAAAGGTCGCACCCAAAATGAGTTGGTTGTTGTGTGTTTTTTATTTTATTTTATTAATATTATTATTATTATTATTATTATTCTTATTTCTGTGTATTCGTATATTTTTTTTATATATATGTTTTTTTTTTGTTATTATTTTTTTTTTTATTATTAATATTTTTATTATTATTATTATGATTAGTTAAAATTTTTTTTTATTTCTTTCTTTTTTTTTTTTATTATCTCTTTTTTTTTTATTAATATTTTTATTATTATTATTATGATTAGTTAATTTTTTTTTCTTTTATTTTTTCTTTTTTTATTATCTCTTTTTTTTATCGTGTGGAGCGCGCGGCTCGCTTGAAACCCCCTCCCCCCTCGACCAAAAAAACCAATACATTGGTTGTGTGGTCGAGGTTAGGACGAGCCGAACAGCGGCAGTTCGGGAGGTGGGAGCCATCAGCAGGTCCATTAGTAGGCGCGTTTTACCTTGTCGACGTGCACGGTTTTGTACTTGTCCGGGCCCAGCAGCAGGGTGATATTGTTAAATTCTTTTATTTCTGTGACGACATATGGGCCGGTGTATTGGTCGTCGAATTTCCCTGTTCTGGGCTCTTTTAACAGGTATACTTTGTCGCCTGTTTTATAGGAGTGTGGTCTTACACGCCTATCATAATATTTCTTGGAGCGTTTCTTTGCGGCGATCAGGTTCTCGACGGCTGTTTCGCGTGAGGTTTGCAGTCTTCCTACTAGTTCCGTGTAGAATTTGTCTAAAGCCTGGTCAATGTGCTCGCGTTCGAATTGTGATGGCAGGCGCGCTATTCTTCCGAATACGAGTTCGAAGGGCGAGTATTTGGTTCCCTCGTGTATGCTGATGTTGTACGAGAACATGGCCGCAGGGATCCAAGCATCCCACTCGCCTGGTCTATCCACGAATTGTTTTAGGTATTCGGTTAGGACGTGGTGGCTTCTTTCCAGGGATCCGTTAGACTGGGGATGGTATGCGGTCGTACGGTAGTGTTTAATTTTGAAGATCTTCGTGAATTCTTGGAAGACTTCGCTGATGAAATTTCTGCCTTGGTCTGATATAATGATTTTGGGTGCGCCATATATGCAAATGTATTTATTTGCAAGCGCATAAGCTACGTCTTTAGACGTTGTTCTTTTGAGGGGTATCGCGACTGAATATTTCGTTAGGTTATCCTGAATCGTCAGTACGTTTTCGTAGCCGGATTTAGTTTTCGGTAGTGGGCCGTATATGTCTATTGATATTTTCTCGAATGCGTCTTTAGGTGTATCGGTGATGATCATCGGCAGACGGTGCTTAACTCTTATAAGTTTCCTGCGTTGGCAGTCGGGACAGCGTTTGATGAAGTTTGCTATGTCGGACCGCATTTTTCGCCAATAGTAGCGTTGCGAGATTAAGTCGTGGGTCTTTGTTTTGCCCTTGTGGCCTCCGGCGGTTGAACAATGTGATTCTTCAATGACTTGGAGGCGGTCTTGTGGGGCGGGTACGATGACGGCATTATTGCAAATCACGATGTCGATATTGGTATTGTCGAAGGCGCGTCTAATGTATTCGTTGATCGCACCGCGCTCCCTGGGGTTGATGAACCTGTTGTCCGTACACATGCGGAGTATGTGTACGTCGTGCTTCCTCATCAGTTCTCTGAGTGTGTTGAGGCAGGCAGTCAAGAAATCGGAGTCTAGTCGATAGAAGAATTGCTCTTCGTAGACCAGTCCGTAGGCGTGCGCCCCATTTTTGGTGGTAACGATAACTTCTCCGGGTTGGGCGTTTGTTTGTTTAATTTTGTCCCAGTCGATTCTACCCTTTTCTATCAGGAGATTGGTGGCATCTGAGGTAAGGACCTTGTCTTGTGTGACGAGGTATGCGACGCAGGTATTCCCGGCGGTTATTGGGTTGGGGGAAGTGCGTAACCCAGTACCGTCTGGTGTCCGTGCCGAGATGTTTTGGTCGCTGTCGCTACTCAGGCTTTCGGTGGATGGATCGCCTGGTTCTGGTGGGTCGCCCGATGGGTGGGCTGAGTTATCGCTAGCGTCGCTATCAGATTCAGAGGAAGAGTTTATTGTCGTATCGACAAGAGGTGGTTGTAAAGTCGGTGTTGGTTGCTGTGGGACTCGCGCATCGTTTGATAGCGAAAGTTCTTGTTGCGCGGACGAGTCGGCTGAGTGTTGGTCTTCGGATGGGTGGTACATAGAGACCGTTGACTCGGTTCTCACCGAGTTGGTTGGGGTTGGGGTTCCGAAAATGCTGTCGAATGTTGGTGCAGTTAGGGTCCGGCGCCGGTTTGGCACCTCCCCAGTTCTGGTAGCGATTGGGTTTGGTACCTCCCCAGTTCCGGCAACGACTGGGTTTCGTACCTCCCCAGTTCCGGCAACGATTGGGTTTTGTACCTCCCCAGTTCCGTCAACGGTTACGTTCGTTGCATCTCCTGCCTCGGCGGTAGTTGCATTCGCTGCTTCCCCTGGAATGGCAGGCGGTGGAGCGACTAAAAGCGGTCCAACCTGTGACGGGGTGCGTGGCGAAGAACTTGGGCCGGTTTCGTTAGCGGGAGGAGTCTGCGAGTTGATTATGCACATGTTAGCCTTTTCCGTGTTTACTTCCCCGGGTGGGTTTCTCGAAAGGGCGTCGGCGTTAGTATTCTGCGAACCCCTTTTATGGACGATGTCGAAGTTACAGTCATCTAGAATGTCGGACCACCGGCGCAGCTGTGAGTTCGGGTTTTTGAGACTTTTGAGCCACGTCAGTGGTTTGTTGTCTGTTACCAGGAAAAACTTCCGTCCGTAAATGTACGAATGGAAGGCCTCCATGGCATGCAGAATTGCCAACAGTTCTCTTTTTGTAGCGTCGTAGCGCGTTTCCGTGTCGCTCAGTGTTTTTGATGTGTAGGCGATCGGAAGGTCTTTTCCTATTTCGCCCTGGCTGAGCACTGCTCCGATTGCGAATTCGGACGCGTCAGTCGTGACGATAAAAGGCTTGTCGTAGTCCGGATGTTGCAGGATTGGCTCTTCGCATAGCTTGTCGCGTAACTTTTCGAACGCTGATTGCTGTTCCTCGCCCCAGATAAATGGTGCGGATCTTTTCAGTAGTCGCGTAAGTGGTTTTGCGATTTCCGCGAAGCCTTCGATAAACCGGCGATAGTACCCTACTAGTCCCAAGAACTGTTTAATATTCTTAGGGTTTTTGGGGATTGGGAAGTCCTTCACCGCTTCCAGTTTCTTCGGATTCGGTTGCACTCCATCGGCACTGATTATGTGACCGAGGTAGACGACTTCTGGGCGAAGGAACTCGCACTTATCCGGTTGGAGTGTCAGGCCTGCTTCGGTCAATCGTTTCGCGAGTCGACCGAATTTTTTGGCGTGTTCTTCGAGCGTGTCTGCATAGATGACGATGTCGTCAAGATAGACGAACATCTCTATACCTTGAAGACCCGTTAACACTTGATCCATCAGACGTTGGAAGGTTGCTGGTGCATTTCTCAGTCCGAACGGCATGCGATTGAATTCGTAGTGCCCGTGTGGAGTAGAGAACGCAGTTTTTTGTCGATCCTCGGGGTCCATTGGGATTTGATGGAAGCCCGAAGCGAGATCGAATACGGAAAAGTACCGAGCTCTACCTAACTGGTCAAGAATGTCGGTGATATTAGGCAGAGGGTAGGCGTCTGCGACGGTCTTTTCGTTCAGTTTCCTGTAGTCAATCACCATCCTCCAACGTTTGTTCCCTTGGGAGTCCTCCTTTTTGGGGACAATCCAAATCGGGGAGTTGTATGGGGAAGTTGACGGACGAATTACGTCTTTCCCGAGGAGTTCCTCGACCTGGTTGCGTATCTCGCCTTTCATATGATGAGGGAAGCGATACTGCTTTGTATTCACCGGCAGTTCATCGGTTGTTGGTATCTGATGCGTGACTACGTTAGTCGCGCCGAGGTATTTATCCGGGGTGTGGAACAAAAATGGGTATTCCTCGACGAGGTTCACCACGTGTTTGAGTTCAGTGGCAGTGAGGTGCTCCAGGCGAAGTAGTGGGAGGATTTTCGACGCCGCGGTGGAGGGAGGGTGGGCTCGTTTAGCTTTTGCGCAGGCGATGCGTGCGTGTTTACTGGGCCCAGAATTGGCGATGTCGTGGCACGGAAGTTCATCGAAGGGTTCTATTGCTACGCGGGGTGTGACTATATCTATTTCTATGTCCTTAGAGTTAATTAAAAATAATTGTGCCGTGCCGTCGCGATTCTCGACCACCGCGTCTCCGCAGTATACGCCGTCCGTGAACTCAATTCTTGGTACGTAACCCGATTTCAATTCGTTAGTGACTATGATCTTGAGCAGTTTCCGTGTTCTAGGGGGGATCGTTACGATTTCGGAGTTTGCGAACGGGATTATTTGAGCGGGGTGAGGTGGAGCTATCCAACCGTTCTGGTAGCTTATGTCTATTCGGTGTTTCATGAAGAAATCGCGTCCGAGTAATCCGTCTTCGTTGATCTTAAATGTATCGGGCACAACGCTAAACATCATTTCCATTCCGTTTACCGCTAATTTAGTTGTGCCCAACGAGAAGGTTGTTCCGTCTGTAACGCCTTCGATTTCGAAAATTACCTCGCGGTCTATCGGGATTCCTTTGGGTAGGCAGTGTTTCTTTATTACGGTAATGTCGGACCCGGGGTCAACATAGAAGATCGCGTCGCCGTCGTGGAGGTCCGGAGAGACAAGCTTGACTACGCTGTCTTTCTTATAAGGACCCCTCCGTACAACGGCCTTACGGATTTCTGCTCTTTGTGAACCAGCGCTTCCGGGACGTTGCTCGGCGACGCGCTCTCTCGTCGAGCCCTTTCGGAGTTTAAAGCACTCGATTTGGCTTTCTCCGTTTTCGAACTCTCGCGCGTTATACTAGCGTCGCGTTTACCGGCACCGCCGTTGCGGTCGCGCGGTGAGTCACTATGTGAGCGAGAACTCGTTCTTCCCTGTCTCGCGCGGTCGACGCTCGCGTACTCTGAGTCGCTCGAGTCTGACGAATAGTGGCGATTTCTGGATTTGTTCCGTTTTTGGTATTCATCGCGACGTGATTTCCGGTCTTCGCGATCGAGTTTAGAATCCCTGCGTTTTCTCGAGTCGTTACGTTCGCGAGAGTTACCCGGGGTGCGTTCGCGGGATTGTGTGCGCGAGTTATCGCGACGGTTATCGCGGCGTGATTCGCTTCTTCCTTGATCGCGATTGGTAGAGCGGTTTTGTGAATCGTTCCGTCTACCGGATCGAGAGTTACTCGTTGATGCCGGGTTTTCGCGGCGCGAGTTATTTTCGAATTTGTCGCGACGAGAGCGCGAGCCATCGTTATCGCGGCGCGGGCGAGAGTTGCTTCTATCGCGGCTGGAGTATGAGTTATCCCGTTCGCGACGGTTAATGTAGTTTTCTCGCGAAAAATCGCGGAAGCGATTTCGGTGGCGGTCCGGGGAAATGCTGTCGTCTGATCGATATTTATCGCGAGATTCTCTGTATTGTTGACGGGAGCGCGAGGTATCCCTGCTGTCGCGGCCTAATCGTTCTTGTTCTTCGTGCCATTTTCGATTTTGGAGTTTGTAGCATTCGTCTATGACATGGCCGAGTTTTTTACAGTAATAGCAGCGCAACTCAGGTCTCGAATCGGCGTAACGAACTCTGGCTGTCGAGCTTGCTGAACGCGATCGCGAGCGAAATGAGGATTTTAGTTGCGTGTCGGCGGGGATTTCGTCTTCGGATAGGAGTTTGTCGGTTGCGGGACGAGAGGTTGCGCAAGCTGCATCGAATTTAGCGCGGTTTTCGTTTGTTACCGCACGATTTCGGATGAGCTCCTCTGCTTCGTAAGCGTAGGTTATGGCCTTTTCTATAGTTTGTGGATCCTTTTGCCACACGTGGTTACAAAGTTCTTCGCGTAGTCCTTTAACGAAGCATTCTAGTACGTTAGTGCGGTTTTCCTCGCGCAATAAACGTATGAGAGCCGGCGATTCATCTCGCCGGCCTTCGTGGACGCGTCGGTCTAGGATCCCTCCGATTTCTTTGACTCGGGCTGCGTAGTCGAAGATCCCTTCTCTCGAGCCTTGAGCCATATTGGCTAGCTCGAGTTTAAGGGCTAGCGTTCCTCGTTTTGTGGAAAATAAGGAACGCAGATCTCTCAGCAGATCTGCGACTGTGCGATAGCTACCGCGTTTCGCGTGGATTTGACGTCGCGCGTCGCCCTTGAGCTTTTCGAACAGCAAGTACTGGAACTTGCATAGATCTGTGGGCTCGAGGGTTTCCATAGCGTATTGCACGTCAGCAATAAATTCTTCGACCGGCAGATTCCTGCCATCGAATTCGGGGATCGGGATCAAGGCTTTTGTTAGCCAATCGACGTCGCCTCTCACAGTGTTGCGGAGCTGTTCGGAGGTTTCGAGGTGCCCTTGGCGATTCTCGCGATCCTGGGAACGATCCGTCGTGTGAGGGTAGTTCTGCGCGGCGTACGGGTGTTGTTGGGAACCGTGGCCTTGGGGGCGGTTGTCCCAATGGTTTTCCCAGTTCGGGGAGAACGCATTGTTTTGTCTTGGGTCTGGTTGGTACGGATGGTTTTGGTGTGGGTAAGGGCTCTGGTGGAAAGTCGGGTGGTAGTTCGGTGGAGGATTGTGGGGGGGTCTGGGAGGAAGAGCAGAGATGTCTGGAGGAAAATGTTGGGGGTGAGATGGGTTAGTTTGGGGGGGAAGCTGAGGAATTTCAGGTCGTCCTCTGGGCGAATAAATGCCGTGACGTGGGTCTTCGTCCAGCATCATTCGGGCGTCGGGGGTCGCCGGCCTGTTACCGTTATTTGGCACTTGGAGGCCCCCCTGATAGGCATGAAGGCCCCCCTCGGCTCCTAGGGGAAAAGGTGATTGGAAGGGTCGATTAGGGTGCATTGCACCCTGAAGTTGGGGCGACAAGGTGGGTTGGTCGGGATGCGCCGCACCGTGAGGCTGGGGCGATAGGACAGGTTGATTGGGATGCATGATAGGGGGAGGGAAAATAGAATAGAATTCGCTGAACGTGAAGGAAATTTTAGCGGTAGAGGGTTCCGAGATGTGTATATGTATTTATTATTTTTTTTTTTATTTGAGGGCGAGGGTTAAAGGATTTTCGCGAATGAAATAGTGATGATAAGGAAATGACTATTTATCCTCGTTGACTCACGAGATTCCGACCTGAGGTTGCGTGAGCCGCCAGCACGTCAAAATCTCAGAGCTTTTCCGAAACTCCTACCGCTTTCGGGGCTTTCGACGGCAGCTATCTGGCCGGTGTGGTGGCCTGTACCAGGTAATCTGACGTCGCAGGGGCCTACGGCATGTAAGAGTCGCGAATTGAGAGGAGAGGGAAAAGGAAGAAAAAAAAAAAAGACGGGTGTGGTTTTTAGTAATTCTTGAGGTTCTGGCTAGAGGTTGCGTTAGCCACCACCGAATCTCAGAATTTTGTTTGGACAACTTGCAGCTCCAGGGGCTC
The DNA here is from genome assembly GCA_963932165.1 of Pimpla rufipes. Taxonomy (NCBI): domain Eukaryota; kingdom Metazoa; phylum Arthropoda; class Insecta; order Hymenoptera; family Ichneumonidae; genus Pimpla; species Pimpla rufipes. The sequence continues at coordinate 676,482 of OZ010630.1, forward strand.
TCGGCGACAACTCCCAGCCGGTATGGTGGCCTGTACTGGGCAATTGTCGTCGCAGGGGCCTATCGCGTGCAAGGATCCTAGTTAGACAATGAGGGAATGTAGAAAAAGAACGAGGGAATGTAGAGGGGACGACAATAGGAATGATGTATTTGTAGTTAAGGGGGGTTTAAAAAAAAATTTTTTTATAAAGATTGAATAGATGTAATAATTAAAAATATGTAATATTAAATTTGATAAAAATAATTAAATTTCTTTTTATAAAATTTGAATAAATGCAATAATTAGAAAGATTTAATATTAAATTTGACAAAAAATTTTTTTTTTTATAAAAATTGAATAATTTTAATAATTAAAAAAATTTAATAGTAAATTTGATAAAAAAAGAAAACATTTTTTTTATAAAGATTGAATAAATGTGATAATTAAAAATATTTAATATTAAATTTGATAAAAATAATTTTTTATAAAAATTGAATAATTTTAATAATTGAAAAGATTTAATAGTAAATTTGATAAAAAAAGAAAATTTTTGTTTTTTTATAAAGATTGTATAAATGTAATAATTAAAAATATTTAATATTAAATTTGATAAAAAAAAATTTTTTTTATAAAAATTGAATAATTTTAATAATTGAAAAGATTTAATAGTAAATTTGTTAAAAAAAAAGAAAAGAAAAAAAAAAAAATTTTATAAAGATTGAATAAATGTAATAATTAAAAATATTTAATTTTAAAAAGAAAAAATTGTAATAAATATTGAATTAATTTAATAATTAAAAAGATGTAATATTAAATTTTAATAAAAAAAATTAATATGGAAAGAAATTAAATAATTAGAAAGATTTTTAGATTCAGAAGTTTTTCGTAATTCTTTTTTTTTTTTTTTTTTTAGAGAAAAGCAGAATAATATAGTTTTGAAATTGTATATCAAAACAATTCTTCCTCCCCTGTTTCTTATTTTGGGGTGTTGTGATTAACGACAAGGGGGGGGGGGGGGGGGTAAACTGTTAATTCTGGAAAGAGAGAAAGAAAAACGACCAGTATTTTTCCCCCCGTAATTCGCGAAGATTGCACGCGGATTGTTTAATGCAAATTAAACTGATTTAGTTGAGATGGGCAGTGGTTGGAGTTAGCCTTGCCTCCTGCCGTTGGTTTTAAACGATGCAATCCGCGTAAGTCGCTACAGGCTTATTTGGATATACAAAGTAAGCTTCGATTTTTATTGACGAGAAATCTGGGCTCGCGGGCCCAGTCCCACGTATTTAGTGTTGATTTATTTTGTTGTTTGGTATAGGTGTTGGGTGACACCGGTCCGAAATTTAGAGGCAATTTGGCCGACTGTTGGTGCCAGCAACTAGCCTGCCAAAATCCTCCGGCTTAGCTCGGGCCTCAAACCGCCCCCGGGGGCCTACAAGAGCAAATTATCGGCCTATACCGACAAAATCATTTGCCTCGCAGGAGCCCAGGGCAATTGGAAGCCAAATTCGGACGGGTAAATGTAGGATGTGGGTACACATACATGTATATAATTTCAAGAGTTAAAGTAAAAATTGAGTATATAAAAAAAATAAAAATAAAATAAAATTAAAGGTAAAGATTAAAATTAAATTAAGATTTGTATTAGTTTATTAATTATTCTAGAGGATTAAGCGAGGGTGATTAGCGCTATGTCGACCGGTTTCGAAAAAATGCGGTGAATTAATGCGCCGGTGATTGGGTCGTAATAAAAGTCTGTCCCACTTTGACAGTCCGAGATAATTACTGGGACCCTGTTTTCCGGCGTGGTCTCCTCGCTTTCGAATCTGAGCACGGTCTCTTTTGCTATCTCGAGGTTGGTTTGGTTGCGGATAATTTGTTTCCACTGCTTTATTCTGTTGCGCAGTTTTTTCCTGTTTATTCTGGGTTTACTGGACGTATTCGTTGCGGATTCGTGGTCGCGGTCCATTACTCAAGGGCACATGAAGTTCGTAGATTATGCATGGGTAAATAAGTATACTTGAAAATTGAAATTTGGAAATTGGAATTGAAAAATTGAAAATGTTGAAAAACGTGAAAATTTGGGAAAGAGAAAAAAAAAACGTGGAGAATAATGATAAAAAAAAGAAAAAAAAAATAATAATAATAAAAAATTGAAGAAATTGAAACTGAAAATTTGAGAGATTTGAAAATTGGAGAAAAGAAAAAAAATGCGAATTTAAAAAAAAAATTCTATAGATGAAACTTTGGAAATTAGGAAGAATTGGAGGTTCGGAAAATTGAGAAGAAAGAGAGGAGAAAAAAAAATGTTGAATAAATTAAAACTTTGAAAATTTGAAAAATTTGTAAATTTGAAAAATTTCGAAATTTGGAAAATTTGGAAATTTGGAAAATTTGGAAATTTGGAAAATTTGGAAATTGAGTATAAAGAGAAATTTGATGAGAAAAAAAAATTAAAACCTTGAAAATTTGGTAAAGTTGTGAATTCGAAAAATTTGGTTGAATAACTCGTACGATAGTGGTAAGTAGCGAAAAGGAAATGAAAGGAGGTTGACAGTTATTGACATTAATTCATGAGATTCCGACTTGAGGTTGCGTTAGCCACCGGTCCGTCTGAATCTCAGAATTTCTTCGCCGCTCCCACCGTTTCGGGGCTTCCGACGCCAAGCGCTGGCCGGTATGGTAGCCTGTACCAGTTGGTTGGCGCCGTAAGGGCCTACAGCGTGTGAGAACGCGAGTAGTAAAAAAAAAGGAAAATTTTGGTTTCGTGGGATTATGGCTTGAGGTTGCGTTAGCCACCAGCCCACCAAAATCCCGGAAATTTTCGAGGTCTTGCAGCTTTCGGGGTCTACAACGACAACCTCCGGCCGGTGTGGTAGCCTGTACCGGACGATTGAGGTCGCAGGGGCCTACGGCGTGCAAGAGCGCGAATTGTCGGGAACGATGGAGGGTTCGAAGGGGAAATCGGAAAAAGGGGAGAGAAAAAGGAGGAAAAAGAAAAAGGAGAAAACAAGTGAAAATATCGAAAATCGAAAAAGATTAAGAGAGATAATAATGATAAAAAGGAATTAATGATAATAATTCGAAAATCAAGACGAAAAAGATAATAAAAAAAAAAATATAGTTAAAAATATTTAATGGATTAATAGGAATAAAAAAAGGGTCGGAGGACGAACTCTCCTCGAGTGCGTCAGTGCGGGCTTGAACGTGCTACGAGTGTGGCGACCGAGGTAAGCAGGAAGAGGAAGTATGGGTGATAAAATGGTACTTACGCGATGTTGACAAGGACGGGGACGATGACCCAGAGCATCCTCGCGACGGCTAGTGTTCCGACCTTCGAAGGAATTTGCTGGCTCTGCTGATCGCGGGTTGAGAGTCGGCGCGGTTGTTCGTGCACTGCCGCTTCACTAGCTCGCTTCACTAGCTTGATGTCCAGGGCACTTGAAGCGGTTGTTGGTTTTGTTTTTAGTCACACTCACTTCCACTTGTTGAGGTTTTTATTAGTTATTAAACGTTTGTTTGTTCACTCGTCGCAAAGACGGAAACGGGCGCGGCTGAGGATCCGTGTGAAATCGGAGAAAACGTCTCGTAAATGGGGGAAACACTTTTAATTTTTGACTTTTCGAATTTTCGAAAAGTGTAAAAATCAGTTAAAGTTAGAAAATTGAAAATTGGTTAAAATTAGAAAGAATTACACGTTGATTTAGAAATTATAGATTTAGAAATTAATAAAAATTAAAGTAAAAAAAAATTGGAAATTATTGAGATCTCGATGAACTTGTGTACCCCACACTTAGCACCAGAAAATATGTGACGGATTAACTAAATAGTGGGTAGGATCTGTACACATGAACCGTTGAAACGGACGTTCATCGAGACAAAGTTATTTATTTGAATGGATGTAAATGAAGATATAATATGAAGTTGATTAACAAAGTTATTTGAACAGAATAGATAGATAAAGTGACAATTGAGGAAATAATATGATTAATCTTGAACGAAGTCTTACGGTGTACACAATGGAGATATGCTTATAATTAACGCGACACTTAGAACACTACTTAAACTTTAGTACCGAACCGATTAAAATTTGATTGAAGACTGACTCTATTAGCTCGCCGGGCGCGCCAGGTAAACGTTGACGCGCCGGGTGGGGGCCGTGGCGTGATTCCCCAAAGCGCTGACAATTCATGCCCTTGCTCGGTCGTCGAGCTGCGGCGAGACGCAAGTGTTTGAAAAGAGCAGTTTATATTACAGGAATGTGCGGACTTCCTGTCTTGAATATCCGCGAATTAATATTTTAGCGAACGGTCGGGCAGTCACGTACTCGGAGTCGGGTAACTTCCGGTGTCGATTTATTCGGACAATTCTTATTATATGGCTTAATTATAATAACGGGAAAAATGGCCAGTCCGTAACAATCGGTATGTGGTTCCGCGAAAAGGGAACTCGCGATGATCTGATTTGGCGGTCGCATCAGCCTCCGCCGTGTTTCAGCTCTGACTCGGCTCAGCGACTGCACACACTCATGGATGAAAAGGGATCGTCACCAAGACTCGGCGAGCTTCTAGCGAAAGCAACGCGTTTGGTTTATTAAAGTTCCAAAACCCCGGGCCAGCGGCGGCACTTCAGCTCCTTCCTCAACTCTCGGCTCGCGATCTTGGCAAGTATCTCGGCCCTTCGCTCGAGTTATGTGCAACTGTCGAAAGTTGAACGAGCTTGAAACTAGTTTCCCGGAGAAGAATTCAACCAGGTGCACCACACCACCGCCCACCGACCCACCCGTCACGCATCACTGCCCACGTTTTCACGTTTTGATGTATTTTTAACTCCTTGTGCTGCGAGTAGTTGCGGTTCGAGATACAATAATCATTTCCTTTTGATACATAGTAATTGTACATTTTCCTGTGCTTATTTTTCTCACATTTAGTGTTAGCACGATGTTCTTACTATAAAAACAAAAGAAAAAGGATGGCACTTTCATGAAAGGTTTCCCATCTGATCCAAGTCGAATTCAATGAAATAATTTAGACAAAAAAGTATTTTTTTGATCGGAGTTCTTGTCATTGGTTTTTACGAAATGTTTTGAGTTTCTTTTTGCATTTGAATTGATATGGAATGCCTCTTACGACGACCGTTATTAATGAGTAAAAAACACAATAACCCCGAAGTACCGATCCTACTGTTCCTTTCTCAAGCAACGAAATAAAGATTGAGGTGCCCGTACTCGCGGCGCCGAAGAATCTTCCGAAGATAAACTTCCTTTATTTCCCAAAGATTCAGTCCCTCTCGAGAGTCGAGGAAAATGTGTATCAAGATTCAATGAACCCTGCCGAATCCTCGTGTTGAATTAAGCGCTACATGGCACTTTATTAAATGGGCGGAGAAAAAGAGAGAGAGAGAGAGAGAGAGAGAGAGAGAGAGAGAGAGAGAGAGATAGGGAGAGAGAAAGAGAGAGAGAGAGAGAGGATACTATGGAAGAAGCAATAAGAGGCGATACGTCTGACGAGAGTTTCGCCGATTTAATGCCTCTTACGAAGAGGCTACGTTCGGTGCACGTAGCAGCAACAGCGCCAGTGCCATCTGTAGACTTGCGCACAACTATCGAGAGAGACATCCCGGAAGAGAGTCTTTGTCCGCTTCGTGTATTAGGCGTCGTTGAAGCGTACACGGACTGACGGGAGAAAACGAAGAGCGGGATGAGGGAAGCGAGACGTGCGAGAGGGACTGCAATGAATGGAGGGTGCGAGCGAAAGATCCAATACCCATCTTGCTCTCCGAGGTGAGCTGCGTTATTGAGATCGAGAGTGAGGGAACAGATGAGGATTCCGTAATAAACTTTTCGCGCGAGTTCTCGAAGTGAGGAAGGGTGTAATCGAGCGCGCTGCCTTATTTTTCCCCACACCACACAGGCGAGCCCACAGTTCAACCCCCCAGAAGCAGCCGAGTATGAGCGCGCGGGAGGTGGGATACCGCTCGCCAGCACGTTCGGGTTGGCCGAGCAAATTCAACTTTCTTCGGTTATTTATTAGGTAGACCTCGAAAGCCGAGTTAATATTCGTTACAACGAACGAAGTGGGAAATGAGTGCTAGACGTTGGGGCAGAGTTTCGGGATGATATTAACGGAGGATATTACGCGGCCAAGGGAGCGACGACTCCCCCCGTTCCTTCCTCCAACAGCCGAGGTTTAGCGAGCACCGAGCACCAAATATCTCACAGCGCCAGACGACGGGTGCGCACCGCGATGACGTGTGGCATTCATTTCCAGTCATTAATCCGCGCTACTTTGGTTATCTCTGTTTGTAATATTTTCTAGGCCTTGGTCGACAGCCGATCGACCCAGCCAAGATGAACGAAGAGCCCGGCAGACACACTCGAACGCAACGCAAACTCAATTAAAGCCGTGGAAGCAAACTCTCGGTGGATCAGGGTAAAGCGGTGCTTTCTGATGGCCAATGGAAATGTGCCCAAAGGGTCTCTCCATTTCCACGTTCTCCCGGCAGCTCCAGACCGGGATAACGTTTCGCCTTTCTCCATCTCGCATTCTGTGCTCTCTCTCTCTCTCTCTCTCTCTCTCTCTCTCTCTCTCTCTCTCTCTCTCTCTCTCTCTCTCTCTCTCTCTCTCTCTCTCTCTCTCTCTCTCTCTCTCTCTCTCTCTCTCTCACTCTCTCTCTCGGCCGCTCCACGTCGCTCTTATCCTCTCTCGGGCAAACGGCACGTACATCTCTGTGCTCTCGACCCATTTCTCGAAAATAAATAGCGCTCACTTCCCCTCTCCCCGATTGAAGTTCCACCACCGCCACCGGCGGCTCCGCAAGCAACCCCCTGGCAACGCCACAGCCAGTACGCCCTTCGATATTCATCGATTGGAGCGCGCACCGATGCTCGCGGATATTAACGGGCAGGCTTTGCGACAAGTACTTCCGGCTGGAAAAGCTTCAAGTCTGTCGAGTACCGCCACCCGCACCTCCGACGATTTAGCATTCGCCCGTCCTCCTCCCCTTTCGAATCGCGAAAACATGTCTTTCGCATCGGTCTCATTTGTGTCGCAATCGGCTTGTGGGATTCTTATAACTTTATTGTTCCTGCTGTGTGAACCATTCGCGCGCGCTGTATTAGCTCACTCGCGTCTCCCCTGGCGCTTTCACTGCGTAAAAAGCTATCGTTCTTTCGGGACCCGAACTGGATGACGATTTTGGCAGTCTGTATTTGAAAGCAGGTTTCGAGGTAAAATAATGTTTCAAGCTCGTTTTCATTATCCGTCGGACAGAAGGCGGAAAACGGCGATTGTCCACCTATCGATACCGTGCTCGAAACGAGGTCGTTCGGTGGTTTTGGGTCGCTAAGGTAGTCAGATTCAATCGATGACAAACTGACCTCATGGGCTTCGGTACGAGACGAATTTATCTCATTGCTCGTATTGGTCGGCGCCTTAAAATAGGAATCTCTCGTTTTCAATTAAAATGAACAAAAAGTTTGTCGTGACGTTTTTGTGCAGAAACTTTCAGTTAAGAGTACAAAAAAACAGGTTCGTTTTTATTGAGCACGTGGGTCGACCAAAGGCCAGACGGATGCGAATGATTACTACTCACAATGAATTTGGGAACTTATTGAGAGAGTAAGTTCGATGCCCACACATAACTACTTATCTCACAAAAAACCCTTTTTGCAGGGTTTTTTGCACCCGTTCGCTAACGAGATTTTTTTAGATACTTGGTATACTTTCCATTTGTCAGTTGAGAGCGTGGCCAATGGTTCTTTTTCTTTCTCAAAGTGGAAGAATCACGTTGCGCGAAAGTAGAGAGCCGCGCAGCAGTCACGTGCATGAGACCCGTGTATAGGGTAACTTCAGCTAAGATTGGTGCCGGAGGCAGAGACCGCAGGTTCAGGTAATTGGAGGCGAGATAGCGGAGTCGAGATATCGACGTACCACACTATGTTTATAATTCACAAGAGGCCATCAGACCCTAGTCTTGAGGAGAGTGCACTTTTATCGTGCCCGCGCGCGCTTTTACTATCTGGTGATGCACGCTGTGGTGGCCTCCTTCCCAGATCCAGCGGCGAGCCCGCGAGTTGAGTGCTGCTGCAGCTCGGACGACGCCGGTTAATAAGGAAACGTTAAACGAAGAAATAAAGAAGAAATGACGAAAGCGAGGGAAGTATTTTCAGGGCGCGGAGAGGAGCGCTTTTCTTAGAGAAATAACAGGTTAGTGGGTGGGGTTCTTGAAAAAGAGACGGTCAATTGTGGAGAAAGTGGATGGAGAAGACTGGAAATCACGAAGTCAGGAGTAAGTTTGTTCAAGTCACGTTGGATGTTCAAGAGAGGTTCAATAGAAATTTCATAAAACACCCATAACAGCAAGTAATTTATATTTAAAGTCAATGGTAGACGATAATGATTTGACACTTGAAGGTCTCATATCTTAACGGTATCATAAAGACGAAAAAAGTGATATCACGTTAAATTCGAATTAAAATATGTTACACAAACACTTACGTTAGTAAGACATTTTTGTCTAATATATATTTACGTTAATAAACATTTTATATGTATTCATTTCGTAACCATCATTGCCAATGCGGTATCAAATGTACATCGAGATTCTTCTACAAGCAAGATTTTATTTCAGAATCTGTCAAATTCACCTACGATGAGATAAACAACAGCGAAAGTCCGAGGTTCTATACCTCCTTTATAACTGTTTTGCAACTCAAGATTGATAGCATTTCTGAACGTTTCGGAGAAGGAAGGGACACGGACCAGCAACTTTATGATTTCTCTTCGCGACGAAGTCTGTTTTGTGACGGGAGAATCTTGGACAGTATATGGAAGTCCAGTATGATAGCAATCGCGGAAGCGCATGTACTTCCGGTAGTCCGCACACCCGACTGCCGCGCGGCTCGCACAGCCTCGATGGTGGGATACGTCCGTCCCTCGCTAGCGATGGCTCCTCCTTTGCTGAGGAATATTTTTCGTATTAAACTATTTTGCAAAATGTATGTATATATGTATATAGGATACAGGGAGGACGCATCGAGATGGAGATGGAGAAAAAAGAGCAGGCAAGGGAATCCAATATTTCCCCGACTGTGTGCTCACCAGGAGCGACATCATCGAGATCGCCATGGTTACAGCTTCTTCAGTCATGCGGACTGCTTTCCTCTCTCTTCATACGCTTGTTCCGGAATTGTTTGACGCTCGTTTCTGCCCTCCCTTCGCGGGGTGTTTTGTCAGGATTCTCAGAGTTCTTATACGCCCGCGCGCAGGAACTATACGTCACTCCACTGGCGATCGTTTTACGTAAGTTACTCACAACCGCTTCCTCGCTTCTGAGGCACGTGTAGACCAAGATTGCGTTTATCGTTGAACATCGGATGATTGACTAAAATATGTCCCGCAAAAATCCTAAACTCGTGAAATTCGACTAATTAACTCTGGATGTACCCTGACATTATTTGAGGTTTTTTTGATCAAATGTTAAGTTTTTAAGATCTTTGTAATCAATGATTTTCTCACAGCCCTGATTTAATAACTAACAAAACATATCGCCTGAAATTAAATATACCTTTTCATATATTTTTTCGTCATTTCATTTCAGAAAATATATTGCGATACCGTGAACGAGAATGGAAGCGACGCGCGGCCAGTCTTCGTTCTAGACACGCCGGAGGGTGACATTGATTTCGCATTAAAATTACGGTGGAAGCTTGACGGCGGTATTTTAAGCTAGCTCGGGGGCAGATCCAGAGTCCGGCAGACCAGTTTGCACAGAACCATATATCGCGGCAGGGTAAACGCATAAACGCTTAGTGTTGCAACAGCGTGGAACCTCGGTGCGCGTGAATCGCCCCGGGTCGTCGTATATTTCCGTAGCGCGTGCATACGTATTCGAGAGAATTCGAGTTGTATAGGCACTGCCATTTTGAGGGCCGTCAGTATAGCCTACCACTCGGCCGGGCAGCAGCAGAAACGGCGGTGCTACCTGAGCCCCCGACACGGAAAAAGGCTAGCGAAAAGTCTGCTCTCTCTCCCGCGGACAATGATAATATTATCTGACACAGCAAGCCCTCGTTTCCATTTGCATGTTTCATTATCTGGCTCGATGACCAGCTGGTGCAGCGCGGAGAGCACAAGAGGGGCCTAACGCATTGCTCTTTCCACTCTGGTCGCCCATAGAGAGCTCGTCCAAGCCGCGTCCAAGAGTTCGAGCGAACGAAAATATACCGTCCCGAGCATTAAGGATTCTCTCAACATAATTGCTTCCCTCCATGCTGTTTTCGCAAAGGATGACGTAAAATTGCGCTCGCACCTCGCGCTGAACTTTGAACTCGCGCACGCCCCTTTGGGAAACCAATTTAGCGACGATTTTGTTCACCTTCTTGTCTTGATATTTTTGCCTCGGGTCTTCTATATTCTTATGGCCTGAGGGACCATGTTTTCTCGTAAATGGGCTTAAGATGAGAAGAATTGATTTATAAATCCGGATTGCTTGTTACACTTTGAATCCATCGAGTTCATTTGAACAACGAAATTTTCAACGAAGCTATCGCTACGAAACGACCAACAGTTAGTGAATCTCATCAACAAACCTCACCAGTTGAAAACGTAAGTACAATTTTTTTCCAATTGTAATTTTTTTCCAATTCTTTTTGAATTTACAGTATTAGTATTTAAGGTTTTTAGAATTAATCTCCCATACCTCCCAAAAAATAACTTTATTCATATTTTTTATCTACTGATTACAAAACGCGATTATTTTCACTTCTATCCTGAGTAATTTTCCGAAAGATTGCGAGTTGAAAACGAGGATGCGTCTTTGGTGTTCTTTGTCAGGATTTTGTACCTTCTGCCCTTTCTTAACAGCATACTAGAACCTTACAATCGTATGATTAAATTCAACTATACTTTTGACGTAATCAATTTTGGAGGCTCGTCCGGGATCTTAAAGAATATTTTATCTTTTTATTGGGTGAAGAAGAATTATGTACTAATAAGATATTTATTATTTGATATTGTGACATATACGGCGTTTGTCTGGGTGTTGTTGTCCTCTTCCATATTCCAGTTTCCCTCATGGAGTCATCGTTCAAGTCACCCAAGAGCTCAAGCCGACGAAAATTATGCTCTCTCCCAGCATTAAGGATTCTCTCGACATAATTGCCTTTCTCTATACTGTTTTACTAAAGAATAAAGAAACATTTTCTAAGGATATTCGTGCTGCATTTGCACCCCGCGCGAAACTTTAAAGTCACGCGCGCCCCTTTGGAAACTAATTATGTCGCGAATTCGAAGCCGCCGCTGTCGTCGTTGTCTCAGCGCGCTACAAAATATGTCCCCCTGCCAGGAATGTTCTGAATGCAACAGGCTCCCCTCTTTTTGCATCTAACACGTCGTCCTCGTCCCCGTCGTTTCGCACAGCGACGTCTTCGTCACCGTGTCTCGAAGCGCCATGTTTTTCTGCTTAAAATATGCAATTACATAAGCAATATCACGTCACTTTATTATATCGCCGAACAATTCGGCTTCGCCTTATTAAACGCTCGGTCCGCATTTCCGCCGAGGAAAGTTCGAACCCGTGGAGTATATTAGACGAGAGTATACTGCTTCCTCCCGTTCTCTTTTCCTCGCCGTATATAATTTCGACAAGCTCGATCAGACACCGCGTTTCCTTCATAAAAAAGTTTAAAATTTTTATGCGGAGCTTCGGGAACAGTAGCATACATATCTTATTACTCCGCGGACAGCGTTTTTAAACTTCATTGCTAACTTTATGTAGATACATGCTACACACATTTTCCGTTCCTTTTTCGACATCGGAATGAGATGTCTAAGTGGAAAAACATAATAATTGTCAAGGCTAATTTGGGTGTCAAATATATAATAACAGTTGGATCAACTTATTTATTGGGCTAGCGAATAAGATGGCTTGCTTAAGAAGCAAGATATTTCTTTCAGTTTTTTTAACTACTGATAAATTAACAAGAAAGGTATCTTTTGTATAGAGTTTGAAGAACGTTTGTTTAGCTATTTAAAAAATCAGCTACGTGGACTAAATATCAGCGGTCATTCGATAGTTACCATGCATTGGATTGTCTTTTCTCTATTCACCATCTTCATGGACTATAGATAGAGAAATGTATTCGCGATAACATGGTTTTAATCTTGTTCTATGGAATATGTTGAATTAAAATTTGAAAATTGTCCTGCAGAATCTATTCCTGTTCATTGAAAAACTTGTTTCAGAGCCGTCTGATCTGGCTGTCCTCAGGGCTGTCCTCCAATAAAAATGATATATTGATAGGAAAACTGAAGCCTCAGAACACAGGAGGGCTACGTGTAACCTTTATTATTTTTAAGCCGGTTTAATCCAACAAGTCTTAGTCTTCCCCCCGGTGGTGGAGGTGCTGTAGTCACTTAGAACGTAGTTTCCCCGGCCCCCCGGCTGTTTCCCCTGGTCGTCTCGTGGTATTGCCAATCTGCTTCCGAGAGCATCCATATACGGAGAGGTTTCATGGTAGCGCGCCATCCCCGACCCACTCTCATAGTAGGGATACCCTTATAACCCGCCGGCTATATCCTAAAAGTTATCTGAAAATTTCATTTACGATGAGAGAGTTAATAAAGGTAAATATTAGCTGTGGGAGAGGTTTGACGGGAACTAGCGAACTGGGGTAGTGCTCTGAAATCAACGCCGCGAAGAGAAACGTTACGAGGAGAAGCAGAAGAGAAAGTACGCGGCTGCTGCGGGTGGTGGGAGGCTAGTGGACGAGGCACTAGCTGCACGGAGAGGAAGTGAGATGGAAAGAGAAAGCGCAGGGCTGCAAAACACGGCGAACAAAGGAGTAGCACCATCGAAAGAGAAGCTTCATAGCCCTGAACCATCTTACTCCCTCTCCTGCATATAGTGGAAACAGCGTCGACGTCTTGTGTTTAAAGTGCGAAGCGATTCTCGAAGCGGACCGTAAAAAGAGAGATTTTATATTCATCTTTAAGAAACTTTATTGTGTTCCACCACTGAGCGTGTGTATTTTGTTCGAATACTCTGTCGTTCAAAATGAGTCAAGAAAGATTGCACAAAAAACGCGAAGCACCTGCAGATAAAATGGCCGTAAGGACAATGACGTGGGAATCAAAATCGTCGGACAACTTTCCAAAAAAATATATAAGATATTTACAGGTGCTTAAAGGTAATTTAAGAGGCAGTGGCGCTTCCCTCACTCCAGCTCGAATTTTTGAAAGTTATTTTTTCCTAAACTATTCGACAGATAGAGCTCAGATTTTGCTAGAATATGCGGAAGTATTGCAGAATTGGGCTAAACTTCGGGCTCCTCGATACAGCGCAACCGAGACAGCGCTAGGTGCGAGTTAGACAGCCCTATACGCGCTTAGCATTGGGCGAAGAAGTTCCGAGCGAAGTATCACTGACTCTTAAGGTGCAATGATATATCTTTACACATTATTGAAACCTGTCTCTTGTAAATACGATTATATCTATATAAATTTGACTGCATAGACGTTATTTGTTGAAAGTAAAAATGCAATCATTTTACATCCTTTGTTTATTTTCAATTAAAAAATACCATCTTATGAACGCACGTTTGCGCTTATGTGTTATTACGATCGGTCTGCCTCGACATTTCGAGCAAACGTGTTTCGCGAGTTCGGCGGTGCGTGAATAACAGGAGACCGTTTGTGAGCCAGCGATATTCCTCACTTTCTCGGTTCGCCGTGGATTCGACCGTCATGTCTGTATCGCGGCAAGAAAGGAGATCGTGGATTTCGGTTGGACACGGGGGAATCTATCGCGGAAGACCCCGGGAATTGCTTTCGTGAAATACCAACCGATTAGTAGAACGCGCCAGTCCGTGAAATCACTGGGTACCGGCTATGAGGATGAGAGGCCAGCGCCGGAGGCGAGCCCACGCAGGTTAGAGATTCGGGAGTTGCGAGCTGGTGGTCGTAGAACGGGAAATACATGGCCGTTTTCCGCGGTGTTAGTGCGGCGCTAGCGTGTACCGCCGCTGGATGCTGGGGGACATCCTGTGTTAGTCGCGACCGTGCCTGGAGGAAGCAGCTGGCGTCCCAGGGTGGAAATGACCCGTCATACACAGCCCCCCACACCCGGAAGACATCGGGACCTGTGACTTTGCTCACGAGAACACCCCGCAGTCCTTGCTCTCCTCAGACCCGCGAGCTTATGTATAGATCGCTGACGAGACGTCTCCGCTGGTCTACGACCTGCCACTGGCATCTTGTGTTATCCCGGGCCCGTAGGACCTTCCTTGAATCCTTGAATTTTTCTTCGCCAACTTCAAAGACCTCCGTCACGTCGGCGTCAGCAGCGAATGAAGTTTGAAGTTTCGTGATTCGCGCGTAATCGATAATCCGACGGCGCATTGAGGTAAATGTCGGAAAAATGTGGCATATTTTTAGAGAGCCTAATGCATTTCAAATTTCCATTTCTACGATTGTACGATTCAACTGTATATATTTTGTCTGTGTGTATTTTGAATATAAAAAATGTGAATCAATGTTCATCAGATGTAAATAGCGTCCCAAATGACACTCTAGCGTGCCACCTGTTAAAATAAATCCTAATTAGATTCTATTGTCGGTACAAAAAGAATTCGACAATCATGAAGCCACCAAGTTAAGCCGAGAGGCTTTCCCCCGGCACTCGATAAGTCAGCGTCCGGGTAATGACTTTCGATCCTCGCTGAAAGAAGTACTTATGGCACGATAAACCGGGGTCTCTCTCGAATCGGGAGTCGTTACGTTTGGCTATGCATCAACCGAAACGAGCTCACTTTCGGCTCACGGTAATACCAGCCCCGAAATGATTTTATGGCACGATCCGTTATACCCCGACTGCATATCTGCTGATTCTCGAATATCCGGCAGCCATCGTACGCGCTGCACAGTAGAATGGGCCCTGACTCGATTCGATTGCACCCATAGCAATCGTACGGATTGTGAACCTTTTACATCGGCAGCTATTTTGCACCCGGGCATTCATTTTCGCGAAGCCCCAACGTCCAGTTAGCCAATCCCGGAGCTCTCCGGCTGCGCTGCGCTTTCGCGGAAAGAAATAAATACAGCTATCACCCTTTATCACTCAAGTGCTGTTGGGCACGTGTACAATTGTGGTGGACAAAGTTGTGGGGTACTTTGTTCCCGTTTAGGATCGCTCAAACCGTTAGCGCACTTTTTGCTACGCAACCGCGGACAATCCATCGAGGGAAAAATGCGTTTACCTCGACAAATAGTTGGGCAGAGATAAACACTTTTTCTACGCTTGTCTCGTATTTTTTCTGCTTCTCCCATCGTTTCTTTTGTAGCAATAACGAATGATCAGAGGAAAATCCCCATGACGCATATCACTGAATCGCTCAACATCCGAAATTTCGAGGGGGTTTTCCCACTGGTCTCGCCGTTAGATGAAATTGATCCGTTTTCACTCGCGCACTCGATGGTTCTTGTCCTCAGGTCACGAGAATGGCGTGCCGGAAGTGCTACACACGAGGCGGACCTTCAAGGGCCATCCGACTTTGAAAATGCCTCGCACGCCGTTGCAAGGGTTTGACGTGCTTTAACACAGAGTTTCGCGTACCCGAGATGTTACAAGGCTTCACAAGACACAGCATTACTACACTAAAAGGTTGTGGAGGGGCCGTGACGTTCGGGGATTTTACGATGACAACGGCGGCAAACGGTCACGCTCACGGTCCATTAGTCAAAAATATTCACGGCTAGCTGTTCGCGTCGTACTCGTTTGCGAGGGAGAGAGGCGATTCGAAGGGTAGCATTAGATCGAACGCAGCAGAGAAACAAAGAGGAACAAAAGGGGCGGGTGGGCCGGCGCTCCCCGATGAGCAGGACGAGGAAAGCATTGGCGGCCGGTAAAGCGATCCTATTCTATAGCACCTTGCGCCTCCGCAGTCTCGTGCAATTTGCCACTGTTCGCGTAACAGAAGCAACATGGCCGATAGTAGCAAGAACAGAGGCTGTTCGTTGCTGCCGTCGACGTTGGTGCAGTGTTGGTCGACGTTGGGGAACCGAAGGCTCTTTCCTCTGTCCCTTTCGGCTGGTGAAACTGGCAACGGCCTCGCCGGCTCCTCCACCACTGTGCTGGAGCTGCAACCCGGCAATGTCGAAGCTTTTCGGCGAGTCCGGTGTGTGCCTTTGTTCCAACCAGCCACTACCGACGTTAATTCGCGGGCCGCTTTGTTGCGAGGGCCCTAGAGCCCTGCGGGAGAGAGAGAAAAGCCAGGCGATGTAAACCGCTGTGTTAATCGGAAACCGCGCCGTGAACGAGATTAAATGGATGTCTCGGGGTGATCGATAAGGGAATCCTGCTGGTCGAAGCCCTTCACCTCGTTGTCGTGTTCCACTCTGTTCCCCCTGTGTTCGATTCCCATCGAACCCGACGCTGGCGCTGCGAGAGAAGCACAGCTATAGCTGCGATAGCGCTGCAATGAGTGAAAGGGTCCTCTCGCATTGTTTTCTTTCACTGGGCGCAATATAACAGCGAGCTTCGCGCGAAAACGAGATGAGGGAAGACACTGCGGAATGCCACCGTCGCCAAGTTTCATCTGGAACAATAACAAGTGGTGCCCAATTTCAATCTCTCCTTCAGTTATTTTCTCCGCGCCCCGGACAACGACTTCCTCTCGTTATATAACGACTACGAAGACGACGACTGCGAGTGCCCCGGGGAGCGTTTGTCGCAATGGCAGCGAGAAAAATCGTTTCCTTCGAGGAGACACCGCGTTGCCACTCCACCGTGGTATAACCGGAAGCCGTTATCGTCATCACGTTTCGAACGACTCGATCGTTATAGCATCCCGCAGCCCCAATATTGGCGTCGCGAACGCGAGAAACCGCGCGGTACTTGGGGCACACCACGCAATTGTTGGCTTTTTACGGAGCGGCGGCAACACTGGCCGTTGACGTTGACATGTACATTTCCGTACCGAGTTTCATGGGCCAATCGTCATGTGGGGAGACAGCCACTGATGGGTGGCTAAAAACTGCATCGCCAATCCAGTACTGTGCGTTTGGAATAGCGAGCCATAAAATATACCCTGTAGAAAACGAGCGTAGATAATCGTGATGTGATTTACAGGGTACACCGAATAACGCCGGGGACACGAAGGAAGACACGCGTAACAGCGCAGGTGAATACTGTATAACTCTATGCTCATCCGTGGCACCTTTAGTACACATCCAGCAAAGTTTCCTCGTTTGGGCGGGTAGTAAGCGGAGCCAGCTTCGCCGTCGTGCTTGAGGTTGGGGGCGTTAGCGCACGTACTAATCCGTTACTCGTAATTAGACTCGGATTGGCAAAGGTTTAATCCCTCAAAGTCGCCGAGGCGCACGCGTTTCCTAGATACCGCTTCAGCTTTTGCCTCCTGTTAGTGTATTCTCGTTGCCGCCGAGCTCTCTGAACAGACGCTGAAGCGCGTCCCTGCTATACCGACGAGCCACTACAAAAACCACCTTCTGCATACTGCTATATTACTATTTGAGCCAGAGCGCAGCCTTGTACACTGTCTGCATGACTACTACCGTCTCACATTGAATGGTGTGCGGAGCGCAAGCCATCTTTACCCAGAAGCACCGGGCCACCGACACTTTGAGTAATAAGATAGCAGCGGCGTCTCGTACCTCGTCCGAGGATCCCCCGCGCGCGCCCTCTAGATAACGTCATTGCGGACCAAATGTACCGAGATATAGATAAGGGATAATTAGGGGAAGTGAGACAGACGGCATGAGAGCGCAGCTAAATGTGGGAAAGAGGAGAGACCGATAGCGGAAGATCATACACACTGTGAAATACAATGTAACACAGCTGTGTGCGACTTCTGAGCTCCGCCGGAATGAGAGAGAACGAGAGAGCGTTCACATGACGGCGGACATTTGTTACTTCGGAGTCTACAATGAGGGCGCCGTATATTCACCTCCATTTTCCCGTTCCACCTACACAGTTATACGGCTCTACAGCCAGTTTCCCCCACGAGATGCGTCATTGCCATTCCTCGTGTCCTTCCGCTCTCCTCAGACCTCACTCCTGGGTATTCAAATTACCTGGGGGTGGCGCCCGGCGAGAAGATCATAAATGCGTGCTGCCCGGTATCCACCTTTCAAGATTCCACCTTTCACCTAACCAGTTTCTTCGCCTTGTAGTAATGATTTTGGATTGGTGCTCGCGTTAAAGGTTTCGTTGGTCTCATTCAGCATGTAGAATTACGTTACTTGATCTCATAGTAATTGACTTTGAATACAATAAAACGGAACCTTAAAACGATGCCTTGTTTTTTTGTAGCGTCTGGGTACGACCTTGGATTCTTAAAGGTACCGAAAAATTATTTCGACTCGCATAGCAAATTATACGTGAATATCTAAAAACGTCGAGAACAATCATCGTCCGAGCCGGTATGGTTATGACCATTCGTAATTGTCATACCAGGGTCCATTGACTATTATATTCTATCACCGTCGTTTCGGAAATACCGGGACTCCAGCCCCGCGCGGCCAAGGAGCGGATAGAAACAAGTTTTATTTATCTGCCGTGAGGGCCTAGTAGGCATTCAGTTTACTGGCTCGCCGTGTCTGCGGTAAGGGCCGCAAGAGACACCGCAAATAACGGAGTTTCTCGGTGGCTTCGGATGGACTCCCGGAGACCATTAGCCAACCGGGTCTGTCCCCCGGGGCGGTGCTCTCGTGCCGAGAACGAGAAGGACAACAACGCGGACTGCGTGGAAGATGGCACTTGATACGAGCTCTCATATCCACACCCTCTGTCGTCCTCATCTTACATTATTGCGGACCATTCTCGGCCGAGGGCGCACCTTCAGTCTCAACAACGTCAACCTAATTATCCGCTGAATAGCAACAGTAGACGAGTAGACGCCTGCATACCAATAAGCCATGTACTATGACGGCTGTTGTGCTTTTGCAACACTGCGTGTGCCTGCAGAAGAGTAATTGTTTTGATATTACGATTGGATGAAATTGGTTGAGCCAACAAATTAGTAGCTTCAGCCACCGAATCCATTGGTAGATGACCAAGCTATTGGGAATAACAACCGATTAATTTGTTGGCTCAAAATTCGATATCTTTTCTCGCGGATAACGTCAATTCCCCGAAGCCCTGCATGAATCCTGTGGAATATTTCTTACAAGAATTGGTCATCGAATTATTATTCGTTTGAAAGCCCGAGGTCGAGCGTGACCAAGCACAAATTTGAAAGATTTTCGGAATATTTTAAGGTTCGACAGTTTCTCGATTCAGTCCATATACGTGTGTGCCGATATGTACGAGGGACTTCGTACATCCATATGTGAATGTACGGTATAACAATGTGGATACCCGCACGCACGACCGCGCCTCATCAACAGCCCCGTTCGCCCGACGGCACGTATGGGATATCGCGTCATTAAATTGCATTTGCATATCACTGATCCGATGAATAGGGACTGACACGCCTCGGTGAAGCCAATTAAAATTGACAGGGCTACAGATGAGACTTTTTCGATACGGTTATCGGTCGCGTACAGCGTGTACCACCTTCATCGCTATATCTTCTTTCTGCGTCATATCCAGCCACGATTTCAATGCTTCGTTTAGGGATCTCTCTACGACAAAATGTTCTTTTGAATATCAAGATATTTGATGTACCGAATACTATCGTTTGAATAACCGAAGGCGTAAGCCTCATCAACACCTAATTTCGGAACTTGTAAAGTAGGGGCAGAGATTTAATTGGATGAACCCACTAAATATTTAGTCCAATCCATAATACATTTGTGAACAATTGGGTACTAAACATCAGGCAAAACGCTGTCCATCAATTAGGACAGCCTCGACATCTTCGTGAAATAAACGAAAAGTCGATTCCAGGTTAATAATCAAACGAACGAGCACCCCAAGCAGCCTGACCGTGTTTCCCCATGTTTTCCTGCAACTTTCGATTCCACATACCAGCTCAGACATCTCCTCTTCGCAAATCCCTAGTTCTTCGCATCTCCTCGGGAGACTTGCCCTCACCATCGGGCGTTGCGCACGGTGCAGTGTAAACAGTTTCACGCGGACGCAGCAGGCGAGAGATATCGATATCGATATCTCCGGCGATTCTCAGCGTCGTAACACGACACCACCGTGAACATCTCGCCTGCTCTCATACAGCCGCTATGCCGTGTGCATGTATCGATGTCGTGTGGCAGCAGCGGCGACGGGGGTGACGCCGCTGCCGTCGTATTGGAATAAGTGGAGTGGGGGACGCGAGTACAGGCGTCGAAGGTATGAGGGTTGCGCAAGTAACGGACGTTGTGTAATATTGATACAGCGATATATCAAAAGCGAGGGAGAGACCGAGACAACGGGCTCGGTGAGACAGAGGGAGAGACGAGGGTTGCGCAATGGGTGAAAGCAGAAGAGAGTAACGCAGCGATCGAAGAGAAGCAAACGTGGCGGGTTTGGGGACGGGAGGAAGCGCACAAGGGAAGAAAGTGAGAGAAGCATCGGGGAATAAGTATGGGTACGCGAAACTCGGGTGAACGCGACGCCGCACCGCGCACCATGAAACGGAGGATCGAGGAGCTGTGTTAGGACGACTAGACTCCCGTTCTGTTCCTCCCTCTCTTTTCCCTCCTTTTATCCTCTTTCTCCCACGCGATCCTTTTCCTCCTCGAGATATGAAGTTCCACGGATGCAATAAAGTGACAATCATTGTGAGACGGCGGGGGATATACGTTTGATGTTCCAAGCCCCGTTATATCGTTGCGTTAACTTTTTTTACGACTGCTCCTCTCTCGCTCTCTTCCCCCCCCCCTCCCTCGCCCACAATTCGTCCCACCCTGTCCCGACGACGCTACGCGAACAAGTTCCTCGCGTTTGCTTGGCTGGAGGTCGGTCACACGGAAACGGCAGAATGCGCGCAAGGACCAGAACTATGTTCCACCCGCCAGTCGCCTATTTACGATGGCCGCCTCGTCCTCTGAAAATTCACGACGTCTTACACGATGGGACGGCCCTCCCTAACGAGGTTTCAGTTTCGAAGGAGACGTATATTACTTCCGGACGAGGGGAAGCGCGTTGTAATAACAGTAATAATAACGCTCCATCTTCCGTGCCGCGGGAGCGGCAGACTGCTTTCCCGATGTCGCCCTCGTGTCGTTCATTTAATTTGTACCGGAAGCCGGCGAAAAGAAACGCGAGCGAGCTGGAAACTAACTTCGGGAATCTCAGGCGAACTTCAGCTCCGTTACGGCGCGTACCGACCACTTTATTCGCAGAGCGTATAATGTCACGTAGATGGGAGAGGACCTCACCGCGGTGATATTATGTACTGCTGTACACACAGTGCGACGAAGGGCGCGCGCTTCGGATGAAAATTTCTCGACGTTTCTTCATACCCACGCAAGTGTTTCGATCGAAATTTAGGGGTGCGGATACCGGCTGTTCGGTGTCCGGATGGTAGTGTGGGTTGATTCTGGTGGTTTTGGAAGCAGGAACGGATGAGAGGAATTGCCGACCCTCGGTGCTGCTGCCAAGGGTGGCATCGAGGGTCTCTTTCCCCGTCCAGTGCTACTGGTACCCTGTATGTGTGACGACAGCACGAAATGCCCGGACAAATTGGGAAAAAATAGCACCCGTTGATGTGAATAGTAACCCGCGCGGGCTCGCGCCGTGTCACGTCAATGATGATCCGGCACGGCCGTGGCGGACAGCTTGGCAACCCGTTACCGATGATTAATGGCAAATGAGTCTATCCGAAACGGCGGTATCCAATGAAATTATGATAATGCGCCTTAATTCAATGAATGTCTATTTGGCGACCACCCCTCTGACGTGCATTGCGCAAACGTGGAATATATCAAAGCAACTGTATAATATACTAGCGGATGATTGTGGGTCGCCGCCCTGCATTATATTGTCAATCAGGGTTTGGAAAAGAACCTCCTAGAGATTAGATATGGAATAATCCATGCCTGGTGGGGGTGGAGGGTCGGGGTAGAGGGGTCTCATGGGGGTACTCAAAATACGTGAATAAACATCCAAATATACGAAAAATGTCGGGCTGTCTGATAACAAGGAATTTATTAGCACTAATTTGCATATCTAATCGAGTGAATTAAATGCGTCGTAGATTGTTCATGGAACGATGAACCGAATGAAACGTCAATGATTGGCGCTGATGAGCGAGGTTGGAATAAATTAAAACGCATTTTTCCAAATACCGTCCTTCCAATTTCCATCGTCACATTAGCCGGTTCATGACGCAACGAACACGAAAATAAGCGCGTGCACCGGTGAAATATAATTGCGGTCGGATATTGTTTGCCAGATCTCTATTGAATTAACGCAGCGCGACCGAAATAACACGACCCGAACGAATAATACGCTGCGATGAGCGCGCGGAACGTTGCCCTTTCAGCCACCCTTCGTTTGATATCCCCGAGTTTCCGCGCCTCGCCGCGTCGCCCTTGGTCACCCCTTTCATTTCGATATTGCCAAATAATGGAGAGAGCCGGTTAATTACGATTAAACCGAAGCGCTCGCTCTTCTTTCCGTCAGTGCAGTGCGTCAGTTTCGCGGAAAGGCACCGCCCCTCAGCAAGAGGATCGATACTCGAATCAGCCGGGCTATCGAAAAACGAAGTTCGAAGCGGCTGATTAATCGTTTGAAAAAGGAGAGAAGGAGTCGCGGGCCTCGTTTATGCAGCGCGATAAGGAATAGCACTCGCCGGGAGCCGATCCTGCGCGAGGGGTGGGCTCGGAGCCAGCATCTCCACGACCGCCCGAGACGCGATGGGATAACAAGTGGGCTTTAATTATTCAACCGACCCGCGAAAATTAAGAATTCGCAGCAATAAATAACCTTTTAATCAGCGAATTCCACGCCGTTCAACGAACGTCGGGAGTACAAATGCGAGCGCGGGAGGAAGTGAGACGGAGCAGCAGCGAGAAAGTATAAGGAGAGGACGCGAATTAGCAGATGCTATATCGGGGAGCAGAGTAGCCCCGCTATCTTTCCACCATTACCCTAACCCTTTTAGCTTTAAAATTTATCAACCCGAGTCACGATTAATTGTTGAAAATTTTCTGAGAGCCCCCGCGCGCGCAGGAGCTCTCGGCAAAAACGACGCAGACGGGGGTGAGGGAGGCGCACGACGTTCGGGAAACACGGACAAGAGCATCTCAAATCGCTTCGCTGGATTCGTTAGTGCAGGCTACTCGGTGAAACGAATTCCTTGCTCTTGTATTACTTTATTACTTTAGGAAGTGGGGGGCGAGAGAGCGGGTGCCGCGAAAGAGGTGGGGGGGGGGGGTGGAGAGGTTGGAGGGGGAACTAGGGAAGACTGAGAGCGAGCTGTAGGAGCTTTCTCGGAAGAAAGGCCCTTTGGAATCACATTCCTTCTCAAAGTCGCTCGTTGTCTCGCACCCTTTAGCGGAAGAGCCGGTATTGTGTCGACTCCGGCAGTTCGCTCTCTTCTCTTACCGGCTTTCAACTCTCCAACTACCTCGTCTGCCTCTCCGCCCGCGCTGTACCTCCCGCCAGCATTCGTGCTTTTCTCGCCCAACTACACAGCGCGTGCTATACCTATTCTCGTTTTCTCCGCAATACGAGTCTCGCCGGAAAGAGACCTTGAAGAATCGAAACCTTAGTCCGTGGGGGTTACTCGAGTTTTTCCGCAGCGAGATCAACCAGCCTCCTGAATTTTATTCCCGTGCTTTCGATGAAAGGAACGTCGCAAGGGAATTAGGATAATCCATTAGTTTTGACAACCCATTCGTTGGTTGTGACGACATATTATTTTTTCCCGTGAGTACGCGCCTATGGTGCTCCAAGCATAGAAGAGGAGAGGTCTGCTCGATTTTTCATTGCCGTTTTTACGGAGCCAGCATTTTCTATTACGATTCCAATAAATTAATTTTCAGGTCCACGTCCGCGCGCGCGGCCCCGTTTCCTTCCTTTTCAGCGAGTTCTGCGAGCGTAGAAAACGAGCGGTGGTATTGGTGCCGGAGTCAGACGTCTTATACGTGCCATTTATACTCTTTACGACGGGACAGCGTCAGTCTGCAGCCACGGCCGACGACGACAACGCGACTACGGCGGGCCAACCCCATGGACTTTCTAGGCAGCGGACCCACCCTCCAGCGTAGCGCATACGCCGTCTCCGGACTGCCGCTGCGACTACGGTGTGCACCGGGAATCTTAAATCCAGCCCTCAAGCATTGATGAATCCGCTTTGCCCGGAAATTGTTCCCATCCGTCTACGGAAAGCAAAATCTCACCTCCACCGAGGAACCCTCCTTCGGTTCACTTTTTTCACTACTTTGACGAATCGATCGAAATACTTTTTCCCAAGCCATCCTCCTCCACTGTGGAATCGCTAGGCTTCGTGGAACGGACTCGGTTGATGGGAACAAAATCGCACGCGCAGATAGGATCGGTTGACTGATTGTTGATTCAATAATCGGAGGCTTATAGGATATAATTAAGTGACGCATTTGCAGAAACTATATATTGAATACGCATGTTCGATGTGATTGAGTGTTGTGAGTTCTTTCATTAACATTAAATATATCAGCCCTGATCCTCCGATTGCGAATGCAGCATCACCAATAGACATTATTCTGACATTTTTCGTTGAAAAATGAAAATAAAAACTGTTCAGAAAGATGAGAAAGGGTGCATCTTGTACTTTGGTAAGATATTAAATACACGCAGCTATTTAATATCTTATTACCCAACGTCCAAATTAGATGTTTTTTTTGGCAGAGGCGATTGTGCCATTGAAATATTATAATAAAGAACACATACCGTGAGGTAATCCATAATAGCGTGAGACCAGCACACGTGTAACATGTCAAGGAGTATTAAGCCGAACAGATGCAAATGCAGCTGAATGCGACCTGAGCGGTGCATCGCTGAGCGGACTGTGAATAGTTAAGGTCACCTCCGCGAACCAGGCGTACTATGTAAATCACATTACCGGTTCGCATTGTAGGCGACTCCCGTTGGTTACGGAATATATATCCGCCGGGACGAAATCTCACTGGCAACCGGTACGGATATAGATTCCGCAGAATATCATCCAAGTCGGTGTCGCTTCGTTGCTGAATACAACCCTAGCTTGTACATAAACCAGTGGAAGCTCTACCACTGGTGCATGTAAATACCCATATACTTTCGCTTCTAGCCTCGACCAAGCCTGTAGCAATGGTCCACGTACCCACGTGGTTCACGCGCCAAGTGATCCCCTCAGGGATTTCAATTTGCATGGTTTTGCCTCGAAGTGACCGCGCGCTTAAACCTCGGCTGCGCTCTCAACAGTTTCGGGGACTATCAGTCGACCTCAAGAGGGTCGACGTCGCGTCGCTGTGAGGTCAGTTTCTTGGAACGCGGAAACTATCGTCGCAGTATACAGGAAGAGACGAAAACAAGGGAGGGAGCGAGATACGCCGCCTTCATGATACCGGTCGCGCCGAACCGCAAATTAAAGGACTCACCGGGTCCCCGCAGCGTAACTGAAAGTCTTCGTCAAGTTCAGCGCGCTCGGTCCTCATGGACGCGGGCGCGCCATACTCGCGCGTACTATCTCAAATCGAGAGTTGCCGCGAGTCTGCCGGGCGGACGCCGGATACTTGGAACGATGCGGGGTGCTCACGGTGGTTGAGGACGGGCGCGCGCGCCTTCCCCGTGCGGGCCTGAACGAGACGTCTAGGCCGCCGCGGCGAAAGTGTGTGTAAGTTACCGATTCTTCAGAAAGTTGCCGGAAAGTCCGCGGGGCAACAAGCCCCGAGTCTCGGGGTAGTATGCGACCCGCCGACATCACCGGCGAAGAGAGCGGAATGAAGAGAGGGGTTCCGGCTGGACGAGGACGAGGGCGAGGACGAGGGTGAGGGTGACGGCTCCGCTCGTCACGGGAACGCTCGCGTTGTATATGGTTCGAGTCTCGCGAGCTTCGCACTGCCCACGACCACATCAAAGCGTCTGTTGGACGAGCTTTGAGCACGATACACTCGGCCATCCCTAGCTTTGACACCGCAGCCAATATAGTCGGTGTCCGTTATTACTCGGCTTCCATTCAATATCCTTAATTAAATTCGGAAGCTTATTCACTGTGGTTAATTACGGTTTCGTTCTAGCCGTGGCGCGGTGCACTCGGCGAAATATCATTGGTTCATTTTATTTCGATTTTCGTTCGTCGCGCTACCTAAGTTTAAGGTCCAGATATTGTTGCATTTAAATGTGTCGTTCGTTGTTTTTGGAACACGAATAAACTCAGTGTTATCACTTGGACGATGTCGTGGTCGGATAATTGTAATCGACCAATGGCAAGTTGCATGAATGACAATTTTAACGGGAATCAAATAATCGAATGTATATTCTTTGATCGTGTTCGTCAAACTGCGAACAGCATGTCTCGCTAGGAGAGCAGTCAATGAATGAGAAAATTCACTTATTAGTCGTTCCATGTATCCTAGCTTGTCGCGGTTATTTTTTGTTCAACCGGCTTCGGTAATGCAGATTCGGTATCTACAGATATAACCAGGCGAATTCATGTTGCCGGATGCTTATCTCATGTTTCGTCTCCGGCGAGATGATCAACGCGGATGATAAGCTTCTTTCTTTAAACGAGGCTCCTGCTCGACTGATGCTCACGAATCGACTTCCTGGCCGACACCGTCGTCCCGCGAAGCGGGTGGCTGGCGTCATTCTTGTCCCTCGTCGATCGCACTCCTCCGCGAGTCTGCTACTCACCCTCTATCATCGACTAGCTAGAAAATCTCAATTACCTGTGCCAGAAGCTAGGAACGAGAGGCGAACAGAGCAGTCAGTGCACATAGCTAGTGCAGAGGCACGCAAGAGGAGGGGGTCTCGAGCTCTGGCAGCGACAGGAAGGGACCCAGGCTGCATCGCATTCTCTGGTGGGATTACCCCGGATGCTTGCTCCTCGCTTTGTCTCCGGCTCCGACTCCGACTCCGGATCCAACTACCGCGCGCCCCGTGCGGCGCATTGCGAGAAGCTGGGCCCATCGCTCTCTCGTCGCTTCTATGTTGGCGATGTTGGCTCACTCTAAAGCAGCGAATTGAGAGGGAAACGTGGAGCAAAAGCGAGGAAGCGAGACTGATCGTGCAACAGAGCCAGCCAAAGTGAGAGACACTCCACGCAGACCAAGGGGTACGAGACGTGGCGATAACCGTACGTACGTATGCGTACGTGTCTATGTAGTACGTGTGGATGCGTTAGCTCTAGATCTGAAGGTGGAAATGAACTGCCGGCATCAACAACCTTAGTAATGACGCCGCTCTTCACGGTGTGTGCTTGTATGTGTCTATCTTCGCTTCGCCGCTCATTCCTGCCTCTCATTTCCAGACAATGGTAGCACTCGAAGCTGGCAGCTACCGCTACCGTCGTCCCCTTATTTCTCCGAGCCCCCTTCTAACAATAGTTTGGACAGCTTGCGCTGAGTGAGATGCAAACTACCGACTCTACTCCGCTTCCGTCTTCCTCCTTCTGTGATCTTGCAAGAAAAATGCTTTGATTGCCGGAAATTGCGGCTTCCTATAGGTGTCTGAATCTCGGAACACCCACTTAGCTGTCTCGTTGATTTCCAAAGTATGAAATGATTAGCAAAAACAACTTCAGTATACAGTATGTAATGCGCGTTTCATTTCATGTGTTTGAAATATTTGAATCTACTAATCGATTGTTGAGCGAACCCGGTTGCTTAGGATCCTGTATAATTAACTGGTCGAATCTAGCAATTTGATTGCCCGGATTCTGTATATTTGGAGTAACTTAATTAATTCTTGGTGTGTGTCGGATGAAAATACAAAATTATAAAAATATTTTCCAAAATTTTCGTCGATTTCTTCCAGCTTCGTCGGTGTTTATCTAACAGTATACGGATTATTGGGTTCGATTACGACATCGCCCGTGGCGTTTTCCGCCGAATGGAAGAAATTATCAAAATAATTGGAAAGGACGGGAGAGACAAGCGCGTCGTTTGTGTCGCGAGTCGAGGGCAAGGGATACGGGAGCGCTGCGAGGAATCCCCTATCGCGGGTGTGAAGCGCGTAGCAGAGGAGAACATAAAACCCGCGGACTTCTGGCGCTGCTGCTTTGAATGGCGGGTACTTACTTAGGCAAATGCCTGCTATTCGGATTAAGTATTTGTTCTAAAAGCCGAAGGTAGAGAATGAAAGAGAAAGAGGAGAAAGTCGGATACCGACAAAGAGGGGAGGTGTGTTACGCCCGGAGCTCATTCTACCGGAGTTGTAAAATCCCCGTTCCTCCATAGAACCGGAAATTCAGAGGAATTTACGTCTTGCACGGGCGCGTGATTGCATCGCCACACACCCGAGCTGCGACAGAAGCTCGAGCCACCTGCAGACTTTCCTCAGATTATGCTGAAGCACATACTCCTATCCCATAATGCATCCGAACTTGAAGTAACATCGGCCGATTGTCGTCCTGCGTCTTACGTTTTTCACAATTAACCGCTGCGAATTTTGATTTTGAAAAGCACATATCCGACCGATCGAATTTTCCTTCCGATTTATAGACAAAGGAACGAGGGTATAAAAATCCATTGCTTCAGCAAGCGGAGGAGCGCGTTGTTGGCGGCAATCACGAGGGATAGAGCGTCTGCTTTCAACGAGATTAAGAATCGAAGCTGAGTGCACTGTACAGACGGTTAAGTGGCCAGCGGCCGGAGCTGCAAATACGCGCCTCCGGCCAATGCCGTTGCCCGCCTCATTTTCAGGTGTGTGATGCCGGCCGTTACCCGATATATGACCGCGAGGGGTGAGCCTGATTTAACATTCAAATGTACCGTTTGCGGCGGTCGATGAGCCGCGATCGTTTCCGCCGGATCCTTCGGCGGCCGCATAAATCACTTCGGACCACTGCTGAAACGCTTCAACCGTGCACCAGTCACAATACACGTAGCAGCGGTACCCGTATCGGATATATACTACTCGGGGAATATGGCTTTTCGAGTGATAGCCCCATTTTATCGTACGGAGAGATAAAAAAAAGATGGAAAAGT
Source organism: Pimpla rufipes (assembly GCA_963932165.1). Classification (NCBI taxonomy): domain Eukaryota; kingdom Metazoa; phylum Arthropoda; class Insecta; order Hymenoptera; family Ichneumonidae; genus Pimpla; species Pimpla rufipes. The sequence goes on from OZ010630.1 coordinate 705,527, forward strand.
CGAGAAGTAACGCGCGGATGAAAGCTTGTGGCTCTGCGGAGCAAAGCACACAGTGGAGACTATAAAGCCAGCGGGACTCATAAGCTGGCGGCTGCGTCAGTACCTGAATTTTATTGAATCATACGTTGCTTTCAATTTGATTACTTGGAAATCACGTCCCTTCTTAAGCTCGAGCCATGAAGATTGGAGAGTGGTTTCATTGCGCTGTCGAATATAGCGGCTCAACTGGAATGAACAGGAGAAGTCATTGCTGAGTAAGGAGCGATAGAGGACGAGCAGCAGGGCCGATTGTAGAACTCTGTGGTGCAGTCTGCGTATGCAGTCGATGGCCATTTATTGATGATTGTAGTAAAAAAGGAGCTGATGATGACCAGATAGTGAGGACTGTAGTCATCATTGAATAAACGGCTAAGCTCAACCAGTTGTCTCTCGTAAGTTTTCAGGGACAAAAATGGCTTGGAACCAGCTTCGATAATTATTTTCACCAGCCTGTACAATCAATCAAATGTAATGTCGATAAAACATGAAATTATCATGCGACGAATATTAATCTCATATGTCGGAAATGTCCACGATCCGCATAAAAAGCCTTCAAGATTATTCACTGGCAACTTCACTCATTGTCTTCAGAGGCCAATCACTGTACCATTTTATCACACACACACTCGACGCGTTTACTTAGCTGATCCACCATAGCTCCCCGGCTTCTGTTTCCCGGGCTCACCACGAGTTCTTACGAAGATACTCGTTTCTCCTTTCCTCCGATATCCCGCTCATCCCTCCGGTCCCAGTGACCCCCCCCCCCCCCCTCCCAACTCCCATCCCCGTAACCCCATTGTTTGTTTTATCTTTCTTGAAGACTTTGGCCGGCGTCCACGCAAACGCGATGGAAGGCTCTAACGTTCTCCTTGCTCGCAGTCTTCCGCATCCACGTGAGCCAGCAGAAGCCTAGCTCCCGCTGAACTTCATCGCTGCGACGATCTCACGGCCAATGAGGATCCGAGAAAAGATTGTTTGGCTTCCAGAGAGGAAACTCGATAAATTGAAACCCGAGGATGAGCGCACCGCCCTCTTCCCTTCTCGCTGAGAATCGAAAAAGTATTCCTCGCGCTGATAGAGGACGCGGCTTTTCTCTCGATACGGCACACAGTCGGCATCTCAGTGCAAAAAAAAATATGGGTCTCGTCGGGATCGGATCATAAAAAACCGGGCGTTTACAAAAATATTTGAAAACCTGCTTATTCTCGAGAAAAAGGCGAGGAGCGCGATCTGTCCGGTGTGGGTTCGGAAGGGGAAAGAGGTAGGAGTGTTTGCGGCTTTCCGAAAAAACTGGGCTGGAGCAGGGCTGGAGGGTAAGACTGCGAGCGGAAAGGGTTGTGCGGTAAACCTCGCGATAACCAGAAACTCTTTTGTCGAGCTCGCGCGTACGCAATCGGGATGGCGCTCACTCGCTTGCTTACCGCGCGCACCCCTTGTACTTTATCTCATACTTGCTCGCTCCTTCTCCGTCTCTTTGTCGTTCGTTCGCCGCCACCGCCGCTGCGCTGGCTCTGGTTCAACCCTCCCGGCGTCCGCGTTTCTTCGTCACGTCCAGGGCAATCCGTACGGCCCGGCTTTTACTGCCGCGAGTCACGACGCCGCGACGGGCTCGGGGAGAGGACGAGAGAAAACGAAGTAGAAGGGAACGGGCATGCCAAATGAAGGTATTTGTAGGGACTTTATGAGATTTCAATGGCCCCCTTAATCTAAAAGTGCTGACAAACCGCAAAACTTTTCCCACTGCGAACAAACACGAAAATAAATCGATGGCGGGGCGGTAGGGGGAGGGGGAGAGGAACCCGGAGCCGGGTGAGAGACTAGGATGCCACCGCTTCTGGGGTTTATATTCAAAGTTACTCTGCCCGCGAGCGCGGCTTTCTTTTTTTCGACTCTTTCTTGGCCGACACTACGCTATTCAGTCACGGCGACGTTAAGCGAATTGTTCGTGGAAGCAAACCGTATACCGGATTATCGTCCACGATTCCAGGACCATAGGAATCCGCACAGATACATTTCCAAAAACATGCATACCTAATTGACTGATATTCAACGAATACCAAAACATCAATATCTTTCAACGAAGAATTTTTTCATTTTCATTCACTTAGCCGAGCTGCGCGAATAAATCCTTAATTGGGCGGTATCTATAGTTGATATCCGGCAGAATTGAGGTACACGTTCCAACACAGTCACTGCGCCCGAAATCAAACGGCAGATTGACGAAAAAGGTTCAAGGGCTGGGTGGAGGGAGGGAGGGTGGGTGGAAGGGCACCGGGGAATTTCATTCACAATGGTTACAGACGAGTGGCCCCTCAATAAATCGTGTCGAATAGCGCGCATACTTTGCCTGATGCCTCGACCGAGTTTATACTCGTTCTCCCTGGCCCCGACGATATAACTGGATGTGGACATGACGATGGCGGAATGGTGGCCCTGGAGAGGATGTCCGTGGAGAGGAAACGGGTCGGAGGGAGGAGGTACAGAGGCGGGCCGCAGACTCGGTTCACTCCACGTACACAGACGTCGCGGGCCGATACACGCGTACGGCCTGGATTTGTCAGTGGGGGAGGGGGGGGGGGCAAAGTGGTATAAGCGTGTATATATACACATCGGGCTGCAGGCGATGGTGCAGAGAGCGCGCGCCTAGTAAACCTCGGTTAATTCGGTCTAATTTGTTCGCAGTTAGATTGGAGCGCTTGGAATTATTCAGAGGCTCAAATTGTTGGCGGTTATGCGGACTCGGCGAGCCCTCTCCGAATTTGATCCTGATGTTGCTGGTCAGCCGGGGAGCTGAACGGTTCGGGGCAGGGCGGGGGCGGAGGGAAGTGGAGGGAGGCGAAGAATGGACGAACGTCGGTTCGGGACATCCGACCAAACTTGATTCGAAATTAACCGTATTATTATACGTATATCCTACAGTTAAGCGGGTAGGAGAATATGGTCGACGGCGGCTTTGGATCGGAGGAACTGCGGAGAGAGAGAGAGAGAGAGAGAGAGAGAGAGAGAGAGAGAGAGAGAGAGAGAGAGAGAGAGAGAGAGAGCGCCGCGAGCACAGTGGCGGAGCGGGGAGTGGGGGGGATGAGAAGGGCAAAGCGGTCGAGTCCTTCCGCGAGCCGCACGCACATACAACCCACAGCCGTGCTGCGCACCACCGGCTTCCGTCTAAACTATATACCAATAGTAGAAAGCTGCCATAGCAAATTATTTCCGACCGCGACGACCGCGGCGTTTGTGATTTCATTATCGGCCGGCGATTTCAACCAGACCTCCCCTCCCCATCCTCCGCCCCCCCCCCCCCCCCTACCCAGAGTCTGGAGCTGTAGTAGATGTAGTGAAACGCAGCGAGGTTCGAAATACTGTGTAGTGCGCCATTGTCATACGGCGATAGGAATTATCGGGATTCTCGAGTAATATTTGCCTGCGGAAAGTCGTCTCTCCGCTTCATTGCTTCCGGGGCGGTTATGACCGAGGAAAATGAAGCCGGGGAGAGACACCGCCGCCAAGCCTTTTCGCCCGTTGTTTTGCCTTTTCTTCGATAACTCGGCGTTCTTCTTGTCCTTTCTTTCCGGGAGATCGTGCAATAATTCACGTCCAACCATGCTTTTTTATGCCGCCCGCCATTAATCCTCCGGAATGAAGTCTTTTACTTTATTTCCTTTACGCTGTTTTCCTCTTACCCGAGAGCGCGCTCGCTTTTTTTTTCAGCCATACTTCGGTGCCCTTCAAGACGCGAGTCGCGCGCGCGGCTATGTATATAGGTACCGCAGGCAACTTATTTTTATTTAGTGACTGGCCGGGCGCAAGCGCGCGCGCTCGCAGTTCACTCTTCGTCGTTTCACCTCCCCATACCCCGTCCGGACGACGCAATCCGCGGCGCAACTCCTTCCCCAAGACATCACCCCCCCCCCCCCCCCCCCGCCCCGACCCCTCTTTTACCACCCTCGGCCTCTCTTTCTCTGTCGCGCGCTGTGTTTCGGCGTCGTCGTCGGTACACGGTACACGCCAGTGCGGCAGAAGGGTCAGAGGGTCGTGTCCTCCGTGATGAATGCCGACAAACTTCGCTGCAAAAGTCGTTTATAAAGCACTATATGGCAACGCCGGCTCGAGCTCGGTGTGCTGCCCGCACTTCATAACTCCGTCTCCTCGGAGCACTGCTGCGCCTCGTTCGGTCTACGCTCCTCGCTACTGTATGTGCCTGCACCCCTGACCCGCCGCGCCCTCTTCCCTTGCTTCCCCATCGCGCCTTACTCACTTTTCCCCGAGCTGCCGCGCGGAACTTGATGGACGCCGTCTTCGGGCTTAGCAGCAGCCATCCCCAAAAATTCACTTCTTCTTCAAGAACAGTGCCTATATCACGTTTCAGTAGCTGATTTTGTCGCAGGTAGGTATATTAACGTCGCAGAATATTTTATCGGAGATATTCCCAAGTGGGAAAGTCGGCAGAAAATCTATAGCGTTACACGCGGCCCTGGCCACGTCCCAATCAGGGTCACAATGGCCCTGCCAGGGCCTGACTAGGGCCCGACTTCGTCCCGATGTAGCACTATATATTTTTCACCAAGGATATCATTCAGAGAAAAAAGGTACTGTTAACTATATATATAATTATAGTTGAATAAGAAAGTTGCACTAAGTACAAAGAAATAACTAAGGTCGTATTTAATTATATTGTTCATAGTTAAAGTAACTACGACAGTTTGTGGAGCTAATTATGAAAATAGTCACCGTAACTATAACAAAGTTGACGGACATAGCTGTAAAATTCGCTAAATTAACTATTCAGATTGTTGCGTGAACCAACAATTTGTAGTTATGGCGAAAAATTATTATAGTCTTGTCACTTCTTGTATAGTTTCCAGGACTGTAAGTAACTCTCAGAACATCCCAATTCGATATTCGGCTAATTAATGAATTCGTCCTGCGGTTCGTGCGCCACTAAACGTTTCGCCCTCGCTGCTTACAGACCCGTGGCGAATGACGTGGTCGACCCCTCCCCGACGAAACTCGACTCCGCGCCGGTTATACGGCGATAAGAAAATCGGCTTACCGTATTTCTAATTTTCTCGCTGGTCTCTGCAAATATTATGCATACACCACACCCTGAAATTCGCCGCGATAGGATGATGTATTGCCGACCTCGACCCACGACGAAACTGGTACCCGCGCGGACACTCCACTGGCGTCGAAGGGGATGGCGCTTCTTGGCGCAGGATCGCAGCGTCGAACTATCTATACCCACACCTGGACAGACCCTCAAGAACGTGAATTTTGGTGAAGATGCATTTACTTTGTGATTCATGTACGTCATTTATTAGTGGTCTAATAGTGAATATAATAAAAGTACCAATGTAATAATAATAATAATATACACTTGGAAATAAATCTAGTCTTTGTCACTATAAAGTGGCCGCTATAAACGTTGAAACCCTGCGGCTAAAATGATTTTCTATCAAGGGTCTTCCGCACATCCCGATTCGGAGATTCTTCAAAAGGAACTTTCGAAAATGTTCGATTCTGTTTCACTACACGTAAACATCTAAAACGACTTTTCGAAACGTGAATATCGAAGTTCCGAGGTCGCAACATTCGTTACGCGATTCACGCACATCATCTATCAGTGCGGTCTAATAACGAAAATTAATGTAATCGAGCCCTCCTCGCAAGCGAGAAATCCGGTGAATTCGTGACAGCGGAGATAATCGAGGAAGAGACGCGGCGACGCGGCGCAGCGCGCGCAGCAGGTGGCAAGTTTAGTACTCGATTAGATTGGAATCGATCGAATATATCTATCTGGCAGTCGGCAAATTTGTAGAGTTACGAGCAGCAGTGCGCGATATCGAGTTAAGGGAAGAACGACAGGACAGGGATGAAGTGCGATGGAGAGAGGGCGAAACGCGGGAGGAGCACTGAGCGACGGATAGCGCGGTCGCGGCATTACGCCGCGGTATTAACGTTCGCCTGCGAATGAACGGGGTCCGTTCTGCGGGAACGAGAACGAGGAGGAGGCGGCAGCGTCGGCGGCGTCGGCGGTGGCGGCGGTGGCGGCGGTGGCGGCTGCGAGACCGAACGCACGGACTTCCACGCGGGTATGCGGAATTGAGTAATTGAATGACAATAAATTTGCATTCTTGTTGTTGCGGCCGGGCGTTGAAAGCCACAACGCGTGAAGAGAGTCGAGCGGCCCTCCACTCCGCGCGCGCGCGCAGCCATCCCGTGCAGATCCCTCGAGTGGCCCCCGCGGGTACATCATTTCATAATCACAACGCAAACTGATTTCCGCTCGCAATTTTCCGCATTAAATGGCGTTGCGGCGCGGTCGGGCCGGCCTGCCGATAACTCTACAAAGCCACGTGTGGAGCCCCAGACCCCCGAGCCCCGCACCCCTTCCGCGCAGACAGCGTGTATTACGATGAAATGCTCTCGCCGCGATTGACACTTGTTTACCATGAAACACAGAATAGTTTCCGAGAATCTGTCTGCCGCAGCAGCGGGGTTGCAAATTAAGCATGGGAGGGAATTGACGTGAACGGGACGTGGGTTGCGTGGATTTTCCCGGTAGCAGCGGCGCGGCTTTCTCGCTCGCGCACCGTGCTCGCGGAGAGCCTGCATTTTTTATGCGCCGAGCCACCTCCACGCACACATCGTTTAAAATTAATAACCCGTTGAACGAAACGCGAGAGCGTAAAAACGTTTTTCTCCGGATTTCCACGGAGATATTTTCGCATTATTCCGCCACCAGGCAATATGAATAATTTACCGAGGTATCACTCTACGCGCGCGCTAGTAACAAGTAATTTCATATAAAAACTGTGTCGCGATGCCCTGTGACACGACCCGGCGCTGGTCCGCTGCAACCGGGGTGCCGCGCCCGAAACAATATCATTCCCTCCAGTGGAACGCGCGCTATATACTCCGCCCCGACTCTCATTTCTCTCCCGCGAGATAGCAGTCCAATTTCACACCGTTGTAAATACGGCTCTCTTATTTTTGACATCGTCTTCAATTCTTCTTACTTTGTCGTGGCCCCGGCGAGGCGCTTCCCGAGAGCCAACGCGGCGCTCTGGTTTGGCTTTCACGACAATGCCGCGCGCGTTGCCCCGGCGCAGACACCTGCTACCGGGGATGCGGCTTCATTTATAATCATTTCCCAGAACTATATCTCTCGCGAGTTCCTCGCGCTACGTGAATCCATACCCTGACTGTGCAACGCGAGCAAGGTGATGCAGTTGCCGCGCTGGAGACGATGTCTCTATCGGAAACTTCTCGCGTGTCCGACGCTGCGTTGTACACGGAGAAAAATGCTCGGTATACTTACGTCTACCGCATTGGTACGATTGTATAGTTCGAAAAGTTTTCTATTTTTCCTACGGTTTTGATAATGATGCCTCTATTGGAAACTTATCGTGCAGTTGAAAAAAATCATGAACGTTCACAGAAGTATTTTGTTCATCTGATCAAATTCACGAGACTTGTCGTCAAATAAACAAAAAGGCGTTGGTCATTTAGAAAACAAGTACTCCAATTTTGTAAAAGCATTTCTTACACTCCAACATATTAGTATGCTGCGCGAACAGCCACGAAGCGTCGTGTACATAAAAAGTGTATGTGTTATTTACGTTATGACTGGGAAATGTGACGCGAATGATAATTGTAATGCTTATTACTTTAGTGGGCGCGCGCGTTACCCCGCGCTCGTTAACCACGTCAATCTTGTAAATGATGGGTCACGAGGGTAGTTTCTGGTTTGCCCACTGATGGTCTGTAATTGTTTCCCGTTGACGACACTCGCGTGTGAGTCCCGTATTTCATCGTTGAATTTCACCTCGTTTATCATCAATTGCGTGCCATTGTAACATTTAATGAGAATCTATGAATTATCGAGGAAACATTGGTCGGGATCTGGCCGGGTGCTCGAAAAGTCGGGTTGTGCGTGGCCGCGCTTATTCCGCAGCGCCACTATCTCGAGCGAAAGCAATTAAGCCATCCCGCGACAATGCAACCGCACTCACCGTTATGTGTTCTATATGTGACAATATGTAATCCCAATTAATTCAACAATACGTTCACTTTGGTTTCAGGTAAGTTTCTCAAGGCGGATCCACCGTTGTACCGAATGAAATGTGTTATCGACACTCGACGACGTGAGTATGAAATAGGAATAACTTATCGAAATACGATAAACTTACGCGAATGCGTCTGTTTTTATCTCAATTTGTGCGTACCGATATATTACATTTTGTTAGTTATGTTCGAACGAACGTTCGAAATAATTCACGTACGAATGTCGCAACTGCGGAAGTTGAGGAATGCTGATAACACAGGGTACATTTTCTGTCGACGTTTCGATCCCTAGTGCGGATCCTCATCAGGACATTTATTTCGTATCTGTAATGTAAATCAAGTAAATAATAACTTAAATAATAATTATATTCATTGCCGAATACCATAAGGCAAAACTCAAATGAGATTAAAATAATTTTCATAGTGTTTTCAGAATTATTTTTTCCGGCATTGTTTTAAAGAACGCCGCGGGATAATTTCAGAATGATAACATTGTAATTCATCGGAAATAATACGTATGAAGAAGATCAGTTTATTCGCGTTTCAATCGGATGAGCTCTCGATCAGTCGAGTATGATTGCAGGGAGTGAGAGCGGGAGGGAGGGCGGGCGATAACTGGGATATCTCGGGTGCGAGTGTTCTGCCGCGGGTGTCCGATGTATTCACGAAGGCAGAAATCCAATTACGCGCAACAGGCACACACAGGATGTAAACTCCCCCGTCGCTCGGTTATCAGTAAAAACTACGACCAAATATTGATACAGAGTTTCCATCCGCAGTACACGCGCCGCTCCTGCTGTCTCTCCGGCTTTCTCGCCCGTTCCATTGCAGCCGAGCGCCCTGTGGTACCGCGCGCGCTTTCCTCACTCCTCTACCGTGGTGCGTGGCGTAACCTTCCTCGCAGCTGTATACCCGTCCGACAGGAAGCGCCGCCATCTTCTTTCCGGTGTTCGCTATGCACATGCCATACACTTCGCCCCTGGCCTAACAGCTATTTGCCCGAGTCCTAACTAAATTTCCGCTAATCTCGCAAGCGACTAATTAAGTAAAATTTAATTCCTTCTGCGCGGCGAATCTTGATGCTCATTATATGGATCTGTTATACAATACGCCACAAATTCTGTCGGAAAAATCATTGTAAAAACATCAGTGATTTTCAATGTCGATTTTTTCATTAAAAATACTTTTTACAGTTTAATTAATTCTTCAAACAAGGTGAGTGTGAAAAACCAGTAAATTGTTAGTAGAAAAAAGAACAAACTTCATTTTTTGGCTTGACAATTTTTTTTCTCATTTGTTTATTTTCATAATAACAATTTTCACCGCTTTTCCAAACGTATCTCTTTGCAAGAACGTAAAAAAAAAGTAAGTAGACGTTTGCGAAAAATGTCATGTTAGATAATTCGCGAACTATCGACAGCGACTGCGAATTTATCTGACGCAACTAAAACCATAGAAGGTAGTATTTTCCAACGGGTTTCAAACATTTATCTCAATTCCATTATACGCAAATTTTATATCGCAGATACATAATATTTCCAGATGGCTATTGGCTATGCAGAGAAGCCTTGGCGCATCGGTTTCTGGAAACTCGATATACCGCGTCGAGTAAGGGGCGGACTTTCCATTATATTCCGCTGGGCGAACACGCGCCGCTCTTGCGGGGCTTTACCGGAAGGCGTGATTGGTAATTGATTTTCAGGCTTCGGTACCTTCTACCGGCTCTCGCCACGGTCCATTTACCTTTTCCCATGCCCCCATCTCCCGCTCGCCACTCATTCTCTCCTATTTTCATGTACGACAGCGACTGCGCCACCGACCAAACGTGTATGAATTAAAAACGAAAACGAAAGAAAAAAAAACAAATTAGGCACGCAGTCAGAAATTATATTCATTCGAAAAGAATATGAATTAATTGAGATGCTTCGTTATGGAGTGTGGCATTGCATGGTAGAGGGGGTCGGCGTTATATTGCTTCGGCGAGCAACTCGAGACATCCTCCCTCCCCCTGCCCCCTCTCTATCTCGCTCTAACAACTACATTCGAATGTATTTCTCTCCTGGGGAACTCGTCGAAGCAATCGGCTCAAGCGCCTGGGAGGTACCTCTCTGCTTTACCACGACGTTTGCGATCAACATAATTATTTACAATCTTCTCACTGCGGCCGCTCTGAGGCGTACCGAAAGCGATGCGAGCCCGAGGAGAACCTCGCTGGTTCGAGACTATCGAGTGCGACGACGACGACGACGACGGCGATGACGACAACGACGACGACAACGTCTGCGAGAACGAGACAGCGACGACGGTGTGAGGCATGAGAAGTGAAGAGGGGCGACGCGATACGAACGGATATCCTTTGGGACGCAACACCCCGTTCCTGCATTGCTTCGCGCTGGCTGCGCGGCTGCTCCTCACCTCGTCTCCTCCGCTCCACGCCCGCCCGGCCCTTCGCCGAGCCCCGCACCACTAGTCGCGCTCCGCGCTCTACGCTTCTTCGGTTTCTCCGCGCGGTCCTCAGCAACCAGCTCGAATGCGTTTATTTTGCCGCTGCACGACGTCAGCGTACCTGGAGGCTACTTTCTTTCGTTTTTCCTGCGGCTCCTCTCATCTCGCTCTCATTCATCGCCGGCATCCCGACCGAGAATATTCCATCAAATCGTAGCTTTGAAACGTTTTTTCCTTATCGATGCTGTAACCGGGTTGCGGGCGGTTAAAAATGCACCGTCGACGAGACTTTGCATACGTCCCTGCAAACGTTCCTAGGTAACTCATTTACGAGTCATTTGCGACGCGGGTGCAGATACAGCAAAGGTCGCGGGCTCGGTTGTAAGCACTTTTTACTTGGGTGTTTCATTTTGTGTACAAAGGTACACGATCACCCCCAAAAAAACTATGAATTTATGATATTCGATAAATGAATACCATGTAAAATGGAAAAAAAAATGTATTTTCAAATCGTAATTTCACGCCCCACAATTTCAGTAGCGTCTCTGTTGCTTTACGTAAGATCCGAGATCAATCCTGCGCACCAACCCAATAGACCAACGAAAATCCACCGATTCAATATTCCCAAAACAATAGCGCGTAGTTTGCGCGCGGCCGTTTTGCGAGGAAGACATGTTGCGCGTTTGATTGAAAGTTTTATAGGTGAGAATGCACCGGAGTTCTTGGAAAACGTGGTTATACCACGGTACAATTTCAATTCGGCAGTCGGCGCATGTATATAGGGGGTGTAAAAGAGCAAACGTTTCCATGAAAGCACGCAGGAGAGGATCAAGGAGGGAGGCGGGCGAGAGGGGGAGGGGGAGGTGCGATCACGCAACGACAACGGTAGGGGATAGCAGTCAGCAAGTAAAGGCGGAACAGGAGAAGCGAGCATGAGTCTCTGGCGTTCGCGGGTGGTTCGGTAATGCCGCGGGAGCGAAGAGGTGGCTAGGGGGCGAATAGACGACCGTCCGCGCAGACGGCATTCATATGCGAGAGGCGACCGTAGCGCGGTGCTGCCGCTGGTAACACTGCGGTATGCAGTTGATTATGGAAGCTATATGAAGGAGCTCGACGTGCCCTAGCATCTTGAGTACCCTCTATCCACGACCCCCGAGTCTCTCCACGGCCGCCTTCGTCTCGGTCTCCGTTGTGGCTCCCGCAGACCCTTTGGCTGGCTGTTGGAGGCGCACGCGGCCTGCCGAGAGCTGTACACCCAGCCGACATCTCTCCGCTATAGTTAATCCGCATGGACTCGGCTACACGTGGGAGAGAGCGAGCTGGAGCGAGGTCGAAGATTCATCTCAAGACGGCTCGATATTGCTTGGCTGCTCCGCAGACGAGAATCGCAACCCCATGCCCTTCACCTATCCGCAACCCCTATATTCTACTCAACGCACAGAGAGATAGAGAGAGAGAGGAAGGGGGTCAAGGGAGGCACATGTAGGCGTCCCCCCAGCTTATTCTCGAGTGTACACGCCGTCTGCGCTACCGTATCTTCGAACCCGACAACATCGGCTCCGTATGGTGATCCTCCATTTCCTCCTGAGATTACGCACAATACGGCGGCGCGCGCATGTAACGAGTGTGTTCGCGTATCGAATTTCGTTTTTTCTTACGAAATTTGTGAGCTACGAGTCTTACGCTCGTGGTTCACGGTAGAAGAAACTCATGTTCAAAGACATCTTTGGTATCCGCATGAAGCGAGCGGAGTGGGAGAAGGGGGATGGGCTAAAGCTCCTTTGGGAAAAGCGACTCAACGGGTCGTCCGATCCCATGGAAGCATGGCGTAAGTACTCACGAGAATGTAAGCCCCGACGTGCACGCGTCTCTCTCACGGATAAAGAACGTCCCTTTTCCGGCCAAAGATCAGGAACTGTTACCCGAGCACTCGACGACCTCATCGCCCACGCTGCGAGAGCACTGCGCGTGCTTTGCGACCGTCCCGGATTTGCCTATATCGAACGTGGCTATAAGGTACCGGATTTCCCGGCGGTTACGAGCGATCATCCCTCGAGCAGTCGGCGAATGGGTGGTGGTGGGGGTGGAAGGGGGGGGGGGGGAGAGAGGCAGACCCTGTTAGCAGTTGGAATATGGAATTGATGGGATCCTACACTTGCATTCACGCTTTCGTGCTTTGTACGGACGATAAAAGGGTGTATCGATGAACAGCGTCACCACCCCGTCGTTGGTTTCTCTCGTGGGATGAAAGCGGCCGCGCGCGGCGCGTTGAAAAGGTGGGACGCTACATTGATGCCACCCACGTTGGCCGGGGCTTGAAATCAAACGGTGCTGCTACCCCGACTAATTACGTTAATTGGCATAATACTCCCAGTGGCCTTCCAGTTAGTTGAACGGCAGCGGAGCCCGGAGTATGCGGAAGGGCAACCGGAGTGTTTCTCTGACTGAGGGACAGCGAGAGACGTGGATTGCCGAGGGAAGGGAGACGTCCCGATGGTAGCTCCTGCGTGGGGCGGCCCAGAAGCGTCGCCTTTCACGTGCACGACGACAATATCACGCTGGTGGTTTCCTGATCTGCTTACGTGACGAGAAGAGACGTCGGTTATGCGCCCAAGAGACGACGAAGATGATGACTATCACGCATCCCTTCTCAGGTTATCGAGTATTTGATACGTCCCGCTAGAGAGCTCTTAGTGCATGAGTCAAGTTGATTGGTCTAGTCCTCGCGGGTACTCCATAATCCTTTATCAAACTCCATGATTCGTAGGTGTAACTATCATCTGATTTGAACATGTGGGATGATGGTAGTTATAATTAGTTAGACATTTCTTAGTTTCGATACTTTATTCGTCATGAATCCGTCATGGTCGTGCAAATATTAAATAAGTGCGTCTATCGTCACACAAACTAAATTGTTTACTATAGACACTTGATTCTCTGCATACTAACTTGACGTCACCGTAGGTCTCCGCGTGGAACGTTCTTTGCCATATTATGCGCGCTGGCCCGAGTTTCGATGGCGTACGATAAACCGTGGACATTTGACGGGCTTTTACGACGTATTCACCAATTTTCCCGCAGGAGTTTCCTCGCAAAATTCCAAAGTCCGACTGGCTCAAGGTGGCCCCATGCTCCCGTGGCGTTGTGCGCGCTTCGTTGGCCTTTGAACGAAAATCGTTCGGAAAGAGCGGATAATGGCGTTCGATAGAGATACGAGAAAAGATTCGCCTTATACAGAGCTGTTATCTGCACAAAGCCCGCAAGCGCTGTACCGAAGATCGTTCGAGTTTCAAGTTTTCAAATGTGGAACAGATAAGGGTAGTAAATGTACGTGCGGACTTCATACACACTTCTCGGTCTGGTGTGCCTGCGGAAAACTCGTTTCCTCCACCATCCGATCTCGGAGGCACCCGTCCGTACCCTCTGTGCTTCTTCTCAAACTCCGGCTGGTACGTACACCTCCCTTGTCGTCCATTCTCTTCACGACAAGAGTAAGACGAGTGAGGGCCGTCATGATGTCGGAAGACGCTGGCGGTGCGGTGGCAGAAGTTCCTCCATTAGCGATAACAATGAAAGATGGATACCGGGTTGGCGCTGATCATACCGACAAACACACGCATGTGCTACTTTGTCCCCTTTGGGCGCGGACAGCGATTCGCCAAAGTCTCTGTCGAACGTGTATATCTTCCAACGGGGACTGCCCGAAAGATCCGAGAATGGGATAATCGGCGGACTTCTCGCATTCCTTACCGTAAAAAGAGCAGCACACTAAACGATGCAAAGGTAAAAACAGTTTCCTCGAAGGAATCAGTAATGCGCAACACGGTTGGACCGACCAAGTTGAAGGCAGCAATTACTTTTCTAGACATATATGTACAAAAGTTTCTGTCCTCGCTAGATATAATTGACCTTCGACAGGAAAATTTACTTCCGCCTCTTGATCGCTATCTGCTCTTAAGTATCAGAAACTGTTACTGAAATTAGGAAAGTTATGTCATTTCAAGTGGTAACTAGTTGGTAGTAGTAACAAGTCCCATTATACGAGGGAAGAATATGTCAGGGATATATGTGTGAGTAGGGAAATTCGTGGAAATGTACATACAGGGAGTTGGAATAAGATGATCCCGTTGGTTGGGCGGTGGGATTGAAGGGGATGAGTAGTACATAGCTGACGAAAGGGGTATAGCGGTTGAGTCAGGATCGAAGGGGTCCGTGGACCGCCAGCTCCGGCGATGCTGCCGCCGAAAAGGCCAAGAAGCCCAGAGGAGGAAACGCGGAGGGAACTTCATACATGATTTCCCTCGAGTCCATGAAGTGAAGCATTTCTGGCGATGCGCTATACCGAGTGCACGGGACGAGGGGCGACCACGAGCTACCACTGCTTGGTTCGCACCGACATTCAACCCACTCCTGTCCCCTCCCATCCTACAACCTCTTTGCTATAGTCGCGCCGCACCAACTCGCCGGAAGAGCTTCCTGATCATGCGTGCATTACGAGATTCAACCCACAAGAACGATTGTGAGGGCCGGAGAAGAAGGAAAGAAATAAAAGCGAATGTTCGCGCGCAAATAAAGTTGAAGCGAAAATATTAAGAGACACAAGTTAGCATTATAAAGTCTCACTATAAGGTTAAGTTCATGAGAGCCCACAAGCTCAATTTTCGTCTACGCATATGAAACAAGGACAATTTAATGGACATTTCCACCAATTTTTACAAAAATAAGCGCCTAAGAACCGTATGAAAGAGAGAAAAATCTATGCGTACAGTAATTGGAGCCAATGCGGGGGTTGTGTGTACGCCGAGAACGTCACGCCCGCGAACGGGACATGAATTAGCCATGACGACCGGGTCACGAAAATATCCGTTGAAAATGTCATCGTTATCTACGGATGCCTCCGTGGCATTTCTAATTAATGTCCTCTACATCCGGGATGAGTGATCGTCCTTTGCGGGGTGCAAGCGCTGTCGTGCTTAAATATCTTCGAGCCCCTTTCGCTATCCTTCCATCTGCGGCGAGAGACGCGAAAGAAAAAGGGCAACTAAATTTTCAGTCACGCGAATGTAACGAAAATCACCCTTCGTGAATTGTCGCTCCGCTCAGAGTGAAGGATTGACGCAAGGGTTGCGCGTAATTTATTTATGAGTATGCATATCAGTTGAAAATATTCGTTTGCAGGAGGAACCAAAGGTGTCGGGCTCGCCGGGGTAGTCTCCTCTTGCGGCCTTGTCTCACGGCTCGACATATTCGCGTGAACACACATAGCGCGAGGTTTCGAGGACGGATGACGGATCTGTCAATCGTACAACCCCTTTTCCAATATGTATGGATGCCATGTCTGTAAACGCAACCCGGAACGATTAGATGTTCGATCCGTATCAATATTTACTTGCTCGGGCCACCGGGAGCAGGAGGAGGAGGAGGAGGATGGGCGCGAAGGTGGGTATACGCAACGGCGGTGGCGGTAGTGTTATAGCTCGAGTCTCGGTCTCTCTTGCGAAATCGAAGCTATAGACCGCTATCCGACGTGTTTGCCCGTGCCGCGAAGCAGATACGCCGGATTCCCTGGAGAAGGCGTGCCACTAGTCCCACGAAACGGCTTACCTCGAGCCGCGCGTACACCCCCTTACCCCGCCACGGTTTGCCCCGCGACTTCCCTCGCGCACACAAACACGCAACCCACTGGCGTCTTGGCCACCCTCTTACAGCGCAAGGTACGGTGTGTACTGTATTGTATGTGTATACGTGTGATGCGGCAACGTGATCGATCGGAAATTATGATAATGGTTAGCACAAACACGGGGAGGATTTTTCTCTCGGTGCGAGCGTACCAAGCGTAAATCCGACCGTCGCGAGACTCCCTTCTAATGATAACAAAAAAGGGGTAAAATGCTTTGATAAATAACCATTCCGGGTATCGTATTCGAGAATTGAAAACGATGTCTTCACTCTCGGGATTCTAACGCGCCACGTACCGAATATTTGGAAACATAATGCGATTGACAATATGCGTCTTCGCTCCCACGTCGTTCAGCTTTCATCTGGATTTCGTTCCGCCAAAGGACCGAGAAGAGTATACAAGCGACGTCAGACAATATTCCATCGAGAATGTGTAAGAGAGCTCTGAGAAACACGACTCATTAGTTACAAACAAGCTTGCTGCGGCGAAGTAACCGAACGCACGGCAAAGTGTGACGTAGTACCGAAGCGCGCGGCTATGGGCGACGGTGCGGGTTTCCACGTGGTCTTGTTTAAGGGGTACACGAGAGGCAAAGAGAGGCGCAAGAGCGAAGCCGTAGCAGTGCTCCCACCTATACACCACAGTGAGAGGTATACTCCACTTCTGCTGTTATATATATCTGTTACCAGGGATGAGAACGCGAGGGGGCGAAAAGCTGGGTGGGGGTGCGGCGGCCCGTAGAGGCGAACAGCACCACCGTAGCCGACGAAAAAAAGAGAAAAAAAAATCTT
Source organism: Pimpla rufipes (assembly GCA_963932165.1). NCBI lineage: Eukaryota > Metazoa > Arthropoda > Insecta > Hymenoptera > Ichneumonidae > Pimpla > Pimpla rufipes. The sequence goes on from OZ010630.1 coordinate 722,543, forward strand.
AAAAAAAAGAGAACGACAAGTCTCAAACCTGGAGCCTCACACCCGGGGCCGCCGGGCAATTTTTCAATGGCTCCGGCCGAGCTTGAATTCTCGTTAATTTTTACTTACTCTCGCCATCCGCCACTGGGTTTGCGCGGGGTGGCAGGATAGGGAGGGGTGGAGGGCCTCTCCCACATCCACTCGCACCCTCCATTGTCCGTATGGCTCGGCTGGAAGCCCCCTCGGCAACGATAACAGAGAAAATGCAGCGGACCGCGTATACCTAGCCCGCTCAGCACTCGCAACCCTCCGCAGTTTTCGCCGAAACCCTCTCGCGCTCGCGTCCTGCCACCTCATCCTCCTTCTCTTCCCGCCGCTGGTCCTTCTTCCTTCTCCCGATGGCGCTTCTCCTCGTCCCCCACGCTTCCCGCGCGGTGGAACCGGCTCTGCCGTCGCAAACCCTCTTTCCCTCACGTCGATGGCCGTGGCTGTCGATAGCAACACTCTCCAATAAAGCGGATCCTCGTACAACCCGGCTGCTCGTTCCCGTATACACGGACCGTGCTCCAAGTCGTGTGCATAGCACAGGCTCGCCCGACTGGTGCGAAACGACACAGGACCGAAGAGAGAGTGGCTAGGCTTGTCCCCGTCCCATCGCGTACACACTATCGACTGTATATGTGTTTGCGAGTGCCCGCTGGCCCTGGACGTCGAGACGGGGACTGGTCGGTAACGTAATTTCGACTTTCCACGATACTTCGCGTTCCTCGCGCGAGAACTCGAGCCCCCATGGTCTCCGACGAACCCTTCTACTGTCGAGTACACCTCTATCCGACGCTTCGAAATCTCGAAGGCTATAAAATTCCATTTCCGCGCGCACGCCGATACGCACTTGCGTCTGTTATTGGTGATGAATCTTCGATAAAAAGGACGATTCTCAAGTTGTACAGCGCAAAATGGTTGATTGCATTTTGGCTTTTTTATCACGATCGTCGCTGAAACAAAATAAATAGCGACGGATAAGAATGTTATTTAGGCGACATATGACGACGATATGCAAACTTTTTAGGTACGGTAGTAGGGGAGCTGATGTTATTGAATTCTGTGCGTGCCCGTTTGCATGCAGAACCGTTGATTGCTGGTCCTGACCGCACAATCACACCAAGAGCCCGTGCCTGATCGGTCTCCCTCATCCTCTCCCATGTTCGGCATCCCCTTTGGCCAACATCAACCCGCGCCAGCTTGAGCTGCTCGATGAGTCCTCGTTCCAACTGTGATAGGCACTGGCAGATTCCGCAGTGCCTGATCCGGAATATCAACTTGAGTCCATTCTGCCGTGTGCGCGTGCATATCCGAAAATCCTCAGGAATATCCGGATATTCGTCAAACTGCTGCTAATGGCGCAACATATTACAATGATGGTTTTTGAGAGACGTGAAAAAATAACATGGTTTAAAACCCGTTTTCATTTACCTTAGTGACTTGAAGGGCAATCCTTGTTTTCTACACATTCCAATTCTGCACAGAAGTCGTTCCATACACATTCCAATTTTGAACGAAAGTACTTCTCTACACATTTCTTTTCTACACATTGTTCGATGCATCGCAATTCGAGACATCCTATTTCTATGCACCATGGTTCCGCACATTGCTATTTAACACCACGTCAATCAGACTATTTACACCCTGAAAGTTGGGTCATTACAGACGTTCTCAGCAACCATGATACAAAAGCTCTTGCAGTTTTGGAAAAAAATCCCAACTTCATAAAATCTGTGTAACGGGTTCTCAGCAGTTGAACAATAGAGTCAAAACTCTCAAAAGCAGTAGAATTCGAGCTTGCACCCTCGCGGCGGATTGCACGTTACCGAGGGGTGTGTAAAATTTACGGGACCATCTCGCGTGTAGGCATTAACCAAGTGTGGCGAAACATAAATTTCGCATCACTGTGTATATTTCAGTCGAGCGTGCCCGCACCATCTTCCTCTCTCACTCGCGCTCCTCACATTCTGTCTGGCTGGTCTGGGTGTAGGTGTTGCGCGGGTAGGCTACAACTCGGCGTAGAAGTTACCTGCCGAGTCTGGAAGCCCCCGTCCTGATCCCCTTGTACCCTTTTGCAGGTAAGGGAGGCTTCGGCGTGGTGCACGCGCGAACCCGTTTGTTCCTCCCGAGCGAAAACTGTAACCCTAAATCACCGTGGACGGCCAAAGCACGCGCGCCCCGCTTAGAGAAACCCCGCTTAATTGCTCCGCGCTTCGTTTAAATTACTTAAATTAAAATTAGTTTGGATAGTTAAAAAGAACGGTCGGAGCTTAAGGCCGATGGATTCGAAGAAATTTGCGAGGGCGAGAGGGCGAATAGCGTGGCAACATCATGCGCACGTTCATCAGCCCCTTGTAACGCGACGCCGGCTGAATTTTAATTGATCGATAAAGCGAATTCAATCGAGCCTGGCTTTTGGGAACTAATGGAAAATAGCTTTATTCCCCGGCAGCCGATGATTCGTAGATATTCACGCGATCGGAGTGGTCGCTCCGGTGACGCGCCACTGTGTGTTGTTTGGCGGCGAGTTTGTCGACTGTGTAAGCGAAAGTGGACGCCGGGAATCACACTAGTCGATTACCGTTATTCCGGTCAATCGATGCAACAACGCCCACGGACACGCCTGACTCGTTAGCGGGCGGCGCGCCACGTGTGCGCGCGGATTTGCCAGCCACGGGCTCGCGCGCCTGCTGCCAGGAATGAAATTAATGACCGGACGAGCGCACTCGAATAGGCGCGTTTCTACGATCTCACGGTTCAAACGTTCGTGCGGCGTTATGCCGTGAATTACGTGCCCTCTAGCACCCTCTCTCTCTCTCTCTCGTTCTCTCTGTCTCTCATTCTCTCCCCCCCCCCCCCGCTCTCTCTCGCTCTCTCGGTCACGTTAATCATGCTGCATCGACACCTGTACCTAACTATCTCAATAGAAGTTACCATCAGCTACAGCCTCCAAGCTGCAGTACACCGTTTGTCGGCGTGTTCCTCGGCTTCCAATTATAAAAGAGACGGATCGCAGAGAGAGAGAGAGAGAGAGAGAGAGAGAGAGAGAGAGAGAGAGAGAGAGAGAGAGAGAGAGAGAGAGAGAGGGAGGGAGGGAGGGAGGGAGGGAGCGAAAGAGAGAGAGAGAGAGAGAGAGAGAGAGAGAGAGAGAGAGAGAGAGAGAGAGAGAGAGAGAGAGAGAGAGAGAGAGAGAGAGAGAGAGAGAGAGGGTTGGTTCTCCGATGTGCTTTCCGCACATTGTGGAAGTCCATCGGGTCGAGTCGTCGCGCTAATGCGAGGACGTCGTACCAATCACGTTCGCAATTAATGACCAAGCTGGTGGCCGGAAGAACTCGATGCGAGTGGTGTATGTGCACGAGCCCGTCCGGCTGCTCGTGCGCTCTCCGTGTCGATGCGGCAGTGTACACGCCACCAGAAACTCCGAGCGTCCTTTTAAATACGTGACCCGTAAATAATTGCACGAAGTGGATAAAGCACGCACACGCCGGTCAGCCAAGGACGGTTCTCCCCGCAATGTCCTCCGCGGCCATCGGGCTCCACGCGAAATTACGTGCCTCTGTTGAACACATACATAACTGAAGCTGCCTTGGTTCACGGAAACGCAACATCTGTAGGGAAGAGGCTTGTGTGTACGTGCGGATTGAAATGTGCCGCACCGAGCTGGCACAAACGTTCGAACGAATCCTTGACAAACATACCCCCTCCCCCCTCCACACTCTCTCTCTTTTTCCCTCGATACTCACGAATGAGAGAGGTGAAAGCGCTTTGAAATAATTCCTGATGGTTTGTGCGTACACGATGACACGTGTGTCAGTCTGTTATGCCCGTGAACTCACATCCTTCAAAGTTTTGCCTGTAATGTGCAGAGAAAGGTATGCTGAATCTGTGCACCCATGAAAACGGGCCTATGGTGGAGTGAGGAAGCGGCGAACCGCAACCGTTGAGGGCGAGTCGACGAGCAAGCCATCACTGAACCCTTTTGCCGATACATTACCATAGGAAATCTCAACGGAAAGTCACGTCTATAAGCGTCATTCAATGTTTAAGATTCTACGTATTGTTGAGCTTCGACATTGGAGCTTCAAAGTATTGTTGAGTTTCAATGCTAGAGCTTCAAAGTCTTGTTGAACTCCCATACAGATGGCTACGTATCGTAGCTGCCTACTTTCCGACATTGTCTCTCATTAACGACTGCATGGACTACTTCATCGTCGTTGAGCTTCTGTGCAAGCGGATACGCTCTTTGTCCAATTTGTATCCATGTCCTCGAGATCTTATATAGTATAAATTCTAACACTGATGACGTTCGTTATGTTTATCGTTGTAGTTAATGTTTATATTAATCTTTGTACTGACTATACCAATTGATGGAATAACTGAAGAAAAGCCATAATTAACCATAAAAAACGGTGAACTCAACTTACTCTTGCCGTTAACCACAAGGGGACCGTAGATGACGGTTACACTGTGAAAGGTACGCGATTTTTGCTTACGTTTTTTGTTAGCTTGCTCGACATTTATTAAAAAAATCAAAAAGTTAAAACAATTTCAACATGCCGCGTCGTGTTCTGATATTTTATATTCCGCTGAATTGCGTTAAAAAGGATGATTCCGCTATCGCGCGTTCCCGTGACACGTAGCGTTAAAACGAGCGAAAAAATTGTGATGTTGCGAAATGCGGCGAGGACCAGAAAGGCCCTCGAGAGGGAGACGTCTCGCGCGTTAGCTTGTCAGAACAGAACTCGAGGCCTCCCTGCGACATTTCGTACAGCCGGTCCTCCCGCTGTATTTGGACGTGAAATTTATTTTATTTATCGCATCTCGCGTTCGCCCACCGCAATGCCTTTTGGCTGTCTCGACTCGTCTCCTCTCCGACTTCTCCGGCTTACCCCATTCTTATTCCCCTCCACTCTTTTCTCATTTTTGCGCAATTTTTATTTCCTCCCATCTCCGTCCAGCTTTACGCGATGATCGGGGAGAAACCCGTGTGAAGACTAAAAACCATTGCTTTCGCTCCCTCACTCGCTTGCACTTCATCGTTGATCCTCTTGGCATACGACGGAGCCGTGGCGTGGCAGCACTCGCTCCATCCCGAGGGAGCCGGGTCGTCTCATTAGGCGCGATTCAGTGCCACGCTGTCAGATCCCTGCCTTCCAGATTGTTCCATTTTCCTTCATACATATTTAAATTATTGAAATTGTGAACATTACCATATTCCATTGATTTATCGATGCCTCCTCGCCGCGCGTTCCCATGGCTTCTCCCTTCCCCGCCGATTCCATCCGGCGGAATGCGCGCCTCGTCATTCCGACGGAGTACATCATCGGAGAAGAAACGATCCTGACGCCGGGACTCCTGGCGAAGCAACGCATTTATCCGCTTTTGCTGTTCCTCACTTTCCTTGTCATTGTACAGTAATTCTTGCGGACTTTCAAAGCTCACATCAAAAGGCTAGTCAAATACAGCAAAAATCTCTTATGCATGAAAGGTCGATCCAAATTTTAGTCCAATGCAGTGAACATTTATTTAAGCATGGGGCAAAATTTGATAGTCCTAAAAAATAACAGTTTCCTGCACATAAAACCCTTCGGTAAAAACCTGCAAACATCCGAAAACCAAAGAGTTTTAGCTATACGTGCAAAAGAAAAAACTTCGTTTGAGCAGCGTCGTGTGTGCTTTTGGTCGGCAATTACGCGCAGCGCTGGAGGATTTTGGGATGTGCTTTGAGGATATTAGCCGGCCGATCCGGTTTCTAATAGCGACGGTATAAACAGGGATCGCTTCTGCGTGCGCGAAACGGATGAGAGTTTACAACTTTACAACCTATAAAGTCCAACCCAGGAGGACGAAGGAAATCGTGTGAGGGAGCCGTGGAGAAGTGTTTTGGTCAACTCTCCGTGCTGCTGGTGCTGCTGCTGCTGCTGCCGCCGCTGCGGGTGCTGGCGCTGCTCCCCTGTGGGTACGTGACATCGAAAACCCTCTTGCTTCACCCCGTCGTCAACCCCTTCAGTAGATGTTGCCTGGCGTCTTCGCATCCGCCGCGCTTCATGCCGGACAGGCTGCGCGTCCTCTGCCGGCAGACGACGTTCTTCGCAAAGCCTCTTCCTCCTCAGCCGCCCGCTCCCATGTTTCGCTCCGTCCTCGCGCGCAAAACTACCTTGTAGTACAGGACGAACCGTCGGCCAAACAGTTTTACACCTATTTTATGGGCCCCGATATTGCATTCAGACCGATGCGATAGAGCACGCCACCCTAACGTCTATAAGGGCTAAAGGCGGGGGGATGGCGGTTGTGTGCTTCGCTTCCGATGTCATTGGTGCTGCCGCTGCGAGAAAATATATTGGCCCAAACGGGCGCGCTGCACGAAGCCCGCTTGACACGATGTGTTAACGCGCCGTTCCTGGAACGGCCGTTGCCGCGCGCGGCAAGGGCTTTCGGGTCGTTAATTTTCGTAGCTCCGTCATAACTTATATTTGCTACAGCTTCTCTCATTTCTCAGGTACCATCTAAACGATATTGCTACGGCGTATAGCTACATTAAACTACTCGAATCTTTACTCACCACGTTTCTACCCTTCACTCAGTGGGAAATCTAGTATTTGTAACTATTAAGTGAAAGATATCAATTTTACAATTTTCTTGTAGATGAATAAAAAGTGCTACGTCCTACTAATGTTTATTTTCTTTTTACTAGAATCGCATATCTCATTCACCATATGACATTCAATTGTTACTTGCAAACATGACAAAATTGCCTCGAAGTGTTTGAGCAACAAGAAAAGTTTTTACGCCATAGGAATGCAACCAATTCTCCCGTAATGGGCGTCTTTCACCTTGTCTTTGATATAGACTAAGTAGCTTTATGGGCAGACGATTGTACGTTAGTACTGCTACCGCGTAATATAGACGGTTTGTTGCTCACTTTCGGCGCGGTGCACCAGTGATGATTGTGACTTCTCGACCCGCAAGAATGCGCTTCAGTCGGATTTCATAGTTAATTATTATCGCGAGTTGGAAGCAGCAGCAGCGGCAGTTCGCTACCTCGAGGAGGATTGCTCGTTATGCCCGGTCTCTAACGAGTTTTACCCTCCGGCCACTCGGCAATCAGGGAAAAAAAGAGAGATCGCGAACCAGCAGGGACGCCTCCTTTCCGCGGCACAACGACGGCCCCGACGACAAAGACCGATGAGGAAGACGAGGCTAAGGACCCTGCTCCTCTTACACGCTCTTACCCGGAAAACGAGTCTGCGAACTCCGGATTCCAGTTACTTCGTTATACCGCGTTGAACTCGCACTCGCCCAATCCCAGCTCGTTGTAAACATTTCCGGACTCTCGACTCACACCCTGTCCAGCGGTGCCACAGTGCCTTCCGCGCCAATCGATTTTTTTTTCTCTTCTCCAATCCGTGGTTGTTGCCCCGCAACTTTACTCATTAAAGGAACTAGCGTTGTAATTATTCGACAAACGTCGTCGAAAGCAGCGGATAGGAAGCGGTGCAATGTTTTCCTTGTTTTTTCTACACAGTTGCTGTTCGACTGTCGTGGCAGCTACACGATTTTTTTGGTTGCGTTTTTTTCACGACCCAGCTTTACTCTTTATAAACTTTCTTCGTAAAGACTTTCCAGATCCACGGAAATTCGTTTTTTTTTTAACCAAGGCAGAATCTTTTGATTTATTGTTATTTCCAATTTCACAGAAAGATACTTGGAGTTTCTTTAAATTTTCAAATCATTTTTCTCACTGTTCAAATGAAAAAAACGTGTAACACAAAAATGTTGTCACATTATCCAAACGCGGTTCGTTCCCTCAATTACCGACATCTCGATTCTACGAAAATACATCTCGTTCCATAACTTCGCTCATTAGAGAAACTAACGTTGCAATTGTCCGCCGAACGTCGTCGAATGCAAGAAGTGGGAAGTGGAGCAACACTTTTTTTACTCTTCTGCACGCTTACCGTTCGACCATCGCAGCAGCTACAGAGACTGGCAACAAATTTTTTTTGGTTTCTTTTAACCGTGGCCCAGCTTTACTTGACGTCCGGCAGTTTCCACGCTGCCCTTATCCACTTTCTTCGTAAAGACTTTTTAGTCCCACGTGTATACGGACGTACGTCTACGCCGGTTGAAGGTATAGAATAGGTACTGGAGGCGAAAATGGCAAGGGCCGCACGTTTCCCCGCTGCCAACGTCTGTGGCTCGCTGCGCCACGTGCGCCTGTGTAGGTTTAACTACGTTTCCAGACGTGTCCCAGGTGCCCAGAGCTCCATAGTCGTTTACCAGTATAGACTTTACTACCAATAAAGCCAATGACGGGATTCGTGTCCACCCGGATGCGTAAATCGTGCATTCGCTGCTGCTCCCGCTGCTACTACTGGCGATGGTTCTGGTGGTGGTATTGGCAATGATAGTGGTAGTGGTAGTGGTATTGGCAGTAGTAGTGGCGGTGGTAGTGGTGATGGCGATACAGCCAGATCGGAGCTAGTCACCCTCTCCTCAGTCTTGCTACGCTTGGACGCATCCACTGGCACTTTCATTTCGCTTTCGTTTGTCGTTGGGCTCCAGAATTAACGGAGTCCGAAGACATTCGGCTCACCAACAGGACAGAATTGAAATTTCGAGGTCGCGTGAGAGACCAACGATTGAGCGAATGTAAATATATACATTGGTAAAACTCTCAAAAATCTTCTGTTACAAATAAACATTTTCTAGTAGTCCACGGCAAAATAAATATTTTTCCCCATTTTTGTTGTTGAGAAAAGGCCGAAAAATAGAAGAAATCGTCGGCCTACTTCGTCTTGGTTACCAAACTTAAAAAAATATGTCGTTCGAAAATTTGTTTAAAAAAAGGCAGATAATAGAAAAATGTGTAAAAAAATATTCAAAAAAGATTAGTGCTTTTTTGAGTTATGTCAATCGTATAAAAACTGCGCGCTCAATCGGAAGGGTCAAGAGTCAGACCCAGGTCGAAACTAGATGGAATACCGTATATACGGACAGTACAGCGATTTACACAAGACATAAAAATATTAGCAACATATACTTCCTGCATGTATTTTACCTACATAAATCTCTATGCGGACGGCAAACTCTCGCGATGTTAACACGCGTGTACGAGCTTTGCCGTGTAAATTATTTGCCTCATCCCGAAGTACGAATAAACATTTCGCTGTAACGAAAGCACCGTCTACTTGTGTCGCACCTGTGCTTCCTCCCTCTCCGACTTTTCCGGCTAAAACATATGAATAATCGTGAGGTCTCTCGTTATCGTCGTTAAAAATGATTAGTTATTAAAATTGTTAATATTCATCTGCACACCTGCGAACCAACAATGTTCTAAAATTGCGGTAGTGGCAGGGGTGATAAAACAATAAGAACGTAATTCCGCAAGCATTTCCAAGCCAAAGCCCGTCAGAAGCAGATTTTTTCTATTTACCCGCCGCGGCTTCATAATGGCTGAATATTAATCCCGACCGTGGCAAACAGATTAAAAGAAAATCGATTATCAAAACATCGCGCGATTTCATAATTTTCGGAGAATTTCTATACCGCGGTATCCGGGAAATGTCATGTATGACGAAAATGTGTAAAATATTATTAAGGGGAAGAGAAAAATACACGTAGCAGTGATTTGAAGAGTGATGGGATTTTTTTGCGCGTAAATCGCTGCTGGTCCGTAGAAACATTTATTTAGATTTTTTTTCTTCATTTTTTTATTTCACCAGCAACGGCGTATTTTTTCCGCGAAGCGTTTACTGTTTCCTGCGTTCCGCGTCGGACCCGCCGGTAGTACACAGCGGTGGCGCGACGGTGTGAGTCCGGGGGTTTTTGGAACAGGGGCTGGATGGAAAGAAAAAAAAACTCTCGGGGGATAACGTATGGGCCGCGGGGCCTAGGCTCGAAAGCGGCTTGTCTCGCGAACCGCGATCGACTCTTTCAATTAAATTCGCTACATCCCTTCAGTCGGGCGCGGGTGCGCCGCGTGGAGCGCACTGTTTCACCGCATTAACTCTCACACCCTCGCGCGAATTACATTTCAACTGGTCTGTGTGATCACAGCGACTTGCTACGCTGGAGGCTCCTGCTGCTGCTGCCGCCGTTGCTCGCCCATCCGAGTTATACCCAACGGCCGAATGCGCCTCTGTCAATCCTGTTACCTTTTGTAAAGAATGCTTCGCTAATTTTTTTCCACGTAACCGCTGATTAACACCGGCAAAATAGAATTCGGCAGATTATATTCATGGTTCCCTCAACACCAAGCCGTTATCCCTCATGCCTCGTGTAGTCATATGGGTCGAATTTCATATTTTTATGTTGAAAATAAACCACGTAGACCAAATTCAGGCTCTCGAAGTCAGACATAACGCTCGAAAATGTATAAATATGAAGTTATAAAGATAAAACAAATAAGCCAAGTTGAATTCAAGTTCATTTTCGTCATTCTGCAAAACAGGATGTAACGCGACGAGAGAAGAAAAAAACGTCCACGTCTCAGGTATCAAAGCATCGAGACTAATAAGTCGCGCGTCCAGTTTCAGGACGGACCGAAACGAAATGACTGTGGATTGTTGTTGGTCTGCCTACATTCAAGTAGAACGGGTGACCAGAGCAGACAGCGTCCAGCAGGTTCTCGCTGCTCGCGCTCATAAAAATGTATCTGGCATCCACAGTCGAACCGGTTGTGCTACTCTTTATTGTGTCGACCCTCTTTTGTCTCCTCTGGACGTTGCGGCGAGTAGTCGAGGTTTACGCCTGCGCCGCCGGATCGAATTCAGCTTCATCCACGGCGTCCGCTCATTCGCAGCCATATCTACGATCACGGTAGAAAATCTGTTGCGTTACATTCGGCTCTGGTCAGACACTAGTCAGGGCAACGATGGCCCGGCTAGGGACCTGGTCAGGCCCTAGCCAGTAATAGTAGCAATGTCGTAGTAGTAGCGTTACATTGCGCCATGGTCAAGGCTTCTTTGGTCGGCTAGAGCCCGACCAGGGCCGATTGTAACGCTACTACTGCACCGTAAACTACAGTGTGCAAGCCCCACATGTTTGCCCCTCGCGTGCACATGTAGAGTGACCCTCGCCTCATACACTATGGTGGACGGCATGGGGTTGACAAAAACAACAGAAATAGCATCAACTGGTTTATAACCCCTGTATACTCGTTAAACTGATTCGATAGATTTTATTGCGCTTACGCCGCTTCCTTCTCCCCAGCCCCTTTCGCATCCCTTCCACCGATCCGACGTCCTCCCTTTCCCTGAGCGGGCGGGTTATTTCTTTTTTTTCGTTTTTTCTTTCTCTTGTTGTTTTTTACAGGATCTATTTTTTACCCTGTTGTCTGGACGCGAAAGGATTGTTTTATTTTTGTTTATTCTCTTGGATGGTCCGATTGTCCCTCGGTTACGAAAACCATACGAGCTTAACGGCTGAGATTAAGTCGAATGTTGCAATGACGGCTTAGGCGAAATAGGTCGGGTTTTTACATCCTAATTCGACACAAATATTGTCAATTTCCGAGCTCGTAGACGGCGAGGAACATTGCGGTCGCGCGGCTCGGCGATCGACCTGCCATTCTTGAGATATCCTCGTAAAATCCGTACACCCGCGTAAAGCGCAGCTGTTAATAAAATTTCAAGCGACGATGAGGTGAACGACGTTAGGATTTAACGAGCGGCTCATAAATTACGGAAATACTGTTGCGCGGATGGTCGGATTCCTCCCGCGCCTCCCGCCTGTCTATCTCGCTGCGCGTCAGGACGCTCGAATTTTCGATAAAGTGAATCCGTCCGGCGGGCAACCGTGGTAAATCGGCGGAAAAATTCGCGATGTGCGTTCGCATCTTTTTTTATTTACCGATTAACGGCCAGACCAGATCTTGGTCCGTCGGAACCAAAGATCATTCACGGTTACTTCGAAAGAAATCCATTATTTATATCACATGTGTTGTCATACTTTTCGATTAACCCTTTAACGGCTGGTGGATCACATACGTCTCACCCGTTCTCGTAACTCTGCTAGTAAAGGATTATGATCGTAGTATTTGATAATTAACTCAATTTGTTGCGTCTTCACAACAAAACGCAAAACAGGAAATTCACGCTATTTGCATCTTTCTTGAGCCGTTTTTTTTTCTTACGCGTGCCGTTATGTTGGAAAGAGACTTCGAAACAGTCCGGAATAAATTCTCCAGATAACGCGATAACTTTGGCGGGAGTCTCTGGGAGCGTCGAGCATATATTTTTCACCGAAAAAAAATCTTTACACCACTTAGGAGCGAATCCACGAGTCAGTTGGTTCGCGATTTACCGACTACGGAATCAGATCCTAGAGGGAGCTTTATCAATCTTCACTAAACACCATCCCAAACTCCATTCAAGCGACTCTCCCCGCCCCCCCCCCCAGCGGTTTCTCCGTGGCAGCGATGCTATTGGATCAATAACAATGCCAATCATGGGTGAGACATTTCTCCACGTTTTTCCCGGGCAAGCGAGTTACCCATTCGCAATCATTCCACAAACGAAAGTCAGAAGGAGTCGCTTGAGTCGAGGGTAGGAACGGACTGCGTGTATCGGTGTGGTGCGTGCTCTTTCCCTCTCTCTCTCTCTCTCCCTCTCTCTCTCTCGTAGTCTCGCGTCTCGAAATCCCTCGGCCAATACTTAACCCACGTACACATATCGGCGAACGGTATTTGAAAAGTTTTCCGAACAATTAGGATTAGCTCGGCTGTACCCCAAGGGTCTATAGATTCCGGATGGTGGTTGGGGCGGCCGGGCGGGTTTACGCCACAAGATACGGAAGTGAGCGAGACCGGGAAGCTACCCCTTCTCTTGGGCGAAGATATAGTAGAGAGCGAGCTACCCCGAGTGAAGTCGGGGGAGAAAGAGAGAGGTTGAGGGAGGGACCATGCAGTACCACGAGGAAACTCGGCGGGCGAGATGTAGAGGCTTCGGGCGCACAAGAACCACCAGCGGCGATACACATTAGATACCAACTTCTTACAACTACGACGAAGACTACCTGCTCCTAGTCTTGGTCTGCGTCAATATAAATTACGAGCCCACGATAATGCCTCGGGCATTCGGAGAAAGAGAGAGTGAGAGAGACAGCGGCAACCACGCTCCAGTCGAGATATTCCCTAATGTTTCACGATTTATCCTGATTCATATTTACATAGTGTTGCACATCCCGCGTAAACGCAAGACAACGTAACGTATGCAGGGATTTAGACGGGCCTCTAAAATAAAGTTGAGGCTTCGTATAGATGTATTCGGGGAATTCATGATTGGGATCCCAATCATGGCGCCCACACGGCCCAATAAAGACCGCCTCACGGTCGAATTTCTTAATTTCTTAACAACCGGTAACCGCCAGATTTAGTTTAGTAAACAAAATTTTCAACAAGTCAACGATTTTCTTTTCTTAGTGCAGATAGGGAAGATTTGACGGAGCCAGTATACAGCCTTAACTTAATTTCTGTACGGTAAGGGCATCTCTCGCCGCTGCGAGTATACGAGAGACCCCGTGAATACAACTCTATGTATACAGCTATAGATTTTATTGGCAATCTTTACGGCCGAGTCGCAGGCCACACCGTGAAACACCCGATGAATATCGTAAAAACCCTCAAGTGCTGCGCGAGGCTGCGACGGTACTAACGTCTATACGCGAGCGCAATCGTTACGCCAGGGCTATAGAATTTATCGGAAATATTAAAACTCGTACTGTGGTGACTGTCAGAGGTGCGTTTCTGCAACTGTTTCGAGTAGCTATATATTGAAGTGAAAAAAATATACATGTAGAGGAGACCGGGGCTCGTCGGAACAAACCCCGGTAGAAAAACCCTAGCTCTACATCGGACGGAAGTCAGGCACTAACTAGGCCCTGACCGGGCCAATACGATCCTGATCAGGACCTGATCAGGGTCCGTCTTGCGCCGTATCGAACGGTACAAATTTTCTATCAGGGAATGGCGTCAAAAATCGATGTTTCGTTCCGAATTTTTCAGACTCCGAGGCTCTAATCACTGCTCAGAAAGATTCGATACATAACAATGTTGGAAATCATCAAGACGAAAAATACAATAAAAACGCCGAGCAATAAGTGTTCCAACGTGCCCTGGTCTCCCCTGCGTATATTATATATCTGTACAATCCCCGCGCAGTCCAGTGGCATTACCGTTAAACTTCGTGAAGCGAGAGCGGTTTCGGAGGCAACGCGCGAGAATGAGAGATGAGCATCAGGGGAAAAGAGAGTGGGACGCCCGTGAGAGTCCGTGAGTCGAGATGCTGCGTAAGAACTCGCCGAGGCGTAGAAGAATGTATTGATCTAGCCTGACATACCATCCGGGCGTGGGTCCCGTAAGCACGAGACACTGTCGTCTGCGTTCTGCACCCTCTGGATTCCTATAGATCCTCCCCATCTAGTACCTCTCACGACCTACAGCATATCCCAGGCGAGAGACTTCAAACCTCTCTTCCCGCTTCACCCGGAGTTCCTTCGCCCGCGAGATCGCGCGTTGTCGCAATATAGAAATTCTCGAAAAAACGCGCTTCGACGCTGTGAACGGAAGTGGCGGGGCAGCCAATAGCGATATCGAATCTGATAAATTTTAACGGGTACGCATTTTTTTTCTCGAGAAATATGGTACCGAAAATTCATACTTGTCCCATGTATAGTATATTTTCTTTTCTGAAATACGAAAACAAATTCAATTGATATATTTCTTTTTTGCGAGAAGAATGCGACACATTTATTTGGCGCAATGTTTTTGACGTTGAGGACGTTCTTTGCGACAAACGCGATTCGCTCGCAAATGCTTTCCTTTGAAAAATGCAATTTTCTCGCGACCCTTTCAAATTATCGGCACGTTTTTTCGCGTCAAATACCTCGAACGTTGCCATCTTCGTATAATATATTCCGCCATGCAGAAACAGCGTGACCTCATACGTCCGTTTTCTTTCGTTCGCGTTCAAACGGGGCGGGGGGGGGGGGGGGGTGGCGCGCAGCACTCGGAAATCTTTTATAGCACGTCTCTCGAGCACGAACGTAAATACGTGTCCTTTAACGGCGCTGAAGGACTACCCTCCTCGCGTACTTATTCACGCGCGAACACCGGCAAGAGGCTGCGAGCAGGAGAGCTTCACACATATACTTAAACCCTATTCGATATATTCACCGGAGACCACTCTTAAAACGTACTTCTTCTCGCAGCTCTGTGCCATAGTACCCGCCGCGATGTCTTCCGGCAATCTTCAAATGTTTTTCCGCGACGAAAGACACGTAGGTTGTGTTCAGTTATACGCAGATGGAATTGGAAGCATTAAGGGAATCCCACATGGAAAGAAATATTTGTAAAATGTGTGGCGCCAAAAAGTTCTATATGGCGGATCTAAGTTCAATCTTCAGTTCAATCTTAAGGGGGTTACTACAGCGAGAGTTAGCTATTCGAAATAATGATTCAAAAAATCTGAAAATATTTACCTGAATACCATTTTTGAAATATGCATAGAAACTATCAACATTATAGGACCAAATTTCCATTAAATGAATTGCACTTTACGAAAAAAATAGTGGCACCAAAAAATAAAAATAATATATCGCCTCGATTCGAAAAAATGTATCTCGTCCCATAATTTTTAATATTCTGTGCTGCCAATTTTTTTCGTACGTTGAATAGTATTCTCAACAATCAATCGTGATAGATTTTTTATATTATTTTTCTTGCTATTCTAAAAAATCGACAGTGCTGAAACAATCGATGTTTTCTTTTCGGTCCGAAATATTTTGTAAACAGTCGAAAATGCAATTCAGGTGAATTTTTTCAGATTTTTTGAATCATTATTTCGAATAGCTAACTCTCGCGGAAGTGTCCCCTCCTTAAGTTCAATCTGGAGTTCAATCTTAAGTTCAACCTTAAGTTTGATCTTAAGATTGCGTTTAATAAAAAACCCAAAATGACATGCTTTCTCCTGGCAAATCAATGATATCGGTAGGCTACATTTCGCAATGATAGTTTCAGACACTCCGGAAACAAAGAGGACATATGCAATAGTCAGGTGTAATGTTGCCTGCAGGGCAGTCGGAAGTTAGAAACATCTCGTTATCGGAGACTCGGTGAGATATTGCGACGGTAAACGTTTCAGAAGAGTGGGTTGGAAATTTCCAGAACCGTAACTGTTTTACAACGTCACTTCTTTCCTCGCGTCCGTCCGACCTTCGCGAAAAATAAATAATCCCCGAGAAATAACGAAGGGCGCATCCCAAGAATGCCGCGCGCCCTGGGCATTCCGAGTCAGAAAACACAGCGAGATCCTCTTAGCGTCCTGCGCGCGACTAATACAATTTTCCGTTTCATTTGTTACCTCTCAAATATCGTGGGTTAAGACCGAATTAAAGTTTCCCAAAGCTCCAGGCGGAATCACGGAACCGAACTGGCGCTATCGGAATTTGACAATGTGGTCTATATGTAATCGTGATTTAAGAGCAGCTTCTGCTGTCGCGAGTTGCGATGCCCGTCAGATCGAAACATTTGCAGTGAAGTCGATGGCGAATGTCGCAGAAGTTCTGGCAAATGTGTCAAAATAACCGTTATTAAACATTTATACATTTTCGATACGAAATAGCGGTCATCATTGCGTCAAATATGGACATGCCATCAACTAATCGAGTTAAAAACAAGAAAGAAAAAATATGTCAATTTCAGTGCAGTAAAACAGATAAGGTCCAATTGAAAACACGTATCAAGTGCTAGACTGAATGGATTCTGCGACATCAGATAAAGATATATACTCGGTCATCGAGCTACCACTGTACTTTGGGAAGAGAGGGGGTGAGACTCCATCTAGTCTCTTAATATAGCTTCGTCAGCCATGGCAACAGCGCGAGGCAGCCCTGACGCCACGTCCGACCATTCCCGAACTAACTACGCGCTCGCTAATTCAATTCGCAAGGCTCTCCCGTTGGTCGGCCAGGCGCGCCTCGCCAGAGAGACCTCTGCCTCTATCCCCAAACCGGTGCCTGGCTAACCTACTTTCCACCGAAACTCCGAACCGCCTAACGAATTTTGGGGTAGACTGGAGTTTTTTTTAAGTCCTTCTCTACATCGGCGAGTACTCAGGGCCCTGACACCACAACCCGCACTGCGATGGAGCGAGTCTTCCTAATTTTTACTCTGGCATTTCCAAATTAGGGTGTTCCGAGTCAAACCAAAATCGCGGCCGCCAAACTTTGGACCTCATCTTCTAATTTATAAATACTCATATTACGCAAGGATACTGCGCTGCGTGTCCGAAAACAATTAAATTATTTGTACGTTCGATCAAATTGCAGGTGCAAGCATCCTGTTTGCAAAAGATCTTTTTATTTTTCTCGTGGTTAATATTGAGATTCAGGGAGAGCTTTTTTGATAATAATTTTTGTCATGACAATATATTTTCTACCAAAGAATCATCGATATACCACTAATTCTTATCCTGTCCTGCTCGCCCGATGTAACATTTTTCTGTTTGATGTCTCATATCCAGGTGTGTTCTGTTTCCTTCCGTATTCCGTGAATTAGTCTTACCACCGAGCGACAAAAAATCCTGAATAGAACTTTTCGACACAAGGTTTTTTTCAACGAGAACCCATAAAAATGGGACAAGAGATTTTCGTACACGTCGCTCCCCGCGATATACGACACGGCGAACCACCGACTTCCCGTGTTTTCATACAGCGAAGTCACGGGATTACCCTCACCCTCGCGCTCGACGTACGACGTGACGCGAGGCAAAGTACGCGCGTCTTCTCGCAAGCGTGGGTGCCCCACCTTGACAGATGGGGAGTGCTCGAAGCGTTAAATTAGTCGGGCTGTGCCGACTCGATCTCGACTGCGCTTGCTTTAGTCCCCTTCCTCTTCATCTCAAATCCCTATCCGGCGCACACGCTATAACCCACACGCATTCCTCTTGATGCTCCTTTCCCGATCTCCTGTGCAATCCCGACTATCACTTCGATCAAACGCATCATGCCGGAGCTCCCGGTGAGTGAGTTGGCTTCGGTCACTGGAATCCAGCTGAAGTCGAAGTCGGATGCATCGCCTGGAGCAAACTCTATCCGACTGCGCGAAGCCATGACATGAAAATGTTTCTATTCTATTTTATAAGTTAAGCGTACTTTAGGATCGATAGAAAAAATAGGCGTTCTGCTTCTTTGCCGGTTTCAAGTCGCTAAGGTTCGAATTTTTGGTCATAATCATAAACTTGAGATCCACTTTAAGATCGATTGTAAGATTTTTTTCGAACTGACATCTTGCTTCAGAGCGAACTTCCACTTTTCTCTATCTTTGCTCAAGTTCGAATTTACGCAGGAGATGAGTATGAACTTAAGATCAATCTTAAGCATGAATAGAGTTCGAACCCAAGTGCAAACTTAAGATTGAACTTATGGCCATAAATTTGTCCCTAAAACTTTCAAATTAAAAAAAAGCAGTCGCAACAGTGAAATTGATATCCTGAAAATGGCTGTGTCAATAGTTACACGGTAACTGATTTTCTTTGTTGCTATCTTCAAATTGCTTGATTTTGCGGTGGTTCTTCGGAAATCCTAGGTGAGAAACTAAGGTAGAGAGAGCACACAGCCTCTAACCTCTTTGGGGCTATGCGAATGGTAGACGGAGGACTGAGCGAGCTTACGAGTTCCCTCGTCCCCTAAGAATGCCGAAGCCTCGGACGCATGCATATGCATAGACCTCGTTGAAATGCCGGCCAGCTTTCGTCCCTATGTCTTGGCGGCGGCGGAATCAGCAGTCTTCGGCCTGTTTGGAGACCCTGGCTTGGGTCGCTCGACGCCGAACCAAAGCTCCGCAGCGGAGGGAATTCCAGAAATTAGCTATCAGCCACCACGGATATTGCGGCTTCTGGAGCAGCATCCGGCGCGTCTCCCGTTTGCCGCGCCCTCTCACGCAATCCCAGGCGGCGCGGAGCGGAAATCGTTTCGATCGACCCGACAGCGATTCCCGATGAACCTTGACCCATCTACCTATTCCCACTTTGCACAATCTGCAATCACCTCTGCCAACCTCCACCTCTCGGTCTCGCGCGTCGTTTCGTATCAACGCCGCGGCGGATATTGTCGCAGCAGCTCGCTCGATGGGCGCGGCGAGCTCCAAACGGACAACGTGGCGCGCAATAACCCTGATAGAAAATCTGTTGTGTTACATTTGGCCCAGGTCAGATCCCGAACAGTGCCGCGTTAGAATGGGTAGGGCCTCTCCAGGGCCTAACCAGGACCAAATGTAACGTTACAGATTTTCCGCCAGGGAACGGCAACGAAGAGGTAAACTCTGTTTTAGGAAAGTCGGAAAAATCCTTCCGAGCTCGCGGGATTACTGCTTTGTTCGTAAACGCGAGACCTCGTGCCGGGACACAAACGTAATTTAAAACTTGCTGCTGGGCTGTTCGGTCTCTGCGCTACGCGCATCCGACATTGCGGTCGTGGTGGAACGAGGCGCGAGGCGCGAGGCGCATTCTACGTACGTACGTAGGTATACACACCATACGTAGACACGCAGTATCCCGCGTACGGCCTGGACGATGTTTGCGGGCAGGCTTAAGGCTAAGTCCCACGATGTAATAACATGCATGCACGTAGCCGTCTAAAGTTTGTAACGAGCACGACGCAGCAGACGCCCGGTGTGTGTCGTAGGGGACGAGTGTTCGTGGCCGCGGCGAGGCTCTCAACAGTGTTGCTTGCGCAGAGTCCGTTACGTGTGCGGCGGCGACGCCAACCGCCGCGGGTAACTCTTGCCGCGTGGATTCGCGTCTCTCGTTGTAGGTACCGGCTTCTATATAGTACACGTATATATATATATGTATATCGTATGTACCCTGCTCGTCCAACGTGCCCTCGCGACGAACGCCCACCGCAACC
The DNA here is from genome assembly GCA_963932165.1 of Pimpla rufipes. Taxonomy (NCBI): domain Eukaryota; kingdom Metazoa; phylum Arthropoda; class Insecta; order Hymenoptera; family Ichneumonidae; genus Pimpla; species Pimpla rufipes. The sequence goes on from OZ010630.1 coordinate 742,472, forward strand.
ACCTTATCGCACGGCGATACCCGAGGTTCGGGCGAGAAAACTTTCCGGAGGGCGGGGGTGGGGGGGGGGGGACGCGTGCAACTTGACACAATATCCAGAGCTCGTGCGGAGGTAAACAAGCTGGTGCGGACGAGACTGCGTCGCTGATGGCGCTGCATCCCCCTTCACGCGCTGCAGCCACCGCCGCTCATAACAGCGGACAAGTGAGGCCCGGGTGGAGCCGTGTAATGCGCGATTTCACTTCGGATTTAAAAATGCGAAACTTGAACCTGCTGGCGCGTACGATGCATGCATTTTTCGCGTATAACCGAGAGCAAACGTGTCGCAACAATGTTCGAGTGATTTCACGAAGTCATGTTTGATCAGTCGTAAAGATTGTTTACTGATTGATTGATTACTCACGGCGTCTGAGGTGGATTGACTGGAAACGTCCGAGTGGCGTTCTTGCTGCTTGTGTAAAAAAGTCCAAATATATTATTGGATATTCTAAGCAGCAGATACGCGACTTCTCCATTGCCTTTTTCCACGAGGGGTCGTCGTCGTTCTCGAGAGATTTTTTTTTCACCCCGTCACATTCGTTCGCCGTGTGACGGGCCAACGATTGACGCCATATTATTCGTGCGAAAGTAATCACGTTCCTGGCTGGCGTCCCGAGGCAAGAGCGAGTGATTGTCGGCGTCGTATCTTCCCAGCTCGAACATCTGCTACTCGTCGGATGGCACATTATTCGGATCCGTTTTTTCGTCTTACATTCGAGGAGGCGCCGACGCGTTTTTCCAAGACGTCGGCAATGAGATCGCGCGAGGGCTGCTCCATTGTCACTCGATGCCCGTGGATAACGCGGAAAATCTGAATAAAAAGAGGATTGCCAAGGACGTGAGGAAGAGAGAGAGGGAGAGAGAGGGAGAAAGAGAAACGCAGCCGGGGCGACCAGCGACGCGCGGGTGAAGAAAGGAAGGGGTGCCCGAGCGCCGGGTACGTCGTGAGCGGTAAGAGAACGCGTTGCGGGAAGGCAGCCCACGGGAAAGCAAGAGTAGGAAACGTGCCGGGAGTGACAGGTCATTTTCCGGCGTGGAGCACTCGCAAGTCCTCTCGCTCTCTCCTTCTATGTGTGAGTGTAACTCCAAGCACTAGAATTGCTAACCTATTTGCTCTAATTCGGGCTGCTCCCCTCACGATCAACCTCCGCACCTCACTGGAGTTGCACACCAATGGATCACAGCGACCGCTGCGAACCTCTCAACCTTACTCCCTCGAGGTAATCCGCCATATCGTTCTCGCAAGCCGAATTCAAGTCCATAATAATGCGCTTGTATGCACGTGTACGGACACCAACTAGCCCATATACAGGTAGGGGAGAGTGGGTTACAGTGGGCCGTAGGCCACAGTGAGCAACGACGTCTGTCAGAGAACACAGCTCGTTAAAAATGTCGATACTTTTAAAATAAAACTATGAGTTTAATTAGACGTTACCCTTCTCAGTTAAGTTACCTTATCCCTGAAAACGTAAAAAATAAAAGTTCATTTCGACTCCTTGAAAACAAACATTTCAGTTTTCGGAAAAGTTTCATATCTAACCTCACTTTTGTTAATCGCTAATGTTGCTGGACTTACATGATTCTTTACATCCTTATGTACCAATGCGTGCCCTTTTTACATTTTTGTTAGTTAGTGAAACATCAATTTTTTATAATAAATATGTTCAAGAGCTAATGGGGTGCAATGAGCCACCACATACATATCTGTGATATATCCGTGGTATTATCGAAACAATATAATGTAGTAAAGTTATTTACTAGTAAAAATGTTATGGTGTATTTACGGTTTCATAATATAGTTTAAACGGCAATAATTGAATAAAAGAAAAGTAGAATAAAAATTGAGCATTTTTCCTGTTGGCTCAGTGTACCCCAATACTCATTGTTCCCTACTACATGTCCCATTGTACCCTACCTGTGGGGCAAAGTGAGCTATTTTCAGACATATTTTCAAACCAAGTTTTCATGTATCCTTGATAATTTTAAACTTATTATTGCAAGCTCAGTGTCTGAATAAAGGTTGAATAAAACCGATGAAAGGTCTTTCCTGTCATAATGTGCTTTTTTGTGCTAGCGTGTTTTTAAATAACGTTCGGCTTGGTAATAACGAGTATAAGTAAATTCTTTAAACAGAGTGCTTAACATATTCAATACGTTGCCTCGGTCGCCCACAGCCTTGGAAGTATTTGAAGTACTTAAAGTACTTTACCCAGCTGTGATTCCACCGTTGTTTATGGGTTAGTGACCCAGGGCCCTCGGGAGAATTCCAGCTATCACGAAACGACACCATTTTGTTACGGGTTTTTTTTTATTCGGGATTCATGTTTCGGTAGTGAGACCGCATTTAAAATTATACTCCACGTACGATTTATGTACGCGAAGTAACAAAAAAGCTCAGAGAAGTATTTCCCGTCTGCCTGACGCAAAAATGAGGATTTTAGGATTGCGGAGAGGGGGTGCGCCCTTCGTAAGTGCATTCCCGGATATGAGATTAGCCGTCGTAGTGGTGCGCAAGCTCGTGTAAAGCCCTTTGTGTATTAACTCTCCGTGACACAGGCCTAACTTCGTAGCCGAACTTTGCCCGCTCTCTTGTGCAGCCCTTCCGAGGCTCTGCGGCATTCCTTATGCCTTACCTTCCCTTATCGAGCAGAAACAACAAATTGAATTTGCGGGAGAATATCGCATGCTGGTCGGTGCGCTCACGTGACCTGCCGAACGCCACCCCAGAATTTTCCACGACATATTCGTCGTCCTTGTTGTCCGTCTCAACATTCAACTACCCTCGCTCTCCCCGGGCTGAGAAGAATGAATAACGAAAAATTGCAGATTTTCTCCGTGTGCGTGTTTTCGTCGATGTTCGGACAAACGCGTGCTGCTCGGGTATCCGTCGCCGCTACCATGACCAAAAAGGCTGGGACAAAGCATACCCTAAGTCTGCATACACGCATTCCTGGTAAATTCGCGTTTTTGAAAAGATGCTCGTTCTTTGTGATGCTGTCGCGCGTCAAAGGGCCAATAACGAAGTCCACCCTTACTGGACGGCCCACGCGTGTCCTCTTGTCATCTCTGCAACTTCTTGATATACCTGGTTAGAATTTATATTACCTTTTAGAAGGGTCTATGAAAAAAATAGAATTTCCGAACAAAGGAGATTGTGGGGATAAATTTGATTAGTCTTTGCCAGGTTACGGAGAAAAGTTTTGCGCCGAAAAATCTAGTTTCATTCGAAGCAAGGTTAGACGCATGTGAAGCTTCTATGCATGTAGGTTCACTAGATGCGGAACAATCTTTAGCTGAAAATTGCTGTTTTTCTTTCATCGATCATCAATTCGCGAATCTTTTCGCGTAAGAGGCGCTTTGATTTATCAGTTTGGCGATAGTGTCCGAGGATGTTTCTATCGCTGGCAAGAGTCTCGATGGCGTTGCTGGAATATTCGTTGCGATCGCGGTACCGCGTCGGTGTGCATGCCGAAGAAAACACGGGGTATTTATCCGTCGCAGTGCAGTTGGCGCTCGCTGTACCTCGCTCGCGTTTGGACGGCAGAGTCTCACATGTTTCAGGGACGAGCAGAATTCATCAACTCACGTCGACGAGATGAAAGCTCGCGTCCGACTTTCTCATCGACTCTTTCTCCGTGCGGACCAGGAATATTGCCAATAATGCCATATTTACTTCCGAATTTCAGTCGGCGCAACGTTTCACGTCATCCCCAATTCGCTCTACGATATACTACTTTTTCACAATAACTGCGAATCACAGCGATGGGCAATAGTTTGCCAACAATGAATTTAAATTAGTATTTAAAACATGATTATGCTTAATTACGATGCAAATAACATTGATAACATTTTTGTATTTCGGCAATAAGTACGAATAATTTTTATAATTTATTCGTTCAAGAATGGACGTCCATTTGTTAAAACAGTTACAAGTCAACTCCTCCCGACTCGCAGAACACAGCGGTACTTCTGCTTCTACGACAAAAAGTGAATTCGCACTAGCGATAACAATAATAATAGAAAAGTGTGGAAAACCGTTAAGCAAAGTACCGATGCTCGTTCTCTTTATATCCAACGTAAAATTCTGGCGGGAGACCGGGAGGGTCAATTGGAGCGTACACGTTTCAATCGTAGTGAGTGGCGGGCGAGGACGACGTTGCAATGCTTGTGCAACGGGAAGTAGCGCGGTGCGGGCGAGTGCCGGACGCGCCGGGGTTCTCATAAGCTTCCACGACAAATAAACATGTCGAAGTTACATAAGTAATGAATTGTGCATCAGGGTTTACATAACGGGATCCAAGTTGGCGGCCTGGTTATACCGCGCGCGCGGGTGTGGTAGGTGGGGAACAGTGAAATGGGTAGTGGGACGACACAGAGCGATAGATATATATATTCGTCGTTCTCTCGTTCTCGCTCGGTAACGGAGCATGAATAACATGCATTTATGCAGTGCCGACGCAATATGTAAGGAGTCTCGGGTCGGTCCTTACCCGCGCGAGGACCAAGACGCCGTTACCCGCCCGAACCTTCTCCGCGTTTATCCCCCGTTCCGTTCACCTAGACAACCTCCATATTTTAGAGTGGAAGACATCCCCGCTGGCCCTCCCCGACAAAGTACTCGACCCCGCGCGCGCGGCCCATGCATTTATGCAATGACGGGATAATTTCGTGTGCCTACTCTTCCAGCAGTATTGCTGAAGTGCGCGCGAGTGCTCCGCTCAATTCCAGTTTCTCAGTGATGCTCGGAACGAGGATAAGAAAGGGTGACGCTGCGGTGGTATCGCCGGGCTTTAAGCAACCTAGTTGATCACCTCAATGACGATCAGGACGTAGTGCCATCATTGCAATCCAATATTTTTAAGTTACCGATTATAGTTACGTAACCATTGTCGAAACCCTCATCATCAGTCATCTACAGCGTTGACAACGTTTTTCAACTAATATTAATGTTGAATGATTAAAAGAGGTTATTGACATAACTACAAGTCGAATGGACGTCGCATACAGATTCCAGGAATGCGACGACGACTACTTCTCTGAGTTTACAAATCTGCAGGCTGGATGGAATTTTTTTCTTGCCAAACTAATATTTGTTCGCTCGTTCATATGAGGTAACTGAGTAGGTGAGCTGAAATAGATATATGTTCCATAATCAACGAAAAATACACACGCGCTCCTCTCAAAACATAGAATTCACATGGTTCCTGGAACTGATTCACCCGCTATCCTATTCACAATTTCCCGGAATGCAGTCATCAACCTGGTGCATTCATGTTTGACGACGCTGTTTGCTCTGTGAAAAAGTGGAGTATAGGGAAGACCGGGGCAACTTGGAACGCGGAGTACGTCGAAACACTCGCCGTTAAAAATCGACATTTCGATACGAATTTTTGACACTCCAAGGCTTCAATGACTATTCAGAAATACATCTTACAGTGGACAGTGGATGGATTCTGTCAAATTTCGGATTGTTATATGTAAAGAAAAACTAATTTAATGTTGCACATTACACTTTCATCAGCGCAGTTAAGAAGTTCCTACGCAGCGACCATTGAACGATGCTCTTTGATACCTTTACGACTTTAGAGCTTACTCTATTGCCTACAACTGAAGCCTAATTAGAGGTCACCTAATTTCAGCGTGGGGTGCCTCCCACGCTGAAAAGTTGCAAATTGAATCAAAGTCTGTATGGATCACTGCCTCTGTAACTATGCTCAATCATCAACGCAAACATTTCAATAAATGCATAAGGGAAAGTGTCCCAACTTGCCCCTGTCTCCTCTACCAGAAATTAGATTTGCCCACCAGGGAATCCTTGGAGACGTAAAGGATTGTAAACAGCATTGAGGGTGTATTTCTATGCATACCAGACGCAACGTTCCAAATAAGCGCCACGAGGTCTGTATAATTAAATACAGCGAACCGTGAGCCACTCGAAGGAGGCCGTCCATTGCTGTCGGACATCTCGATTACAGTAGAGCGGCACTGACCACTGCTGGAGTGGTCGCCAATTTTCCGCGCAAACACCTTCACAGTCTTAAGGGTGATCAAGTTCCAACTCTGCGGAGTCATATCGTTGGTCGTTACGTTTTGTCTTTATCCTACAAGATTTCATCGCACCCCATGTAGATTTCATCGTACGTATAGCATCTTGCTAAAGTCCTCAGAACTACTGCTCTTGCCTGTGGGAGAAGGACCGAGCGAGGTGTGCAGGGCCGCTCGCAATTCCTGCAGGACCGGGGGGGGGGGGGGGGGGCAGCATAGACGGAGTTGCGGCGTCAGTAGAATTCGCCCTTCGCTGTGCACAGTCCCTCTTAGCCCGTAATTGAATAACGTGTCTCGAACTACAGCCGGGGATCCTCCGGATAGCGAGATACGAGATACTCGATTTTACCCTCTCGTCTACCGTGTCCCTGCCTCGTTCAGTTCAAGCTCCCGTCTCTCTTTTCTTCCCCCGATCTTGGTACCTCTTGGCCAGGTATATCTCGGTAATATCTTGCTCTCTCTCCTTCTCTTTCTCTCTCGCCTCGGTACTTCCATCGTGTTCCACGGATGAAATCGAGGCACCCTGGACGATGGAAGAACGATCGAGAGACGACGGGCGGGCATCCGGCGACCTATTTTAGACGAGGTTTCACCGAAGCCATCCCTTCAGTCGCCTCAGCGAACGCCCGTGAAACCAACCTAGTAGCACCTGGACTTGCAGCTCGTTTCCAACGTTCCCATTGTCTTGGCTTGTGTCGCGCGAGTCTCTATTATCGTCTCCAAAATAATTCACCTGTCTGGATTGAAGATATTTATTCTTCGCGTCGCAAGACCTGGATAAATGATTGTTTGGCTGCGGCGAAGACACGCAATAGTCTGGAAGGCAGCTGGTGAATAATGACGGTGAAATTGAGCGATGTCAGACGTGTCTCTGCATCTTACATGGGAGAAGACTGCGGGTGATCGGTCTGCGAAAGAAGAAAAGAGCACACAGTCGCTTCGCCAAGTTCCCACTAATATATTGACCCCGTTATAATGTTATTGTACTCGCGAGCCACGATACTACATGCAGAGGTGCAACTGTAGGAAGGGTATACAATTGCGAGAAGCTCCTTCACGAAACGCTATACCTATTACGGAATATAACTATGATCTTCATGCCTGTCTCCCCAACGCGGCAAGGAGCGCAGTAAGGAGTGCCTCTAATGAGACACTATGGTACGTTGAAAACTTGAAAGGAAACGAAAAATCGATCGGCTGTATCGTGCAGCACAACGTGTCCGTCTCCCCACGTGCTTACATGGGTCTGAGTCAGGGAGCTACTACAACATCAGACGTATCGGTGATACACGTCTTTTGGAAAGGGCGTTTTAACAAGGGAGAGACGTAAATCGAACAAAAAAATGGCACTGATTTTCTTCCGTCCTGATGATACAACAACAGAGAAACCCAATTGTGACTGTCTGGGCGAAAAACGAACGTAACTCGCCCGGGTGAATTCTTCAGTACGAACTTCGAAAAAGGGTTTTGCGGATTGTCTTTCTCCTCGGAAGGAGTAGCGAGGGGTGGGATGGCACGGCTACTGGAAATCCAGACTTTCTCGTATGTTAGATACAAGAGAGGAAACGGTTCGTTCCTCGGGGTTAATGAGTCTCGAAACAGTGGGAGACCCGTGACCCGCCAACGAGACCCCATCTCATCTCCGACTACGTACAGCAGGTGGAGTTTTTCGTCGGCGGATCTAATCGGAAGCGAGGCAGGATTCGCTCCTTTTATCAGCACGAGTTGCCAAGGCCAACACTAATTTCCAGGCGGAGAGGATATAAAATACTCCACGGATGGGATCCAGTTGGAGCCTAGTGTGAGAGATAAGAACATAAAGGTACCACGCATTTTCGAGGAAAGGAAATACCATTTAGTGGACTGTCAGTAGATTCTTCGGCTTGATTAATGACATAGTTTAAAAAGTGGCCCCGTCAAGATCTTTCCGAAATCTTCTTCTTAGTAGTAATTTGTGAACACTTCAAAAATCGTGAAAAATAGTTCGCATTAAATGTCGAGCCGACAGTCCGACTATCGACACTCGTTAAGGCTAGAAATCGGAGGTGACTTAAAAAGAACGAGGAGGAGAATATAGTCCAGCTTTATCTACTTTGTACGCTGATAGTTCGCAGACATGGAAGACAAAATGGTGGAATGGATGCATAAAGGCGGCGGCGTGTGGTGTGAGTGCGAAGATCACGATTCCCCGTCCCTCGTTTCCCGGTAATCGATTCCCTTTGTGCAGGCATGCACCGCACTGCCTCTCCAAACTTTCTAGCCAATTTACGAGCGACCAAGTCAGCGCCCTTCGATTTTACGCTAATCTGATGCCGATGTCGCGCGGTAGACGAGCCGAACCAAGTTGGCCAGGATTCCATTTTCCATGGCTTCCTTACGGTTCGTTGCATTTACAGTGTTCTTCCTACCTCCAGTATCCGCCGACCACCCTTCAAGACTTCCCGGGAACGCTCGCACGGATCGTATCACACATCCTCAGATCTGTCAAACTGAAACTCCGTAAAAGCGTATAACGAGGTTTACGAGACCAGATTTTTATCTATTTTGAGAGTACAAGCAACTTCCTCAATTAACCTGCTCCGGTTTCCCCGGTAGTACCATATTACAGTAGTTTACCTTACCCTGGATAATCTCGTAGAATTTTTTTACGTTCGTAGTGTGCGGAGGATCTTCGGCGGTAAAGAAACTTTAAGCATTCGGGAAGCTAGGTGTTCCCGCACGTACTCCTGTGAATCAACGCGTGGAACTACTATCGCGAAACTGAGGATCTATACTTGGGAAAAATGGAGCACTGGAACCGCCACGAGACCACTTTAGATCATATGACTCTATTTGTATAGCTGTTCATAAATTGAGGTTTTATTGTATGTAACAAAGTACTGAAACACACGAAGAAAAATCATTGATTGCATAGAATTCGGACGATAAAACTGATGAGGCTAACGAATGACGGACAGGAAAACTCACACAAACAAATACGACCCAACCTGTGCATGCAACTTACAGTGTGCCACACTACCATGGCAACATTTTTGAGCCCCTAAACACGTCATATCTTGTATCGATCCCCTATCCCGCGCAAAGACATTTCAAAACTGAAACGTGTGGGGTGGGGGGGGGGGGTGGCGCTGGTCGAGATATTTTTGATACTGCGAGTTGGCGAAGCGATAGAGAGTTTGGACTTTAGGCCTGGGCGGACTGCACGTATGGAGCATACAGTGTGTACAGTGTGAGGCGAAAGGACGGGCGACGGTGCAAGTACGAGCAGCGACCCGCGAGCCTTTAGGGAGTCGAGTTGAAAGGGGTAAGAAGCCAAACGCTCGTAAAGAAGGTCAAACGGGTCGTAAACGTTGGGGAAAGACCGGCCCCCGTATAGTGCGGCGGATGAAGGTTGGGAGCCTTCGAGGCAACCTTTCCCCTGCAAGCTCACCCGAACCATTCACGTGTTCTCCCTGGTTGCCGGTGCTGGCGCTGCGCTAACTCGTGTTCGTGTAACACACGCGAAACTCGACGTCGACTGCGAAACGATCTCTCGCCAGAGGAGCCGGGCATACGTAGCGAATACGTATCTAAACCTGCTGGAAGGAAAACTCCATGGGCGAGTCAACGGCGCAAGATAAATTGAAATTCGTCCGTGACACAGCCCCTGGGAGTCCGCGGAAGAGATGAGGTAAGAGCGACCAAGTGAGACGAACCGTACGGCCCATAAAAAAAATGCAAAATATTCGCTTGGCCGGGGCCCTCGACGTCGATTCTGCCGCGGAATCATCGTCACCGTCATACCGACGGTGCTGCGGCCGCGGGAGTCGATCGCACACGTCCATCAATCGCTCTCTCTCTCTCCCTCTCTCTCACTCTCACCTTTCCGTACCAGCATTTTGGCTGCAACTCAAGCATCCACGGAATGCGGCCGAGTCAATTGAAAATTTCCGCATGCTTTGCCACGGTGCCGCACAAAAACCGTTCATCCATCTTCATGCGGCGTGGATTTTGGGAATATCTGCCAAAAGAAAAAAATGGCATCTGACGGGGTATCAGGGTGCCCTCCAAATATTGCCCGAAAAACGCATAGATCAATAACTCGGGGTGTTAAGACAGCCAATCGGACAAAAATACTGAAACCAATGACACGCATTGTTTTCAATAGTTCAGTTATCATTTATTCAAGCAAAAATTGAATTTTCAAATTCAAACGTGTGGTTATTCTTGTTCCTGACTTGGTGGATTTTAAAACAACCGATTCGACTTGATGTACTTAAACGAGTCAGTTAAAATGATGCATATTAGTCAGCTTTTATTATATAGTTACCTGGAATCACTGACTAAATTTATCATACAATGAAAGCCGCGAATTAATTGCCCGTTGGTTGTACTTCCAATTCACTTACAAATTGCGTTGTCAATATTTACGAATTGAGTGAAATTTCGCAGTGCGCGAGATTGGATGTATCCCCGACAGAGACTCCGCCGACCGGAGTCGGAATATACGGCGCGGAGAAAAATAGAGATCGATTCAAACCACCGGCGAATGATACGCTTCGGTTGAAAACACTTGGTTACTCGGAGCGTCCGCATGATATCCCGTCCAAATCGTATCAACTTAATTCGCATTCAGGGAACGAGTCCGCGAGAGAGTGGAGGGTCGAGAATCGAGAAAGCGGAATGGTAGCGGCAGAGGAGGCGAAAAGGGAGGAAGGAAGAGACAGGGAGGAAACGAGAGAACCAGAGCAGATGAGGGCGTAGTATGGAGAAGGTGTGGAAGGGGGAGGGCGGGGGGGGGGGGGGAGGGAGGGCGAGCAGAGGTTGCTCCGGCCGAACGGTGAGTGTGCTGGGCTAGCGAACGTGGGAGGAGCGGTCGGTTGAGCATTTACCTGAGCGAGCCGGGGCTTCGGTCTCGCTTCCGTCTCATTACTCTCTACTCTCTACACTCCGATTGAATTACCTACAATCAACATCAAACATTTTTTAAACTCAATTTTTATCTCCACGCCGGAATAAAAAAACGTGAAGAGATAGAGAGAGCGAGAGAGTGAGAGAGGAAAAAAGAAACTCCACGACTCTGCCCGCCAGCACATTTCGCCTTGGTATATTTTTTCCTCCAGAAGCTTTCTATCCCACTTAACATATATAAGACGCGCATCCCTTGCCGTAGTTTCACCTCCTCTTGACCTCAACGGCGGAAGGGCACGAGCACCGAAGAACACAGCGCCCGGCCGCTCCACCCGCGAACAATATTACGCTCGAATAGGGGATTATTTCTTTTCACTTTAATGAGCAGTACCGCCAGCTTCGCGCGGAACGTATATACACCGTGATTGAAGACAGTTCAGAATGCGAAAGCTGCCGCAGAGTTGTAAGGGAAGTCGAACACAGCGGAGATGTCGACGACCTTTACTTTGTGCGCCGTTGTGTCTATTGCGAACATTTAATTGCTGCACTTCGCGGTAATGCAGTTTGTCGTGTAAATGTGGGGTCCGGGTGTATCTGCGGGATGCTCAACGACGGGTCGTATTACCAGCGCCGTGTGAGTGTAATTAGGTCGACGGGCCGCGGGCCTTGGCTACTCGATGGAATATTCCAACCGTATAGTCCGCCGCCCGTGGGATCTCAGTTCTCGCGGCTGCAACTTTCGAATAAGAGTCTCAACGAATCAGTCGCAAGATATTTCTCAATACCGCTGATGTGAGACGCCCCTGGGCTTGTTAGAGCGAGACTATTAATCAACCTGTAATCAATCCGGATATCGAAGACTGTGGTGAGATGAACCTGGACATCGAAAACTACAGAGATCCGTATGGACCTGTTTTGTAACACGGGTGAGAATTAGCCAGCGCGAAACTGCGCGGCGAACTGGTATGTGACGTGTTCTAGAATAATTTGCCGACTTTATTAAATAATGTCCAACTCTCGAATTCTGGCATATAGAAAAGGCGTGAGTTCGTATATTGTTTCGTTGCCCAACACAACAACAGTATATACACGAGGGTAGGGCATAAAAAAATGTTCTCTTGAAATTTTATTACAGCGACACCGCCACCATCGTTCCTCATAATTCACGAGATTTTCCCGGTGATGAGAGTCCGCAGATGCGACGGGGTTGCCTCACTATTTTACCCGTGAATTTTCCGCGGGCCCTCGTGGAAAGCGAATTTGCCCACCGAATCAGCGGTCTCGCGAATACGCTGATATTCGCGGCGCCGCGAGGCCCGCTAGTCACAAAAGCCTTGCCCACAGAATTAAATTATTCTAGATGCAGTCGCGCGCGCTTCCCGCCGAAAATCCGTAATAGCGAAATTTCATCGTTGGGAATCGACCGCCGTTCAGATGCAAGCGCAATGGATTTCACGAAACCCGAATGCATCGTCCAGTTTTACGATTTTACTCACCAATTGGTAGCCGCGGCGGTTTTGCATTCATTATGTCGGACGATCAAAGGACCCTGTTTGTTTTATATATATGCGCTTCAAAATTTGACTGATGCTCACGGCGGTTAGGGTAAATCATTATTCCGCTCTATACAGTCGTACATAAGCGATTGTCCAGTGAGGGGCAGCGAAAATCTGGTAACATTTTCATTAACTTCTCAAGCATCGTTAATTTTTTGCCGATGACAAACAGCTCTGGCTTCGTTTTTGCCGTAACGCCGATATGGATACGGCTGATCAATTACTTTCTGCAGCATCAAAGCGATTGTATGTTGATGTAATTGTTAAATAATTTTGTAATTATCTATGGTGTTGACATCTTGAATATCTTGTTGAACATCTTGAAATCAGAGAGAATTCGCAAATACTGCTTAAAAACGGAAGATTCCATAATAATTCGACATGTATGATATTGTATTATCCAGACAACAGCTTCCAAAAGCCTTCCGCACCCAATTCTTCTTTTTCGCTGCGGTTCCACGAGTATCTCTAACCCCATCGAGCCTCGCTGAGTCCAACCATTGGGCTAAACCGCCTCGACCAACATGAGCGTTGGAACGGTGCTACTGCCTCGCGTGGAAATTGTACCGTTGTTGTACCGTGAGTGCCTAAGCCCCGTAAGTCGTTGTGTGAGGCAAATTACGCATCAGAATTTCCGTACTGCGTCGAAATTCGTGTCCCTTGCTTCATCCCTCTTCGCAGAAATACCGAGTAAAGTGCGTCGAATTAACCGCGAACCTTGGTAAAATTGTGTACAGAGCCTTTGTAAAATTGGTGTAACATGCTTCGAGTAAAAACTTCCAGAGTGTCGCCGCATTTACGGTTCACTGAGTGAACATTGAGTGAAAACTTCCAAGGTGAACATCCAATTGAGCCACCATTGAATGTTTCATAGTACCAATGGATTACGGTTGACTCGATCTTGCGATAAGGTTAAATTTGGCGATCGTTACAGTGAATTTGAACCTGCATTAGTTGAACCTAAGTCAAGTCTGTAAAAGGTTTCAACGCGTATCACCCATCGATAAATCCAACATCCAAGTCCTGCCCCAAAATACTCTACATATTCTCGAGGACACATTCTATGTAGGCGAGCGTCGAATTAAGGAAGGGAGTACATCGAAACGGAGAGGAGGGAGTGAGCTGGAAAACCAGTGTCCACGCAAATTTACACCCTAACAATAACAATGAAAGGTCCCTTTGTGAGCATTTAGTACACTATAGTACACTACCTAGGTTTCCACTTTCAGGGTTATGATGCCCAAAAAAGCATTAGTTATTGAATAATAATCTTAGCATTAAGAATGATGTTACAATGATAATCTTAACGCCTGTAAAACTCAGACCATCCATTGAAAAGCGTACTTTCAGAGTCCTATATCAGAACTACACAAGACTGTCCATCCGCTGTTATCAGGGGCAGGTGTACGTGTCACGTGGCACGGATAAGTGACGGTCGTCGGGGCACTGATAATAAAACGCAAAGAATTCAAACGCAATCCGCGTTCCTACGCCATGTTCCACCATCGGTGTAAATCCACTAATTTTTTCTCATAACCCAAAACAAAAGTTCCGTTACGCGCCGCGCAGTCATGACGTGATTCTCCTCCGAGTTACTCTGGCTCTGTCCTCACGAACACGTTCCACGCAGGTGAGCGCCGAATGAAGGGGTGGGGGGATACAACGAAAGGGAGCAGAGGGAGCGAGCCTGATACAGCCCTGAAAACCAGTGTCCATGCGAATTTACAGGCGGATGTGTCCTCGTGGCACGGACGAGTGACGGTCGCTCGGGCACGGCGACGGTGGGGTAGAACTGGATGGATGGCGCGAGGGACGCGACGTTGGTAGAGAGACAGAGTGAGAGAGGGAGAGAGAGAGAGATAGAGGGAGAGAGTGAGGCGCGCTCGGCGAAGCGGGTTGCGAGAGAGGGTGGCGTTCAGGCGACGACGCCGGAACGCGCGGGCATCGGCAAGCAGTCACTATGACAACGGTGACAAGCGAGGTGTTAGTGCGCATCCGTGACCACGCCTACGTCACGTCGGTCGGTGACGTCAGGCTCGATGTCGGCGCCACCTCGAGGACGAACGTGTTGCGGACGTCGAGGATACTAAGGGTACTGAACACGGCGGCCGCCTGTTGCTACTACGCCCGCCGCCGCCGCCGCTGCCGCCGCCGTCGTCGTCGTCTCACCCGTTACCTCTGGAATCGCCGCTGCTGCTGCTGCTGCTGCTGCCGCCGTTGCTGGTGCTGCTGGTGCGGCTTGTGCGCCGCACGACCTCTCCTCTACAGCATCGCGCCGCATCTGCGTTCACCACCCCACCACATGCCCCTTCCGCCGCGGCGCTACTCCCCCGTCCAACCCCCTCGCGTTCAACCCCCAGCGGCCCCCGAGTGCCAAGCGCGAGAGTAGTTGCTCTCCGCCAGTCAGCCTTCCGACTCGCCGCCACGCTGTACGCCCCCGCGTGTTTCAAATCGAACTTCTCGCGCGCCCCGAGTGTCAACCTGTAATCCGTCGTTTGTTTGGCACGATTACGTCGCGCGTTGACTGTCGATTGTCGGGGAAAATAAAACGAAAGATAAATAAATAAAAAAATAAATAAACGAACGAACAGAAGTAAAAAGAGTTACGCAGAGGGCGACAAGGGAGTCCGGGCGAGAGTTAAGAGGACGAGGAGGTGCGAGAGGGAGCGAAACGCACCAGCTGAGACGGGGTGATCGAGGGAAAACGGAAGAAAGCGCCGAACGTGTCCGAAAGCGGTGCCGACGCTCTCCTCGTCTGCAATACCACGCGCTACCAGCACCAACCCCGTTGATCCACGACTCGACTAACGAGAGGCGAGAGAGAGAGAGAGAGAGAGAGGGAAAGAGAGGAAGGGAGAGTGTGCGCGGGAGAGAGAGAGAGACAGAGAGAGAGAGAGGGGGGAGGAGAGGCACACGCAACCGCACGACACGCTGCAACTGCGCGCCGCCCACGAGTTTGCGGATCGAGGTTTATGGATCATAGGTTAGCCAGCCATTTCCTAATATTTCAAGATTTAAGACGAGAAAAAAAAACACATTCCGTCCACGTGGCCAGATGCGACTATGGCGGATTTCATTCACGATGCGATTGAATGAAACGTCTGTTTCTTCCTTACGTTCATTGTGCACGTCTTGCATTAACGGGATTTCGCTTGGCGAAACGAGGGTCGCGCGTTGATTGCACGCGAGGCTCGCAGGGTTCGCGCCCATTGTCGTTTTGGGGGAACTTCGATGCGTGGAAGGAGTGATTCGGCATAACCCTAGCCTCGGGTAAAACGCGTCTTCCTCGTTCCCCCAGAGATCAAAATCGCCCCAATCTGCTTATCGGAACCCAATGCTAATTAACCTTCGAACAAATCCGGAAACGCCAGTCCGGCTTATACTGACATAGTGCGAACGTAAATAAAAGTGCGGCAGTTCGCGTATCCAGTTGGGTAATATAGGGGAAACCGGTAACCCAGTTGTGGTTCACTGAGCTAACTCGAAAAATTGACAAACGGGGTCGCACACGAGTTGCGAAGCGAGTTTCCGAGAATGAAGGGGGAGAGGTGGGGGGGGGGGGGGGGAGCTTCTCCTGGGGGGCGTGAAAGCCGGAGGTTGCAGCCGAAGAATAGAAAGGCAATCACAAGACCGGGAATTTGCATGTCATCGGATTCATTCATTCGATACCTGTTTTGAATATATTAATAATGAATTTAATAAGCAAGACCGGGCTCATGTTTATTCATGCGGCAATTATCCTTAGCTCCGACGACCGTGATAGTTTCACGCAGACATGACGATCGCGGGGCGTAAAATTAAGCGAGGAAAGCGACACTAGGGGTGCGGGAGATAAAAGAACGACCCAGACATTTAGACCAGTGGAACGAGGAAATGTTTTATCTCATTACAATGAAGGAATGTGGCCATCTCGAGACACGTATCTGAAAGATGTGGTTGAATAGAAACGTGTGATTTAACTTCTCCGGAACTCCAAATTGATGGAAAATTATTTCACAAATTCGGTTAGACGTTATAATAACTTACAAGATTGCTTTTTGAACCGCGCAAAATTGATCGATTTATCGTGCAGGTCGATGTTGAGTCTACACACTAAAAGTTATAGAACAAAATAATAATGATTGACTGCATTTCAATGTAAAATTTTCTAAAATTTGACTTGTGACTTCCCTTGTAGATGCGAGTTCTAAAACGAGTCGGCTTTTGCAACAGAAACTTTTAGATATATCGCCATCACAATTGTGAAGAAATTTGTAGCATTTTAAAAACCTTCTTTTTTATTGCATTAAGCATTTTAGCGTATTTTACTAACTGTTGATGCACTCACTCTTCTAGAAATATTTTGTTTTTCCAGTTTGCAATCTGTTTTCCTACATATCTCTGCAATTATTCAGAGCTATAACGTGCCCTTACTATTCCTTATATCCGCATGACCTAACAACTTCGTAACATAATCAACCAACCGCGATGCTGCCGTCGAACAAAAGATCCTTTGTTCGATTCTTAATCCATAGATTCTCACTCGATTGTCGTTGGAGATATGGGAACTAATATTTCACAATGAGAAAATAGATATCGGCGACAATTTGATCCACTTTTCTAAAATCTCATTCAAAGTCCAAGAGTACGATAAAAATTAAATTCGTCGGATGCGACTTTCGATGCGGCGCAAAAAAGCGTCCGCACGATGAAAAGGAAACGTGCACTTTTGAATTCGCATGTGGCGCGAGCAACTTGCCAAACGATTCGTCCATGATTCGTTAAAGAGGCGAACTTGCGGTTTAGCGAATTAGAGAAACGGAGTAGAACAAAGAGTGCGCGCTGATGAAAAGCCCGCTGCCCTCGAGCGTGCGAGCGGCTCGGAGGTGGACACGTGAAGCGGTAAATTCGTTCGCTGTAGCAAAACAAGCCTCGGTATGCACAGCGGATTCGCCGGTGTTTTGAAATAATACGCCGCACGCTAAATATGCGCATACAATATTACCCCGGCTCGGCGCGCTCGTATAGAACGCGCGGAAACGACTGTAGCATGCACATACTTCGTTTCCAAACAATCCTCGGCGCACCTGCCGGCCGCTGCCGTTTCCGACGCGCAAATATAGCGCCGCGGTGTCTGTTTTCAGGTAACACAAGCGCTACACTTATACGCCTTAAACGTGGAACAACGTGTACTGAATATTTTCGTCGCACTTTAGCCGAGCGGTTGAAAGTTCGCGGGATATATCAGCTGGAATCTCGTACTTTGTTTCACAAAACCGAGCGGGAGTCAGTGTTGCCGAATAAATATCGTCACTCGCGCGGAGCTAAAGTGTTTACATCAATGACTCCGCTCTTCTCCTCCTCGACGCTTCAGTGTAATATGGGGGAAAGGCCACAGCAGTAAATCCTTATTGGTTTAAGAAATAGATTATGCAGCACGGATTGTTTTTTAGGTGTGATTTAATAACAAGAACCTGCAGCGATTATGAAATGATGTGTGAACTTTTGAATAGCTGCATAGCTACCTCATTTTCAATATAACATTGTGAGCAATTCTGAAAAAATGGAGAAGCACGTTCCTTCATTACTTTAGTAATGCATTAACCGCATTTCTCCATTTTCTTCAGGAAAAATATCGTGAATTTTTGTGGAGAATAAATGTTCTTTGCAGCCATTAAAAAAGCACACACTATATAATAATTACTCCATGATATTATTATTACTTATTAATTACAAAATCAATTGTGCCATCAACTATATTTTTTTAAGATTTTGGGATTTACAACTCTGGCAGAGGCGTCCATAACGGAACAATGGCTCAGAACAAAACACCCGAAAATTATGTCTATCAAACTAAATGATTTTTTACAAATAAAGCCAAAGTAAAGGACGATTGATATTGAATTTGGAATTAATCAATACGTACTGTTTTCATGGGATCATGAATTTATTGAAATATTTACATTTTCTTAAAACTCACGTAAAATCTCACCAAACGAACTGAAATTTTCGAGAGATGAAAAATCATATTCTGTGCTTCCGTATATCAAACAAAATAAAAATGGTACGCCTAGTATTAAAAGAGTAGCCATCCGTTGCAAAAAAATGCATGATAAAAAAAATGCCTTTAAAAAATAATAACACAAATGCAATATAATAGCCAAGTAAAGTTTATCATCCGTCGATAGTCAGCCAATGATTCGCTATAAAAAACTTGGCATGCCAGTGGCTTGGTGTGTCATTCAAAACTTGACGTGTCTTTGGCATGCCAAGTTTTTTATAGCGAATCATTTGCTGACTATCGACTGATGATAAACTTTACTTGGCTAATATATTGCATTTGTGTTATTATTTTTTAAAGGAAATTTTTTTATCATGAATTTTATTTTGCAAGGGATGGCTACTCTTTTAATACTTGGCGTACCATTTTTTTAAGAAAGATTTCTTGGTTTGATTCACATCTTTTTGAAAGTCAGATAATAATGACATCAAGATGAATAAGAAAGGAAAGCCAATTTAATTCCCAAAACTATATTATGATTTGCTCCCTTAATAAATAGATTTGCGATGTGAGGTGGGAGAGTTATTTTGCAGGAATCCTACCTCGAATTATTCGAATCCATGGTTGGCATTTTCATATAATTCTCAGGAAAATCCCTTAGTGTTTGAATTTGTTATCGCGTGATTGATCAAGCTTGATACGTACTGAATTATACCAGAATTGTGCCAACGTGACAACTGGTAATAATAATGTTAAAGACCAAAATATAACCTCCAAAGACTATTTTTTTACTTACAGGATAACGTATCCATGCTTTCGTTTCGTGATTTTTAAAAAGCAACTTCGCGTTAGTAGAGATATTATTAATAATTAAATAATTACACTCGATAGTCAATATATCAGAATCTCTCACACGACGGGAGCGAGCCGATCGTCAGACGACGTCGCGATTTTTTTTGGGCCGGCGCTGATGTCGCAGCTATGTGTGCGCCTTTCCGTTATACGCATATCGGCAGTTCCGATATCAGCACTTTGTGAGATAATTTTATTGCGTCAGGTCTCATAAAAAAGAGAAAAAATAAAGAAACATTAGCGCCATTACATTTAGAGTTCGGGACGTGTTGCCTGAGATAATATCAAATCCGACATCGTCGGACAAAATCGTGTCGCTGTGTGACTGCGGACGGAATTCGTGAAATATTTTGGACAAAACCAAATACAACTGGCCAAATGTCAGCATTGCGGGTACCGATTTGGTTGAAGTAAGACTTTTTGGAAAGAGAAAAAAAATTGAACCAGACACATTTGGCGTCTGGGACGTATTGACTGAGATAATTCCAGTTAGAATTTCGTAGCAGACGAAAAAGAACGAACATGCTGTAAAGTAAGAGTACCGCTAGCGTTTTGCCGTGAGGAGTCTCATGAGGCGGCATATACATTTCTTTTAATATACTTGGCGTCGAGACACTATCGCGTCTCTTGATTTGGTAAAGATCGGTGACGGGGTTCGGGTTTTATGGTGTTTTCTTTTTTAATTAACCATTCCTTCTAACTTAGGTCAACTGACACTAAATCAATTCAAGTGTGGAAAAAGAGCTAGAACTGACATATAAATAAAACATTTATTAATTTATATGAAACAAGGATGCGAAGTAGAACTTTGCACGTTGCTTCCTCATTATTCATTAATATAAAATATTTTCGTCGATTCTCGGTATTCTTTTCCTCTACAGTTCGGTGTGACACTTTCACAGATTATGGGAAAACGTACCATTTATCTTCGCGTATGATTAACCCGGAAAATTCGACACTTCGACTCTTAACCTATCGACGTGAGATGCCGTGAAAATTACAAAATACCGTTGAACCCACTATATATCTATACACACAGCCCAGTGAGTGGTGCGTCCTCGGGCCAATAGCTACTTCCGACTCGGTGAAAAATACGTTACAAATCCAACTTTAACCTCATAGGGATTCACGTCACGTATACCCAGAAAAGATATATCACGGCGGGCGCGACGCTTTTCACGTATCCCACTTTCGAACCTCATTTCTCGCCCCCACCTCGCGAGAACTGTGTGGAGGCCCCAACGCCTCTCGCTACTTCGGCGTCCCGTCATTCAACGAACCCCTACGACGCAAATACAACTAACGCCTCTTTATAACGCCGCGATCCATTGTGTCCCGTAAAGATTTTACCGAATTTCTAAGAAATCTACTCCGCTCACTCCACTAGCTGTATCTACTTCGGTACTCACCACAGGTCTGTGCAGCCAGGAGTTTTCGTAGATGTAAACAGGCGAGTTGCTATCATTGAGGGAAATTATAATTTTTGCTATCGTACACCGAGAGAAAAAGTTTCATTGATTCAATGAAATTTCTTTGAAATCTCAACCTATGAAACATTTCTTTATAGCATAAGTATTTATTACCTTAAAAAAGATTTGTTTGTCTGGCGAACAAGTTTGTCAGCATAATAAAAAAATAATCGGCGTAGTAAAACAATTATTTTCCTGCCAAAAATGGTATGTTGTCACTCTATCGATAAATGATTTTTTGCCCCAACAAAACCATTTTGCCGTGCGCGTGGCTTAAATAAACAAATGCTGCATACTTTTTCGCAGTTACAAGCAGAATACAGCGTTTTGTCGTTGTTTTATGATCTTTACTTACAGAACTTTTGTTTGGCTTTTCCCCATTTCAACATAAATTCGTATGTTAAACTCATCTTTCATTCGTCGTTAAATTTTAATAGGCGTTTTCTCGTTAATTAAAATAAAAAATTCACCGATATTTTAAACTGATTATAATTTCACCGATCCTTCGCGACAACTTTGACCGGTATTACTGAACGCGATTACCCCGTTCCCTTTGATACAGCCGACCGCGTTGTTGTTGTCGGTGTGCAACGCGATCTGCAGCATGATAAATGACGCTCCCGCGAGATTCACGAAGCCGAGAGAGTTGTCGGTATATGGAATGGAAGTGAGCCGAGAGTGTCTGCTGAACGGCCGAGGATACGAGAGGGTCTATGGACGAAACCCGAGTCTCTCGTCCAGATGGGTAGAGCAAGAGAGAGAGAGAGAGAGAGAGAGAGCGATAGCGAGAGAGAGAGAGAGAGAGAGAGAGAGAGAAAGAGAGAGAGAGAGAGAGCGAGAGAGCGAGAGAGAGAGAGAAAGCGCGTGCACCTTACTCCGTGAACACAAATTACCTTAACCGTAGATCCTCGCAGCTGTGCTGAATCGACGACTAACTTGCGGGCGAATGACACGAATGATTAATGAATTGAGCGTACATTCACTCTCGGTTTTCACATGAGGAGAATCATCGAGTCGAGGGCCATGGTGACTCGGGGCCGTACTTCAATTACATTACTTTTTACGATAATTGCACAGTACTTGTGCAATTATCGTAAAAAATAAATCAGGACATTATTTCATGTTGAACTACTAATGTACTTCTACGATTCACGTAACAAATATTATTGTTATAATATTTGTTACGTGAATATTACGCGCTGTAAACAGTTATAGCCTCGTTGAAGACGCTCGACAGCGGAGCAACGCTGGCGAAGGTCGGCCGGCTACGTCGTACGCTGTTTATAAAGACGGATAGTTTAAATTGTAATCTGCGCTGATTACTGGACAACATATTTAATCCTTTTTATTTTTTATTCTGCGTGCTTCACATAATACCGTAGGAACACTTGAAAAATTTACGTAGAAACGCATAACATAAGGCCTACCAAATGCTTTAAAAAGTACTGATTTGAAGTACTTTGTATACTTATCACTTAGTAATATTTTCGGTACTTTATCCAGCTCTGATTAAATGTAGTGAAGAATAAATGTTTATTCTGTAAATGTTTAACTGACAAAATGAGTATTTACCAGATTGCCATTTGACTAGTATGGATCGCAAGGACAACCGATCCTTACGAGTTTTATCATCCCTAAAGTTGTAAATTGGGATTGCATCCCGACGTGGAATCGGGCGGAGCCAAGTACACTAGTTAGCAACATTTTTATGGGAATCCACATGGCGGGAATCGTGGCTTACGAGAAACAATCGTTCTCGAATTCACGGGGTCTGGCTGCACCTCCGCGAAGTTTCGCCGTCTGACAATAAGGCGAGCGATGGAGTTTCCAGGTCCAATTATCAAATCGTGTACCAAGTGACAGACCCGATGATCTCCCGGCTCGTCTGTTGTCCCGACGTTCGGCAGCCGCTTTTGTGTACGGCTGTCATTCTCGGTGCTTCCACTATTCCTACGGAAGGCTTCCTATAGTACCGGTGAAACCTACTGTCTGACCGTAATCGCCGTATCCACTGCGACGCGTTGAACTGAACGGCATGTATCCACACGGTCTGACACACAAATCCGAGCTTCTCCGTGTAGTAACCGGGAAACCGTTCTGACGCGTTAGTATTGATCTCAATCCAACTAGCGCACTTTGTCGTACCTGCAATCCTCCTTTCGTAATTAACGAATCTATTACACCTGGAGTAAACGGTCAATCTCGACCGGGTCTTCGATGAGATTGCGACGTCCAATATAGACGCCGTCGGAGAATCTCGGATTGACGGAGAAAGAGAACAATTGAGACAGTAAAAACCTTCGTGGGTCATGTTGTTTTACACTCGTTGACTGCAGGCAACCGCAAATAAATGTTGGTTCAAGTAATTGTAATGCAATTGTACGGACAGCAGCCATCATTTTTTTCAAATTAAATAATGAAAGTTACACGGCATGAAGTCATGGTTAAAAAAAAAGATTTTGCCATCATAGGCCTGTTTGGAACTATAAACTGAAACAAAAGTTATAAAATAATCACTGCAAGAATAAAAAATATTCACTCTACAGTCACCAAGACTACCACGATATCTCTGTGCGTAAATGATTTTATTTCGTTTTATTCATCACGTTACTCAACGTTACTATTGTTTCCCATTGTCAGCGTATTGATAATACTTTTGCCAAAAAAATGTATAAATGAGTAAAAAGAATTGACAGTGACGTAAGCGCAATTTTTCGAATTCCACACAGCCATAATTTGTACTTCAGAGTTCGGCTCGTCCTTTGACCAGCGAATTGTACGGAATATCGACCCCGATTGCCGTCACCGTTGAGTCCAAGTAACCGCGCCAGGTTCCCTCTGTATCGTATGTACCGTGAAGTAACAAGCTTGATGCACTTGGTGGCAGTCTCCGTAAGGGTTCGGCGAGAGGCTCGCGGAGGGGTGGGCAAAGCGTTCGACCGTTATCGCCGTATCCACTGTGGCGAGTACGAGCGAACGCGCCACCCACCTCAAAGATTCTAGTTGGCAAAGGGGGAAACTCTCGAGTCGATCGTGGCTACGAGTAATAGCGCCAGTAGTAGTAGCAGTAGCCGTAGTGGCAGCAGCAGCAGCAGCAGCGGTTGTATTACTAGCCATTGCCAGTCTGGCGAATACGTAGGGTAACACGGGGCAAAATGGGACGCAAAACGAAAAAATGGATTCATGACAATACCCAAAATATATTTTTATTGCTTTTCATCAAAAAATTCGATCTCAAGCATCGATTCCGGGTATCGGGGAAAAAAGACCAAACTCTGCGACAAAAATGGGATGCTTCCCAAATACGGCAATGTATGTTTTGGTGCATTGAGTGCTACTGAACGTCATCAGCATTGATTGCATTGTGTCTCTAACTGAATGTGAAACATGGACGTAAGTTTTCTCGAAGTATCAAGTGCATCCGAGTTCATTGGACACCCGATAGGAGAGCCGAAAAAAAATGCGAAGCGACTTTTCCTCCCTACATTTTTAGTGGTCCCGTTAAATAGTGTTCTAGAATCGCGATTTTCCTAAAATGACGGAGCGTCCCATTTTGCCCCGTAAAATCGTCAGAAATTAAAAAAATGTCTGTCTCATATTCTGCCCCGTGTTTCCCTACATCATTTTGAAGATTTTTTCTCTCACGTAGAGAGAACCCGAACGCGTCAGACGCAGTACGTACAGAATGTGTGTATGCCCACCATAGCCGTGGCTAAGAATCTCGCTCGCGTCGTCGATTTCCCTCGAGTAAGTAGGTCAGCAAAGGAAGAGGAACCGCACGCAGGGCGATGACGCGAGAGCGACTGCGGAGAGACACCACTCCCCCCTCCCCCTTCCCAGAGGGGTTGGTGGTATCCGCGTTGGGCTCGGGTCCGAAACTCCCTCGGTGCGTTACCCAAGCAGGCACCCTTTAATGAAATTCACGGAGCTACTGTTGAACGTTCTCTCACGGTTATACCGCTCGCAAGTCTGAGGCATACGCTTGCGTAAATACGTTACGTACATATACGGTGCTTTTACATATAGACATGTATATATTATATATATATATATATATATATATATATATATGTATATATATAAATGGTGTGTCCTACTCGCGTGTAATGCATTACGAACAGAGCTAGTGGCGTTGCGATGGGATATACCTAAGAGAGAAGGTACGCTAGTGATGGAGCTAGGAAGCTTGGAGAGAGCGGGGCTTCACAGCACGGGGCCACATTGCCGAGAGAATGGAGTGGGCACTATACATACCAGAACCGGACTGAATTATACTCCGTTATGGTCGTGCCTCTATGGGTGCCTGCTTACTGTGGAGAGGGCTCCTGTTCCGACGTACCTACAGCGCGGCGCTACTCAATACATCCAATACATACCGCACCCTCGCCTCCGAGCATATCGACAGGGGGATGCGCTCCGAGTGAAGCGAGACAGCGGCTCTCCAGCGCGAGACCGTGAGAGGGGCTCTGCCACGCCTCGCACCTCTCTTCGCCGTATTACCCACTACCTACCGCATGATTGTCTCAATCGAATTATCGATTGTCCTCACTCCGGTTCTCCCGCTCCCGTCGAGAATCCTCCTGTGTATATTGTTGTCGCTGTGTCGCTACGTGCATTCAATAATGTTGCTCTCGTTTTCTCTGTTTCAGGTAAGTTTTCCGTGAATTGATTTCGGGGAAGTCTGCACGAGCGATTTGAAGTTCGTGAGTAAATTGCAAATTACTGTTTGATAGTTGATTAGAGGAAAATTAAACGTCGTTGTCGCGGAATCTATTTATTTATTCGCCAGTATGAGGAATTTTTTCTTTTTGTGAAATTATCTGGAAATTAGATAAAAATGTTTTTGTGTTTATGTTTTTAATCATTTAGGACGGACTTGAATTAAATATTACCCATAGCTGGACATGGAATGATTCACGCCCAATTCCAGCTTGGGGGTGTCATTTATCTCCGGTCAGCTTGGGTCTGAAGGTCCCATAGCGTAACTAAAAAAATTGTTTAAAATTATCTCGTCTCCGTAGTAGTTAGGCTTCTCCAATATTTTACTGTTGTACGCGTGATGATAAAGACACATCAAAATCTTCGAAGAATAATTAGGTGAATAAATATTTGAAGTTGCATTGGACACTGACGACGCTGGAAATGCCTTCGGAAATTACTGTCCGGGTATCTTTGCGGTAATCTACTTTTCTCGGGATCTCCGTGTCTTGGGTCACCGTGCAAGTCGAATTGCAATTCAACTTGTCATAAAAATGTAAATTAACACGCGGGCAGTTCGTGTAGACGAATAAAGCTCGCCGCCGCGACTCCCTGAATAACTTGGCGGCTCTCCGCGACCCTCGGCAAACTCTTCAGAAGCTTCGCCCCGCTTCTTTCGACGTGCATAGCTGGCCTATGTTCCGGGCCTTCCAACTCCGTCGATTCGCGCGCGCCCGCCATCCATCTTTGCCTGTCCGGGACACCAAAGGACGTTGTTATGATTGCTAATGGAAAACTATCCAATTCAAAGAACAAAGCGAAGTAACGAGTTACTCTTGGGCAACCAGAAGCTCCGCGCCGAGCGCCGCCCGGTAAACCCATTGAGGCGACTCCGCACCAGGGGTTCTCCCAGGACTTTGGAGTTGCGGGGGAAGGAAGTGGCGAGGGTTGTTAACATTAGGAATGAGGCCGCGGTTGCGGCAGTGGTCGACCTTTCCCACGAGAGAGGTCTCTTTCTCTTCCTCCCTGAGTGAAGGGAACCATTACGTATCGAGCGCCCTGTTACGACACAACCTAGGAGACACCGGAATCGTCGTAGTCGCAGGCAACTATAAAGCCATAACTGCAACTTATTAGTGTTGGCACATTTCGAATGAGTGACAAAAAGAGTTGTAAATCCCTACATCTTTTAGAAATACAGTTGATGGTTCAATTGCTATTGTAATCATTAATTAATAACAGAAACATGGAGTAACATGGAGAAATATGTAGTTACAGCAACAAATTTAACAATTGGCTTAACAAAATGTCGAAGGTACTTTAACTATGTGTACACAATTAAATACGATCTCAGATATTTTTTATAGTTGGTGCATCTTTTCTAATGTTGTTATGCCATTTTATACTTGTTCAAATGTTTTGTGAAGAGTTCTATACTCATAGTATATTTTTCTACTCATGGCAACCGTCTTACACTTGGAGGTTCATTCAATTTTTGTTCAATAATCTTGAATACATGAGCATTTCTTATGTCACTGAATTTATGAAACAAAAAGCTTTTGCAATCATAATCAGATTGAGTAACTTCCCGCCGTGTAGGTGGTCGGTCGATGAATGATCTTGTCTCAAGACACTACCGTATTGCTCGTTGCTCAGCAAGCGACGGTAGTTTCTTCGCTGCTTTTTCGAAAGCACAAATTATCTGGCAATTAGCGGGTTCAGCTCGGGTGCCTCGAGTACCTGGCGTCCCTAGGTGTACACCGGGCTTTCTTTCCGCTGCGCGAAAGGTGTCCCCGGTCCCTCGCCCGCACTTTTTAAGTTCGAGTCTCGAGGCTAAATTTAAATTTCAAAATTTCAATCTGGCTTGCAAATTCTGACAGCGCAAGAGGGAGATCCCGCGCCCCTTGGGGCGCTCCAGATTGCCGTGGCACGACATCAAAAGTCTTTTACGTGGCTCGATATTTTTCTTTTTTTCTCTTTACCGATTCCACAGCCTCCTCCTCGCCTCAACGAATTGAAAATGTCTTCCACGTGAGGATGGCTGGCTCGCGTAGCCAGTGGGTCAACCATTTCGGTAATTCAAACTCCGCAGTCGATTTTTCACCACTGCTGACGCATCTTCAACTTCGGCACTTGCAATTTATTCGTCCGAACGGTCTTTTATCCCATCAGGGCAATGTAAATTTGAGTTTTAACAATCCCGATAGTTTTTGTATGCTGACGTATGTCCAGCACGTAATCCAGATATTAGGCGGAGCTGAGCGAAACCAGAGTGATGTAATGTTTAACAGAATAAAAATTACATTCGCGGTTTTTTCCTTTGTCAAGTTCATATGCTACTGAAGCAACAAAATTCTATTATGAAAACTGCCACCATACCCAGAGTCCACCTGCTTTCTCGATATGCCGCGATGGCAATCCATTTTGTGAACTGCCGCAGTTTAAAAGAAGCACCTGTACCGTCATCCACGTCGCTGTACTGGTTTTAAAGACGTACGTCGACGTACTTCAGCTTAATCTAGCACTAAACAACTTAAAATGTTTCCTCCGTAAACGTTGGGCTCTCGTTAGGACGTCGTTGTCGTTGTCGTCGTCTGCGACTAAGCGCGAGACAGTCACCATCTCGGCATGTTAGCTCAGTCCTACAAAGCTTTCGCATCACAGAGCGTTACGATTAAAATTCGCGGAGCACTTCCCTCTCTCTCTCTCTCTCGGTCTCGCGGGAGAATTTCCGCGAGTAGATTCGAAATCGAGATAGAAGGCGCGGAGCTGAAGGGTCCCAGCAATCCAGCGAAGTCGCTTCGGAAGTCTCGAGGACTCGACGATAACGATACGCAAAGTTTCCACTGGAAATATAGTTTTTTCTGCTCTTTCTCCTCGCCTCCAGTGGAAATTCGAACAACTCGAGCGTAGCCTCGTTATTCGCCGCGGGGTTGGAGGATCTAAGAATCATAGGAAAAAGTTTGCGTGTCACGAGGTAACTCGAGGGGGCACAGGCGGAGAATAAAAGGGGGCCGCAATCATCGAATCGAGAGATAAAATTTGATGACACGCGGGAGAGTGAGAGGGAGTCCACGTTTGCCGGCGTCTAACGTTACGGTTCTCGAACGACTCCTGTCCCGTTTTTCTTACGTATACCGCACGAGGAGATCGCGAACCAGAGACAGATAGATATGAACCGAGGGGAGTGAGGGACACTCGCACTCCTAGTTGGTAGTCGCGAGTCGAGGATCGTTTGGTTTCACTGTTACGATCGACGATTGAACGCGGCCACGGAGACGCGGCAGTTCCGCGATCGTGAAGAATAAATAATCTCAATAACCGGGAAGCGAGATGACGATGCCGTGTCGGGAAGCGTCGTTGTGTTGGACCTCCTGGCAATGTCTGTTGCGGAGTCGACGCCATGGCAAAGTTACCGTGCGGTATACGGAAGCCGTGAAACCAGAACTGTCTCGTTCTGCGTCGAGCCGCACTAGACAACATCAAAACAATTGCGATTCCCTCTCGGCAGATCAACGGGGGAAGATTCTAATTTTATTTATACAACCTTTACGAGACGTGCGCGGCTGCTCGTCATCCCTAGCTGATGTACCTCACTGGGTCTGATTCCTCCACGGTCAATAGCGCATCCAAGCACATGGAGTTAGTTTGGCCTCTGCCCTCGCGAATGCCTTCTTCTTCGTGGACGACCTTCTCCGCTGATCCGTCGAGAGCGTTCTTTTCCGCCAACGAGCCTGAGACTCTTCGAAACTGGCACGATTCCCCCGCGCACGTCCGAAAGTTTTAACGAGATCGATTTTACACCCTTTCCGTCCTGGATGAAACTTTTTACATCTCGGGAAATGCCTAGATGACGTTTCATCGACTGTCAGGGTTTCCTTTTTCTTCGACTTGTCGCGCTGTGTTTCATCCTGACTATTTCTGGGCGAGTGTGCGGGTCTGTGCGGCACATTTTTCGGCCTCCCTCTGCGAACCTCCCGTTTCCGTTGTAAGGGAAGGGTACGGTCGACTAGGGTTGGAGTAACGGTTGGAGTAAGTGCGACGATTATGGTTGCTTCAAATCAATCTCTAGGTTTTTTCTTGCCCGTCTAGTCTTCCCTAAGTGATTACGGGTCCCATTATGGAAATCTAACATCTGCTTGTATAGGCTGATTACACTACTTAGCATGGGCCCTTATAGGGTTCATTCATCTTATAGGATCACCTATGAATATACTGGCCAAAAAGCGATATTAAAAAATTCGGCCGTGAGCAGGTTGACTTTATTGAACCAAGTGGGGCCACGTTTGGCGTCCCTACCATGGCTTCCACAAGTACGCCTATACAGGACCATTTCCCAATTTTGGACGCCCGTCTAGATTTTTTCTCGGTATGTTAAAAAAAATGGTGTAGAAAACTGGTTAACGCAACTCAGGGATTATTAACTTCATAGTAAACCGCGAAGCAC
Source organism: Pimpla rufipes (assembly GCA_963932165.1). Taxonomy (NCBI): domain Eukaryota; kingdom Metazoa; phylum Arthropoda; class Insecta; order Hymenoptera; family Ichneumonidae; genus Pimpla; species Pimpla rufipes. The sequence continues at coordinate 772,447 of OZ010630.1, forward strand.
ACAGAGTCCGAGTGCTGGAACCTGTTCGAGTATCTGCAACTTCACTTAAACTGTTCGGAAGAGGCCAAGCGGAAAATGTTTTCCGCTAAGGACCACGCGCAATCATATCTCTATTTTTCATTTTTCTTTTCCGTCCCTCCGTTCGCGATATACCGATAGGAATCGGATTCTCATCGCGGGCGTATATCCGAAAGTAAGCGCGTAGTAGTGCGGCCATCCGCGTTATTACGGTTATGCAAATATCGGCGCTACGCGCAATAACCCGCATCGCTGTGCTTGTTTGTTTTGTAATCGGAGTTCGCAAATAGAGCTTCATCGCCGATGCGGTAACGTGTCTGGGGATGTAGCATGGCGATTCGGGTGCCCGGCTCCCATACGTGTGCGTCCACACACTCCACGGGACGTTAATACTACGTAGGTAGAATCGACTGCGTGTGCGTGTGTGCTTCCTACGTCCGTCAGTGGCCATCGCTTATCTCCATTCCCAATGCATCAGTCGCTATGTGCGAACACTCACGGTTGGAAGACTTCGGCGAACTAACACGAATGTTTTACGATTCGAACGGCCGGACGGTTTTAGTTGCGGATGTTTGTTCATCGGGCGATATTAAATATCATATTGGACGGACGGACCGTCATTCGATCCTCGTATCGAACGTTTTTCAAACATTTCGTTTCGCTGAGCGCACAGTAGTTGAAGGTAAATGTAAAAATTTAACAGTTTTGAAATGCAGGAAAAAATATTACATTTGTCATATTGCAAACTAGTTCACTTGATAACTCTAAGGGTAAAACGCAGTTTTCAATAATAAGAAAGCCCAGGTTTAATTTAACAGTTTTATGGCCGCTGTTAAGGTGAATTAACGTATAATATTGAAACGCGAGTCCCGAATAATCCTATGACTCCCACCGTCAACATTGCGTCGAAGATTCTAAAACACCTTAAAAATCGATCACGGTTGAGTTTCGATTAGCTCCAAGCAAAGCAATACGATTCGGAATGCTCAAAATCGTTTCCTTTAGGAAAACCACACTTGCAGTCGCATCAACTACTTGAATTACATTTTAGAAGCATTTGATTTGAAGAAGGCTCATGCAATAATTGTCGCACCTGAACGTAAACAGTTGAGTGTACATTAATTGTCTCTAAAAAAAACCTGCATGCGCGAAACCGATCGGACATCATCTCAAGTACTGTTAGCTGTTTCATCAAACGTAATCTGTGGGTGGAGCGCGGTTATCGATCGCGTCACAACCTCCGTATACGAGTGAGCGTCTCGGAATTCGCAGAATTTCGTATGCAAACCCTCGACGGCGCATTTCGCCTCACTGATAAATCGACTTTCCATCGATATACAGCCCGAAGCAAAGTGGCCCAGGAACGGACCCTGCCGCGCGCAGTTTCGTCCTCCATCGCCGCTATCGATCATCGTAAAAATAACGAGGGTATTCGCCGCGCCGGATTCTCCGCCGTGGCACGAGCTGCGAGACGCGTCCACGAAGCCCGTCACCCTCGTACCTCCGGTGTAAATAGAAACATCTGCTTTCGAATTCCGGGCGTCTGCGGTCGCGATGTGCCGGAGAAGCACACACACACACACTCTCCAAGGATCCTTCTCTTCGGGGATTCCCTACCCCCGTCTTTGCCCCTCCGGTAATCCCGCAGGATACGTCTCGCTTGTGTTTTTCCCGTCGAAACTGCTTTGCGATCTAACATCCAGAAATATAACAAGTCAATCTCGCGCTATGTGCGGAGAAAAGCCCTCCACTCCCTCACTCGAGATCTGCGAGGCCAACTTAATCCTGGGAACTTAGTATCCTCTGATTAGAAACGGTGATATCCACAAATTCGTGTAGATCTCATGAGCTTGTGGGACCTTCGCTCAGTTCGTGGCAGGAATGTCATAATCGAACGATCCTTATTCTTATCATCAATGTTAGGTATAAACGATTGTGTTTCGCCGGGGAGAATGTGATACAAAAGGGATTACAAGGATTAGCCGAAAGTTTCACTTTTTGGGTCTTCCCTGTCCGTTTGTGTGTGAGCGCTCCCTTGCAAAGACTCGGGTGTCCTATTATCGCAGGCGCGTTGAGCTTTCAACGCCAGGAGCTCGTATCATCAGCTCAATCGGGTGTTACCACCGCCAAAGTTCTATTCCGTAGGATCGCCAGTGCGCTTCTCCTGTATTAGGGTTGGTCAGCCCAGATCGCACTTGCCTCCCAGCTCACGAAGTCGCGACGGTACTTAAAGCTCCGGATGGAAAGTTCCTGTGTACGGGGTAGCTAGGTGGTCTGTTAGCTTTCGTGGCCCGCACTGGAGGCGACGGCGTAACGAAGTCGCAGTCCCCCACGTAGCCCCCGTGTCCATTGGCGATCTTAGAAACGCCATTACAGTCCTGAAACTCTTCGTATATGCTGCCTCGGCCTCACCAACTATTATATCCACGTGAGGCACTTTCGCGGCCATTACCGCGCAATGGCCAGGAGAAACGCAGCGATGTCTCGTTGTCCGCACGGGGACCAAAAGCGCACTGGAAATAACGGCAAATGGCACTTGTACACGGCGACGATTATTAACCCTGTAAACTCCACTGTGGATGTCTTAGTTTTCCAAGTAATTCCAACCTTGCTTCGTTCTGCGCTGGTCTGGAATTTCTTGCTTCACTCACCGTGTGTCCCGACTCGATGCTTGTCGCATGACGAGTCTATTTTTCAAGCGCATGGTTGGGAAATGTCCTGTCACGGTTACCGCTCGGTTGCGAGAGCTGCTCATGGCGGTGTTGGTGGCGGTGAACCGGTGGGCTCGAGGTTGCACTTCCCGGCCAACCCGTTACGGCTGTTCCGGTGGCTCGAGCCAGTAATACTTACGTGTACTCCAGCACGAGACCGTCATGACTCCCCCGAGGGTCGTGGAATGGGTTTCGCGGGCCAGCAGAAGCAACGGCAGAAGCCAGAACCCAGAATGGCCAGGCGCTCGTAACGCTTCCAGGAAGATCGTACTTCCTGCGGACCAGGTTGACTTCACCGAGCGAGGCTGCAACTATACCGGGTGGAGCGCAAAACTTATTCGGATAGCTGTCGAAGTGTAAGGAAGGTCGGTCGGCGAGGAGCAGGAGAACGACATGGAAGACACGGGCAAGATAGTCCAGCTAAGAGAGAACCATGGCTGGATGCTTGCGCTCGCACACAGCCAAAGTGACGTTATTGCCATATAAATTGAGATATAGAGTGGTCGCGCCACGGGGATGGTGACGAAGAAGGTTGAAGGATCAGCCGTAGCTGTTAGTCTTGATTATCCGTGACTGTCGTACGTACCCAGCGCGGCGGCGGCGTCGCCTACGTCTACCGCGGGAACGCGCAGGCTAGAAACCTCTGGCGAATAGCGAGTAAGTGAGCAAGCTAGACGACCTGGGCTGTGCTCAGACCATCGCAACGCCGCGGGCAAGACGCATGGCTCCCCGTGGCTCTTGTATTACGGGCACATGCTATTAATGCATACAAAGCTCCGTCTTCATTAGACTATCTGGAATGGCCAACGGCGGTTGACCCAGCTGCTTGCCATTCGCGCGGCCCACGCGCGTCTCGAACCTTCCAGTCTTAATGAAGCTGAAAAACAAAATTAACGACTGGTCTTATGTCGATAGCTCTTACGCGTTGATGTCTCGATTGGAGGGTTACCGAATCCCGCGTTTCAAGGGGAGACCGTTCAGGACTGGAACTTTATTGAAATCCGTTTATCACAGAGACTATTTAAGTGGTTTGTCTTCTTTGCATCCTGTTGAATCCAGTTTGCGGCTCCCGGGTTACAGACATACGCTATTAATGCATACGAAGATCCATCTTCATTGTTGCACGGTCTGATGCGAATGACGAAGCGTTTACATCATCATGAACCTGAAAAACGAAATTGACGACTACGGTTATATCAATGATATCAATTGTGCAGCGCTACTACGTAGAGCTGCATTGAAATCCGCACAATCCCTGCCCTACGCCGTGTAAAATTACCTCTGTCTTAAATCGCAGAGACTATATTGCGAGTATTTAGTCTCCTTTGCGCCCTCGCTGAGCCCGGTTTGCCTCTGGCCTCGGAGTATACGGAGAAAATGGGCGGTACGGGAGGCGGAGGTGGGAGCGGGGCCTCAAACGGTGAACAGGTTACTGGAGGAGAGGTCGGACCGCCTTTATATAAACTCCGGAGACAAATGGCGCTGAGCCGCGCCTCGGCGAAGGACCTCGACGCTCCCGGAACAGCAGGTGTATCGCGCGAAATATACTACGAGCGAATGGCTGGCCTCCGGTAATTAAAATGTCTCCTTTAGGAAACTTAACTCCTTTCCCGCGCTTACCGGCACCCTTCGACATGGTCTAACAATTCCTTCATACATACTGCCTCGCTACGTTGTGCCGTTTTCAGAGGGCACCCGAAACCGTCCCCTCTGCTCCGGGCTAAGATCCCGAAGCCGCGCGCAAAGTATGATACATCGCCCAAAGGAGCCCGTAGCGCAGATTTGTTTGCATTTCGAATCGAAGCTCCTTAGTCCCCTTGCAGATGTGACAAATGTTTGCCAACTCACCCGTGGCGTTGCAGTCGCCTGCGTGGCTCACGATGCCCGTGAAATCCTGCACTTTTGCCGCAGACGACAAACACAAGTGCAACTGGGCGACATTTCAACCGGTTCGGGGAGACAACGACTCGCGCAATTACTATGCGCCGCTCGTGGAAGAACTTTTGGCGAATCAGAGCGTTGGCCGCAGGAAGGGAGTTGTTTGCAAGGACTTGGCGAGCCTCGGTATAAAACCAAGAGCGCTATAATATTTTTGGCAGCATTCCTAGGCAGCATCTCCATTCGTATACTCGACCGACCAATGAATTTCTCCGGGCGACCGGAGCGTGTATATAGATGCCGAGTTATATTTTTCGGCGGGGGCACCGAATCTCCGGGGATTAGACTCGGGGTATATAGACATACCATATCCGGGCGCTGCGCTGGGTAGATCACGCTGGCCGGATATCTTGGCCACTCCGAGTGGGGAAGCGGCGGTGTGGGAGGGAAACGCGGGCGGGAAAGAAACGGCTGCGGGTGGAGAAATGAGAAAGTCTCTCGGCGCACTCCCGGAAATCGATCACGACTTTCAGTAGTTAATTAAACTCCAAGTTATTAAATTCGCAAAAACCGGCAAGATATCGCGCCACCACTATCGTCCGAAGCTTTCTTCGGCCACGTCCACTCCTCGCCGCGCTGTTCTTCTCGGTACTTCGACGATGGAAGCTCGCTCCGCGCGCCTCGTCCCTGGCGGCTTCAGTCTATCACTTCCAGCGATTCGCCGACCACCCTCGACTCGCCTCCCTTCCACCGCCGCCGAGTTTGGTCCACCAGATAACTCCGCTCTTGTTGCTGACTCGTTATAACGCTTTCGGGATTATTCTTGCTTCGGAATTTCATCGATCCTCTCGGCATGATCCGTCCTCCCGGGTTTCCCGGAGTGCAATCATTTTCGCGCGCCGCCTCGATGGATTGGTCGCCTCCATTCTATTCCTATCGCTTCTGTTTTTTCCTCCTTTTTTCAGGGCGATACGCGAGAGTGGAATTACTCGATACAACGTGAGCTGGAAATCGTTGGATCACAAAAGCGTCCCTTATCGTCGCACTTTATAGCAGCGCAGCGAGACGATGGAATTGAAAGACGAAAAAAAAAATTACCGTCCTCCCCGGTCATCTCGTCCAAGGATAAAAGCTCGTCTATGTGTCGCTCTTTCACGCTTTTCTCTCACTTACTTACGAATTTCGGGGCCTAAATGGCGACCTCTTAAATCGAAAATACCATTGGCTCCTGTCGATGTTGGTACCTTTCGTGAAACACAAGTATGACCTTTCATGAAAAACAAGAGCAAGTAAAAAAGGACGGGTAGGCGTTTTATTCGCTGTCTGCAGCGGAGTCTCATTTCATTTCAGTCTTCGCTTTTGCCTGACTCGCGGTTTTCCGAACCCGCTACGACGGATTCAATTAACAAGAGAATTTACGACCCTGACACCTTGATGCGACAGTAGTAAGGCTAACGAAGGGCCAATCGGAATTCCTCGTAGCATATGCTATAGACACGCGTCATATGCGAACGCCTCAGGGCAATCAGCTACTTTCTGCTAATTAATTTCGCAGAAAACAGTCTTAACAAAATCTGCAGATAAACGTATTATAAGGTAAACGGCCCAGTTTGTGACACCTTCAGAGCAGCAATGTCATTTTTCAGTTATTTACAGATGAGCGATATTGTCAAACTAAAAAAAGGTTTTCTATACGTGCATTAAAGCCTTCTGAAATAGATTCGACTATTCTATAAAGGCACAATGTTGAAAATATTAATAAAAATATTGTTTAAATATGGCTTGTCTATTACCGGGGTTCCTGACCCTGCAGAACCACTCATGTCGTACATTGTGACCCTCATGTCGTACATTGTGTCACAATCCCGCGTGTACCGGGATTATGATACTAACACCGTAGGTCCTGACCCCCTAACACTCGTGAATTGTCAATTGGCACGGGTCAAATTATTTTTTGCACGTGAATTTAGGTGTCAAGGTGTAAATAATAAGCGAGATTTAATTACTTTCAACGTAGTGTATATCAATCAATTCTAACCTAATTTTTTGCAACAACAAATTGAGAGGGTCAGCAACCGTGTCCTAAACCTCAATTATATCAGAGTTACTGACTCTGCGAGTTTACGGGAAAAACTAACTAATAGCTACAGTATTTTATTTCTTGTCAATAAAGCTAATGATTCTGATGATTTTCATACCACTTTTATATTGTGTTATACTTAATTGAGGCACGAAATGACCGATTACGCGGCCGACGCCGCTATTGAGCTGTGCCTAGACACGACGGTTCGAACTCACTGAGACGCACGACCACTACTTTCACCGGTGAAATGTATTGCTATATAACTAATAAAAAAAATTGTTTACTGCAGGAAAAATCTATTTAAAAAACTGTTCTATTTGGTGATAAACAGGTTAAAATTCGGTGTAAATTCAATTTATGTCAGTGAAAAATAGCTATTAGGGGTCACAAACCGAGGTAGGGTCACAAACAAAGCCGTTTACCTTACCGCGTCCTCGACGTCTTGGGTCACAATAAGGAGAAAGATTTTCCACCCATTACACTAATTAATACCTGTTATTTTGCGGAAGATCGTGGACATTTTTTATTGTATTAGTTATTCGCCTAGACGGCAGGGCGTTTTATATTCCGGCGAAGTATAAATGCGCGCAAAAACGAACAATGTGAGGCTCGAGGAACGGGTGAGAGAAGATGTCACTTTTATCACAGAGAGAGAGAGAGAGAGAGACAGAGAGTCCTGCCCCTCACCTTCAGTGCAGGTGCCGTTCCCTTTTTCCGCGACACCGTTTCAAAGGAAACAAAGGAGGCCGCGCGCGCGAGCGAGCGAGAGCCGTCTGCCTCGTCGTCTTATTTTCTTTATTTTTCGTCGCCTGCCCTTTATGATTGCGAATCTCGTATACTTTACACCGCACCTCGTAAACTCGGAGCTCTTCTCTCTATCTCTCCTCACGTACCTCCTACCCGTGGCTTAATAATAGATTTCAGGAGACGCGTCGACGCGGCGAAGGTACGGCTGAAACGTTTTTACTCTCATGCGCGCCTCGAAAATAGGTACGTACGTCCGCTGACGGTGTAGGACGGCGCAAGGCGTCGTGTGCCATGGAACGCGGCGTTATAACAGCGCGAAGAGGTTCCGCGTCGGCTTCGCTCACTGAGCAGAAGCAACTATGTTTCAGGAGCGGCTCCTTTGAGAGCGTGTTCAGCAACCCGCCAGAAGCGCCGAGCCCGTTTCTTCGCTGAATTTATTTTGCATGTGCAACGTATACGAATATATACCTACGTACGATGCTGGAGCCAGGGCCAAGCTATGGCGAGATCAGCGTCGCTTCGCCAGGCGTTTGAGAGCGAGAGAGAGAGAGAGAGAGAGAGAGAGAGAGGGAGACGAACACTCACACACACAAGGAGAGAGAAATATGCTCTGACTCTGTTGGTGTATGCCCCGCCGGGCCGCCGCTGCACCTAGGTGACTGCGCTCCGGGGCTCCCCCCTAGTAGAAGGGTTTAAAACCCGTAGTGAGGCGAGGCTAGGATCGCTCGAAGCACAGACTCCGAGATCGTGTAGGTCACACACGTACACGCGAGTGAGCCTCGGTAAATGCATGCATTCGCGGGTAGATGCTGGAGGGGTTGGGATGGGGGCGGCGAAAGGGAGAGCGGGAGGGAAGGGGAGGGAGCGTGTGCCGGTAGATAAACCGCTGAGTCAAGCTGTTTGACTTGCACATTTCTGGCACAGGAGTACGCGCCGCGCGCTACCGCCGGCCCCCCCCCCCCCCCTACCAGCCCGTTCGCCCTCTCGCACACCGAGAAGGTTATAAACGGGCGCTTAAAGCTCCCTTGAAATTGGACTGCGGGGAATGAGCGCTTTTCCGGTTGGCCTCTAGCCTCCGACCACTTCGTCCGTTCAGCCCTTCCCTCCCTTTTTCTCTTTCTCCCTCGGCGAGGCACACAACCGAACCCATACCGACTCTCTTCCGACTCCTATCGCGTCGGATCTTCGCTCGCTTCTTCCTCGCACTCGGCGGGCCCACACATCCGCGCGCCACTTTTCCGTTGTGCGAATTCCGCTGTCTTGGAGTCTCGAATATTCGCTAAAGAACAGATAAAAGCGGGCGCCAATTTTCCTCCGACCAATTTGGTGTACTGATGCTTGTGGAGCCTGACGTATCTTACGTGGGTACGTTTTGGTTTCCGTGTATGCAGTGTCTGATTCCCGCGGGTGTTACGTTTGTATACTTATTATTGTTTGACATTCCTGTTCTTTTTTGTCTGCGACGAAATTACGCTGCGGTTTGGGGAAGCATTTTTAACGCGCTTAACGCCATTGAACGGGTTTGCCGAGGCACCTTGAATGCCGAGTGGCTCGTCGAGCTTTCGTGCTTCGTTTAAACGTCGAGTCTTGTATACGTTTCAGTCTCGCCGTTTGTGCGTCTGAGCTTCGAAAGCGACTCGTCGATTTCAAGCCGCGGTGTATAACCGCCGAGGGAAAGCTCCCGATGCCAGTCTGTCGCGTTGTTCGCGAAGTTTACGAAACGCTCTTGCCTACTCGTTACTGTGGAATTCACGGGCATTGTCGTAGGGAGCAGCGAGTAGCAGTGGAGGAGAGGCTTTGCAAGAGCAGCGCATCGAAACTGTTCGGAAAGAGGGTTGAGGGTGGCTTCGAGGACTTCCAGTCCCTTCCATCCTCGGTCGATTATTCGTTGTCTCTCTTGCTCGCTCGGTCTTTCGCGTTGCCATCATAACGGAATCAACGCACCAGGGAGTTTCGAAGAGGCCCTGGGAAGCGGCAAGATTGGACTCCGGAGTACGGAGGAGAGAGACGTCGATGCGGCGCAACTCCGAAAGCTCGAGAGAGGCTACATTTGCCGACGAGGGGTTGGACTCCAGGAAGCTCCACGGATGCCGAAATAATAGGACAGAAAAGTGCTGTTCAACATATACAAACAGAATGGTTAAAAAACCAACTGTTTTTACGAAAGCTCTGTCCAGTTAGCACGAATTAAGTCGATAAATTTGTGACACTATCCACCGGTACAGATATACGGTGCCAAACGCTACTGGTGTGGACTTTTTCCTAGTGCTACTTATTATAGTGTTAATAGTAAAACTCTTTACGGTGTAAAATTAATACCAGCCGATTCGTTAAATTTATTCCTGTGTAAAGTGACGATACATTCTAAGACTTTTCGCTGAACACCCCTCGTTGTCACCGTCTTTGATGTGAATTTACAAAGACACCGTCGTGGTTTTGATTTTAACACCAAATTTTGTTTAGTGTAGAATTGTCATCTAAAAAGTATGATGGCTATCAATTATTAGTCTATGCGGTTGCTTTGCAGTTGCAGTAACTGTTACATGATTATTTGTTTCTGGCCACTATAAAATGGTGGTACCGTAAAAATAATAGTCATGACTATAAAATTAGTCACATGGTATATTTTCAAGGGCACCTTGTAGTTACCAGGGCGGCTACGATTTTTTAAATGTGACAACTGGACATCAGTGTATGGTAACGTAGCACACAATCGTACGCGATCTGCGGCCAGCAAGGCAGGCCATCCGCCGGTACCGTTCAGCACCGTCGCAACAACCATGCGTACGGCTCTGAATTTCTGCTCTTCCATTCGTAATTTGCCATATCTAAATATTGACTGGTGGATTTAACGGCAACAGCAGATATATAGGGTGCTCCGATTAATAATGCCCATTAGCTCGATAACGATAATGGACGTAATGGACGGATGGATACTTGATGAGAACGAGCGGGCGGCCGCGTGCATTTTCCGGGGGTTTACGCGGACGCATCCCACGCAGCTCACCGGAGCCAAGTGTTCTTAAGCTAGGATTTTCATTCTACATCCCGGGATACAGCCTATCTCCCAACATCAAAGTTTCTCCCGTGTTTAACGTCCTTATACATTTTAATCATACGCAATACCAAAGCCGGGTGTTAGCTCTCGCTCTTCTTGGTAATTTCTGTGGGAGAGTATTAAACGTTACCGCGAAGCCTGTACACGTGGATTTCCGTCCGCAAAAGTGGCGTACAGAAACGGGCGCAATGTGTACTACACGGTTGAGACCGGTAGGATGTTTACGGTTGACATTCCGCGGGTAACCTCGAAAATATCGCAAGCTCGACAAGTTTAAAACCCCATGAATATTCCTCCGGGAGCTTACAAAGATTTTTCTCTCTGCTTTGCATGCGGGACCTCGTTAAAATCCCGCAAGAGAGGCTAATCATCAGGGACGGGTTGGCGGGTATACAGAGCTCGCCGGTAAAATAAAATATATTACTCCTACTTTTTCGTGCCATAAAATCCTCTCTATTCTCAGTTGAAGCCTCTCGCGTTTTGAGTGACTACGCGGTTGACCAGAGGTTTCACGCTGCTTGACCACTGATTTTATGTTTTTGCGCGTTAATCTTCTCGACGCTTTTGCTTCCCCTGTCGGCCAGCCGTGCGCGCATGCGCTAAGCCGAAAAGAAGCTTTCGCTAAGTACATACTATAGTCATTGCGACGTGTTTCAAGCTTTTCTCATAAATCGACATTCTATGCAAGAGTGTCTGTGGCCTTTGCTTTTGTACTGGACAACATACATTCCCTCGACTTAATCGCACTACGCAATCTAGACGTTTGTTTTGTATCTACGGGAAAGCCAGAATAATCGAACAAAAAAATCTTCAGTTTCTAGTAGTCAGTATACCGTAAATTCGAAATATTAAACCAATCTATGTCCCTGGAATTCTTCATTAGCTTGCAGAATGGCTTGCTCGAAAATATTTGCCTTGTTTCTCATATACTTACATTCTACGTAGTAGATGTCTCACTTAATCGTACCTCAAGTTGAATATTTTGAGCATTAAATAGCACCTTCATCGAACTTTGTTGGAACATGTTCGTGAAATATTATCGTCGTACTTGTCCACTGGTGAAGACTCGACTTCGAGGCTACGTAGGCGGTATTTCAGCCTCGCTAATCGATAATATGTCACCCCTTTAATCTATTCTCGTCTCGGTGCGGAGAGACGCGCAGGAGGTGCACATCCAGAGGTCTCTCGTCGCTTTCCACATGCCCCCCGCTTCTGGAAAGTAATCTGTTGTTTGTCAGCGATTTTTTGCAGTCGACGCGAAGTTCAAGCTTTTGCCCTCATTTGCGTCCCGTATGCTCGCAAACTTTTCTATACTTTTTATTCCCCTTTTCCTCCTACCTTTTTTCCATACCCCCTGGGATTTTTTACCAAATCAAACGACGCGGGCCGACGCGCGATTCGAATAGAACGGCTGGCTTTTTGCTTTTTCTTTGAAGTTTTCATGCGGGGAGTTTCCACGTCGGTACAAGGAGACGCGGCCAAGTGAGAACCGCCAAGCCTATACCGGGGCTATGCGAGGTACAAGGGGCGCACACTCCCGTCGCTTTCTTACTTTGTAGCGCACACACAAAGGAGCTCTGCACTCCTAGATATCGACAGACCGTTTTGCTTTTTTCCGCATCCGCTAGACTTTGCCACGTATCGCCAACCGTGCTCGGGTCTTACGCGCAGCCGGAGGAACAACGTTCCCGCATTGCCAGGCAGGCAGGCCAGGCTCGGGACTTACACACTCATGGCGAGAGAACCCCCTTTCGCATCCGCCAGCCGCTTATGTTCCTCGAATACGCGATAAGTGTCGTTACCGCACTCGGCGAAGGAATTTCCGCATTTCGTCGGGAGACCCTTGCTGCACAAAGTTCGCGACCGATGCATTGCGATGGTGAGCCCGTGAGGAAAACGCTCGCGCGACAACGAGAAGGGTACATTCCTCGGTACCTGTTGCGGACTCCCAAGCCCAACCGAGCGGCAAGCGAAATGGGTCTGCGGTGTTTGCGAGCCAAAAGAGACCGTGGTATCCTTTGTGGGAGGAAAAAATACGACGTATTCCGCCGCTTGCTGCGTGCACTGTGCTAACTTGATTAGAAAGAGGGAAAAGTTTCGTGGGCTCCGGCTCTATACACGAGGAAGAAAGTGAGGGCGGGAGGTTGCGACGTGGCTTTTGCCTTCGGAGGCAGCGGTATTTTTCAGTGGGTTTCCGTTGCGCGGCTCGAAGCCAGGGCAAAATGGTCGGGCGGAATAAACGAACGCTCGCTGGTCGTGTAGTTTGAAGAAGGACGTACGAGCGATATGTCTCAATTTGCCTTGTATCAACCTGCTGGCTCGTGACCCGCGATAGAGCGCCCGGTGGCGGCGGCTTTCGCGCCAGTAGCAACAACAAGTCAGCTCAGCGAGCATGATTGAATGTTGCCATGTCGGGGGGGGGGGGGGGGGCGAAGTGAAATTTCGCGGCGTAAATCAGTCGTGGCGGGAGTGATTTATTTATTTGTTAATACCGTTGGCATAAGCCGCGCGCGCAAACGTGTTCGCCGCAAACTTGAAATTACGCAACCACCACCGCGTCCGCCGCGGGGTTGCGGCGCACGCTGCGGAAAAATCGATCGCCCCGTTGCTTCGCCTCTCCCGTTCCATCTTGGCGAGCGCGGGCTCACGAATAATCACCACTCACTCGTTTTGAGCTCTCAGGAAATTGGACCGCGAGGAGGAAGAAATGAGTTCTTCCACTCCGCCTGCGACGATTGTTGAGTCCGCAAATCGTCCGGCGAAATTCACTCTGTGGTGGGGTGTGTATCTCTGGTCCATCGCGGAGACTTCGCTTCCCGGCAATCTTCATCCGGGCCACGCCGAGTAAACTTCGGCATAAAGCAAGAGCTCTCGGTATTACCGAGGCGAGTGCGGAAGGTCCGCGCATTTCGACACAGCTTTGCCGGTGGATTCGTAGTTTCGTGCGGCTCTATCCGCCACGTCTCCGCAGCTGCCATATGTCCACACTTGCTTACTTTGGCCGCCTCCCTTACTATATAGCGGCTGCCTCCCACTTTTTCATACAACTCGCGATACCATCGGGCGAGTTTTCCCTCTTCTCTTGAAGCGAGTTGTCGAGGCGCTGCTGCGGCTGTTGGCCGTTAGCCGTTTCACGCCCACCTTCTTACAGCATCTTCCCTCCAGTGTGGGACACACACGCTACTCCCAGTACCCCGGGCTACACACCATCTCGTACAGACTCGTCTAGTGCCAGCAGTCAGCCAGGATCCAGCAGGCTACTTCTACTTACCCATACTCCAACGTCGGTTCGGGCTCTCGTCAAGTCGAGGGTAACGCTTCTGCTTCCAACGTGTAATGCTCTTCGGACGCCAGCGACGTTCCGTGTGCTCCTTGAGGCTCATCCCCCGCGTGCCGCAACACGACGACCCTTCCACTCCAGACAAGCAGACGGACGCAGTCGCTCTGGGCGGCAGTTATCCAGTTGCCGAACCATCGCCATCGGGCCCTCGCTAATTGGCGTAGGAGAACCCTCATCCAGCCACGTTCCATATCTTGCACCCTTGGGTGGATGTATCATTTGTGGTCACCGTACATACTGGCTCTGCTCATGTTTATCTAGGACTCCAGTTATTCTCGGCTTTATTCAACTCTCGTGCACATTGCCTGAAGTTTGAGCACGTCATGGCATTGCCCTCGTTACTGTTTGTTTATTGTTTTTATTTTCGTAGCACGAGACAAATCAAGGCCTTCTGTTTTTGTCACGCGCTGATGTAGGCGAAACATTCGTGAAGTCGCTCGACTGACGATATTCATTGTGCGAATAAGTTTCATTCAAGATCTCTCACAGAATTTTCAACATTTCTTCTTGAGAAGTGCAACGACGAAGACCTCCTGTTCTACATCAACCATTTGTTTGTTCAAAACTATCATGACAATGTAGTTTTAACTAACCCACTTAATTAGCTGCACGGTATTGTTATTGTCATTAACAGGATTCAGGATTGACTCTCGAACGCTCCAACCTAGGATGCACGTTTCAATCCCTTAAAGTACGAGACGGAGATGTCCTTTTCTCGACAAACATTCTATTGTCTCTGACGGCAGACTGAAGAAGGAGAGATCTTTCCGAATCCAACTGCAACGCGAGGCACCTAATTTCCGCGGAGCTCTCGTCCCGATCTGCCTCATCTTTTCACGACTCCGCCGTCGTTTCCTCATTCTCTTCCGCTTCTTCATTGTGTCGCCCGCTCGTCGGTTTTTTATTCCATTAAGCCGAGGATACTGTGCGCTTTGACATGCCGCGCGACGTACGCAGCTCGCCTGCAGGAGGCACGTGCGGCCCGTGTTTCCTCGTTGTTTTGGTTTTTAGACGGCGACACATCAAAGGAAACTACGAGACATTGTGCGCTCCGAATGCCGCGATTGTCCTACGTGAGCGTCCGCGTTGACTCACGACGACAGCCTCGACGACGATGGCAAAAGCAGTCGTGTCTCTTTCTGCTTCTCGGAGACGAAGCCTGCGGAAACCCCGGGTCCGTGAGAGGAGAGGGTGAGACGCGGTGGAGTACCGTCCGCATTGTCTAGGTTCGAAAGGTTGAAACGAATAAAAGGTACGTCGTAATTCTATGGAAGAGGAGAGCGGAGTTCTGTCTCACCAAAGGAATTAGCTAATTGACGAGACCTCTTGCAAGAGGAAAAACTAACCGGAGCTGGGAGGGCTTGAAGAAGGCTGCCTGCCGGTCGCTCGTACGAGGGAAACGTGCACGCCGAGACCCGGCTACGAACACTGCAGAAGGCTATTGGATGGGAGTGTGCGGGAAAGAAGAGCACTGCACGGAAAATAAGAGAGAACTGACCGAAATTCAATTCGCTCCGATATCCACTCTTCCTCGCGTCTCTACTTCGATTCCTCTTTAGTATTGCGCCGTCTTTCCGCCAACGTGGTGTTCTTTGCGAGACTCATTTCTTTTTCCCGCACTACGCAACAAGCATGTGCTACGTCCTAGCCGAAACTTCACCCATAAAATCATTTTTTTTCGTTTTTCGTCATGAATTCTTGAGATTAAGAGAAAAAGAGGAAATCTGTAATATCTGCATTTAGACAAAATCGATTCCCTCCGAAAAATTATGAAGAGATCAGCTTGATCCGGCCCATTTTTCAGTCATTACTTGAAAGACCGCAAATATTCTCACCTCCTATATTCTGAGTAAAGGAAGGCCTTATGTCCTCCCTACGACCAGCGTACAGGGACCTTAGAGCCGAAGTGCTCCACAAGCGTGTAAAATTATCGGATTAAATGCGGCTACACTTCGGTAACACTTGGATTAAATGGAGCTACATTTCAGTCATACTCGGATTAAATTCAGCTACTCCATAGTCGTATCACAATTCTCCCGTCGATGTCCATCGACGGCACCGCAATTTCCAAATCAGCGTGCGCGGTTTGCTCGAAGACGGCAGGCTGATGTACAACAAGCGCGTTCTTGGTGACGGGCATCGAGGGTCACAGTCACCTCGGTGAGCGTGACCAGCGGGAGGGCTCGTGGGATAACGACCGCAAGGCGGGTTAGGCCGAACGACAGCGGGTGTGCACTGAAGAGGAGCAATCAAGATCAGGTCCCGCGGCACTCAACGCCGGATAGCCGGGTCACGCGCGTTTCCGAAACACGAACATGATGGTCCGCAGCAACCTCCTTTGGCTAATTTAATTATCCAATTGGCGAGGGCCCCGAAGCACCCCTGACGACAGCTCGTTGACCCCGTACGCCGCTAGTTTTTCCACGCGACCAGAATGAGACGAGTTGTGCCGTTGCTGGATACACACTCGTTTCGATTTTGACACACGCGTGTACATGAACGCCGGATGGGAGGGAGTCGCAGCGGAGGTTCAGCACGTATTTTCGACACTGCGCGCAAACTCTCGTCATGGAAAAGTGTGTCGTGAGCGAGGCATCGTACGCCCTGCTGCTCTGCTAGGGATGGAGTCGTAGGGAGGGAGAGAGGGAGGGAGAGCGTAGCGGCGGAAGGGTCGTTGAGAGACAGAGCGAGTGCGAGCCGGCCACGGGTAGGCGTCCAGTAACGAGAAGCCCGATGTTCATTTAGCGTGTTTGTTCTTCCTCCGGGTCCCACGGGCAAGAGAACATCGGTGTTGTGACTTGATTATACGCCATTCAGAACCGTGTCTCTTGCACAAACCACCGGGGCGGCGAGGTCACACAGGAGCAAATGCGACGGTGGCGGCGGCGGCGGCGGCGGCGACCAGCTAGACAGCCGTCGAGTGACCGAGCGACGCGGGACGCCAACTGGATCTCCCTCGCGTTCGCTTTCTCCCTCTGTCTCTTGTGGGGGATGATGTGGCTCGGGCGTGAATTATTCAAGATGCTCGTAGCCGGTAACGCGCCCAGCCCCGAGGAGCTCCCAGCACTTTCTCCGCGACATTCTCCCCCTCGCTCGCGGATAATACTCGGGAGCCCGGAACGCGCAATCCCGATAAGGATCCCGGACCACCGCCGTGCGGAGGATCTTTGGTGCGCTCCTCACCCCCGACGGTGTACCCCAATTTCGGGCGGCGTCCGGCAACTCGAGGATATCGCAAACCAATTCTCCGCATCCATTTTCGCGGCGCGCACCTACTTACCTTGCCCACTGGCAACCTAATGATAAGTATCTCGTTACCGTGGGAGTTATGACGAATTGATACACGACAGCGAGCCGGAGCAGCTAGCATTCGAGGGAAACTATGGGGACCCGCGGGTTTATCCGCACCCTCGGATATCACGTAATAACGATGATAATAGCCATCCTGGAGGGTGTCTTCTCTCGGCAAATGGTTATATCGTATAGTATACTATCCTGTTAACTGCGGGGCTACGGCTCTTGGATATGCCGTGCGCCGGAGAACGCATCCATCGAGTTACTCGATGGAAAATCCGAGAATAACCTTGGTGGAATTATCAGTCATGCACTCCGCGGAAGGATTATTATTTTTTACGCTTTCAGTTCCGCGGTGACGATAACCGATAGATACGTCGTGTTTAAAGTCCGTACATTTTTCCATCGATATCAACTATCGGTCTCAATTTTATACATATGTATTTTTTACGTGTAGCTAATCTTGCAACATTCATGTCTACCACTGTGCTGCTTATGCATCGACCAAAATCCAACGCGTTGGATATGCACAAGCATCAATTGTGTCGAAATATATGGCCCTACCGCAACACTTTTAACAAATTTATGTTCGCAGTGAGTGGATGAAGATCACAAGTGCGCTTTAACGCCCAAATTGCATTAAAGCGTGCAAAGTTGTAGATTTGTAATGTTCCACATGTGGATAGTCCCGCACTGGTCCGTCATAGCGCATCGGCCCATATTCACCGCTTTAACACTAACACTGAACACTAAACACGTGAAAGCTTTATTATTTTGGCCAATCCTATCGCGAGATTGTCGAACGACGGCGCGACTGTTTCGAGAGTGGATTCGTCCTCGGGACACTCGTGGAAAAGAAAGCTCTCCTCGGAAAAGTGTCGCGCTCGAGATTCGAAAGAGTCTCGAGCCTCAAGAGACCCTCGAGTGTCTCGAAGGACAGCGCGTTCACGTTCGCCGGTAGAGGATGAGCGGGCAAAAGGGGCTTCGTCTCAGCGCGGCGCGCAGCTGCTTTTGCCTCAGCATCGTCGTCTGGTTTCCGGGGTTGTCGCAACGGCTTAAAGAAGTCGAAGATGCCTCGCAGCAGTCCGCGAGGAATTTGTCAATGGGTTTTCATTAAGGCCCGATTCATTCCCTATTTTTTTTCTTCTCTTTTTTCAAATTCTTTTTTATGCACTTACTTCACTTTATCCTACTCTGCCTCCGTCCTCACGACGATAAATTATTGGACGGTCGCCCTCGGCACATTTCACCCTCCGCCTCGCGGCCTCCTTTCCAGCTTCCTCACGGACAATTTAGCTCGTCTCTCTCTCTCTCTTTCTCTCTCTCTCTCTCTCTCTCTCTCTCTCTCTCTCTCTCTCTCTCTCTCTCTCTCTCTCTCTCTCTCTCTCTCTCTCTCTCTCTCTCTCTCTCTCGCTCTCTCTCTCGCCTCGTCTCTCCCTCCTTTTATTCACCCTTTTCGTCGCCCATCTACCACCGCCCCTTTTTTTCATCGTTTTATCGGTCCTCTCGCTTTACTCGTCCATCCACTTCTTCTCGATACAAACTTTTAAATAAGACGCTTCTGGCGAATCGACTTCCTTCCTACGGCAACGGCGGGAGATGGGGCGCGTCCCTTTGAGAGATTCAGGCGCCCGGATATGCCGAGCAACCCCTTTCCCTCGGTTTCGTCGTCGTCGTCGTCGTCGTCGTCGTTCCTCCTTCCGAGAATGAACGCGCGGAGGAGGCAGCCAGCTTCTATCGATTATCCGCGTTGCGTGTACTCGACCTCGTTATCGCCCTCCGGATGATTTTCCCGCGAATTCGTTGGCCGCGTCTTCATCTCGACGACGTCTTTGGTTCGTGTCACTTTCGCGAGAGCCGGAGAGACGTGTATACACACAGACACACATGCAGGTGTGTGCTTATATACTATATTTGTATAGCGCGCGACGGGTGAAACGAAGCCGGTAAGAAAGCCGAAACGAGGCCACGGTGGGTGCTTCGCCAAATTCATGAATCGCAAATGAGGACGAAAATTACGTTGATCCCATCGTGCGTTTTCATCATGTACGAGAGCTATAAAGCGAATCCTGAACTTCTTGACACGTTCGAGAACTTCCGTTCTCACTTGGGTCGGGTATTGAAAGACTTCCCGCGGCCGGCGTCTAAAACTTATCTCCCGTTTGTCAGCGTTACTTGATTATAAAAGTCTTGCGAAGATGAGTGCATGAAATATTCGTTTTCAATCGTGTGAATTTCGTAGTACGACCTTTGACCCTTTCGGATTGGGCCTGCAATTTTCTCCTATATTTTATTTCTGACCAAAGGTTTCTGAGAATTTGTTCAGATCAAAGAAGTTTGGCGATCGGTATTTTTGTTTTCGTTAATCGTATTTAATTCCAAAATGATTGGAAAGGTAAGAAGAAACTTGGTGTGCTTTTAAGAGTTACGTCAACCGCATGAGAAATTGCGGGCCCAATCCGAAGGATCAAAATTCGGATCCAGATCGAATCGCTAGGAAATACCTCGAATTACATCAAATTGTGTATTTTACATCGATTCTGATTATGTATTTTGGAACGTCGATTCTCAAATAATGTGTCTTTGTTTATATGTTTACAGGTAAGTTTGGACAATTTCACATCAGCCAGTAGATAGCGGAATTTTCTTCCTGTGCGTTCGGAGCAGCGGCGCAGTCTGCCGGTAAGTTGCCCGGAATAAATAACGGGCCCGCGGTGCTCGAGTTTGAATCCAAACTTTTCAGCGTGAGCTAATTTTTTATCGTACCCGGGCGTTTCCAGGAGAAAATGCTTTCGACCATTTCGCGCAGCGCTAATAGCGTTCAACGTGTGCGTCGGCGTCGACGGTGCCGGCGGAGAGCGAGCGAGAGAATGGCGCGGACTCGCAGTGTCCAACGTCCATAAATGCCGGCAAACGGGCAGTCGTGCGGGGCCGGAAACGAGGGATGGGCCCGCTCGCGCTTTCCCTCTCTTTCGCCTCACTCCGTCGCGTGGATTACGCCCTGCCGGGAAAATATAACGGTGAAACAATTTTATGGTTGTTAGAGGCTGCGAGGACAATAACAGCGGCCGGGAGTGGCCGACGTTGCGCCGTTGCACCGCATCCGCGACCCTATTTTCCGCTTCGTACTGCGCGCGACCAGAGCCCTCGCACTATATCTTTCTCATACCACCCACCGAACCTCACCCCACGGCCCGGCCAACGTCGTTTTGACCGCCAGTATATATACTGTCGTGTAGTGTCGTGTGCGTTCACTCCGCTCGCATGGGATGCCCCCCCCCCCCCTCCCTCCTCCGCCCCTTTAACGCCACTCGAGCCGCTTTTCTGATTGCCTCCGGATTGTGTGCTGCCGAGAGTGTCGAGTGTCCGCGACCAACCTTCTCCTGAACAGAACGACCTACCGCTGGTCTGACGTTTTCAGTTACCATGATAAATACGTCATTATCGTGATGGATAGGTGCACGACCGTGTCCTAAAATATAATGCTCTGGGTCTTACGATAAAGACAAATTGGGCTAAGAGGTGAGAAGTTCTAGAATTCTTCAGGCGGTTACCACGGACTTGCAGTGACACCCCAGCCATGTTAGAACGATTACATGGCCGTATCGTTCCGAACGACTTATAAAAATGCATGGTATTATTTTGACCATATGTGAAAATGGCGGGAAAAAATCAGGAAGAGGTTAATGCGTAAAAAAAAACTTTTTTTCAATCGACTATCACGACGCAACTGCTGTGACGATTTGTCCAATCTTAGTCTGTACTTACAAAGGGAACCAACCCCAAGGCACCGTCAGATGGCAGGCCGGTCGCCTTAACCGCCAACAACTTAGAACTGTAGAAATTTAACTAACAACTATAGAAATTTTGGCTCAAAGCTGCAGTTGAGATCACTGTGATCCCGAATGACTACCCAGGGTTAAGAAAATGTTCAAGAACTATATATGTATAAGGTAAATGTACCAGTAATCGACCGTTCTGTGCTTTGAATATAGATTTTGCTATAGTCAAAGCACATATTGTCGATTACTGGTACACTGTCGATTGCTGGGACATTTACCTTATGGATTATATGGTATCACGTCCCAATAACACTAAACTGTGTCGACATTTGCAAATTAAACACATTGCAAACATTGCTGAAATTAACGCACTTTTTTCAACATAACAATTTTAACAATGATAATTTTAACACACCAAACGTAACACGGTTACCCATCATTCCTAAAATGATCCCGTATTATTTGTGATTAAGTATTTAATCATAAATACCTTACTTTACATTGCTTTACGTTACTTTACTTTACTTTTACTTTATTTTACTTTACTTTACTTTATGTATTTGGTCGTGTACATGTACTTGCCATGAATGTGCTGTGGTATTTGAAAATATCTATAACTGAAACGTTGAGCATCCATAGGATCGAAGATGATTCGGGATCTTCGAGCATTCACGATTCATATTGAAGTTCAGGGGATTAAGAGGATGTTGAGCGTAGTAAAATAAGTGCCATTCAGATGTAAGAGAAATACGTAATGCAATGTAATACTAATAGCTGAGAAAGCTAATAAACATCAATCAACCAATGAACCACACCATAAATCTGCAAAAACACATTTTTTATTTTCGATACGCTCTGGTCGTCCCTCAGGGTGAAGTTGAGAGTTTTCAGCGACGATTTTGCCGAGCACGGTGATCCGCAGTTGCCGGGCAAACGCAAAAGTGAAGAAGAAGTAGGCGATATATATCGCGTGCGAGGGAGAGAGGGAGAGTGCAATATACGCGGTAACGGTAGTAGAGTGGAGTATAGCGCGATTTGGTCTGGATCGTCGCATGGCCGGGCGTGCGAGATAAATGCAGCGGCTGAACGAGTACATGGAAATCAACCCGCCACAATGGTCGCGCCGGTATTCGAGGTCGGAATGCGAGGGATGCGAGCTGTTGGTTGGATGCACGGGGTTTGCGGGTTCGAGGAGAGAGAGGCGACGGCGATCGCTCGTAGCCGTCCGGCTCCGCGTGCTCGCTTCACAAGCACCGCGAGCGACTGGCTCACTTGTATTTTTCGAAAGCATTCGGGTTCCGGTATCAATTCCGATATCCATTACGCGTAATGATCGCCGGTATGCATACGTTTGACTCTCGCCGCGCTACACATTTAAATATACAAATTCTCTTGACGGCGGACAAAACGAGGAACGTCGGGTCGGCCGGGCGCGAGCGAGAGAGAGAGAGAGAGAGAGTGAGAAAGGGGGATTCGCTCGTTCTGCGATGGGTTGCGTTTCGCCAACGGGTACATCGGTAATTCAATTTGCATGATTACGCGCACTTATCGGCGTACAGGGCATGTAATCGTTCAGACTCGTCATTCGGGACAAATTGTTGACGGCGCTCGAGGGTGATACGTTTGTTGGAAAATACTGTATTCCGGCTCGCAACGGGACGTTTCTCAAAATTGAAAAAATTTGAGTACCCCGATCGCGTTGGGCAATGTGAACGACTTTATGGTATTTCCGGGGATCGAAGTTATAAAAATCATCTTCTGGTAGTAAAACATTTATCAGCTAACACGTAACAGAGACGTAAAAAACATATATGTCAAATAAATTTGAGAAAATAATGATAATCGACAAAAAGAAATCGCGTTTATTCTCAAATTTAATGTCTATAAAACTCATTTCTTACATTTTCATCGTTTGTTTAAAAAATCTATGTAAATGATTAGAAGATCTGAAGATTGCCTCTTTTGCCATCTTTTTCATTTTGTTTTCAAAGGCTTTATCAGTCCTGTGCAGAAACTACGTAAAACAAAGAAAGGAAAACAACAAAAAATCACTAAAAGCCCGTCTTGAATTTTGAAGCATGCAGCAAAGCATTTTTCAATTCGTATAAACAAAAATTAGCGATCTTTTATTTTTCCCAAAAAGATACACGTAGCCAATACATTTCCCGCCGTGTAATTTATTTTCTCCCGACGACGGTGGACGCGCGCACACCGATACAATGTCGTGCACCGGCATCGTACGCCGTTGGACAACATGTGCACGTCGCTGGTCCACGGTGGCCGCGCATCAGCCCGACAGAATGCATTCTCCGCGGTGCCCGTAACACTTGTGCTATACGTAGGTACGATTTCCACTCGGCTCGGTTCTTCCGCGCTCTCAAAACTCTCGTGACCGTGCGCGCGGCGCGCTGTACGAGCCGGAGCTTTCCCGCAGGGGGTGGCGGCTGGTGCCTTCCTCTCCACGACGTCCAATGTTCCAAGTTCGGCCCCGCGAACACAATGGATCCATCTAGCCGGTCGTACTCAGAGCGCACTCACGCGACCATCCCCGTGCGCCAGGGCGCCAACAGCCTCCCCTTCCCCCACCTCCCTCCCCCTCTACCCACCTGCCGATTCACTCGAGACCCGCAGAGATGTTTGCATTCGCCGTTAGCTGCTGGTGTTGGTAAATGCGACGACGACGATTGTGTGATGTACACGCTGCTGTTGACGCTCTCAGCTCGGCTTCATAGTAGATATAGTAGATATTGGTGTGTGTGTGTGTGAGTGTGTGTGTGTGCATGTATGCGTATGTGTGTGTATGCTCACAGCCGCGGCAGCAGTTCTGCTGCTGCTGCTGCTGCTGCTGTTGCTGCCGCTTCTGCTTCTGGTGGTCTCTCGTTTCTGAAAGCCTCGACGAAAGCGACAAGGAGCGCCAACCCCCGTCGGCGCCGGCTTCGAGTTTATCCTCTTCCACTTGCACTTCAGAGTCCTCGCCGCGTCTTGGGCATCGAGTACCAACACTTCGAGCGATCGTTCACACCCGGTATACCGCGGCGGACCAACGCCCTTTCGTGCATGCGATGTCTGGTAAAACACGCGAGATGTTGCGAGGTATAGATTTAGGCCAGTGGAGAACACACACAGACTGATGAGGACATGTTTTCCAACAATCTCGAAACATTATTCCTATCAAGAGACGCGGTGGCGTTCCAAAGCCGAGGATTAGAAGAACGTTTGTCGGCCTCGCCGTACAACACGATTTCGTGAACGCGGCATTGCCGTCACTCTTGCTTTTTCCGACGGCGGCCAAAAGGCCGTTTTCAAATTGTAACTCGAATTATCGGTGGCAATTTTTTTTTTAATTCCTTTTCTCCTAATATTCCCCAGTGCGTTATCTTTACTTTTTCTGTTGAGTCTAGTCGAACCCGGCGACAACTATTCGCGGCTTTTAAACAGTAGTCAATGATTTAAATAATACACAACACAAAATACACTTTTGAAACACAACACGAAATAATTCGTTTGCCGACGGAATATCTCGTAGCTTATCATCGTGATATCATCATGATACGCTAATTCTGTCGTTTCTTATCATTGCCAGTCATTTCTGGATACCCGAAAAACGTAATTTTTTCCGCGGAGATACTTTTTCCCAACGAAACTCCACCTCGCTGTATTTACTCGTCCGTTGGTACATATTTGTTGCCGCGGAACACGTTACATTGTTAACGTGCACTAATTGTACGTGCGATCCCGGCATTCGCGTGTATCCGCGGGAATATCCGTAAATTGGGAAAATCAATGCGCAGGAACCAGAGCACCAGACTCTATCAGCGTCAGCTTCCGTGGGGTCGGAGTCGTCATCGCGGTGCCTTTTTTCGTTCGCTTCAAGAGACGAGAGCGAGAGCGAGAGAAAGCAGATCCGAAGCCCAGAGCCGCGTGTTCTATAGCCCTTTTCCTGCAGTTTACATCAACGAGCACATGCGGCAGCGGCAGACTACGAATCTAAATTAGCTTTAGCTGAAGCTACGTATCGAGCTCGAGAGGTATGCAAGCCGGCTCTGCTGTGCGGGACGAAGGGACGAGCGGAGGCGAAGGGAGTTTGGTGAGAGGGCTGCTGGTTGGGTACGTTGGTGGTGGATAAGTCTCGCCGTAAATGCTGTCATTATGCTATCTCAATCCGGCAGAAGGGTACCCGCGAGGCTCTCGCGCGCTCTCAATTTCTCTCGCGCCGCAGCTATCCCCGCGTACTCGACATCGCCCGCCTCCCTATTTCCCTGGCAGCCGTCTCACTCTTCATCCTCCGCTTCCGGCAACGACGCCATTACCATGGTTCTGGAATCTCAGGTATTTTTTTTCCCTCCTCAACCCTCGCTACCAACCTGTTTCGCTATGCCAAATTTAATGACCCTTGTTCCGTCGTTCGTTGTCCTTGAATTAGTGCGAATTCGTAGTACTAATTAACTCACTCATTGCACGTACCCTTGGGAGATACTCGCTTAGACCCCATCCGATGCTCATGTAAACAACTAGTTGTGTTAACGTTTATACATTATTTATTTTTTACTCTGTGATGGCCTCTTAAAATCCTGAATTTCTTGACTACAGGGGGGAAAAAGTTTGTTTGCGTCAGCTAAGTATTCAATTTGCTGTGCCTGACTTCCTTTCGATTAGTTGCGACAACTCATGTATTTATTGTCATAACCACGTCTAATGGTAACGGTAATATTTTTCTTATTTTCATACATTTAATGCTTTTTTGCACCAAGAACCGGAATGTGATATTCCAATTTGCAAAGTTTACCAACCGTATACACCCGAGACCCGATAAAACGCTTCCAGATGTTTCCGAATATTTCGGGTTACATTCTCGATTATGAAAATCGCGATCTTTCGGAGCTACGTGACTCGCTTGGGACCACAGCGCGTGCTCCTTTCCTCCATCTCCAGGCGAGCCACCTCGCGCGCTCTTTGTTCCACGCTCGATCGATCGGAAAACTGTTTTCGCAGTTGGGGGTGAGCGCCGCACACTCACTCGCCTCGACAGTGGCATAGCACACCGTTAGGTACGCTGAGCGGGCGCTGCATAATGCATGGTGAGAAACGACAATTTGCCTGTATCGACAGATCCACCTTAACGCGAGGGCAACACCGACCGTATCGATTTCGTTCGGGTTCGATAACCTCGATAATAACGAAGGGATGCACGAAATCATGTTACGGCGTGCGCGTAATGCGGTGTTGAACATACACGGCCCGGTAGGGGACAGGCAGTACGCATTAGACCTGCCCAAAAGAGGAGAATATTTTTGAAATTTTTGTTAATCGAGATTCTTGAAAATTGATGCAAAATCAATGATTTGCCAAAGGCAAATTCTTTACGTCTGTAAAAAATATTTGCACTACCTCTGTAAGCGATTTTTGTGCTATGTTAGTACTCTGTACACATTTTGAAAAAATAAAAGTTGATTGTAAAAATCTTATAATAACTGCAATAGTTGTAAAATAACAGTTATCGAGTCAATTATATGTATGACAATTATGCCTTCAACGAAATGACGGAAGATTACAAAACTATATTACTCGTACCAAGTAGCCCCGGCGTCCCTTGCGTCAATAATTCGCTTCGCGTATATACGCGTAACCAACGATATTTTGGCGTCGTTGGAGAAACGGTGTGTGAGGGCGGTGGTGAGTCCTGAGTCACGGTCCCCGATCGGGTTCTATTATGGCTGGCTGTCTCGCCTCTGCGGAAGGCCGAGGCTCGGCCCGGACTTTAGAGTCCAGCGCGCATTAACAGAGATAGTGCGGCTCTCCACTCAAACGTATAATTGCGGGACGAGGCAATTGAGATGGTCTCGGGGGAGCGTCGTCGTCTCCGCTGCGCCGCGTCCTCGCTGTACGACCATCCCACGTGCGCTCTGTCGCCCTATCCGCGCAGACATTGCACGCTGCTACCACCCTTCTTGGCTGACCTTCCTCGAAAACTCCTGCCCTCCCCCCCTCCCCCCACCCCTGTTGCGATCTCCGTCCTCTCGATAAGATGTCGACTGGCCACGAACGTCACCAGCCCCTAACATCCGGCCGATAACCCGAAACCGCATACGATACCACGACCCTACCAAGTCTACAATACGAAAACCAACCCAGCCAGATTTGGACGTTGCGACAACACACACCGATCGTTCTGACGTTGTTTGTTGTTCCGTTGCGCGCTTAAGGTATCCTATGTTCGAACGTGGCACACTGAAAAATGGTAGTTGGAGACTTTTATAAGTGGGTTCCGATAATCACTCGGAGCAGTCGATATACTGGCAACAACTCAGACAAAGAAACTGCTTTGTTAGGTACACAAAATACTCAGTTGGTTGAAGGAACTACTCAGTTGGTTGAAGGGACTACTCAGTTGATTAAAGGAACCATACAGTTGGTTTAAGGAACTGCTCAGTTTGGTCAACCATTGAGTTTGGCAATGCGTTGGTTGTAATTGCGGATATAATCAGAATTTCCATATGTTTGCAATGGATCGTGAAGTATATTACACGTGATTCCTTTTTAATTAGAAGCATCTTTAAGCAATAATACACTATTTAGTATGGCATCATTAGACCTGGGAAACTGCTAATGAAACGTAACAAGAACGAACCAATTAGGTATGGGTGAAAAGCGATTGGTAAAGAAAATCCTCTGGCTGGTTGCCGGTAATGAGGAAATTCCTTTCACAACTATTGATTCAATCGAAAGAACCTAACCTCAAAAGTGCATAAGACATTCCACGAAATGTTGCGTTTCACATTTCGTGTAGACTTGAAGTTGCATGTTGCAATTGATTCATCCGCTTGGTTTACGTCAGCACCGTACGGTGTGTCGCGGAGGGAGGAAGGAAAGAGCGCGCGATGAGACATCAGACGAGGAAATATGGCGCGGGAGGATAATTGTGCTGGCGGTGGGTTTGCCGCACAGTCGCGGAGACCCCGAGGTCGTTGGTTCAAGTATCAGAGTGTATTCACTCGCGACGGGGTGGAGAGGCAAAGCGAGTAATGCCGCTCTGGCACCACTTCGTCACCTTGATTGCGCATAATGCACGTCTAAGTTACGAATAGAAGGAGGCTGTAACTAATTATGTCCTATTACGCGCTTGATTTCCCCGCGGGGAGAAAAATAGAGGAGATATATCAGATGCGAGTGAGGCAGGCGAGAGGAGACGGGCGGGAGGGGCAAGGGGGCAGGGGGCCTGTAGATTCGGCGAGAGTAATAAGCGCCATTAAGATCCGGCCGCCCTCTTCCGCGAAGAGCCTCCTTTCTGCGATCTCCCGCTCCATGCCGCGGCGCCTCCTTCGCGCAGCCACCACCCTCTCTCCATTTCCCCCTCTCTTACTCCTCCTCTCTCATTCGCATCCAGCGCCAAAGCTTTTCCTCCCCGTAAACGCGTAGTATGCGCTGCATCGTGGATTGCTTATTAATGGGCGCGCTTTAACCAATTAGAATAAATTACACCGCTATTCATTCTGCTGGACGCTGCTGCCACTGGCTGCAGCGCGGCGCGCGCCGCGTTCTTTTCCGCACGCCGGGCTCTTGGCCTCTCTCGTTTTGCCGTCAAAAGCTTGTAATTTGGTGGAATAAAGCACGCACCGTGGCGCGCGGGGTCGAGGGCGAGGCTCTTAATGGCAGGTTCTTGTATTTACGACCTGCCGTAATCAATTGACACGGCAACGTAAAATTTCCGGCTTCCAGAGCCCCGATACCTCGCCACGAATCCACGAGGCTGCATGATCCTCATATAGTCGCTCGTTTACGATTGAAGGCTTGATTGCAATTTCAACCGAGAAACTAGAGGGGCGAACTGCTTATCGGATTTAGCGGCGGTAAGGTACCTAAAGGTGATATAATGATGTTTGTAGTGGTTGTAGTGGTGGTGGTCGCGATAGTAGTAGAAGCGTCTCAGCGACCTGGGATCTCCGGAAGCTATGTGGAAAACTATTTTTTTCCGCGAGCGAAATCACGAATTTCTCACTGGGAGAAATCACGAATATTTATTTCATACACATATCAGATTTTAAGTATCATCAGCCATGTCCCACGGCTACCGTATCTGTTATAATAGTCACTGTCGTGGTTTATTCTCAGTCGTATTCGTGTTTTTATTGCGACACAGTTTACACAGGTAGCTTTGTAATATCTTGTTTGGCAGACTGATTATGCGTAACATGAGCCATCGGCAGTCGAGTCCTTCAGCCTGGTGGTTTCTTATGTTTACGACTCGCAGTAATCAATTGACACACCACCACCGTAAAATGTTCAGCTCCCGAGATCCCTCCCCGCGAATCCATCCACAAGGTTACATAATTCTCATATAGCCTCGTTTACGATTGCAGCTTGATTGCAATTTTGACCGAGAGACCGGAGGGTGAAGCGGGCCCAACTTCTTATCGGATTTAGCGGCGCTGAGGCGGTGGTGGTGGTGGCGGGTAAAGGTAATAGAAGCGGCGGTAGTGGTGGTGGTGGTGGCGCTGGTAGTGCTGGTAGCTAGGAGCCGAGTCTGGGCGGCCTGGGACCTCGGTTTCCTTGGTTAGGTGGAAAGTTAAGGTTGGGGCTTTACTTAGCCGTAATCGGAAGATATTGCCGGAGGCACTGTACCAACGGCACTTTACCCGGCCGCCTCTGCCTTAAGAAAGCACTGGCTGCGCGCTCACGAGAGGCTCTGGTAACGCCACCGCCAGACCGTTATTAAAAGGGCAGGGGCCCTTTATCTCAAAGCTCTCCGAACCCTCGGCTAAGAGTGTTTCTGTGTCAACCTTTGTACTTTTAAGCAGGGATCTACAGCGGCAGTTACACAGTACGTCTCACCGCGGCGACGACGACGACGACGACGACGACGAGGACGGAGTCGCTCGGCAACCCCTCGCCATCACCGACGACCATACTATACACACCGCACACCGGCAACGTTCCCTCGTTCCCCCGACGCACTCCCATAACTATAAAACGATACGTCGCTCCCGTTTCGATCTCGCCTAATGGCGAAACTTTCACCTTTTTTTCGCACGCGCGCTCAACGCCATCAGAAACAAAGCCAAAAGAGCGGGACGTTTTTTTCCACCAACGCCGGATCTGCACTCACTAGGCGCGTTTTTATCGGCGAATGCGCGCCGATCGACACTGCGGATCGAAAATTTTTGTGGAAAAAATGCACTCGTCGCGAGAGCCCGGAGATCCCGGACATCACGGTGGGGCTATCTTCTCTCTCGTTTCTCGCTCGCTCTGTCTCTCCTCGCGCTCTATAGCGCTCTCGACACACTCGTCGGGCGATGCGCGAGTGACAACGTCGATTGATAATAACGCGAGAGCGTCCACGCCTACCCGTCAACGTTGTACTCTCTCCCCGCGATGCCGCGCGATATTACTGAAAAATAATTTACGATCGAGGAAATAAAATCCCACGTTGTACACGCAGGAGTGGCGTTGATGGGTTCGATCGCCGCTCGGAGAACGCTTTCGTGTGTCGGAGTGAGGAAGAGAGAGAGAGAGAGAGAGAGAGAGAGAGAGAGAGAGAGAGAGAGAGAGAGAGAGAGAGAGGAAGAGACTGGAGAGAGGGGGAATGAGAGTATAGAGCCGCTGGCTTGTCTGATGCTTCGATGAGCGCCTGATGCATGCCATTGGGAAGCTTCAGCGAGCATTTCTACACGTGAATTAAAGAGCCGCTCCATAGCCCGAGGCATCGGAAAAAGATTTAGTGATCGTGGTACGTAGTAGTCGTTACGGCGGCTCCAGGTGATCAAGCTTCATCCGAATAAATTCCATCCGAATCACAGTTATTACTGGCTTAATGTAACATCACCGCCGGCATCTCTTATCCTCTTTCGATCGGTACCAATGACGACGGCGAGCGTAAGGGGATTTCGCCGACGAAACCGGGAGAGCGAATATTCTCCAATTGAAATTCTATCTTCATTGACGAGCTTAGGTACAGCAATCTGAAGCAAACCGAACTGAAAGTGGTTACGACTACTCAGATCAGACGTTGAAATCCGGCCGGTCTTGTTCATTTTGGACCGGACGATGCGAGACGAACGACAGCAGGCGACTCTTAGATCTCTCTCCAAGGCAAAACTGGAGTTTCAACGCACATTTTTCTGTCTTTAGTATTTACTTTGTTTTCATACTTACGCAGTGTTGAATATAATCCAAGCCTTTGGTAGGGTGTAAGATGCCTTATTGCTTTTTCGTATCATTAAAGATGCATTCAGTTGCTGAGTGTTTTATCCTAAAGTGCAAGTATTTGTTAATCGATATTCCCAAAGTTTATATCAATTTTAGATTTCTCATTGAAACATCATTTTACGGCTGAAACAATGAGGTTTAACCCTGTGATGCCGGCACATGCTCGCTCGTTCCCTAATTGTTGAGAGATGAGAAAAAAGCTCAATGTTTCGACACTATGAACATCGCCAGTCCAAAAGTCATGCCGTATAGCGCGCGGGCTATGACATGGAACAAAGCCCCGTCGCGACCAGCGTACATTCGACCCCCAACCTCCGCGCCGCCGCTCGTCCCATATTCTCACACTGGAACAGGCGCATATAGAGGCGGCGACAACGCGACCACCCCTCAGCGACTCTCACCCCATTGCTCCTGCTCGGGCGACGCTTTTCGCGCGCTAGCACTGGCACGACACGTGATATCCTATATCAGCGCCCGGTGTTCTTGTCATTGAGGTGGCACATTATTTTCGAGAGACCAGCGGCAGCAGCAACAGCAGCAGCACAGGCTGCACAGTCTCGCGACTATACCATTAGCCAGCGTGTCAACTGCCGCGCGTATCTGCCGCGACGTCCGCATATACATAGACCACACTGACCGGTTTTATTTTTCGCACCGAAATATCCTCGTTTCGTCAAGTTGGCTGTCGCCGGCAGTCGAGAAAAATAGTATCGTTGTTTCTGCGTTTTCTCATTCATAATATTGTGTCACATGCATCGTCTCTATCGGTGTATCCGATATTTTGTGTACGCTAAAACAGCGGTTTGGTTACGTTCGTATCATTCACGCGTTCACGGTAATAAATAATGAACGATTTCCCGGGTTCTCTCGGTTCCATTGGCCGGTCGGTTTTTTCTCGACACTCTGAGGAAGTACAACTCATCGATTAGACTCTCGCGACAACAAGAGACATCAGACCGTCCACCATCCCCCGACGTTCGCGCAGGAGTCTAGGAGACATGACAGTGCTTACCCCTCATGCGCGTAATGAAGCATTCTTTCCGGACTCGAGTTTACTTTGGCCAAAGTTCCCTCTTGCGTTCTGCTTCCATCGTAGCTCTCGCCGCCTTCCAATCTCTCCTCCTAACCCGCCCCCATCCCTGCCCCACCTTGTCTCGTGTGCTAAAGAAACCCAGCCCCCGTATATACTTTGCGGGGGTGAGCTAAACGTGAATTGTGTGTTTACTTTGCGAAACGAGTATTAGGTATACGTGGCGGGGTGCGGGCCCCGCGCCTATATATACCTATACCCAGACTGGCAGTGGGAGATGCCGCCGCCGCCGCCGCCGCCGCCTGCCCCACGTCTGTCGGCTTCGAATACTCAACTGCCATTCACCTCGCGTGTTCTCCACTAACCTACATAATTAATTTAACACCCTCTCGCGCTCGTTTCTGCTGGTTTACCAACTTGGAACACGCGCTCCGGTGGTGGAGCGACACGAAAAAAAATTGAAACCGTCAGAGCAAGATATTTACTTTCATTTCCTTCCGGTTACGACGACGATATACATATACCTACTTGACGATATTCGTACTCGAGCCCAAACGAGGAATGGGATTACTCTTCGTGTTAGTGCGGTTTAACTATTTTAGCATATCCTAGCCGAGTTTCCGCGAGTGTGTACACCGGGTTTCGTCTTCCAGTTCGCGTTATGCCTGCGAGTATTAGGAGAGGAGAACTCCTCGTGGTGGCGCGAACATCAGAAGCAGCATCGCCGCTATAATTCGGTACCTGTGGCACTGCGAAAGTTGCCTTGCGATATCAAATCAACAGAAGTAGCGATGGGTAATTGATTTCTCGCGGCGCCTCTCATTAAGCATGCGTTACTCGTTAAGCATTTCATTATTAAGTGCAGTGGTTGCCATAGAATTAAAAACGATGTACACAAACTTGTACCCCACGATTTATATGTTATTTGTGAATTTAAATGAGGATTATTATTTCATGTATTTCCCTAGGCCATTCGATACATTTCCGGCGTTGCAACATGTTTCTCCTCCACCCTTCCCCCACTCCCCTTGACACGCACACACACGTGATCTGCGTTATATAACGCGATGCACCATATCTTCATCTAATATGGAATAAACTGCCTCAATATCTCAATCAGGACAGCGAAGTCTGTACATATCTGCCATGCTACGCACACTACAGTAAACCACGCATACCGATTATTGTTACACCAGAACTAGAAACACCACTATGCGAGGATTGCAGATTTCGTTAAGTAGAAGCAGCTAAATCGTTAGATATGAGTGCATTACAATTGCATAATATATAACACACAAAAGATTTTTTTAAAACAAATTTAAATCATTTTCACGACTCTGACTATTAACTGTGTCTCCGGTAGGTGGGGGTGGTAGTACCGACGCCGCGGCGGCCACGGGCCCTACGTTTTGTATAAAAGTGGACATTTAAAAACCTCCGACTGGTGGCACATCGGACGCGTACGAGTGGGAGGTTGTCGGGTGGGAGTTGTAGAGTCACCACCGCAGCGTGGCGTTTTCATTCATTTCATACATCAGTTGAGACGCTTCGGTGTGTGGACAGCTCAGAGTAGACGCGCATGGTCGATAGGTATTTTTCTGACGAATCGTCGGGGAAAAGTTCGATCCTCGTCGTGCCATGAGCCATGGGGCGGGGGTGAGGGGTGGGGGGTGGGGGGGGGGACATCGGCGTCGCGCGGGAAAAGAGGAAGGATCGCGCCCGCGCTGAGGGTAGTTAGGGGGTTGTTTGTCTCTGCTTCAGTCTACACCGGCTTCGGCCGCGCTCAGGCAGCATTGCGAAATCGAGAGAACTCACCGGGCATAGAGCAAGATCGGGCGCGCGCGCGCGCGCGCGCACGAGCCGCGGGCTGTTGTGTAAACTCCGTCTCTGATTGAAAAGCTCCGCACTCAAATATTGGATGATAAATCAGAGCAAGAGCTCTCCGATCTCGCCGGGAGGAGGTATAGCAGCGCCGCGGTGGAAGCGATGGGATATCGCACGACCCTATGCTCTCGTGTGCCACTCGCTCTTTCTCTTTTCCCCTAGATCGAATAGATCGCGAGCACTAACTTTCTCCGGCTTTTCTCCCGAGTCTCGACTCGCTACTGTGTGCCACCTTCAGAAATACGTGCAGCGCCAGCCGCGGGTCGTGTCGTTCGACGAATACGAGAAAAAAATCGTGTCCATTACTCGGATTGGAGAAACATGCCGATCGTTCCGGGAAATTCTTGGCCGCGGTAACTCGCGCTCGGATCCTGATATACCTAAGCCAAACAATTTTCCGGAAGGTCCGACAAACATCGTGAGTGATGATCCAGACTACGAGATCCGTAATACGAGAATAGTGGGAGGTTCAAATAAATTGATAACTCAAATTAGAGAAAAAAGTGTATAAAATAAAGCACGTACGAAAATGGTTAAGAAATAAGGTTATGTAATACAATTCCCTGAATGAAATACACAACTTCACGAATGTGACGAAAAATGATAAGGCCGTCCCTGGTTATATATAAACTATAAACCCGGTAAAACGCTGTAGGAACGAAATATGTCAGTTTTCGTCGCGCATTTTTATTTTCAACGGAGAAACGTGTACACACGTGTACACCGCCGGCAGGCCGGCAGCAATAAAAAAGTGACGCATGCCCGATATGCAGAGTGTCCGTGGGGTAGAATCCCTCATCGGGGAATATTAATGCTCGCGCTCGCATTCCCCAGATCGAATTATCATTCGCCCCTCCAAGTCCTGCGGGGCCGTTTTTCTCCGCCCGTCAACGTTCTTTTCCCCGATTCGCTTCTTTTCCGTATTCTATTTTCCACCGCGCGCGCGCCACATACATTGCTCAGGGGTATAAAAAGAGCGCGAGAAGCCCCCGCGACCTGCGGGGAATCGGGCAGCCGGTTTTCTCCGTAGGCGAACTACACGGCTATATTGGCAGCTATATCGGATGTAAATCGCGAGGCAACGACGTTGACGTGATACGAGCTACCCTCACGTCTCCTGCATCCCTCATTGCACGAACCTTCGGTGGATATTCGTCGCTGCTCTCGTCTCTGTTCGCCCGTCTCGTTGGGGTACCTACCCTTCCAGCCCGACTGCCTGCTTTTCAACCCTCGCATACGCAAAAGGGGTTATCACACGGACGTGAACACAGACACGTGTAGTCAACACTCACGCCTGCGTTTATACACACCAAATGGACTAGTAGTCTCTCGTCTCCTATTTCCCGGCAATTCCACGCCGTTCACAAATTATCCCCTTCGCGCTGTACGAAAGCGACGATGGCTATATAGGCTATCCGCCATCCACCCATATAGCACGCCGCTCCCCCGTCGTCTCCTGTGGGAGCCTTTCTGCGGGTTTGTCCTTTGCCTCCGTCTCCAATAGCCCGACGCGCGCGCGCGCGCGCGTCTCTCACTCGGGAAACGACCAGGCGACGAGAAGGCAAGAATGGTGTAACACTGCCGACTCATATTTAGCCGTCGTATAAATCCAACCGGGCTTTCGCCAGACTTTCATTTTGCCAGTGAGTGAAAGCAAAAGCTGGAAGCGGGAACACCCATACGTCTTCTCTTATATCTGCTGCTGCTGTTGATGCTACCGCTCCGTGGAAAAACATGAGATTTACTTTAACGGCTGAGCCGACAACCTAGCGTATACGCTACAATCAAGGAACAACTGTTTTCGAAAACATTTTCCCCAATTTTCATCCAAAAGTAACGTATGAGAAATGTTTGTCCTTGGGTGTAGGAGTAAAGAAAATGTTACTTTTTATTAACAGCACCTCCATTCGCATTGTTTATGAATAATCAAAAAAGTAAAGGTTCATTATCGTCAAAATGTCTCATGTACTTGAGAGGATAAATTTTTAGGTACCTGGGATAACAATGGTCGGGTTTACGTTAGCCGTGATTACCAACAAACATGTTCATATGGAATGTATGCTTTTGTCTGTGTAATTGAGCAGCTCCTCACCCTTGATCATTTATGCCAAAAAGACACGACTGTAATATAAGCATTCTCCAGCGCTTTTTCCGGATTGCCATAAGAGAACGTTGTCCGATGCTGCTCGCAGTCGTGGTATACCCTACTTCACCTCTATTTAACGAGGCACCGAAGAATGCCGAGACCGGCACACGCGGTGCGCGCGCGCCCTTAATGAAATGAAATGCGTTGGAAATATTTAATAAGTTTCCGTAGCGCGCTCGCGAGGCCAGAGTCTCTCGCTCGCTCGGTCGCTCGGTCGCTCTCCGGCACCCGCGCGTCCTCAGCGAATTCTCCTTCGGAGCATTCTAAACGTAAATTAAAGACCCCGGCGGCGGCGGCCTCCCGTCTCCGACGGTCCGGCGTCTTTGTATTTTCCTTTCCCTCAAGGCGTCCCTCGTCGCGCTTCATGTTGGCCCAAGACTCCTCGCTTCTTAAGAATGTACGCACTTCCGTAGGGAGAGCAGGAGGGCCCTACCGATATTCCGGTGCTTTGCCGCCGCTAGTGCTGCTGCCGCTGCTGCTGTTTCGCTGAAAGCACAGAAATTCCACTCAGCGCCGGAATAGTTCAGGAATTTCCAGATTTTCCCTTTTCGTGTCAATGACATTTTCCTCGAAGAGACCGGGAAAGTGCCTGGCAAGCAGGGGCGGAGGACGTCGCTTGCCAAGGGCCATTTTCCGTCGATTGAAATTTTCACCCTCTCTTCCGGCTGCTGTGTACCGCTCCTTTCTGGAATCGTGGTAATTCCGAATTTGGACCGAGCGACTTTAACACCCCAACGAGAGTCGACCCAGGAGAAATAGTCGCGTTGGGTAAGCAAGATGCCTGGAGAATTTGAATAATGCGAAAAGTCGCTGAGGAATCGCCAATGATGATATTTCGTCCAAATACTTCACAAGCCGATGTTGATGAAAATATCATATCAAGTTATCGTAGTCTCACACTTGATATAGTATTTTCATAGAGGCCTATTTGGAACAAGCATTTCTACGTATTCTATAACAAACAGCAGACTATACCAAACAGCTGAATAAGAATATCAGCACTAATACTTTAGGATGTTGAAGGCAAACACGACCTTGGGTTCTCGTTGAAATATTCCGCAAAAGGACCCGCATTTGCTTTTGGATGAACAGCGTTAGACGGGCTGACGGTACATCGACAAAGTTTTCCGTGAAGGCAGAAAGCCCAGGCACTGGATAGTTCGAATGCCAGAGAGAGAGGTCGAGTCGAGAGAGAGAGATCGAGTCGAGTCGAGTCGAGTCGAGTCGAAGTAGTCGAGTAAGATCGTATCCACAAGCTCTGCAGGTGCCTACACAGTTCGTATCCCAACCTCGGCGCGCATAGTATCTGGTGGCAGCAGAAGCGCAGCAGCTCGTGGAGCAAGAACGGAATGGAGGAGTTGAGAGAGTGGAGGAGCAACGAGTGGAGGGTGCAGCGTCACGTACGTGCGAGAGGCAGCGGAGCAACCGGAGAGTGGTGAACACGCACGCGGCACATGGCGTAGCGTTGCCGCAAGAGGAACCAGCAGTAGTAGCATCAGAAGCGGTAGCAACGGGGTTAGGTTACATTTGCATATGAAAACCAGGAAGTCTCGGGGCTCGCCTGCTCTTACGAACCCGAAGGAGCGGCTAGGCTAGGCTAGGTTAGCGGGCGTTCGAAGCAACTAGGCTGCGGGAGCAGCTCCGCACTCTCAGCTCGCTCCAAGACCGTCTTAAATATTCAATGGCGTCACGTTCTCGACTCGGCATGCAGATTAGCAACGGCGAATCACATGTTCCTTCGGGACTTGATTTTGTATCTAGCCGACTTGCTCGCTACCGCCCGCCAGCCCGCCCGCCCGCCTCCACCTCATCCGCATCTCCGCCTTCCGTATACACCGACCTCGGCCTAAACCCTTCAAACCCCTTTGGCTGGTTTGTACCGTGTACTTTATGCACTGTACACCTAGCCTACAAGATGGGAGTGCTATAGAGAGGAAGAGAGAGAGAGAGAGAGAGAGAGAGAGATTGCGAGTAAACTGGAGACATTCGACTGAGCAGTTCCACGTATTCTCGAAATTGAACTTTAAGTTTCTGTTTCCAGACGGCGGTTGGGTTGGGCGTTGGGTATAGGGCACACTCGTAGCAGTCATTCACCTTTTCCAACGTCTCTCTAGAGGTCTTTGCTCGCTGCCAGCGTTTTCTCTGTCACCGCTTGTTGTTTTTCGCTCTTGTCGGTCACTTTCCACCCCCTGCTATTTCTTCAGTTTTAATTACCGGAAATACCTAATATTTGATTTCGGATCCGCGGAGGAAAAGATAGGTTATAAAATTTGAAGGTGGTGCAGGAACTGACACTGGCTCTTAAGCGCTATACATCTAGCCTAACGCCAAGGGTGATGTGGAGTAATGGCGAGCAAACTGGAGACATTCGAGTGCGTTCCACGTATTCCCGAAATTGAACTTTAAGTTTCCGTTTCAAGGAGTCGGCTGAGTTGGGCGTACGGCACATTCGAGGCAGTCGTTCACCTTCACCAATCTCTCTCTCCCTGGAGGTCTTTGCTCGCTACAGCAACGTTTTCGCTCGCCGCCTGTTGTTTTTCGCTTTCACCAGCCACCTCTCCCGCAGGCTCACCCGATCTTTAGTTTTAATTACCGAGAAAACCTGACGTTTATTGCCCCTTCTTGCGGTGCTGCCAAGGGCATCGCGCGCACACCGCTCCCTTGTTCCTCGCGTGGCACAGCCGACGCGAAGAGATGGCTCTCTCGCCCGCAACGAACCTCCGCGCCGCGAGGGGAAATGCCCGGAGATGAATTCCCGAAAGCGGACAGGTTACGAAATGAACTTCCTCCTTGAGGGAGGGCGCCGTGCAGGAGAGCGAGAACTTTCCCTCATCGGACTATCCTATTTTTCATGAAAATCGTCGTCGGGAATGAACACTACGTCATCGTCGTCCTTCTCGCGACGTGGGAAACGCGCCGGTCTGTAAGATTGCGACGATTATGAGGCTAGAAACGGCATCCGAAGAGGAAAAATCTAGTAAGAACCACGTTGAGACAAGAAACACGATCATTGATGAAGATAAATTCACACCTGCCTCCGTTATTTTTGTTAGGTCTTCATCCTCTTGTAGTTTCTATTCACTGACGATGATCACAAAATGGTGGCAAGGAACTACACACTTAAAAACTTAGGTTTAGTTAGCATCGCATCGAGATGAGAACGATATTTCATGAAGATAAATTTGCGCGTGTCTCGTTTATTTATTTTTCCATCCTCAGCCCGTTTTTGCCTCTCTTCATCGACGATGATCGCCAAGGAGTGACTATTTGGAAAGAACTTTCGGCCCCAGCCGTGGCCGAGCGGGAGTTCTATCTGGCAAAGTGGTTCTCCCGCGGAGTCATCGATCAATCGATTAACACAGTTCGAAGAGCGTCGTGGGGGTGGGAAGTAGCTCGATAGAACTAGCCCTCGGCGCGCGCGGGCGTTAATACAAATCGGGAAAAGAGTATTTGATCGCCTCTCGACGCGGGGCTGTGGCGAGCGAAGTTTTCGTGCTTGCGGCAGCGATAAAAGCGAGAGAGGAGAACAGAAAGGGGAGAGAGCCGAAATCCAGAAGAAACACGATAAGAGAAATGGCTGGAAGGGTGGTGCGCACGATGGTATTGGGTCCTAGTTAGGTGCAGAGTGCCATAAGGAGCAAAAGAGTAAATAGATACGGGGCACATACGTAGCAGGAGGAGGAGGATGAAATAAAAGGAGGTGGTTCAGCATCGCCTCGCGCTCTCTGGCACACGAAAGTACTCTATACATCGTGTTCGCCGCGTGCTCGCGAACCTATAATTGGCTCGGCTCCGCAATAAAGTTCCACCGGGCAGCTTAGGTATCGGCGGACGACCCTGCAGTGATATAGTGACGATAACCCCTGTGCACGCTGTGCGCCGCAACGGCCCAACTCCCTCCCCGGCTGGGAGGAACTGCGACTCATGGTCCGCCAATGATGATAGTGTTTTATACATTTATATACCGAAAAAGGTGGTGCGGGGGGATTTCTGTTGGCAGAAGCACCTTGCTCCACGATTCTTCTTGCCCACTTACTCCTCGATTTACTGTGTCTTCGCCCTGTACATTCGCTCCGTATTGGTCTTCCGTAGTCGTCGGTGGAGAAAGACAAAAACGGGCCAAGCGTAGAAAAAATAAATTCCAGTGACACATGCGAATTTGTCTTCGTGAAGGATCGTTCTTGTCTCGATGGTGCTGAAACTATCCCTAACAGCCGGACCGTATTGAAGACTCTGCTGATGAACCCAAGAAGACATCATATTTCCATGACTGTTAAAATACTTAGTCCTGCCAAATTAATATCGATATCGCTGTGTCCAACTCTGTTTTGATCTAAAGGTGCTGCGACCATTTGCGTGATATGTTTCATACGTTTGTATACCGAAAAAGGTGAGGGCAATTTTCAGTTGAACGAAGCACCTTGCTTTCACGATCCTCCTCGCCCACTTACTCCTCGATTTACGGTATCTCCCCTCATACACCAACTTCATATCATATTCTGCTGTATACTCCGTCGGCCAGACCGCGAACAACGTGGCTGCTAGGGCAAACATGGCTACCATCAGATTTTTCAAGCTCTACAATATTCATTGCTCGCCATATTGATCACCATTTCAGGGAAATAAGTTTAACAGACGAGAATTCACGGCCGGTGCGGTGGAGAGACTTATTGCGGGAGAAGTGTGCCCCTATGGAGCTGTTGTTGCTGCTGCTGCTGGAAAGCACGAAGGCCTTAACAAAGAGTAATAAAAATGTACATACAACAGATTACCCTTTCGCAGCCGCAACAACTAGTCACGGCTTAGCGCGAGGATATCTAGAGCAGCAGCAGCAGCAGCAGCAGCAGCAGCAGCAACGTGTACCGAGCTGTATACGTAGGGGGAGATCCGCTCCGCTCTTGCTGTGGGGGGGTATAGAGCGAAGGCCGCGTAACCAAGATGATGAACGAGGGATTATTTTCAGCGGCGTTGGTTGCGAGCGAGCTTGCGAAACCGCGCCGCGCACCGACGTTCCGCGAGAAGTTTGCGATAAATTTTCAACTTTCGCTGCGAACAATAAGTTGGGGCTCCATCTCACTTACACTTTCTCGGCGCAAGTCGATACCGGAAACAGTCATCCTTCATAATCGATTATTAACGAAGGCGCGAGCGGGGGAAAAGGCCGGATCGTAGGTTGGAGGAAGCCACCGTGCCTGCGCCTATATATCCCACGATACCGAGGGACATGAGAGCGCGCGCGTTGAAAGAGGGAAACTTTTCCAGCTACGCGTTCGCGTGTATAAATAGTTCGAACGAGACGAAGGGAACGGGGGGAAGGTTGGCAGTCGAGGGAGCAGAGAAGCACCAGGTGCGCCTTCGACCGTTAAGACTCGTTCAATCAATCGATCGCGGAATTTACCGGGACGGCGTACGGCGCTGAAAAAGAAAGACGCCGCTCT
The DNA here is from genome assembly GCA_963932165.1 of Pimpla rufipes. NCBI lineage: Eukaryota > Metazoa > Arthropoda > Insecta > Hymenoptera > Ichneumonidae > Pimpla > Pimpla rufipes. The sequence goes on from OZ010630.1 coordinate 814,059, forward strand.
TGATAAATGCCGCCGTTCGATCGGGACCTGTAACGCGAATATATTCACGAGTTTGCGTCTCAAGAAAGTAAATAAGGGACAGTAACAGTTCGGCGCGACCTAGGGTACTCACTTAGGACAATGTGCGTGCATATGACGAGAAAAAGAAACCGCTATTCACACTCAGTCGTGCTTTTGGTAGAAACGTTGACGTCTTCTGAAAGCTGAAGATATTTAGGAAATGTCTTTGCCCCCAACGTGCGCTTCACGGGCCAAGGGAACGTGTGGCAAATGAGACCGTAAGGCCATATTTCCCCGAAGAAACGTGCAAAGGTACAATCATCGAACAGACTTTATACACGTCGTTGCCATTACCATCTGCCCGTACCATGGAGAACTATGAAATATAAACGTTCCACGAGGAAACGCGGCCTCTGTGAATTATCGACGGTCTCACTCAGTTACGGTATATCGACAAACACGCACATTCATTAAAGAGCGACACACCGTAAAAGTCAATGCGTCGTCACCGTCGTCGTCGTCGTCGTCGTCGTCGTCGTCGTCGTCGTCGTCGTCGTCGTCGTCGTCGTCGTCGTTTGTCGCAAAGCGCGTTGTCGTCCCGCAAAGTTTCAGACCCGACTTGAAACCCCGTAAACGGTGTATGTTTAGGGTCGCAGGAAATTGTGAGAGAACGTTCGTTGGGGGGCCTGGCAGTACGTCACGGGGACAGCGCGGGGGCTACGCGCGTCGACGACACGACCGCTGAGTGACGCGCCGCATAACTTGCAATTTGGTAACGGCAGGTGCTCCAGCCACGGGAAACCGCAGTTTAATTACTATAGCCCCCCTCACGCGCGGCACACGGTCGCCGGGGCTGCTGACTATCACGCTTGGCTCCGCGAATTGGCTCGCTGGAAGCACTGTCACGTGCACGAAGCGCAAATTGATCTCGGCGGTCCTCGCGATTGACCTCCCCGAAGACCCTCTGTGTATCGTCGCGTGCGTCCCGGCCACGACGACGACGACGACGACGACGACGACGATGACGACGATGCAGCGACGACGTGGATAACGTCGTCGCTCCTGGCGAGATGCAAATCCGGAATGCGGCCTCGAGATAGCAATACGACCCCGATGGAGATCCGCTATCGTGCTAATTGTAATTCAATCGTATCAGTGGACAATGATTTGTCTACGGCTACAGAGAGCGGGTAATTAAATCGGTGGCGGCGGCGGCGGCGATGGCCGTCAGCGAGAAACGCACGACAAATGTGTGGACGCGAGTAGTGGATGTGTCGGATGTGTCCGGAGGGTCGTCGCGCGTGAATGACACTTTGCGTCGTAGCCGCTGGTGTAGTTGTACACGACACTGGGATATGACGAGGGCTACAAAGTGGAATAGAGGGATATAGGAACCGCGGTGCGCGCGGTGCAAGAGAGTCGCGCAAACGGGCTCGGATGTGGGGGGCGGGCGGGCGCTGGGCGCTTTAGAATTTGTCTCCGTCGTTATAACGAGCCTCTCGTTACATAATAACGAGCGCTCGCAGGAGTCGCTCTCCGCTTCGTTTGCGAGAGAGGCGAATCCACTGTAACGCCGGACGTCCTCCCTGCTAACCCCCGCTCTGTGTCCCGCCTCTTTCTCTCTTACTCTCTCTCTCTCTCCTTTCACCCTGCCCGGTTGCTCTGCCTCTGTTCAGCCGCGTCCCAGCACCCGGCTCATCACCACCATCCGGAGTCAACGAAACCTGAGTTACGAGGTCAGGACCGTCCTACGCTTGGGGCCCCCGAGCTTATACTTCGTGCGCGCTTCGCGATTAATTGTCTCGCTTTACGCTCGGGATATTCCAGGGAAAGTTTTCGGCTGCTCGCCTCTTGCGCAGAGCGCCCACTTCGTAGAGGTCGACGCGGACGATTCCATCGACAGACGTTTTCCGACGCAGAATTCTAAGCTTCCGGCGAGTTCGATGCTGCAGATCCGACGCAAGCGTGAACTATGAGACATTTCTTCGTAGGCAGTGGATACTCGAAAACAATCGCGGAGATTTTATGAGTATCCGCGAATACTTCACGGACAAAAAGGTTCATTGACAACAAACTTGTTAGCCGGGCTGACAGTTTTTTTTGCTATGCTACCAAATTTGTTTTGTCAGACGAGCAAAGCTTTTTGTTAGGATGACAAATGCTTTTGCTAGGCTAGCAAGAAGTATTAGTTGTCACAGATTTAATAAAACATTTCTCTGGATGGCAAAAATCATTATAACGATGAGATATATTACTCCAGGGTATTGCAATTTTTTCTTCGATCTTCATTTCATTGAGAAAAGTTTTCGCGTCATTTGGAACTCGAAAATTAAAACCGCCTCGACGAGACGCCTATCGTGAAAAAATATCGCGTTTCCATAATACCTCGCGCGCATAATCGTGTAAACTTATTCGACAAAGAATAATTGCCAAATTCAGTTTGCCGAGCGCTCTCCGCTCCTCCACCCGCATCGCGACTGCAACCCCGACGAATATAATTTGTAATCCGTTGTTCGTACGCGGTCTACCACTAAGTAATAAATACAATCCGCAACAATAATTGCGTTTCCACCGAGTGCGATGTTGAATAATTATATCCAACGTGGCGAACGGCCGCGCGCGCGCTGTTCCCGGTCATGCAGCGCGAATTTCGTTGGGGCTACAGCACACAAATTTCATGCTCCCAGAAGCGATTGGTGTTAATTTATCGGTTGGGTACGTAATCCCGACCCTTCGTCACGCCCCGGCGTAAATACACCGTACTTATCCTCGCTTGTTTTCTGCAAAGGTCACGCATGCACCGCGCGATCCACTCGCGCACTCCGCTCTGCGTGCGCCGTGCACGCCGCTCGCACTGATGCACCCTTCAATTTTTCACTTTGATTCTCTCCCAACGCACTCGGAGTGAATAAAACTTCGCATGCACGGAGAAAAAAAAACGCTTGGTTGAAACGACCGAACGCTCGGTGAAATATGCGCCGGCCGATTAATTGCGGTTAAATCGACCAACTTCGACGGAAAAAAGTTTGTTTGTGCCAGCTAAGTTTTCATTTTTATGTGCCGCAGTTCTCTTTGATTTGTAGCGACAACTCGTGTATATGGGTAGCCATAACCATTTCGAATGGCAGCGACAGCTGGTCGCGGTATTTTTAAGGTTATGAGAAACACTGATGTGTATTTCTTCATAACTTCAAAGCGATGTTATCCACTATATAATATTACAAGGTTTCTGTAGTATGAGCAATTAAGAGCCTGGTTAATCAATATACCTGGGTTTATCAATAGCCTGCGTTAACCAGTAATCTGAGTTAATCAATAACCTGGGTTAATCAATAACATGGGTTAATCCAGAACCTGGTTAATCAAGAACCTGGTTAATCAAGAACCTGGTTAATCAAGAACCTGGTTAATCAAGAACCTGGTTAATCAAGAACCTCGTTAATCAAGAACCTGGTTAATCAAGAACCTGGTTAATCAAGAACCTGGTTAATCAAGAACCTGGTTAATCAAGAACCTGGTTAATCAAGAACCTGGTTAATCAAGAACCTGGTTAATCAAGAATCTGGTTAATTAAGAGCTATTGGTCCATCCATAATTCATTGGCTGGCGCATGTCTGACCAAGCGCTTTGTAGTTTCAACCAAACTTTTTTCCGCATACCTAGTACAGAGTCCTCCCGTTGTCGAAGTGACATACAGGTACACGGAAAGCCCCAGTGCTTCCCAACGGATCCATTCTGTATTCAATAAAAGCGTTCAACACACGACACGTGTTCGCAGAACAAAAGAATCTTGCGATGGAGACACGCGCAGATCGGGTAACAAATAATTGGCGAAACACCGGGGATGTGAATCGCGTCGCCGAGGGTCCGGATTTTCCGTGCAGTCACTTCGCGCCCTCCTGCACGTGCAAACGTAGGTTGTTGTGGCTGGCACGATACTCGAAACGCTGAAAACGATACATGTATACATGTGGTTCGCGTTCGATTCTCCGTCACGCGGATCGCGATCCAAACCAACGTTGAGTAAAAAAACAAGCGGCAAAAAGCCGCGCGCCGTCCCGGAATGCGAAGTCGGAGATTTGAAAACAAGCGAAAAAAAGAGCGAAACAAAACGAGACAAAACAAGGCGAAGCAAAAAAATATACGAAAATGGTATCTCCGGCAGACTCACGCCTCGAATTAGGAATTCTCATTGTCAGGAAAACTCGGTGGCGCGCTGTCGTCGCGCGCGCGTTGGTTTTGCAAATCCGGATGGTCCGAGTTGTTGTTTTTTTTTCTCGTTCCCCGCTCGCCTCACGGCCGCGCCGCGCGCTTTCCCCGTCCACTCTTTTTTTGTATTCGTCGTTTTATTTTCCAACCCCCGGTGAATTTCGTTTTTCCCCTCTTCCGTGTCCGCCCGTGACTCTGCGGCGCCTCGGCCCTCCGTTCGTTCCTGAGGCCTCGACCTAAAGGGAAGACGGACAGACAGAGAAACAGCGGAACGCGGGGTTTAATTACGGCGCGCGGTACTAAAAAGTTTTGAGCCCGATGCAAGAGCGTGTAGTATGGACGGAGAGGAGAAAAAAAGAGGACGACACGCACACCACACACACACGTGACGAAGGAACGAGCGAGAGGGCGACTGCGCGGAAAGAAAGAAAAACGAGGGAAAGCTCCCCCGCAGCGGCGCACGTGCCCGGACCGCAGTCCGCGCTCGCGGGAATTTCCGTGATTCGCACAGTGAAACGCGCCCGACTCTTTAAAATGTTTATGTCACTCGCACGCCACCGAGCGCGAGCGACACCCACCCGGCTCACGAGTTGCCGCTGCTGCTGCTGCTGCATTCATCCCTGCCGAACGGACGTTTCACCCTTCCTCTCGCTGTACTACCTGCCCGCGTTTCGCATTCCCTCGTCTCGCAGCGACCTCCGAATCTCTCCTCCTCGCTTTCATTTTCGAGTGCCCCAGGAGTTGCGCCCACGACGCTGTGTGTGTCAATGCCACTAATGGTGTTCGAGAACCTTTCAATGCTTTTAATTATTTCCACCTTTACCGACCACTCGCTCGACTTCAAAGAAAGCCCGGCCGGAAAGAGAGCGTCGTCGCCGCTCTTTCTCTCGGGCTCGCTTTCCCACTCCTTTTTTTTTATCCCGGTTCGCACTGCGCCCGGTTGGAGAGAGGAGGAAGAGAAAAAGAAGGGAAGATCGTCTCTCTCCGCTCGACAAGTTGAGGAAAAGAAAGGACAGGAGCAGGAGTCGCCGTCGCGCTCTCACCCCTCGCTACTCTTAGGAGATTCGTTGGTAATTGGCTGCCGGCGTGATAGAATGAAACCGAGAGGAGTAGCAGTCGCTAACGAGAAAATTTGTACGTCTCTGCGAAATTAAGAAAATTGGAACTCGAGTCGATGAAAAAATAGTTCGTGTAATAAAGAGTGGATTTTTTCCTTTTTCGTTTCACAAAAAAGTCTAATGCGAAAGACAGTTGAGAGTGTATTTATATATTAGCGTTGCCTTGGCTCAGGTAAAGATATTTTTCTTTTGAAATTTCTTTCACCCGGTATCTTTTGAACATTTTTTTGGAGATGGAATAATTTTTTCCCCCGACCTTTTTCTCGGCGTATTTACAAACATATAGTAAACGAGATAAAATGGCCGCGGAAAAAATGGCTACGTCCCGACGAGATAATAACTACAAAAAATGTTATTTACTCAGGGCCTTTTTTCCGCCGTCTTTTTTCCTCGGCCATTTTTTCCCAGATCCAGGATCGTCGCGTCGCTTGGTTTGGTGTGTGAGATGTAATCAAGCGTACACGTGTCGTAAAGTACAAGCGATAAAGCGCCGCTTTTCTTATAGAAACACGAGTTTCCCGCGAGCCAGCGAAAAAAGTGGTCGAACAAGTACTCGAGGGTGATTTCGATCATCGCTACGCGAATTATCTGTCTCTTTACGGCTCGTAACTCGTGAAACGTCGGGAGTGGTAGGTTGGCGCTGGTGATACGACGCGACGCGGAGCGCGCAACTCATCCAGCACGAAAGAATGAGCACGAAAGCGCGCAGTCGAAATCGAAGCGCGTGGCCGGGGAACGCGCACCGGGAACGTCACGGGCACACGGCAGCGACCGACCAAACTTAGTTAAAAACTTTGCAGTCAGCTCGGAATCCGAAGCTCGCGCGCTCTACCCACCCGTCCAAAGCGACGAAGCTGGAAGAAAGGAGCGAGAAAGAGAGAGAGAGAGAGAGAAAGAGAAAGCGAACCGCGCTCTCCCCGCGGTTCTCTTCTCTTCTCTCGGTTTTAGCCCTTGGCAAACGACTGCGCCGCGAAGCTCTCGAAACTATTTTTAAGTTTTCATGCAGTTTTCGACCGGTCCGTCAATGGCTGCTGGCGCCTTTGCCAGCGCGTTCTCTCCGCTCTGGCTCGTCAGGGTTTGCGGCTCTCGCGCCGTCAGCATTTTCTCGCAAGGTTTCCCCAAGTCGTTTATTTTTTTTTCTTCAGTTAAATTACCCTCACATGCACGCTATCCGTTATACGGCGAGGTATGCTGCGAAAATATACGCATACGAAAAAAAAACGTCGTGTATAAAGCACCGATAGTTGTGAATATGCGATTATCTACACGGATAGAAATATAAGTGATTGTTACTAACCAACTTGCATGGCGAAAGAGGCTCGACGTAACCGAATTGTCTGGGGGTCCAACTATGGGGTTAAATAAGACTATCGGTTAAATATGGGATGCGGAAAAAGGGTTCTTCGAGAACAACCCAATAGATAGCGTCTAATTCTTCAACAGGTCCTCGCCTTGATCCGGACTGGTTCTGGACTTGTGTCGCAGAAACGCTAAGTAGATCACGGCCGGACATCATTACAGGCAGGATCTACGGGGGCCTGATTCCAGCCTGACGAAACTCGCGGCCGGACGTCTGCCTGTCGTTGTAACAAATTTTACGAACTATGCGCTAAACCCAGTTTCGTCTGAGAAGGGTATAAAATTCCGGGACGATTTTGCGGGCCCAAGGATTAATGACACTTTAGGGAAAATTCGAAGCTCCATCGACGTCATCGCGGGGTAGGTGTCTAGCTTCGTCGCGTCGTACCGCATAAAGTTTTCCACCACCACGGCCACCACCCGGCCTTTTGCTCTCCCCTGCCTCTGTCTCGCCGCGACCCTTCCATTCTTCGAGCAGTGTGAGCCGCCTTCAATTTTCTCATCGCGATCTCTCTCTCTCTCTCTCGCTTGCCCATAAAACACTCGGGAACTTTCGCTCAATTACTCCGGAGCACGCGTCGACGGTGGAAAGAATTAAAATTTTTAAACGTCCGCGCCGCGTAGTTGGCTGGATGCGAGGACAGCGCGGGTGGCGATGAGGGGCCGGTCATTATCTTAATTTCGTTTTCCGCAGCGTGTTCCAAGCAGACACGCGACGATATACCAGGTCGCCGGGGCCGCGGAGACGCGTGAGCGAGCATTTACCACCGCTGATGACCATCTCAATATGAATATTCCCGACGAAAGAAAAACCTCGTACGGTAAATTAGATACCGCGAACGTTTTTTCATTACAATTTATTTTCTTTTCCTCTCGCCGTCGCGGTAAATAAAAGTGAAACGAAGTTTGAGGTATGATTTATGATGTGTAACGACATTTTTACCCGTGACTGCGCGCCGAGCCAAATCCTATGTTGCGTGCCTCGCGCCGAGGGTCAAGTGAAATTTAAATGGACGCACGGCTGAGTCTTGTTTGCATTTTTGACTGGTTCCGGAGCGTCGACGACGAAGTTACCTACAATACACGTAAAAGCAAGCTGAATAATATTTGGAAAAGAACATTCGGCAGTATAGGGTCAATCAGACGATCGTCTAGTCTCAAAAGGCTTTGGCGGACTTTCCAAATTTTTCGTAATAAAAACATTCATGGGTGTCGACGAGACGAGGCAGAGCTGAGAAACCCACGGAGGAAGGTTTTTCAGTTCTAAAAATTGTTTTATTGTCGGTTTATCGTCAGGGTTGTTTCTGCTACAAAACGGGTTCTAATTACAAAAACGAATCCAACATTCTTGGCTGACAACATGTCGCAAACACATTAGGATTCTCAATTTCCGCATACTTAATTCCCGCAGTGGCATTACCCATTTTTTCGTATAGTGAACTGGGCATTCTAGGAGTCCAGAGGTTTGTAATAAACTGTGTAAATTAGCAATGAAGGGAAGTTGAAGACGGCGCTGAGGCCATTGTTTTACTCTCCCTGATTCCCGTCCTTATGCCGCACCGATGTACCTCCGGTAATATCGCATTATGTCGCACGACTAATGGAGATGCTAATTCCCCCCCCCCCCCCCCCCACTCCTGCCTGCGCGATCGGTGTAGCCGTAGTCGTCGCGACCGTCGTCTTTCCCGTTCCCGCACCGACGTCGACGACTTCCCTTCGTAACCGCGAGAAATTGCGGTGTATAACCCGCAGGCTATATTCCTCTCGGCCATTTCTTTTTTCTTTTCCCAGCGTCACCTCGCGATTTCCCGCAATCGTGCGGAATATCATGAATGCCGAGTGTATCTGGATGAATGGCTGCGCCTTTAGCCACGGGATCCGGGCGGTAGCCGGTCTCCCTCAGACATTACCGTAAAGAGATTCACGGCCAATGGATCGATCGACCTCGCCTTGGAAACAGCGACCCCTCAACTTCCCTAACCCTCTGTTTTTTTCCCTGTAATCCTTTTCCTCCCTTTTTCCCTGCGTCGCGCATCCGCCCTGCTATCCACGCGAATCTCGGTTTCCTCGGACCTTCGTTTTCCGCGGTGATTCGATTAAATTGTGCCCGAATGCAATCTCTTGGGTGAAATGGATCTCCCTCTCTCTCTCAATCTCTCTATCCCCCACTCTTCCTCACACCGCGTGGCTAGGTTTGCATGTAAAATTCATCAAGACGAATCCGCGGTGCCGATCAAGAGAAGAACACGTGGTACGTCGCGTTCACTCTTCACGACTCGTTCAGTATTAACCGTCCCTCACAAGTGCCTTGCTCTCTCGCTTATGACATGAAAGAAAAATTCACGTAAAAGCACATGACATGGATTCCTACCAAGCACTTTTCAAAGTAATTAGTTGAAGTACTTTGTACACGTACTTTAAGTACAGAAAGTACTTTTGTACTTGAAATACCTGAAATACTTTGTATTTAAATATTTTTCGGAACTTTGCTCAGCTCTCGTGTTCTCACACAGTTGATACTTCGTGCAACCTCCCTATATGTGCGTTCTAACCCTATATCCTGTCGTCGCGCGACCCTCGAGCGCACGGGCACACACTTTACCTTTTTCTACATATTTTTTCCTAATGCTGTCCACATACTCTGTGGGGGTCACCCGGTCTCTTCTCTCCGCTCCTCCAGCGACGTCTTTACGCCGCGGCGATTATCTCGAACTCATTGAAATTGCATCGGGGGCCGCATGCTTCTCGGGGCTTGTGGTGACCGCGCTTTAAATTAATGATCTTGAAAGCCTAAGCGTTCGGGGTGGAAGCAACGGCAACGGCACAGACGCTCAGCGCCGCCTCGCCTCCCTCTCAGGAACAGGAGAATGCACTCAAGGGGTGACCACCATCTCCTAAGTCTCTTAGACCACGGCGTCGCGGCGGCGTACACCCCTTCGCCGCACTTTCGCACAGCATGGCCTAGTCCACGTTCTCTCTCACTCTCCCTCCCTCGCCCCTGGCTCTCTTCCTCCCCTCCTTCCTACGGGCCCTCGAACCCTCGGGACTATCTAAATGTTGCAAAACTAAATATCTTATTATCCCTCGGTTAAGCTTCGCACCTTGCAGCCACTAGTGTTTATCGCGAAACTTTTAAGCTCCACACCATGATACAATATAGACAGTGTGTATGTCTACAGCCGCATTCTCAACTCTCGAGAATCCGCAATCGACGAGACGACACGCCTTTGGCTTACGTTCAACGGATTATGGGAATACAAAATCGAAAGGCGTATATGAATTTCTAATTGGAATTCCTTTTTCCCTCTGTCTACGACAGACATTGAAATCCTTGTTGAGCTATCAAACTGATTTTGATTGCAAATAAGAAGGGGACGAGTATCGATGCCAGGATTGATAGAATGGTATGACAGAGTTTTCTCTTTGTAACTTGATAACATTGATCCTTATGGTAGTTTAATCGTTTACAGCTCATTTCGCTTAAGTTCAAGAAAAGTGAGAGAATTGCAAACACTTCTCGATGGTATAAAACTCTAAAAAAAATTCATGCATATTAAAGGTACTGTAGAGATTCATTTTGTATTATAATTATTCTAAAATGTTATTAACATATTGATGAAAAAAAAAATAGTTTAACAATTTTCCGGTGACCCAATTTTTTTTTAATGAATATGATTCGTTCGTTTTTCTGAATATGTATGCATTTTTTCAGATTTTTATATTGACTTTGAAATCTGTGTTTTTGGACATATTTTCTACATAAAAAAACATAAAATTCAAAGTCAACTAAAAAATCTGAAAAAATGCATACGTATTCAGAAAAATTAAGGAATCATTAGCATTAAAAAAAATTGAGTCACCGGGAGATTTGTTAAAAAAACATTCAAACAATTTGTTAATAACATTTTACAATTATTATTATGCAAAAATAATCTTTTCAGATTTTTATACCATCGAGCAGTGTTTGCAATTCTCTCTTACTTTTCTCGAATTTATGTGAAATGAGCGGGAAGCAACATAACTACCTTAACACTGTGAAAAACGTTAACCCATAGAATACAGAATCTATTCATCGGAATACAAGTATTTAAGCCATCGAACAGCTCCGTTGCAGGCCCTCATAATGTTGAGCCTCTTGAGCAGGAGTTTGCAGACTCTGATATATATTGAGTTCAAACCTAAATCAGCTGTCCATGTTCTCAGACGGTCGGACATTGTGTCTTTGATAAAACGACTTTTACCATTTGCACATTCTTTCCTGTAAGAACATAAAAAAGATGAACGTAATTAAAGAATGAAAATAAGTAGACGGATTTCCGTCTCTGAATGAACGAATAATCTAATATAAAGTACGACAAAATAAGCAATTTACGGGAAGTCTATTTTACTTCATTACTACAAGCACTCCAAGTGTACACAATCAATTTCCTTCTGCCAGGAGCTCCACCGTACGCGGTTTGCATTACACGTCCTCCGCGCCTTCACGTGTTCTCGATATTATCCACACCTTACGTGCTGCGCATCGTCTCGCATGTCGACAATACACTTACCATCAACACAAAATCCTCTCCCCCTGCTCGCCCGTGGTGCAATTCTTTACACGCTCTACCCCGTTTCTATTCTTAGCTGCTCTTTACGATTCAAGAGCCGGCAGCAGGTAGAAGGCAAAAAAGGAGCCCGGATGGGGCGTTCTCCAATTTCGCGATTGTAAGTTCGCGGCGGAGTCGACGGAGAGGCGTGTCGGGTCACTCGCGACCTGTCCCGTGCGCAAAGTTAGGCCGAAACTTTTAGGTGCGCCACTCTCCGTGCTGAAGGGGACAGAGCGAATGGGAAGCGAGAGAGACAGAGGGTGGGAGCGCAGAATTAAAGACGGTTTGGAGCGTGACGCGCGGCTGGCGACGACGACGAGAAGAGTGTATATTCAGCGGTAGTACTTAAAACATAACCGACTATTTCATTAGCACCTTGTCTCTGTAGCACTTTCAACTGGAAGTCAGAAGTACAGTGCAGCCTCTCGCTCTCTTCCTGTGCTTCTCACTCGTTCCTTCTCCACCCCTTTGCGCCGCCCTCTCGCTCGGGCGAGCACTTAAACTGTGCTTTTCCCTTGCACCCTTCATCCACCTGCCCCCTCCCCCCGGCCCCGTTGACTGCTCGTTGCTCGCGAACCCCACCCGCACTTCGAGGATGTGTTCTTTCTCTTTTTCACCCTTCCCGCCATTTACCCTTTCGGTCTCGAATCGTCACTACCGTTTCCTGCATATATAAACGGCTCCTGCACTCTAGTTAACTCGGCGCTAAGTGCCGAGTTTTTCTCTCGCGCCCTAGCGCCCTCTATCTATCCACGGTCCCCGCAGCGGCCGCGGCAGCGGCACTGTCAGAAGTCGCAAACACCGTTCCACCACTTTCGCGCTCTCTTTCTTATTGTTTCCGCATTCGAATTGAGCCCTATGACGCTTTGTCTGAACGCACGCCCGGGCACTTACCTGTTAATACCATTTTCTCTTGTTCCGTCTGTGCAACGTATTGTCTCCTTGCTGTTTCCAAATTTGCCATTGCAAGTACGAAGGGGTGAGGTATATGCCGCGAGAAATGTACGGAAAGAGACGTGATGGAACATCCGTTTGTCGAAATGTATCCTGGGAAATATTCATTCAATTGTTTTGGCGTGGCTAAAATTAGACTGTTCTATTCGTTATCATTGAAAGTTAGTCGGACATCCCAATACACATTAGATGTATACGAACGGAATGAAGAGACTGTAGGGAAGACAAACATCCCAAATAGCAATTCGTCGTAACAAAATGTGAGAGGTTAATAAAGCAGGAAGGTTCGTTAAGTGCAATAATTTTTGTTTGCCTTTCGGTGAAGCAGCGCGGCAATTCAAATTTCATGTCTCCCAAATGCATATTGTGTGCCCCGGGGAACAACTTCATGATAGCCTAATGTAATCAGGTCTCGGGCCGGGCCTCTCCGTAATATCACGGGGGTCTCTCGTTGCTTCGAGTATTTTATAACGCGCAATTACATGTTCCTTTGGCGAGCGACGCAATAACGGCGAGACTGTTGCGAACTATGCGTTCCGTGTTCGTCATAGCTTTTCAAACAAAGTCCCGAGAATTTCCACGTCTCCGCCAGTCTGCTTTCGTCCAGTGGCACCTGCGGACGGTGGGCGCGAACTCCATTCGCTTCTGCGTATATAACCATGGCGCGCCTAATTAATGGGGCCAAATTATATTTAAATAAGCTTTTGTTATTTTGGAATTTCAATATACGGCTACCAGCGTCTCCCGCCCGACAGTCCCGATATATACGCGACGACCATGAAACGCATAATTTCTTTGCTCTCGACGTTGTTCCTGCGTTAGCCGGGATTAACGCGGAATGTGATTCCGGAGTCGTTTCAGTCAGCTCGCCAGTCTCGCGCAGTCTCGTTGGAATGGCGCGAACGAGGAAAAGTCGCGGGAGAAAAATCTGTTACACTAAAAGCATAATAATAATAGTGATAACAATGAAAATAACAATTCGAATTTTCGGCGCAGCGACGGGGGACTGGAATTGTTATTAAATTTCATGCATCACGCCTTTTCCGCCCGACTCGTTTGAAACGAACGCGGCGCGGAACTCGGGTTTGGATGAAAAGAGATGGAGCATCGGCAGCACCGCAGGATTGGATGTGACTTTCACGGAGACAGAGCAGAGCGCATTGCGGAACAACTGCACGGCGGAAGCCGGAGAAGGGAACTGATGATGGTGGTGCCGTTGGTCGGGGCGAAGCCGCGAGAGCTGAAATTCTACATCCACACGGCGAATACGACGAGAAAAATTGTTTTCCAATATTGGATTCGCATTGGCATCTCGAATGACGGGGTGCGAGACAAGCTAGCGTTCGCGGTGTCTGCAGTGTGGTGTAAGGGATGAACGAAAAGAACCGAGTGAGTGAACAGCTGCGAAAAAGAGATGGAGTGTCGTAGGCGGGCCCGCGAGGTCGATTGCCTTCCACGAGCGTGGCGGAGAGCCTTCTCTCCGCGGTCTCGAATTCCCGAAACGCGGAGCGCGTCGAACGACGTTAGACATTCCCGCAGCAAGGCGAGATAAACGCGAAGTAATTCATATTGTGGGTAACGCGACCGGGATAGTCTCTGCAGAGTGCATATATGTAATATTTCAGGGGGCGCAGTGAGATTGTGTGGTAAAGCAATGTATATTTACAAGCAGAACTGTATTCGCTTGCGTCTCTTTTATACACGAGATTTCATTTTTTATCAGTTGTTAGTCGTGATACCTAATTCGTCGAGTCGGTCCGTTAATCATGTCTAGATGTTTCATCAACAGACCTCTCGTTTAAAGTTATGTCTTAACTATTTCAGGCCACACAACTCTTCTATTGTATGAGTTTATCTCAAAGAAAACTATGACATCTCCACAATAAGACACTCGAATTCACCGTCGAAGATGACAAATATTAACCCATGGCGCAAGCAACATTTATCTTCGAGCGAAAACGTTAATCCCAAGCTGATTCACGTTGCCTCAATCGTCCTTGTGATGTGCAAGCTACATATACAGCAGACAGCTCGCCTATGCCAGATATGCTATGGCTGAGGTACAAGTGACGCAGAAGTGATGTAGATATAGGCCAATGCTTTAACTTCGCCTCCGCTACTGGGAATGGACGAAGACGAGCAAAGTGCCACACAGCGTGGAAGAGAGCACGAGTATCACTAGCAGCACAGCGCACAGCCAACTGCAGCCGTGCTCCCTTCGAGCGGTAGTGAAAGCCAGAACTTTTCGAGTGATATTTGCCCCGGGGACCGGAACCGGTCTAGCTATGAATATTCAGGGTAAAGCATCGCTAAACTAGGCAATGAATGAGTCGGTTAGTCCTTGTCGGGGTCCCTCTCACGAGAGTTTTGGTCCCGCCTCGAGGTCCTCGGCATCGACCCTCTTGCCCAACGCGTCGACCCTGGGCGAACGTATTCACCCCCACAAATGTATTCACACAGCTGCAGTATATCAATTTATAGCAAAAATGTATCTCTTATTGTTATACAAACGAGGAACGTCGTAAGAAAATCGAGTAAGAATCTCCCATTTCGACTTTCAGACAAGAACAGCGATGATTGATTTGTGGTTCTTTTTTCGGAAGCAATCATAAACCTACGGTCTTAGACAACCAACCATCCAGCGGTTGGGTTATGGTTGGTCCTGAAGAATCAACTTAAAGTCATCCATTGCCATGCTGGGCTTAAAGTCTAAATAATGATTGGTTCTCATTCTGTCTGAAGAGTGGTTGGTTCATAGTTGGTTTTCAAAACCCAACCCAAAGTCAACCTTCAGAAAGTCTTAATCGTGGTTGATTTGGTGCACCAATTAACCTTTGATTGGCTTTAGGTTGCACGGAATACCAGGGTCAAGTGTTGACAAAAATAATCACTTATCTGAATTAAATTGACTTATTAAATGTAAAAAAATCTCAGTTTAGTACAGAATTCATATGAAACGATTTGTTGAAACGTCGAAACCATAAATTGTGTCACTGGACCGCTCATTGCCGCTACCATCGCATAGTACCTCTTACGTGGTATATTCGCATCTTCCGCGCAGAACCAGACGAGCTACGCGTCAGGAACGTTTTAAATTTACGCAGCGGTATTTACACGCGCGGAGAAAAGCCAGCCCAATTATGCGTAATTTGAATAACGATTAGAGTAATGGAAACGGCTCCGAGTTTAATAGGCGGAGAGGTTTATCAGAGATTCGGTGTAGTCGCAGTTGCTTTACTAGTTCGCGTGCGCGCCGCGCGGGATTGCAGGAATGAAACGGGTCGGAATCGCGTTAACCGGCTAAAATCCTCGGGCGGCCGGGCCGGCCAGGATTTTACGAGGGCGCGTGACACTCGCAGCTTGGCTGGCGCGGGGCGCGTAATGCCAGGAGTAATACCGGTAAGTAATCGCGGTTGCACTACTCGCATATAGCCCCACAATAGTCCTGCGAGTCTGTCGAGAGGCAGCCGTGGCGAGGGGGCCGCGCGCCAGGTTTCGCGCAGGGTTGTACGTGGTGGCTGAAACTACGATCGCTGTTGCCGCGCGCGCTCGCGCCATCGCGCTGCGTGTACGGCTGCTGCTCGATATCGGCCAACTTTACGATCCCAAAATCCCCAACGTACTAGTTTCGTACAGTATAGTGGTACACTAGTATACACGGAGCGATAGCACTATGAGTATAGCGTTTTCACTCTGGGCTGTTCCGAGTTGCACTAGCGGATGTAACAAGCCCGGTTTCGCAACGGGGATGCGGAAGAGAGAGAGGGAGAGCGCGAGACGACTCCTACAGCTGCATACTAGTGTTCGTGGAGTATACGAGTAGCAGAATCTTCCTGCCTATCTACAACCCCCTTCGAGGCTGTTCGCTGCCTAACGTTGTCCCGTTTCCCGAGGCACTGGCAGCAAATTACCGTCGCTGAAAGCGCATTTACCAGTCCGTGGCCCGGGGAAAACGGCGCGCTCGTCCTGCGCCAACGCGAAAGATACCTCCGGTCCAAATTCAGCGGCGGTATAGTCTGGCAACTTCCACTCGCAGCGTTTTTTTCCCCTCCGTGAATACTATCTCGACATAAATTATTCTTCGACAGCACACACCGAGGATCTCGAGATTTCGCGCTTCAAAGCGACCAGGCAGCCGCACTTGCGCCGCTTGTGAAAACTGCTTCTCGTCGAGCCATTGACAGCACGAGGGCGAAAGAGAGAGAGAGAGAGAGAGAGAGAGAGAGAGAGAGAGGGAGAGAGGAAGCAGGAAAAAGCAGGAGAGAAATGAACGCCAGCGTGGAAGATCTCGAATTTAAAACCAAGCCAATGCCAGAGGGTTACTGGTTTACTGCTGCTGCACGTCGAGAAGCCTGCGGGGCTTGATGCCGGGTTATCGGCGACTCGGATCCTCAAACTGTATTATTATACGGACTTTATTGCGTCGTCGAGAGTTACGTCGAGAGAAGTCTTCCACCCTCCGCGCCACCTAGCTGCTCTGCGGCGAAACCAGGGTGCGAGGGAGAGAGTGAGAGAGTTTAGCGAACATCGAGGCCAAGCCGCTGGAAGAAAGAATAAGAACGGAGTGTTGCCGCATCCGGACACAGTGGGAAAGTGGGATGAGGACGCGGTGACTGCGTGGTCTGTGGAGAGAAAGCGTTGGAGGGACTCTTAGCTTCATGCCCTGAAGGATTAGTCTTAGGGTGTGCGTTGAATCGTCGGGTTTAACATATTCAAGGGATTGCGGGACGGTATCCTCACGCGAGTAGTTCCCACGGAAAAGGCTACCGGGTTGTCGGAACCTCGTGAGCTTTGGATTTCTCGCAGGTCTGGCGCGCCAGTTCACCGCGATTATTTCCAACAGATTTCGCATCATTTTTGCAATAACTTACTTAAAAGCACTTATTTTGAATCTTTCAATAATGATCGTGAGATCTAAATTGCAGCAACGTTTCCTTAATGTCCGCCTATTTCAAGGTTACTCGATTCCTATAATGAGATGTTCCCGAACATGAAAACCGCTGCGTATGTCGTATCCGAAATTCTTTCCCAACGAAGGGCGGCAGCCCACGCGATAACCTTCGAAGAAATTTATTTTTCTCCTCCCCTCCGGGCGAAGGAAGAAAAAATACGCGTACTGAATTTCCAAAGGACGACTAATCGCTTTTTGTGGCTTCTGGAAGCGGCATTGAAATTCCATTGGTACTCGGCAGTATTTCAGCGGGGGGCTGAACGTATAGTCTCTGCTGGTGGGGATATATACCTCGGTGAAGCCGAAGCCGAGGGTCGTGCCGTCGATTCGTTCTCGGACCTGGACACGTCCAGCTTTCGTAAAGGATACTTCTTCTCACCCTTCGTCTTCACCCTCGCAGTCTCTTTCTCTTTCGCTCTCGCTCGCTCCTCCCTTGCTCCTCGTGGGTCAAGCCGAACTCCTAGGTGTTGCGGACCGTCCAGCGGCTTCGTGCGGATCGCGACCCGCTTATGAAAAGCGTTAAAGGGAAGTCTCCCTCGCTCTGTCTATTACCCTTCTTCGCTCGCTCCTGTGGCTTCCCGTGTACGCTAGAGCTTTAAAGGGGCCAACTGTTGCAATGACCGCGCAAAAAGTAGCCCGAGAGAACGTGCCGGCAGCGCTGAGCCAAGCTCTCCTCGTGGCTTCGCCCAATCGCTTTTCGATATTGCTCACAGTTACCTACCCTTCCCACTCGATCTCGAGAAAACTATGTAGCGCGTACGGGCTCACGACGCGCAAAAATATCATCTTATCTTGTTTTAGATTAATTAGCCTGAAGGTTATACCTACTTTGCAGACTAATGTCATTTAGGGGACACTGGAAACATGATTCCATTTCCAAATCGGACTCAACTTGGTTCAGTTCAGTGCAGGAAATACGTACCACGTTTCCATCACCCATTTTCAGCGACGTATTCGCCAGATTGGCCTCCCAAATCGATAAGAATAAAAAGTTACGTAACTGTAACACTGCGATCGGGAGCTTTCCATCTCAACTTTGTCAATGTGCACCAGGAACTGGGAATCCCGATAAATTCCATACTTCGTTCGTAAATCTTGATGGCTCGCTGAACAGTGCCACTCGAAAACCCTACGAGATTTCCTCGGGCATGCCCTTTTACCCAAGAAAAGACGATATTCTCGCCCCCCACCCCGGGACCTCGACATATCAGTCCTGCGCGGGGTTACGTACGTAAGTTGGTCGAAGTTGTCGTATAAAGCGCGAAAGCTGTGAGCGAGTGGTTCCTGCTATAGCCAGCAGCGAGTGGCCAGATGTTGAGACTAGCCACTTTCCGCGTCTACGCTTCTCCGCAATAGCCAGCTTCTCTCGCTGTTTTATATTTATTCGGGTCCTCGGGTCACATCTACCTTTCGCCATACGCAAGCCCGGAACGACACGGCGTTTCTGCTTCCGTCTTTCATCACCCTTCGTTTATATTCTCACTCTCTTGCGACGCACACCGAGCCTCTGGCTTACGAAGAAAAAGCATTCTCCGAGAGAACACCGCAGCCACGCTACCTATATCTATCTACCTACCTACCACCCCTTTTCACTTCGAGGGACTTGCCTTACGGCATTGTTGATGCGGTCACGTACGCGTATTTTCGAGCGCGTGATGTTTACCAGGACTGACTATCCTGTTCAATGATTAAACTCTTGGCTGTACCCATTGATCTATGACGTATGAACCATACGAAGCCAAAATTGCGAAATGGAAAATAACAAACACCAAATGGCGGGTCGAAATATAAAAAAATATAATTCTTGAGCTTTGTTGACAAAATGTTGGCTAAAGGGTTTTCTTACGCCACTGAATACGAAGTTGAAATAAAAAAATTCTCATTTTTACACTTTCTAATCCGCCATTTCGCATTAGCCATTTTGAATGAGCACATTTTTATGACAAAATCAGGATTAGCGACCGAAACAACTAGTTCACATTGTCAGCTAAAGTTACAAAGAAAAAACAATGTCGTCGTCAAAGCATACAGCGAAACGATTAATCCTTTGAAAATTATTCGAAGAATGTTACTTAGACCTCCCGGATCAAAACAATTCTGTGACAAGTGTATTGTAGAGTTTGTAGAGGATAAAGTCGTGGACAAACATTACCGTCTTGTCGGGTGGCATCCCCATCTTCAAATGCACGAATGAGACGCGCGAACCCGCGCTTATGTACCAACGGCGCCTTACCTCGCGGCACCCTCGGATCCACGGTAAATTTCTCACTTTGCGAATATGAAATTCCTCGTGCCTCGCACTTACATCCGTAGTCGGAGAGTCGCGTGCAAGTTTCGCCAGGTCACAGAGGAGATACATGCCCGGATAAGGCTGGTGGAACAATATTTTCGTGCCGGGCACTTTGCCAAGAGTTTGCGGCGTGGTGAAGATTAGCGGAACCCCCTGGTAACGACCTTATGAAACAGCAAACTCGTGCCGGTCCCAGTAAGAGGGACCAAACATATTGCCTCGCAAATTGAAAGGCAGTGCGCGAGCAGAAAACAGAGTGAGTGAGTGCGTGTGAGAGAGAGAGAGAGAGACATAGGGAGTCCTGTCGGCGACGGTGGACCTTGCGCTTTATGGTCTAGCCGTGCCTCTGCACTTTCATCACTCGTTCACCTCCCATCAGCCGGAAACAGGTCCATCGTGACTTAAGGAAAAATGTAACTCCTACACTGAAGACAAACGAAGCTTCGATAGTTCAGTTCGTTGCGAGAACGGAGACTTCTTTCCACCTCCGGAAACTGTTTCAGTCGACTCGCACATGCGGCGCCACAATTATTTTGCAATTTACAATCCTTTGCGCGGGTACACGACGTTGAATTAAGATATATTTACGTAGTTGGTTCGGGTGCGGTTCAAGACACTCGAGGGAACAAGTTGAATGAACCTTTTTTTCTCTCTCCCTCTTGCCCTTATTCTATCCTTTTTCCACGCTCTTCCTTCTGTCTCTTTCTCTAGCCTGTGAACCCCTACCAGACGGTAGACCTTCGGATTGTTCCAACGGACCATAGACTGGTGAATTAACGGCAAGGAAGAGCGAATTTTTCCAAACGGAGTTCGTTAACGGCGGGTGGATGGTGTTTGTGGATATTTATTTCAAAGGATGCCAATACGATTTCTCCCTGCGTCTGGGGATAATTATCGTCCCCGACAAACTACGTCCCCAGCAAAACCCACTGGCCGCCCGGCGATTCCGTACGCCCGCTCGCCGAGGATCTCCTCGTTTCGCTTGCTCGCGGCTCACGCCCGGCTATGTATGCGGCGCAGCGACATTAGGGGCTAGGTAGGTTTGCGGACCTGTCTCGACCGTGGCGGCAGGGGGCCAGAGACGATTCGGCGTGTGCAATGGGTCGTAACGCTGGCTCGCGTGGGGCTCTCCGGGTGGAGGAGGAATTCGAGGCTTGGACGCCAGCCAACCTTTGCTTTACTTTACTTGACTCCGATGCTCCGCCGCCGTCGCCTGCTACGGGGGATAAGGCCGCCGCGCGCGACGGAGAGATCAGCCGAGGGAGGAAGAGCCAGTAGGAAAAAGAGTCGGGGTGCTGCCTCTCTCCTCCACACAGGGACAAATATATCGACGTTCTTTCGAAAAAGTTGTCGCGTCACCGAATATCCTACATAACTCGCAGACTCGCTGCCGCGGATAACTTTTCGCTCGCTCTACTCCGTCGTCGTCGTCGTCGTCGTCGTCGTCGTCGACGTCGTCTAGGAGCCGCTTCTCGCACGACGTCTAGCAAACACCGCGAGCGTCGCGTCCTTCTCCCTCCGAAGCTTCAAACTCCGCCAGCCGTTTCTGATACGCCGAGGGATCAACGATTCTTTGCCACACAGGAAACACGCGGTCTTTCCACTCGTCGCAGGTAATTCTACTTGCGGTTCGATGTAATGGCCCGTCGGTAAAACGGACGTGACTTGTGTTGAATGAAAAACGCTTTGATCGTCACCTAATCTGGGGGCATGTCGCGACTGCGTTTAAATTGCCCGTGGCGATCTAACAATAAGAACGTCTGCTGGTCACTAACATCACACGAACCAGAGACCCGAAAATCATGTTTCCACTCACCAGGTGTTTAATGACCACAAAGAAGCCAAGAATCTGCCCGCAACCCACTCTGAATTGACAAATCAAGAAGTCTGTAAAAATGACTGTATCGGCCTGTCAAAGGATGTACGTAACATTGGCTTGATGTGGATATACGCAGTCTCCCTCGCTTTAATTCTTTTCTCACAGGGTCCTATCCTCCTTGCCACAGAGAACACACATTCTTTGCACTTGTCGGGTAATTCCACTTGCGGTTTCACGTAACGGCCCTGGTTAAACCGTGTAGGTAAGCCGCGCGGGCAGCAAACGAAGAAACGCTCCGAGACCGACCTAATCTTGGCGCGTGGCTGCACGCTGTTTAAGCTGCCCGGTCCCGGTCTAACAATAAGAATGCCCGGTGGTCACTAACGTCAGAGCCAGAGCTCCGAGGGCTGCCCAAAGAAAGCAAATATCCGCCCATTGGTGGCTATGCCTTCCGGCGTTCAGAAGTTACGTCGGAATTGGTATAGCGGAGCCAATGTGCTGTACTGCTCCTGCTGCTCCTGCTCCTGCTCTTATACGGCACCGAACCCCTCGGCCGAGCAAAGTCGTTTCTTCTGCTTTACGGTTTTAATAAATCTCTGTGGGGTAATTCGCGGTGGGCGGGAGTAGACATTAAAACCCTCCGGACTTACGGCATCTTCGCCGCCGGTTACATTGCCTCGACCGTCCGGCGGCGGCAACACCGGTTTTTCCTCTCTTTGGGGCGGGTCGGCTGATCTTTTCCAAATTAACGGGAAAAATTAGCAAGACGCGCCGTGAGATATACATAGTGGTTTAGACACCAGACGTTTCGTTGCTGCACCGGCTATTACGCACAAACACATCGAATTATCGCCTTCGAGCAAACATTGCAACTGCACGTCCTCTATAGTAACTAAACATAAATACCTAGATTCTTGCTGCCTCTGTCGCAATGCGGCTTTGGCAGGATATTATTTAAGCTAAATACTAGCTTTAACTGATGTGACCTTTGTGACCTTTCTTATGCGTGAAGTTATGAATACATCATCCTGCAACTTTGGGATGATGATATTATTTATGGTTATCACTAGCTCTGACTGATATTGACCTTTCATATGCGCGAAATGATGAGTGTATCATCCCACCATTTTGGCGTAACTCCGTTAACCCCGCCACGGAAAGCCCCGA
Organism: Pimpla rufipes; assembly: GCA_963932165.1. Taxonomy (NCBI): domain Eukaryota; kingdom Metazoa; phylum Arthropoda; class Insecta; order Hymenoptera; family Ichneumonidae; genus Pimpla; species Pimpla rufipes. Next base: position 836,515 of record OZ010630.1, read on the forward strand.
CGCTTATATGCGTCAAGTGGGCGTGCAGTCTTCGGGAGTTAGGTATTTATGGAGAAATCCTCTTGATCTTAACCGAGAGCTGGCGAAGCTTCTCGCAGTCGCCCTCGCCGAAGTAAATCCCCGGCAACGTTACCGGCAATGTTTATCGAACATGCTTTCGGTGGGTTCGCCGGGATTAAACAGGAGCCGGCGAGCTTTAATGAACTCGGGCGCGCCGCTGCGTCCGTGAACATCCTCGTTGCCGATACGCGCAGACGGCGAACACGCTGCAGCATGTTGGCAGGAAAAATAATATACGCGCAGTCTTTCGATTTCATTCAATTGTTAAGACAAGTAATTAAATTCATGTTTTCTCTGTTTCAGGTAAGTTTCCAGTAGCTGCTTCGTGCACGCAACTTCGACGTCGATGCCTGCATCTTCCGGTCTGTGAGTTTTATTGATTAGGCACTGTAATATGTCCTGAGACGGCTCGTCAGGCCAAAGAATTACCCTTTAGCCGGACGGCCATAAAAAAGGGACATAAGCCGATGGACGAGCTCGCGACGTTCCGCACGTACGCCGAACTCTCCAACATTTGGCGACCAGACACGAGTTTCTTTATTTTAAGATTCAATATTTTTTCTCATAGACTCTTGCAGACAATAGAACGACAATTTTAAGGAAAATCACGTAAGAACGCGAAGTACCAGCAAGCTTGCGCCCATAAAAGGATTAACCAGGCGACCGCTCAACTCTCGAGTCGCCCCGCGAAAATCTTTTTATGACGGTAGCGAGTGCGTCAGGCAAAATTTCCCGCTGGTAAAAAACTTAGCATGCGTCACGGGTTTTTCCAACAATATTTACCCTTCCCATCGACTTCGTGATTGGTGACAAGAAAAATCCGCCCACTTTTCGTTTGGCATTTTTAGCCAATAATGTTCATCATCATATGGAGGCGAAAAGTGGTGTCGAGCTCCCCTCCCTTTTTTTTAGGCGAAGACGCTCTTGTCAACGGTCACGAAAGTCAGTCTAAGACTTACCGCCAGCACCGCAAGGTCAGCAGCAACTGACTATTAACAGTTCAGATTGCAATTCATTTTCACCTCTTTTAACTTCACCTCGCGAAACACGCGCTATCTACCTCGTAACGAACAATCCGATCTTAGTGTTAACAAAGTGTATCTCCTGTTATTGTTATTTTTAGTGAAATATATATACTATATTAAATTCAACAACAGTGTAACTAATTCATTCAACAGCTGCACAAAATTAAGTTAGCGTGCAGTGTGTACCAACGGCGTCATCTCAAGCCAAGAGTATCGGGACTTACAACCCCGTAGATTTAACGCGAATCGTGGCAACGACGGTACAACACTTATTATTATGTAGATCGTCTCTGGTCGAGACATATATATGAGAGAGATGACTAATCTTGAATCTCCGACGTGACCTATGCGTGTGCATTTACACTATTCTAAAAGAAGAGCCGGTTGCAGAGTCACGTGAGGTCGCAAGAACTCGTGCAGGATGTGCTTTTTGTCCGAGAACACCGCATCGAAAAGTACAAACATTTCGCCAAAGATGCAACAGTGCTGTCTGCGAGAAGCATCGAACTGTGCACTTCAACAATTGTGCCGCAGATATATAAATCTAATTCGACAAAACATTTGCATGCATTTCTGTAATAATTATCATCGTCATCATTTTCTACTATTTAATAAGAAAAATAAAAGCTGAAATCCATGCAAAATCATTTTTTTGCGTTTTCATTGATTTTTTCTCCATCTTACCAATTTGCAAAAATGCGATGTTTACCAAGTTTCGTTATGTTTTGGGCTATAAGTGTAATTTTCACCTCGTAAACTTTAATGGCATTAAACTTTAATGAGCTCAAGGTTTAAAACGCTGAACTTAGCTAGGCTGGAATTTGCCCATTCAAAAGCCACTTTTCTTTAAAACTGCTGCTTGATCCTAGCACAAGGAAGCAGACCACCAACGAAGTGCGAACAACGAGTACGATTTGCTTCGGGCGATGTTTACGGAAAATTACGGATAATTTACATAAACAGAAAATTTGTTCGTGAAACCCGCAGTTGCTGTTAAATAAAATTGAAGCCTTCTCTGCAAAACAAAGTGTTTTTTATCGCGTTTCTCGATCGTCCGTTGCAGGGGAGAAGCGGTAGCGGGCACGTATAAACGAAAACAAATTATTACGATAGCAAGAAGAAGGGTGCGTTATCGTGGTGCGGCGTTTTCCGTGGATGCACAGGCCTATGGTCTGATTCGAGCGGCTTTAAGCCTGCAGCATCGCAGGGGCGGAAAACGCGGGGTACGCTAACACGATCGGACATGCCGAGGTGCGCGGATGCGATAGTTTGTATCTGGCAGAGAGGGGAAGCCACCTCCAATCTTGGTGGGGCCTTCGACCGCCTAAACAGCCACGACAGGAGCCATTACTTACCCCTATGGTGGGCACAGGGGGCGCTGCTCGTGAGCAGGGGTTCGCTGCGCGAACTGCCTGAGTAGGGATTTCCCGTTCGAAGTATTTTCACGGATCGAATGTTCGCCGGCCGGCAGCTCGCTCACGGGCTCTCAGATTTGCAAACCCCCCTTCCCACTCTGGTATTCATGAATCTCTCTCAGCGCGCGGAATAGGTGGCCATTCTTCATTGACACCGCCGTGCCGAAGAAAGTAGTCGATTTGATACCAATTTATTTGGCAGCAATCGCTCGAGTCTTCGTTTTGAATTATAAGAAAAAGCAAGTCTCAGTCAAATTCATTTATAGAGTGCGAAGATTGAGACCCGAACATAAATGTATACCTGAAAAGTTATGTTTTATGGTAAACGCCTAAGAAAAGAAACATACAAATTCTTGTAATATTTGGGCATACTACTCAACGCTAGAATAACAGATGTTGTAAGTTTTGTCTTGTTCAGTCTATTCAGTTCAGAGATAGCATTTGATACGGTCGTCCGGGTAACAGAAAATAATTTCACAACATTCAAAACTACTTATTAATAGATTTCTTGTATTCTGTTACAACAAGAACATGTATTGTACTATGTTTAAGAAATATGCTGTAAAAAAGAATGGATAAATTTAAATTGCATTAATATTCTCCTATTAGAAAGGCATTTAGGCGCAAGTACACCCAATTTAATAAACACTTTCGTGCGTTTTTTCAACACGCGATGCCTAAAAATAACATGGTGTCGGAACGAGCAAATGAGTTAAAACAAACCTTATATTACCTTAAAGAGATTGTCCTAATTCCCTTACAAATCAGATTTAATGAGAAAGAACTGAGGTACAGCAAACTGAATACTTAGCTGGCACAGCGAAACTTTTTTCTATATAACGTAAGTTTCCGCGCAGTTAATTTCGTCAGAAATCGACGTACAATTTCCAACGCAATTGATCCGCGACGGTAGTAGCACGCGGGGATTCGTGCGAGCGCCAACCGCGAGAAGAATCAGAGACCTCGCACTCCTGCGAGGCACGAGAGCGAGGAGGGTGCGAGGCTGCGATGAATCGAGCGCTGTGAGCACGAATTATTCCCGGATTTTCGAGGGGGCACGTCCTTCTAGCTCGCTCCGCTCGCTCGCTGCTCGTGGCTTTTGCCGCAGAGACTGCGGGCTTTGCTTCGCCGTACCCACGAAGTGAAACGAGCCTGTAACATGCCCGCGAGTGAGAGAGGAAGAGAGGTCGTGAGGGAGAGAGCGGGCGAACCACGCGGGATATATACTGGTGCGGGAAATTGTGGACATTTAACATTCAGCGCGTATGATTAGACGGTCTGGTGGCGCATAGCGAATACGCCACCACCGTCACGACGGCGCGCTCGCTCGCTCGCTCGCCTCCATCCCTTCCAAAGGCACTCCTCTCCGGCACCCGGGACCGTTGAAACTCGAGAATGAATTATGTAAGGCAAAGTACTTCATTCATCTTGCTCTTGTTATTTGGTGGCTGTAGTTAAACTCCGCGTATTACCGTCACTGAAATATTGCGAGCAATTTTTAAGGCGAACGTGCAGCGTCGCCGGGCTGCACCGACGAACCGTCCGTGTCTGCCACCCTCGCGTCCGACTGTATCCGCCGCAGCTGCTGTACTATCCATATTTCACTCATGGATTCTTCGGCGAGTGCGGGAAGATCGGTCAAAAGTATTCCGCAAGGGGATTTGAATAACCTCAAATCCATGAAAGTTCGATGGTACTGCAAGCACGAAACTGAGAGAAATCTCTTTGCACCGATGGGATCGTGGCTACAAAAAAATGCTACTTACGATATTTCACTTTCCGTGGTTGTCCAATGGTATTTTATTGTCAAAAGGACACGAATCATTTTTAACTTTTCTAACTCTCAATAGCGGCATCATGCAATTTTCGTTATTTGTGTGTGAGCCGAACCTCTTCATTTTGTTCCGATTTGTTTGTAGGGTGTCAACGAGAAACATAGCTGACGATATTCGGCATGAAATCGAAGATTGATCGGACACGTCCTTCCGCACCGGTGCGCCGGTAACATTGCGCAGATGCCAGCGCACAACCCTCGGGTTGTGGGTACGAGAGAAAAGCTGATGGCGAATTCAACCCCCGCACTGACGATTTCCATATTCCAATTTGCACCTCGTCGGACTGTGTTTGCACAGTCACATCGTACGATCTCTCTCCGGGGCCGTTCGATGTTGCTGCTGCTGCCGCTGCTGCGCCTCACACTGTCCCCCTTTTCAAAGCTCCGGCCCGTCCCAAGCCGCAGGCAGTTCCTTTCGTCCACACGATCGAATCCGCATATCTTATCGCCCAGCCCGTCTCCGTGCGAATACTTTCAGCGCGGAACGAGCGTTAGTAGCTTTATATCGTGAAAGAATGTTCTCTCTTCGATACTCACGAGTTTGCACGTTTTGATCGGACGTTGCGAAGCTGTTCTATTTTTAATAATATAGATATTATATACATTCAATTACTTTTTATGTAAGTATACCGGTGTTTTATCGACAATATGCCCAATATGACCTATACTCATTTTTCAAATAACGACAACATCTCAAAAAATCTTGTCGGCAGCATGTCCGGTACGCGGTTGACCTAATATAAACTTCTTTGTGTGCACCGTTACTATACGATGCTTTCGAGTCAAGCAATATTTACTTCGTTCAACTACGCGATCCAGTTCGCTCAAGTTCACGCAGTGAATTTGAAATATTCTCTGCGCGAACGGAGTTTGATTACTTCAAAGTTATTCGTCCTAGACATTTTCGATGTAATACCGCAAAATGTCAACGCATTCGGGGTCCGATGAAACAGTTATACGATCCTGTGAGTAATTTCAGACTTGGTTGCTTGGGTTGACGACATACATTTTTCCGATCACAAGGAGACTCCAGTGGCTTGTATCGCAGTCCCAAGAGATTCGATTTTGAACGAGGACGTCCGAGGCTTCATTCGGCGAGAGAGATGGAGCGAACATTAGTGCACTGGTGATCAGCCACAGGGAGAAGTTGGAACGAGTGGGATGGTCCTGGAAACCGAGAGGTGGAGAGCACGTTAGGGTTGTGTACAAGAGATAGGCGGCGAGGGATGATAGTGGAGCAGTCCTAAGAGGGTTCGCGCGAGGCGAGGGAAAGGTTAGCTCAGGAAGGAGCCGGTTGGTCCGGTAAACAGTTGCCGGTGGAAGCCGTTCATCCGACAAACAGTACACAAGCTCACCACTACGAGACCGAGCGAGCCGTCAGCCACGGTGTATCCAAGATTGCACCCGCACACACTCGAGGCGCGCGCTATACAACTAGCAGAGCTAACTCTATTCAAGCTCGAAATCAGCAGGCTTTCTCCTCGCGAGTTTCAACAGTAGGGCGTCTTGAAGCGCTACGCTGGTGGACGCTTTTCGATGGCTCAGAAGTTAGAAACGTTGCTGCAGCGGAATCATTTTAGCTGCTGAAAGATTGCCGGCACGATATATGAACCAAGCAAGATAACTTTGGTATCTTCGTCGAAGTTGCGATAAGACAAAAGTTGTAAACACTTACAGGGGCATCCAGATGTTCAGGAATTCGTTGTCAATTGATAGCTCTGGATGACAACTGCCGTCGATTTCGCTGCACTAATATTGCCAACTTGCATGCATTTCATGCCAGTAAAATAGTCCGAATTTCGACTAATCGTCGTGTGGACAAAGTCGCCGCGGGGAAGAACCAGCCACATAACCCTGTCCAGTCGTAAAGCGGAATATCCAAACCCGGCGCGGTGAGTCGCCTCGCGAACCCTTTTGCCTTGTAAATTCGACGAATGATGTTTTTACGTCCTGGCTAAATAAACGAGGAGGTCGTCCGGGGATTTTATCCCTGCCGAGTCTGGCTGGCGCGGCGGGTCGCACACGGATTTAATTAAAGCTATACCAGAGCCCACGGGCTACAGATTTTTTTCCGCCGGCTCCCGGCGCACATAACGCGCTCGTTTCTCTTCCACCGTATAGTGGCCTAGCGCGTAGCGAGCCCAGTGTGTGCTCCGCTTCACCACGTTAGAAAATCAGAATGGTATAACCGTGGGCGGATGAAAAGGAAAAAAAGAAGAAAAAAGAAGAGTGGAACCATCAAGCCGTGATCGTTCGGCGTATGCAGTGCGCGGCTGAGGGACCATCAAAGACGTTCTCCAGTGACCGTTAGACGAATTTACAACCTCCAACCTCTTCCGCGGTGAGTCCATTGGGCATCGGAACGTAAAAATAAAGTACGTGCCGGTTTCTTCGTCCATAACTCACCGGCGCCAGAACCCAACCGCATCTTTACTCCAACCAAGGTCACGAGTCAAAGTTACGCCAGTCAGCCAGCCCGACCCTCGCAGCCGCGCGGCTAACAGCGAGAGACTCGATTGCAAATTTAAGCTCGCCGTAAGACCGTCAGGCAAAACGTTTAATTTGGAAAGGCTTGGCCGCTGCGAGACTACCCTTTATCCCATCATCCCTCCTGAACCCTGCGGTGATAAATAATTCAGTCCCGGCGAGGAGGTTGCGCCTCGCCAGGGCGGCACACGGACTGCTGGATGTGAACCGCGCTCGTAAACCTCCGGGTTTAATCCAGCGCACGAATCGCCCTGGACCTCGGTTGACGGTTGGGTCGCGCGCGCTAAGGTTTTTCCACATGCAAGGCAGCGTCGCATTGCTGGCATATACGCGTTCCACCGTCTTCCAGCTTCGGGCTCGTCCGTGCCAGTCCTGCGCTCACGTCGTTCGACGTTGACGTCGAAATGGCATTCCAATTGGGTTATATGGCGCGCGAGTTTATGGCTCAGAATTATTATTGCTGTTCTTTCCGTGTACGTGTACAGCGTTTACTGCACACGTGGTACAAGTACACCCGGCTTGGCCGCGTATACGCGGAATCGAGCGCTCGCAAACCGAGCGCGATCGCGGCGTAACGCGTCGATAAACGCTTCGCTTCGTTTTATCGTTCCCTTTTCCGCGGTTTATACGCGCCCAGGAGCGAAGGGTTAACGCGCGCGTGAATCGCGCGCGAAGCTTCCCGCGGCGCGCGGGATTTTTCTTCTGGCTTTACGGCGGTACCGAGGCGCGATATCGCGACTGAGTTATCTCGTAATCGATCGTTACGAAGGAGCGACTCATTCCGGTTCGGTGGAACGTGACCGACGGCCGAAATCCGCGGAAGCGAGACCATCGTGCACTCGAGCGACCCGGCGGGGGTTACGGACAGTCTCGGTGGTGGTTTCCGAGAACTGCTGCGCTCCCAGATCCTCGCCCGCTGCTTCCTCGAAGCGGCAGCTCGTCCCCGTGTTTTCCGAGTCCCCGCGGACACGCTGGCACGTCTGTTTGTCCACGTCGGCCTCTGCAGAGATCTGTTTCCCTCCTCCTACCGGCTGCTTCTGCTGCTGCTGCTGCTGCTGCTGCTGCTGCTGATGCCACGGCTCGTCTCCATCTCCTCCATATTCGTATGCTCACCCCGCTCAAGCCGGCCAGCCTGCCAGCAGTCATGGGTCCCTCCAGTGTCAGTTGCGCGTGTTTACCATGCTCGTCCAGGCATGTTTCCAACCAAACTAACCCTGCCACGCCTCGCTGATCCAACGACACTGCGAGTAAAGCGTATCCACGAGCTGACTCGTTCCTATTCTCGACTCCCCAGCCGCGCCGGAAGCCCCCCGAGGAAGTGTAAAGTCTGCGTGTATCACGGAACCGCAACATTCTCGCCGATCGACACGGTGAAAAAATGAAGATTCACCTGGCGGAGCTGCTCGCGGTGATTTATTTCCCGGTGTCCAAAATGAGGAGACGCGAGGGTCGTTTCTTACGGACCTGTGGCATCGCTGCACACATCCCGTGGAAACTCACTTTTACACATCGGAGAAACCTCCGCGCGTTCTTCAAATTGCACTCGCGCGGTTTTCTGGCAACGAGTGATAAAGTTTTATAGGCGCATGATATACGAGCGTACGTAGCCGCGTTGCGGCTCTGTCCGGTATTTCCAAGAAAGAGCTGAGACCGGGAGCGACAGTGGAGCGCGAGCCAGCCACCGGGGGTATAGAAAGAGAGCGAGGTGGTCGCGTAATTCGAGTAGAAAGTAGGTGGGTGAGTGCCCGTATAGTGTACTATACACGGGGACTCATAATTTCTGCTCGACGGCACCCTCAAAGACGTAATAACATAGAGAAACGGCTACCGGTAACCAACCCTCCCGGTGCTCTCGCTTCTCCTGGTCGAGCGTCGGGGAGACTCTTTGATATACTTATATAGTACCTACCGGCAGCAGCAGCAGCAGCAGCAGCAGCAGCAGCAGCAGCAGCTACGGTTACGCCTGGTATACTACCGGAGAAAACTGGTGGATGAGGGGCGCGCGGATGGTAGTTGGCAGAGGTCGAGTCCACTTTGATTACTTTGGATGACGCAGCGCGAGAGCAGGGTCCCCCTTCTTCCTCCTCTTTCTCGCGAGCTTCGACTCCAACCGTCACTCGTCTTCTGCGGCGTCGAATTTTCGTCAGCATTGATTCCCCGGTCCGAGGCAGCAGCAGCACCGTACCACACTAGGTCTGCGTTCAACCGCGTTCAACCCCACTGTGAGGCTTTCCCTTCGCCCTTCTCGGCTCGTCAACCTATTTTACTCCCTGCCCTTCGAAGTACTGTGTACTCACCTTCCTTGCAGCGCATATATCGTTAAAACACAGCGGCTATGTGTATATGTAGATTTAGCGGCGAGTTGCAGCCGCCATGTCATCCTCCCACTCCGCTTCGCGGTTTTCGGTGCTTTCTCACCGACACAGCAATTTCCCTTAAACTTCACAATTTCGGGTGGCTGAACGCTGCTTGCACGTCTCTCGTTTCCCAACTACGACAAGCCCTTAGTCAGTATAACGTTACACCCTCCGAACCAACGGTACCTAATACACAGTGTACCGCAGAACTGGCGTTAAACCCGAAGCCAGTGTGACTGTTCAGTTTCAATAGTATTTGACGTAACCGTTGTTTCGTGTAATATGTCGTCGTTGTAGTGAGAATGAGCGGAGGTCTGCATATGAAATTATGTCAACGTTGCTCACTGAGTCCATACAACGCCAACCCATAGACTAAGGTTTTTTTATTAAAATTATATACTGTCTGCTTTCACTCTCTTAAACTTTGGTCTGCTATACTCTATTCAGATGGGATACAAAACGTAAGAAACAAAATGTTCAAGCGAGGTTTAATACATTCAGCGGAAAACAAAGATTTTTAACTTACGAAAGAACTGCTTTTCATTTTTAGTTCATAGCTTCTTTATTGTCGTGACAGCTGTAAATGTTTGTGACTTCATCTGCAATAAAACTGTTTATAGTTACCGGCGTTACGGCGATTTCTCGGGAGAACTGATTTTAGCGTGTTAGACTGCTTGGAATCGGGCGAGCAGTTGGTCTTGAAGAATACTTATTAAAAGCCCTTCATGTGATTTATTGCTATTATTATTATCGTTATTATTAAATCTCAAAAGCTTTATGAACTCTCGTCCTACCGGTCCTGTAGGGCAGCGACTCACCTTCAGGGCGGGCGGTATTTTTAAATCATTCTGCCTGACTGCTCCTCCTGCTCTGATTATTATTATAGTTATGCACTTTTTATAGACTGCTGCGTCTATTATAATTATTATTTCTTGCATGCCTCTCGTTTCCCAACTACGATGAGCTTTTAGTCAATAACGTTACAAGATTGCACAAGATTAAGCCCTTCTGATGTCTAATACAGTGCTGGGCAAAGTACCAAAGAAAGTACTAAGTGCTAAGTACAAAGTACTTGAAATAAGTACTATAGGATCAAATAAGTAGCTATACGATAATTCGACCTGAACGTATTTTTTACGTGAATCGCAAAAGTACTTGTACTTTATACTTTGCAATAGTACTTGAAGTACCGAAAAGTACTCTAATACTTAAAGTACGCATTTTAAGTACCAAATGAGTACCAACGAGCTTAAGATACTGCCCGGCTTTGCCTAATACCGTGTTCCACGCATGCGTGTCTATAGGTGATGTACAGTTTCAATAGCATTTCACGCAAACCTTGTTCGACGGAATACGTCGTCGTTGCAGTGAGAATGAACACTGGTCCGTGTATCAAATCATGTCAATGTTGCTTACCGAGGCGCAGTAGCCCTACAACTCAGACCCACAAGGCCGACCCTTATACATTGAATTCAGCCGATGAAGTAGTACGTGCGGTGTCTGCTCAAGCACACTGTGTGACTACGCTCGGAGTGCGCATTGCCACGCCAGCGGCCACCACTCCAGAGCGCTTTGGATTATTGTCTGAGTACATGTAACCGTGGCCACTAGCACTGTCGGGCAACGTAGCAGAGCCAGTGTTGCTGTCGGTTCCTCTCCCACTCGTGTCTGACCACCTGACGCCCTGACTAGTGCAGCAAGACAACGTGTCGACTTGGTACGCACCGCAGCAGCAGCGGCAGCAGCAGCAGCAGCTCTGTCAGTACAATATCGATCTTGGTTGTCGCTATACGTGTGGTTATGACGCGCTCGGCTGTGTTCCTAACGCTTCAGATCGCTTCGGGCCAGTCCTAGTCGCGTCTTCGATCAATATCGCACTGCTTGCCATTCGATTAGGTCACTCGTTCCCTGGTGGTTAATTCTTGTGGAAATATTCGAAGCTCCGGCAATGAGTTACTCGTCTGCTGGCTGCCGAAGGATACTGCGAGGGACGCGGGAGGGAAGCTGCGGAGCCTCAGTCCCACCGCGTACGCGTGGCTTCGCCGTGATTGCTGATGCAAATACACCACCCTCACTCCGCGCTCCGCTGCCGTTCTCTCGGTCTATCGCACGGGGTCTTGGCTGCGCCGCGCGCGCACTGCTCACACAGTTTGATTCACGAATGGATGCGGCAGCTTTCTGCGGCCTGCAACCCGGGCTCTCATGAATAATGCAGACCCGATGTAATTGATCGCCCAATCGGAACGGCCTTTTATTTACTTTCCTCCACTCGAACCGTTCGCGTGCACGGCCGCGTCTCCGTCGCACTGGCTTCTCCTCCGACTCGGCTGTCCCTGTCCCGCTCGCACGAAAGTTATTTGACATCGCTTACCGCCGAAAGTGCTTCGCACACCCGCGTCGAGAGCATCCCGAAGCGATGATGCCTGATAAAATGATCTGTACCTCCGTCGCTCATCGGTGAAGCGCAATTGAACTTTTGTCGATCAACTTCCAAGGTATCCGTGACAGCTGTGATCGAATTAAAGGCAACGATTCCCTGTGCGTAGAAAATTAAGAGTACGGTGTGTGGGTTCGTCTCGACTGATCTCGATGTAGACTTTCATGTAGACCTCAAAGTCTAAACGAAGAACAAAAGATTGCCGCAGGTAAATAAACCTACTCTACAACGTTTTGGTCAGGCCTCTTCACCCATCCTGAATTTTCCTTGCTCAACGCAGCAGTTACAGGAAACCATGCTCTTCGCAGAGATCGGCACAGAACTTCTCACTACACTCGTTCTCTCCCCACTCTGCAAACTTCCGAAGCTCACGTTTCTTCGATCGTCAGGTTCGGGGCTACACAAACAACCACCCGCAGTTCCACCGGTCCCTCTACACCTACGGGAGCGCTGCTTTTTCTAAGTATTTTATTTTCTCTCCTTCGTCCCCCTCCCACCCGACTTCTTTCCACCTTCCAGTTTTTCTACTTCAAACTTCATCCCCGACTCGTCGGGCGGTCCAACGGGGACGAACGAACCAACGGTCTGCGTTCTCTCGAATCCCTGGAGAGGCGAGCGAGCGAGCAACGGTCGCCCCAACAGATCCCGCGATGGTCGCTGTGTACTCGAGCACACGGTAAACGCAAGCGAGAGGACCGCTGTGTCTCCAGTTTCTTCGGATTCTTTAGAAGTTTGCCATATTCACATAAGTTTCCGGTCATCTTGACATTCGACACATAGCCGCGCACTCGATGGAAGAGCCAATAACTCATGAAATCGGGTGTAACCCTATGGTACTTTGTCGGGTCTATTTCGTCGAATTTTTGGACCAACATAATTTTGGCTGCGAGAGTCGAACGAGGTGAGGAGGAGGCCATGGTGATGGCTGTTGCTCCAAAGAGCTGCCACAGGGAATATGGGCGAGAGAGTAGGAATACAGCAGGATGTGGGGAACTGGAGGGTGCGCGTTGGTCGCAAGCAAGAGAGAGGCAGACAGAAAGAGAGAGAGGGAGATAGAGAGGAGAAGGTGGTGGTGCGGGGAGAGGGGTGAGGGTGAGAGGGAGAGAGAGAGAGAGAATCGAAGGGCGTTGGCAGCAGCCGCTTCCATCGAGATAATTCAGTTATTTCATGCCCGGGCACCGGTAATTGGCTGCGCGTTGGCGGCTCGGGCACGACCAGCCCGAGCAAACCCGACAAACCAGCTCGCTATAACCAACCATCCCCGGCAACCCCGAGAAACCAGCCTGCTTTCGGCCTCCAGCCGAGACATTATGACGTTGTATGAGCCAATTTCTCAGTCACGAGGTTAATGGCTACTTCCGATAATAATTTTGCGTTTCCTTCCATGCGCGCGCTAGACGTCGACCGTGCAGTGAAAAGGTATAAAGCGTAAAAAAAATAAAATGAAAACACGCAGCCTGTTTTCTTAAACCTGGTATTGATTTTCTTTAACCACGCTCAGATCTTGCGCCCTCTGAAATATACGTTTGAAGTCGGTTTAAGTAGACGACATAGATTTCGCCGTATTGGACTGACTATTAATTTTTTGCATTACTCTCTGGTACACCGGTAAACCCGTAGAAAACTCGACTGGATCGGTCCCGAACCAATTAGGTCCCAGAAGCAATTGCTTTGTTCAATTCCTTTCCCTTTCAAACCGCAAACAAATTATCTTTTTGTCCCAGCGTCACGTGGGCCAATCCTAAGGGAATCGTCCCGCTACGTACCGCAGTGCGGCCCGTCCTACATAGGCTTCGACGAGGCTTCCACAATGCTCTGCACAGCGGAAAAGATTTGAACGGACGTATTTGGATATTGGGCAATCCGTGGGTTAAGCCAAGGCTCAAGATAAGGAGCTTACGGACGTCCGTTTCTCCTTCCGGTTCTTCTTTCCATCGCTGTTGCTCCCGCTGGCGCTGCTGGTGCTGGTGCTTCTGTTACCTCAAGCGCCACAACGAAATTCCAACATTTTGTATAGATAGATAGGTGCACACTCGGTGTGCGCCGCTGTCTAGCAGCGCGAGTTTTATGGAAAGCATGCTCTTAGAATTCCGTTGCGTGGTTGTCGCTGCGACGAAGTTCCACTCTCGTTCGTGCGGTATCTCGCTCTCCTTGCCTCTCCGGATCTCCCTCCGTCGCAGTCTTCTGTGTTCTCACCGAGCGTTCCGCTGCGTGGCTCCTCATCCTCGTCTTTTTCCACCGAACCCACGCGATGTCTCCTCGTCCTCTTGGAAAGTCGCCTTTTAGAGCGAAGCGTCTGACGTGGGCCGTCGTTACGTCGGGATAACAAATGCTAAGTGTTTCCCCGTTATCGAGGAACGCCGAGAAAGTTGAGGGTGGCGCGGGGAAAAAAGTCCGTCGCGGCGGAGCGAGCGAGGAGCCACGAGTCTCCTCTCGCTCCTGGTCGTTGGCTTTCTGTGTCGTTGGGTAACGCGTGTTGCCTCATAGATTCTTGTAAAAACAAAAACTCCCAGGGCTGAAGGAAGTATCTTTTTGCGTGAATAAAGAAAAACGAGTGTACATTACGCGGCGTCGATTCGGCCGAATACGGGAGGAAAAAAGAAGGCGAATACACGTCTGGAGTACAGTCGTAGACGTTAAAGTGGGAAGAGGCGAGTGAATCAGGACAATTTATCATTCGCTTAAATATCATATCTCGGATGCAGACGCCGCGGAGAGAAAGTCGCGTGAATGAGAGGGCTTTCTGTCGCGACTTTCCTCTCGGGCATCGCCGCGCTCTGTCGGCTGCTCCTTATACCGAGTCACGGTCGATTCCGCGGCAGTCTGACAACGCTGACTTTGTACAACCAAGGGGTTCTCATTATCGTCCTCGTTCTCGTATGAAGGAGCAGATTATGCCGTTTTTTTTTTTTCGAGCGATAATCAGGTTTATGAGTTCCGACGTAAACATTCGATGACAAATTCTGTTTTCTTTAAAAAATCACAGTGTTTCTCGGGGTGAAATATGCGATTTGAGAACGATGGTAGAAGCCAAAAATCGCCATCTCGTGGAAAAAGTATGAAGAGCGCCCGAATCACAAGGGCCTAGTAACGAAAAAAATCCTGACCCCCACCCCCCGAGAGCAGACGCAATTCCAAGCTCCATTAAGACACACCTCGAAATTTCATTTCCGCGCGGACGGTTCGCGAAATTGCCGCTCCGACAGTTCGCCAACAATGCGAGCTCAGTGCCGCACGTATATGTAGTCTAATATGACGTTACCGGGACACTCGCACACTCGCTGCATTCGAGAACTCGAGGCCTCCCGATTTGCAGGCTCGGTGTACAGCGGTAATAGACAGGCCCGACGATGCCTTTGATGACGTTCTCTCACCCGACTCCCGTCGCCGTATAGCCGACGCAGATGGTATATCCCTGTGTTCCGTCGGCACACTGGTGGCGCACCTGCTTCGCTGCGTGTTGCGCGTCCACGTAACAGGGATATCGATGTCGCGCTTGTGTCGCGGTGATACCGAGCTCACCGAATATTATGCACTGTCGGAGTTTCCCTCGTATCACCGTGCGCGCCTTTGTTCGGCGTTGCCGGCGTGTTTCTCCTTCGTTAAAGTTTGCTTGCCCCTGTAACGCGCACTCGTTCGCGTACGAGACGCAAACTTTGTTACACGCGCCACGCACGAGTCGCGCAGCGAAATAAAGTATCTTTTGAAAATAAAACTCATTACCCCTAAGGACCGATAAAGCTACAGATCCCCCGTGTCTGCATGTCACGATACCGTTTCGGCCGGCGAGCGGGGATAATACGCAAAGCCAATAGGAAGGAGAATGCCCTGTTCTGTGTGTGGAAAATCATTTCTTGAATCGCGGGACATAACGTAATGGAGGGAAAGAGACTCGGACCTTCGCCAGCCAACTTTAGATCCACCCTCGCGATTTGGAGGATAAAGTTGAGGGGGCCGAGCGAGCCGAACGGATATCGGAGATGGGACAATCGGGTCTGGAAAGACGGACTCTAGGAGTACGGTCAAATGACCGAGTCGGCTGTGCGCGGCCAAGTGGACGGCAAGTGTGCTGCTAGTGCTGTCTAGGTTATAGCTATAACCGAATTCTTTGCCGAATGAGGGTCGCTTCGCTGCGTATCACTGATTTACATTCGCCATCACTGAGCAAACTGGACCTGGGGGTTCTCCGCCAAACTCCCGAAGCTTCGACCCACCCACCACCGACCTCCCTCGCTCCCTCGGGGCTACCCTTTGTGTCCAATGGAAAAAGACGGGGGTGACTCGAGCCGGAAGCTCCGAGTCGAATCCTGTGGGTCTGCGGTATTGCTCTGGGCTCCCGGTTCCGAAAATGTTTCATAAAGACACGAAGGAATCGCGTCTCGATTGACCCTCGCGTCGTCATGCGCGATTCATCCGCGTTATTCAATCTCTTTTGCGTTGTACGAGTTCCGGTCGTGTTATTTGACTTTCCGTCGTTCTGGAAATCGAGAAATATTAATGGAATAAACTAAAATACATCGAGGGTGAATAATTTCACAGACCGATGGTATTCTAAATGAAGTGACTGAGAATATAGCTTTATCCTTCGAGAAGACCCCTTTCGATTTTAGCGCGTATGCATTCACATCGCGGCTTTATTTTTAGGTATTGAAATCCGCGCAGAAGTGACGGATGACATCGCCGTGGGGAAGTTTTATTTTCACTGCACGTGCAGAATTCATGACGCGCGGTAATCGATTTTTAATCCGATCTGAATCGCAGATTACCGGGTGACTTATTAACGTAGCGATGTGATCGCAATTCTCAAGCATTTTGAAACCAGGACAATTCAACTCTGTCGAAAAAGCACAAAAAAGAGAATAATTGTTGTGCTGGAAAATAGCAAATTCTTGTTTAACGAATGAAGTTAGGAGTCAAATATCTTCAGGATAAGAAAAGAAAACCAAATATTAACTATTTTATGGTTTTAATCTGATTCGTCTCACTAGGGTTCGAATTTTTGGAATTAAGTTCGAACTTCAGATGAATCTTAGGTCGAAGTTCACAGCTCGATCTTCAGATCTTATGTCAAAAAATTCGACACTTCAAAGTTTAGGTCGAGTACCGATGAAAAAGAAGATATCCACACATGCCAAAAGGGACACGCACGAATTTCAGCATCAATATTGCAGTGGGCGAAAGACGTTGGAATCCCACAGCAGAACGGGAAAAATGCGGGGGGTAATGTTATGTTAAAGAAGCCAGATGGAAGACCCTTTGCTTTCCCTTTGTAACAACTCAGTCCTCTCCACTGGCACGGGCGGCTGCGCCCGGTCTCGACATCATCTCGTGCCGTGCTCAGACAACGCGGAGTATTCCATGAAGAAGAGAGATATCATATGGACCTCACGTCCCACTGCGTTTAAAGTAACATCAAGGATAATGTACCTCGCCCTTCGGCATGGCTTCACGGTCCGCCCGCACCACTTTCCGCCAGATCGCGGTGGATTCCTATGTCTTTATCTCGAACCAGACCACATTTCTTCCTGCTGTTAGCGATGCCGCTGCCTTACATTGTTCCCTCGGCACACAATACATTTTTCGTTACACCAGGATCCCGGGTGCGATTCGTACTAGGGCATTTGTCCTCCGTCAACTTCGCAACGTCTTCGTAAAAAAAACAATCATTGTTCGATAAAAAAACAATGTCTAAATTTGGAAGAAGAGTACTGCCGTTAACAAGTTGGGCGCGAAGAAAATGAAAGAGTCGTTGAACCCGTCGATGAAGACACCGCCAAATGTGGAAAGTAAAGGAGGAAACGACGAAAATAAAAGATGCAGTGCCAAGAGCAGAGAGGCAAAGAGAGAGAGAGAGAGAGAGAGAGAGAGAGGGAGAGAGAGAGAGATAGAAAGAGTCAGAGCCCAGGTGAAGCGTTCCCATTTCGAGACATCACCGACAACCCGTGGCATGCAGTTGTAGGTGCGGGGCGGGCTGCTTTCACCCCGGGACCACCCACGGATACACGTACGCTTAAGTAATTTAATTAGAGCAACTCCGGTCTGGAGACGTGACTCCGTCTCTTTGGCCTCGACGCCCAGGCCGAGCCTGCTCTTCTCTTCTACCCTCACCCCTCCCCACCCCCTCCTCGTTCCTATTTCTCTCGGTCGGTCTGGCTCTTCTCTCGGTGCCGTGGCTGCCGCTACTATGGAGCGATGTCGGAGACGGGAGAGCGCGAGTCTGTGTGAGTCAGTGAGATTCTGGTGGTTCGGGCGTGGGAGCACGAAGAGGTGGAAGATCGGTGGCAAGAGGCGAGACAGACTGCAGGATATAGAGATAGAATTCGTGCGCGCGAGAGAAGCAGTAAAGGGGTTTGTGCAGGAACGCACGAGAGGATATGGCTACGGGGAACATCGTGCGGGCATCACGATAGTATTGCACTTGCTGGTTCGTGCTTTGCGCAGTTTCACGAACCCCGCGGTGACACCAGCCATCCAGCTAGCCACCCTTGGCGACCTGCACGTATCTGCGAGTCTGGGGTACGCTGTAAGAATGGCGAAGTAACGATATTACAGCATTGATGCTGTCCAGTTTGACTACATGACTTTTGATTCGTACTGCATCGTGTGTCGTGTGTCTCCCGATGCTTCCCACAATCGCAAGCGATTTACATCTTACTTTTAGAACGTCATAATTTGATTGTAGTTTTTTTTTATTAACCCATTCGTTTGCATGAGGCGCACATGGTTTTCTCGTCTTAACTTGATCCGATTTCGAATCCAAGTGGTTTTCGGGCTAGCTGCATCCGAATTTACAATAAAAATGGCGAAATTCAACATGTCTGACGCAAAATGACGGACCTAATTCTTAAAACATGTAAAACACTTGGATTTGGTTGAGAAAATGTTGATTAAAGGAGTTTTCATGGGTCACTGAACTCGAATTAAAAGTGTAAACTGTTAAATTCAAAATGGCAAATCAAAACATTAAAGTATTGTCATTTATTAACTTTTCTTCTGCCATTTTGTGTCAGTTATTTTTAATTTACACAACACTATGTCAAACCCGAATTCAATGATTCCCGAAAAACCCTTTAGTACATATTATCAGCTAAAATTACAACAATAACAAAAGTTTAAAAAATCAAATACGCTGGATTTCCTCAAACCTTAATATATTACTTTAAACAAAGATAATATCTTTTTGCAAAAATATCAAAAACATCATAAACTCTTTTCAAAAAGCAATATATTCATGACAGATTTTACACGCTAAGAGCGCAACAGTCGCAACCGCGTACACAAACGTGTAGCAACTATTCGGCAAGCGCTGATCGCCCCGCATACGCAACACGAGCCTCGGACACGTGTCGACGTATTAAAAGCCTTCGGATACTTTCGTCCTTTTTCCCTTTCATCACGTAACAGCGACGCTCCAATTTAATACGGCTTACCAGAGCGGAGGCGAAAAAGGGTCTCGGTTCGTTTATCTTTTTTTTCGCGAAAGATCCCTCCGGCACAGGCGCGCGTTATACACGTTTTCTTTCTCCGTCCTTCCTCTCCCTCTCTCCCTCTCTCTCTCTCTCATTCTCTCTCTCTCTCTCTCGCCCGACCTCGCTCTCCCGGTGAAGCGTGTGCCCGGCATTTCGTTTGGCACGTGACAGCACCCTTTCGCGCTCTCGCACCCCCTTTCTCACTGGCATGCGGGGGAACGAAGCGGGGCGCCGGGACCGGGGAGGGAAAATGGCCTCGTATTTACGTTCTATAGTTTGCTCTAAATATTGCATTAAGCTCGCACGTATTCCCTCGGAGTGAAGGGACCGCCCCTGCACAGCCGCCCTCCTCACCAATACAGCACGCCGGGTGTATACCGAGCCACACAATTTATATACGTGTGTACATTGTACGTATATACACACGCAATATATGCGCGTTAGTGTGACGTTCCCTCGTGTATTTCATCCAGGCGGACATGTACGTCTTGCACACATCGGCACCGCAGCCAACGGGAAGTACAAATACATTTGTGCTGCAAAACATAAAAGCTCCGGGTTCGCGTTGGTGTCGGTGCTTCTCGGACGTTTGTGTCGGTGAAAGTGCGGGGGGGGGGGGGGGGGAGCGCTGTTGAACCGCACGTCGACGCACATATGAGACGAATGGTTTTCTGCGGCATACATGGTGCCTACATACTATGTATATTACAAGCCACATAGCGCGAGGGGGTTACGAGAGGCTGGCTCTTTCCTGTCCGCGCAATATGTCAAATTCGCGTGCAATCGACTTACGCCATCGATTTTTATTGTTCGACTCGGTCTCCTCGCTCTCGGCTCCGGCGTACCATGGCGTTGATATACCGCGGTCGACGGGACTGATGTTATAGCGGACAAAAGTGTCCGTGTCCGTGTGTGAGTCGGTTAGGGCTGGAAACCGATAATCGGCCTCGCACCCGAGGAACCGCTGAACTCTCGCTCTCTCTCTCCCTCTCCCTCGCTCTCCGTGTCCTGTCCTCTTAGCGAGATTGAACCTGACTGATCCCGGCTGGCCCTGAGTCGCTTCGAAATCACCGCGTACTTTCCATTTCATAAAGCACGAAAAACCCGGATTCGGCGGTCGAACGAAGGTCCTACATGCGCTACATATACATGCACGTTGTACACAACCGTCGCAGCATCCTCTGGCCGCGGTGGATAAGCGAGAATAACTCGCTTCTCGTGCAGGCAAATCGACGACGAGGCTAATGTCGCCTTTTCGTCCTGGTTCGATGATTTTTTGGCATATACAAATATCACATTATTCACATGCAATTTCAGACTATTTTCGTATTCGCTTATATCATTCGCGGAAAATTTATCTAAAATAATTCGACTGATAATAATACGTCTAAAAATGTATTCTCCGCAAATCCGCTTATCCGGCGATGTCGCGAAGTACGTCGTAAAATCGTGCGTTTGCTTTCAATGACTCCGGTACAAATAATTCATAGACGGTATTTTTAACAAGAGACTCCCAACTTTCAACTAGTGACAGCCATTGTTAATAAAGGTTGTTTTCAGTCGAGACAAATAGTTTCGAAAATAATGTTCATCACGGATGGCTGCGTGACGATTGGGGCGTTACTGTCAGCTATCTAGCTAGTCCATAGTGGACGAGGTCGCATGTAACCTATTTTTGATGCAAGCGAATCGACATTTGCCCATCGCCCATTACCCTGGTGGCTCGATGATTCATCAGCGTCAGAGTTGTAAATCCCTAAATCTTTAAAAAATAATGTTGATGGTGCAATTGGTTTTGGAATTAGTAATTGATAATAGTAACATGGAGTAATAATAACGTTAAATGTACATTTGTTAATGGCCGCAAAGAATATTTGTTCTCAACAGAATCACATGGTATGATTCCTGCAAAAGTGGAGAACCGCGGTTAGTGCACGACGATACTAATGCATTTCTTCGATTTTTTTCGCAATCGCGTCCAATTTTTTCTTGAAAACGAGGTATCTATGCATCTATTCAAAAGTGCACAAGTAATTTTGCCATCGCCGCATGTTATTATTATTAAATCACACCTGCAAAACAAATCGTACTGTAACATTTGTTTCTTAAACTAATGAGGATTTACAGCTCTGTTGAGCGCGCACGAACGTCACAGTCAATTTTAGCCTATCTTCGTATCCGCTTATTCGGCGACTCGGTGGAGTGTGTCGTGGGGTCATACATTTTGTATTCAATCGCTTCGCGGCTTCACGTCGTTCGTCCGTAGTTACATGTATACCGCGAGTGGAGCGAAAATGTTTGCTACGCGGTTTCCCCGAGAATTTCCGCTTTATCTTTCCGTAGCGAGCGTCTCGGTCTTGTTTTCGGAGAAAAGAGAAATATAAACTAGCGCTTTTCTCCTCCGTGTGTGTCTGGCGGAGTCGCGTCTTAGACACAATAGTTTGGGACGCCGTTGCCGAGGGCATCGAATGAGGTTGCACCGTGGCTCCCGTTGTCTCGCCCAGGGGTCTCTCAACCCTGACGTCTGCGCGCTATCGGCGATGATAAATACAATCTTGTTCGCCGTAAACTCGGCTGCTTTATCGGCAGCCATTTAGACAATGAAGATGGCGTTTCTCTCGCGGTTTTACGCCGTATATCATCGCCCCGCGATGTCGGCCGGGACTCGCGGGGTTGCGTGACTGCGGATGTGCGCGGACTGCGTTCCACCAATAACCGACGCTGTGCGACGTTCGGCGTCTGCAGCGTCGACCGCGCTGCGCGGAGCGAGAACGAAAAACAAACGAATAAAAAAGAGAATAAGAGGAAGAGCGAACGAGAAGCGTGAGGCGAACGTCGGAGCGAGGGAAACAGCGCAACGAACGTCGGGGGTAGAAACGGAGAACGTACGTTCCGCGTTATGGAGTTATTTTTCCGCGGCGATAAGCGCGCGCGCGGCTACGCCGACGCGAGAAATCGATTATAATAAAGCGGATAAAAAGTTTATCGTTCAACGGGCATTTTCTCGATAGTCGTGCTCGCGACGTGTGTATCGCGGAAAATTGAAATCGTAACTGCGACACGGTGGTTATTTCGCGTCGAGATATTCATGAAGCGCGGCGGCGGGAGGGTGAAAAAAAAATGTTTCCCATCGCCGGTGACGTCGACGCCGAACAGAGGTTAATGGTCACCGTTCGTCATTGGGCGATTCCGGCGAGCGGCGGAGCAGATTCAAAAGCGGCGAAACTTGTTTCGTCGTAAACCTAGGGGCATCTTCGCGGCGAGTTTTTCCAATCGCTCCCGGGATCGGGGGCGGGGGGGGGGGGGGCGAAAGGCCACGAGTGCGGGAAGGAAAAGGGAAGCAACGAACGAGAGTATCGCTTAACCTCTCTCCCACTCGCTCCCCGGGGTTGGCCCAGGGATTAATCCGTTACGGTTTACAGTGCCGTTAAAGCCAGACCGGAGAGCTCGCGTAGAGCTCGCAACCAGACATCCCCGAACGGCGCGGCTAATATATCCTCGAAATACGAGCGGTAGCCGTGGTTTCCGAGGTTCCATTATGCCCGGCCTTCGGATCTTTATTGCCCCATCAGACGAGAGCGCACCGAATATTTTCAATAAAATTTATGTTATTAATGGCTGGGTCGGGAACCTACCGGACGCGGGGGCGAGCGAGGCGAGTGAGGCAACTCTACGTCGGGTGGGGGTTGCTAACGTGGCGTCGGGCGATGACGTAGGCAGAGGCAGAGGCGTTTTTTTTTAAATTCAATCCGATTATCGGTTTCGAAGATTAGTCAAAAACGATTGACGAATACACCGACACCTAATTTGATTGCTCCAACAACAAATTTAATTTCCTGGCATCGCTAATCATTTGCTGTAGCAGCAAAGTGAATTCGTCCTGGTAGCAAATAATTTGTTAGATTATCAAATCAAACGAGATCTGCATTATTTGTTTCCACAGCAAATGCTTGTTTCTTAAAATTGAAAATTATTTGCCACACGAGCAAAACAAATTGTTGCTACAGCAAGAAATGGCCTAACAAATAAACTCGCTGTCTCACCAATATCATTTTTCTCCGCGTTCGAAGAATCATTTGATACGTTTTCAAATCTACCATGCACGAGCTTCACGTCGGCTACAGTCATTGAAAAATAGACGCTTTTTATCGACCAATAAATGCTCGAATCTGGGGGCGCCCTAAACGATCCGAGCATCAGTACCCTCACCCAATTCAAACACCTCGATTTAATCATTTTTTTTATTCCTCCCAACTCAACTGGATTTTCTTCATAATCATAACGAGCTTTCGAACGGATAAAAAAAGCCCCCGTTGCGTTCCGATGAGATGACGAAAGGGGTGAGGAGGCGGAGGGGGGTAAAAGCGAGTAGAAAAAAAGCGGCACGTTGTCTCTCCGGTGTTACGACTTGTCGTAAGTCGAGTTTTACGACTTTATGCTACGTGCTCGCTTCGTACACGATGGGGATCGCCAATTCGCCTTTGCCGTTACCCCGGGGGGAAGGAGGAGCGGCGAACGTCCTAAGACCTCGGCCGACGTCGAAGCTTCCGTCCGGATCACGAGGCATGCTGGAGAGCGGCGCGCGGCATGGAGCTGTCGAGCCCCGGCGACCGGCCAGCCAGGACTCGCGGAACGATGTTGACGAGATTGGCTATAAATTTATTTGCCCTTTTAGACGTGATATTGTTTTATTGTCGTCTAAAGTGAAAGAGCAATCTCGCGGCGCTCAAGCGGGAACAACGCCGTCTGATCTACTCGTCGTGTACTCGCGACGTTCTCCTCTCGCGACGGCAATATACGCGCGGGATAACTTTTTCATTTCGGATCCCCGTGCAACCGTGGAGAATGGAAAACTTAAGCAGAGCGTCGAATTTTTTTTTTTCAGGTGTCTCCCGAAATATTTAGATTACGTCCGTAATCTTTCCAACAATGATCCGCGCACTTGTAGTGTAGCAACGCGAGAATAATTGCACGTATTGTATCCTCTAATGACGAGTGTACAAATATAAATATATTACGAAAAAAAAGCAGGCGAAAGCACAGTTATGTTTATGTAAAATGGAATATCAGCGATGGAAATAAACAGAAAGGTATATTCCATGAATACAGAATAAAGGAAAATGAAAACCATAAAAAGCAAAATAAAATAACACAAAATAAAAAAGCGAAAATAATAATGAGTGTAGCAGTGAAGGGAGGGGTATTTCATTAAACACTATACATTAAATAGGTCAGTTTAAATAGGTCATGTGACATTGAGTAAATAAAGGTCGACGAAAAATGACCCCACTGTAACGCAATTCGCATAATCGGCAAAGGAACCGCATCATTCCCAAAGTACTATTCTTTATCAAACCAGTTCTTTATCAGGAACGTTTATTCAACATTTTACGAGTGGATTCGGCAAGAAGTCGGCCATGTATGTCGGTTTTTCGCGACCGGGTCGTAGTGCCAGTGCGAGTGGAGCGTAACAATTGTTGCGCGAAAAACCAAACGGTATAACCGCGTGGCTTTTATGAATTATTCAGGCAACATCACTGGTGACGGTTTATCGATGCACAAAGCCCGTGTTAGCCACGGATATCGCGGGTCGAACGAACGCAAAAACGAGAAGAAAAAAAGCGTTAAAGGGTGTGCTGGCGTCGGACAGGATCAGCTTTGAATGTATCGCGGAGTGCGTGCGTTTTTCGCGTTCAACTAACTGCACCCCAATCACCTGAGCGGCGTATCGGTCACGCCGGTTGTACACCGGATAGAATCGATGATGCCTATAATTTTAACGCGAACGTTCGCTTCTTGACGAGACCCGCGGTGCGTCGATCCCCAGGCGCGCGAGTTTCGATATGTGTTCGCCACTGTTATGCGCAGTAAAACGCGTCAATCGATTGCGCATTTCGTTCGAAATAGCCGACGCAACCGACGCGCGTATGGATTGAAATTACGGCGGCCGATAGTAATTCGTGTGAAGGCCGATGAGAATCCAGCGGCAAACAGTGACCAAAAACGAGAGTTTATATACGAACGCGCGCGCAGGCCGATCCTAATGGATAGAAGGGGGTCTGCTCTGTGGATGGCGAGTTGGGAAATCGGATTGGACCTTCGCTCACGTCCGTTAAAGTCCAGGAGCGAAACTTTCTCATTCACTCTCGTTCGCTCTCTTCCACCGCCTCCACTTTTCTGCACAGCTACCCTTCCATGTAGCGCGCGCTCTCTCTCTCCCTCCGTCTCTCATCGAATGTAATTATCCCGAGGGGCTGTGCGGGCGATTGATGAGCGAGAGCTTAGCTCGGCCGGCCTTAACAAGAGTTTGATGAAAATCAAATTAACGTTAATAATATCACCGCGGGTCTCCGCCGGTCTCGCTTCCACGTAATATCGCGAGACACAGTTGCGTTTTACGCCGGGTAAATGCGCGCGTACCACGGCTATAACCCTCGTTGTGTGTGTGTATATATTCGCGCGAGACTTGTTGTTGTGGTGAAATGATTGGTTTCCCAATTATATACCGCAGCCTCCCGAACACCCTTAATGATATATAGGGCACGAATGGGGGGGGCCTCGCCGTCTCGTCTGAGCGATTATTTCGTGTGAAGAATTATTTTCGTTAATTATATCCAGTAATTGCGTTTCCAATCGAGATCCGAATATTCGTCGCAATTATCGTTAACTTAAAAATCAGTCTGATATATTGTTGGATTAAAGCATTATTCCTGTTATGTACATTTTACATTCTCTCTGAATATTGCAAAAACTCTTATCGATTTATGCTTTCGCAGTTTCTACGAACAGTGACAATGTAAAAAATCTGTTATAACACAATTTCCAACGATTAAATTAATCCTATTACTGCAGGGTATGCTTCGAAAGCAACGTACTTTATATTGGATACAAAAGCGAATTACTGAAATTAATAGCACATTTTTTCAATACCCTACGTAATATTTTTTTCCGTTACGATGATATCATGTTCCGAAATAAAATTGGATTTGTTGAAACCGACTTGTGTTTCAAATCAATAAATTCCATTTTATTTCAATAAATGATATCCCCGTAACAATCTTTTATTGGAGCTATTGAAAAAAAGATGTCGTTGATCTGAAGAATTAAGTCCTCTACAATTGCCAATTTCTCACTATTCGTATACGAGAAACAGCGTTCGACAATTGACAAAAATTGGAAGAATTCAAATGAAAATCTTTACAACGACAGTGGCCACCTTTTTCCGAGTCATCCGAAGTGAACAAAAAAATTAACAAGACATCAAGTGTGTGAACGACAAATTAGCGTGGTTGTTTTCTGCGTGTCGGAAAACGTGACAGGAGAGGCTTAAACTTCAAAAGCCCCAGCGGAACGTTGAAACAAGAGTACAGGCGCGACCACCGGCGCGTCGGTCGTTTAATATTTGATGCCGCTAATTTGTTTTGCGTCATCAATTAGACTCGTCAGGGACGTTTGGTCGCGCGTCAACTCGATGTCGAACAAAGCGAAACGGCTTTGCGCCCTCCCCTCCTCCGCCATCAACAATTGGCTGATTGAAGCTTAATCAAATGACGATTCGACTAATTACGCGGGACTAGCCCATTATTCGTTACCCAAAAAGCTTTCCGTGTGATCTAACTGGCTGCGACTAACTGGTAGAGTGGTTGCGACAGAAATACGACATGTAGTCGAAGTATTGATTCTACCTTGGGCTATAAAAAAAAACACTCGTGACAAGGGTTGGCGCGATATTAAGTAATAAATACCAGAAAAATATTCTGTTAATATATAAATGAGCACTGAGAAAAACACAAACGATATCTAAATCAGTGGGTCATAAAACTACGTAAACAATTTTTCGAAAAGTTAGTTCCGTTCTCATTTTTTAACTGTTTAAGTCATTAGCTCAATCCGCCCTACATGTTTTTCTCTCACTTCGGCGCATCAGTTTTCCACCACCAAAACTCTCACTCTGAGCTCCTTAACTATATTTTCCTCGAGAAGTTAACTTTCCGACTTAACTCACTATTCCGATACTTAACGCTGTTTCGCGAGGCGAGGGTGACAACTAATTCCCGTTATCGACGTGAAATGTATACGCGACGAGAATAAATAAACAAATTATCCGGGTGATAATCTGTCATGGAGATCAGACGCAAAGCGCGATGAAGAACAGATATAGTGCCGGGAAAGTGGCCGGAGAGAGGACGGGTCGGTTAAGGGGGGGGGAGGGGGGGGGGCGGCGGCGGAAGGGAAGAGGACTATCGAGTACGATACTGGTTGGTACAGCGCAATACCCGGACGCGCTCTTCGCTCTTAGCTCCATCATCGATAGTTTAAACTTTGTTAATTAGGAGGAAGCTGTTGGTAATGCCGGTAACTAATTGGCACCCAGGGCATAAGCCGAACGCGCGTAGTAGTTCGCAGCGCGGAGCCAAGAGAGGGTCGAGCGAGGAGAGGACGCGCGCTTTCGCTGTGCAGCTAAACTCGGCGAGCTTGTTACGCCAGGCTTGAGGTCTGGTTATATCGCTGCGCGGCGTTACGAGCGGGAGAAGAGAACTACTAGCAGTATTCTGCTTAACCGTTGAGCACTAGGCCCTGCTTCCTTCTCTCTCTCTCTCGCTCTCTCTCTTTCTCGAAACCTCCCCTCTCACTCCGCGCCAGAAGCTTTCGAGAGGACTCTTGTAATACCTCTCGATGCGCAACGATCGAGGGCGACTTTGCTCCTCCCCGAGGCGCCGGGAATACCCGGGTTGTTCCGACCGAGCGGGTTAATTAATTTCATTCATATCGAACTACAACGAACGTGCCTTGAGCGCGAGCCGTCTCCCGCTGGTCGAGACAGCCAATTAAGGAAAAGGCGCGGACGAAAAATTGTGATTAATTGTCTTGATCGACGCTGAGTCAAGGCTTTTCATCGTCCCGTGAATTTTTAACCGCTAGAAGCAACGAAATTTCATATTCTTTAAATTTAGTTTACTATCTTTAATTATTACTACACTTTTTGTCAGAAATCCGCGGAGTGATTAACAGAAACTGCTTTGAATACGTAGGCGAGGTGCAGAATTAGTAGTAAGTTCAGCCAACTTGATGATAGTTAAACAGGCTCCTGGCCGCTTTAGTCGTCTGGAGCGCCTAACTTGATAAATTATGATTGTTCGAGCGATGCGGTTAATTACTACATGAAACGATTTCATTGGCCATAAGAACATC
Source organism: Pimpla rufipes (assembly GCA_963932165.1). Classification (NCBI taxonomy): domain Eukaryota; kingdom Metazoa; phylum Arthropoda; class Insecta; order Hymenoptera; family Ichneumonidae; genus Pimpla; species Pimpla rufipes. The sequence goes on from OZ010630.1 coordinate 864,791, forward strand.
GCATTTGAGACATAGTTTTGCGAATGATTATCAAAAATAACAGAATTTTGCGTATCGCTCGGTCATCGGTGCCGGAGGCCGGTGTTGCGCGTGCGATGTAGGCGGTAGATGCACGCAGTCTGGTCAACGATAAAAAGCGCGGTGAGCGTGCTCGAAACGCGCGCACACGGTGGCGAACGTGTTAACGGGACAGTGATAAAAAAGCGGGGCATTGTAGGATAAGAGCTTAGTGGATGGTGTGGAGGGTGTGGAGCGGGAGGGGGGGCCCAACCCCCGGAGGTAATGCTTTAACGGCTCCATAAATTCCGCGGTCATCTTCCGCCTCGAAGCTTCAGATAAGCGCTCTTGTAAAACACGAAGGAGCGCTCTGCTTCCTCTCTTTTTAGACAGAGACTCGGCGTACCGCGACCCGCGGCGTCGTACTCTCGTATATTCTCTTCCTGCAATTAACCCTTCGACGCCTCGGTTTGTCTTCGCAATGCGCTTTGCTAATAGTTTCCTCGGCTGTTGAGTAAGCCAACCCGAATCATTCGGGCTTAACATCTTCTGTTTTCTTTTATTCGCTACTGTCTCCTTACCAATCTCACTATTCTGTGTCAGAATGCGGCATTCGAATTAAGGGTAGAGTTGCCCGTTCTTCAGGCACTTTCAGGCGTCGTATTAACAGGAATTTTTCAACGTACGTATAATACTTTCTTCAACTACAGTAAACAATTATTCGTTAAAATATGTGAATATTCATTCAAACACTGTCGTTGAATTGATTATCTCCCAAATTTCAATGGATCAGGCGAATGGATATGACGTACCTACACTGTGAAATTTTAATCAGGACGTGATATTTGAGTTTCATCTCTGAAGTACCGGAGTTAGAAGGTCACAGGTCGCGCATACGCGCAGCTCGTATGGACAGGCTCACACAGGTTCATGACAATTTATCGAATCGATATTCGATGCGTGTTCTGTATGGAATGAAGCCTCGAACGTTGGTGTAGAGTCCACACTAGGGCTCGGTGTGCCCAGCCAGTAGGCAGACTCCAATTTCGCTTCTCGATATTCCGTGAGAGATTGAAATTAAGCGTCGACGTGCCGGGTGCACAGCGAGGTCGTGCGAACGAGCGAGCGCGGCGGGGGGCAGGCAACGAGGCGTAATCAAGATTTAAACAAATCCGCGGCTCAAGTGACTGATCGCCTCGCAACAGGTGGGATATGTGCCCAGGGATTTGGCGCGGCTGCAGGTGGTGGTGGTGGTGGTGGTGGGCGTGGGGTTCAAGGGGGAAAACTGGCAGGCAGCACGCGGGGTGAGAAACCGGGCGAACGTTAAGGGGGCGGCGGGTGGATTTCACAAGAGAGCGGCCAAGCTAGCGTGCCAAGAACCCACCCCTTTCGGCCGCAACCTCAAACTCTCGTCGAGCAAGCCGATATTGTAATTGCCAGTGCTATCCAAGTGGCCTAAGATTGATGAGGTGGAAGGCAAGTTAGTCGGAGCGTGGCAAATGCGAACTGGCGTCGGCTCCGGAACTGGAGAGTAGCAGCTATGCCGGGTCTACGGTGTCGTGGCTCTCCCTGAAACCGGATAGGGCGAACCAAGAGAAGAGCGTATTCCGCCCCTCGAGTAACCGACGTCCTCGACGTTCATCAACAACCACCGCGCGCGCTCGCAGCGGCACCCACCACCAATGGACCGAGAGTGAGATTACCATGGCGGCCTTTGCTCGATACCGAACCATAATTCAACCCTCTGTATACAGCGGGAAAAGCCTTTCCTCTCTGGCTTCTCGGTGGCGATGCCTTATCCCTGCTTAGCACGTGTTGACTTATCTGAGCACAGTTCATACAGTTATGCAAGTTTTGATTTGAAATCGATGACCTTGACGCGAGGAACACTCCCTTTCCCTGCTGCAAGTCAATGTTTAGATATCGTTGAACTTTAGGAATATCAAACGTATGGACGTTATTTGCCACTCGGTCTGATGCAACAACATATTCCTGCGTTGATTACTTCAAAATACATAAGATCAATGGATCTACAGTGAAATCATCATGACATCCTTTGCTCAATACCGAATTATAGTTCAATATTCTGTACACAGAAGATAAGTATTTTCTTCTTACCTGATTTATTTCAGTATAACTTATACAAGTGTTAATTCGAACTAAATAATCTTGATAGAAAGCAGGTTTTTCTTCAGTTCACCAAGTCAATATTCAGCTCGCAGAACTTCGGGAATATCGAATGTCCGCAAGATGACTATGGTGTTTGCTCTCAGGTTTGATGCAGCTACACGCCGTAAGTTAATTAATTCATCATACATAAGATAATAACGCACCAAACCGACGGCCTGGACGTTCATCAACAACCACCGTGCGCTCGCGGCGTCAACCACCAATGGACCGTGAATGGGATTACGGTGGTGGCCATGCGGTGGCTTTAACTCTCGGCATGCAGCAGGAAAGTCCTTTCTTCTCCGGCTTGTCGAAGTTAATCCCGCAACCCTGCGCTCAGTACGTGCTGGCTCATCATTTTTACAGTTTTAGTTTAGTTTGAGATTAAAGCTGATTATCTGCACCTTAGATTTATTGAGATGTTGTTTCTAGAGATGTTTCAATCCGCAACAAGACACGCAGGTTGTAACATTCTCAACGATTCAGCGGCATTCTCTGCGATATTCTTTCGATGGTTGTTTCGGAATCAACTTCGCAAGATATTCGCAGCGCGCAACACCGTCGAGTCCTTTGGAAAAAATTTCACCACCCGTAAAAGAAGCACGGAAAATCGGTGGCATCGCGCGAAACGACGAAACAGTAATGGTGTGCCGCGTTTCGCGGTTCAATTTCGTGGAATCGTTGCTCAGCCAACAAACAACGCCACCCTAGCGAGTGAACCCATCCATTCCGTGCCGCGCTGCTGTGTTGTGCCTCCCTCGTCCTTTCGCCGCCGCCATCCTTTCGCCGCACTCGTATCGTTATCTTCCCACGCTCCATCGGGCAGCATCGCGCGTTTATTGTTTCAGTCGGTCGCAGCTAGTGCCTCAAGGATGTTGTTTCCTTGGTCCTTGTCGTCGCGCACGTCGTCATCCCGTGGAGCCAGAACCGTTGGTGCTCCCGGCGTGCGCAACTGCAAACAACCTTCGGTGACGACAAGCCGCGGGTCCGAAGTTGCTGGGTGCTGGTGCATGCGGAGTGCGCCCCAAGCGGCGGCCACCGAGGCAGAGCAAAAGTGATTTGGAGACTCGCCAGCCGACATCTAGGCCGCACTAAATCATCCCCTCCGCGCGGCTGAGACTATCCTCCGACGTGGCGCTCCTAGGACGTCTCCGAAGTCAGGAGAAAGGGGAAAACTGCAATAAAGAAGTCGCAAATCACCGGTTCCTGGAGGGTGTTGGAAGGGGGGGGGGGGTCGCTAGGTGACGCTCACTGCCTCCCAGAACGAAGGGCCCGGAAAGCACGTGAATGTGGCTGACATCCTGGGAAACTTATCAATGACTACTACTCGTCGACGGAAGTGAGTAACTTACTCGCCGTTTTAATTTAGTCCCGACTACGACGCTCTCGCCGACGAAATAGGACGGAGTGCCGGATGGATGGGGAGAGACGCGGTCCCCGTCGTCTTCCATGGCACAGCAAATCACGTAGACCTGCTTGCTTAACCCCTTTCTGGGGAGATAAATGAGGAAGCGAAAGGATTGTTTTGCAGTAGATAGCGAGGGTGAGCTGCTGCCGTTGCAATCCGCTCGGCGAAAATCCCCCGCAGGGAGGGGAGATGACGCGGTCTGATCAAGGCTCGAACCGTGGGATCGACGACGGCGGACGACACAGCGGAGGCAAAGGCTTTTCGGAATCCCGGCGCGGAAACTCTCGGAAGGAAGACCGGGCGACGCCGGCGAGAAGGCGAGAGTAACCCCGGCAGTGCCATAAACAAACTTTTAGGTTTATTGAGCGCACTCTCGGTCTTGCTGCATTGTGGGCCACAGGCGCTGCAAATATTTGATAGCGGCCGACGGAGAGCGGAGCGCGGGTCTCGCCGCCTGATGCTTCGCTCTGTCTCTCGCCGGATTCCGCATCGACGCGATGGAAAGGGACGTTCTTGGAAAATCAGACACCCGCGCGCCCCCGCAACTACTTTCGATCCTTCGCATTCCCGTCCCTCGTAGCTGTCGCCCTCGCGAAAACGGCGGTCACCCTGGGAGGGCATACCACCGTCTACAAGTTAGTCGAGTGCACTTTTCCTCCTTCTCCCGTTGTCGCGTTCGCTTTCGTTGTTCCGCCGCGATCCGGGAACGACGAACTTTAACGGGATGCGATAACTTTCGCGGGAAAGTAAACATTGTAAACTGGATCACTGGCGATTGTTCGACTCGTTTTGTCCAGTTTTGGTTTTATAGCTAGACGAAAATTGTTACAGCATTCTGGTGATATTTTTTAGGGGCTACTGGTTGTCTTAGATTGCCGTAAAAAGTGGCGGGGCGAGCATTTCAATTTTGTGGAGCGATTGCCGTGTCGCTTACCCACTCGAGGGAAATTTCGTCCATGTTTTTACCTTGATGTTTTAAATGAGGTTCATCCCACCTCACCAGCATCCACATCACTGTATTGTTGTGAAACTGAAATGCTGTTTCGATCGAACCCCCATGGGCCAATGATTTCGTTTCACCTTTAGAATGAAACTTTAGTAGATTCCTACTTTATCAACAGGGCTTTTTGTCTGATGAAGGATGCTTTATTTTTCTCTAATCGTTGGAAACATCGTAACAGGGTGTATGAAAAAAAAGAAGTTTCACAAAATCTTGAAGTGAGTGCGGTACACGTGACAACGGTTATCGCAAACTGGAATCGGGTGTTTCCCTCTCCGGTTCGGAAATCGGAAACTTCGTCCACCAGAGGAAAGGATAAGAATTCACCGGCGCGTGATGTGGATCTGGCGGAGAAAGTGGTTGGCCGTGCTTCCGGCAAAGTTGGATTGCTCGATTCGGCTTGTATTTATTCTGTAGTGTGCTGCGCGCGAGCGCCACTCGTAAGATAATACGAGAAGCATGAAATATGAATGCCCGACTCCTTTTTTTGCGCCTTTGCGCGGCACTCGTCCCGGCTTGCGACGGTCCAAAGGGTCTGCACAGAGGAGAATAAAGTAAAATGTGTAAGAGAGGAGGGCGGGAGGCGGGAAAGCGAGTCGGCCATCCCGCACTTGCTGCGAAGACGTCCGCGCAGATGTATACCAGTTACCGGAGCGGCAACTCGAGCCACCATGAATACTTGATTTTTCCGCAAAAGCGTTGCCCGCCTCCGTGCAGCATAACTACGCGGTGTAGCCACAGCAACGGAGAAAAAGGCGTCGGAGGCTCGCAGCACTGCGCGTCGCATTCGTGACGTAACAGCAGCCAGCCCAACGCGGTTGGAATTTCCAGCGAGCGCGCAAAACGCTTCCCCGCAAGTGTGCGGGAATAGGCCCCGAGGCTCCCCATATCCATCTAGCACTCCGTCGGCCTCTGAAGTTAATTACATCGTCGTCCTTTGCCGTAGCAAAAACTCGCCGGCGGCGGTTGCTCCACTGTGCGCGAGGTAAAGTGCGTTACAGCCTGGACGGGAAAAGTAATCGACTGATTGACGCTGCAGTGATTTTTATTTTTATCACGTTGATGAGAACACGTCGAGAGCAGGATTAATAAAAAAAACTTTGCGTGACGAAGTAACGAGGAAAACTATATTTAGAGGTGAGTATCGATGCACAGTTGGGACGCCATTTTTTGCCCATGTGTAATACAAAATCACAAGCGCAAAAAAATTGGCCTCCTAACACAAATGATAGGGGGCCAATTTCTGACTTAGAAGTCCTTCGTTTCGAATGAAAATGGCAAGATTTTAATTATTTGGACGTGGATGCAAGTGCACCACTGAGTTCGAAGCCTTCTTGCATAATCATGAGATCAACATGGCGACTTAAAACATTGGTGCACATTAAGAAAAAGAAACCTGATAACGGAAGCAAAAAGAAAGAAGAGTAAAAACATCAACAATGATCATGATGTACGCCTGGCGATCGTGTGCCAATTTCGGCAAACCGAACCAACAAATAAGGAATAAGAAGAAAACGCAAGAATTAACTAAACGGAAGATACAAGAGGTCTGAAAGCCCGAGCGAGAAAGAGGAGATACAAGTGGTAGATGGAATATGAAGTGGCACGGGCGAGTGGAACTCCGGCCAAAGTCGGCGCCCATTGGTCGCGGGCTAATTGTCGAAAGTGTTTGATCTCACGTCCCAAGTGCGGCGCTCGCGGGAAGCTCGTGAATTAATGCTTCTTTGAGGCCGCGAGGCCGCAGAGAACTCGGTTGGCTTTTGCGTCCACCCCGCGCGGCCCCTGGACCCCGGAGCCACCTTAACGCTTTTGGGCCGGCACCGTAAGCGCGAAGCCTTGTTGGTTATAGACTGGTTTGCCGCGCGCGGCTCTCGCGCAAAGAGAACGAGCGAGGAGACGCGGGCGCGGCGGAAGGAGGGAAATGGGTTGGGGGGGGGGGGGGGCGTGAGGGGGACGGGGTGTTTCGGGACCGCAGGGAAAGCTGCCAGAGCGAGAGAGCGCACTTGTTTCAGAAACGCGGGAGCGAGAGGGCGGATAGCGTTTAACTTTAATTGCGTTCTCCCTTCGCGAAACCGTATGAATAACTTTCCGGTCGGGTGTCGAGTGGCGTCGGCGTTCGCCAGCTCCTTGCGGTTATGCAATCGCTTCTGCGAAAGCTCTATAGGCACAGAGCGAACTACGGAGAGGGAAAGTTCTACGGGCGCTTTTCGACCAACCCCGTCCCCCTCCGGTCCCCCTTCGCCCCCTCTCGTTCTACTGTGTCCTTGTCGTCGTTGTCGCCATCGCTGTTGCGTAATACTGCGAACGCTCGTTTCCATAATGATCGCGAAACCGTGGCGTAACGCCTGTGCAACCAACCCTGTGATGTCTCAATAAACCCCCCTCGCCCTCCCCCCCGCCACCCAATTATTATGAACCTGCTGAACCATTTTGGAGCTCATTTAGAGGATAGTGGAAGTAGTAAAGACTGGTGGGAGTCAAAACCGGGTAGCGTCTGAATGTGGGTTTGCTGGAATTTGCAATGGTCACGATTTCTCAATATCATCCGCGTCCTCGATTGTTATGTGCCTGCTGAACCATCTCGTATAACTCATCAGTACGCCAGTCGAAGCTTTTGAAAACCGAAGATCTTTCTAGAAGTAATATTTGAAGCATATTACAACACATTGGAGCTTATTTTTGATGAGCTGGACGGATATAAATTAAATTTGTTTTAATTGATAAGGTTTCCTGTTCGTGAGGCCAGTCAGTTTTATCAACATTTCATTCTCGGTGTGGAAAAACAAATAATTGAACGAGAATACACAGAAACAGGCGGGTGCTGTTTCCCACTGGTCTTCGAGTTTTCCTCAATCAAAACTCCAGGCTTCTCAAAGGAAATATGAGACCGGAAGCAAACGCTCGGTAATGAGGAAACTCCTGCAGCGTTCGTTTTCCTCCTCTTTTCTTCCACTTCTTCGGCATCTTCGCATTTCCGTCGGGCCTCTTTCCTTGAAATCTGAAGCTGACAAGGAACCCGAGGCGAGTAGTCGAACAGAGACGACGGAAAGATGAAGCTCCTGGAAAGACGTAAAAACTGTTGAATAACTTTGCCATCGTCATTATTCTAAAAATAAAACATTGTCATTGCGTAGGAATAGTTCCTTTTTGCTGACTCTTGTGAGACGTTTCTTTGACACAGGAAAACTAATGCACGGAAAACAAAAAAATGTTGCCACAGCACGACACCCCCGGCCGTTGCAAAAACGATTCGCAAATATACCGATTCCCAATTTTTTTGCTCCAACAGCAAATTTAATTTGCTTTATTAGATTTGCTAACAAATATGCATTGTTTGTTTCCGCAACAAATGCTTAATTGTTAAGACTGTAAATTAGTTACCATGCGAGCACAACAAATGGCTGGTACAGCAGTAAACGGCCTCACAAATAACATTTTGCTGTCTATGCTAATATCATTTTTCTCCGTGTTCAAAATGTAACATTGTTACCTTCGTTGATGTGGCAGCTGTGGCAATGCTTAGGAAAAAGGAGGAACCCATACGTAGATTTCAAAGCCACTGCGACCCATAAATACGAGTGGCCTTCGATCCTCGATAGCCGCATATGGCTTCAAAAGAATTTCGACAATTCCGCATATCGGAGATCCGTGTACTTTGCTCGCCGCGCAAGCACATTACGCACACCCGGTAGCGCACTCACATGATGTCGTAGCGCGGAGGCTCGAATTTTCCACAAAAAGCTCCGCTCCCCTCGCCGAACGTCCCGCACACCCTGGAACGCGCGCGGTCCCTGATCGCGCGCGAACTCGCTCGCGAAATGAAATTTCATGCTACAACCCGTAATTTCCCTCGCTCCCTCGCGCACTCTCCGAAAAGCTGGCCGGAATATCAACGCAGAGATAGACGGAGATACAGCGAGAATAAGAGGGAGTGGGGGGGAAGCGAATAGGAATCGAGGGATGGTGAGAGCGAGAGTGAGAAGGAGTGATAGAGAGATGTTTATTTCGTACTCCGGGGCCGAAGCCCCCCTAAAAGTACCGCGCCAAAAAAACAGCATCTCGCATGAAATAATGACAAAAAGAATCCATTTGAAAACCTAACGTACTAACATTCTCATCGAAAACTTGCATAATTACAATATCAAACGGATGAACGCCACACACACAATCCATTGCCTAAACAGGCGCAGTCAATCGATGCAATAGCATGGAAAATAGTAACGCATCGAAATCACAGTACAAGAAAATTGCAGTGAAAACATATTAAAAGGAATTACGCACAGAATTCACGTAGTAAAGAATAACCAAACTTAGACACTATAGCGAATAAAAGAAGTAGAAAAAAGACTGAACGACTGAATGAATGTGTTACTATTGACATCTGGATTATGGATCCTCTGAGGCCACGCCAGTAGATGAAAATTAGTCATAGATGGAGGCAGTATTAACAATTAAAAAATAATTAACATGGTAACATTCTACTGCTCACCTCACGCATATGTGAACGAATGGAGAAATGACGCTTAATATAACTATTGTCTATAAAAGAAATAAAATACAAATACATATAAACATGAACAATGAGAAATAAATATACGCATCCACGTAAATTGCTAGGATAAATATAATATGCGACACCGTAGAGTCTATTTTATTACTTAAAAACTAAAGAATTACTTTAAGAATTAAAGTTTACACAACAGTTTATTTTCTAGTTACGATTTTATAATGATGACCTGTAGCTATTATAAAATTATATGTGAACTTTTGAATAGCCGTAAGAAAAACCGAATTATTCATTAAACTTTGAGAGAGGTTTTGAGAAAAATGGACAAGCACAGTCCATTGTCAACAGTATTTCTGCTTTTTTTAAAATAACCATGCAGTTTTATGCGAAATGAATATTTCTTGCCTCTATTTAAAAGTTTACACATCATATTATAATCATTACGAGTTAATATTATAAAAACATAATTACAAAGCCAATTGAACCATCAATTTTATTTCTATAAAAATTAGGGATTTACAACTATTTTACAGAAATAGGATAGGATTTTACGGAAACTGACAGGGCTAAGGTTCGCAGCCGAGTACCTAACCCTCTTTGCTCGAGAAAATCATATCGAGAGCGCGCGCCAGTGGTGAGCGAGTCCACCCCCTGCGAGCGCCTCGTACCCTATAGACTCGGTTTCCACCGTTCCGCGAATCCGGACTAATATATTTCCGTAGCAACTCGATTGCACCCGCGGGGTGGTGGCTCTTGTGGAAGAGTGCATTGTGCCCCGCGGCCATCGTACAGCGCCAGACAACGGGATACGTGTAGGCGCGCGCTGAGAGAAGCCATTGAGGGGACGTCTCATCTTGTTTGTTCCGGGCGCGCTGCTGCGCTCGACGGGACCGCGAGAGTAACGTGCCCCTCCGGATCGACGAGACGAGACGAGACGAGATGGCGAGCAACATATGCCGCGAACCTCGGAGATGGTCGGGGCGTCGCGTTTGTCAATATTCATTATTCTCACAGGCTGAAAGATCGCGCGCGGAGTCGTGATAACGGTAAACACGGGAATTGGAGATTTCGATGGACTACTCGCGTTGGGCTGTTTGGGCTAGCAGAGATTTCAACGCTCTGCACGTTTGGAGCGTGATTTTTGTTCTTAGATTTTATAGGTTTTCGTTTTTTATTTGTTGATCTCCTTCATATTTTTCATCATTATTTCATGATTATTTCCAACAACGTGTATGACATTGAATTAAATATTACGCCTGTCAATCAGGATATAAAAATTCTCAAAATTTTCGGAGCAAGAGCGTTAAAGTTCAATTTTATTGTACGCAAAATGGACTTTCAGACAACCAATCTGACTGATTGTCACGTTGCTTATTCACGTTGCTTATTGAGAAAACGCCTTAGTCAGTGGAATAAATTATTTGTTGATGTAGTGACAACACATCTTTTCGTTGGGCTACCAGATCTTTTTGTTAGGCTGATACATCTTTTGGTGATGTTACTGAATAATTTTGCTGACTAGCAAATAAGCGTATGTTGCGACAATATCAACAAAGGATTTTCCGGCCCAGTGTAACCATTTCCCTCCGTGCTGAAAATGATAAAAAATGTACTCTCTAGACTGTTTGATTGATATTTTTGAGTTTCAACAGACGCAAACGACAAATTTTCCTAACAGTCTAGATAATTCGCGTTGGTTTAATTAATTTCGCATTTCCCGGTAATACGCGCGTTTGGTGCCACCAAGATCGCGTAGAAATTCATAGAATCCGTAGAGCGAACATTCACGTAATCCCAGTGAAACCCACAAATTACTCGATAAAGAGAAGCAAAACTCACTGATACCGCAACTCGCGTCATTTTCATTAATATCTTTCCGCGAATATCGCGCATGCACTAATAACGCCAAGCCCGGTACACAGAAGCTCAATAATACTCTAATTACAAATCGTCGGACAAGTTTTAGGGACAGAAAGAGGAAAGTCCTTTGAATCACCGCGTCGCGTACTATTCTCGGATTTATATATTACAATTTTGTAATAGCGCGCGACATTACAGGGAGCATTGAAGTTTCCGGCGTAATATTCGTCGGACAGCGTTCGCGCGTCCATTGGACGGAGGGCGTGGTGAGGGCTCCGCCGAGTTGGCGCGATTCCTTCTCCCCCCCCACGCTGACTTTTTCATCCCTCGAGCGGCGTTCCCTCGATTCGGTGTTTTTAATTTCACATCAAAGGCGAACGGGCTCGCTGTATCCCGATGCAAATTACAACCGTGGTTATCAGAGAAAGAGTGCGTGGCCGCTGCCCAGTGCATTACGGACCAGTGGGGCCCGAAATCGGAGAGCGATATTAAATCGCGTACACGCGGCCCAGCCATGTCGTGTCAATACGGCACGAAGTACGGACGCTGCTTGTCTGCGACAGTATAATTCTCGTTGGAACGACAGCGGCGACGGTCGACCGGGGGGGACGACGGGGGTTCCTGGAGTGTATATTGCGCGCGCCGTACGTCGCTCCGTCGCTGATGAACGCGGCAGCGACAGTTTCACGTAATACACTCTTTATTGCGTTTATGATGAAAATAAAACGAGAGTCAATATGAAACAGACAGAAATACACAGAGCGCGCGGGCGCCCGGGGTTCAGGATGGAAAGTCGCTGAGTTGCGCTCGGTGTAAAAAAGAATCCTTACAAATATTTGACGCCAGAGTGTTGGGTGTGGCCGAGTCGCGGGGCAGGGGGCGAGGGTGGGAGGGGCGGGGGGGGGGGGGCGCATTGCAGAGCGGCACAGCGGTGAGGGATGAGGGACGCCAGAGGCTCACGGGCCAGGCAATCGAAATACACCGTCCGACGAACGTAATTTAATTTGATATTCCCTTTGTTTGCCGGAGAGCCCTCTCGTTCGCGAAAAAGAGAGAGAGAGAGGGAGAGAGCGAGCGGCAGCGAGCGTAGTGGAAGCACCGGATGAAAAATATTTCAGATTCTCCGCGGGAACGGATGAGCCGGCGGCCAACAGCTCTCCGCGCGCTCTCGCTGCCGGCGCTGCCGCGTTGGTCTCTGTCCAAAATCCCTCCCGCGACCGTACAACACACCGGGCAACATCCCACCCTGGAGCGTGTACTCGAGAACGCAGTTGGAAAACTGCGCCGGTGCCCCGAAGCCAATTGTGTTGAGCCTGAACGCCTACGCGCTCACTCCCTCTCTATCCCTCCCTCCCTCCCTCCCTCCCGCACTTTCTCTCTTCCTCTCTCTGTCCATCGACTAGAGAACGTTATTATGCGAACAGAGAGCTCAACTTTGATACGCCCCCCATCGCAATCCGATGTACACCGCATACGCTGCCACCGCACCAATCTCGACTCTGTCTCTTTTTCTCTCCCTCACTCTCGTGGGTATATTTTGCATTAAAATATATGGAAAAAAAAACATATCGTGGAACACGCGTTCGGCACGACACTGCGAGAATGCATGTGTTTGAGGATAAATTAACATCGATCGGTTGCAATAAACTTAAATGTCTCTATGATTATTTTTTATCATCTCGAATTGCCTGACATTTTATCATCTCGAATTTCCTGAGATGAGAATTTCGAATATCCGGTATATAATATGAGTTAATTAGTTGCTAATTTTGTTTGTGAGTTTCTGCAGTAGTATGACACCCGGGCATCCATTGTAGTTATCGTAGCTCTATAATGTTGAATTGCAGTGGAGACTCTTACAAAGTGATCTTGCAGAGAATACAGAACTGGGCTATGCGGTCAATTCTGATGGCGAATGTCTACACGCCGATAGAAGATGCTGTAAAATGATGCTGGACGTGTTAAATTTAAGAAACAAAAAGTAACGAATGCGATCCAATGTTCGTTTTAGGGTTTAAAATGAAGAAGGGTTCGACATCAGAATATTTAAGCAATAAAGTGAAGATAGTTTGGGAGACACACCATTACAAGACCAGGAACTACGACGAAGTGGCAATTGGATGAATAAGAGACGTAACAGCATAGAAGAAACAGATTTTCTACTAGGGATTTACCGCTACGCCACTGTTTCTGTTACCACGTAGGTCCAGTCCCGAGAGCTTTGATATCAGATAGAATCCACCGTACCCCAATGAATCTGCGGGGGAAAAAATTCGAAATGCAATATAAATGAATCTGTTCCCTCATTTTTTCGATAAGCCTAACTTGCATCCGCACATACACGGTAGATGTATTAAATTCTTTCTTTTCTCATAAATTCTTTTTTCATTACTCGCGTCATTTATCTTCCGTTGCGAGAGGGGGTTGCCACGCACAGTGACGGGAGCAGCGCCGCGAAAGAGAAGAAGAAGCAGTTAGATACTTTTCGAAACTTTACTATGTGCCTATAGCGCATACGGTAAAGCAGCGCGGCTCCTTCTTTTCCCCTTATACCACTCGCATTTCGGATGATACGCGATACCATCTTTAATATTTTAATTCCGGCATCGCAGCAGCGAGCCCGGTGTGGTATATGCAATAGTGAATATATACATATATGTATACACATATATAACAGTATACATATATATTGGCGACGTATAATAGATCGCGGGAGCCGAAAGGTTTCGCGATACGAGAGAGCGAACCGCGCGAGAACGGCATGTGGTCATAACGAAGCTGTCGGCGTGATGGATGAGAGGAGACTGCGGGAGGGCAGTTCTCGCCAGACGTATATATATATATATGTATATAGACATATGGGGCATTCCATCCCGATTCGACGTGCATCTAATCCTCGACCCTTTGGGTTAGGCCAGAAATTTTTATGATTGACATAAGTCTTAAAAAAAGAACACCATTTTTTTACATGTTTAATGATTTACATTTTATAGAAATAAAAACGTCGTTCACCAAATATTTTTGAATTAGGTCGTCGAAATAAATGGAAGAAGACGCCGGCTCAATTCGGGTCAAATCTGAACAACCTGTATTTTTCCCATTAAAAAATATGACGACCAATAATTTTGTTTTTAACAAAAAGAAAAAAAAGCCAAAAATGTTGAAGATCTTGAGAGTTATGTAAGTCATAGAAAAGAATGCAGACGCAATTCGAGGGTTACACCCTCGATCGAATCGGCACGGAATGGCCCATACGTATGTCTAGCTATACGTACGTGAGCGAGGACTGAATACCAGTGGAGGAGCAAAGTCCGCGAGAGCGAGAGGAAGAGCGTGGACCAGCGAGATATGCTCTATATGACGGGATCGTGTTGCGCGCGTAGAGGAAGCGGGGAGACGGAGTGCAGAATGCACTGTATTATAAGGGTGAGAACGAGGAGGAGCGGGTGATGTGTGCGCGAGCGAGGCAACTGACCAATGTCCTCCGTGGCGCGCGATAGAAGGGATTTCTATCGCTATCGGGTCTGCACACGCTGTCTGTCATCAGCACGCTTCGCCACCTCAAACACACTCGGCGATACGGGCGCTCTCGCTCCCACCACCGACTCCCCGGCATCCCCTCGGCTTCCTCGATGCCCTCGCTTGCACGCATCGTGGAATATGTTGTATTATATAATTATGCTCGAGATGATATCGACGAGTGGGGTTATATAGCCGTTTGCCCGCGTTGAGTGAACCCTCGTAATTAGAAACTGTCAAGCCACGGGCTCATGGCGCACGCGACCCTTCGGATAATGGTGATGCAAATGGTGCGCTATATCGTTTCGCGACACGTACAATTGGAAATTGCACGGAAAGTCGTTAAACTGCAGTTACGCGCAAGGCGCGAGTCGGGTTCGAGAATTCCGAGCTCGCCGATGAAAGAAATGGAACTTGGTACCCTTTGGCCTTCTGACGGTTGATGTCGTACTGGATCTGTTAAAAAAGGGAAATATTTTTCAATCCCTACATTAGCGGAACTACCGTTTTCGAAACATGTTTTCAAATCGTTATCCAGAAATGCTCGCAGATGTTAACAAATAAGTTGGACAGCCTTTTAAAACCGCTAACAGAATGGGTATTTGTTTTACTTCTTGTCTTTTCGTTAATCAACACATAACTCTAGAATCGAAAGCTTCCCTATTAGAAAATCTGGAGCGTTAAATAATTAAGTGACAGGGCCAACGTGGCTCTGATCAGGGCCTGACCTGGTCTGGATGTAACGCTACAAATTTTCCAACAGGGTTGAGAATTGATTTCCGCTGAAATTGTTGTCTGTTTTCCTGTACGTCTCTAACCCCCGCTGGATATAATTCGATTCTTCTTATACATGCCGCGGCTATTTGAAATTTTTCTTCCCGTCTACCCCGGAAACTTATTAGAGCGTCCAACATACTTGGGGTCGAGTTAACGTGAGTCACTGATCGCCCTTCGCTCTCGCATTTTTCCGGAGGTGCGGGCGCGCTCGCTCCGGCTGATGGTTTTCCACTACCGTGCAAACCGTCACGCGCTCCCCTTTCTTCGGCGCGCCGTAGTTTCGCCCTCCGGGCCTGGGGTGGCGGCGTGTATAGCCGCTCACCGTGGGTCGAAGGTTTGTCGCGGCCTCCTGCAGCCTCGAGGCGATCGTCAACCGCATACCAATGTCCATGCGAATTTATTGTGAACTCGGCCCGGGGAAATCGGATAAAAAAGAAACGAAAGAGAAGATCCAGCGCCTCGGCCTCGTCCCCGGCTACACCGGACGAAAGACTCCGCGCTGAATTCCTCTACATCCGCCCAATCTTTCCCATTTTGTCGTGAAACCGGAAAGAGTTTAACCGCATCGACTCGTAGTAGATACGGAATTTTTTCGAACGACTCGATGCGGCGCGATGGAACTCAAGGGACAGATGGAGTCGACCAATCGGAACGTGTCGAGTTACCGTATGCGGCTTTTAGGCGTTCACATTTTGTAGCGAAAGTGCCTATGGAAATTAGCAATCACGGCCTGTATCGTATATTGGAAATATCTTGATTTTAGTCGCTTTTATTGATGAGTTCAAGTTTTGCATTTTCTGAATTTTTATTCTCATCCGGACAGAAACGATGATTACATAAAAAAAATGTAGACCTAGCAACAGATATTTTTTTACATCTTCAATTTCGATTATTACATCCATTTCAGATTTAAATCCACGGCCATGATTTTGTCCGAACGATGAATTCACGTTTTCATGCCTCCATGGCAACCGCAATTTTTCTTCCTTCTTTTAAAGTTCTTCCTGGAACACTTCGAAGTCAAGAAAAGAATTTGCCGGCCACTTCGCGAAACTACACGCTGAATATTTACAAGCCAGACATCGCCGAAATTGCAGAAAAATACGCGCGGGCTTGCGCACCGTAAGTAAAAATAGGAAGGAACACAGAAGCCATGGAAGAATCGTGGGCTCTCGACGGAAGTTGCACCTCGAGGGTTGACGCGCCACAGTCGAAGGTGCTCTCGGTCGTATCCGTTGGTATTCGACTGGCGCGTCTCGTCCACTTTTCTCGGCGTTCTCGCGCGGGGTGAAGTCGGGGAGCAAGAGGAGTGCGAACGAAAGCACGAAGGAAGGCCCTTTAGGTGCGGAGCCTCGACGGCGGCGCCTGACGTAAAGAATCGTCTTATTCGTGTGATATTCGAGCGACGCGCGACTTCCAGCACGAAAGTTTGCACGTCCTATTCGAAGAGGCGACAATAAGGGTACGCGGAAAATCGCGAGAGCATCAGTTTCTATTTAGTTACGCCCCGCGAAGTATGAGGTATAAGGGTCGCGAAAATAAGGAGGGTGCGGCGTGGAGACGGATCGCGAGGCTTTGCGCAAACTAAGGGTATGTGTGTCTATGAAGGCCCGAGTGTAGACGCCGAAGTGAGGAGACGAGCGAACACGGGAAACCAGCGAAGAGAGACTCCACCGGGTCTCAAGCGTTCGACAAAGTTTCCAACGAGTTTCCACGACGTTGCCGCGACCCACCTTCCAATGTTCGGACTATCCGGTGTGAGTGTGTATGTGTGTGTTGCCCGGTTGAAACTGCATTACACGGCGCTGGGCACACGAGATCCATCCTTGTTTCCAATCCGAAAGAGTATCGCGAGACCGCGCCGAGAATCGTCGAACCGTTCAATCTCGCGACGGTTCGATTGACAGGCTCGGAGAACAGGTGAATACATTGCAGAAATCTTTGTTCTGGGAAGAGTTTGCTGGTTGAAGTGGAATTCGATACAGTATCTGCCTATGCTGATGAATGTAACACTTTGCAATCTTGTGTGGACCACTTGTGAATAATGACATTGGATCATGATCTACTAACTTGCGAATGTACAACTAGAAACGTTATACGTGTAATCGTAAATGAGATTTGAATGGTCTACAGAGTGAGCATGAAGATGCCTCTGTTTACATGCATTTTGATGAATTTGAAATCGACACCATTTATTTCATGGATCGACACATGCTGAACCCTGTTGAATTTTCTTAAGTCAAACATCACATTTGTCTACGCACTTTTCCACCTTGCAGAAGACTGAAGATCTCTAACAAAAATAACATTCATAGCGAGCTTCAACGATAAATAAGAATGGATTAGTTTAACGACAAAGAAAGGATTTTTCAATGGGGTTTAACAGTGAAAAGCGACATTATCATACCGTCGTATAATAAACATCCCATACTCGGGCTATATGGAGTGACTATTACTCTGATTTTAACGAGATAGAAAGGGTGTGTGCCTTTGGGATGCGCGTGGACGGCATAAAAATTGTGTGAATTATGGATTCGATGGAAGGCGGGCGGCACCGAGTGTTAGTGCCCGAGTTTCGTCGGTGTGTCTTTTCAGGCTAAGCATGTCCTGTCAGCGAAGACATTTTATGGCTGGTATTACCGTGGCAACGTACTTGCTGCAACGCAGGTTGAAAGGGGTTTGGGGCTGGGGGGAGGGAATCGCGAATGGAAGCTCGCGCGGTGTTAGCGTCGCGCATCAAGCCTCGCAACCACGGCTTTTCTCCTTCTTTTCGCTTCTTTATTCTCTTAACGGGTGGGTAGTATATGCGCCGCGTGGTTTACGCCCCGGCATAAAAGTAACGTTGCCTGCGAGAGGACCCGACTACACGGCTGGTCTGCTGCTCGACGAGTCGTCGACGACGCCGCCGAGCCATGGTGTATTTTCCATCCCTTCGTTCCTTCGCGTTTCCCTCGTCGAACACCCCACGAAGGGTCGCCTGCTACTAACGCGATAAAACGCGCGCGTATCCTCCGCGCGCACACTTTTTGTCGTATTATTCCGCGTGGCTCTGCCTTCTGTACGAAAAAGTCGATACAGCGATATGGAGTACAGAACGCGATGACGTTGACAGTGGTGAAGAATGTGTCATCTTAATTATTTAAGTACCCATGTGCGAATTTCGGTGTAACGCCAGAGCCGCCAATACGGTTTAGACGTCATGGTTGTCAATTCTTGTTTTAGATCCGTTCTAGTACTGGCGAACGACTTTGCCAAGAATGTGGTATTCGCTATTGGTCAAGTCATTCGTCTGTTCGATAATCAATTCTTAAGAATAACGTGTGTACTCTAATCTTCACATTCGCTACAATAGTACATTAACATAAATATTAAGTATCGTCCCGATACGCTTCCAAAATTGGATCTGGGTCGCACTATCAATTGACTTCGACCTGACCGTGGCCCAATAGCAGTAGTAGTGCAGTTTCGTTACTGGGGCCTGAACCCTGGACCCGTATAACCATTTCCGATTTGTCCCAGCCTTGAGCCACGAATGGTTCGGTACTTCCCAGAACGGATCGCCAGTACCACCACATGTTGACAACTTCACCGCGCTAAGACATCGCCAATTTAAAATTCGCACAGTATTCGATACAGCCATAGTTTGCACAATCAGCAAAGGAATGGTCACCTCGCTCATTGGCAACCTTTAATTTAGAGCCTCACAGATGACACCACAGGCACAGAGTCAGAGATGAACATTCGGAAGAGGATCTGACACCGTTTTCGAGCATTTCGCATCGGATACCCTTCGGGTGCGTCTCGTTCCATCTCTGTCTCGCAATCCACTTTGCGTCTCTTGATTTCCTCTTCATTCCACGGCGCGCGTGGTGCGTCGGGCGTGGAGTACAGGGTACGCGACCTCCCTGGCAATACCGGAGCCTGGCCACTCGTCAATTTAATCAATGTTCGCAAATTACGGCGTTTGTCGAAGCGTGGGTAACTAACGCGGGCGACGCGCGATCACAATGTGAGCGCGAGCTCGTCGCTCTGCCATGCACGCTTGCTCTCTCTCTCTTTCTCTCTCTCTCTCTCTCTCCCTCTCGTGTCCCATTTATATGTATGCGTATGCATACCTGACCTGACGCTCGCGGTGTACCTGGAAGGCACGAAAGAGGATAGAGCCCCGCGGCTCTGGCAAAGGGATTGCTGAGTGTTCCGCAGAAATACACGTAGCGAGTTCCAAACGAGCTTTCGGAGTATTCGAAATGTGGCAACGATAGATACAGCGGGGCCCGAGTATCATGGTGAGTACACAGACGAGAGAGCGCCGGATTGGTGGATTCTGCGAACCGGCTGGCCGACGGGATGCCGCTACCAGCGAGGACGAGGAGGTGAGCAGCGCGTCCGCGATCCAGCCGATCAGTATGATGCCTCTGGCCACCAGGTTAGCCGGGATGAGACCCTGTTACACGCGTGTTTACAATGGCTCAGCCGCTCATGCGACTCATATCCCTTGGTGCGGCTCGCACACAGCCTTGCCGGCCAGAGCTCCCTCGTACCAATGACGCCGATGCGGCGCTCTCCTCTCGCCCGGTTTCCGTTCTCCACGTTTATGTGCCCGTTCAGTCGCCATGGGACTTCGGTGCGCCAATGCCATCCGCACGTATGTCGAGACTGTTTCTGGCTCTGATCTGGCGAAAGTAATTAAACCTACCTGGGTCGGCCTGATCCTAATTAATGTGTACCGACGTGCGCTGGCCTCTATCTCGTTGAAGCTCCGCCGTCGTATCCTCGCAGTGCTCTTCAACTCGCCTCCATCGCTGACGCTGTGACCACCCTCTTTTCCAGCCCAATTCTCGCCGGCTGCTCGATAATACCGCGACAGTATAGAAGGGTGAATGGACTTTTGCAAGCGATTACAGGCAAGATATTACTGAAAAGGAATAACACTGAAGAGATTAGATTGAAATGAAGACATTGACGATAAACATGTAAGCTGTTGCAACTAATAAAAAAAGAACTGAAATACAATAGAGTGAAATCTTAGCTGGCACAAACCATCTTTTTCCTCGTAAACGACCTGACAAAAATGCCTTTACTAAAAGGTCGAGAAAGTATGGATCGACGATACTCGCCTTTAGAGAATCTCATACTCCGCCGCCATTATATTGCAAGTCACAAGTAAATTCCAGGTAGTCTTAATACGAGAAAGGTCGTCAGCAACGTGTTTTGCTTTTTTTCCTTCATAAATTCGACCTGACATTTCGCTCTAGCTCTTCACTTCGAACCCACTCGTGCGAAGTGGCAAGAGAACCACTGCAACGAGCGAGGAACGCAGGCTATGCGGAAAAGCACCCTCTGAAATTTCGTCTCGGTAACGGTGTGGTGAGGCGACGAGCCGTGAGAAAAGGTGGTTGTGGCGTCTCGTCGTGTTACCAGGACAACAATGAGCCCTCGTCGCTTGCGCTCGGTGCGGACCTAATCCGACATTAATTATGATATTTAATTCTGGCGCCAGGCACCGCCACCACCGCCACCGCTGCAACCGTCGGGATCCATTGTTCGACGCGGTTCAACCAAGTCCCCGTGAACTCCGGCAGGTGTGGCGCCTTTCCCTCTTACACGTCTGCCACCCACGACGTGAACTTGGATTTGGAAAAGCTCGAGAGAGTATGGTTTCATTTATACCGCGGGAGAAGGAAGACAGTGTCCCGTGTCAGTCACTCATCCAAGACAAAAAAATACTCCGCCGTGATGCAGCTCGGAACATAAAGCAGCGGACACAAAGGGAAAATGAAAATAAACGATAATAGCGCGCTATCGCGGCGCACCCGAGACAAAGTTCGTGGAATAGAACCCACTTCGCATGGACATCGAGCCCTCATCAGAATGATACATTATTCCACCGGCGGAAATAAGTGTCTCGCTCGTGGCGCATGGTCTTTTTTTTAATAAGCCCCAGGGCACGAGTGACCTAGCACTGCAAAACAAGGCTACTCAAGAAACGGATATTATGTGTTCGGAAGATCGTTGGATGCTTATCATACCTTGCTCTGTCACACGCGTCTGTTCTTCTTCTCCTGTCTTTCAGGACGTGGCTCAGTTCTGAAAATATAGTAGACGACAAAGCAGCCTGACTAAAGTAAAGGGCATTATGATGGTCTCAAGACTCCTTTATTATGACGAGAATTTGTTTATTCGCAATTTAAAGAGAAAAAATAATGTCGCTCGTATGCAGCGAAGGCATCACAAATGCTCAGAGAATGACCTAATTACACCAAGTAACAAATTGAAAACTGATTGCACCGTGTAAAGCAAAAAAGAACGCAAGAGCACAATACGAGAACGAAGAAAGCAATGAAATAAAGTAAAAACAACGCAGCTCACAGGAACTCCCGAACATCGATTAAGAAGTCATTCGGTCCCTGGGCGTTTTGGTACGACCGTACAGTCAGCCAGTACGTCTGGTGAACCCACTTTCTCTCCTGCAGTGAGTGTGGGGGGGAGGGGCGATAGTGGAGGCTGCTATCAGCGGTATACGGACTGCATCCAATCGGGTCTGAATGTCTGCAATTCCAAGCGGGGGGGATCGCGTCGTTACCCGCGCGTGCAGGGCTTATTATTTCGTTTTACCTTCACACTTGCCCACAGAACGATCTCCTCTTTGCGGACCGGTGTACGTGGACCTCTGCACTGCACGAGAATATCATACGAGAAGCGCCCAACGTGTGCGCCGCTGCACACACTGTAAACCCATTGCCTCGACTGGTCGAAAAGCGATGTACTGAATCCGGGTGCGCAACCGAGGTGCATTGTACACGCGACATCGTTCCGTGCTCAAGGGTAAAAGGAATCAGCTACTCCCGGTCGTTCTGTGCAACACTGCAGGATCGGGTGGTGGTTACGTTTCACTGGAAATAAACGACACAACCGCACGGCGACTGCTTTGCTGCACTGTGGTGTATACACAGCTGCGTTCTCTCTCTGTCTCACTCTCGACAACCCAAAGATAAATCCCCGCTATTCCACCTCTTTGTTTCCTCGCAGTTCACTTTTTCACCGCGCGTTTCCTTTTTTCTCTCATCTGGCAATTCTTGCCGAGCATTCGCCGCCCGGCATAGCCCGAGGAAAAACCCAGCACCCGAGCGCGCGCACACCCGTTGTAATGAATAATTTCGCGAGCACTCGAGGAAGAATCAACGTCACTTGCCGGGTACCCAAGCCGCTCCGGGGCGACTTTGGGCTCCGTGTGTATATAGTGCGCCAGCGGAGAACGCGACGCGACGACGCGGCTGCCGGGAAAAAGCCGCCGGGACGGGGCGAAGATGCAAGAAACCCTCCACCATCATCGCCGGCGTATCCTTCCCTGCCTTTCGGGTGCTCCCGCAGCTCCGTTCCTCCCTCCCGCGACTCCCCTCAACCACCTCTAATTTAAATTACGCAAAATTTGTCTTACTCCCGGCGGAGTTCGCACCACCTGCCTCCTGACTTTCCGCGCTTTCTCTCGCATCTTCGCTCGCCTCGCTCTGCTTTCCATTTCCCTTCCACTTTGCCACGGCGCCGGGAATCAACGCTCACACCCTTCGGCCTTTATTCTTTCTTACTTTCTAATTTTCAAGCCGTGACGGATGGAGCGAGCGTTCGGGGAATAGGGTTAGAAATATGGCGATGGGGCCCAAAATATCGAGGGTAGAAAAGATGCGGCGTTCAAAACCCGGATTATGTATCTGTTGCACTGATATTACCTGCACAAGGAAAAAAATAAGTAGGCGCGAGGACCATTTCCAGCGTATAGTGTACTCCGAATTAGTAGCAGCGTCTTAATAAAAAATGTGTTATGACACATTCGCGATTACTTATGCAAAAATAGGCCGCAAGCCCAACGAATTGGTTCCTGCAACCTATCAAAGAGCCGCCACAAAGCTCAACAGCCCGGGTCAGAATTACCCGCGGGAGAAGCAAAAGGGACTCGGTGATAGCGATACCAAAAACCGTTATTATTTCCTCCTTTTTTCAGCAAACAAGTTTTCCTTCGACCGCGGCTGGTCGTTTACTTACGCGCTTTTATTATGCTGTTAGTATCGTAATCATAAGACGCTCGGATGGCGAGCATAAAGCACGGTTTGTACACGCCACGAGAGACCAAAAAAGCGGCGAAGCTCACGAAGGTGGCGCGAGAGAAGGAGAAGAAGGGCAGAGGGGAAAGGGGTGTATTCCATGAGAGAGGAGAAATACTCTCGCTCTCGAGGAGAACGAAGTCGACGGAGGATGGCTGGCCACAAGGGCGCTCACCGTAAAGAGGGCGCGAGAAATGAGTGCGGGGCTCGCGAGTGTGAGAAAGACAGAGAGCGACTTTCACGCGATGAGAGAGGAACTCACCGCCGTACGTTTCGACTCCGCCGTCCCGTGGAGGTCGTGACCACAATCTCTATAATGGACTCGCTAAAGTGTTCTCGGAATCGAGATTCGTCCGGGGCTCCGCGGAGAAAATTCGTATAAACCTTGCGAACGATATTCCTCGACCACCGGGCTTTCGTCCTGCCATTCGAATTGTCCATAAACGTGATAAAATATTTTTCTAACGACCTGCAAATAACAGAAACTCGCTTGAACTTATTTGCATTATCGCGACAACTGAGAGCCATGGGTTCAACAGCACAAGACTTAAATGGATTAGCGTGCCTTCACAACATGCAATATATAATTGCGGCTATGCGGGAAATTGAATGTATAAAACTGAAAACGCGTGTAAACAAATGTGTTCTGTGTCATCGAATAAGTTGAACGAAAGCTGCAGCCCGCGGGTAAGTTGAGAGAATGTTGAGGGTACGTTGAGTGAATACCAACTATGCTCTCAACTTACTCTCAACGTGTTCTCAACACAGTTCTCAACTTATACTCAACGTTGTTCTCAACTTCCTCTAGACTTTTTCTCAACATCCTGTCAACTCACCCCTTATTTTCTCTCAACTTACGCTGAACTCACCCGCAACAAAAAAAAATTATCCACAATGAAATATCAGACATAGCTTCGTGTCCAGCATTTCATAATCGTTTCGAATCAGTATTCAAGCAATTATTTCGTAAATTTCCCAGAACTATTTTTGGTTCACCTTAAATCCTGAATTCATAAGCAAAAATACTTACCACGACCATCGAAAAGTCCGTGAGAAATCATGAATCACCATTGAAATCAACCCGATTCAAAGCACAAGATCAAAGAACAGTTTGGTCACCCTGTGATAGTCACTCTGTACAATAGTCACGGTAATTATATTATAACCGTGGTAATTATTTTATCGTTATCGTAACTTGAAAAACAAAACACTACTGCTCGCAGTATGTCGAGTTGCATTTGAACATCACGCAAGACATTTCGCCTCGGGACACACAATACGCTCGGCAAGGTCACCTCACCCACTGTCCGCTCGTCGATCCGTGACAAGATGGATGGCTCGACAGCGTAAAAGCGTTGTTACATCGTATGTTAGCGTTTCGCAATAGCGTATAGAAGTACCGGCGGCTGCTAGCGAAAGAAAAATGCCCTGCTAAGTGATTGATAAGTGTGCAAGAGTCGGCGCACCTGACCACACATCGTGTATGTGTGTACGTGTGGCCCCTCATACACGGCTCGGATCGAAGTTGATTGTGCCAGGGTTGATTTGTTGCGCTGATCGTCGTAGCTCTCGTCACGGCGAGGGGGGGGGGGGGGGGAGGGGGTTTTCCACAGGGAGTGGCTCCGTATGGCCCATAATGGCCATGAGAACCCCCGCTAAGAAAGCGGATCAACATCCACAACTCGTTTGCACCCAGTTGTAGAATATATACGACCCGCATACTCGCCGAGCGTGCATGATGGATGTAGCATTATTTCACGCATCGATATCTCCAATATTGCCTCATCGTTATTGCTTCACTTTCGTATGATAAATCAAAATAGAAGAAATACATGTAACAATTTTATTCCCGTTCTCAGGTAGCTACAAAGATCGAGCTGCGGATGATAAATTAATTAATCCCAAGGTGGGCGTGTCACGTCACTAAAAATAATTATTTGCGAGTTGGTAGAAAATGACGAAAACAACTTTTGATCTTGGTTGCTAATAACCTTGCTATTGATGCGACTGCATACATAAACGAAAAAAAAAGTTTTTGATCTTTTTAAACAAGAAACATTTAATCGACGATCGCGCGTGCCAGTGAAGTTTGACTATAGCTATTGCGAAGATTGAATTCCGCTCCCGATAACAGCAAATCTCCTCGAGACAATTTGTACACGTGACTCATGCCCTTCGCCGCTCGCTCGTTGAGCCTCGTGCGGAGAATGAGTAAATCGTGTATCCTCCACACTCTCCTCATCTCCCTCGACGCCACACTTTCTGTTATATACACATACATATGGGGCATTCCACACCGATTCGATGTGGGTGTGACACTTTTCCACTTCTTCCATTTTTTGTTGTTTTAATAATCGACAAATCTGAAAGCAGACGCCGTCCCCCTTCGACTCCGATCTCAATCTTTTTTCTATTTGACACAAAGTTGTCCAGAAGTTTTCAGATTAAAAGGCTTTGACAGCCTATATTTTTATAAAAATCGTAGAAACTTGGAATTTTTCAAAATAAATCCAACAAAAAATACTTTCTAAGAGTTATGTTAGTTATATAAAAATACGGGCCCAATCCGAAGGGTCAAGGGTCAGACCCAGGTCAAATCGGTATGGAATGCCCCATATATTTTTTCCCCTCTTCTCACGAAAGTCTCTCCCCAAACAGCCCTTTCGACGGTTGGATATACCTCGAGGAAACCCCGAGGCTTCACCTTCCACAGTCACCGTGGAGTCTCAACGCGGCGACGAAGCGGCAAAGACGCTGGGACGACGCTGGTAGCGAGTCCCGAAGGCGTTCGCGATAGTTGTTGGCGCGTCGAGAGTTACCCTCCGATATCACAGTCATTAATCACCCGACTTCTCTCGCGTACGAGAACTCGACCTCTGGGTCTCCCTGCCTCACCGCCTCCCACCCTCCTCCCTCGCTCCCAGCTCCCCGGTAACATTGTAGCTTCATTGCCCCTTTGGGCTGCGTCTTACTCTCCGCGTAACGCACCAACAGCCAAAGTACCGAGTCCCGAGTGGAAAACAGATTTACAATCTATTTAAAAGGCTTTCCAATCGAACAACGGATTCGCTGCCGAGTCGCTTTTTTCTCTCGAATACACCGGGTTCCACCGTGTAAAGTTCTTTCACCGGGCAACGCGCCATGTTTCGCTGATATAGGCCAAGGCGTTTGTGTATATATTCGATGAATGACGCGACTGTTTTTCTCGCTACACTCACGATTCAAATGAAAATGTATTGAAATTGAATTTGTTAGGTATAACCATGCGCTACCTAGACGTGGCTTATTGGACCAGGATTGCTCATGAAAAATTGCATAAATGTATTGTCGATGGATTATTATAGGCATATCCCATGTCAGTTCAGCCACCCAAAAATCGAAAGAGACAGCCAAATTCCTTTTTGTGAAATAATAAAAATGGTTGTCACTTTTGTTTTCGTCTAACATAAAACGAATATGTATAAAACTACCTTGTGCCATTTCTAGTGGAAAATCCGCAGCGTTAAATCCGGCCCAAGTCAGGCCGAGCTCTGGCCCTGGCAGCGCCAATTGATCAGGCGCTGACCAGGGCCGAATGTAACGTCACGAATTTTCTACCAGGGATGCTGCGAAGGACTGAGCAAAGAAGACCCTG
This sequence comes from Pimpla rufipes, assembly GCA_963932165.1. NCBI lineage: Eukaryota > Metazoa > Arthropoda > Insecta > Hymenoptera > Ichneumonidae > Pimpla > Pimpla rufipes. Next base: position 891,761 of record OZ010630.1, read on the forward strand.
TTTTATCAACCAAGCACATTATTTCACTTACGATATATTATGTTGTATTAGAGAGAAATGATTTCTCTAAGATTTTCATATTTATTGTAAGAAGGCAAAATCTGGTTTATCGCGATTATTAATCAGATCCTTCGGCGTTCCATTGAAGAATTTAATTCACGAAATTTCAAAGTCACTGACACAGGAGTTTTTGAGTGATACGCCGAAGTGATGCGCCATTCGCACCTCGTTCAATGCAAGAGTGACGATTACGAGCTCGGGCGAACGTGACGCGGACCACGTGAAACTTTATCGTGGATGCATGGCGCGAGATTCCCGTCGAGACGATCGTATAAGACCGAGATGTCGAGGCACACGAAGTGTCACTCGCGCTCCGGCGCGACATCAACGTCTTGTCGTAAAGCATAAAGCGCGTCACCGTTCCGAGTGTCCGTAAAATCGTGAAAATTTAAGTGGGCCCACGGCAGTACCGGCTAACGATTTCCCGTTTTAAGGCTCACTGAATTGAACAGTTCGCACACGCTAAACCCTGCTCTATGTACAACTTTTCTCCGACCTGTCGCCCTTTCTGCATTATAAATGCGGCCGGATAAAAAAAAATAATGATGATATTTTTGGAAGCCGAAGTGGGACACCCAAATACCAAAAGCCCGTAAAATTAAATGAACGAAAACGGTGATTTCTGTTTTCCACTTATCACGAGAGTTAATGAGTTTCTATAAATTATTGTACCCATTGCTATTTCATTCAAATCAATACAAAATAATTTTACTCATATTGATGAAATAATTGCTTTTTTGTGATTGACATAAAAATAGATCCGCGTTTGATTCAAATGAAGCCATTCCTTCAATGACAAAATAATCGTTACGTGGCCCGCTGCTTTTATCGCTCAAGTAGATTTTCATGCTGCACAGTATAATAAGCAAAGTAATAACCGATATAATAACATTAATATTAATGCTCAGATTTTTCCGCAATAAATCAGCGGCTCTACCGCCGTTATTAGAAACGCTACCGGTGTCCCGGCGATTTTTGAAGCTCACGTCTGGCTACCGGAGTTTCGCGCGACGGGCCGGTTGATCCGGCACTTAAAGTGACGTCGCCGAAGCAGTCGAAGAGAGGGGTTGGTCTGCTTATGCACCGCCAATTTTCGAAGGCGTTTAATATTTAACTCGTGCTTAGAGGGAACGAGAGCGAAGCCCAAAAAGCGCGGGGGACCAACAGCCGGAAGATCGTCGCGTGAGCGGGAGGGGTCGGTCGGAAATTCCTGATCTGCATGCCGCGCCGCGCGCCCTAACGTCACCCTTAACGAGTCAACGACTAGTCGTGTCGCTCGTCGTCGTCGTCGTCACTCCGCTCTCTCTCTCCACGTGCCCGGCGCGGCTCTCTTATTCTCTTCCTCGCGTGGGTTCTTCGCTCTTCTTCACGTGCACGGCTGATAGGCACCGCGCACTTTGCATTCACGAGAATTCTCACGGGCCCGCGCGAAGAGAATCCAAAGTATGAGCGGCGAGAGCTTCTCTCTTCCGTATCGTCGTGCTTATGCGCGAGGGAACGGAATGGAGAAAACGCGCGGCGCCCTCCTACCAAAATTTTCGCGCGAAATTGATTTTACGAAATAACGACAGCCGCCGCTCCGGAGCTGCTGAGAGCTGAGAGATAGACATAGAGAGGGAGAGAGCGGAGTGAAGCGGGGCACGAGAAAAAGAGACGGAGACAGCCACACGGGAACGGTAGGAAATTTAATCGCAAGAGGGTGAAGAGAACGTTCGAACTGGCAGCCGACGAATAGAAGAAAAAGCGATAAGAAGATAATGCAGAGGAATGAATCGATAGAGCTCGTTTTCGAGGCATCGCCAGCGACTGAATAGTCGCTTTTCTGGATTCTCTCTTCAATCTGCATCCGGATCAGACCGGTCCGAGTGAGGGACGCCGAACCCCTTGAGTAGCGAGCTGCCGCAGTTCTCGACGTCGCTATGCGAGTCCTATTAACGGATCGAAGACGCAAATGAAAATAATCTGATGTGCTCAAGGATGTGGGAGCGGTACAGTCGCCCGCCAAACGTGAGTTTTAGGAAAAATTTTGAACGCTTCTCGATGGGAGAAATATCTGAAAAAAATCAAGCATATTCAAGGTGGTGAAGAGACTCTTTTGCATCATAATAATGCCAAAGTGTTAATAACAAATGAATGGAAAAACATTTTTCAACAAACTAACGTCAAGCTAATGTTTTTTTTTCGAATGTAAATGATTTGGTAATTTTTTTAATACGTATGAATTTGTTTTGATACGTACGAATTTTTTCCGAATTCTCTCTAATGAAATTTTTTTTTGTTCATGTTTGAGCTGTATTTGCGAATGTACTTCATGAATTTTCTGGTTACTTTGCGGCTGTAATTGGTAATTTTACGATAGACGCATATTCAAAATTCGTGACTTTGCGCACATTAAATAAAAATTAAATAACATGATTTTCAAAAACACAAATTTATATATTCCAAAAATGTACGTAATTTTCATTTTTAAAAAATGTTAGTTTGAAGGGTGTTCTATTACCAAATGTTTTTTCATGAATTCGTTAATAACATTTTGAAATTATTATTATGCAAAATGAATCGTTTTTAGCGCCTCGAATATACTTGATTTGTACATATTTTTATTCCATCAAGAAGTGTTTGAAATTTTCTCTGAAACCCACGTTTGGCCGGACTGTACCGCTAGGACTACCTAAACGGAACGAAGACGCGAATGAAAATAATCTGATGTGCTTAACGCGACGGTGGTTGCGCGAGGGCTAACCCGCCGCTCCGCGTCGACTGATACTCCTCATTGACGCTGACTCCGTTTCACGTTGTCCGTGCGACAATTCGGGGGTAACGACGCGAGCCGGTTTCATTCCCCCACGAGCCCTGAGCGTAAAAAAACTTGCCCCTGTCCCCGCGATTTTCCGGTTCGTTTTTCTTCATCTTTCGTTTGTTCTCTATCGCGCGCTCTCTCTCTTTCTCTCTCGCCCTTATTTTCTTTCGTTCAGCAGGCTCGTCGTTTCCCTCGAGCACCTCTTCGCCACACGCGGAGCCTTGACTCGTTGATTCTCTTGCCCTCCAAGGGTGAGTTTTATTACAGGCAAAGAAAGCGGCTGCGCGCGGAGCACACGCCTCACTCGTTCACGGCTCTTGAGCTTTAACAGTCGTACTTTAATTAACGCTTCGACGGATATCCAAGTGCCAGGAGAGAGCGAGGGAGAGAGACGGAGAGCGAAATGGACTACCTGGAAGAGCTATCGAACCGAAAACTTTTCTCTTTGGCGAGAAATTGACGCCTAGGATTTTTAATACTCACGCATCCGTCTCTCTCTTTCTCTATCTCTCTCTCTCTCTCTCTCTCTCTCTCTCTCTCTCTCTCTCTCTCGCTCTCTCTCTTTCTCTCTCTGGCGCCTACAAACTTTATTTCCCTATTTCACGGCATGGGCTGAGTGCAAGGACGACTCGAATGGTGATTTCACGGCCGGTAATACCTCAAAAGTTTTTTCCCTTTGGATCTTTTGTTTTATCTCGGTTTGCATTTTTTGCCTGAACTTATATAATCGGATTTTAAACATTGCATTTCGTTATTCGAAGTTATTCTGATAAGAATATCGTGATAACGAGTTTATATTTGGTTTGGAGAACTTCATAAATTATGCAGAATGTTAGAAAATTTCTGAACTACGAATTGAATTCTTCGTCGTAATGGACAATTGACGAGTGGTTGAGTCTTAAACAGTCTAACGTACATATCAAACGATTTGACGCTACTTGGTTTTTAAACATTCGGAATTTTAGCTCTTGTTTCTTTTTTGAAGTTACAAGTACGTTGTACTTAGTACTTATTACTGTTCTCGGTAATTTGCCCACCTCTGATAAAAAAATACGCGTCTTTTTTAACAAGTCTAGTGTACAATTAATACCGAAACGTTATCTCAATACCTGAAATTCCTTGCGATCAATTCCATGCATCCAGACACGACTAATGATATGGCGCAGCGTTACGTCCCGGCGGAAAGGACTCGCTATAGACGACGATTCCGAATTTTAAATTCGCGCTGGGGACCATAAGAGGATGGAAGTATGGTCGCTTTAGTATGCGAAAATAGTTTGGTCACGAAAGGTCGCGCGAGTTGGGTGGAAAGAGCCAAGCCGGCGATGTCTCTCCCGGTACTCCCGCGTCTACGTCCATTAGGCGCGGAAGCCTAAATCTCGAATAAACGCGACTCGCTGAATATTTCAGGGGCTCCCACTCCCTCATTAGCAAGCGTTCGTCGAGGCGCGGGCCGGCGGCGGCGGCGGCCAGTGCTAGCCGGGGGCGACGCGCTGGTCCGCGCGCGCGTCTCTCTGTGGCCGGGGCCCCCCAACAACCTTCATACATTTTCCATGAATAAACCCCCACTCGGGCGGCTCGCGGCCCTTCTAGCAGCCAGCGAGAGAAGCGTGAACGCGCGCCCGCGACGTGCGGTGAGAGGGTTCGCGGTCGCGCGAGTCCTCTTGCATTATAGCACACTGATGTTAGCCACTTATCTTTCTTTTGCCTCCAAAACCAACGAAAACCAACTCTCGCGTCCCACTCAAACTTCAACTCGACAAATTTTCTCGGGGAAAACTCGTAAAGTGCTGCGACCGAGGAACTCCGCGGGATTAATTATGTAATCAACTGGAAAGATAAGCGCGAGAAAAAGCGAAGGCGGCGAGTCGCGGCTATTAGCGCCCGAATGCGTGCGCCGATGAATGAGCTAATACCGGAAACAGAAGACAACTTCTTGGGCCAATGTTTGAACGAGCGTCGTTAAGATTGTGGCCCCAATTTCGAAAGTCTCCAGTTTTAATGTATACATATATACATATAGATTTGTTTATTACGTACCCTGGGGCGGAGCCCCCTAAGAGCACCATGCATATACAAGAAAAATACAAAGCAGGAAAAAAGATCACACATAGAAATGAAAAGAAAACATACAACATACAACTAATTAAACATAATGTATCTGATGGAAGCTCAGAACAGAACACGTTTTGACGAGGAAAAAAACAAGTTGCATTCGGGAATGAGTTGCATCTAATCATGCGTTCTATGTACCCTTCCGTTCCACCTAAAGACCGAGGGGTCAAATGATGCACCAAACCAAAGACTATTTAAACCTTCTAAAAGTTGACATTGGGTTGGTTTTTAAAAACCAACCATAAACCAACTATTCTTCAGACAGAATGAAAAGTCGGTTTACAGTTAGATATGAGAAACCAACCTGAAAGATGGAACGAGGGTTGTTTTGTAATATTCAACCGTGAACCAACTCTTTATTCTGTCTGAAGAATCGTAAGTTCATGGTTGGTATTCAGAAACTAACGCAAAGTCAAACTTTAGAAGGTTGGAATCAGAGTTGTAAATCCCTAATTTTCATAGAAATAAAATTATTGCTACTATTGGCTTTGTAATTATGTTTTTATATTAATAACTCGTCATGATTATAATATGATGTGTAAACTTTTAAATAGAGGCAAGGTATATTAACTTCCCATAGAACTTCATGATAATCTTATTGAAAAAATGGAGAAATACTGTTAATGCATTGAGATGCGTTGTGGGAGAAACCTCCAAAACTCAACCGTAAAAGTTACGATTGGCAGTTTTGTGAGGATATTACTAACTTTTCATGAAATACCATGTTGCAATGAGAATTAATAACAACACAGCTCGTGGTACAACTCATTACGCGAAAAATCTGCAATCGAGACGTGTATCAAAATTGTGAGTACCTTGAGTCGCCACTAGCACGGACAATGTCGGATAGTCGGGTTCGGATGGTCGCTTTTCGTGCCTCAACTAACTTTTCAAACAGGATAACATTAACGCGTTCGACGTCGTCCCTGGGAAGTCGTCGCCCCAGTTGAAAAATGCTACACTCAATTAAACTTGGTCGAAATCGGATCTGAGTCTCGAGAGTAAGCCTCGCGTCGCGTTCCTCGCTGTGAAACTGCGGTGCGCGTAGAATGGATGGTGAAACCGCGCGTGGCACATCGCATTACGTCTAGAACAGGGTTGGTGTCCCGGTGGCGCATGTCTCATTCGGAAATTCGCCGTTGCGGATCGCGTTTTTTTTCGTCGACGTGAGATGAATAATTTTCCTGGGTGACCTGCGCCGTCACGTCTATTCCGTCCCAACGCGCGTCGCCAGGAAGGACACGGGCGACACGGAGTTTGCACGCGATGGAGTTGAACTAGGTGGGGTGACCCGCGGTATCGGATGAGCTCGGAAAGCGAGACAGCAAGGTTAGGCCCATCGAGCTCGCGCTCACGGAAGGTTGGGGGGCTCGATATTCGTAATTCATCATTTGTATGCAACGCGACGGGGCGCGCCGGGATATGCAGCGACCCTCCTCGCAAAACACGCTGCTCCGATGCTGCGTTCCAAGTGCGTATACGAAACGCGAACAAGTGCGTAGCGCCTGGCGTTGGGAAATGATCCGGCCATGTGTCGCACGGTGATGTTAGTCCATGTGATATGGCAGCTGATGCTCCGCTCGGGCCTCCGCGCGACTGTCCACATTCGACGCCAGCCGCCACGTTACGTCATAACCTCGGCGAAAACAACGCGCTACTTTGAACCTCATTCAAGAGAAATTAATCGTTTCGTTAAAGCTGCGTTTCGTCGACTATAGCGCACTTTGTATGATTGCTCGCCGGGTTCGAATCACGAGGCAATAGTGCATTGCGTAGCAATCGCCAATGCCGGCTCCCGTTGCACACGATACTTTTTGCAACGAGTGCATGAATAGCAGTACTTTGCATGATAGTTTTGCGGGATAGACGGTAAACGGGGAACTTCAACTGCATTGAACGTAGCCACGATCAGTTTTGCCCCGCAAAATGGGGATGAAAATGGAAATAATTTACTCCCAAGCAAGTCACAGACCGTTTTCTACGTCATCTTGAAGTCGACGTTGCTATCTTGATGTTCATCAACAAGAGGTTATGGAAACCAAGCTTCCAAGCACTTTAGGATAACAATCGATTGTCGCCATGTTGATGTTTGTCACAGCTGTTAATTTGGATTGATCGGTACAGCCACCCGGGTTGCTGACAAAAGGTGTAAAACGACGAAGCAGTTAATATATTTATCGGCAATAGTCAGCAATAAAGACCTAGGTCGAAAGGAAGGTGCGCCATCGAGGAAGAGGTTCCAGCGTCGCTAAATGTACGAAGGGCAACATCTGAATTGCGACTGGAGTAGGAAGAGAGCTATAGAGATGGGCGCGCGGGCGTAAACATTGCTGTGAACATAGAGCGGAGAGGAGAACAGAGAGAACAGAGTCGCAACGTAGACGATGACGACTCCGACTGAACGGTCTCTCGACGCTCAATTTGTATGTTAATTCGGGAGTGTTTGCCGGGCAGCAGTTCGCTTAATAATGTCATGTTTATTCAGCGACGATATCGCTCGGGAGGTGCGGTGCAGCGGGGCGGCACGGCGCGGCATGCGACGGCGAAACGTGTGCGCGTCGAGACACTCACGATCAGTGTCTCTGATGTTTGATATTTTCCAGCACGAATACGAAACGATCTCTCTCTCTTCTCTGTCCTAGGACGGAAGAACAATAACGTTGACCCAAAATCCCTCGAAATGAAAGATGAATTTGAAACGTAATTTTTGGCTCCTATAAACTGAGAGAAAACTTGCAAGAGATAACCGCGATATCTATCTAACCGACTGAAATTCAGTTGGACCGATGGGTATTTTAGTGACCCATCTGAGTATGGATGTTTCCTCTTAACGATTCAATTTGGAAGATTCAACTGAACATGGATGGTTCAACGGTCAGGATAGACACGGCAAAACTGACCGTGAACTTGAGCCAACTACGTTATGCAGTTGAAACATGGATACCACAATTAAATTAAGTTCATGAATAGTTTTTGCAGTATCCAAAGTCATTGTGAGGTTGAGCCAGCCATTTCCAGTCAATTCAATGTCACTTTTATTGTGCCAGTTGCCTGAGCATCCACCGGTTTCATGCTGCAAGTTCTTTCCCAGTGTATTCAATCGGTTCGGAAGGTTAACTCATGTTCGACGAAAGCAAAAACGCTGTTGCGCCAGGAAAACACTTAGTCGACAGGGCCCGACCGCAGGATTAATTGGACCAACCAATCACTTATCTCTCGGTCGGCAACTGCTCCTAGATCTCCAGGCCCCAATATCCACAACATCCCACACCCAATACGAGAAATGAAAAGTTCTCCCGATTGAACGGCCGCAGTTTGGCAGCATATCCACTAGGTAGACCAGTAAACAGTACGCAGCGAGCTCACATCGTCAAGCTCAGGCGTGTAGGGTTGAGAAGGAGGAGGGACCAGTGGAAACAAGGGTCTCGTGGCTAACATTTCGCGTTAACGTAACTCTCAGCTCTTTCACCCCACGTTACACGAGCCTACTGTATCCGCAACAAAACCTCGCCACTCTCGCCGTCGACCCTCTCCACGGTGAAGCAGGCATTGACCACCACGGGTTATAGCCGTGAATTGCGGGCGAGGAAGCGAAGGGGCTCGTTCGCGGTGATCCATGGCCGAGCGGGCGCGCGTGTTTCGAGCAAACAATCCGCCGCGCTTCCGTTCCAAAGCATTCGCTCGCTGCAGTCAGCCTTGCCAGCCCAGAAGCTCCCACTCTCTCCCTCCCTCCCCAGCTACACGCGCGCAGCCTATACCCTTTTTACGTTTGAGTATAAACCCTTCCCGTCGGCCCGTCTGTCCATCGGTCTGCGAGGCAATGAACTCTATCTAGCGCGCATCGTACGCCATAGCGTCCGTGCGGCTGCTGGTACGTTCTACCTAATCTACTTCCCCCGCGGCTATCAAAGCAACACAGCATCGCACAGTACCCTGAGCGAGGCATCCCGCGTCTCCCGCTCCCTCTCTGTCTCTCCCTCCCTCTCTCTCTCTCTCTCTTTCGCTGGATCTCGATGGTGTTCTCCATAGGGTTACCACTGCAGGAGAAGCAGTAGTAGCGGTGGAGCCAAGGGTGGTAGGTACTCGAGCGAGTAGAATTACCCGACTCTCTAGCGCCGTACATACGAACCCTGCCAGAGCCCATACCGGGCTTCCCTCCTACCTCCTCGTGAAGTATATCGTGCACCTATACGCGTACACGTAGGTATAACATACCAGTGGTGGCGGCACTACAGAGCCAGGGAGATCGCGCATGGAGAGACGCGCTTCGAGGTTCGTCCATTCGTCCTCCGCAGCTACCAGCAGTGGATACCGAACAAGCCCCTCGATCTCCGCGCCCCCCACCGGCCACCCGCGCAAGCCTCTTTCCAGCTCACGACCCACTCGTCTGTCCATCTACCTTGTCTGTATCGCATCCCTATGCTTCTATCTCAAACCGACGCTTCTCGCTCCCGCTCTGCCTCTCCCTCTTTCTCTCTGTCTCTCAGCAGTGGACGGCAGTCGCGCGTGGTAGTTAGTCGTTGAATACGGCAGGATCACTTTTGTTCGAACGCGGCCATCCGTCAAAATCGCACCGTCGGGAACAGATTGTTGGTTCCAGCGGCCGCTACCGCACGGCAATAGGAGCGCGGCGCATCGCACTCCGCGATTCAACCTGCGTATGGCTGCGTGATCTATATGTCCTCTCAGCCAACCAAGGGCTCCGGGGTATAGCGCCCGCGCATCATACCTCTTTGCATTCGTACTCGAGCAACCGACTATTTCTCGCTCCCTACGCCCCCAGCGCGTTCAATGAAATTCGAGCCACCCTCCTTATCGAACGCCCCCGTAGCTCGATTCTGCTTTCAAACGCTTCTCATCCAACGCGGTGGCGCTCTCGACTGGAACCTGTAATTACGTAACAGGTGGACCTTGCGCAATCGCAATCGTTATTTCCGGAATCCTATGGCTCTATGACAATACCCGTGTCTGCGCGATGTAAGGCAGCGAACTAGAACCCTCGTCTCCTATTATCGATGCTTACAATTGATACGAAGAAGGGGACGAGTTTCGGGTTCTATTGAAATTGAATTAAAGGTGCGAGACATATAGAGGTGAGGCGGCCTGCATTCAGCCGTCGGTCCGAAAGGCGCATTTGAAACCTTTTTTTGGATGTAAATATATACAATAAACAAAAAATTGAATAATTCATGAAATAGAATGCATACGATCGTCAATTCATCATTTGCATTAATTGCACGCGTTGTAGAGGGAAGGGAAATAATCAAGAGCGCTTCATGCTATAATTAAATCGCAGCCACGGTTCTTGTTAAAGTGTATTAAATATTTTCGTAGTCGATTCGTGAAACATTATTTGAGAACAAGCACGAAATGTTTGATGAAATATTATTAAAATATTTTGCACTGAACTTTTGTGAAGCGCTCGAGCTTAATAGGCGAAGAAAAGTTTTTTATTGCTTATTAACTTCGCGTAAATTCATTTTCGGACGAAAGGCGCGACTTAGGAGCAACACCGTAGCTTTTAGAAAGAATTAAAAAAATCCCCCAGGGATTAATTTTTTCCTCCGGATAAAGTACGAAGTGGCCTCCCCCATTTTTCTCTCACTATATGTGTTGATACTCGGTGAGAAAATATTACCTGGCCACAATGTCAGCAATTGCTCAATGTGACTTTTATATAATCATATTTATCGGGTCGTTTAATTTACTATCCTAACTGGAGCACACTGATAAATACCTAAATACATACATCCGCTGTTTTGTCGTCATGAAAAATATCAAGGTTTTTATATACATATATTTGTCATTTCTATTGCTCTTGCATAAGACTTGGGATTCACATGAGCACACCTGAAATAATTCACCTGCTACTACAAGAAATGTTCATTTTACTAGAATAAATAATACGATGACCCAAATATTATTCACGTTTCTGTTATATTCTGCAACATTAACTGGACTTTTTTTGCGTGTCATATCTCATTCATATGTGTCGTACTTATTTGCCATTGTACTCAGGAAATGAAATATTGAACAGGTGAGGTAAACCATGCCGTGTCAATCCGCGACCTGACAAATATTATGTGACATCTGCTTCAGGAAGCGGATCGTTATCATTACACTACATGAATTCGACAAACACGCTTACTTTGTATCCAATGCCTTTTGTTTAAACTGACACAATCACTTGTGACGTCGATATGAAGATGCAATGTCAGTTTAAGAGACGAGAAGGTATAAAATAGCAGTCGTAATGTCTGCGGATATATTCTGTCTTGAGAAAACGTCGAATAACCATGAAGTCCTCAACCGCAATCTCGATTTTCGTTTTGGTCGTCAGCATTGTCGCCATCGGCACTGCACGTGAGTTACGCACTACCGCACAAATTTACTGCGTTAACTTAGCTCCTTGGATAGAACGATTATTAACATAACTTTAATTTTGTTACCATATGAATAAAACGTTGTACTGTGACTTCGAGAATGTTTGCCGATTTTTCTCGTAGGCACAACCAACCCTAATCAACTTGTGGATTTAGCCAATTATTTATACTAGAATATTTATACTAAATTCTAAAAACAATTTGCTGTTTCTAATGTACTTACTTGTATTAACGAAAACGTTTTCCAAGCAAGTACGTAAAGGGTTGTAATTCACAAAAAGAGATGCTGATATTAGAGTTTTTGCTACGCTCCCCATCGATTTTGCGCGGCAAACAGCGAAATTATTATAATCTACAGGTCCTCAAGTAACATTTTCCACCGAATTCTTGCAGATGCCGAAGACGAGTCATGCACAAGTCCTGGAGGTTTTGAAGGCAAATGTGTGAACATTAACAATTGTAAGGTTCTTGTCGATCTTATAAACAAGGGTAATTTGCCCGAGCACGACAAGATATTCTTGCGCAGTCTTCAATGCGGCATGGATGGTCAAGTGCCTAAGGTTTGCTGTTATACCGACAACTCGGAGGACCTCATCGTGATAGCTTAATAACATCTTCCGATACTAAATTATTTTTAATATACCAGAATGTTTCATGAAATAATGTAATGTTAACTGTAAATTATACTAAATATTTATTCGCATCACGTTTTTGTTTGTTTTTTTTTTATTTGTTTTTATAAGACCCCCACGAATCCCTGCACACACTGATTAGTCTAAAATTCCACGTTGGAACTGAACATAGGTATTCTGTGAGTACTACGAATGTAGACAGTATTATGTCTAAGAACACTGGCATATCTCAATCGTATTATCCATAGCTTAATATTTTTAAACTCACTTTGGAAGTATGGTTTTTACCGTGCAGTGCTACGTACTCAGCGACTATCCAATGTAGCTATGCTCGTGCTGATGCAATCTTATATTAAAATGTCCGTAAGTCGCGCCTACGTGACCATTGTTGTCGATCTATTCGGGCTCTGATTGGTCGTGAACCGTAACGACCGGCAGTCGTTGTTTTTAACAGCGCGAGATTTGACAGTTTGTCGCAATTTTGATATCAGCGCTGCAATAACCTCTGTCAGCGCGCATTATTTTTCCTCTAATAAAGATAAAATATGCATTAAAATAGGTATAAATAAGCATGCAGACTACCAATGTCTTCAGTCGTGAGAAAACGTGGAAAAAGCAATGAACCGGAAAACAGTAATCACTCTCGGTGTTTTGATTGTCGGCATTGTAACCTTCGGCACGACACGTAAGTTGTCGTACTTATATATACTATTAAAAACCTAGGGATAAATTTCGGCCCTATGAGAGTCTACACTGCAATGATGGGTGTTCAATAAGTGGCGTCAATTTGCATCATCACCTCAAACTACAATATCTTCTCAACTAAATTCTTATAGTTGCCGAAGACGAAGCATGCACCCGAGGCATCGAAGGCAAATGTGTGAACGTTCACAAGTGCAGGGTTGTTGTCGATTTTATAATCAAGGGTACTTTATCCAAGAACGACAAAACATACTTGCGCGGGCTTAAATGCGGTATGGATGGTAACGTACCGAAGATTTGCTGTTATGCCGGCACTATGGAGGAGCAAATCATGATATTATAATAACAACATCCGATTCTAAATTACTTTAGATATCGCAGTATGTTTCACTAAATCATGTAATTACCGTAAATTATATTAAACTTATCTACACGCATCACATTTTTCTGGTTTTCTTATTTACTTATCTTAATAAATATGCCTGAAGCCTTGTACACTCGGTTCTGAACAGGCAGTGCCATATACTCAGTGGCGATGCAACATTTTTCAAAATATAGGGCATTATTATCTCACTACATCGATACACGTAAACGCGTAGAGCAGCTTTCTGCGTTAACAGCTTTAGTCGCTCACACTGGCACAATAAAGATAAAATATGCGTCAAAATACAGAAACAAAAATACGTATAAAGAAGAGCTCAGTCTACCGCAATCTTCGGTCGGGAAAAAACGTCGAAGCTATGAATCCGATAATGGTAGTCACTCTCGTTGCTTTGATCATCTGCATTGTAACCTTCGGCACTGCATGTAAGTTACCTAGCCGAACTTCTAAATACTGTTAAAATTGCGGCGTCAAAGATCGTCCATTCTCAATTAATTTTATGCAACGAGAAGCACCGAGTAATCGAAATTAGAAGTCTCCTTATAGCACCTTTTCAACTAAATTCTTACCGATGTCGCAGACATATGTCTAAGCCCTCAAGGTTTCATAGACAAATGTGTCAATCTCAATTAATGCAGGGTACTATATGATTTTGTGAACAAGGATAAAATATTCGAAGAGGACAACAATTTCGTGCTTCCTGTTCGATGCGGATGGGATAGTGCATTAATGAAGCTGTCATTAGGAGCCATAATTGCGAGTCTCGCAATAATTACAAGTCCACCTGTGGCTACAAGAAATACTAACTTTGCCAGAATGATTGCCATTGATTATGCAAATATTCATCAATTTTCTACTGTATTATGTTTTTTTCGGTGCGGCATATCTCAGGCGTATTTTCCACTTCTTATTTCTTATCGCGTTTTGGACTCCGAGCATCGATTACAGGTAGTATTAAATTCTCAGCGACACAGCTGATATTCCACACGTGCGCCAGCGAACAGACCAGTTATCATAACGCCGAACAAATACAGTATACGTGGCGAGCGTTTTGTTTGAATCACTTTAACCTCTCGTGCTGGTGGTATTAAGATACAACAGGCATTAAGACACAAGCGACGGCGAGGTATAAAACAGCACGCGAACTTCGAGTATATTTAGTCTTGAGAAAACGTCGTGGAACCATGAATCCAACATCTGTAATCACCTTCGTTGCTTTGGTCGTTGGCATTGTCGCCATCAACACCGCGCGTAAGCTACCCAACTGCTCTTATTTACATCGCTCGGTCTTTAACGTTTCGCTACATATATCAGGCATTTCTTATCGGTTGATCCAGAAGAAAAATTCCTAAATGCCCATAACGCCGACTCATTTTATCTAAACAATGTTAGACAAAAATACATTTTTTGTCGAATTGTTATCATGGGTATTCGATATCCCATTCGAAAGGGATTTTTTTGCGCATGCAAACTGATATGGACTGCCTTGGATAAGTTTCATCTGGCAAGAACAATTCAAAATTGCTATTAAAATCACATTTTTCACTAATCTCTTATAGATGCCGCAGACAAGCCATGTGCAAGTGCTGTGGGCTTTAACAGCGAATGTGTCAACATTATGAAGTGCGCGCCTGTTGCTGCCGTAGTAGCAAAGAAGGACATCCGCGAAGATGAGAAGGAATTCCTGCGTAGCCTTCAATGCGGCTGGGATGGTTCAACACCCAAGGTCTGCTGCTACCAAGTGATTGTCTAATCACGTGTAAAATAATCTTCGATGGTAAATCACACGGATTGCGTCACTGCGTGTGAAATCGAATCGAAAAAACCGTGTAACCTATTAAACATGTATATAAAAAGTAGTTCTTTATTTCCATCCAATCGCCGAAGAAACATTATTTAGCTATCTCGTCCTTTACTAAGATACAGTATGCTGCGTATTCCTAAAATCCTACAACGCGATGCACGCGCTTAACAAAGTCTAGTTTATGATATGATTTTACCTGCGAAGCCAACATCTTTTTTGACATTGATCGAAGCACGAAAAAGAAACGCCAATCGAATACCCATGGACACTAACGAGGCTGGGACAATTGAGCGACCGTTCAGCTGACGCTCGAATACGTGTAACGAGACACCTTGATTCGGCGTGATCGAGCAGTGGCACTCCCGTACCTATATGTGTCTCACATGCCGCATTGTGGCCCTCGTTCCTGTTCGATGATTCAGCGGGTTGTCGAAAAAAACCAACTGCCGCGCCATCCGCGGTCCCCCCCCCGGGGGTCTCGAATCTTCGAGAAACTTTTTCGCCTCTTCGTGCCACTTTCGACTACCCTTATCAACCTCGTCGTCGCGGCGGCAGCTCGCCTCGAACACTTTCGCTTTTTCGGCGAAAATTCTTCGCTCTCGGCGAATTCTCGCTGCAGCTATGTGCGAGCGGCCCCCATGGCAACCGCCCCGCAATTTGACCGAAATCTATTTCAGCGTCGTTCCCGCGCTGCGGTCCCAAGTTTCGCCTCGTCTCTCGGCTGTAGTAGTCGCAGTGCGGCGCGCCTCGGCCGACGAGTCTCGTTTCCGCATTCGATCGGGCCGCTGTGTGAATCCGACGCGGAAGTTGCGCGAGGGAGAGTCGAGTTTGCCCTCGATGTTTCGGCTTCGGTCTCGGCGCTCCCACCGAGACGGCATTGTGACTCCGGTTGGATCCTAACCGTAGGCCATATCCGGAATTAGAAACTCCCGGACCCACCGGGTCTGTCCCGCTCCGGAGAACGGAGCAGGACGGGACGAAGCAGCGCGCATATATGCGGTCAGATGGGGGCATGCGGTGTAATCGGTATTGCGATGCCCCGCGTGTACAACAAACTCGTCCCACCGAGACGCTCCACCCTTCGGTCACCTGTCGACACTTCATCGGATCAGCTCTCGGGGACTATCCGACGAAATTTCGCGCGGCAATAATACTAATGGACCATCGGCGCGCTCCTCGCCCCTGAGCCAATCACGATGCCCATCAATACGTCATTACGATCGCATGATACGGCGATGAAATCGCGTTCCTTACGAGCATAGAGGCCGTTAAAGATACCGCACATGCCGCTACATGACACTGACGGCGCCGTATAGTTTGATTTACGAACTATAAATTAATATTTTTGTCGCTGTCCCTGGTAGAAAATCTGTAGCATCACATTCGGCCCTGATCTGGCCCTGGACGAACTCTTATCAGAATCACGTTAGCCCTGCTTGGGCTGAATGTAATGGCACTGATTGTAACATCGCTTTCGTCGAATAAAAACAATGAATCAATACATAGTATAGGGTATAGAATTGTGTATCAACTTGTGCTAATGGTGTCCCGATGTTTTTTGTTACAGGTGAGTCGAGGCACATTGAAAATAATATGCAATAAGTACAATATAGGATTGAAAAGGAAACGAGAGGGCAAGTATCCGATCGTCGCAATGATCGACAGGAGGAGTGACAGGAAGAATAATGTGGTGGTGGCTACCGGTGAGTCTAGTTTATCAACAGAACGTAGCGACAACAGTACAGCGGGGCGCGAACAATAACGAGATTCGATTAATTAATTACTATGTAAAGGGCTCGAGTCTCTTGGACGGGGCAAAGCGATGGATAGCGGGTATAGTGCCGCGCAGACTCGCACCACATGCCATTATAGCCCGGCGACGCTCTAGGCAAGAGTAACATCGCTTCATCCATTATACCGGAAGACAGATTTGTTTTCCCCCCGCTGCACGGACACTCGAGGCGGATTGTACACCGGAACGAAGAAACACCGAGACAGATAGAGTAGGTCGATCCGGAAAACAGACAAGCCCGCAAACTCCACTCGATCTTTCTTCGAGCGTGAAACTGTCCCTCGCCGGCGAGTCACGCGAATTAATGAACACGAGCGAGGACACGATTTGAAAGAAACAACAGCTCGCTGGCGTTAAAGTTTCAGCCGCGTTCCGGTAATCCAGCCAATTGTCACGCAAACTCTCGCCCTCGTTTTATAAGTGACGGTTAAACTGCTTCGTGAACTGCAACGAAGGCCGAGAAAATGTAAATCACCGTGACACGACAATCGCTCTCCCATTAGAGACATCCACAAGTGTTATCAAAATAACGGCTAATGCGCGATTACATCAACGGTGAATTGTCACGAGGCGTTATAATGCAGCCAGTCCAACATGCTGTGCGGTGATCGCTCGTCGAACTTTCTGGACTCTTCTCCCAAAATTCCTCCCCACTATTACCATTTTCCCACAGTTCGATCCCATATAAGCGCCTCCCGCGTTATTTCGTTAGTCATTAAGCCCGAAACTCTGCGCGACTAAACTTGTACCACAGATCTACAATAAACGTCCCTTTGGATTCGTAACGTGTCAACCGCGTCTTTCCATCCCATAACCGCGCTTCGTAGCCGAGTTGGCTATTCCTCGCCATAAAAAATTACCCGACATCACAATAGCGAGATCGACTTTACACAAAAAAATGATCGAAATATGTTATCTTCGCGAAAATGTTCTATGGGGAAAACACAAAACGTAAAACATTTTCACGAGTGGATTTTTTCCTGTAACCAGTTTTGGCAATTTAGGCATTCGTTCTAAGTTACACTGTTGAAGAGTTCAGGTTGCACCAACGACAGCAAAGCCGTGCAACGTGAACCTCAATTGAATGACATCCACTTTCCACAGGTCCTTTCTCGTGTGACTAAATTTTCCGTCAGCTGACCCGCATTCACCCGGTTTCAACAATATTGTTTCCGGAATAGGACTTCTCAGCAGTCGTATGTTTTCCTAGAAAGAGACGGCACACCACGGAAAACGCTGCTGCGAGAGACGGAATCCGATATTTGACGCCAAAACTACTCGAGGTAAGCCGCCGTGGAAACCGTTCGGATGGAACATAAGGGCGGCGAAGAGAGACACAGCCGGTCGGAACAACCATTAAGAGCTCTCTCGGCAAGGCGCGCACGCCGCGAGTACGGAGTACGCGATTATTAAGTGAGAGCGGCCGTAGACGATTACGGGGTCTTTGCGATAATAGCCGCATGAATGGGCCTCATTAAGACTCGCAGCAGCAGAACCAGCAGCAGCAGCAGCAGCACCAGCAGCACCAGCAGCAGTACCACCCCTTCACTCCGTCTCCTTCACTCTCTTGCACTCTCTCCAAGATCTTGGAAGTTTCATATGAGCAGGAGTTCGGGGTCGTCGACGTGGAGTGCACGACCTGGGTCGCGGAATATTCGCAAAGGCGTCGCTCGCAGCCTTCCGCGAGCATTTCTCGCCGGCGCCACAACTCGTTATGAGTCGGAGGAACGGGTCGCGAGGGCTTGCGATGAATGCGCGTAACACGCTAACACGAATTCGCGAGGCGATAAACTTATTTTTCAATGTAGGTCGTCAATCCTGATTGTGTAAAACACAACTATTAAGAGCCAGTTAAAAAAATGTGCCACATGAGCGACGTTCCACATAACACGTTAACACGAGTAAGCGTAGTGTTAGGCGCTTTTTAATGCAGGTCGCAAGTACTGGTTTGACAACATAATTAAAAGCCAGGTAGAAAAGTGATCCAAATGAGGGACGCTGTTATACACCGAAACCGTTTTGGTGTTGTGTAGGACTACATGTTATGTAGGAGTGATAAATAGTTACCGCTACCATTCGGAGTGGCTGTGGCAACAAACATGCGAGTTGTCAGAACTAATCTAAAACAACTGAGGTACAGCAATGTGAAAACTTGGTTGGCACAACCAAACGATTTTTTCCGTGTAACTACGACGAATAATGGGGCTTTCGTGCATGGTGTACCCTACACCACTGGCATAATTGAACCACGCCGGAGTAGTCTGAAGAGGGAGGAGCCTCTACCGCAATGGAGACGCGCGTATTGCTCAAGTGTTCCGCGCAACCTTCGCCTGATGGGCCAGAGCTACCGTGTACTCTGTCTCCAGCCTGGGAGCCTCGGTGTATAACTTATGAGTGACGAAGCACTTTCGTCCTCGGCAAAGTGATCCCACAGGAGGGAAGAGTCATCAGAAGTTCATGCCTGATATTATTCCCTGGGATACCACGCACGAGTTCATCAGAAATTCGTTATATCTGGCGTTAGACCTGTTGAATCGTGAGATCGCAGTTAGGATATTTAGCGTTGGGCGTTGAATTCAGAAAAAATTATTCCATGCCGTTATAACATGAATTCGGCACGAGCGAATCAAAGAATGCGTCTTATTTTAGTGTATATGAGTAACAAAAATATTGACAGAATCGTCTGCAGTCATCGGAATGACTTATCACATGGAGAAAAAAGTTTAGTTTGAACCACAAATCATTTGTCAATATAGCAACAACACAAACTTTTTTAGCAAAAAACTCAGCTGACAAATTTATTTTCTAAACTAGCATATCTTTTTGTTGGGTTAAAAATACGTTTTTCTTGTCCAGCAAACGGACTCTGTATATAGACAAATCATCAGAGAGCTATCAGAGATATTGAAAGTTCGTACTTCATATTATTCCCCGAGACGTTAGAAACGAATCCAGCGAAAAATCGTTCTATCCACCCTGTTAAACCTGTTGATCAGTCGAACCGCGATTGAGATTCAAAAGTCGAGGGGTGCAAAAAGAAAGGACCGTGTGAGTCAGTGAAAATTGATTCGTATGTTGAATCGAAAAAAAAGTGATTCGGTACAGTTTTAACGCGGGCGCTATGGTCATGAGTGTAGAATTTTGCATGAGTGGGTCAAAGAACGAGTCGGTTTTTGGTGTATTTGTAAAAAAAAGTGAAAGAATCGTCGGATAACCGAGCAATGTCGGTTCGACGTGGATCAACGGTGGAATAAATTCGCATTGCCAGGGCTCTCTCTCGTCGCGTCATCACGGTTCCCCGGGTCCAGAGATCTCACCACCGCGCGCTTCATCCCTCTATATGCACCACGCCTAAATTGGAGCGCTGCAAATTGGAGTACGTGGCATTGAACCGCGTGCACCGATTAATGAAATTCTGGGGTTCCTAGGGACTCGGCAACAGAGCATCGAGCAACCGTTGAGAGCCGAATAGCTGGCTCGATATAATAAATTGGAATACGCAAACCATACGCACGAACGAGACACATAGACTTTCGACCTCTTCTATGGCTTCGCGGGATACAGCATTTTTTTCTCGTTGTTTTGCAATTTTTTTCGACGTTATAATTTTTGATCGACGGGAGCAAAAAATTACAAGTCCACATTTTTAGCCTGTAATCTTTATACAAATGTTTCGAACTCATTCCATAAGATATGGCGAAACATAACCGCAGACTTGGTTGAAGTTTCTAATTTCGATTTGATTTTTCTCGAATAACGAAAACTTTTCTCTCCCATCAAATTTCCCGAATTTGGATGAGCAACAAAATATATAAATATTGTACTTTTTGAATAGGTGGCGCAGTTATATTTTTCACGTGAAAAAAACAGTTATAAAAAAAGGCACACAGAATATAAAAAAAACGAACAGTTTATTACATTCGATGTCCAACATCAAAGCCCGGAAGGAAGCGAGAGGGACAAAGACGACTTCGCGCAAAGTCGAAATCGGGAATGAAATATTCCCGTCGTCACTTTGATTGCGGTATCCTGCGGCGAAAAGCGATTGAGCCCCTCGTCCGTGTGCCGCGCTGACCGGAACTTTGCTCGACGATAACGTATATCCGGCGAGTGCGCGCATAGAGGAACAGAGGCACTTTCCTGCCAACGCCGAGTCTCTGGTGAATCGAGTACACGTTGGCTTGCCGAAGTACACAGCTTCAGAGCGACACGAGAGCCAGTGATCGGGAGAGGGAGACGAAGGAAACTCGAACCGCCGTTGCAAAAGCGGTTTTGGAAGTTTAACCAGAGTCCATTGCCGGCTTCGTCGGCTGTCGTCGACAGGCGCGTCTCCTCCTCTCGAGGCCATTCTCTCCTGCTCGTATCCTTGTTCACGAGCGCCTAAAATTTCCACGTCCCTCTATTCTCCGTTGCATCGAAATCAGAGCCGGGCAGTACTTTGTGTACCGAGGTACTTATTTGGTACTTAAAGTACGTACTTTAGGTACTAGAGTACTTTTCGGTACTTTCAGTATTCTTGCAAAGTACAAAATACAAGTACTTCTGTATTTGACGTCAGAAATACGTCAGGTTACATTATTTCATGTTGAAATACTAATGTACTTTCCAATTCACGTAAAAAATACGTTCAGGTTATTATTCCATGTTGAAAAGTTGACTCAAATATCATGCAGTTACGATAATATTACTCGCTGTAAACTGTTGTAGCCTGGTTGTTTATAGACACACGGTTTTTTCTGCGCTAATTACTGCGCGACAAATTTAATTCTATCTGCTAGTTATTCTGTGTGCTGCTCGTAACTAAATGAATATTTGAAACGTACCGGAAACGTGGCAAATGATAGAAAAAATCATGCCGGAACACATGACATGGATCCCTGCCTAGTATTTATTTGAAGTACTTTGCATGTCCATTAAGTGCGAAAAGTACTATTGTACATTGAGTACATAAAGTATTTCCATCTCAGTACTTTTTTCGGTGCTTTGCCCAGGTCTGATCGAAATAAAGCGCAGAACGTATACATCGACTCGCACACACACACGTCATTCCGCACTCAAGCCATATAAAATCTATTTCTGTTTTCCGTGTACGCCTAGGTGTGCGTTATATTATACCGTCGGAAGAGTAGACCGTCCGGTCTCAATAAGAAAATTGTTTTCAAGCGGAAGCTCGTTTCCCGGATGATGGCGGGTGCCTCGGGGCCGCCGGATAGTATATTTACACCTTCTTGGAACGTACTTCGTGTAATGGCCTGGTCCCATCGGAGAGAGCCATGGGAGCGACGCGCGCGTGCGGCACCGCCGGCGAAGCGTAATATACTGTACCAAAGTATATTGCAGTGTAGTACGGGCTTCTTTGCCTGAAACGTCGCAGTATTTTCGTCATGGCTAGCGGGGCCCACGCAACGGCGTCGTCGCCGTCGTGTACGGTGAGATGCGCCCCGTTGCCTGCTCCATCCTACATACAGAGGCATAACATCTCGCCCCCTTGCTTGCATCTCCATCGCGATGTGCGTCGTGTTGTTATTTAACGTCGGGCGTGTGCGTCAGGCTTCACCTATGCACACACCTTGGGCATAGGTAGAGCGCGCGGCGTCGCGCTACCGGGAGCAACGCGTACTTTACTACCGCGAGGATGAACTACGATATGAAACGGGTTAGCATCCCATAAACTAGAGACCCGCGCGGGCGCCGGAGACGTAGAAGCAATTTAACCGTAGCCGTTGTTGAATTGATATACCCGCGAACGTATAAAAGCCAGGGAGCGACGGGTGAGGCGAGCACCAAGACCGCCGCTGCCGCGAGGCGCACGAAGAAGCGGGGAAAGAAGCTCAAGGCTACGAGGCGGCGGCGGCGGCCTCCGTTCGGGTTCTCGCTTCTCAAATTGCGAAGCCGTATAAAAGAAAAGCGGTAGCATGATTGAACCATAATGACGGTAGCGAGCGGAGGAACCCTGGTCGTCGGGTTATACGTAGACGCGGGCAAGGCCTTTGCGGTCGAGGGGAACGGGACACGCGGTTCTGTGTGCAGCCCTTTGGCTGTGTATCCACGGCGCGCCACAACGTTACGGAAAGATGGCAGTAGCTATAACTGAGAGGGAAGTTGGCGGTGAAGAAGGGTGAGGAGGATGTCGAGGTCGGTCTGTCGTCGACGCTCAAGGGTAAAGGGAGAGATGGAAAACGGGAATAAAATTACAAAACGAGCTGGCTCTGTGTTGCTGCTGTTGCTGTTTCAAGCCTGGCAGAGACGAAGACTACGGAAAAACAAGTCAAGATATCCGGGTGCACAACGAAGGCCTCTTCTCCCCGTTTTTCTCACTCCAACTGTATATACGTGTATGTGTATGGTACATGGTGCCATGTATATATAGATGCGTATATACGTGTCTCTTGGAGGGTTCGTTTCAGCAGCATCGCGGAAAGATGAGAGTCACGAGCGTTTTCTTATCGTTCGCGGAGAAGCGAGCGCAGAGAGTCATGGAGTAAACACTTGCGGAGCTTCCCGTAGGACGCCCGGCAGCTCGACTCTCGTTTGCTCGACGGACGAGGGTATAGGGAAACCTTTGAAGATGGCAATATTTTCTCTTTCTCTCTCTCTCTCTCTCTCTGTCCCTCCCATTCGCTCGTCATTTTTATAATGTAGTTTGCCGTTTCGGGGCGAAGAGTCCTCGGAGCGATTTCTTCGGTGCCCCTCCGCCCCGTTCGACCGTGGATGGGCTTGTCCCAATTTTCTTACCTCGCGATCTGATGCTTTCGGCGCTCGGATACTCGACCATGGTTATTTAAGCCGAGTCGAGGGGTTGAAGAAATTTGTTTGTCGAGTGGTCGCTACGGCACCAAGGGCAGGAGTAATGGGAAATCCAACGCGGTGAAAGGGAGAATGATTACCGCCGATATTTCGTTTTATCTGTGGTTTTCGTGCGGGAGTACAAGATTTTTTTAATTGATCTCTCTTCACATTACACTTAAATGGCAAACGTTAAACCTTAATCATCTCCAACGGATTATCCATCTTAAACGTCGTTTTTTCCCTTTGCTCCCGTTGTGAAAAGTACGGAAAATCAAAAGTGCAAAAAGGTCATGTCTACCGTTTATCTTCAACTTTGAAAGGGCAGCTTCCTTTCATTTTTTACGAGCTCTCTCCCAGAATCCACGAGCACCTTTCTCGGTATCTCTCGTTCCATCGATTCAGGGGATTTCCTCCCTCGTCGACGGTTTTTCCTTTTTTTCCCCCTCAGGGCCGGATTTCGAACTAATTAGTGGTGGATCAGTTCGATAGTCGTACGACGGGTGTCTCTATAGGAACATCATCCCCTCTGAGTGGGGTCTCGGTGGTGGGCGCCATACACCCACCGTACTATGTACCACGAACTCAGTGGAAGAAGGAAATGAGCGAGAGAGAGAGAGAGATTCCCCCTTTGACGGTCGCGCTCGCTTAAGATCCCTAATTGGTGGATTTGCCTCGCGGTGTTTGGGCAAAGCGCTTTTTAAGTTGCCAGTAGCAGCAGCAGCAGCAGCGGCGGCGGCAGCAGCAGCACTGTCAGTCTTCTTTGTGTGGCAACCTGTGGCGCACTACTCTCCACGCTGTGCCACACCCTGGAAACGAATAAAGCTCTACTTTCTCTACGAGCGCGCCGCGCTAGTAGTCTACTTCGCTTGACTGGCTCGACGCCGCTGCGGAGTATATATACGCCTACAGCCGCGGTGTGGCGCACCAGTCGGGTGCCAAGGGGGCGCCGTGGACGGGGGCTTGCGCAACGAGTTTCCCTCGAGCCTCCTCGCAACACGCAACACTCAACTTAATGAGAAGAGGGACTTTGCCCGAGCCCCCGAGCACCGGAGTCAACTCCCTCTCTCTCCCTACTTCCGCGTATACTTCGTGAGCACTCGGCAATGTGGAAAAGGAGCGAACTAAACCTGCTAAAGCGCGAGAGAGATGGAGAGTGAGAGAGCGAGAGAGAGAGAACGAGAGTGCGCGCGACAGTGCCGCCAGCAATTTCCGACGCGATCATATCGAAAGCAATTCCTCTCGATATGTGCTCGAGAGTGAGAGGGACGCCGGAGCCGGAGCCAGAGCGAACGAATTCAACGAGGAAACGACTTGCAGTCACGTTCGATACAGTTTCGCAGATGCGCCAACGCGAACCGAACGCTTCTCCCGCGCTGTATCACCGTCCCGCATCGATATCCGAGAGAGATATAAAGCGAATAATGTTATTGCCCGATACCCCCGCGTCGACCTCGCATCGCTGTCTCCAATAAGTTTTCCACTCGTGATCTTTAACTCGCGGAGAAGGTTAAAAACTAGCATGTGTTCGGTAGTAACTAGTGGCATAAATTTCAGCTGCAGACTGCGCGACGGCGTTCTGGCAAATGTTTCTGTAAAACTCGGTGATTTGTTTCCCGACAGCATTGTAATTTCCGCTCTCCGAGTTGTTACCTGTGATCACTCTTTTTTCTGGACGTTCGCACTTTTTCCCATGGAGCTACGAAGAGCCGTAACCTCATGTACTGTTTGTTTTATCGATGTCCTCGTCGTTGGTGATCATTCCGTGGTGGAGTTGGAGTAGTGAAGAAATATCAAGTAGCTTAGGTTACGAAGTTTCGTTTATTACCGTCTCGGAAGTCCATTCGCGACGAAAGGCGTTGAGCAACTGACCTCGTGTGCGACTGTCGCTAAATATTTGCCTACACATTGGGTCGAGCGGTGCACCAAGCAGAAGCGAGACAGTGCGGCGTTCGCGGAAGTCCCACTGGCGAGCCAATGAAGAGACGATCCCACCGACGAGCCAATGAGAAGACGGTCCCACCGGCGAGCCAATGTGAAGACGGTCTCACCGGCGAGCCAATGAGAAGACGGTCCCACCGGCGAGCCAATGAGAAGACGGTCTCACCGGCGAGCCAATGAGAAGACGATCCCACCGGCGAGCCAATCATCGTCTTGCCTTTAGTCCGTCGTCGAAGTTAAATATTACGGTTTAACATTGAGAATGTTTGTTTATAATGGAAAAAGTTTCGAGCGGAAAGCAACATGTTGCATTTTTTAATACATCTTTCTCTGTATACCCAGATATCAGTAAACGTTTTGCATGCATATACGTGCGATTCCCCGACTCGGAGAGAGGTTTCGGTGTGCGGAATTGAACGAGAACCACATGCAATTTCGTACGCTGTATAGCTAAAAGGATATCCACGTTGTGCGCGCCAACTCAGAATTTGATTCTAGTTACAGGACACGTAACGTATATGTTGAGGTACATTCAGTTCATGCATTAGAGGGTGACAGGTCATGTAGAGTAGTGCAGCGCGGCGGTGAAACCCGGTAGGGCGAGCAGCAACATTGATCAGTAATTACTGCACGTAGAATCACAATGTAGCCCGGTTGGATGGCTGGGGGTGGTGCAGCCGCGCGGGGGCATATAACTTGGTTGGTATATCGACCACTTGTTGGCGTTCCGGGGTCGTGCGTCGAATCGAAAATCATTTGGAAATCGCGCGAGAATATCCTTTTCGCGATGCGAATGCGATTCGAGTGCGGAGAGCGTGTTAGAATCATGAATGGCATGAATGCCTTTGGTAACGAAGACTCGTGTTGAGTTGGTCGTTGAAACAGGATAGAATAAGTGACTCCATTATGACCCGTGGCAACGGAAGAGAAACGACGCTGGCTGGATGCTCTTAGACCAACGTTTTGCTGACCCTTGATATAAAAATCCCACGATCCATCACTAATGCAAACCACGGTAGGCCAACTACTGATTTTCGTTGGCTCTTTATATTGCTAATCCACTTTTGTAACTCATCGACTTAAGAAACAGATTGGCATGGTCCTCTGTGCGCCACGTCTCATTAGTTCTAGTCACCTCAATACCGAGGTGCTCTGGGGATGGCAAATCAATAATCCGTTTTTCAATACGGACACGACGCAAGTGGAGCGCGATGGAATCGCGAATGCGATCAGTGTAACGAAGGCTCGTGTTCAATTCATCGGTGAAACACGACGGAATAAGTAGAATCCATTATGATCATCCGTGGCGGAAGGGAATCGGCGTTGGCTGGGTGCCACTGCTACTCTTTGGCTAGTGCACGCTGTAGCTAACCCTTGAGCTCCTACGGGTGAAGTGTCCCGAGTCGAGCAAGGAGTCGCGGCGGAGAAGAGTGGAGTGTTCCAGTGCGGCCCTCGGCTGAAGAACCGACCGGTGCCGGGCCTGGCGAACGCAACAGGCGATATGAGAAACTAACTATGTACTTACGTAGGCCTACACCTTTCCGTCTCACTCTTTCTCGCGCTATATTCTACGTGTATGTGTATGTATATATATACGCGATATTTCGCGAGGCCGGGTAGCAACTGGTGGTTGCACTGTGGCGTGCTGGCTTACCGCGCCTCCGCGACCACCAACGTCGAGCGCGCCCGAGCCCACTTGCATCGCGTCCCCCGGCCGTTCCGTTTGTTCTCAAATACTGGAGAGAAAATTCTGGTGGGATGAGCGAGAAGAGCCTTGGCTCATAGCCAAAAGCCAGCCCTGACTCTCACTCTCTCTCACTCTTGCCCACCGCGTTTAAGGCCGCTGCTCCCACGGTTAAGGGATGCTGCTGGTAGGGTGTCTCTGGCAAACGGAGAAACCCTAACCGACGTGGCAGCTTCTCCCGGAATCGCGGGCACACTCCTGTGGCCAATTTCTCCATTTAATTCGAATTCCTGTCGAATCTATCGGTTTACAGTCGATCGAGCGAACCCACGTCTTAATTTAGTTCCTAATCTCACGTCGATGGAGTTGAATGATACGAGGGATGTAAAACCAACAAAGCTTGCCAAGCAAACATTTTTACTGCTACTTTTGGTGAATTATTGCCCATTAGGTGGCCATGATGATGGATGCCTTGCATGACCTGCCTCAACTACTGGATGTTGTCGTGAAGACATCCAGTAAGACTGAATGTCTTCATAAAGACGGGATGTCTTCATGAAGAAGACATCCAGTCTTCGCCGGCACTGGGATCTCGTTTTGTATCTCTTCAAGCGAGGGTCAAAAACTCCAGATAGTATATGTATTATTTCAACGGGCCTGTAGGGAGCGAATCACGACTGCGAGTGAGAGGAGGCCTGAGGGACCGAGTTGCGAGGACATTCTGATGTCGTTGGAGTACGTGGCGAAAAACCGTGATCAAATGTGCTACTCGGGGTCGGTTCGCGTCTCCATGCTCAAGCTGGACAAGGCTTCGGGTTGGCGCAGCATGCATAAGTGATGTCACACGAGGCACAGAAGGGCCATCCGCGGTCGGAACGAGCCTCGGGCCTTTCCGCGCCTACGATGTCTTCCGTGACCTTTCTACAACCAGCCGGCAGCGCGGACAGTCGCCCCGCATCATATCAATGATGCACGGGTCTTAAGAACGATCTAAACATCCACGATCAAACCTTCGCCACGGTTCCCAAGGGATGTGCCCAAATGGCGTATCAGTGTCCTCGGGTCTCTCGATGGACCGGCTGTCCCTTCTCTTCCGCAGTCCGGCCTAATGGATTTCGATGAAACACTCCCAAAGCTCTTGCTTTCTCGCTCCTTACGCAAGTTTTCGGTCCTTTCTTTAAACAAAATACGCGTTTTAATCATAATTTTAGACATTTTTACTTTACTCATCCAAATATGGATCTCCGCCAATTTACCTGATTTCAAGCATCTGTGATTTTTAAACTGTATTTTGCCCTGAGTTTTCTCGCGTTACAACTACCAGATTGGCAACACTCTGGAAATTTCAAGAGGCCAACGCGCAGCCCCAGTTCCCCCTACATCGCTCACCTACTCCCCGTTCCCAATGAAATATTAGCGGTTGTTTGTCCAACAATTTATACTTCCTGGAATATCGTTCGCCGGTGTCGCGGAGAAAAAGCGACAGCGAGTGAAATATCCCGGGTGTCGTCGCTGGGCACACGGAGATTCGGCGAGGGTGTCTCGTTGGGTGATCTCGCGCTTCGTGATGCCATCGAAGCCGCCCCTCGAACTATTACTTACGCGCGACTGATTTATTTATCGATCGCCGTGTGGCCGCACGTCGCAGCGATAGATACCGCGCCGATACCGACGGTGTGGTTATAAGATATGGACGGGCACACTCTCCATTCCTGAAGAAAAATAAAGAAGAAGAAGGAGAAGACGAAGAAGAAGAAGAAGAAGAAGAAGAAGACGAAGAAGAAGAAGATGGAGGGACTGTAGATTGCTGCAACAGCACGCGCTTTCGCACAGCCCGGAAAGATTTCGATGCTAGATTATTAAATTCCTTGAGAGCCCGGGGCGTTGCGAAATACCTATTCGGGAATCGATACATTCGTTGAATATTTCAGATATATAGGAGCCGATGAAAGTTGCCTTCCTGCCACTTTCCTCGACATGCAAGATCGTCGGGTCCTTTTCCTTCGACGATAAAACACGAGAATACGTCCAAGCGTTAATCGAATCGTCTTATTGGTCTCGCGCGATGCTTCGTCGATTTCCCGGTATTGTGAAAATACGCGAGTCATGATTTTCCGCTATTTTTTCCGCATTTGAAGCGCGCATCCGACAGATTGACAGATGTCGGTGTCAGACAGATTACTTTGCGTGCTGGGCACATGTGGCTCGTGCACTCCCGGCGGCATCAACTTCAATCCCTTCGCGTTATCCGGACTATCGAAGGGAATCCAATATCAACCCGCATTGTCGTCCCCGGCAGAAGCTTGATCGAATGCCCCCGGGCCCGCGAGAAGAAGCTCACCGAGCACGCGGCTCTCTAGTCGGAAAAAGAATTCGCTTCGATTTAACCCTATCGTTACTGACACGTGACATCCTCGGCTCGCATTTTTGCCTATGGCATAGGCGTTCAAGCGTGCGGACCTAAAGAGAGAATACTTCGATAAAGGTAGGTAGGTTCTAAATCGTTAACAAAAAAAACACTGAAGGTTCTGAATCGTTAACAAAAAAAAACGCCAGAATTTCGAGTGTTCTTATATTAGTACCAGCGGTTAACTCAAATTTAGAACCACTATACGTTCTAAATGTAGTAGAACCAACAATCTGTTTGCAAGTAGCAGATATTACCCATTTCGATTTTTAACATGGCAACAATGCAAATCCATGTATGGGTGAATAACAAAAATGTTTACGCATAAATAGGCCACCATCTTTATCTTTTCGTGTTGTATCCACTTGCGATCCTTAACCCAATATTGCGCCACCAGTTTGCTACTCCAACACAGCGTAGTTTCTGCTTGCGCCATATCGCTCACTCACCCTACCAAAAGCAACTTGCTCGATCCACATAGTTTCATTCCTGATTGCGCCCGCAGCGTGTATACTCGCTCTTTATATGTTTTTCCAGTCGTTCGAGAAATTCATGTAAAGCGTATACCCCGCGTTTGACTTTATATAACGTGTTTTCCCGTGGAGCGGAAGGAAAGAAGAGTTTCTCCGCGGCGATCGCCCGAGCGTTATTGCGGATGTTAGCCCGAGCGGGAAGTGCGCGGGTGCGTCATCAAACCTGCGCGCACTACATATATAAAACGGGTATACACGAGTCTGTTGGATCAGGCTGGAAAACGAGATCGAGCGAGCAGAATAGCAGGATGGGAATAAGTTGAGAGGCGACAGCGTCATATATGGCATATGATATACATAGTCACTTATATAGATGGCAGTACGTACGTCGTCGGGCGTTGCCGATGTATCTAGGCAAGGTTGTGGACAGTCTGAGGCGCTTGGATGAAGGACAAGCGCTCCCTTGAGTATGGCGTCCGTATGAAATAACGGGGTAGAATTGTCGGTATATCAACTACGGTCTTGAGCTCCCTCATTGTTACTACCTACCTTGGCCTGGCGCCCGAGATGACGCCAGTGTTGTTGGCTTGTGCGCGTCCTCCCCAGTGGTGCATCACACGCGATCCAGCAACGAAGAATCGAAAAACGAAACCAGTTGTTTGACTGGAACGTGAATGCTGAGAAGACCCTCTGCCTTGGTGCTTGTTGCACTTGCAGCACTGTATCCACCGGAGACATACAAGAAACAGCAGTATGACGAAGACGAGGGAAAATCATATATTTCATATTACGGTATAACAAGAGGTAAGGAAATAATGCAGTGGGTACAGAGAGGAAAAATATGGAAGTTATTATCTGGAAAGGATACCTTTATTTTAGGATCGATTTTTTGGACGTAAAAACGATCATACATGAGACGAATGATATTCAAAATTGTGAACTGTGATAGGCTTGCAATACTAGAGAGTCACAGCGTGGTTGACTTGCCAGACGGTAGAATTATAAGCTGCTGTTCCATCTGGTGAAGTTGGGAGCTGC
Organism: Pimpla rufipes; assembly: GCA_963932165.1. Lineage (NCBI taxonomy): Eukaryota > Metazoa > Arthropoda > Insecta > Hymenoptera > Ichneumonidae > Pimpla > Pimpla rufipes. The sequence goes on from OZ010630.1 coordinate 922,760, forward strand.
CGTTAAATTGGAGGTAGTCGTAATCTGTTGGTGATGCATTACGTTGGAGTTTGAGCACGGACTGGTTTTCCGATTGAGTTTTATCAAGAGCTACAATTGTGCTGCAAGTTCTGGCAGACACTTCGGATGGCGACGCCTGAACAAGTTTAGTTCCGTTCTGTTCTTCTCCGAATGGAGCTGGGCTTGAGAACTGTTCAAGTTCACCAGAACGCATGATATATTGAAGGAGAATTGTCGGTACTCCAAGACCACGAGACTTCGATCTCGGATGTACAAGAAAGAAAACGCTACCTACGTTCATCTGGGTCGAGATGACAACGCCGTTGGTCCTTGTCTCTCCCATCCGGGCATCGTGCGCGGTCCTGGAACAAAGAATCGAATAACGTAGCCAGCGTTATTTGACTAGAGAGCGAATGGGGAGGTACCGTCTCTTTCACGGTCGCTTGACGCTGTATCCACCGGAGACAGACAGACAGACGGGCATACGGAAAACGGAAATACGGCGTAGAGACAACAGGAAAAAGTACAACAGTTCATATTATGGTATAACAAGAGTAAAGGAAACTACACGGCGAGGACAGAGGGGCAAGGGGAGCAACGTGCGGCTATCATCTGGATGGTCCGCAGTTCTCGTCTTCTCCCTCACGAGTGTCTCTGTCAGAGGCGGAATCGTGGCGGTGTACTCCTAACACCAGACAATGTGTGCGCCTCCGGGCCTCTTCTTTCCTTCTCCGCGGTGTTTCTTTCGACGTGGCTCCTCTCCTCCTCGCGGCCTCGTGCTCGTCCCGTTCCGAGGCAATAAGAAATATTGCTACTCCAAGTCGAATGGTCTCGGCTGGCTTATTGCTGGTTTTCCAAGGGGGCGAGCGTCGCGGCCTCTCGCTCCTTTCTATATCCATCCCGTGATTCTTTCCTCCGGGTTAGGCGCCGCTGTATGAGAATGCGGAAGAAAAAGATAGCGCACCCCCGACAATAAGAAACTTGAAAAGGAACCGGTTAGTTGACGGTGTGGAAGCAGTCGCCTCCGCACGCCTATTCTCGAAGTCCTTTGGACCGCGCTTTAGACGACTCCGGCGAAACGCTAAACCGTCCAATGATATTTATATTGCTCTATCTCCCGGAGAGATCCGCTCGCAATTGCTACCCCGAGTTTGCTCGACTGGTCGAGAGCCTGGGGACCACCGACCTCTCGGCGACTTCATCTCTTCTTACCTGGGAATAAACGACGCGGCTGAGCACCCAGATGGCGGCGTCCTCACTGGGTGACTCGTACGCTCGAAACAGTTTCGCTTGTACTTCCTTCTACTTGTTCCAGCGTTATTTGTCTTCATTTTTGTTTGATTCCACTCTGTACTTGAGTTCAGAACATATCGGAACGTGGAGCACCGTTAAAAAAGAAGAAAAAAGTTATCCAAATTATTGCTCTTAAGTGCTGTGTTAACTTTTATAATATGTATTGTTGTTATTGATCTATTGCGTTTAGCCTCCAATTGTTGAAGTGTTGCGGTTGTCACTACTGTCAAGATTTGTAAGGATGTGAGGGTTAACTCTCCGCCCAGAAATTGGGTCTCCGTTAGTAATATATAAATAAATAAATAAGTAAATAAACAAATAAATAAATAATTACAGATACTATTACAGATCAATTAATTATTCGTCACGAGACAGATATTTTGATTTAAAAAAATTAGTTCCGCGTAATTGTGAGAAATCAAACGGATTGTACTTTATTCAAAAACATTTTGGCCTTGTTTTGCACCGTTCCTCAGTTTCAGTTGTCGTTGCGCACACGTCGCCGTGTGCCGTACGTACGCGTAACAATTTTCGAGGACGGCTGATAGGCGTCGCGGCATAGCCGGGAAACGAGCCGGAGGGTTGGTGCGAAACTGCGAATGGAAACGCGGGGGCGAACGAGTGCGGCGTGAGGGCACGGGCACCCGCACCCTGGGCTATAATGTGAAACGTGCTCGGAGGCCCGAGCGAGGAATTCTCGGAGGGCGGGGGGGGGGGGGGGTGGACCGCACCGCCTCTTGCGATATACCCTGCTGTACTGTACGAGCGAACTGCCTCTCGCGTGGTTCCTCCGACTGAAGGGTGTGAAAATGAAAACCACCCGTATTAAGCCAGCGAAGAGTTTTCTCGACAGTCTCTCTCTCTCTTTCTCTTTCTCTCTCTTTCTGCATGCCTCCTTCTTCGGCATTCAACTCCACTGTTCTCCACTATTCTCCGGCTGTGCTTCTGGTGCGGAAATTAAATTTTTATCACGACACCGAAAGGGACTTCTATGATGTGAACGAAATTCGCTATAGATACTCGCTTCCTTCTGCGTCTCCCGTCGATGAAGTTCGGATAAGTTTTCCCCGACATTGCGCTCCGTTCCAGTCGACGAGAGGTTTCGCGATGGATCGATTAGTCATCCGAGCTGCAGCGCGCTCGGTAGAGACGAAAAAAATGTCGGTGCGACGAGAAAAGAAGGTCAGCCGCGACGCAGCCACAAGAGTGTCGCGCCCGAACCAACTTCGAAATTTTTTTCTTCTCCACCTCTTCCGTCATCGCATCTCTCTCTCTCTTTCTCTCTCTCTCTCTCTCTCTGGTGCTCGAAAAACTTTGGCCCGGACTTCTAAACGCCTCGTTTGTATTCTTATACATATGTAAATAATATTATGCATCGGGGCCGCGAGTTAAAAGTTAACCGCGGGCTCTGAGCCAGAGACGAGGAAGGACTGTGTCTCGCAGAGTAGCTGAACGATCCGAGGGGTCGCGCATAGCTTCTGCTTGTACGTGCTTCAGATACGTCATGGGAGACTTGGAAAATATGTGTTGTCACTTCCTGGTGAATCCGCGATTGCAGAGCCCGCTGCTATTGTTTTCTGTGTTTCGAGTAAAATAATTAAGCTCTCCATTTGTCCCGTACCACTACTTGTAAACTTGAAGGTTAATTGTTTATTACATCACGGTTAAAGGCCATTTTGTCGCGACGACAAAGTTTGACGATTGGTACCGGGCTGATTTGTCAACGAGATAAAAATGAATACGATGAAATATCTTCATTGTCATAAGTGTTAAATTATTTACAATTAAATATTAAATTTTTGTCGTGGTAGGTAATCAGTATGCTAAAGTTGTCTGAGGGCCATGAAATTCTTATATTATGTTACACCAAGAATATTTATTTTACTATGTTTAAGAAATGTGCAGTAAAAAAGGATGGATACAGTTAAATTATACTAACGTTTTCTTATAAAAAGATAATATAGGCGCAATCGCACCAAATTAAATAGGCATTTTTGTGCTTTTTTTCAAAACGTGAGTACCTAAAAAACCAGTACCGATCATAAAGACTATATTAAAAGTACCGTAAATCACATGTGACCGCGTTTAGCTGCAGCGCGTCTTTAACACATATTTTTCAAACTCTCCAGCTCCGATTCCATTATATTTTTCGATCACCCGTCGTGTCTTCCTGGTTGCTTTTTAGGTCACGTCGCGACGAGCCCGGGAAAAGAGTTCGAATTACCGGTGGCGGCGAGTGATCGAGGATCCGAGCGAGATTAATCGCGACGAAAGTGGACTAACCTCGAAACTCAATGACCCGAGGACATGCGGCAGAACCCACTCGATCTTCTGACCGGTGTATATCGCGGCGCGCACTGAAACGCGCACCGCCGTGTCCCGCAGTCACACAAACACTCTTGTTCACACGCACACACGGCCGGTATTGACCTGCTGCTCCGTTGAATCTCACGAATGGCCGCAAACGAGAGACGCGCCTTTAATTACCGTATTCATACCGGATTACGGTGTCCGAGGCTGGCGTGAATAGGATCGTCGCGGGGTAGTGCGCCAGGGGACGACGGTGGGTTGCTATGAACAGAGCATAGAAGAGCGGACTATCGGGAGGGGGCTGGCAGGAGGTTCGGGTGGGGCAGTTGAGGGTGTTCGACGGTCGCGAGAGTAGCGTCCAGTATCGGTGAAAGCTGCAGGGCCGAGCCGAGCGGATGGGGATGAGAACGGTCGAAGAAGAGCCTACATACAGAGTGAGCGCCGAGTGAACGCTCGGGAAAACCGGATGCCCAACCACCAAAGAGCGTCACGAAGTTCGCCCGATAATCGAATCGTGTCCTGTTGCCTCGCGCGGTCCGGGTCTCAGCGAGCCTGCTCTGGAAAAGCTGCGGACTCGAGGCCCCTTGATGCGCCCTTATCCGCGGGTAGGTCATGCCACCGCGCAAAGCCCGAACGACGCGATCCGTTTAAAACTTGAAATTAATTTTCGTTACTCGCGGGAGACTCATTACGCGGTATATCGGGAGTTCACCCACCACCGGGGAGGTCGTGGGAAAAAAATGTGCTTCTCAAAATCGGCATAAAAAGTCCAAGCCTGCCAAAACTCTATCGGAAGCCCGGGCATTCGGATCACTTTTGGTTGGCTTTTTTTGCGTTGATGATTCGCGAAACTTCCACGAAATTTTGTGTTCTATGATCGATTGGGCATATTTTGTGCAATTTTGAACATCCCGTATGGCCACGGCTGTTTGTAGTATCGTATAACACAAGAATCTGTAATGTGTTCCGGCTCGAGTAAGGCTTGAAATTTAGGGTATGTAATAAGCTTCAAAGACTAAAAGGTTTCCAGGGGCTCCATTCTATGGTCGCTGTGCAGAATCGTTTTAACTACGATGATAAAAGTTTACTTTTGCAACACTTAGATGCCTAACCGCTTGATGGTAGAATATGGAGGTCCGGATATGTCAAGGTTGTAAATGTACACGTACGATGTTAAAATTGTATGTGTGCTGTGTCACAAGGAAACGATGGGAATGCTTTGGCTCGGAAGGCGGATGGCATCAACAAGCCTCCACTTCGCATCCAATCCAACTACGTGAATTTCCACTAAAACCCTCACTTGACGTGCGAAGCTGCTCCAGATAGGCAGATATTATATGTTCCATATAGGCCTTTCTACTAGGGTGTACCTCGGTAGCGATTCTACACCACCCTTTCTCGTCGTCGTCGTCGTCGTCGCCGTCGTCATCGTGTTGACGATGCGCCCTATCCGCGTCGTAGTACCCAAACGTTAAGGCTGTAACAATGCAATTACGCGTTGCATAAGCCGGGTGACGAAATTACGCTTTAATCCGAGAGAGAGAGAGATAGAATGAAAAGAGGGAGAAAATCGCGTCGTCTACGCGTGTACACCGTTCCCGCGGTGTTTTCGCGTTATTCCGCTTCAAATACCTCTCAAATTCGTTTCTCGCGAAACGTTTCGGGCAGTTTCGCGCATACGTCTGTCTGCGCAGTTCGCCAGACGGTGGTGAGGCAGGCGCGTGCGGGGGTGCTGCGCTCGTAACGTGGTAACGACGCGAATTTTCGCCTGGGCTTTCAAACCCATTCCCTTGTCTCTCTGGATTTTACTGGTTGGTGACACCGCCCCGCGCGCGCGAGGCATGGAATAAAAATGCAAAACAAAAATGCACGGAAAAATAGACGTCAGCACACGCGTATAACGTTGTTTTTAATACCGCGATGGAAAAAAGGGAAGAGAAAAAAAATGTAAACGCTGCGCGCGCGGTGGGCGTCAATCGAAAAAACTTGTATCGCGCGTCAATCGTTATATCCCGCGTCCGTCAGCGGGGAAAAAAAAATCGAAACCTGTCCATAAACGAGACTCGCGTTTTTATCAGAAAATTGTACATATTCAATCTGCCGGCGTGCGCAGCCGGTGCTTCGGGAACAATGAAACAGGCCGGTGCAATCGCGAGTGAGATCTCTCCCTCGAATGGCTTACCTTCGGGTAATTTTAGAGGGTTCGTCGTGTGTGACACGACGCCGTGTGTTTCTCGACGAATAGGATGGTGCCACGCACCCGGAGCCCCGCGAGAGCTCCACGGCCGCCGCCCTAACCTCGTGGTCGAGAATAGTGCGCGCGTGACTGAGGTGTTCCCGATATCGTTTCGCACCGGTAATAACCGGGAGGAGGGACCCCCGACAGAAGGCCATCGTTATACCGCGCGGGAGTAGACACGATAAAGCTAACCCCGAACCCCTTTCCGTTGCCACGAGTATACAGGAGGAGAGACCTACGAGTCTCCTAAGCGTGTACGATACGTGTGTATACTACCTCCAAGCACGAGGCAACATTAATATGACGAGGAAGAAGACTGGAATATAGTGCAATGGCTGAGCCGTGCTCGGGCCGCTGAACCACGAATAGAGGATGAGATAGGGAACGGGACCGCTGCTTCCGATCAAGTTCTAATAAACAATTGTCGGACCGGTGGAAAACCCATAGCCGTTTGTTCAAAAGCTATTGGAAAATACAACGCGATAACCCATGTAAGATTTGCTGGCAGTGACCAATGGAGTCAGGTGTTTTCGACTGTGTGCATGAACCAAAGCGAACTCGTCTGAGGATTTCACTCTTGTGGTGTTGCATTTTCTTTGTTGGAACATATTTTGTTGTATGAATAGATGTATTTTCTGAATGGGCTCCAGACTAAAATTATCAACAATCTTATTATAAATCATAATATATTTACAAGTTTTATTGTAATATCAGTGTTTATGTAATGTCTATTTTTTTATCGCTGAGCAGATAGCAGAATATGTATCCGACGTATAGAATTTTTGTCGCAGAATTAAGTTTAGTATGAAAATGATGGCTTCTCGAATATACCTCACTTCCATGGGGGGTCAGAATCCGATCAAATCGTGATCTGAGTCCTGAGCCTCGGCGTCATATTTGCAGTGGCGTTACACTTCGGATCTGGGCCAGATGCGATTGTCGGCTGAGAGTCCCGATAGGATTCCGAACACAGCCTAGCGTGAGCCTGATGCCACAGCCTGATACATTTACGCTCGGCTATGCAACCATCAGCGCAAGACCGAAATTGTCATCCCAGCAGCTTGCGAGTAATGTAAGACTGACCTCCCCAATACTGGCCTAAGCTGAGCCAATTATACAACCCTGTGTAATGGAATCCATTTTGATTACAAATGTTCCAAATTGGGTTCAATTGTTAGGCAACGAGAAACAGACAGGCTGACGTATTGCGTCAGCTTGAAGCCCGGTCCAAACGCGCTACACAGGCTTCAAAGCTTTTTAGGCTCTGCGTCGGATTTAGGGAATCGACGTACCTTCGTCGAACGGACATTCGTCGAAGCGTAATTTGACTCTCGGCTTTCCTGGCTAAACATAGAACTGGCCTGAATCCGGACTAATCTCCGATCAAAAGCGTGCGTCACAGACGCGTTTCGGGACTATCGTTAGTCCTACGGGTTACCGTATAAAGGAATGTCGCTGTTTCGTATATGAGTTAATCTTGTACCCTGCAGTGCGAGGCATCAAGATAGCGGAGTGTTAAATTTTGGAGGTTGACGCGTCGTGAACTCGGGCTTCGCCGACACGTTTCCTGTGCTTCCAAGTGACTTCCAAAAGACGCAATTCAGGTGATTCAGTGATGTTTCCATGTACATTTAAGAAATAGTAAATGTAATCGGTAAATATGGAATCCATTCATGAAGTAATTCCTTGGAATTGATGGTAGACCATCAGATTATTTCTTGAGTTCGCGGAATTTGGTTTTCGTTACACAGAATCCCTAAGCCCTGCCGACCAATGAATATAACATTATTTGGTCTAAAAAAATAAAGTACGAACAACTGAACAGCTGCATTTTCTGTTTGCCGCGCTGATATATCCAACAATGTATACAAACGAATAATCCTATGTCATACAATATTTTACCACACAGACGGGAGAGCACGTACACAAAAAAGCATCGTTGCGGCGTACTATCACGCGATCTGCCGACGCGTTACTGCCATATTTCAGCCTTTGTCTCTCGTTACAGTGTAGTAGTGGATATTACATCGATAATGTCCGTGAGCGCGTGCGTTTGCTCGGTGGCTCGTAAAAAATTGCAGCGTTATATCTGCGCTCGAGCCTGGAGGAGTTTCGTATATGCGAGCGTTATTTCAGCAGTTTATTCATACCGACCGCGATAGTCTTCACATGTGTGTACTTCACAGTTTCGCTCTCCACCAACGTAGTCCCGTTGACGAGGTACGCTGACCAGCGTATTGATGGCGCAACGGTCGTTCGATGAAAGGACGTTTTTCGTGCCGATCGATGAAACTAATGCATCTAACGCTCAGGTTACTTCACCGTTTCTCGAACGCCCTTCCGTCCAATCTTGCTTCCTTGCGTCCTTATGATTATCTTCCCGCTTCCTCGTGTCCCTTCATTTTTCCGATTTGAACTCAATTTGCAGTGCGAACTCGGATGACCGCCCGGAAACCGTGCGCTGCCCAAAATCCTCATAAAAATAATGACCATACGAGTCATTGTTAACTCTTTCGTCGGCATAGAGAATTCGACAAAAAGTGCTCAAGACAGGAAGGGGTTATTTTGGCACGCCAAATTCTAATTTGGCATAAAAATGTGCATATTCAGAATGGCTGACGCAACATGGCGAATTAGACGAAAAAATCTCTATACATTGATATTATGGTTCCCCGAGTACCATTTGAATTCCAGATCGAAGGAACTTAAGGGGACGTTTTGATTCCGCAGAATATCGTCAACATTTTCCAGAGTTACAAGCTTCCATCACGTTTATCAATAGATGTGTGCAGTGACATTTCTGTTGTATGCCCTGAGAAAGTATTACCTCTAACATCAAGTGGGTCAACACTAATGCCTCTAATGCACCGGATGCGTAACAAATATGTGCAGCGCGAGATCTGCGAGCAGCTTGGAATTGCATTGGGGGTGTTGTAGCGGAGAGCTGCATTGGCCTATCGCTCATGCTACGGTTGGGAGACCTGTCATCACGCACCACATAGAGAACACGACGCTCATTCGCCACCGCCAGTTCCGTAGATTGCTGGAAGATATACCGCAGCGTCGCTCACGAGTCGCAACCAACTCGGCACCAGGAGCAGTGGCCGAGGTGCAGTTGAACCGCTTTGAGCTAGAGGCCATTCGTCAAGTCATCATTACGCGAACCAGGCTCCACATTCACCTATCCCGGATCCGTTTTCAACTTATTCGCAGGGTACAGATCGCTGCATCACCGCCTTTTCCCATTTAAACCACCTCATGTGCTCGCCTCTCGTCGATCCAACGCGGCATAGTCCATCATCCCAAGCTCGATATCGCGCACACTCGTGGTTCCCTTGGGGATAAAGGAGACGAAACAAAAAAAAAGTTGGATGTCCACTTCTGCCGTTAGGGGATGTGGAAAGAAGCGATCCGGACGGATCCGAAGGAAAATACTTGGAGAGCCGCGGGTTCAGTGGTGAAAATTGTTTGCGGAGAAATGGAGGAAAGCCCGGCGAGTGAACCGAGAAGTACGGTTTGATGTGTGTGCCGCGAGGAAGGCAAGATAATACGTGAGTAGTTTACGTTGTAGGACACGAGGGGTGTTGATGGGGAATCTCTCAAAAATTCCATTTGGATATAAACACGGCGCGGATGAGGTCGCGCACCAGCAGTAGCGGGAGAATAGAGCGAACAGTGAGGAGACAAGAGAAGAAGAGTAGCGCAGCGTCGAGGGAACGCAATGGCGGGAGAGAAAAAGCGTCGCGTCACCAGGACGCGGGGACACGCTTTACTTGTGTAGCGTTAGGTCGATCCATTACTCGCCGGCGCGGCGCTGTACAAGTATGGCAACAGCAGGTGAGGACGCGTCTTTTCGTCGAGGGGTTGGCGCCCGGGTAGCACCCACCGCGAGCGAGACCTTCGCGAGAGTGGGACACAACGCATATTACAGAGCAGACTCGCGTATACAGCGGCACGTATGGCGTTATTCTAAAACACCAGACTACCGCCGGAAATTTCATTTCTTTCGCAAAGAATGAACTCACAGTATGAATGAGCCTTACAGACATCAGAGGTAGTGGAAGTGACGGCCGGAAGCTATAAACTTTCGAAAGTTTCATAAAAACACTCTATGAAGTATTGAAAAGTGTCAAGAAAGTGTCGGTAAACTTGGCTTAAGAAGCCAATACAAAAATTAAGAACGTTGACCCGACACAAAATGAAAAGAAGTAAAGATGGAATAAAATAGCCCATTAGTTCAATGCAGGACGAATATATCGCTGGGAGGGTTCCGACCAGGAGTCGAAACGTATTTATTTCGTAGGCACATCCGCAGGAATAAATGAAAACGATGCCATAACGTCGTATTGTAAATAGTAGAGGTACGATATTATTTTCGGCAAGCGGGCTACATCTGGCCACCGCGGAGAGTCTGGTTGTAGGGTCTCGCGTATACGCGGAAGGATGAGAAAAAGCAGGAGCGTCTCGGTTGTTCAGTTCCTGGCAGGGATAAGTATAGCCGGTATACCTACGTAAGGCCGGGGCACACGGACGCGGAACGCCCCACGGGCAGGCTGTAAGAGAGAAGTATTATTATCCGGGGAAATCTGAGGCGCCTCCCGCGGGATACCGGATCGGTCACGTTCGGACCCGGGCCCAAGAGTAACAGGGCGAAAAGTTTCGCAGCTCTCTCCGGGCCGGCTGACTCTGTGCGTTCGCTCGCGCGAGTTCCACACACGAACCGGGAGAGCGAGGGAACTAGGCGGAAAAGGAGGAAAATACTTCTCTTAGCTATCTGGCTTTTCTCCGACTCCTTGGCTGCTGTGCTTCTCCTCGCAGTTTCTCCTACAACAGCGAGCGAGAGGAGCAGGACGTGGGTCCTGAGAGTATAAGGAAGTATCCACGAAACTTCATCCTGCACGAACCCGAGCGTAAATCACCTAAAAAGAAAATTTACCCGCGACTATATACACCCCCTTGCTCCGCTCCTTTCCACGCTTCCATTTTATTCTCGCGCGCGCACTCGCCATCAAAGGGTCACCAGGATCTTAATCTTGTTGACCTCGCAGCGAACACGGCATCGAGACCCGCCAAACGCTCTTTCAAACGTTGCGAAATTTTTGTTTCACCTGAGTCTCACGACTGCAGCCTTAATAAAAACGCGATGTGGACTCAGAAGCCGGAACAAATCTCGTACGGGCGACTAAACCGAATTTTTATACATTTCAGTCCTGCACATTTCGATGCTACGCGCGCTTGTTATCCGCAACACAATTGTGCATTGTCTCATTTCAACACATCTCATTTCTATACACGTAGTTTCTACATTTCTCGTTTCTACACATCTCGTTCCTACGCATCTCGTTTCTGCACATCCCAATTTGTTACGCATTTTATCTCACCTTCTCCAACAAATTTAGTAACTATATTAGACTGTCACACCATAAAAATAGGTGACACGGCTGCGTGTACGCGCGTCAAATGGGGTGAAAATCAAGATAAAGCGCGAACTTTGGTCGAGACTCCGGCGACCCCATAAGAAGGATCGAGTGGGCAATAAAACATCGGCTGCGGTGAAGAAACGGGAGAGTGCAACGGGGGGAGCAGCTACGGCACGGGTGTATGGAACTAACGCAAAGCTCATGAGTGGAAATTTTGAGATAGCAAGTGGTCTTAGCAGAAAATGAATCGTTGGCGTTCAGTCACTGTCGTCGGAGCATTATCAATTATCCTCCGGAGTGACAAGTACATCATCAGTTGGGGAGATATGCGGCCAACCAAAACTACACTATACCTTTACTTATTTTTCTTCTTCACAGATACATATCTATAATGAGTATTTTATTATCTGTAAGCATATATCTTCTAAGCTTTCTCGGCGAAAATCAGAATATTAACAATAGTTTATTTTCATTCTTCCGTAAATACATAGCTTTTCCTTTATCCATCGACCTAACCTGACCTAACCTAACCTAACCGCGTTTTATTCGGCTCACGCCTTACGGTGGAGCATCGCATTGCATGCGGACAAACTATATTTACATCACAAGCCGTACAGAGTGATATTTCCGCTCTTGGCTCTAACCATCTCGTCGATAATAACCTAATTAACTTTTTCATCAGACGAGAAAACGAGTGCGTTGGCTATTTTTTCGGAGCGGGTATCATTACCTGATACCATACCCCACAGGATTCCAGCGGTGGAGTCCGACACGCGGGCGGCCGAGAATTACAAATAAAACGAGCGAGAGGAAAAATAAAACCGATAGGCCGCGGTGGAGCGAGGTGGGTTGGAATTCTCGAAGGCATCGCGTGCCGCGGTTGGCTCCGCAGCTACCACGAACGGTATCAGCGTTATAGAAGCGAGTGGCACAATGCTTTATCACGGCGCGAGGCGTTGCCGGGCGTGCGCGGCGAGGGGTAGCTAATTAAATTACTGCGCGGCTACAAACACGACAAACGATACGTGACTTACAATAATTGAAACAAACGATCCCCAGTATCCGACGTCACGTCAGGGCTCGAGCGCTCCACGTGCGCGGGAATTCAACGATTCACGTACACATGGACAAACATTTAGTCTCATCCTCTTTCTCTCTCGCTCTCTCTGTATATGTCATGCACTGGGGTTCTCCCCACTAGTTGGTTTCCACCTCTCGAACCTTCTCTCACGTTCGTGCACTTTCCCTCTCTCTCTCTCTCTCTCTCTCTCTCTCTGACGTTTTGTTTCGGATACATACATGTGCGCATCGGCATCAATCGCGGTGCTGTTTGTTGCACTCGATGAATCGCGTACAATGCGCCAGGCCATAGCCGACGTATTTTGCGTTCCGCTAGTGAACTCCGAATGCACCGGTTGCATGACGCCATCGCCGTCGCCACCGCCGCCGCTCAAATGCAATTTCTCATTGACGTTGCGCTCGGTGCCGGCGAGACTCCCGCTACCCTCGCGTTTCGCCAAACGTAAAACCGACCTGAAAACCAACCGTTCAATTGTTGCTCCAAACCAACCACTATTCCAACCTTCCAAAGGTTGACTTTGCGTTGGTGCTTGAAAACCAACCATAAACTAACCATTATTCAGATCTTGAGAGTGAATGAAAAGTCGGTTTGCGGTTGAATATTATAAACAAACCTTAATTCCGACTGTAAGCCAATAATATCAATGGTTGACTTTGGGTTGATTCATCAAAACCAACCATGATCCAACGGCCGGTAGGTCGGATGTCTGAAACAGTTGGGTCATGGTTGGTTCCGAAAAATAAACCATGAGTCGACAATCGCTGTTCTTGTCCAAACGTCGGAATGAGAATAATAGTCGTTTATGATTGGTTTTCAAAAACCAAACCATATTCAACATTTAAGAGATTGGAATGGTGGTTGGTTTGGTGCACCAATTGACAGATTGGTTTGAGGTCGCTTGTGGGAAAAACGACCAAAATTCAACCGTAAAAGTTACGGTTGGGAGGTTCTCGGGAAACGTTTTTTCTCCTCTCCCTCACTTCACCTTCTAGGTGTTAATCAGAGTGTTTTCGAGTTTAGGCGCAGCGTGTCCGATGTAATCGCGAGGTAGAGCCATAACCACTTGAGATATGGCGGGAGAGAGAGCGCAATTGTCTCGTCGCGTGTTCGTTACGATTCTCCCGCCAAGAGTTATTTGTCTCAGACCAACGTTTTATTGAAATTCCTTTTCACCTTGCGTGCTTTTTATTATTACCGTATGACAAATGAGCGCGCGCGCGGGGGACGCTACAAAGGAGGCTATGTGTGATGGCTGGCGAGTAAATGTCAGTGCATATTACCACCGACAACCGTTTCCACGCTTGGTCGTGTTGCGTATATGTTGTATCCATACCGCTATTCCATCCCCTCGCACGGCTCAATATTTCGTCCCGGCTGGAGGGTTAGCATCATAATTATAGTTGTCGATTCGATTTTCCTGCTCCACTCGCCGCCGCTGTCCAGCGCGCTGCACCCGTGTTTCCCGCGTTGCCTGCCCCTTCCGGCCAGGTGAAAGCAGACTATTCTATTTTTACATGACACACGGAATTTGGAACTAATATGTCCTTCGGGACATTTTCATTACACGCAAAACGGATCGCCAGAGGCACGAAACGTCAATTCGGCAACGGCTCTGTCCGTAACATGAGTTGAACGTTCTCTGTACGCAGACGAGTTCGCGGGTTTGGAACGAAGTTTTTATCGCTCTTATCACAATTCAATCAACACGCAAGCACTGCTTTCCATTAGTTACAAAGAAACGCAGTGCTAATTACATTTGCCTTCCAACTTTTTTTATCGTATCGGAAGTGAATTTTGCGAAGCGATATGATATTCATTTGTCCACCTGTATTTCCGTCGATTTGAACAAATGGTTCAAACCCCGATGGTTAAAAATGGCAAAATGCGTCCAACCTGAATTTGGATATTTCCGCATTTTTTAGAACACTTTGAACCATCATTCGAACAATACACGACCAACGTAATACAAACGAAGAAAAATGTTATCGCAAGAAGGTGTATTGGGCTGATAAAAGAAGACCTGGAGTAAAGACGTGCAAAGCGAAAGTCGACGTGGCGGTGGGCGTCTTCCAGCCATCCCACATTCTTAGCCGCCTTAGGGTGATGCCGTCGTCGGTAGCGAAGGAGCGCACAGTCGACCAGCAACAGCAACAGCATCAGCACCACCACCAGCACCAACAGCAACAGCAACATCGCATTGTCGTTTACCTAAAGGCAGTCAGCGTTCTCCCGATGGTCGCGCCACGACGAAGATAACCAGACGCGGTCGCCGGTATGTCAGTACTACGTGGTACAGCCCAGAGCACGGTGCCCGGGCGCACCCGGGCGCGTTATCATAACTAACGGCTTCATCTGCATAATTATTCCGGAAAATGCGTTACTTAGCCATGGCCAGAGCGAGAGCCGCCGCGGGCGTAACGTACCCCGTGCGCTCACCAGGCCGCCGAGAACGAGGACGACCGGGGTTTAGGGATCCAGAGGCTACGGTGGGGGAGGAAGGAGAATCCGTGTTGCACATCCAAGGTTGGAACACGGACTAAGAGAACGCAAGAGGTAAAACGGAGTTTCCCCGAGTCTGCCTCCTCGGGAATGAAACCAATTACTCGGTGACCCCCTCCCGGCGGCTCACCCCCGCACCCGGCCCCACAAAGCCCCCCCGAGGGGCTATGCTGCGTCTCGATGCTCACGCGCACCGAGAAATCCCGAGGCGCGTCGAAGAGAACACCGAGATACACACTGTGTGAGTACGAAGGAGAGGCGGAAGCAGGCAAGTGAGCCTACTTCCTCTCTGTACGGTAAGCAGAGCGCGCCCTATAGATAGACAAAGAGAAGCGGTAGGTGCACGAAGGGAGCCGCCGAGGCGTCTCGGCGCCTCAGCGCTTGGGGACAAACACATTCTCCCGCTTCTCGTCTGCGCCGTCTTAGTCCTCCCCGTCGATCGAACGCCTCGACGTTGCGAACGCGACAAGTGCATTAATTAATTAGAGAAACTCCACTAATAATTGCCGAGAGAGTAGCGCAGGAGCTTCTCGCGGGTGCAGACAACTCGAGGGAACCGTTTGACGCTACACTGTCTGCGTTCCCTCCGAGACTCCGCAAGATTGCTTCATGCACCGGGCTGGTAGGTAGGTAGGTAGGTAGATACCTACCTTCCTACCTACCGGAGGCGAACATGCCGTAACTCCACTTCTCATTTCTCGGTATGCCTGCGCGATTGAAGGAATTGCATTCCTGTTTGATTGTCGCGCGCGCAACTTGGCCTTGTGTGTCTACACTTCGTTTTGTTCGAATTGGACCGGGTGGCATTCATGGAGTTTCGACTGATGTTGCGTCCGTTCTGGGCGGTTCAATTGTAAAAATGTCATTGCTGATTCAATAGAATCACTTGAAAGGGATGCAGCATGTTTAGCCTTGAAAATGAAGAAAAGTCGCGATTTCCCATAATCGATATAATTCGTATCGTAAATTTCTGCCCGGTGGGCAAAAACTCCGACCGGTGCCTTGGTGAATATTTCCAGCTTGCCATTCGCAAGGCGACGCTGAACTCCCAAACCCCGATGGTGGCAAAGAAAACAATACTCCTTTATTTGCTTAGTCGAGATAGCCTGCGTCGATACCGTGGCCCAGAATTCCCGCAAAAATTCTTCGATTCTCGAGACATAAATACCCACTTTCGCGATATACCAGGGAAATTCATTAGGCAAACGGGAGCTACGTGGGTCGAACCTCGCGAAAAGTCCCCCTCCCGCTCTTGCCTCGAACGAGAAGGTTTCGCCCAACCCTTCTCGAGTACCTTTCGGTATTCTCTAAAAGCAGTCCAAACCAGAGGATCGTTTCATAAAGTCCCTGCGAGGCTCGTGCGAGCGCCCGGGCCCTCCAGCCTCCCCGACCTCGTCGCTCCCATTGCGCGGAAGCCGATGCCGCCCGTCAAGGCGAATCGAAAACTGGAGTACCGCGAGAGAGGGTGAATGAGAAAAGCGAACGGGGCGAGTCGCGGAGCAAAGGAAGGCGCTTTGAGGAACAGCTGGGCACGTTCGTTCTTACAATTAGTACATCGAGACCTAGTAATTGGTCCTTCCTCTTATTTCCTGAATTGAAGAGCCCCGCGGAAGCACAAAAGAAAGTCAGGTATTCACATCCGCTTGGTCACGTGTATCCCATTCCCAGTGGTTGTTTCTCTTCTTATTCTGTCAAGCTGAATCGTTACTCCCGTTTGCGAATATATCCGGGTATGCATTTGAGTACATCAAGAAGAGGAGGACGACCTGCTTGCGGCGCAGTAGCAATGCAATCGCTATTAAGACAGCCTTGAAGACGTCCTGATGAGAAATGCATCCGACTGGCTCGCGAGTCCCGTAGAGAATTCGGAAGGTCGGATGGGACAATCCTGCGCTTACTTCGAGAAAGTCCAGAAAAAGCGAAGCAGGAGACTCGGATTCCCGCGTGCTTCCGTTGCATCGTTGTCTTCTTCCTCCTACTCTGCCGTTGATTCTGGGAGGATGATGTAAGCCGATAGGCGGGAGGAGGGTGAAAGAGGTCGCTTATGTAGCAGCGCGCAGGAAAGATGAAGGAGTGAAACG
The DNA here is from genome assembly GCA_963932165.1 of Pimpla rufipes. Taxonomy (NCBI): domain Eukaryota; kingdom Metazoa; phylum Arthropoda; class Insecta; order Hymenoptera; family Ichneumonidae; genus Pimpla; species Pimpla rufipes. Next base: position 939,683 of record OZ010630.1, read on the forward strand.
GAAGCAGCGCGGAATAACTGAGAGGCGAGCTGCAGCAAAAGCTAGACAGGGAGGGCGGCGTGGAAGGGGGCGCGGGAGGCCGGGAGGAAGCGAGGGAGCGAGGGAGAGGGAAGGAGAAAAAGAAAGAATGGAAAAGGCATGCCTGTTCACAAGCGATAAGCCCGCCCGAAGAATTGCCTTTCTGCCTTCTGTCGTACTGTCAGAACTGCCTCCGGTCCTTTAGCCTCACTAGCTCGCGCGCGTCCCTCTCAGATTCTACGCGGCGCACATCCCTAGCATCAGCACCGCCAGAAGTGGAGCACCAGCCCGGGCGAAGGAGGAAGAAGCGACGAATATCCCCAAGAACCTTTTCGTTTTGCGCGTGGATCACCGGGCCGAGGTCCGAAAGGCCCTTTTGGGGATCGCATCTAAGTCTCCGCGGGCGCCCGATTCTCAATGTAGAAACTGCCTGTCCCTCGCGTACCCGCGTCCAATCCCGGCCAATCCCCAAGGACTTTAATATGAATTGCGTCCTGATATAGTGGAGCGGAGGAGGACGGAACGACTCTCACGAAACCACGGGCGAGAGTGTCGTTCTCCTTTCTGCAACACACGTTACGTCGCCGTCTGCGAAGAAAGAGAAGAACGCGTGCTCCCGGGTACTCGGGGATTATCAGTTTATTGCCTTTGGACATCCTTCAATTGCCGCGAGGCACCATTCAGGACAGAGGCACGGTTCTCCCATCTTGGATCTCTCGCAGAACGACAATACTTTCGTTTTCCTCCTTTCGACGTTATTTTTCCCGATCCTCCCGACTCGGCGACCCCCCGCGAAAAAGGGATGGAGGATCCGAGAGGATTATATTAGAATAAAATTAACCGAATATACACCCGGAAAAAATGTATGGCCGACTCTATCACACGAGATATTTCCCTGAGAGGACAACAACGTTTTAGTGGTTTCGGCGACAATAAATTAAGCAACCACCAACTACATTACGACACCGGAGACTATTTGTATAGTAAAACTCACTATATATTCGGTACTCTGTCTCATGAATTTTTCGTAGCGTAGAAAAAGTGAAGTCCTAATATGTATTGCTCTTGCTCTTAGGCAAAAAAGGCTTGCGCTATGATCTACATACCAAGTTTATTACATCCCACATCATCAGCAATCCTAATTAAGCTTTCATCATTATGTTCTTCAGATTAAATTGTTCATTTTTGTGCCAAATTTTGAGGTTATGACTTGATAGATGGCAATTGATGAACATGCTGGAATACACCTACGCACGGTAGTGACAGCGACGCACGGCATAGAGTTGAGCTTTAACGCCGGCATTTTAAGAGAGGATTAAATCAGAATACGATCAGTGAAATATGCAGCCTGGCTATAGCCGCGTCTAGAACTAGATGAAAAAGTGACAGCGTGGTATATTTCAATACCGCTGTTTGGCGAAAAAAGAGCAAGGCTCTCGCCATAGCACGCCGGGATTATGACATCACGCGCGTCATCAGCAATCCTAATTTGGCTTCCATCGTCAGGTTCCTCGGTTTATACAGGCGAGGAGCACGACGGCGTGTCAACGGGTTGAAGGCAGCGCGAGTGCCGATGGAGAAAGAGGAGAGTGCGCTATCCACGCGCGGCATCGATATTTACGGATCTATCTCCATATTGCCAAACATATTGAGCCCCGTGAAATAGCCGCGGGCACGCGTCTGCCCTCCTGAATATTCAAGGAGGTAACGAAGCGGACTTGGTTTGCGCGTGCCCACCCCGGTAACAGCCGACGCGCTGCATCAACGACTACGGAGAGCCCTCGGCTCGGATAACTGTCACTGCGTATCGGCCTGCATATACCTCTGTGTCCCACGCCCAATGCGCATCGGTTCATCGAGCAAGGCCTTATTATCCCATTGTATCACAACGAGCGTAATTTGACATCAATGTTCAATTCGCAACACTAATTTAACTCGCCACCTACCTGTGTGCATATTCATTAAAATGCAAAATTTATCCGCACACGCTGGCTATCGGAGCCGTGACATTAACTGTTGGAACAGTCGCCGGGGTGGATGAAAATTCAACGTTTCCGTTCGGTGTACGTCCAATGTGGGTCTTCGTTACGGACGTGACTTTTTCAACCGTCCGTTGAGGCGAGAGTCTCGTAAACGCGATATTTCAGTTCGCCGTTGAGAGAAGAGTTTGTTTGTAGGTTACAAGGATTCATAATTGATACTAAACTTCGGTCTGACGATATAAGTTCTTCGTTATAGTTACTAAATCGCATGTTAAAGAATCTCAACAGACACATACGAATAACCGTAATTTCAGCAACAAGACTGTAATACACGATCCCTGTTTAATTTGTATTCCAAATCCCTTCACATCTGCGAGCTACTGAAGTATCAAAAGTATCCTATCTAAATTACGCTGCACTTGAATGGTATTTATCGATGAACAAAAGTCTCCCAACACTCGGAAGGCTGATGTGTCCTCCAGTGGCGAAGAGTGACGAGTTTTCCTCGCCTATTCCCGCCTATTCTCGTTAACGTCAACGCTTCTCGAGGTGTTAACGAGGGTAATCCTAAGGCTGGCTGGCTGACTGGCAGGCCGTCCTACAGAATCTCTTTTCGTTTACTCGTGGGGGCAATGCGACGCGTTTCCGCTAGCGAAAAAGCTATCAAAGAAGTGGCGCGAGGACGGGACGCTCCGTGCTGGTGCGACGCTGGCCCGTTCTCGCGCCTCTTTACTCGACTGAACTGACGCGCCTAGGGTAAATAGGCGAGGCGAGTAGGAGAAAATTTCCGACACGACGAACTTTAATGTATGTAGGGAAGGAAAGGAAGGAAGCGCGAGAGGAAGGGGATGCGGCGACGGCGGGAGCGCATATACAGTCTGGTGTACAGCGAGGAAGTGCGGAGATTGTGAGGAAAAGTTGAGGAAAAGTCGCCGGGTGGGCCGCGCGTCCTCTGCGACGAAACCCGAAAGCCTTTTCGCTCGACTGGCTGACCACTCGCTCAGTCCGTGGAATCATCGTCCGAAAATTTATATTCCGTTTTATGTTTCGCGAGCCGCGGGCTGACCATTCGCTCGGGATCCACGTGTTGCTCTAGCGGAAATGGTGCTTCGGTTTTAGTTTATTTTATCGCGAACGTTGTAGAAAAATATGTTTGCGAAATGGGAGTTGCTATTTATTATCGAAGTATAACTAAGTCAAAACAACCTATGTTAACAGACTGACAAAGGAGGATTTTAGAATTTTGTGGACGACAATAATTTTGATAAAGATGCAAATAAAAACTTCTAAAAGCTCTTAACTGCTAAGACGAAATGAACGAAAAGAAAATCTTTAGTTTGCTTTACTACGCTTTACGTTACTTGATTTCGCACTTATATCCAAATGTACGGTCACAGTGGGTAGAAAAAATAATCCATGAAAATTTAAGTAGGAAAAGCAACGACGACGTACCAAAGTGTCGCTTCTGTCGCGCTCAGTACACACGACGAAATTTCTCAAGAACATTCACACTTTTTTTTCCGTTTCCTCTATGTAAATAAATAAACAAGAGTTCGTGGGAGCTCGGGGTATCACTTGACAAACTGCCGATCCTGCGGAAGCTTTCGTTGATCTCGTTGACAAACCTCCCGGAGTGGCGCGGAGGGTACATCGCCGAAAAGTCCCTCGTCACCTCGTGGACCTTCGGGCCACGGGAAGTTTTCGTCGGCGGCAGAAGTTTGCGTTGAGAGCCGAAACGCCAGGCTCAAGAGAGTTAAGGCTCGTGATGTCAACTAAATATTGCCTCGCATCCATCTTGGACCCTCATCAAAGCGTGGAACGGGGGGTCGGAGGGCGAGGCAGGTCGCACACAGCAGCGTGGCTGCAGGATCTTTCGGTGTCGTTACCGCTCCGACGTCGTTGGGTCACTCACGGAGGTCAAGAGCCCCCACGAGAGGGAAGCGGCGTCTCGTCATTCACTCCTGAACCCGCTTTTCGCTGGTTGCGAGCGACCAAAAAAAAAACAAGAAGAATGAGAGAAGAAGAGGCGTACAGAAATTTCGGCAGGCTTTGCCTGATTTCTCATCGGATGTTGCGTCGCACGCAACGTACACAATAATTCGTAATTTTAATCAAGCTCCAATATCACAATATTTAGTTAACTGTAACTCGTGACTGTAGCATAAAACATTTTTACATTTCTTTATCATTTGTGCGTACGTGACCGTCGTCAGGAATAGTTGGAAGCGGAAAAACCCAATAAAACACTCCGCGACCAGCTATTCCCCATCTATTCCTCATATAACACTTAAATAATAAAAAATTCCCCAATCCCTACAATCAGCGGTCGAACACGGCCGGCCACGCTAATCCGGCCCATGGGTCAGTCGCGGAAGGTAAGGTGCCCAATAAAACAGTCGCCACATCTGCGGGCCAGGCGGCCAGCTGATTAATTTGGGAAATGTCGGTCCTGTAGCCCATCTACCCTTTCCTCACGTACTCACTTTTTGTCCAATCAAAATCCTTGAGATTTTCCATCCCCACCTTTTTTCCAATCTGCGAGGCTCCGCAAAAATCCTCGCAGTTCAGTTCCTCGAAAATACTCAAAGACACAACATCTAAGTGTCGATCAGTCAGTCACAGTCAACTGCTCTTCGAACTTAGCAATATTTCTCAACAGTCAGAGCATCAGCCGCTGTTGAAGTATTCACTCAAAATCAAACATTATTATAAACTAAATATTATCTAAAAACTAAATATTATCGTGTACAAATTAATAACTTGTAAATAAACAATTTAAAACAAGAGCTCAATCCGGATACACAATTTCATCAATTAAAAATTACACCAAGTGAAAATACGGTAGCTTGGTAGTCGCCAACGTTTTGTCAACAACAGATTGTTGAGGCCCAGATTTACAACCTTGTCCAGTTCACGGAAACTGCAAAACGAGACGCGACATCGGAGGTCACGACGACTCGCTATACTTTTAATGCGCGCACTTAAATTCAAGAACGCACAACCGACTGTTGATCCACAATTTGCTTGCGGCTGCCATTGACGTTTACACCCTCGGTTACGTTCGTGAAAAGTTCCAAGTTTTCGTTGCGGTCGGTCTGCAACTCGTTGGAGAGATTGAGCGGCGCGAATAAGGGAGGAAGAAGAACATAGCGAAGAGAGAAAAAAATGCGCAGCGTGTGAGCGAGAGGGAAAAAGAGGGTCGTTTTACATAGGGGTCGTTTAAAATTCCTCCAATCCCTCGGCCGGCGGTGTACACGCTCGATCGTTCGTTTCTCGATTCGGCAAATAGATCTCCCGCTCGACGGGCAGCCAGCCGGCGGGCCTATAACGTACTCACGCTCCGGCCAGCCCGACATTAAAAGCTTTCGGTGATTTCGTGCTTTGATTTCGCGACGGTGGCCAGTCGGCCGCACTCGAGTGGTCTGCCTCACTCGAGAGCCGGGCAAGTGTAGGTGAAGGAGGTCAAAGCACAAGGCAGCTAGGTAGGAGGATACTGCGCGCAGCTTGCGGCTTGATTTTCCACTCTCACTCGTGGAGAACTCACAGAGCGGCAGCTTATGTAGAGTAAAATGTAAGAAAAAAAAACTAAAAACGAAAAAGGAATAGAAAAAAATAAGAAATGTTACTGCACATGTATATTTGCCAAGTCAGCTAAACTGAGATGAGACGCAAAAGCGCGAGAACTCGCGGGTGATCGATAGAAACTCAACCAACCAACCAACCAACCTCGGCGAAACCTCCCGCCGGCCCCCTCGCTTTCGCGTTTATTGCACGCAATACATCCAACAACGTAAACTGCATTTCGATAACTTCGTGACGAGTTCCATTGGCCTCTTAATCGCTTTTACCCGAATCAGGATTGCAGCCCGAGCGCGCGCGCGAAGCTCCATCATCGCTTCTGTATATAGCCATGACGATCGGCAGTCCGGCTGCTCGTAATCGTTTTTTCCTCTCGCTCTGGCTTTTACGAGACAGCGAGAGAGGGAGCTCGCGAACGACGGGGGGCGAACGGGGGGTGGACGCGGGGGTCCCGCAGTTCCCGATTCCTATAGGCCATTCATTTTCCCTAGTTGGTCGGGAAACACACTTCGATTTCAGGCATAAATGGGAAAGTGCCCTATCGCGATTTCACCGGTGGAAAATAATTTTTATCGGCCACGCGAGTGGAGATGTGTGCGCGCGATAAATATATAGCACCCGCGGGCTGTAAATTGTAGGACTGGGTCGAGCATTACGAAGACAAGCTTATCTAACGAGGCCTCATGCGCCGTTTGTGTTGTAGCTCGATGTTGATTATTTCACGCAGCCAGATGGACCCGTCGATTGCGCGAGCATTCTAAATCAACCCCACCTTCGTGTGCCGCGATAATTGTCACGATTCTTCGTCAAGATTACACCCTACCGATACACTTGCTCGTCCCTTTTTGTCGTCTTATGTCGCTGTAATTTAGAACCCGGTGTATTCGAAAATTTACGGCCACTAAAATTCTTATGGTTTGTTTAACGGGTTTGGAATTACGATAAATTGCCGACTCGCAACTCTAGTCAGAATGTAACTTCAATTATGTGCGCAAATGTTTTGTCTGTATAGCGATGTAGATGAATAATAAGTGAGACGTGTATACGGTAGTCACGGACACCAGACTAAATAACAAAAAAATACTTTCATATTGATATAGTTGTCAGTTACTCTTGTGTATTTGTCGATTTATATCTAATAGGCCTACAATTTAAACGATTGTGATACATTGTCATTAGAAAGTCGGTGCATTTTTAAATTTTGTTGCTTATTGAGATTCTCGCAATTTGATGGAAAAGAAAAGCTTTTGCCATTGTGACGTTGTGTGTATAAGAAATGAAAAATGTGAATGCCGAAAAGATGCACCCCTTTTTTAACAGGTCTGTAATCACGAGTTATACCCACTTGCACACATCCCAATCGGACACAGTTCGATTGGATATAAGTCCGATTGGACACAAACCCGATTGGACGCAAGCCCGATTGACCAAAAAAATTGGTTTTGTAATTATTAGTTAAAAATTGTAACATGAAGTAATTATAATATAACGCGTAAATTTTTTAATGGATGCAAAGAATATTTGTTCTCCATAAAATGTCACAGTAATTTTCCTGAAAAAGTGAAGAAATGCGATTACCGCATTACGAAAGTAATGGAGAATCGTGTACATTCATTTTATTCGCTATTGCTCAGAATTTTTTTTATTGAAAATGAGGAATCTAGGCAGCTACTAAAAAATTCGCACATCATTTTATAATCGCCGCAGGTTATTATTATTAGATGACACCGACAAAGCGAACCTTACAGTGACATTTAATTTTTAAACCAATGAGGATTTACAACTCCGGTTGAGATGCATGCTCGGCACGCGCAAAGAGAATAAAGACCGCGTGTTGGTGTGACAAAAGTAGTGGGGTCGTTGGTGCCGGTGGTTGGCGGTGGTCCACGCCCCGCGCTTCCACCTCCGGACGCGCGTTCTCAAGCTTTCAGGCGCACGGCGGGGGCGTCGCTGACGGAATTCTCGTGTGCAGCGTGGAGTTTCCTCGCGCCCGCGGAGGCGCGACAGAGACGCGCAATCCGTCCGACGTTTCGCCCTTCATTTTACAGGCAATAGCCGAGGCCGCTGGGCTCCCTCGATCGGGAGACGAGAACTCGGCGTTGGACAAGGTACACACAGGTACAGAGGAAAAGAGATCCGAGGGTGGAATAGGAAAACAGAAACAGGGTATAGGAGCGGCGCGACGTATAGCGCGTGTTTCGTGAGACAGAGGGCGCCGCGCCGTGAGAGCGAAAAGAGCGAGGGAGAGGAGAAGAGAAGCGCGCGGCGTGAGCAAAAGGGAGATACAACGAGCGAGAGAGAAAGAGAGACAAAGAAAGAAGAGTGTGGTGCGATAGAGGTTTTTGTGTACTACCTCGATATATACACGACGACGCTGGCCACGGCCAGCGCGCGGCAGTGCCGGCCCCGTGCATAATGTATGAGAAACGGCGAAAGCCCGTCATTTCAGTCGTTCCACCGCCGCTTTCCTTTTGTGACATCGATCCTGGCCTGGCGTCTCAATAATTCAGCGCGGGAACAAGCGCAAGGCGTCCCTCAACACTGGACGGCTCGCCCGCTGTCCGCTGCTCTGTTGCTGCCTCCGCTCTCTCGCTCTCTCGCGCTCGCTACGTTCTATCTCCTCGACGAGTCCGCGAGTTGTCGGCTTGCCCCGCTCGCTCTGTCTTTCCTCCTTCGTTCCCCGGCACTCGGCGACGCGAGCGCTATCCGCGCGACGGCAGCGCCGCGCGCTCTATACGTGTCCGCGGCCGCTGCCCTCTCCGGCAGGCACCGCACCTTTCGCTTCCTTTTTTCCACGCTCGCGAAAACTCCTCGCCGCCGCCACGGTGCGGAGAGTTCAGCCTTCGGGTGCATCGCCTGCCGCACTCGGCCCCCGAGTTTATTATCGAACAGCGTTCAGCACGCGGCTAGAGACCTCGCGTCGTGGCTATATCTAAATATCCGCGACGGCGAAGTAATACAACGGAATAGCCGTGCGATGGGGGAACACTTGAAAATAGCTCGATGCATTCTAAATACTATTTTTTTTTCTTCGCGTGGAGGGCGGGTGCCCGGAATGGAAGACAAGACTTGAGGAAAAAACGGCTCTAGAAAGATGCCGGTCGCGTGACTTTCTTGTTTGTTACTTGAAAATGAAGTTTCTGGAGGTGTTACGACATTGGCAAAAGCGGCTCATGTAGGCAGATATAGCGAGGGATAAAGGATAAAAAGAAGAGGAATTGGAAAACCCTTTTTTTCTGGCCACCTGGGCATTTTTCCCTCTCATTTTTAAGATCCATAGCGGCGCTTCTAAATCGCGCCTGTCGTTCCAGAATTAGTTTACAGAAAATTAATAAACGATAAAACACTTTTTTGTTTACTTACATGCTGCTGTATGTTTAATTCTTGGTTTGAATTAATGCTTTGTAAATTGACCGGAGAAGTAGTCAATCGTAGTCAATACTTCAACAAAAACAGTGGCACTGATTAGTCACTAATTTGAAGCGCTTTTATTTCCCTTCCCTCATGCGATCAATGCCAATACCTGCACCTGACATTTTGTTCGTAAGCCGGTATATTAAATTTAAAGCCCCGATATCATGCAATACATACATTTTTTCTTCGGTCTCTAAATTTTCCCAAAGTTTTCAGTGCAGCATGCGATAATTGCACATCGCTTGCACTTCAATTTAACGAACGAATTCGCTTACGGAACGATGCCGTAATTCGCCACGTCGAGAAATAGAATTTTCCAGCGAAATTTAAACGTGTTTCATGACCGTGCGACAGTCGGGTGAGGCTATATTGCGAGGGCCTCGCAGCTGTACTGCATACAGCGAGTCGCTATGTGGTATTGTCGACTGTCACTCGGAAAAGCCGTATGCTTAATCAGAGACAGGGTGCAAGTACGGCGTTGGAAGAATTAGTAGTTGGCCGTGCGGACAAAGCAACCGTCACTTAGGGCAGTAGGCAAGAGCTAGGGGCCCCTCCCCGGTCATCGGCGCCGCGCCGCCACGACCTTATCGGGCTATTCGTAACTTGTGATAACCGGATGTAGTGTACGCCACACTGTAATACATTTCCGCGTGGTTGACGTGTAAACACACGTTCATTTAAATACCCCGTGTATAGCGCGCGCGCGCGCGGCCAGGAGAATCGACCCTTGACACCGCAAGACCGTGGCGTATGCACTGCAGTGTATAGTCGAGTCTCCGGCATTTGCATGAAGTTTACAAGTGATTTTCCATTGTACAACTTCGGCTGAGTGACTCGAACTTTTCGCTCGCGCTTCATTATCCGCGTCTTTGTTTGTTTCTGAATGATACAGCGGATAATAACGCGTGAGGTTTTCAAAATATGCTAATTTTGAGTATTGATATGATCAGGCAACACGCTTTCGATATTAGGGAAAAGTGGACGGAAATGGCCTTTCGATGTTAATTGTCAAAACCTCGTCGAAAATCTGTAGCGTTACATCAGGCCCAAGTCGAGCCCATGTCAAGCCCGGCTAGCCCCAGCCAGGCCAATGTGGTTTTGGCCAGGGCCTGACCAGGGCCGAGAGTAACGAGAAATATTTTCGACCAGGGAATCCTAAACCTAAATATTGCATGGTACATAATGACGAAAAAATCTCCTGTCTAAAATTTACGTTTGGTTATTCACTTTTTCTTTTTTTAGTATCCCAGTCTTTTTATTTAGCAAATTTGTCTGTTAAATTACTTTTCAGTCGGCAGATTTTATATTTTTGTAAAGTTATTTTTAAGTGTTAATATACATGCTAGTAAGTGGCGCTGATTAATTAGAAATGTGGTAAAAATAGACTTAGTGAGGCGCAGTAATTACTATAAAACACTAATATTTCACACTCAGGTACTTTTTCGCATGCTTTCGCCTCGCTGCAAGCTCAAAAAGGTGATGTTTTTGTGCACCCGTTGCAAAAAGTAATGAGACTCCCGTACGAAGTGTTGGGTTTTGGATGTTTGCGAATTAGGTGGCTCTCGCTTCTGTCTCATGCGGGCAAATTCCATAACCTTCGCCGAAAGTCCGCATAAAAAAGAATCTGCGACCGATAGTTGATGAATTCCTGTATTAACGATTTTTTTGCTGTCGCAGCAAAATGTTTAGTTATCACAGCGAGTTTTCAGCTATGCCGCAGCAACCCAGGTCTGTGGCATTATATTCAGCTCTGGTCAGACACCACGTCTACCAGCCCAGGGCCTGATCAGGGCCGAATTTAATAGATTTTCCACTAGGGAAACGCTCCGTCAATATTATTGTCCGCTTTTACACACTGACGTCACAATGCACCATTTTATAATAATATTTCTAACACCGACGAACACGTAGGGTCCAATGACATTGAGGCCTGTGAGGAACTTTATGGTTTCGACTGTACACATTCGCGCTTATAGCCCGGTGCGCCTGCCGTACTGGTTGTCATGGTGGTGCAGTCGACGGAGCGAGGCCGCAGCCCCGTGGACCACCCTCAACGAGATCAATCGATCCGCTTCGGCTCGCTGTGCAGCTGAACTAGGTGGAGGTTAGAGTTTTTTTCTTCTTCTTTTTTAGTTTAACGAAATTCCGAGGACTCCATACGAACTCACCGGCTCGGCCGCCCTCGATGGGACGTATACAAGGATTTCGGACCCTCTGTAAAATCCCGGCACAAAGCTAATTTTTTTTGTCGCTCGCACATATCGTCGCGTGCCCTCTCGCTTCTAAGCCACGTGGCTTATCGTGACACGTTTTTGTCACTGAAAGCCGAATTTTCGGTAGTACGTTCAACCTTAAGATCAAACGTGATCCATGCTTCAAATCGATCTTATGATCGAACCTAAGTTCGGGATTAAGCTAGAATCTAATTTAAACTTGAACTTCAATGTAAGATTAATTTTAAGCAAGGATTGAGCTCGAACTTTATTTCGATCTCAAGATCGACCTTAAACCTATGATTAAACTTAGGACGAAAAATTCGGCCCGGGAAATAATCAAATTTGTGCTGCCGTTTGAAAGATTACCTTTCTCTCTCTCTCCTCTGTCTCTCTTTGTCCTGCTTTGTTGCCTTGGAAGTGATTTCGGCGTCGTATCGCAGCGACCAACTACTTTTTATCATCGTTATTTGACTTCGCCCGCGGTCGGTGACGGAGACGGGAAGTATAGCGAAAACTTGATAATCCAGTTGACAATACGCGGGTAAATCTCTTTTCCTCAATCTCTCGGCACCGCGCGGTTCGCACTTGAACTTCTTTTGCCACGTTTTCCGCGAGATTCGTCGCCGAGGGAAGTCGCGCCACCGCGCAAAACATACTTTATGCGGTAAGCTGATTACGCAACTTTCTAAGTAGCATTTAACCGACGTCTCGGTAAATCCGGGTTTAAAAACGTCGCGTCCAGGCGAACAGTGCGCGGCGAACAGTGCCCGCCGATTCGTACGTGGACCCACTCACTCTTTATTTTCGCCGAATGGCGAAACTTCGATTCTTTCTGCGAAGCCAACGCGACTGGAAGGGGTGAGATTGGCCAGATGGAAAAATAGTCTTGACCCTTTTTCGGGCTACGGCGGACGACGACAATTTTTAAGACCTCGGAGGCGGCGGACGTGCCGCAGGAAGCGAAAGACAACCTTTGCTAATTCTATTATTCCACGGTGGATTGGAGCACGGCGGTCTGGAGATTTTTGGTATAACTTATTTAAAAAATCGAGAATATAACTTTCATCGACAGACTTGGACTGTTGATTTAAAAAAAGCAACAGCATTTTTTTAAACGGGTGTTTTTTTAAAAGAAAATCCGGCCCTGATAAGTTGCCGATAGCGTAGATTTCTTGTTTATTACCTGAAAATAAAGACACCTCCAGATGATTCCATGAATTTACATGAAGTTAAATAATTTTTTAGTTTTCATCCGTCATACCGGATCCGCCATTTTTAATTTCTAAATTTTGAGGACAAATTCATAATCAGCGACATAAAAAATCCCCGAGTGTCGATCATCAAAATTAAATGAAATTTGAATTTCGGTCCGCCATGTTGAATCAGCCATTTTTTAGTTTTGAATCTTGAAGGCAAATTCGTAATCAGCGACCTCAAAAGTCGTTACCAATTTTCATCGGAATCTAGTGAATATTGTATTTTGGTCCGCCATATTGGATTTGCCATTTTTAATTTCTGAATTTTTACACCGAATGCTTCAGAGTACAAAATTCCATAAAAATCGTTTCAGCTAATCGCTACGGGCACCAAAAAATGTGCGCCATATCGAATCAAGATTGAGCACATCTCACACTGTAATTATTCGAAATATTCAATTTCACATCGCAATCGTACATCTAGTCCGATATACAATTTTACGAATACAACTTCTCGGTTGGATGCATGAAATGTATCGATTTTGTTTTTGATGCAATGTCGATAGCTCCACCCTTAATTCGCGTTGAATGGCAAAAGTTCGATTCGTCCGTGACGAATCGACCAAAGTGAGTCTGGAAGGGTTGAGATTGCAACCAAATGGAGAGATTGACACTTTTTCGAAGTTTCGGGCGACGAAAAATATTAAGAGTTCTGAGGTACGGCGAGTGGTGTGCGAGTGAGAAAGGAAACCACCTTATAACTAATTCTATTATTCCCCGATGGATTGGAGTGCGGAAGCGGAATCGACAAACTTAGACCTATATTAATTTCGAAATTCTCTCCTATCGGGGCGGCCACGAGCCCCGCGGGCCGTGCTCATCGGGTAAACAGAAAAATAAGGCCACCCGGGCGCTGTGTTTACCCACTTTTCCTCGCGCTGCTCCCACAGCGCCTCATCCACCCGGCAACGTTCGACAAACACACGAGCCGCGATAATGCCGATGACGATAATAATCGACGACCGAAACTACGTTAACTTCTTTGTGAATTATATCCATGAGGCAGCAACGAGAAACGAAATTGCTTCTATATAGCAGGACAAAAACCCGCAGCCATCGCCGTGGGGGGCTCGTAATAATTAAATAATTAAATATTTAAGCTCCTGTCGTGAGGCAACTCCCGAACGACCGAACGGCCGGTCAACGACGCCGCGTCTATCGGCAGAGGCAGCTTATATTTATATACGCGTTAGCGACGTACGATGTGCACGACATACCTGCGGGATATCGCGTAGGGGTCCTGCACCCTTTCCAACTATGAATTTACGCCTCAAATTTAATACCAACATCACCGTTCCCATGTCTCATGCAGATGCTGCGTATACAGGCTGTAAGGCTGTAATATTGAATTCGAATTATTGTGATGCCTTCAGACGCACGAAATAGGTCACTGACCTTGCGGCAAATGGCTTATTCCCAAGCTCTTACGTAATGAATCATTGAACGAACATGATATCGATCGTTAAAGTTGTCTAGTCAGCAAAAGTGGGAAAACAAAATATTTAAAAAAAGATTACGATGCAGAGAAAATAAACTGAAAATAAAAAAGATTGTAAGCAATTGAATAATTTATGTAACAATCGACATAAAATATTTCCTTGGTGTGCGTTGATTGTTTCGTGAAGTAAACTTGATTTTTTAATTATCAAATTGAGCTCTCGTTGCTCTGGGGGGGGGGGGGGGCAGGACATCTTGAAAAACTGCATAATTAATCCAATATTATTCATCGTTTCCGAAAAATAAACAAATGCTCAATAATGCATTAAACACTAACCTCACTCGTGCCAGATTTAGCAAACGGAGTTGCCACTATGTGAGCTACGCTGTTAGTATAATGGAAAATGTTAATGCTAAGAAATAATAAAAGTTTTGCATGGTGAAAATGGTTTTATCGGGCTAACAAAAAATTATAACAAATGGGTTGACTTGTTGGGATAGGCAAATAATTTGCTAATACAACTAAAATGTTTTTCTGCATTTACAAATAATTTTGCTACCTAACAAAATATTTCGCTAACCTAACAGATAAACCGATTTGTTGTTACTTTTTGCTAACCCAAGAACCAGACTTCTAAATCCTCAGTAATTTAAGAAATAAATGTCACAGTAAGTACGGTTTGTAGCGTAGGTGTGATTTAATAATAACCTGCGGTACTTATAAAAAAAAGTGTCAACTTTTGAATAGCAGCACAGATACCTAGTTTTCGATATAAATTGTGAGCTATTACGAAAAAAATGACAATGTAATTTTATTGAGAATAAATATGTATGCAGCCATTTAAAAAACGTAAACATTGTCACAATTACTCCATGTAAAATTATAAATCCCAGTAAAGTAATGATTAGTAATTTACTCCATTATAAATTACTAATCACAGAACACATTGTACCTTCAACTATATTTCTAAAAGATTTTGGGATTTGCAACTCTGCTCCTCCGTGTGTGCGCACGATGAAGACACAATATGCAACTCACTCATCGCGGTATTTCTTAGGAAAGGCACAGATGGGCCTTCGTAGCAACTAGCCAATTGCGTGCGCGCACATTCGTCCGGGGTCGTGCGGGGTCGCGCGTCCACTCGGGGGGTAACGCGTATACCGACACCGCCAGGAAAAAAGTGAAATATATAAATTTCTCCTATCGATCCGTCCTCTCTCCCCGAGCAGCCGGTAAGGAGCGAAGACGTTGTGCAGCTCCGCGACGAACATATATATTCGCATGAGCGTAAATACACGTACGCAGTGAGGTTGAAGTATCGCGACCCCGGTGTCGGGGTTCACGCGTTGTTGTTTCAATATTTGTACCCATCGGCCGCGCTGACACCCTCGAGGTAAGGAGGTCACACTCCCTCTATCTTTATCTCGAAGGCGGATCGCGAGGATCTCCGGCAGGGAGGGTGAGAAGTGAGAAGTGAGAAGTGCTCAACCTGGCAGGAGCACGAAGGAGTGACGAAGCACAAGATAATGGGGATGTGTGAAGAGGAAGAAGCGAAAAAATAGGAAAGGACGATGGGAGGGAGTGTGAAGTGGGGGAGGCGAGGGGGGACGCGGCTAAGGAAGAGCAGAAGAATCAGCAACAGCGGTGAACGACGCTGCTGCTGCTGGTGGTGGTGGTGGTAAAGGGCGAGAGAAAATGACAGATAGTGAAGATAGCGTCGGAAGGGAGAAAGCAAATGGAAGAAAAAGTGGGATGAAGGGAGAGAAGGAGACAGAGAAAGAGAGAGAGAGAGAGAGAGAGAGAGAGAGAGAGATAGGGACTGAGCAGAGCAGATCGAGCGTGCACGCACTTAGGGAGGGTCACTAATCGTGGACCGGGATACCGTAGAGGGTGGTGGCAGGGCGAAGGGATCGAAAGAGCGGGGACGGGAAGGGAGAAAGGGATGGCGAGGCCCGCAAGGTTGCCAGGGAGGGTTGCCCGGCACCGCGAGCAGGATACATCCTACGTATAATAAGTTCTGGTTTCCCTTTCCTTCGGCCGTGATCGCATCAGCCGAATAAGAGCTCCGCGTCTCTTTCTCTTTCTCGCAAAGTTTCGCGCTGGACGAAAGTGGGGACGAGCCGAGCTAGTCGATATACAGACCGCAGAGCGAGGCTCGGGCGACGCGCAGGGGTGGCCACGTCCGGGGGACGTGGATATGAAACGGCCGAGGGGCCCTGGAAACGGGCGCGCACGGATCACTATGTGCGTCGGCGATGTCAACCATTTCGAACGGGCAGCAACGTCGCACGGTCGACGATCTGGATTTTGCGATGATTCGGAGTGAGGGATGGCTCGGCCCGAACGGTCTATTAATGTACGCTCGGGCGAAAGATGAAAATGTTGGTCAGAAATGTTATTGGGGAAGACGGGAAGATATCCCTTCGTTGACGTTGACGCGATACTTTTGCTGTCACTAGTGGAAGAATAGTACCGTTAAATCCAGCTCAAGTCGGGTCCTGGCAGGGGTAACGTGGCCCTGACCAGGGCCTGATCAGGGTCGGATGTAACGAAGCAGATTGGCCACTAGGATTGTGCTGCATTGACGAAATAGGGAGCACATGGTATTTTTTGGATTTTTCAAAGTGTTTTTTGTGTCGTTGCATCCGAATTTGAAGTAAAGATGGTGGAACTCAAAATGG
The DNA here is from genome assembly GCA_963932165.1 of Pimpla rufipes. Lineage (NCBI taxonomy): Eukaryota > Metazoa > Arthropoda > Insecta > Hymenoptera > Ichneumonidae > Pimpla > Pimpla rufipes. The sequence continues at coordinate 956,267 of OZ010630.1, forward strand.
CGTACCAATATATTTGAAAATGTTGGACTTTGCTGACTAAAGAGGTTTCCTGGATCATCGAACATGAATTTGAACAAAATTGCCATATTCAAAATGGCTGACCCAAAATTGCGGACCAAAATATCAGTGTATCGTCACTTTTTCTACCTTTTTCTGCGTCATTCTGTGACAGCAATTTTTAATTAGTAAATTTATTTGACAAGTTCGGATCCAGCGAGCCAAAAAACCTCTTAGTAGTTATTGTAAAATAAAAACACAAAAAACAAAAGAATTTCATGTCATTTTGAGAACTTCTAGTATTCTAATTGGAAGATCCATTATTCGTATTAATTTCCTCAAACAAATTTGAATGATTTTGCTCGCTTAATTTGTCAATTGAAGAAAATCAATTGAAGAAAAATCGTTTAATTTACAAGGATTCGTTCTTCGAATCGAAACATTAATCAATCGCAAATTTGTCATCAGTACAACGGAACCAAATAACCCCGGCAGTGTCGCGGCAGTTTGTCACGACTTGGTAGGTAGCGAGGGCTCGCATCGAGAATTCGGCCCGGCGAAATCAAGGGAGACACCGGTCACTGTCTCACAAATATCTCGAGGCGTTTCGCCGCGGTCAGCCGCATCTCCGCCCGGTCTCGTCCGCCGTATTCCTCGATAATTTATGACCGATCGATTATTGCCGTGTCCCTCGCGCCTCTCCCGGCCTGGCTCTCGCCATACACTCGTGACGTAATGGCACGCTATCGGTTACGTCACTAGTGCGGCCACCGACCGTCCAGACATCGCGTGTACCACAGATGTATACGATCATTCGCCGGCAATTTCCGCCACGCGACGAAGTACACCGCGTCGCGAGTGTGCGGCCGAGGAAAGCGTGTACGTGCGCACGACACGATCCACACAGCGAAGCGCGAGCGCGGGTTCCTAATAGCGCGCGTATATCTGCGGGGCTACGTAAACTCTCGTTAGTCGACGGATAGCGATAATACACATTTTATAACCGGCATCGTGGGACGTAAATTTAAAAATTGAAGAGAGGGGGCCGTGGCCCCCCGCGTCGCTTCAACTCGACGCTCGTGAAAGTTCGAACAACAATAACCGGTGCGTTATAGATTTCGACGGATCTGCCTGAAAACTCCGCCGTTGAAATTTATGATAGCGAACGAAAAAGCAGAAAACTAATTTTCGATGAGAAATTATTTTGTCGTAAATCCGGCTTGATTTTTTTTTGCAGCGGTAGAAACTTTTTTTTCGACTAGGACGTCGAAAGTCGTGGGGTTGATGATACATGAAATTTAGTCAACCGATCAATTCAGCGAGATTACGAAATATTGTAAACATTTCTAAATCAAACACATTTTTTTCGTCACTGACAGCTTTGTAAATTACGATGAATAATTTAGAAAAGTGTTCAATTTATATAAAAAGTCTTATTTTCTAGGTACAATAATCTTCAATATTTTAGTCATGAAAAGTATTCCATATACTCCTTACATTCCGATTATAAAATATATTTTCAGTCACTGTACGTTCTACCGTTAAAGAGACAATCACTGTGCCGTTCATGAGACCCGAGATACGTGATTCGCGGTAGGATATCGGAATTCGCTGCGGGCTTCCAAATCCGTTCCCTCGATGGTACCATAAAGGGTTTACGCAGTTTCAGATGTTCCATCTTCCTCTCGGTTGCACATGCCCCGCGCCCATTGCCCGCTCCCTCGATCCACGCTGTACATCGAACTCGCGGCTATTACGGTGAGGGGCTTTTGACGCTCCGGTGGTCGCACTCGGCGTGGACCGCCGCCCCAGACGAACGGCAGTCACGAGGTTCGCTGTCGCGCACGGCGACGACAGTCAACGAGCATCTCCGCGAGCAGCGCAGAGCCACCGGCAATTTCCGGTGGCTTTTGTGCCGAGATAGAGGGATATGAAAAGCTAAAGTACAAGAGAGCAGGACAGAGGGGAGGAGAGAGAGAGAGAGGCAGGCAGATGTAGCGAACACGGATCACAGAGCGCAATACTGTGTATGTACCTTGGGCACCACTTCGATCTGGAAGAGACCGGGGTCAGTTGATTCACTTTTTGTTTAGAATATGAAAAAATATCTGCGTACAACTTCCGTCGGTAAGGTTTTCATAAGTAGATCGCGACATATAAGTGTGCTGCATCGAAATGTGTTTTCACAAAAATGTGATGTGAAAATTTGTACACGTTTTGTACAGAAAAGAGTGTGTTGGAACTGAAAGTCTCGTTTTGCTATTATGACTCATGAAATTGTGCAGTAACCGCTGCATGGCTAATGATGTTTGTATCGAAATCAATGTGTAGGATAAACTGTGTTGTATTGAGATGTCGTGTAAAGGTCGCGTGAATAAAGAATATGAGATGGAATGAAAACGTGTACAACCGGGTTTGTGCAGAGTCAGTTGGGTTGTTTTGGGACTATGTTGGACGGTTTCTGTAGGAATAAATGTGTAGAATCAAAAGGTGTAGTGTCAAAATGTTATGTAAAAAATCGACAGTAAAAATGTGAAGGGACTAACATGTATTCTGTGTAACATGTATTTAATGTACTATCGGATTTGTGTGGGATGCGTTGTTTTGATTTTAATATGCTGCAGGTTCTGCAGCAGAATGAGCATATTGGAACGGTTTGTGTAACAATAAATGTGTAGAATCGAAATGTATACAACTGAATTATCTTGTAAAAATCACATGACCCATCAAAAGATGTGTAGCGAACATCGTTTGCAGGATAGACTTTGTGGAGGAACCGATATGTTGGATCGACACTGTGCTGGATACAAACTTTTGGGGGGAAAAAGTGCTTCCACAGAACACGATTATTTTTTTCTCAAGCGACACAGTCACTTACAGCAAAAAAGTCAACTATCTCTTTTTTATTAAAAAATATTACAAAAAGGGTACAAACTTAATTCTGCGCTTAGAACAATATTTCTTATATCTAACTTTCTCCAGCTCTATCGAAGAATGTGAAATCAGATTTAAAAGTGACCCGCATTCGTAACCCGCGCTACTTCCTCGATTCTGCCCCTTCCTCGAGTATGGAAGGGGGCAAAATGGCCCGCGAGAGAGCTGACAGTCATCCCCCTGAAAATAATAATAATAACAACAAATGTCCTGAATTCCCTCCGCGCGCTCCGCGCAACAGTAGAAATAGCGCTGAAGTGGAGGAGCTAAAACGGCCGGGATAAGGGTGCAATATTACGCGAATGAAATTCAGCACAGCCAGCGGCTCCTGCGGGGCAGAAGCGCGGAAGACGCGAGGAATCTCTAGCAATCGAATCAGTATCGAATCGAGACTCGGAACCTCGTTACTCGATTCTCGGAGAATAAAGCAAAAAAAAAGAAGAGAAATAAAGATGGAAGCCCAAAGGAGAGTGGTACAGCTCGACAAAAGATGAGCTCGCGGCACATGTAAAAGGAAAAGAAGCGAGTGCCACGAAGATCCCATGGATCCCCCCCTCGTGCACCCGCGAACGTCACCTACATTTATACCCACCCGTCTTCCGCTGTCGCGGGGGGAGCATCGAGCCCCACGGCCTTCGGACTCTCCGTCCCGCTCGCACTTTTCTCGCCCTTTATTGTATACAGAGTTGTGAATCCCTAAATCTTTTAGAAATAAAGTTGATAGTACAAATGATTTTGTAATAATTAATCCATAAAAATATCACGGAGTAATTTATAATATCATGCGTACATTTTGCAATGGTTGCAAAGATTATTTATTCTCTATCAAATTTGACGGTATTTCTCCTGAAAAAATAGAGAAATGCGTTTTGTGCATTACGACACAAATGGATAATAGTGTTCTGTAATGTTTTTCACAATCGCTCACAATTTTTACATTGAAAATGAGGTATCTAAGCAGCTATTCAAAAGGTGACACATCATTTAAGAATCTCCGCAGGTTATTATCACTAAATCACATCTGCAAAACAAACCGTGCTGTAACATGTATTTCTTAATTTAACGGTGAATTCAGAACTCCGCTCGGGGCACAGAGGCAGCGGGACGGGAGCGCGAGAGCCGCGAGAGGATCGGAGAGAGCCGCGAGCGTTTTGCGCACGTTTGATTGGCCGAGTGTGCCGAAGGAACTCCATCGATATTACGGGGTGCGAGAGAGCGGTATAGCGACGAGGGTGCGTGGGTTCGAGACTCGGTCGCACAGGGTGCGTGAGCCGGAGTTGGCCTGGAGGGGCTTGGGAGCCCGAATATGGGCCCTGTGAGTCGAGAAAGACCGAGAGAGAGAGAGAGAGAGAGAGAGAGAGACGTTTATTTCGTACTGTAGGACGAGGGAGTGAGAGAGAGAGGGAGCGAGAGAGAGAGAGAAAGGGAGAGAGGGAGCGAGAGAGAGGATAAGAGATGTGCAGGGGAGGCAAGGCCGCCACGGGGTAGCTCGAAGGGCGTGCAGGAGGGGTAGGTAGCGGCGGTGGTCGTATAACCGGAGCAAGGGTGAGCGAGCGAGCGAGCGAGTGAGCTGTGGGGGGCTGCGAGCGGAAGGTTGCTATATCCGTGGGTGGAAGGAGCGAGCAAGCGCGAGGGTGAGGCCTGCGGGGTGGGGGGGCTGGGAGGGGGTGGTTAGGCGATGGGTGGAGGGACGGGGGGGGGGGGGGGAAGCGAGAGCGCGCGGCAGGGAGTGAGAGTGAGAGTGGGGGATGAAAGGGGGAGAAAACTAGAGGGTGCGTGTAGGCCTGGGGAATCAGTCGCGGACGAGCTGCGTTGGGGGTTTTATCTATAGCTCCTCACTGCACGGCGCTCCGCTGACGCGTTTCCACTCGGCACCGCAACGTACAGATAACACGGAGACCGAAATAACCTCAAGAGGGAATCTTTCTCGCCGGTCGACGCGCGTTTAATACACCCCGAGACGAGACGCAAGACGTTTTGTGACGCGCGAAGCGCAGATTAATTAGAGTCAAGTATTCAATCGAGTGCAATTCGACGTTGTTACGTTTCTAGTCAATTTTCGTTCAGTATTTTTGTTCGTTATTGTTGTTTTCCTGTTCTATTTTGTCGGTCTCTCCCTCTCGTTCTCGGCGTTATATTGGGAAATCGACTGACAAGCGCGAAGGCAGGAGGAAAGAGAGAGAGAGAGAGAGAGGGGAAGAAAAAAGTGAGTGTATTTACGACGAGTGCGCGGTTACGAGTGCGACTTTCGAGGAGACTTCGAGAGGCGGAGGGAAGCTGGGAAAATCTTGTTCGAGTTGGTGGAGATTTAGTTTCTTTGATAAGCGGAAGTAAACGAAGTAGCGCGCGGAGAGTATAACGCGAGAGAGGCGAGAGCGAGGCGAGCGAGCACCGCTCCATCCTCCTGCGCAGTTCTCCGCTCCTGGTGACGCGACCGCCGCCACTGCCGCCACTGCCGCCAACGACGGCGCTGAAACGCGCCGCCCTCTCTCTCTCACACACCGTCGCGCACGGGGCACGACTGCTCTACACTCGTTGATCTCTTCAACCGGCAATATCACGTCGTTCGCACCAATGGTTCATATTGTGGAAATGGTGCCGTCGCGTCGGAACGACTTTCAAATGGTGAGTGTGTCGCCTCGCTGCGCGACTATTCCGCACTTGTGCACCTACGCTCGCGCGTCCCCTGTCCCCCGTTCGTCTGGCGTCGTCGCTAGCCGCCGGAGAAAGACCGAATGAAATCGCGCGCGTGTGGAACACACTTATTGCCAACCCCCCGGCAGTCGCGCCGGGTGCCTCGTAGTTTCGCGAAAACCGCTGTTAAGACGCGCGGCGCGCGCGAAACACTCGGCGAGTTTCGTGGCGCGCGAGTTGAGTTTCCCTTCCGTTAAATCCGACCCGCGACGCTCGAGTAAAATGGACAGTTGCGCCGGGAGCCTCGGCGGTTTCCGTCGAGCGATAAATGGAATGAGAATTTTTCAATTTACCGGAATTCACGTTGGATCCCCGTGATACAAGAACAGGAATTTCTTGTCGTTAATTCGAAACTACGAAGCACTGGGGTGACGCCGGATTATTTTTAAAGTTAAATACATGAAAATATATGAGGAACGTTGCAAAATAAGTCCCTAGCAGAAAATCGGTAGCGTTGAAACCGGCCCAAGTCGGGCCTTGACAGGGCCACCGTGGCCCTGATCACGGCCTGACCAGGGCCGGATGTAAAGTCACACATTTTTTGCCAGGGTTACTTGGTCAATTCAGTTATATTTCGGCATCCTCGTTCAAGTGATAAAGCAGAGGGGAGGAGAGCGAGAAGGCTTTTTAAGAATAAAAGAAACCACTGGATATAGTCATTCAATTTGCGACGAGCGATTAGAAAATGGTGGTGGGGCTGGGGAGGCGCCGGCTTCAGACGATTTGTTTTCATACGTGGAGCATAATAATAAATCTATACATAAATCATGAACGACTTTTCGTCGACATGTAGAATGTGAATATTACTGGAATACGTAATAATTTTTATTGGAGTTTATCAGCTATTGGTGTTTGTGAGTAAAGAGTACGGTATACACCAGAAATATCCATATATGGTTACAAGTAACGCCCGATTTACTGGAATGAACAGAAATAAATCCAAATATTGATCATTTTTCTTGTGCTGTACAGAATTATAATCTTTTTTCTCCCTGTAGGAAGCATAATGAAACAAAATAACCGTGAAAATAAAAATCGGTGTTTGGCATTTTTTTTACGATAATTAATGGGAAAACCGTGTGGAATTCTGTATCAATCTTTTTCCTTCTCATTATGAAATCTCGTCGAGACGCATGACATTTTCTTTCCATAGGTAAAAATAACGAGAATCTCAAATATGTCGAAGTCGCTAGTGACTAACAAAACGCAAGTATAAAAAAATGTCCCGTCGACGAAAAGTAAATTTTAGTTGTGGTTCGAAACTGTTTTTCGTCGAGCTGCAAAGCGAAGAAAAAAAGTGCCGCCAATAAGTGATAAAAACGAGTGAAAATATTCTACCAACTTTCTTGCGTCCATCCTCCAATCAGCCGCGGCCCGTATCAGTGGCGCCGCCATGAGTGACCCAGTTAGCCCGTTTTATTTAGTACTTCCGGCCGCCCGTTTTAATAAACCCCCGCGCTGAAAGCCCCGTCCGCGACCCAGCGTTTTCTGTGTACTCACAAAGTCGCGACAACAGAATAATCATCAGCGTCCGCGCATGGCTGTCGCTTTTCCCTGCGACGATTGACTCGCCCGTTTCGCGTTTGCTCGTGGACTTCTTCAGAGCCGACTTTGTAGCGCGAGGCTTTGACGAGAGTCGAAGCGCGCTCTATGCGTTAACGCACCGCGACGTCGTAAAGATGCAAAGCACTCTCTCTCTCTCTCGCCTCGCACGCTTCCGTGGGTGCGACTCGTGCGCACATGTATTAAATATTATATGTATAACACGATGCGTGTACTATTAATAGCGTGACTCTCGGGCATGGATAAGTGCAGCGCGGCGTGTGTACGGCACACACCGGTCGCCGACGAGAGCGTTGATTACACGCTCACCCGTAAACTCTCCGCGGTGCGTGCGTGCGTACGTGTATATTATAAATTGTATATACGTGGCAACATGGGGCAAAATGGGACGCATCGGCGAAAGTAGGTTTTATGACGATACCCAAAGTGTATTTTGAAAACTTTCCGCCCAAAAACTCGATTCCAATCGTTGATCCTGAGCGTCGGCAAAAAGAAAAATGTTGGGGCAAAACGGGACGCGTAGGTGAAAAATGGTTTTATGACGATAACCAAAGTGTATATTGGCTACTTTCCGCCCAAAAACTCGATTCCAATCGTTGATTTTAAATGTCGGCAAGAAAAAATTCTGCGTTATCGACATTCGTCTTCAGTGGACCTCTGATAGTAGACTCGAAAAAAAGAAAAGAATGTGGGAAGTAACTTTTTCCTATATTTTCAACGGTTCCATTGAATTGTGTTCTAGAAACGCGATCCAAAAATGTCGAGGCGTCCCATTATGAACCGTCGAAGTGTTCAAAGTATGTCGTATTGGACTGAAAAATACTCATTGCACACTCAAAAAAATTAAATCCTCAATCAGGAGGAATATGTTTTTAGGGTGCAATTTGCGACTTGTAACAGGAATATGTTTTTAGGGTGCAATTTGCGACTTGTAATGGAAATCTGAGGTCAAAAACTGACAATTTTCAAAAACTTAGGATAGACGATTCATCAATTGTAGGTTTTAAAAAATGTTCATTTTTTGACCTCAGATTTCCATTACGAGTCGCAAACTGTACCCTAAAAACATATTTCTATGATTGAGGATTCAATTTTTTTGAGCATTAAATAAGTATTTTTCAGTCCACTACGACATACTTTGGATACTTCGACGGTTCATACTACAGAAATACTCTTTCAATACTATTTTTTTGCGCGGGTCATTTTGCCCCAGCGTCCCATTTTACACCGTGTTCCCCTATGTAGGGAGAGAGATGTATACGTAGCTACGTAAGTGTATAAAGCTATATATACACATGCAGCATGCCCCTCGGTTGTGTATCCATATGTTACACAATCTACCTAGCTTCTCGGCGGCCCCCCCTGTCCGTGCGACGTAGCTGCAGCACAATATCGGTCGTGAGGCGGAGCCCCTGTGCCTCGGTACCCTCTGTCCCCCCCTGAGTGAGCCAGGCGCGCGCGGCGCCTCGTCAGAAGCGCAGCTGCTCGGTTGCACGCGTGCACTGGGCTCGCGCCACGCGTTAGTCAGCACTTTGCGGTAAAACTGGACAAGCAAGACTGGGAAAGAGATGGAGAATCATGTTTTTACTCGCGCTCGTGCGCGAGTATTTCAAGATTGTGCGTTGAAAAAAAAAATACGAACATGTTGCCTGCTGTATGGAATGGTTAGAAGGGGTAGAAAGCGGCGGGATGAATTTAGTTTGGTACAAAATACGCATCAGAACGAGTCTTTTAAGTTTCTTCACCCCATACGCGTTGCGTCAGAGTCGGAAAAGAGAATAAAAGTTCGTTCATTCATGGTAATCCTGGGTTAGAGATGGCCACCTTTAATTTATGTAAAAACGAATTTGCAATTATTGTTCTGATAGTTTATTTATAACTATATATTTAATATCTAATTAAATAAAAATAATAAATTTAATTATGTTCAATTAATTACATTAAAAAATAATAATATTCATGAAAGACGAAGCGAAACTGAGAGTCACTTGCATCTGAAAAATAATTTACGTAAGCATTAAAAAAAATAATCGAATGAGCTGAAGACAAAGCTCTGTTTTTTGCGCATTTGCCAAAAAAACAAAAATGTACCCCGGAACAGCACAAATAAACGAGGGTCGAGGGGGACGAATTCGGTGCAGCGGAAAATCCGCATCGTCTCGGTGACCATCGGCACGAATGACACGCGTCGCCCTCTCGCCCTTTCGAGTTTCTTCACCCCGCGCACGTTGCGTGAGGTGCGGGAACAAAAAAAAAGGAGAGGGAAAATTCGTCACTGTCGGGGCGCACGATCGAAATTCCAAACTGTCAGGGTTCTCTCTTCACGGTTCGCCGACATTTTCCAAAGTGCGCGACGAGCGGAGCCTACGACGGGCGCCCCTCGCGCGTTCCCTCGGACACATATGGTTTTCTTTCTTCCTTTTTTTCCCGCTCGTTCTTTTCTGTCAGCTGTACATTCTACGACCTAAAATCGATATGCCGCGCGGCTATGGGAAATTCTCCTCGGGATTTCCCAAGGGTATCGTCGGTTATAGTGTGCGGTATTAAGGCTGGTGTATCGACGGATGAGTGGGACGTACGGTTAACGGACGCTGATGCCGTAATATGGGATTTTCGGGGCGGAAGGGGCGCGTCCATTATTGCTTAGGAGCAACTAACATTGTTTAGAAAAATTCGAGCTTCGATTCTACATGTTATATGTGTTACTACTCATTTTTATAAACGATTTTTCTAATTTTTCATTTTTTAAATTCGTATTCCCATATGACGTAGTTGCAATGTCGATAACGGTGAATGACAGTGAAATATTCATAGAAGATATTTAAATATTTTTAAATTATAAAGTAATCTTATTTGTATCACAGAAAATCACACTTTAAAATACAATTATATTGTTGTTGCAATACGATTTACAAAAAAAGCTTGAAATGATCGTGTTAAACAAGACTACATAAAATGTAACTAGTTTACAATTTGCGGTAAACCCAATTGAAAAGCACAAAAAAAATTCGATACAATTTTGCGAACTTTATTTATTCATTTATTTATTAAACAAAAAACTTCTCATCGGAAGCCGACATTTTAACTTCAAAAATATTGCAGAATATTTCGCAAAAGATACGAAAAAAGGTACAAAGATCGATCGATAGACACAGATATATCAAAGTCCCGAGAAAAAAAAGTCTCGTCATTGCCGCCGTCTCACTGTTCCATCTCCGGTGGAACGCACGACGACGCGTTAAGTGCATATCGCGCGGGTTTGCATTATGCCTGTTCGTCTCCCTATATCCGGAAATAATCGTTGCGTCGGTGAAGCGATTGGAGCGCGTATGCGCGCGGCGTATCGCATTGTGTACACAGCAGCGACACACGTGCCGGATTCTCACGAGACGCTGCAGCAGCAGCGGTAGCGGCAGCGACGACGTGGAGCACGGATTGTTGATGCAACGGAACAGACCGAGAGAGCGATATACAACAAGAGTGTGGAGGAGCCGGGAGCTCAGCTGCTCTGTTCAACCGTATACCACCGATACAGACGATATACAGACGATGCATCGCGCGAGAGCGAGACAGACCGAGCGAGATACGCGCGTCAATTAATGCAGCGGCACACATGAATGTGCCGGTGCGCATAGTGGCGTGGTAATGTGGCTTGCCACATGGCCGTGCCGGTTCCGCACGGCCCATCAATCCCGAATCCCCGCGAGCCAGTCGTCCGGCCTCCAAGCACAACCAATAGCCTCGCAGTGCGTTCGCTGCTTCGGTTTGGCTCGAATTCTCTCCTCCCAATCCTGTCTTCCCGACGGCCACTCAGCCGATTCTTCATCCTTTTTTCCCAAAAATACCGCCAAGTCGCTTTGCGGTATTTGCAAAAAAAAAGTCAAAACCGGAGTTGCATAAATCCTCAATAGTTTACAAAATAAATGTTACAGTACGGTTCGTTTTGTAGGGTTGATTTAATAATAATAGCCTGCGGTGATTGTAAAATGATGTGTGAACTTTTTGAATGGCTGCCAAGATACCTCATTTTCAATTAAAAAATTGCGGCAATGCATGAACCGTATTTTTGCATTTTTTTCAAGAAAACTACCATGAAATATGATTCAGTATAAGTATTCTTTGCATTCATTAAAAAATTTACACATTATATGATAATTACTCCATGGTACTATTATTAATTAATAATTATAAAACCAACTGTACCATCAAATTTATTTCAAAATGATTTAGGGATTCACAACTCTGGTTAGTACAGCGTACAGACTCGGCGCCGCGCCCTCCGTTACGCAGCCTCGGGATATCGGTGAGAAAGTAAATATATATCGGGCTTCCGCCAGCGAGATACTTCCTTTCGTATTGCTGGATGATGCTGTAGCCCAGTGGCAAATGAATGCGATGAAACGAGGGGAGAGCCCCGAGATATCTGCCAGTCAGTCCTAGTCATGCTTGGATAGCTGATTGTAGGTCGATCGTGGGGTCTTCGCCTCTCTCTCTCTCTCTCTCCCTCTTGTTTTCCCGCAGCATCCGACCCTCCTTTTCGCCGGGGAGAGACAGTGGAAAAATGGGGTTAGGAAGATCTCATTTTGGATTGGCATAGGGAAGGAAAATTGATTTGAACTCGGCGTCATGTAGCAGTGGATACAAGGCAATTTCTCGCTGGACGGCAAGACGCGGTGTCGTGGCTATACGTTGTAACTTTGGTGAACAAATTCTAGATCGTGTGGTAATACATAAAATCATATAGATAGATAGATAGATAGAAAGATAGCTTATTAGTTTATCTGTTCTCCAGACCCACAACCGTCCCCTGGCACACAAATCACAATACACGGAAATAATAAAAATGAAAAAGTAGTGGATACATTTGCGTGTACTCGCGTATATTATGTGAAAAGATCTTCGGCAGCTGACTATTTTTTCCGAGTGGCCGTGACACTTTTTGAGGATATTTTGTCCAAATTTACTTTTTTCCCGAGTGGACATAACGCTTTTTGGGGACATTTTTTCCGGAAAACCCTCCCCAAAGACGTTTTCACATAAAAAAAAACTTCCAGTACTTTCACTACGTTAAGCCTGGACCAGTAGACTGGGGTCCTCGTGGACCCCAAGTGGCCTGGAAACTTCATGGTGTATTTCCGCGTCTACCAATCCAGGGTTAAACTTAAAGTACATTTTTTTACAGTGTAAAACCAAAGTCTCCCTTTTATCTCCATCGAAAACTCGCAATGCGCGATGGCCGCCCGGCGTGCCAAAAACTTTTCAAGCGCGAAAGAGCAATATTAGAATTTCGGTAATCCGATATAGGCCCCGCCCGTCAGCCCGTCCGCAGTCCCTCCCGGGCGAACCCGAGAACGTGGCGCACAACAGAGGGTCGCGAAAACAGAGTATAACCTTCGAGAATTTCTGGCTCCGCGGATAAGGGAGAGCGAGGAAGGTTGCGCGAGGGAGACTCGAGTGCCAGATAGCGGCGGCGGCAGCGTGCGTGCGCTGCCAGCCCCGTCGTAAAGTTCTCGAGTGAAGGAGGATTTTCTGGAAGAGTGGCAGCAGCAGCCGGAGCAGGAGACCCAACAGCGGCGAGCGAGAGGGACCGTGGAGAGTTGTGGCAAAGAAGCCGAAGCAAGAGGGTGGTAGGTGGCCGGTAATCGAATCGCCACCATTTTTCCGATGTTTGCGGCGGATCCTTGGCGCCGACCGGCCGGCCAAGCCCATTCCTACATTCCCCGGACTTCAGCATACTCCTATAGTCTTTCCTTCGCTCTTAACTCCCTCTCTTTCTCTTTTTCTTTTTCCCTCTCTCTCTCTCACTCTCTCTCTCTCACCCTCTCCCTCCCCAGTCTCGCTCCCTCCCTCGCTTTTGCGTCGAAACCCCGGGGATGCGAATAAACGTTTGACATTTAATGCCCGGTCGAAGCGACGGGGTTTACGTTACAGGCGTCGAGCGGGTTTGCCACGGTACACACGAGTACGCCACATCGAGGGGCGGCTATTCGCGCTATACGTGCGCCCACGACGACACTCGTGTGTTGGTCGCTCGTCGCAGCGTCCGAGTGCCAAAGCGCCACTCGCGCCCAAGTTTCCACATCTGTCGACGCGGAAACCTCAACCCTGTGACTGTCTATGCGTATGTGTGGATCCCTGGCTATGCGGCAGGGGAGACCGGGGCTCGTCGGAACAAATGCCGTTAAAAATCGATTTTTTGTCACTCTAAAGCTTTAATCGCTACTCGGAAATACGTCTTATAGGGAACTTACAGATGGATTTGATCAAATCTCGAATAGGTATGGGTGAAAACCCAATTGAGGGTTGCAAAAGTAAACTTTTGTCACCGTAGTTAAAAAGGTTTTGGGTAGCGACCATTGACAGGAGAGTCTTGAAACCTTTTCGACTTTAAAGCTTGTTGTATTATCTGCAATTCAAGTCTAATTGGAAGTCGTTTGGTGCCTCGCATGCCGGGAGACCACACATTGAAGCAAAGTCTATTTGCTGGGGCACGTTGGAACATTTGAGGGTGGGGCAGACTGAAGCATAGAAAAGACCTGTCTTATGGAATTCTGCGGTGCAATTTTGAACTGCATGCTGAAGCAATGTAGTTTATTCATTATTCAGCAAAAAACACCAGGAAGAGAGGTGAGGGCGCTAATTTTGCCGCACAAGATACGTCCTGATCTCCAGGCACTCGAGAGAGAGAACACACGTTATTTTCGTTACGTTTTTATGTATTGTTAACCCGTTCGTATTGCCCTCGAAACGGGGTAAGCTGAAACCCGGTAATGGCAAGAATACTTCCAACTATGAGCTTATAAATTCCACGCAATTTTTTTTCTACGTTTTGTAATTATCTGCAACACCGCACACTTTTATTAACGCGCGTTACGACGTGCCCGGTGTTTCAATTTGCCCCAGTTCCCCTGTGTACAACAACTGCAGGTATACAGATATTTTCCTATATACCCGACCAAGTGCAGATGCGTGCGAACCCGCGTGGTTACATCGGTACGCGCATAAACATGTCCGTTGGGTGTCGCGTAATACGCATATTTTCGCACCCGCGCGGTGGTTTCGTACCCTCCCGGCCGCGTCCCTGCGTCAGAATCCATAGGGTCGAGCACACAGCGCCCTTGCTGCGTATGCAGCTCCGCGTGTTTCGAAAGAAACGAGCGTCGGTATGGTGGACCATAGACGTCACCCCGCCATCCTGCTCTGTCGCAATACCATTGGGTACGACCGCGATCACCGCACTGCAAGCACCACCAGGCATCCGGGTGTATATTCATGCGCCCATCGGTGCTCACCGCCGGTGCAACGTGCAGCGCGGACGTATGGTACGCATCCGGGGGCCATTACGGCGTTAACGTTCAATCACACAGCGCGCCCACCGCGCGCTCTCGACAATAAAACGGAATCCTATTTATAATCGCGCGCGCGAACCCGTCCGAACCGGTTCGTACCGCTCTGGAAGGGGTCCGAACCTGCTGGAAGCGTCCGTGTCGCATCGCCCGGCGCGCTCCCGGGCAGCTGGCACAGATGCGTGTGTATTGATACGATTGCGGTGCTCCTCGCAATGCCTGGTTCCGATTCCGAGTTATCAAACCCACTCGAACCGGTGCGGAGCGCTCCGGAACGGGTCCGAACCTGCTGGAAGCGTCGGCGTTGCGTCCCAGGCAGCTGGCACAGGTGCGTGTGTATCGATACGACAGCGGTGCTCCTCGTAACGCCGAGTTTCGAGGCCGAGTTATCGCTCCATAGGGCCCGGTGCCAGTTGCGACACCACCGCACCACTTCGCACCGGTTTGCACCGTCGCTGTCCTCGCATGCGGATACGTCTGAGAGAGGCGCAAGAGGACACAACATCGAGAAACGTCGCCCCGCGTGTCTTTTGCCCTCCACTCTGGATATTACAGCCCACGTACTATAAGCGTTTATACGACCTCATATAGCCACTCCGGGCTCACCCATTCCGCGCAGACAGCCCTGCAGGATCGCGTATACGACCCCCCCTGGGATACTCGATTATTCTCCGGGACATTCGCCCGCGGGGCGCGCCCGGGATACAGCTCTCCTTTCCTCCACGATATTTCTCGTTTTGCTGACACATCGTCGTCGATGTGTGTGTGTGTGTTGCACGGTTCCCTGTGCCGCCGCTGTGGAAATGATCACCGGGTTATTCAATTAAAAGGAAAATAAAAATGGCAAGAAGCACTTGAGTTTTTGCCTGGTAGAAAATCTCTGGCATTTCATTCGGTCTTGGTCAGGTCCTGGTCAGGTTCACGTTGGCCCAGCTGAGGCCTGCCCAGGGCCTGACTAGGCATTGGAAGAATGTTCTAATTTCTTGAAACAATTTTTTTTTACTGACAAAGCGCATCTACATATAATACATATCCTCATAGTTCCAGCATTGTACAACTGTGGCGTGCGAGGAGGGCGTGAGGGGAGGGGGGCAGGGGAAGGAAGCTCTTAAATCGTGGGCGACGGAGAGTAAAAAAGTTGCTTTTATGGCCCACGTATCGCGCGCGAAAGTCATATAGAACATCGAAGCCCGAGCGCGCGCCACGCGGAAGCGATCTTCTTCTTCTTCGTTCGTTCTCGTCGAAAAGCGCGCGCCGCTCTCGCGAGGGGGGGGGGGGGGGGGAGGCGAAAACTTTGCCGCGCCGCTGAAAACGAACAATTTTTACGATAGATTTATGAAGGAATTTTTAGCCCGAAGTTTACGTTTGATCCGGACTTGCGGGGGGTTCGCGCACGCGGGTGCCGTGAATTCAAAACGTAGATTAATGGCCGTATGAATATATACACCGTATACTTCTTTGAGAATTCCCGGATGTTTTCGTTGCGGCCAAAGCGGATCTTTTGTCAGGAAAGTACGAAACTCTCCGCGGCGCCCGTGACGAATTTATCCGCGGTGGTTTCCCGATGTTTACAAGACGCCGGGGAACCGCAAACGGCGGTTTGATAACACGCCACACGAGCGCGACGTGCACGGCGACACTGGCAATTATCAAATATCAATTGTCATTCCGCGAGAAACTGAAGGAAAAGACTTAGGTACGTAGGTAGGTACATAGGAAATCGCGAGTGAGATACGGGAACGAGGCCAGAATTAATTCCGAGTTTCAATTATTTCGGCAATTAGCCCGAGCCCGGAATCCATTTAGATTTAATCTGCGCTGCCAGGGAGCCTCAGGTACCCCACCGCCGCCGCGGCGACGCCGCTCCGGCATCCACCTGGGAAACGATGGGGTCCTCCTCTGGGCCGCGCGCTATATGCATTCGCTTTACACAGCCGGAGCGTTCGAAGGAATTAGTCGCGTTAGCGTGCGCCAGACTGTAGCTCCGCGGGAATTCGGCGTGTCAAGGCTGCTTCAAAATGTGATAAACCCGCGGGTAACCCGGCGCAGTCTGATTCGGTCCAATTTATCGAAACGTCGCGTGAATTATCGAGCGAATTTCGAAATTAATTGTCTCGTGGTAACGAACGCGTAAAGCCTCGATGCAATCTTGGTTACACGTGTGAGGCACATCCGAAAAATTTCGACGAAAACTTGTGCCATACATTTTATATTTAGACATAATTTTTTTGCGCGAATTATCGCGAATATTATAAAAATCCTATTGGAAAATCTGTAGCGCCACATCCGGCCCAATTTAGGCCCGACTACGGCCCTGGCAGGGTCAACGCAGTCCCTGAATAGGGCCTGACCAGAATCAGATTAAGGCTAACCGAGGGCCGAATATAATGCCGCAGATTTTCTATCCAAGAAAGTTTAATCTGAAAATGCTATTTAAAAAACGCGTGACTTGCGCCTTTACGTGGTACCAAAATATCCAGCCATTCGTGGGAAAGACCCGAGAGGGTCGAAAAAAATGTCTCTATCGTTGGACAGAAAATGCCTCGTGCGTTGACTCAATGGGTTCGGTGAAGAATTAAGACACTGGCGGCGTGCGGATTGAGACGCATAACTCGAAGGGCCGCGACAGGGCCTACGAGATAGAGGGAGAGTGGTGGCCGGCGCGCGGTGTAATCACGTAATGAATACACCAGGAGCGAAGACCGTCTGGTATATAAATCATAGGAGGCGCGCGGGCGGTATAGAGAGAAGAGAATGACCGGGGCTGTAGGGTGGATAGCTCTTATCTCCAATCGGTACATTGATTGCAGGCGCGGGCCCGGCTCGACCGGTCGGGTCAAATACCGGGGCTCTAGTCGTCGCTCGTTGCTCGTTGCCCGAGCCGCACGATAGCTTATTCAATTTCCGAAGCGGCATTCACCATTCAATTTGCCCGGTTATCGGGCCCCCGTGCGTCAGGTATCTGGATTTCGGTGCCGAAAAGTCGTCTGGTCTGACGGAAGCCGAGAAGAGGGAGAGCGGGAGCTCTGTCGTTTGGCCGATAGGCGATTTTCGCCATCCGATCGATTGGATAATATGCCACGGAGTAATCAATAGAGAACACATGGCGCATTACACCGAGTTTTAACTTGGATCTGACCCTTCACCCTTCATAATCCTAATCAGAACTAATTTTTTACAATTTTTAATGATCTACGAAATATTAAAACAAATTTTCGAAAATTAGTAAAAGTTATGAAAATATATGTGTTGCTTGCAATAATTTTCTAGCTGGTGCCCATCGTAAAGGTACTATTATTTCTAATTTCTTTCCGTTTTTTTGTTGCTGAAAATCGAAGGAATCGCCGACCCACTTCTGCTCACTCACCAAATATGTTTATTTTTCAAAAGACGTAACACCGAATTTTTTCAGATTTAAACATTATTTCGTCCGGTATTTCGTTTTAAAAAATCGCAGACAATTGAATGTGTAAAACAAAAACAAGATAGAGTAATGCTTTTTAGAGTTGTATCGAACATAAAAAAATTGCGATTCCAAGCGGAAGGGTCAAGGGTTAAACCCAGGACAAAACTCGGTGGAATGCGCCATATACGAAGAAATATAATAGAGCCGGTTGAGGTAGGCGCGCGCAGAGTAGGTCCAAGTGATATTCCCGGTACATTGTCCGCAATGAGTGCAGGCAATAGGATTCCTTTATAATTCAAAGGTGAATTATCGAGCGACGAGCGGTAACTCAAGGGCGTTTCGTTCATTTCTTTCCCGTCTCTTTCCCGATGCGGCTCTTCGCGAAGAAAGATGATAGAGGGTACGGTGATTACCGCCCTGGATACATATATTTCCGAGCGTGGCTATCGTTTCCCATCTCTCTCGAGCGGCAGCAGCAGCAGCAGCAGCCATCGTGGTGTACGTGTATTTCGCCCCAGTGTTTGCCGTTCCCCGAGCGCGCGCTCACGTCGGTGTACCCAGATAATCGAGCTTAATTAATTGCCCGGGATACACGCGCTCGCGAGCCTCGGCAAACGCATTTACTTATTACCATCCATCTTGAGCGGCGCGATGTCAGGGCGAACCGTCACTAAGAAATGGGAATCGATTTTGCCATTCACCGCGGCGGAGACCCCGCGGTTCACTACTCGCCGGCGTGTAACCCTAGCCGCGTGTTTTCCTTTTTTTGCACGGTCTCTAGTTTGAATAATTGACGTCGTGTTGTTGCGACGCAATCCCGGTTTGAAGTGTCGTAATCCACCCTCAAACGATCGTGATGTTTGTCAAGCGGCGCGCCGGACATTGTAGCTTGTGTTGTGAAACACGTTTGACCAACTGAATCGCGCAAGACTCGAAAAGGAATATGCTTCTGAAATCGGTAACGCAGATTATGCATTACAATGAAATCGGTAATGCAGATTATGGTAATGCGATCGGCAATGAAGATTACGTAGAATTTGATTGCAATGCATTTCGGTCAAGTTTCACTTCTTAACCCTACATTCCATTATATCTTTGGGTTTTTTTGCGCTCCACCATTTATCTTGAGCCGGGATGTCAAGCTAATCGTCTCTAAGAAATGGGAATCGATTTTGCCATTCACTGTAAAATGGCAGAAACACTCACTGGTATGTAGCGCTAGCTGTGGATCTTAGATTGTGCTTGCAGTCTCTAGTCTGAATAATTGATCTTTCGTAGTTCATGACATAATCCCGGTTGAAGTGCCGCAATCCACTTTAAACGATCGTGATGTTTATGATATGCCGTGTCGGACATTGTATCTTTTGTCGGGTAACCCGTTTATCCAATTGGACCATGCAATACGGACAGGAACCTGCTTCTGATACACGGTCGGTAAGGCAGATTGCTTCGAATTTCATTGCAACGTATGACAATCAAACTTGACGTCTCGAGCGTTTCTGTTTTTGCCTCGCTTCCCATCGATCTTGAATCGCGATGCTGGCCAACCATAACGAAAAAATGTGAATCTATTTTCCACTCACAAGCACAAACTCTTCCCGGTTCGGTACTCTCCGGATAGGAAATCTGTAGCGTTACATGCGGCCCAAGTCGGGTACTAACCAGGCCCTGTCCAAGCCAACGCGATCTTGATCAGGGACTGTTCAGGGCCCGACTTGCGCCTTATTTAACGCTACAAACTTTTACCAGGGTCGTTGTTACACAAAACCGGACTAAAAGCAGCATTTTTTTCTGTATTGTCTCGTTTGATTAATTGACCGGGCTTTGTCGTGTCGCAATCCTGATTAAAGTGTCATAAATCCACCGTTGAACGACCGCGATGTTTATCGCGCACGATGCGACATTGCGATGAGACATTGTCGGGTGGTGTCAAGGAACACGACGCGACATACGTGGCATTTCCAACACGTTGTACGTACCACAGCTCACCCCATCGTTCTCACTGATGGACAAGAGCTGGGGCTGTGGAAACCGAGGTATCTGAGTTCCAGTATCTACGGGAAAGCCGAGCCGGCAGGCCGGCCGCGCGTTACCCCGGCTACGAGGACAACAACAAACCGGCCTGGCCGGTACTCGAGTCAAACTTTAATTTCCTGCCGCGACTGACCTGCCGGCTTATAGCGCGGAGTCTTCTCATAGCCTCCGTCAAGTCTATCTCTCTCCCTCTCTCTCTCAGTCGTTCCCCACGGTAATCCATGCGTCGCGGCCCTTTCTATTCCTCCGCGCGAAACTGCCTTGCTATACCGAGAGAGCGGATGATAGCCGGTAATAGCGTCTCTGTGGAATATTAAGTGGCACTAATGGACGGTTTGACTACATCTGCCTTTCACGAGTAATTGCGATAACAACCGTGCGTACAACTGCAATTCGCGTGGTTCACCCGCGAACGCGACGAAGGTCATTTGTTCATGTTTGTTCAAAGGTTTGTTCGTGTTTTAAGTGAAGCGTACGAAAGGGGGACGGGTAGGCTCTGCAAACCTAGCAGACACTGAGAAAAGAGGTTGGTTGGTTCAACAAATCCAGCGATCATCGCTCAAACTGGCATAAATTTCTATTTTTAATGTTTATTTTGTCCGAGAATATGTTTTCGGTCGCTGAATTCGATTTTGATTAAAAATGTGCAAATTTAAAATGACTGTCGCAAGATGGCG
The DNA here is from genome assembly GCA_963932165.1 of Pimpla rufipes. Classification (NCBI taxonomy): domain Eukaryota; kingdom Metazoa; phylum Arthropoda; class Insecta; order Hymenoptera; family Ichneumonidae; genus Pimpla; species Pimpla rufipes. The sequence goes on from OZ010630.1 coordinate 976,918, forward strand.
ATTCAAAAATTTAAAAAATGACAAATAATTGATATTCTTGTCCGCCATTTTATGTCAGCCATTTCGAAATTGGCCATTTTGCGCTTGCGAAATCGAAAAAGCTGTCGAAGAAGCAATAAAAATTCATTATCTTGACTAAACATTTATTGGACAGCCAGTGACCGTTGGATTTGGTTGACCCAACCGTCTCTTATCTCACATTTTTCCAAAAACCTATTTACAAAATATATTTAACCCAAAAGTGTACATTAGAATATCGATAGCGTTACATTCGACTGGAGTATGTAACTCTACCGATTTTCCACTAGTGCAAGACAAAGAAGGAATATACGTTCCCGCAAAATGCGACGCAAGTGGTGGGATTTCGCGTCGACCCCATAATAACCGCCGAAGGAAGAAGTCAACCCCGTAAAGTGCACTCGTCGAAAACTCGGTGGATCGGCCGCGCGCCCCGCGGCGGATACGCCGCGAGGGCAACACTGAAAGGAAGAAATTGTTCGATTCCTCGCGTGACACAACGCGCACGTTGGGAGGGAAATTGGCTGAGAGGAAGAACTCTCCAAGGCGTCGGGGAACTGCAGCCATTGTCGCGCCGCTTCAGCGTCTACGTGCGCATCGGCCATACAGCGCGGTGTTGATGTGGCACACGCTAGGCTGTCTAAATCGAGGGAGCCGTGTAGCCGCGGTGCCGGGTCGAAATAGCGGGACGCTGTTGTGCTCGGGAATAGGAGATGGAGATAGATGGGCGAGAGAGTCGAGGAAGGGACGAGAGCGAGGAACGCGAAGAGGATCGAAGGAACGTACCGTCCCCCGTGTCATGAATCATGCATCCTCGCCACCCCAGCAGCAGTGAGAGCATCGCAAACTGGAGCGACTAGCGAGTGGGAACCCGATGTGGGCCGAGCCCCACGCGCGCCCCCTTAACCCCCCACCCCCCCTTACACAGGGACGCTGCCAGGGGCCGAGAAGCTCGGGCGTCCGACAAATAAACAATGTTATTTGTTCGCCGGAGCCCCGCTCCATTGAGTCCAGAGCTCGGCAAAGGAGCCGAAGAAACGGGGTAGGAGGGAGGGTTGGAGGAGGGGTGAAAGCTGGGCGACGCATCGAGGGAATCGTGTGCGAAGCTTTTCGTAGTCGACGTCGTCGTCGTCGTCGTCGTCGTCGTCGTCGCTCTGTCTATCACCGCCAGGAAGGTGGACCGTGAGAGGGAAAGAGAAGGACCAGTGGAGGAGAAGGAGGGTCGCGAACAACCCCTTTTACCCAACACCCTCGACCCGGCAATACGGCTCTGTCAGCACCAAAGACCTTTCCTGGTTTCGTAGCTTCGCTATGACGTTATATCCCTCTCTCCCTCTCTCCGTCTCTCGTTTTCCTCAGCTATATAACTCTATCAATCTATATCTATATCTGCCACACACACTTCGTCTCAGATGCCGAGGAAGCCCAAGTGACGAAGGCCGGACGTTACGGACACGTCGCGAGAGACCCCTGCGCCGAACAAATAATGATGCCTCGTCCGGCGGCGAGCGAAGCTGCCAAGATCCGGACGATTCGAATCTCTCTCTCGGGTCGGGCGAATTCCCGTGGTCGACGTACGAGAGCCGAGGATATAAGTGGGACCCGCGCGGCAAAACGACGAGCGCTGAGTCTGCAGAATGTGTTTTCATAGCGCAGAACGCGTAAAAACATTCCAGAAATTATCGCTTGTTGACGGAAATATTGCTCGAACGATAATTGCGCCTTTTCCGAATGCTGCGAGGAAGAGAGTTTCATTGACTTGCACAAACCTCCACACAACTTTAGCCTGCGAAAAGTTTTCTTTATATGAGTATGAGAATAGCAAATAATATAACATGCAGCTTAATATTCTCTTTTCCATGATTGAACTGGATCGCTGGAAAACATGGTGACATTGAAAGACTAAAAAATTGTTCTTAGGGTATTCATTTAACCCAACCTAACCATTGACCAGATCTGGACAAAGTGCCGAAAAAAGTACTAAGTACAAATTACTAAATACTTTCGGTGTTTAAAGTACAAAAGTACTTTTCATATTATTGCTGCAGCTTTACGATATTCCTTGAGTACATTTGTACTACACGATGAAATAATAATCTGATGTATTTTTTACCACAAATGCAAACGTACTTTGTACTTTGCAAAAGTACTTAAAGTACCAAATAGAACTCTAGCACTTGAAGTACGTGCTTTGAGTACTGAATAAGTACCGAGGTGTTTGAAGTACTGACCACCTCTGCTTTAAACGAATGAAATCGTTTTTCTTCTCGGAGACGTGAATGTCCAGTAATAAATGTGTGTTTCTTTTGTTACAGATGAACCGTCCTATTCAAGTGAAGCCGGCGGACAGTGAAAACCGCGGAGGTGAGATAACGACATATCGATCCGGTGATTAATGTCGAGAATAATGCGCTAAACATAGTACATATACTTAGGTTATCGAATTTATCGTAAACACAGAGCTTCGAGCGTTACGATACAATCTCATCTCTGTATACCACCGTCTGATCTGATATCGCGGATAGCACGCCCGTATAACACGGAGTTTGCTCGAGAGCGCGGAGGGTTTGGGAAAGAGGGACTCACCGCTCATTATTCCACGACAGTCGGGAAAATTTCCCTCGAGAGCGAGCGCGCCGGTGAGGGAGAAATTGTCATTCCCAATCCTCCCGCTCTAATATGATTCGTCTTATAAAAAATGCATTATGTACGCCGGGCGATAGATCTCAGTGATATCGAAATAGAATTATTTCATGTTTCAATTTCGACGCGACGAACCCTCGCATGACAAGTGTCACGCGTTAGGATATATGTGGGACGACGATGTAAATGTAAAGGCCAGAGAAATGTGTAAAAATAAATGATTCGAGATGGTTTTGCAAATGCGAAAAATCGGAAGAGTTGAATCCGGCAAGCCCGATGGGACGTGTCGGTTGCGGCTTGCGACTGGGACACGCGGCGAGGGAATTTATGAGAGGATCGTGAGCGCCGTGAACAATCCGTGAAACGACTAAACGATACGACGAACGCGCCCAGAGGGTCAGGACGGTCGAGAGTGAGAAGACCGTTGGCAGCAGGGCAGACGATGATAAATCCATCGGAACGGAAAGCGGATAAGAGACTCGCCAGGTGCGGCTGCAGGAAGGAGATGGACCGAGAGAGCGATAACCATCGTCCAGGCTTCCAGCGCGTCGTACAAACCACGATGCGCTATTTTTTCCCCCCTTCTTCCCCTTCTAATTACGATAAACGGCACGTGCGTCGCACGTGAATGCACTGGCGTACGCTCGGTTGACGTTCCCTCACTGCTCGTAAGGTTCTCCTTCTCACGTCACAATGTCTAACGATAACGGCCCTGAAAGGAGCGCAGGGGGAGACATCGTTAATCCGTGAACCCGATAGCCTCGCTATTTTCTCTGCATCTAACGATCATTGCTGGCAGAGACACCGTAATTCGAGGGTCGCGGATGAGATGTGCGAGGATAAAAACCACGCACCAGTCACATCTACAGGGTTCCCGGAGGAAAGCAAATGGAAGATCCGATCGCGGAAGCAGGTGAAACGAGAGGTCGGCAACGACGGGTTCGCCGAAGTCAATTGGTCCAGCTGGAAAACCCCGGCGGGGCTCTAGGAAGATGACGAAACTTGAGAATGGCTCGAGGGATTCGGAGATGTCATCTGCGTGCTGCACAACCTCCACGTCTTCGAGGACGTCTTGACCAAGATTCCGCCCGAACAACATGAAGGAGCTCCACGAACGGCCCGGTTGAGCGACGTGTATCCCTTTCCGGACAGTTGACCCCTCACTGACCCCTCCCCACCCCGTTTCGCCCTCCCCTCTTCCACGGTTTTTACGCTGACTCCCTCTCGTTCCGGCTATCCCGTCGTTCTCCGCACTTCCGCATAATGGTATACGTTACCTGGTGGCGCATGCACAGCTCGAGCTCGCTGTCGTCGTGGTTGCACACGAGAAGGGGCCGCCGCCGCCGCCGCCGCCGCGACGCCGAGAAGAGACGAGCAGACCGAGCAGCAGGAGCATCAGCGGCAGAAGCGAGTGTACGCGGGCGGCATCGCTGCGACGCCAGGATGGGATCCTAATTCATATGCTAATCTGGAGGAGATGCCATTGTAATCTCCGGTCGCCTGCCTCGACGCGGCCCCCACAAAGCCTCGCCTTGACGCGGATGCGGGCGGAGTGATCCGGCGAGCAACGATGTCGACGCCACCGAACCCTCTGCAACCTCCCCCTTTCTCCTGACCCCCCAGCGTGCACCTAACCCCCTTATGTATACCTATGTAGATTCCCCCGCCCCGGCCCTCCGCAGTAGGTATCCATATACGTACACTAGCCCGGGGTTCAATCAGGGGTTACTGAACTTCGGCGCGTCAGCCAGAGTCTGGTCATACCGTGCGCAACACCGTAGCAGCGGCAACCGTGATCGGCGAGCTGGACACACTTCTCCAGAAATTTCAAACCCCCGTTTGCGCTTCGTGTACTTCAAACGACACTTCGGAAGGCTCCGGCAAGCGGCTATCGGAAGCGGCTTTTTGCTTCGGCCGGATTCTTCGCGAAGTTTCAAGCTCTTCGCGACTCTACTTCGGTAACCCCTCCTCATAGTCAGTGAGCACATAAGGATTCTATGAGAAGGGTCCAAACAGAGCCCGATAGAAATGGATAGAATGTTGTGCAAACATTCGACTACCACATGGAATTGGACATAAGATACTCATGTGGATATGCTGTTTTCGTTGCACATTCCTATCGGAACGTCGTTTGGCTTTGGCCCGATTCTTCGCGAAGTTTCAAGCTCTTCGCGGCTCAACTTCTATACCCCCTCCACAGTGACACCGTAGTGAGCAGATATGCATCCCAGCAGATGAGTCTAAACGGAGCCTGATTGGAAACTGATAGAACGTTGCAGGAACGAACCAAGACCACATAGAACTGGACATAAGATCTGCATATGCCGTTTTTGTAGTTCATTCCTATTAGTATCTACCCGGCCTTTTCTGCAGCAGCATCGCTTTTCGTTGGCCCGATCTTCAATCCAAATATGTAAAACCTGCCAATCTGGGAGTGTTGAGGAAGGCGGCATTCGACAATTCAACCAAAGGAGTTGTATTTTCTACACATGGCGAAAACCGCCAGAAAAATAAACGATAAATAGCGGATGCGGATAGGGGATTCATTGTCAAAAACAACCCCTGGGTTAGGCCGCTATGAGGTACCCTATAGGCGTAGCAGTTATCATCCCAATTATGGCAATTGCGCTGGGAACGGAGATCGTTAATGAAAAGGAATGTGATTGACAAGTTGAAAGCAGACAAACGGGAAAATTCATGAAAAATATTTAGGTCTTTTTTCTCCCGGCCGGGGTTCAGTTGCCGTGTGGTACACCGCAAGAGTGTCGGAGTGGATTAAACGTCTTTCCTCACCAGGTTCTTCCACGCCAGTGTGACCGCAGAAAGGTTTCATTGTTCGCGGAAGACCGCGCAGGTCTTTTCGTGTCTCCCGCTTGCTCCTTCCCCGCGGGCTCCATCGCATTAATGACCGTCCTTTACAGGCCATCCCGGAGAGGTTGCCAGGCCCGGCTTAATTACGTCATTTATAGATCCAACGGTAGCATGCTCCTGAAACGCCGGAACAGAAGCTCCCGACAACGGGAGCCCCGCGCACTTTAACACCATCTTAACTCCCGCCCGAAGTAATGTCCTATTAGCAGATACAAAGGATAGGTCGAATTTTAATTGCGATGCGTTACGAGTACGCCGCATTCCTTCATTCTTGGAAGGGGGATGGCGGGTCTGTTCGCTTTTTTTTTCTTTTCTCTCTTACAATTCTCGTTTCTGCCTCTGACCCTGCCGTTTTCCCTCACGCGCGGCCGCGACTGTTCTTATTACCGGGGAGAATTACTCTCTCCAAAGGGGGTTGCGCGCCTGTTCGTTCTCGGGGAAAGTAATCTCTGGTCGTGATCTACGCGCGGGAATGAAATATTGGGGTGCCTTTATGGAGGAGAGCGCTCGAAAATACGAATGACCGGCTAGGCGCAGGGTCGGCCGACTGCGAATTCATCATAAAGCGGCGTGGCGGTGCCATTGTCGGAGGGTGCGACTGCGACGTTTACCGGGACATCCGAGTAACGTTTCGTGTGAGCTTTCTAAATCTTGACGATAACTCGAACTAACAGTTCGAATCCGTGAGGACCATTATCTTCGCGACCCGCACCCGCTTTCCTTCCGCGAATGTCCGCCTTGCTCGGCGCGTAATTCAATCTAATTTATTGATGTGGTTCGGAGGTGCCTTCGAACTATGCTGTTGTGGGTAATGTTGGTGTGATCAATTAGTCAAAGCAAAATTTGGTACTTCAGTTTGTCCGGCTTTATCATGCAAGTCAAGTAAAGTTCAAGTAAACCGCAAAAACGCGGTTATTCCCTCAATACAACCATCTAAATCTCGAGGATCACTCGAACCGAAACAGTTCAAATTCGCGAGGACCATCACCTTCGCCTCGCACTCACTTCTCTTCACAAAATGTCCACTCGCCGGTGCCCGGCGCGTTCTTCAATCTAATTTCCCAATGCCTTTCAGAAGTTTCTCAGACCATCGCCGTGAAGGACAAAGTTTAGGCGCGAAGAAACCAAACGACGCGCGCATTTCACAAAGCAGTTATTACAGCGCGAGGGGAAAATTTGTGCCACACTTTTCGCGTCTTCATTCTCGTTCTCCGGCCAAGAGTCCAGGGCGGATCCTCGGTTGATAGCCACCCGGAGAAAAGCCGGGGTATATTGCAGTGTAGTATCCCAGTCTGCAGAACAGATTTGAGAAATTCACGTTACTCCGGAGATGGGGGGGCGAGAGGGCCGCGGGGGCGCGAGGGAGAGAGCGAGAGAGAGAGAATTGTAAAGGAGAAACACGTTAGACGGGGATGTGAGAGAACTTGGACGAACTCGGGGCGCAAGTTCCTTCGACTGGATAAGGTGAGTGCGGGAGAGCAGTACCAGCGCTAGTTGAGCAAGTAGATAAGTTTCGATCCCTCGGCGAGCCACCTCGCTTCCCACCGCCATCACTCGCGCCACTCCCTCCCGCTCACTCACTGTGTGCCTTATCCACCTCCTCTCCTCGCAGAACCGCGTCTTCTTCAACCTCCGAGATAAACGTATCTTCGAGATATCGAGCTATCGCCCGGGTTTCGTTGTCTCGTCGGCGTCGTCATCATCGTCGTTGTCGTCGTCTTCATTGAGGCTGTTTTTTTTATCACCCATGTTCAACTCAAATATCCAAACAGAATGTCCAGCGTACTTCGGACACTGATGATTGCATTTATAAATGGATCATGGTGTCATTCAGAAATGGATTAGGATGTCATTTAGAAATGGATCATGGTGTCATTCAGAAATGGATCAAGATGTCATTTAGAAATGCATTATGGTGTCATTCAGAAATGGATTAGGATGTCATTTAGAAATGGATCATGGTGTCATTCAGAAATGGATCATGATGTCATTTAGAAATGGATCATGATGTTATTTAGAAATGGATCATGATGTCATTTAGAAATGGATCATGATGTCATTTAGAAATGGATCATGATGTCATTTAGAAATGGATCATGATGTTATTTAGGATGGTCGTCCACGTTGACCCAACGAAGGTGAATACAAGTGCGGTGAACGTTTTTTCAGTGGCAGCAAAGTGGAAATTTAATAATGAAATAAGACTGGACATGTTTAAGGCTACATTGAAAATTGTCCTTTAACGTCGTAGAGGAATACAAATGGGATAACAGGAAATACAAAAAATTGCATTTACGGAGCTTGTACCCCACTTTAAATAGACAATGGCAGGTTCCACCGCAGAAGTTTGACGGGCTGGGCCGGGGTGACCACCCCGATACTCTCGCAGGTACTTCGACGCAAGCGTTAACTCGCTTAAAAGTTTTCATGACGCTGCCCCAGGCGGGCGAGGAGCATCCACGCAACAGCAGCAGCGGCGTCCGCGGTTAAGATAATTTCCCGAGGGTTAATTTTTCGTTCCGGCCTCGTTGGAAAGTCCATCCTGCTTCTAAATGACCAAACACAAAGTAGCGGCGGCGAGCCCTCCGGGTGCTCGAAAAATTAATTCACTCTCGCGGTGTCTTATCGCTCTCGTTGCAGTGCGAGACGTCAACGCGGAAAACTTGGTAAATCCGGATGAGACAGACCGGGGTGCCTGGGAAATTTGAGACCCTCGATCGAATAACGTCCCGAAGCCGGCGCGCTCGTAACCCGGGCGGACGGAATCAAGTTGACAAAGTCTTCGAAACACGAGAGCCTGGCGAGAAGGCCAAGATCCAGAAAGTGATTCGACGAGAGCTGCGGGTGTCAGCGACAAGTACGAGAAAGACTTTCGGGAAACGATTTCCGGGAGGTGGCGACGGCGATGGCGGCGGCGGTGGCGGCGGTGGTGGTGGTGAATGGCGCTCGCGATTCGCGTGCAGGAAGCGAAAGTTAGTGGGCGAAAATCGCGCGCGAGAATGAAGAGGGCTTAAAGGGTCGGGCGTTAACACTCCGCTCCGGCGCGACAAAGGACCAATTCCTGGGGCCGCCTCGGCGATGACTTCTCGGCGGGGACAATGGAGAGTCGGGTGGTGCGCGATGAAAAGGGTCCCACTGAAGTAAAAGGTGAGATCTGCCTGCGCGCACCACCACCACCATCACCACCACCGCCGCCGTCACTACCACTGGTGCAGGGGTTACACGGCTCCGATGGAAACGTGGCCGGGGAGGCGGCGAGGGACTCACCGGGAACGACGCTGCAAGTCAGGCGAGAATCTAATTTCCCGAGACAAATCCTTAAATGTGCCCTAGAGCCTCGGCTGAGAGGAGGGTGTTACGCGAGCGGCACCTCGTCCGGAATGAGCCGTCCACCCAGTCACCCCCGAGCACTCCCGAGTGCGCGCGTATATCAGACGCGACCTTTCGCACCGCCGCTACCCCGGGCTATGCGACCTCGCGCAGTTATAGCGCCGCCGTTCTCTAGCTTCTTTGGATAACTTATTAGACGCGCACTAAAGCGGAACTAACCGGCGAGCTGCGTGCCTTATTTTTTACAGCGTACCGATGATACCGAATTAATGTGAACTTGGTGCGGGGACTAGGGCATGTCGGAACGGCCGTTAAAAATCGACGTTTCGACTTTTTTCATTTTAAAAATCACGTCGCAGCAACCATTGAAAGAAACCGCTTGAAACTTATTCGACCTTGAAGCTTATTATGTTGCCTGCGATTCAGGCCTAATTGGAAGTTGTTTGGAGACTTCCATGCCGAGAGGCTATGCATTGAATCGACGGCATTGATATGCTGGGGCACGTTGGAACATTCGAGGACAGCTGACTGGATCATAAAAAAGCCTGATTTATACAATTCTGTGACGCCATTTTGAATTATACGCTAGAAAGGTGTAGGTCACTTATCGCCAACATTTTCCCGAGATTCCATTCCCATCCTTCCATTACATAGCGAGAAACACCAGCAGGAGTGGTGAGCACGCTAATATTGCCGCACGAGATTCATCCCTATCTCAAGGCACTCGAGAAACAGAAGACACATTATTTTCGTTACATATTTATGCATTTTTAAACCGTTCCAACTTGCCTCGAGTCCGTTCCAACTTGCCCCGCTGCAAGGCAAGCCGGGACACATGGCAAACCATCGCATTACTCGACACCACGAATAGCAGGAACCTTATAGGAGTTCAAAATTGGACAGAATATGCCCAATCGGCACGCAACAGAACCTCCTTAACAATATTTCAAATCATCAACGCAAAAATAATTCAATCAAAAAGGTTTCCGACCAGCCCCGGTCTCCCCTATATTTTTTGCAGGTAGATTTTCAGGCATAAGCGATGATAAATTAGTATGTACCGCCGCCTTTGAAACTGTACCGAAAAATTGTATGCGATATCAGAGTTAGATTAAGAATTTAGGATGTAAAATGAATAATGAAATTGGGTCAAGAGGGTGCAATCAACGAACGACGACAACCTGGTTACTTGGACCCAAAAGCCATCTTTGTTTCTGTTCTGTATTCCAGAGTGCATGATGGACGACGGGAGCGCCTGTGCCATCTTCTGGAAGTAGGAGGCACCGGTGGCGGCCGCTGAAGGTAACTTCGACTTCCAGGAGATAGCTAGCTTCCATTCCAAGATACCTTCCGTTCTTCTTCTTCTTCTCCTACTTCTGTGCGCACGCCAAAAGTGACGCCGAAGTCGAGGGTTGGCAATCGAACGAACGAACGAACGAACGAACGAACGAACGAACAAACAAACATATGGACCGAAAACAAAGACGCGAACGAACGAACGTACAAACGCACGGGCAACAAACAAGAGAACACGCAAAGAGAAAGAACGAACAAGTCACGAAAAGTGAAATCTTCTCCCTCGTCACACGCCATCACCGCAGCCGCATTTGGCCAGCACAGTTTGACGCAACACCTCTTATTTAATTGCTGCTCGCATAAATAGTTCTTTGACCCCTCGTCGGCCGAACAGGCCATGATCCATCTTCCGCAATCCACTGTCGCACGCTGGCTTCCTTATTCCCTCGGTACTGAAAATGGTAAATTGCAAAGTGGCATCTCCAAAAGTCAAGAACTCCCCCCCCGCTGCATCGCAAAGACTCGACGTCTAATTTAGCCGCAATCTCACCACCCCCCAACCAGAGTCGATTCATCGATTTTCATTCCCCCCTTCGCCCTTTCCACTTTTTTCAACCCTCTCTGCGCTGTGTATGACACACACAGAACTGGGTGTGCCAGATTTATATCATCAAAGAAACGCGCACCCTGCGTAGGGTCCGTCTGCGTGACTGGATCGCGTTGCAGTAATCCTGTCGCCTGATCGATCTTTGCGCCCTCCATCTACCATCACCCCCGTCAAACCCACCCACCAATGTTCGGTTAATCGCACCGCGTCGAGTCGCAAAAACTTGTCACTTTTTGTTACTTCTCTTTCCATAACGATAACAATCCCAAAATAGAGTCCGTCTGTCTCTCTCTCTCCAAGTCTCCTCAGCCAGCCACGAAGCCGACACCCAATTAAAACCCATCGCTCTTTTACAAAGCTGTGACCATATAGTGGCTCGCTCGTTGGATGTTATATTGTCTCGTTCGTTGTCGATGTGTGTTTTATATATATATATGATATATGCGTATTATATATATATAAAGATACGTATGTATATCACCTGTGTACATACTTTATGAATATTATTATGATGTGAGTTTATTACACCTTCTATATTAATCGTACGTATATATAGACGTAATAGATGGAAAGTCTGCAGTTCGCCTGTCCACACCTGATCATCGTCGTCCTCGTCAGCCTCCGACCGTCCTCAATTGTCCTCAATTGTCCTCAATTCTCCTCAATTCCATTTTGCATCTCTCAAGCTCCTCCCGATCATCGTGTGCAAAAACACACCTACAGATACACAATATTAATGCCAGAGCCGGACAGTACTTTAAGTACCTCGATACTTATTTGGTACTTTAAGGTAAATGTACTTTTCGGTACTTTACGTATTTGAACAAAGTACAAGTACTTTTGCAATTATCGTCAAACATACATCAGGCCATCATTTCATGTTGAACCACTAATGAAATTTTGAAATTCACGTAAGAAATATGTTCAGATTGATACTTCATGGTGAAGAATTGACTCAAGAAACATCGTACAGCTACGGCAATATAATTCGTTGTAAACAGTTGTAGCCTCGTTGTGGACGTGCGATAGAGGAGCAACGCTGGTAGAGGTCGACCGGCTATATCGTACGCTGTTTATAAACACGAATATTTTTCTTTCGTTCTGTGCTGATTACTGCACGACAAATTTCATCCTATCTATAATTTATTCTGCGTGCTGCACATAAAGTAAGACTACTTGAAGCATACCAAAATCGTGTCAAATGATAGAGAAATTCACATAGAAGCACATGACACGGGTTCCTACCGAACAATTTTAAAAGTACTTATTTGATGTACTTTTGCACTTTAAGTACCTGAAGTACCTTGTGCTTTTCAGTATTTTGCCCAGCTCTGATTGATACGCACACACTCACAGTCACACGCACACGTATTCGTCGTAATGTCATGATGAGCCCGTCCCGCCGGATGAGCAGGGTGTGGAACAGTGCAGATATTTCTAAGGCTGCGTGAAAAATCAATTTCGACGAGCGAAACGAACAAAATTATCTCTTGTGTACGTCAACCTAGTTGCCTAAGGTGACTGACCAAAAATTGTAACGCAAAAAAACCTAATCAGGCCCTGGAACGCGATCACCGCGAGCGCGGACAGAGATCCACGTGCGGTGTACACTCGAAGACTCTGTCCGTCGTCGCAGCACCGTGAGAACCACGGTTAGAAATAGCTGCAAAGACCCCAAAAGCATCGCTGTCACGTATATTGCTGGCGTGTGAAACCCCTGTAACTCACCTGTTTAATCGGCTTGTGGTGTAGGTCGTAGGTTGATAAAATTTTTATTGTTATTATTATTATTATTATTATTTTACTTATTACACTCGTCCTTGTTATCTTTTGTGTTTGTGGCTATGATTTCTCAATCAATTATGAAACGTTTGTTAAATGATGGATATTACCTATTATTATTATTATTATTATTCTTATTATTATTATTATTATATATACATATATATATTCAATTGACCACACACAGCAGCAGCCTCAGTCAATGGTGTTAGATGTACGTACCGTTGGCGTTAATAAGTATGTGACGTTATTGTATTTTTGCGCAATGAGCGAGAGACGCGAGTGGGGCGCGTCCTGCTACATATCCAGTGGACGCGTACGTAACCGACGCGTCACGACGCGCCTCCGAATCTCTCCCTCTAGGGTGGTGGATATGCGATTGCTGGTGTACCGTGTAACTATGTCGTTCTCGGTGTTAGCCGCAAGATTTAAATATATTTATATATATTTATATATTATCTATATCGTACTGTTTATTATCTTGCCTTACGTTAGTTTTATTCATGTTTGTTTCGATTTCGTTTTTGTTCTTTGGAGTTTCCTCTTTTCGTTGTTTTGTTATTACACCCCACGCGTTATTTATTCAGTATAGGCGCGACGCTCGTCCGCACGTCTAACGCAAACGCATTTTCTCTGTTCTCTCTATTCCACACACGGCCGACCCCCATACGCAGACAGAAAGCTGTTCGTGGGAATGCTCAGCAAGCAACAGACCGAAGACGATGTCCGACAGTTGTTCACTGCCTTCGGTACAATAGAGGAGTGCACCATTCTACGAGGTCCCGACGGAACGAGCAAAGGTGAGTTCATTTCTTTTCTTCAATATTTATTGTATCATATCCTTATGCATCATTTTGTAAGAAAAAGTGCATGCTGCAGGTACAGAAGATCAATTAAAGTTCTTATACCTTGATTAGCCATTGTAGACAACGACATGACGTGCAACTTCATTGTCGAAGACGACCGAAATTTTTGTGCTTCGAGCCCGTCACAGTGCACACTTGGTGATAATAATCAATCCAGGTTGCGCCAATGATGTCTTTTTCTGTGTGAGACGAGGGCGTTTTATTCGCAGGGATAATCCGGGTACTTCACCTGAGAGAAGCATTTCCGCTGTAACTTCGGATTTCAGAGCGTATATTTTGAGCCCGGCTAGTGACTGGCTTGGATGAGCGAATAGGGCAGAAGCCAACCCTCGCGCCTGTTTTATTCGCCTTTCGGTTCTTTAATTAAAATAGCGCGCGCGCGCGGGGACAAAGTGAGAAAGCCTCGTCGGGAGCGCCACCGTCGGCTCTCGCAAAGTGCGATTTACCACCCCATCAGAGGTGGATTCTAGGAAGTTCCCTTTCCCTTCTCCTTCGCTCCAGCGGAGTCTGCTTTGTCGCGCTGCTGTGTCATATCCAACTTCTCTCCGTTCCCGGCAACACCTGAATTCGACATACGCCATACTCCGTTTCGTACCACCTCGCGCTTCTACACGTTAATTGCTCTTCTCTCGAATGCCAACAGACCAAATTCTATACAGTCTCCTCTACCTGTGTCTAATTTTCCTTTGGCAAATAGTCGTCGCGCTGAATTCACGGTGCAGTGCTTGCGAGGTGCCTTTCTCGTTCCGCCAGGCGTGGTCTTTTGTACGCCGGGAACGGCGGTCGATTCAAAAGAATTGAACATTTAATTAAGATGTACAATGCACACATATCGTCTGCTGACATTGTGGAAAGTGCTATTTAGACAGTACCGAGTCATGTCAAAAATGGTAGAAGTCATTTTTCAGTAATATTATCATTTCCGTCATTAAAGATTCATTAAAGATGATGAATAAAGTGTCCTCTCTGAACAAGCGCGTCATTAATACACTGTTTTCATCGCATCGTTTGGAGACCGCCAATGATCCATAACAAGAATCAACTGTGGAAGAAATCAGTTGTGGAAGAACAGCGATTGACAACGGAAACCAACTACCTACTTTTCCGCGTACATCGGAGTCTGTCAACCGAGTCCCAGATTCCAGAAACGATCTGACGGTCGAGCAGTCTTCACTCCCTAATGCCGCGTGCAATCTCACAATTTCCGCGGAATCGCAGTTTAATTTCTCAAATTAGGGGGATTACTTGATCCCCTTAATGGCGCACACGCGGCTGCATAAGCCACGAGCGGGAGCGAGTTTGTTCGAATGTTCCTGGAAGCTATACAACACGGTGTCTGTGTACGTCAGCAGCCGGATAAATGGACGTGCCTGCTTCCCGTACAGCTTGATCAATTATTCAATACAGCCGCTGTTGGGATCCCTGCTGGCAGTGGTGCTACGGATATACGTGGCTCAGTTCAACTTTCGTATGGGGGCGGGAAGGAGCGGAGGAGGAGCGCCACCGGTTGAGACTTCATCACCGCGAGAGAGTTCCCTGCCTCCCGGTGCGGGAGCGCCGCGCGCGTTTCCAGGCGAAGGCCGTGACAGGTCCCAGTTAGTTTCATAACTAGCTAATCCACCCAGTAATATAGAGATCAGGCGAAGCTTTCATCCTGCGGTGGGGTTCCTCCATACCTACCAGTGTCTCAGCCTCCTCCCCCCCCCTCCCCACCCCCAACCCCAGCCCCCACCGACCCTGTCGTGAAATATCTTATGGAGGTGGATACGTGCTCCTTTGCATCCCCCAAGACCCCGAAAAATAAGAGAATTCCGTAATAACCGTCGCGTTCGAGGGGGCGGGAGGGGTGTGGGGGGGGGGGAAGGGCAGAACCTCACGCGCCCCTCATGAAAAATTAATTTACGTTTCCCCGGGAGGAGAGAGGACGTCAGGCTGCCGCTCCCCCGTGGCAAGGATGTTACCGTAAAATACTTGGGAGTTGGGAGCCAAAGAAAGCTTTGCCGAGTTGAAAGAGCCGTTCGTTCACGAGGCCGAAGGCAAGCTGGAGGATAGAAGGAGAAAGGGAGGGGGAGAGGGAGACGGAGGGTCCTGGAACACAGAGTAGACGAGGGAGAGTCGGTATGGAGGAGGCAGGCCCTTAACATCGGCAAATATAATGACAAACATCGCGTCCAATTATTTTTTCCCTCTCTCGTGCCGCCTGATGTTTTATCGTGTTGTACAGTAGGTGAAAGGCGCGCATTTCGATGAATGCCACTTGAACTCAACCCAGGCCTCCCACACTGGCTTGTCCTATTTTCGTCCTCGGGCCGGTTCGCTCCTTCGCGAAACAACCGCGACCCTCTTCAAGAGACGCGTTCCCACCGTCGTCATCGTCCTCGCGTCACCAGCGCGCGGAGCCTCTTGTCAGGACGGAGACTTTTGTCAGCGGCAGCATTTTTCGCCTCGCGCAATCTACAATTTTCGTCGTCTGTCTCCTTATGCATTTGCAACGATCCGCTTGAAACTGGAACGTAAGAAGATTATAAAGTGTGTATGAATAATGGAAGACGAGGCGCTATTCGCGCTGGGTGCTGCGGGTTAACGCGCGATTATCAAGATGTGGGACACGAGTGGAGCGAGACACGAGCTGTGCGGGGTTTTCCGCACCGCGAGGGCGAAACCATCGTGGGACGCGATGGAGCTTTTACCCGGGCGAAGGACGTATTAATGCTCGAGCCCGGTATAACTGGAGGACTTGTGGGAACAATTCGGCGCATTAAGTTGTAATAACATCGCCCCAAGGTCCCAGAGCCTCTTTCGCCGTGACTCAAACTCACGAGCCACCGAGCCGACCGCCCGCCGTTTCCACGGCTTTGGCAGTTGCGTAACTCGTTTCGCCTTCATACCTGGAAGGGATTACTTTCCCGTCGTCCGTCCGCGCGTGTTCTTGACACGCTTCCGTCTTCTTTCGAATCCCGAGTTTCTCTCTTAACCGAAAATGTTTTCGTCCACGGAGTTTGCCAGGCCATTAGACAAAGTCAATGTTAAGAATGCAGACAACGCGAGCGACTCTTCTGCGGAAAAGTCGTGCTCGAGACGTGTGCCACTTTGTTGTTCCAAATGTGGTTGTCGTACTGACTTGGGGGCTGTCATCTTAGTCTCCACCAGGCTCGTCGCAATTAATCGGCAGGGATATGAAAGCCAAATAAGAGAGAATGGGAATCATACCCGATATGTCAATCAGCCATTTCCGTGTCATTGCGCTAAAACGTCGTATCATGGTAATAAGTGCGTTGGACTTGACTGGTTTCTCTTATCTTTTGCACCTGGTATTACGAAGTTCAGGAAGACCTGGTTCGTTCATTCTTATAAATCGCTATGTTGATGATGCTAAAAGGTTTCATCTATTGATCGCTCTTTTCATGTTCACGGTAACGTTTTTTTTAGACATCCCAGTTATGTCAATCAACCGTTTCCGTATCACAGCGATGCAACGACTTATCATGGCGACAAGTGGGTTGGACTTGACTGTTTCCTTCTGTCTTCTGTACCAGGAACTAGAGAGTTCAGGAAGATCTGGTTGGTCCATCCTTGTAGTTGGCTACTTTGATGATGCCAAAAGGCTTCATCGATTGATCGCTCTTTTCACGTTCATGGAAACTATTTTTAGACAATTCCAAGCACTCCCTCAAATGATCCAACCCTTCCTAAGTTACTTTGCTCCATTCTAGGAATGTAAAGAACCGAACACGAATGTGACCACCAAAAGTACTATAAATAGCCGGGAGGCGATAAGTCGGAACTACCTCTACCCTAGACAAAGTCACCTTCAGTCGGTGTGTGCTAACTCTACCGACGTGACGTCACGATTTGTCGTCTACGTCGCAGTATTTCTCGTACACCATTATTTCTTGGCAGGTGACCCCGAAGGGCTCCGCGGACCCCGGGATATATTAACGATCGTTATCAATGGGTCGCGTGGCCGGGTGGGTTCGTTAACAGGACCATTATGTGAGAAATATGTCGAATCGATAGCCGCCCGCGGTATCCGGTTGGTCGGTCGGTCACGCACTCGTGCTACGCACGATTTTACGAGGCGAGCATTAAGCGCGCGTGCCGGACGTCGGTTATCAATGATTAATCAGAGCGGGCCGGGTCTGTCATTGCCAGAGAGTCGGCGATTCGCGTATCTCGCGCGCCGCGTTCAACTCCGTCATTCGAATCGCTTTGCCTCATTTTGCGGTCGTATCTGGCGGCGATTAATGTCTTCAGAGTTATCGGGAGAAGACGATACCGGGTGGCGTGTGTAACGCACTTACCAGTAAAGTGGTGTATACGGCCGTTGATAGGAGACAATGTTGGAAAGTAGGCGGCAACGTATGGGCCCGCTTAACACAAACCCAGAAAACTGTTCCCCGTGAAATTCTCTCACGCAAATACGGCGTGGTGATACCAAATATGCATGGGGGCCAACTTTCCTGGGCCATTATCCCAGGGGCTACATTTCCGAGGACGTTCCAAACCACTGGACCAAAATGCAAAAGAATTTTTAATTTCTCTCCTCCTGCTCCCTACCACGTTGGAGTTGGACGACACGCAGTCACCTCCTTTCCAGCACTGTTACACCCACCATATCTCGATGGGTGTTCGGTGGTGTGACGTTCGGCCCGGCACGGAGACTCCAGGGGCCTAATCCTTCGAGGATCCCGGGGTACATTTCTCCCTCACCAAGTGTGCGGAGAAACCGCTCCGCAAGCTGCATTGCGCACGACGTCGGCGCTACGTATCTACAAACATTCGGCGTGGTGCACCCAGCTGCGCGAGGGATTTGCCAGCTTCGCGATTAATGAATGTCCTGCGCGCCTCGGTGCGGCTCCGTACGGGCGAGCGGCCGTATTCTCCGTCGCGCGTTCCGCAGCTCCACGGGACTCGTGCGGAGCGGCCCGAGAGGCGTCTCAACGCGACACGGGCGACACGAGCCCGGCGGAGACTCGCTGATTTACGGCTCCGGACATATTTTGGCATTTGGATTTTCGGTCCGTGTGCAGCGGTTGATTTACCGTCCCGCGACCGTGTGTACGATTCTCTCCGCGGGACTAATGCGACATCCCGGTTGCCGTACCCTCCGCACCGCGTGGCCTCTGTATTCCCACGTAATACCGTCCCACTGTGGAGCTGTCGTGGTGAAACGAGGGTGAATTTTAATCTAACGCGACTTCCGTTCGCCACAGAGCAACTATACATTTTTCACGAAATCCCCTGTCAGTGTTTTTCCTTCCGGAGTTCGCTTGACGGTGAAGCCGCGCTCGGAGACGGCGGCGTGTCACCCGAAGCACTTTTCGCGTATCCGTTTTTGCACTCCGTGACACGATGAGATGTTTGTCAACACGAGAAAAAAATACCGAACGGCCGAGCTCCTCCAATGGACTGCGACTTATTGCTGACAAATTCGAGTGTTCTGGTGCGCCAAGGGACTCACCGGGCGCAATTGTTTAACCTTCAGAGAAAGCGATCCCCCCACCGTCGTCACATTTTTGGAAATTTTTTCAGAATGACACGACACCGTATTTTGAGGTTATGCGCGGAAGTATGGTGGATACGAACTGAGGTTCTGGATCCTCGATGGTCGAGGCAGTTTTTTCGGGAAAACCGAAAAAGCAAAAGTTAGGTTAGAGTGCGAGGAAGACGACTCTATGGGCATTCAGCGGCGGCTACGAAATTCAAAATGAATCTCCTAGACACTCGGAATATTATTGGAGCGAAATTCGTGCAGTGAGTCCTTCCAATTTTTTCCTCAATTTTATATGTCAAAACGAGGAAGCTCCATTCAACGCGTCACTACAGCCCCCGAGTTAAACAGCCCCTAAGTCGCGGACCCACACACCAGATGTCTAATGACAAAACTATTTTCACGGAATCGCGCGAGTCTGTCCGAAGCCCGGAGGCTTACGGCGCGTCTCCATGCTGCAGAATGTCGGTAACTTATCGACGCGACGCGTAAGGTCGGCGACGACGGTGAAAAGGAGGATGAGCGGGTTCCGCAGCTTTCCGATGCCGAGTGGCACCGTCGCGGCGGAGCCTATTGTGCCCGTGAGATTTACCGTTCTTATATTAATGCGATTACTGTCTGCCGACTGCGGCGACCGCCGCGGTGCGCCGGGCGTAGAGGGAAGACGCTTTCCCCGTAGAAAATTCTCCTCGTGCTATCGCGTCCTCGTCAATACTGCTCTCAGCGCGTATTTCGTTGCTGCTCGGGCATCGTATGAGGGTAGCATTCCGGGTAGCATTTTGTTGGAAAATCTGTAGCGTTACATTCGACCTCGGCGAGGTCCTGATCAGAGCCACGTTGGTCCTGCCAGGGCCCTAGCTGGGCCCGATTTGAGCCGGACGTGACGCTACGGATCCTCCACCAGGGTTGCCACGCACTTTTCACTCAACTTCCCGCTTTGTCCGCCGTACCCCTTTTCCGCCCTTGACGATTGGGGTGGCACCCGACTCGGATACAACGCGTCATTGCCAGATTTCAACCGCGTTCAACGACCCCGTCAACCGGCCGGAGGAGCCCATCATAAATACGCAATATCGCCCATCAACCTTTACCACTGGATGCATTACTCGCCGCTCGGGGCACTCGCCGATGAGGCCGCAGCCATTGGCTGCGCCGTGCGTGTGCCGCGTTACCGAGCATCCGGCGCGCAGTAAGCAACTTAACGGTCCACTCCGCTCGCGGTACGGCTTGGGGTCACGATACGGTGCCGCTCCGTCGTTGCTCTTTGCTTTATACTTCGCTATTTCGGCCGGTGGAGCCGCCTGGATTTAACGATGAAAGTGAAAATCGCCGATAATATTGCTCACTGACTCTGAAAAATATTTCATTGTCCTCGTTGCTCGTGATTCGGATGAATCATGCCGCGGTGGTTACGTTTATATTCCACCCCGAGTAGACCGGATTCTGGCCCTAAGGTCTTGTTTTAAGGACCCCTGTGGGTTCATTCTTAATCCCCCCTACGGGCCCCTTGCCGGACCTGATTTATGTAAGTCCCTCCAATTTATGTAAGCATCAGGTTCGGATTATCTTGAACCCGCTGTGAGCTCCCGGGGCCCTAATTTTTATAACCCCTTCTGCCGCTCCGATGTTTTAAAATCCACTTATGAGCCCTTCTGAACCATTTTTTTCAGGCCCCTCAAACTGATCGGCACTTCTTACTTGTTTGCCGTTGTCGTTATTCTTTTTGTTACGGATTTTGACCACTGCATATTAAATAAATAGATATATAAATAAATAAATAATGCCCAAATAACATTGACGATATTACATCGACAGTTCGCTATGACACTGGACAGTTTCGATTATTGAGCGTCCACTGCGATTCGCAATTCGGGAATTTTGGCTTATTTGTCGGCGCTAGCGCGGATAGAGAGCCCGGAGCAATTTAAGCCCCCCGTTCCCGCATAAAGTTCCATCATCGTGGCGCAGAGAGAGAGAGAGAGAGAGGCAGAGAGCGAGCGCGTGTTTCGCAATAGGGGCATGGAGATTAGTAAGGATCGAGGGACACGTATAGTTTGGAAGCGAAAATGGGACGCGCGCGCTCGGACGACGACGCGAGTGTGGAAGGATCGATGGCGGCCGGACACCGGAGGAGATACCGTAATTACGAACGCGCGTGTCCCATCATCGAGTCGGTACTCGCTCAGTCACTCGCGCGCGCTGTCCAGTCATTACCAAAATAATCGATGATCGACCCTTCGCCCGGTACATCGGGGGGCGCGAACGCAGCTCGCGCGCGGCACACACACGGCCTATCTCCCTGTTAATTTCGGCGCCGGCGAGGCTTTCGGGTATCGAAGATCGCTCAAAGCCCGAAAACCTGAACCACCCTCTGCCGCGTCGCGTGTAATTACTTTCCAAACCTGGCGGAGAGGGGACGCGAGAAACGGGGAAGGAGGAGGGACATTTATTCCGGCCCGTGGGAGTAGATTCATCAAGCGCATAACCGAATATTTCCGTTCCACGCCGAGAATCAGTCGGCCGGGGACGGCACTTGACCCTCAAAGTGCATAAATAACTTGACCGAAATTGGACGGGTGTTTCGATGAGAAAGTTTCGCGAATTGGGCGTTTGAATTTCACAATCGGGAGGGTCGAGGGCCCGACCCAGGCCGAATCGGTATGGAATTCCCTATATACAAAATCCGTAGCTTTACATCCGGCCCTGGTCAGGCCCCAGCCGGACCAGCGTGACTCTGACCGGGGACTGACCAGGGCCGGCCGCTACGCCACAGATTTCCTACCAGTGAAATACACGAGACACATCGTAACGCAGCGTCATATCGATGAAACTGCTTTGCCGTTATCAAGTCCGAAATCCAGAATAAAAAAAAAACGTCCTTCATCCGACGAGTAAGTAAAAACACCATTTTCACGATGTCCGGAAGGTAACGATGATAAAAGCCTCAAGGCCCCAATACGCCACAACGCATTCAATGACACAACGACAGAGCAGCGAAGCTCATAGCCATCGCAAATCCGTTGTGTGCATCAAACCACGCGGGCACTGCCAATTTAATAATCCATCCGGGACGGTGAATTTCGCCGTTGCGGAGATGCAGCCCTCGGTGGTCGTCGCGTCCCACCCTCATCGCCGAGGCGGCTCGCATCAACCGGCACACAGCCATAGGTAACGCACATCGAGCGAGCGCGCAACAGCCACAATAACAAGAGAAACAGCGGCCGTGAGAGCCGCGCAGTGACGTCCAAGAGCAACAGCAACGACCGCGTCGTAATCGTAACGAGAAGTTTTACGAAGGACGCTCGGTGAGCTTTGCTCGATCGTCGCGCGTCGGGAGCGAGCGACAGAGAAAGAGACGCGGCGAAGCTGGATGTAACGCTTGCACGTCGATGTAACTCGTCGACGAGAGCCCATGCGGCGCCCATGGCCGACGTCACCGATGTCGGACAGCGCGTTCCTCCCCCTCCCGCCGCCGTCGCCCGGGTAATACACTATGAAACTATAACGTCGTGGAAGCTCCCATGTTTATCACATAATGGACGAACGTTACGTTCGGCCAACGCGCTTACGTTCGCGTTCCTGCCATTTATACCTATATAAACCCCGCGCCGCGGTTTCACTCGCGCGCCGCCGTCGCCCCCCGCCCAGCCTGCATATACGCGCCGTACGCGCGCGGTATATTCGCATCATTACGTTTATACGGCCGGGCGCAGCTTTTCGTCTCCCATTTCGAGCAAACGCACACGACACCCTCGCCCCGCGTACCGCGTACCCCACTCGCTGTGTGCGCTTCGATCTCTCTTAAGCCCTCCATCGACCACCACCCCCCCCCCCCGCTCCCCACTGGCCGCCGCTTCTTTAATGCCACCGTGTAATCTCAAAACCTGGTCCTGCAAAAACTGTGTTTGCAATTAACGCCTCCGTTTGTGGCGCCTGCAATGCATTGGTGTATGTCGAGTTAGAAGCACGAAGGGGATATTAGTTTTTCGATATCTGATGCGCACAAAGTCCCCATTTTTGCGTCTACAGCGGGTGACAAAAGCGGCGTTTTCTGTGCGGATCTCAAAATCTATGCCTGAAACATCGATTATCAATGAACGAGCCTCCATTTATGGTACCTGTATATTCTGGTTTATATCGGATTAGAAGCGTATGAAGGGGATATCAGTTCTTACTGACACCTGCACAAAAAGTCCCTCTTTTCGTGCCTGCAGCGCGTGGCGAACGTGGCTTTTCTCGGTTAGGCGTGAGAAAGTTGTGGATCAACTTGTCAGCCTGCGTATAATGGTCGCTTTTTCGTGTTAGCATCGCGAAGATTATACCAACACCGGACACGGAAAAAAACTCGCGCCACACGACTAATTGGCGGCTACACCAACCAAATCATAGGTTATCATGACCGCAAGTTCTTCATCAGGCACCAAAGTACATGGTCATGTTTACCAATAACTCGCTTGGTTCAACCTGTAATTTTGTCAGACTGACCAATTAATCGTCTAGCGTATAGACAACCAGTGGGTTGTCCCAAACAAGGTTTCTTCGTCTAAAACTCTAGCAGAAAATCTGTAGCGTTACATCCGGTCCAAGTCAGACCCTGGTCAAGCCCTAGCAGGTCACTGTGGCCTGATCAGGGCCTGAACATCGCCGGATCAGAGCCTGATTAGGGCTTGACAAAGGCCGAATGTAACGCCACAGCTTTTCTACCATTGAACGAGATTTAGAAAAGACGATTTTTTTTTTACGTTTCATCGTTTCAAAATGAAAGGCGTCCACTGAAGTGACCACGAAAAGCCGGCTTTGACACGAAATACCCGCCCCTTGCGTCAGCACGGCAGCCGCATTACACGTTACACGCGGTCGATGTCAAAAAGCTGTCGCGATTGATCGGCGACTTGTCGAGAGCCGCGTGAATCCCCCGTGTTCTGCGGCTCGGGAATGATCGAATGTAACACGCAGACACAGATGCGCCGCGCGCGCGTTGTGTATATACGGAAGTCACTAGATATAAATCGTGAGACTGATTGGATTACCGCATGAAAGGGGTTCGGGCAACGCCAGTCGGGCTCGCCGCCGCCGCCGCTGTTGCCGTTGGACGTTGCGCGTTGCCCGGTGCGGCTACTCTACACTCCGGTTGCATTCGGTATTACGTGGCTGATGCGCTCCGCTCGTTTCCGTGTATTGACGCGCGTTTCACGCGCCGCGTTTCGCAAATGCGCGCGTTAATCCTTCGTCTCCTGCCCCCCCAACCCTCTCCTCACCCTCCGTCCCCCCGCGCCGTTTCATCTAAACCGGACGCGCAGCTTCCTTTCACCCTTTTCGAAGCGAATCTCCCGAGCGGCACCCTCCGGTTAAAGCGGCCTGTACTACACAGCGGCGGCGATGCCGACCGCTCTACACACAGCCAGCTCGCCGGGATATATTTGCGGTGAAGCGTGCGCGTCGGGCATCGATTCGAAACGCCGCATTTTCCCTTTCAAACTCTCTGTTGGTTCGCGGAGCAGCCCCTCCTCCTCCCTCCGTCCCACAACTCGTTCGTGGATACACGATGAACCCTAACTTCGAACGCGTTACATCTCTTTCCGGCAGCCCCGGTGGAAAGTCCGTTGGCGTTACATTCGGCCCTGACCGAATGTAACGCTAATATATTAGCGCGCGCAAATACGCGCGCGCAAATATGTTCGCTCGCGTGCGCGGAGACTCGGGTTATATTGGGGCTCGAGAAAGAACGAAATTGGATGTTTTTCCCCCTTCCTCGTTTTTTTTTCTCCTCTTTTTAGGTTAGACCTCCACTTTGTGCTCGATGCTTCCAGCGCGAACTTAATCGTTCGAGCAAAAGTTTCTTTGGCCTCGCCGCCGCCGCCGCCGACTGTTCCTACCTACCCCGTCTGCGCGGCTCGCGCGCTCTGTTCTGTTAGCTTTTTCTTCTCTCGCCGCACTTCACTACAGAAGTCTTTCCACCCCGTTGATTCGGCCACTCGATTTTCTCGTGTCTCGCGGACAATTTATTTCAGCGACGGGAGGGTTGACAAAGAAGGGAGCGAAAAAGAGGAGACAAAAAAAAAAAAAAAAACGCGCGCGCGCACGCTGCACGTCTCCGCGAGGATTCACTCCCCCGCGTCTGTGCGCGAAACCGGTCCTATTAGCATTAACATGCACCCTCGGTTTCCGCGTCGAGCGTCCAGCGTCGACGAGGCGCGCGCGCGCGAAAAAAAAATTAACAGGGGTGAGCGCGAGCGAGTGAGACACGACGGCGGCTGCTTCGCCGCGCAGCCACCAACCGTATCTATGCATCTCGGACATGCGGCTCGCGTGGCGGACACTCGTTTTGCGGACGTCGTGTGTGCGTGCGGACGTCGCCGGACTCGGACGGTGTGCGCCGCACGGGCGAATACGCACCCTCCTCCTCCTCCTCCGCCTTCTGGCCCGTGACTTCGCCGCGCGAGGGTGTCAAAATAATTATAAAACTGCCGCCGGCGGGGGGACACCGACGAGAATCGTCGCGCGCGCGGCAAAGGATATCGTAAAATAATACGAGGTGTCGCGTTGCTTTGTTTCGAGGCGCGGCGATTCGATCTCAATCGCGCGGCCTGACGTGAGAATTTTGGGGATTCGAAAATTTGATAAGGGGTACATTTGCTGTCTGCTTGTACGAGGGATTCTGTTGGTTAGGAAGTATGGTTGACTCGAATGGTCGCACTGATTCGAGTACTCGGTGCGATGGAGCAAAAACATATTTTCTCCCGGTTTCACTGCAATAACCTCCGTGGTAGAAAAGTCGCAGCACCTAGTGGATAGTCTGTAGCATTAAATCCGGCCCGACCCAGGCCCAGCTCGGGCCCTGGCAGGGCCAACGTGGCCCTGATCGGGCCTGGTCAGGGCTGGCTGTAACTCCACAGATTTTCCACCAGGGACACTGCAAATACAAGTGCGTTATATTTACGCACTTATGAATGACGCGTTTTTGCACGTGTAAAACGTATTGAATTAATGCATTAATGCACTTTTGATGCGTCAAAATAACACATCTTAAAGCATGTTAAAGAAAAGCGTATTCCTTCAACGCGTTAATTGCGCATTAATGCATTAATTCTGTACGTTTTCATAAATGTGTTAAAACGCGTCACTCATAAGTGCGTAAATATAACGCACTTGCATTTGCACCGGATCCGGCCTAAGTCAGGCAATGTTGAAGCCCTGATAGGGCTGACGTATCCCCGGTCAGGGCCTGACTAGCGCCGTTTGTAACGCCACGAATTTTCCGCTATATTTTTACGGTGGCACATTTTCGCCTCGAACTGCTGCGTCGCCGAAGAAAAATGTTGCGAAAAAATGGCGCTGCAACGTTTCGTCGCGGTACAACAGAAAAAGCGAGGAGTTAATTCCGCACTCGTTGCGGATAATTACTGCAACAATGAAGAAAACATGAAAAAATATGCATCGCGATTTTTATCCGAGCTTCGTCGGGCTCCGCCGTGTTGTTTCTCATCTCGTCGAAAGATTTTCTTCTCGGACGCTCGCTAGTGGAAAAAAATATATTCGCGAGTAAATTGTTTCCACTTGCAGGAGCCGCCGGTGCTTTTATCGTCGCTGAAAGCCCTTCGCTCGGATCGCACAATTCCGAGGTTACCGAGGCAAGGGTTCCCCGTGTTATTTTCATTTTTTTTTCTCTCTCTCTCTCTCTTTCTCTTTGGTTTTATCGCGGCCCTCGGCTTCGATGCTCTCCCGGCGTTCCGGCCACTGCTGCCGCTGCTACTCTTCTCTGGCTTCGCCTCATCAAAGCGTAATTATAAGCGTGCAAGCCGCCGACGACGACGACGACGACGAAGGGCCGGTTCGGTAAAAATTCGGTTTTTACGTTTACACAGGAAGTCGGTGCAGCCCGTTGTGAATACACTACGAGTACTTCGTAAAAAAAATCCATTGCGTTACATCCAGCCCTGATCAGGCCCTCACCAGGATCACGATGGCCCCGTCTGGGCCTAACCAGGGCCCGATTTGGGCCACGTTGGCCCTACCAGGGCCTGATCCGGGCCCGATTTGGGCCACGTTGGCACCAGGGCCTGACCAGGGCCAACCTTGGGCCGGATTTAACGCCACAGATTTTCCACTAGGGTAGCGGGTAGGGCGGGTGCGGCAGGACGAAGAGAGAGACAGACCCACAGCAAGAGAGAGAGGAAGAGCTCGACTGCGCCACAGGTACGGCGAACCGTGATTGCGCGGTAATTCCATTAGGCACGTCCCGGCGCGTAAAGCGCGCGGAAGTTCGCTCGGTCGGACGCCGCTCGACGCTGCTCCGGGGGTTCCGGAAATTGTGTTTTTAATTCTCGCTGCTAAATCAGCCGCGGCTAAACAAGTATTAACATTCCAATGCGGACGCGCGAGGCGGCTTTCGCCCGCGGGTGGTGCGGGACGCGGCGCAACCCCCGCGGATTGGGCGGAGGATGGCGGGGGGGGGGGGGGGGGGGAAACGAGGAGAGAGAAGAAAAAAAAATCGCGCGTTGCAGAGTCAAACCGTAATGCGATTAACTGACATTAAATTAGAACACCCCATTAGGGATCCGGGAGCGGAGCTCGTCCACCGCGCTGCTTTCGTCGTTTCGCTGCCGCTGCTGCGCATTTTTGATTTCCAAACTCGCTCGAAATTCCTTCGCCCCATGTTTACCCACGCGAGCCGCGTCATTGGGGACAGCGCGAGGCTGCGTCGAGACTCGCAGCTGTCAACCGGTTTGCCTCCTTCGGCCCTGCAGAGTCGACAACCCTTCGACGCGTCCTACCGACCGTGTATTGTATTGTTAGTTGAATCGTGTATTGTTAATTTATCAAACAATATTTTATTTCTTCCCCGAACTATTTTTTCTCTCTCTCTTTCTGTCCCTGCTTTCGTTCTGCTCGCTTTTTGTTTCGTTTGTTGCGTTATTATTGTACTCTGGTCCATAGGGGGTACAATGTTCCAGGATCAAATAAATGTTCACTCTGTATATGTATATTTTTTATATTTTTTTTTCTTTTGTATTTTTGTATTTGAAGGTCGTTAATAATTGACGCAATTGATGCGACCTAAAGCCCGAAACAAAAAAGTAATAATAAAAAAAAGTTTACTGCTCCACGTGTCACTTGGTGAATCATTTTTTTTATTTCGTGCGAGCAGATAAATGTTTTTTTTTTCACCAACGAGTCTCGAATAATTCGACTGGAATATCTGAAATAAAACTAAAGTGGTGGAGCGAGCATGTGCGGCGCTGTGTGCGGACTCAAAGCGCAAAAGTGACGTACGTGGGTGTGCGTGGGGCGCATAGTCGGAGAGAGGAGAAGAAATGCCAGTGGGGGCGAAAGTGGCCCTTAGGTGAATCACGTTTTCGGGAGGGGGCACCGCGCGTAGGAAGCTTACGTGGCGCACGCAGGACAGGCAAAGCCCAGCGAGAGTGCGACTTCGCCACCACCACCAGCACCCCAACCGACTTCGAGCCGCTCACCCCAAGCTCAACGTTCTCTAACTGTATATATAGTACGGGAGTCCGGGGCACGTTGGAACAAACGCTGTGAAAAATCGACGTTTCGTTGCGAATTTTTTCACTCCAACGCTCCAATCACTACTCGGAAATACATCTCACAGTGAACTGGATTCAATTGCATTTCGAATAGCTACGTGTAAAAAACTAATAGAGTATTGCGAAAGTACACTTTTATAATCGTAGTTCAAAAGACTCCACGCGACGACCATTGAAAGGTACCCCTTGAAACCTTTTCGACTTTGAAGCTTAATATATTACCTACAATTTCATGCTCTTGAAGTTTGCATCGTTGGAATGCAACGTTATTCAGAAAAACGATGAATTAATTTGGATTTATTAAACAGTAATTAAACCAAATGAGGAAAATATGTATAAAAAATCACCATAGTAACTAAGGGCACGAAAAAAAAAATTTGGACCCTTCATCGCTTCGGTTACATAAGTACGTTTTTTTCTGAATTTCGTTGCATTCCAATGATGCAAACTTCAACATGGTACAATTTCGGCCTAATTGGAAGTCATTTGGTGCCTACCACGCCGAGCCGCTGCGCATAGAATCGAAGACTACACGCTGGGGCACGTTAAAACACTCGCAGAGGGGGCAGACTGGAACATAAAGTCATGTTACTATTATGAATTATTAATTACATAACCGATTGTACCATCAACTTTATTTCTATAAAATGTAGGGATTTACGAATCTACATGGAACAGAAACTCCGTACCAATATTTCAAATCATCAATGCAAAAAAACATTTCGAAAAAAAATGCCAATCGAAAAGTGTGTTCCGAGCAGCCCCGGTCTTCCCTATGCCGCACATAGTGGTACAGAGCATAGAAGAGAACAGGAGCCGGAGCGATAGTGTGACAGGCTGCTGCCGCCGCCGCCGCTACGTTCGTAGCCCATTCACGGCATTGATTTTCCTTTTGGGACGAGGCAGCCCCTTTCGCGCGGCAAACTGCGCCTCCCAGCCCACTATCTGGCATCTCCTGTGTCGCCCCCTCTCTCCCCCCGTGAACGTGTCGTTGCCCCCGAAAAATGGCCGGCGGTCCTCTTCCGGGTCAACGAACTGATTAAAAGAAAATCCGGATACCCGTGAGGCATCGGTCCAACTTTTCGCCTCGTCTCGAAAATTCTCCCGAAGCTTCCGGACTCCCGCTTACAGCCTGCCACACGGATCCCGCGTTCCCGTTTCTCCTCCTCGCCGTGGACGCCACGCGGGGACGAACAAACGAAAGGGAAACATCGATTCCTCTTTCTTCACCGGCGCTCGGATACGGACGTGCGATAAACACGTTGCGATTAGGGTTTTTTTTCCCTCTTCCGTTTGCCCTTCCCCTTCCGGTATTAGAAACACCCCGGGCTACATTGTGTATTTACGCGATGGTTATTGGCAGAGCGCACGAGCCGTTCGTGAATACTTTAATTAGGGGCCGGCGCGGCGAAAGCTTTACATCGTAAATATTTATCGTCCGCGCACTCAAAGCACTCGAGTGCGAGAGCCCCGTTTGAAATGGATTTCAAAGCAGAACCGGATACGTCGGTGCGATCAATAAATTACAGCGCTCCCTCCGTCCCGCCGAGCGCGCGCGGCCGCTCCACGCGCCCTCGCGAACCTCTGATTCTTTTTTCTCTTTTTTTTTGCCCCGCGTTTTTTTCCCCTTTTTTCCAACCACCGCGCCGTTTCGATTCTGTGTTGTGTTTCGAGAGTGCTCCGACAATTACGCGTGATATAATCCGGCGGCGTTCAACTCTGTCGGGGTCTAAATGCACTGCAGACACACACAGGTAGACGAGAAAAAAAAATATACAACCGGACTGCAGCAGCTATGAACAATATTTGCGGAAAAAATAAGCCGTTCGGGTGAGAGACTAATCCGGGGATAGCGAGAAACAAGACACCTCGAATAGGGCAGACACGTTAATGCCTTTCTGATCTAGAGCTGAGAAAACTACCGAAAAAAGTACTAAGTACTTCAGGTACTTCAGGTACTTGAGGTACTACATAGTGCTTCAAGTACTGCCCGTCCTGGTCAGACTCGCCACTGGCGACTCGCTCGCCTTGTACCGTCGTACCTCGATTTTATGGACACGTCAGGACGGGAAGTTCTTAAAATCGAGGCATCCCAAATCCGTCGCTGCACCAATCGCAGCACAACTATAATCAGCAGGTGCGCCACCGAGATGTGGAAGCGCTGTGGGGAATGCTGAATGGGGAGCAAAAAATACAGGAAAATCCAAGTCCACAAAATCGAGGTCCGAGTGTAGCGGCAGACGTAAATTTACCTCGGCGAGAAAGCCCGTTAGGCGGCTTATTGTCCTCGCAAGTAACACGAAGCCGTTCACCACCGGTCACATTGTTAACGAATCAATGAGACGAAACTTCATCGTCGCCCGGCAGCTCTTTCGTTCCTGCAGCCTCAACGCGGCGCGGGCTGCGTTGCTTTTGCCGCGCCTCGCCTGGTCCGGACGTTCGGTTATGGGAACGTCAATCCACGCCGGAAGAGTGTAGTATATTTTCTCCGTCAACAGGCGACGTGGTCCGCGTTCAATGACGCGGCTGAATTACTCGGGGCCTGATTGCATACACCAGCGTTCACCCTTCCGCTCGATGCGGCGACGTGAAAAAAAAAACGCGAGAGCTCGACGTGACAAATGAAGAAGCTTTCGCGTTTCTTCGTTTCCCTCTCTTGTACCTTTATATCACTCGGAAAGTGGACGGTTGGGTCTTCACTTATCGCTTGTTATTCCGGTGGCTTCTTTCAATGCCTCAATTCCTCCTGCTTTTGATTACAATCAACCTGCAATACTTTAGTCTTATTCCGAAATGGTTCAACACGGTACCCACATGTTAGTAGCGGCTGACACTTATCTCCTATTACGAGCATCAAAGCGCTAAGCATTGTGATTCATTTTTGGAATCAACTTACGTTGAAACTTGAATCATATCTTAAGTCTCAACTTAAGTTCTGTCCCAACGCGTAACTTAAGTTCTATCCTAACGCCTAACTTGAGTTCTATTCGATTGCTTAACTTCAGTTCCATCTCAATGCCTAACTCATGTTCCATCCCAACGCCTAAGTTAATTTCTGTCCCAATGCCTAACTTAAGTCCTATCCCAACGCTTAACTTAAGTTCTATCCCAACGCTGTACTGAAGTTCTATCCCAACGCTTTACTTAAAGTCTATCCTAATGCCTAACCTAAGTTTTATCCCAGTGCATAATTTAAGTCCTATCCCCACGCCTAACGTATGTTCTATCCCAACGATTAACTTAAGATCCAACCGACGTCTGCACTGAATTGGAGTGGGACAATATCCACCTGAAGTTCTATCTTGGGAGTAAAAGTTTATACTTCCCTGCAACTTTGATTATTATTCCCGAGCTATATGGAGCTTACGTCCAGGCAACGATAAATTCGTTGTTTTTTCTGGTTTCTTCTCGTGCAATCAGAGCCGCCCATGGAGGTTAGTTTATTGGGCAAGGACGAATCATCCCCCCGACGATTCGTCCTGCGCGTTACGGTTACGATCCTTGGCTCGTCCGTGCATCAACGTTTGTGCGCCCCGGCGTAGAGCGCATACCGTGCGGCCTCCCCGCAACCTTTCTATGTTGTTGTTCATGGGTTATGGAAGGCCCGGCCAGTCGAGGGTACGCGGCCGCCCTCGCTCACGCAGTATCCACACCCTAAATGGCAGCTCGCCAAGTGGGCTAGCACACACACAGACATTTGCGCAGCGGCCGAGGGCCGATGATAGCGACGGAGGGAGAGAGAGAAAGGAGGGTGGGCTCCGCGGCGAGAGAGCAGGCGGCCCTCTCACCAGGCGGTGACACGCACGCCGCACCGGGCATCCCATTGAAACTGACGTATACACGCACTGCACGCGGTCCGCACACAATGCTCGCAAACACTTTGCATTCGTAAACACGCGTAAACAACAACGCGGTGGTTTCACACCTAAGGCACCAAACGCGGGAACAAAAGTGTCGACAGTCGTCGGGAGCGTCGACGCGATGTTTCCGAGGTGAACCTCGAATGATTATTTCGTTTCTGTCGAATAGCCTTTCATTTGATATTTCAAAGAGGGACGAGTGATTCGTGGTTTTACTGAAGGGTAACCACATTTTGTGCGCTTCCAACAAGGACCAGCGCTTTTATTGAACGAATGAAGCGGTTTCCTTCCTATGGAGCAATGAAGACGAATTGCGCATGCGCACGAGTCATTGGTTAAAAATCAGCGATTTGGCTGCACGATGTGAGGTTATGTTAACGAAATCGGGAGAAAAAGATCTTCATGTTCGTGAGTGTCATAAAGTCGAGGACATTCGATGCAAGGAACGTGACGTTCGTGACGAATTATGGCTTCTGACTTTACGGGGAATGACGGGTGTGGACACGAAGTGTCACGGTCCATGGGCGGTGAAACCGCAACCACCGTAAATTCCGCAACGAAGGCACCTAAAAAATGCGCTGTCCATTCGGCAATAAAGGTACTCGCAAATATTGATTCGCTCGGGCGCAATTATGAGTGGTTTTTCATCACCGACATTCAGCGGTTGTAGCGCGTCGTCGTCGTCGTCGTCGTCGCCGTCCATCCGCCCTGTGCGGATCTCCCTTAATTACGGAATGTTTGCCTTCCTCAAAATTAAACTCTCTCGAGCTGCGGACGCGATGAGCGACCATTCCGGCTGCCACTGGCGTGCGTGTCGGCATGGGAGCGAGTCCGGTGCGCCGCGCCGTCAGCCCATGCAATGAGCCTCCGGCTAATCTAAACAAATTGAAGCGGAACAAAGGGAACTGAGGACCGCTTGGTCGTGGCCCGTGTGCCCACGTTGGTTAACCCTTTTTATCACCCCTTTTCGCGAGGCCTACCATGCTGGACCGCTTGCCCGTCACGAGATTACGCGTCGATTGTGGCGAAAGTGCCAACGGACCACGTGTCCGCACGCAGGAAACAAAGAACACGAGAGTCACACTGAACATGGAAAATTATATTCCCGGAGCTTGAGCCCCAAAAACCGTGGTCTCTCACTCTGTGTGTCACAGAGAAAAATAAGGCGTTGCCATCACCAACTACATGGCTAAACAGGCTCCAAGTGACGAAATTCGTTGGGTAACCACATATTTAGCGAGCCGAAAAATTCGTTAGCTGAAAGGCTCAACTGATTGGCTGCGACACCGAAGGCTGTTGTTTGTGACACCCAATTAGTTGATTGTGGCACTCAATAATTGGTTCTGTCAATCAATTGCGTCTTTTGGATCGTATCTAGCCACGCAGTTGGTTAGGGCACACGCTTATTTCTGTTTGTGTTTGCGCACGGAAAACAAGTATTTGCGGAACCCATTTCCGGCATACGCTGTACCATGAATAATAGTTGCAATATCTACATCGAAAAAGAATCTTAATCTATTCACCATTGGTTGTGGAAATATAGTACGTAAGACCAACGAATTGATTCCTGCAACCAATCGCAATGCTGTTTTCACGAACAGCTTCTAGGTGGCGCGATTAAAGGCGGTAATAGTCGTGAAAGCGTTTTCGTTGTTACCGGCAAGCTGAGAGTTAGGTTTCATTGTGAATAACTTTTCTTCCATAACTGACAGGATGGTTGTTGTTACAGATCATTGGCAGTCCCCAAAGTCTAACAACGACATAGTAAATAGTGTGTTATTGTTCATTTTATCAGAAATGCGGATTCCAATCACCATTCCACGCGTCACATTAGCAAACTCATTTGTTTCCCAACTAACCGGTTAGCTGACATTGCAACTTCAGTTGGTTACAGTTATAGCTGGAGTTCTACCAATGAAATTGAATTTCCTTCAACCAACTGACTAGATTCTGTACCTAACTCACTAGTTGACACTGTATCAACTATACCCCGAGTGGTCGTCGGACCCATTTATCAGTTTCTACAGCTACCGTTTTTTCAGCCTGTGTGTATGTGTGTGTGTGTGTGTTAATTAAAAAAAACTAATTAACCGATGCTCGGATATCGCTGAGCCCCTCGACTTCCCGGTTCTATATCAGCGCTTATGCCTTAATAAAGGTACTTTCTCGGTCGCGCCGGGAACTTTCGGCCCCGCCAGCCGTGTCGTAACAATCCGCGGGTGCGATCCTCCTATTAATTCCCGTGGGGCGCTCCTGCTGATGCCATGCGCCACGCCACGGCCACAGAGCGCCGCCTCTGCGGGCCGGATGACAGGGCGGCTTGTAGCCCAGTTTCCAGTTTGAAATTATGCCTTTCCTACTCACTTTTTACCATCCTCGCGCGGCCCCCTCCGAGTTCTCGTTCGCGGTCGAGCGCCCAAAGTCGCGCGAGGCGAGACTTTGAAGGCGAGGAGAGAAGTTGTCACGTCGCGCTGTTGCGGTGTCCCGCCCCGCGACGGAGAAATTTAAGTTTGCCTTAATAAGATACAGAGGGTAGAGAGTGAGGGCACCAGGAGGTCTTGGGGCGAGTGGGGTACAGGGGGCGACGGGGGTGGGCGAGGGGAAGGCCAACCGAGACCAGAGATGGAGATTGAGTTTCTTTGAGGATTTCCACGGCTTATTTTACCTGCAGTAAATTAACGATTCAGGAGGGCTTCGGGGACCCGCAGCTTCGTGAATCATTTCCGAACGGCGCTTTCAAGCAATAAGTGTAGTCAGATCTCCTTCGATCCACATGACGACGAGAGTACATCCCTCGCGCGACCGAGTCTCGTCCCCCCCTCTTCCTTATTACCGTGAGATTAGGGTGGCTAAAGAGCTTTGCCAAGTTTCTCGTCCCCCGGGGGCCAGATCAATCATTATAAAGACACGTGAAACGGTGACAGGCCGGGGGGACGACCGGAGATACACGTGAGACGAATAAAGCAGAAATGTCTTTCTTTCGCCTCGCCCCTCGAGCGAAAGAGCCGTAGGACAAGTGGGATCACTTTCCACGGTGAAATGTTTTGCGACACTTTTTAACGCTGCGCTGAGGAAAACTTATTCGGCCTAACCAACTCGGAGAGTTGGATAGACTCTACCGGATGACTGAATTCGTTGGCTTTACCACAATTGATTGGTCGAGTCAACGAATAAATTGACTACGACAGCGAATTGTTTCGACTTCAATCGGATCTCTTTTTTCGTCCCGACTGACTGATCCATTGATACCGCAAATTACTCACGATTGATCCAAACCAATTTGGTTGCCTGGATATATCCAATTACTTTTCTCACCGTGTTTGAACGGCGAGTAATTAATTATGATATTTTCAGCTGAGGCAAAATGGTGACCTTTCTTTGGCGCACCCACGAATAAAAGGTCCGAGTCGAGGAGGCACACTTTCCACTGAAGTATTTTGCGGTATTTTTCAGCGCCCGAACGCCCACTGAAGTGGCCAGCGACGAGCTGAGTGCGCCGAAGGTGTCGGCTCGTTACCCGGATCATTTTCTTAGAGTTTAATTAAATTAATGGTGACAGGAGTGAGGTTGGATGCGGAAAACGGTGACGTCCGGCGTTGAAGAGTACAAGGGGGAGAGAGAGAGGCTCTGGAAACAGAAACCGTGGCGCGGAATGGTGACGAAGAAGAAGAAGAAGAATAAGAACAGGAAGAAGAGGAAGGGAAAGCTGGGAGTGAGGAGAAAGGGGAGCTCGTGCTGCTGGGGAATCTCGCGTAGTTGAGGTGCCAAGCTGCTAGGTGACTCGCTTGTTATTTAATTAGACCCCGAGAATCTCACTCGCGCTCGTCTCGCGCAACACCACTCAGCGGCCCCGCTTCTTTCGCCTGCTTTTTCCGCGTTTCTGGGCCACAGTCGCGGACAGTCTCGACTATGCCAAAGCATCGTCGCTACTATAGCGACAGTCTGTGCTTATATTTTGTAATATTCCGCACTGCGACCTTTCGGCGCAGGAGGCGGCGACGTTTGCGAGCACCGCGACGATTGCCCGACGTTCTTGGCGAGTTTCCAGTGAGCTGCAGAGCGGCGAATCAGAGCCATCCGGTAACGCCCGCAATTCGGGATTGCACGAGTTTTTGGCAATGATAAGAGTATGAGAGAGTCCCAAACATCACCGCCTCCGCGTACTTTATTTTACCCTCTAGAATTGAACTTTCAGTTGCAAGTTGAAACCCAAATTCGAACACAATTTGCCATTTGAGTTGGAACTTGAGACGGAATTCAAGTCGGAACTTGGAATGGAATTCAAGTTGAAACCTGAAACGGAATTCAAGGTGGAACCTGAAACGGAATTCAAGTTGGAACTTGAAATCTGATTTAAGTCGGAACTTGAAACGATTTAAGTTGGAACTTAAATTTAAATTGTACATTCAGCACAGAAATTTCAATTGGAACATAAGCTGCAACTTAAGTCGAAACTTGAGTCTGAACTTCGGTTCAAGCTAAAGTCTAATCTCAAGTTCGAATTCAGTACTTGACCCATACTTGAACCTTACTGAAGTTCGAACTCAAGTTCCATCTCAAGATTGAGTTTATAACCAAAAATTCGGACCCGCATAACTCTGCCAATCTGACGTGATATTAAGGCGTGATATCTTTGTAGACAAAACAATGACTTCGTTACAAATTAACCCTGACACTATCTGTCCCTTCATCCCCAATTGCGACTGGAAAATTGGCCAATTCTAACGAGAACACACGAGAGACACAGAGAGCCGAGGAAGAACCTCGCCGGCCGCATTACAACATCGAAGTAGAATAGGTAGCGGCAGTCCCTCCAGAGACTCACCGGGCAGCAGGATAACGCACGATTTCCGCGATATTGTGTGTTCGTTACGGGGGTCGGGTGGCTGGAGCGAAATTCGCTCTCCAGTAATTCCGATAATACCGGCAATCATCCTGTCACCGGGTTAAGCCTCCCGGTAAGCCGTCGTCGTCGCGAATGTACTGCCGGGTTCTCGCCGCGGTCGCAATGGTAGTGGTGCGACTCGAACGACGAGTGGGTATAGGCCCGCGCGGTGCTCTCATCCCTCGGGGAATCTATTCGTTTTCCCGGGCGTACTTCGCTTCTTTATTCGCTCCGCGGAGCCGGCAAAAGCCACTTCTGTATCTTCGTAAGAACGAGGGGACGCGATCTCTTCGCCTTGGTACTTTCAACGGTAACGAAAATGTAAGAGGCCGCGGTATACGCGACGGCAATTCGGGAGCCGAATTGATGGTCCCAACTTTGAACTTGAGTTTAAACTTTGGCTTTAACCGAACTTCAGACTCAAGTCTTGACTCAAGTTGCGGCTTATGTTCCAATTGAAGTTTCTGTGCTAACTGAAATTTCAATTTAACTTCTGGCCTAAATTTCGTTTCAAGATCCAATTTGAATTTTGTTTCAAGATTCAACTTGAACTTCGTTTCAAGATCCAACTTGAATTTCATTTCAAGTTCTAACTTAAGCAAGAATCAAGCATAAACTTAAGTTCGATCCTAAGCCCATATCAAGTTCAAACTTGATATCGAACTTGTGACAATAGATTCGGTCTTTATTCGTCTACCTTCTACCTTCCTTCGTCCAAAGTCGCAAAGTGTCATCGGCAAAAAAAAAAGATTTACATAATTCCTGATTATTCATCCACATGGTTGATTGTTAATTTACCTTTGGTGGTCCTGGTGACCACCAAACTGACTTCGTCCAAGCGTTCTGGATCTCCGCAGCGCGAACAGAGGATTCTAGATGGAAGACAGGAGCATCGAGCATGCGAGAGAGACAAAGAGGAAGGCTTGAGAGTCGCTCGCCCCGGCCTGTAACAATTCCGCTTCGCATGTTGCATAAATAAAGCATATAGCGGCATCTACGTCGGACGGTGATCAATATTCGATGTGATGAAAGTAAACCGGTTGCGCGCGCGCGCGCGTTTCCTCCGGGTTCCACTTGCGCGCGCGCGCGACCCTCGCGAGCGCGCGACCGTCTGTGTAATTTAATGCCGGGTAAATACAGCGGGAGAGTAGTTTTGCGCTGTAATCTAGATGAATTTGCTGCCGGGAGCCGGCGCTCCCTGCCTTCGGGGCCCCCTCGCCAATTATACAAGTGCGACGCGCGCGGCAAAGGGAGCGCTGCTTCTGCCGCTGCTGCTGACGATGCTGTTGATGTTATTCTTCCTGTTATTCCATGTTTATCTGCATTTTATACTTTCTCCCTTCATTTTGCGCCGACTCGCCTTCCGCGGAATGCAAAACGTTTTAAAATTCACCCTGAGGAAAAGTTGACGAGCCGGCACGCCAATTTTCAACCGGCCCCGGCGTATCGCGAAGTTGAAAATTTCCACCCGAGTTTGCGTTTCCTCCTGGCGATGCCGGAAGACACGACGAAATAATTTTGTCTCTTATTATACACATTGGAAAGTGCGCTGGAACTTCGGCTGAATCCGTGAGTTCGGCGCGCACGGAGAACGAGACGTCGTCACGTTCCTCGCCGAGTGAACTCTTGTGATTCTCGCGTTCCTCCGCGCGTGCGGCTACCGAGCGCCGCACATCCCTGCCTGAACTTCCTTTCTCTAAAACACCCACCTCCCCTCCCCCTCGCGCACCTCACTCCCTATTTTGTATTTGCTCCCGTCTGCATTATAATGACATTACGTGTCCCCGCGGTGTTACATCCATAACATCCGCGAGGTACGCGACAATTCTGCCTTCCGGAGTTGCTCGCACGTTTCTCTTATTTATTTCGTCCGCGAAACTCGACGCAGCCGTGCGTCTTCCGGGCACATCTTCCGGGTCTCGGGAGGTTCGCTGCCGATTGTTCATCTGACAGGAAATTCTGTGGCATTAAATCCGGCCCAACACGGGCCCTGCTCGGGCCAACATGGCCCTGATCATTCAATGTATACGCATTCTCGCTTCAATATTAGGCGGCGCAGCGATGGGAACTGCTTCTCTTATTTAAATCCCAAAATTGTTCCAACCCATGAGAGTCAATGCCATAGGGTTGAGTGGGAAGTTTCGTTGACCACACTTTTTTTATTTGGGCAATTTTTAGCATACTAAAAGTGGCACTTTGGGCATATTTACAACAATTCCTCATTACAAACGAAGGATTGATTCATGATGTCTCAACGATTATTTTCAAAATACGATTCATTTCCATAGGCTGCAAAAAAAAACAGTTAAATCAAAAGGGGGATCTTACCGTAAAATATACACAAGGAGCGCAGTACTCACATCATTTTCAAGTACGTCCGGCTACCATCTCAACGAATGCACAAACCGAGAAATGAACAACGGAGTCCGTCAATCGTATATCAGGTTCGCTCGTGTAACAATCGATCCCCGCTGCAATTGGCCCGGACCCTCGCTATCGGAAAGCCTTCCTGCGCCGCGAAATTTCGTACCGAACGGAGAAAGGAAAAAGGAAGCAGGCCCGGCGAGAGGGTCGCCCGACCCCGTCTGGCCTCGCGCGACAAGTGGACGAGAAAAATGTGAATGGGCCAACAACGGAAACTCAAGATTTTTAGCGTCCTTGCGGGGTCAGTCGCGTCTCGCTTCGCCGCTGGCTCGGCAAAGCTTTCTCGTCGGTGCGCCGCGCGGTTCTCCGCGCCACCGCCCTTATTGTCCATATCCTTCGTTTCGGACAATGGCCGGCGTCATGCTTTTTTCTACCTCGGACCACTCACCTCTCCGTCCACCCGCGTGGGCCTTCGTCCTTTTCCTTCTTTTTACCACGGACCACGGGACGCGCGCCGGCCCTCCCGTTGGATTTACATCCTCTTTCGCGAGAGCCGGCCAACACAAAGCTCTTATTCAAAATTCCCGGCCACGGCCGCCGCTGCCCAGCGCGCTCTTCACCGAGGACTCTGCACTCTTTCTCTCTCTCTCTCTCCCTCTCGCCACTCGCACCCTTTATTCCGGACCGAGCAACCCTACACGCCTCCGCATCCTTTCGGTCCCTCCCCTCTGACCCCCTTGCAACTCAACCCCCGCTGCACTAGCTGTGCTCACCACTCACTCACCTCCACCTGCCTCGCACCCTGCCGCCCTGCCTCCTTCCTGCGCAGCTCTCGCTCCCTCCCGTTGGGATATAAAAAAAGCTGAGCACGAATGTTTCGTAACTTTGTCAGCGTTTTTAATCCCTCTATCTTGTTCCCCCCTGCGCCCGCACCCGCCGTCCCGCCGTCCAGCATACCGGAAACCCCGGAGCTAACGTGTAACGTCCGTACTTTTGCCGAGTCATACGCGGCTGGGAAAAGTACGAGAGCCCGCGAGCTTACATGCGGATGCGCCTTCATGCAACCCGCCGTACACGCTGGGCGCGCTGCTGCTGCTGCTGCTGCTGCTGCCGAGCGTACATCGACCGCCCCGCGTAATTCGGGCTCGTGACGCGGCTGACGGAGCCGCTCGTTTCACTGCTCCCCGAGCGGAGCGGGGAGCGCTGTATAAAACACGAAGCCTCGTACCAATTAGGGGGCCGTGGATCCGTTCGGCTTGCTCACGGATTTACTAGCCTAATTAATGAAATTGATCCGCTGCGCGCGCGCGCGGTGATCAGGGTTCAGGATTCTGGCCATTAATAGGAGCTCCCTCGGCCTACACATCGCTCGGCCGGACGGGCAGCCTTCTCGCTGAGAATTCTGCTGGCTGTGCTGCTGCTGCTGCTTCCACCCTCTCGCGCGTTGTCGACCGCTTCGCAATCCGGTCGCTCCCTTTACCCTGCGATAACTTACACGTGTAGGATATACGCCTGGCGCAGCTTGTAACATACGTTGTACAAGCTGCATCTCGCCGCACGAACGCCGGTCAGCTAGCCCTATTTTTCCTCCTCCATCCTAGTTCGCACGGCGCGACGACAGCTGTCGCGTTCATGAGAATTTCTCGTGGAATTCGTCGAGTGTCGTTGAACACGACGACGTGTCGGGGAAAACTCGCACGTGCATCGGTCGGCTTGTTCGGGAATCAATAAACAATCGTGGAAGGATTTTGCCGGCGAGCTATGAGACTCGCCGCTCACATTGTAAAATGCCTCAGACCGTTTGTACCAAATAAATAACAAAACCAAAAAAGAGATACCACTGCGCCAGCGCAAAACATTGCACATGAAAAGAAATATTTGCAAAATAATTTCGACATAGAACTTTTGGCACTAAAACTATAAAATATGTTTTCGTGTTGGTCAAAACATTTTGATAAGAAAAATTATCGCTTTATATGCAATCGCAGCAACACTTACCCTGGTAGAAAATCAAGTCAGGTCCAGTTAGGGCCCTGGCAGCGTCATTGTAACTCTGTTCAAGGCCTGACCAAGGCCTGACCAGGGCCTGATCAAAGCCTGACCAAGGCTTGATCAGGCCCTGACCAAAGCCTCACCAAGGCCTGACCAAGGCCTACCCCGGGGGTTGACCAGGACCTGACCGGGGCCGAATGCAACACAACCCAAATGGAACCCATAAACGGCTCAGTCGCCTCTTGATATATCCTTATCCCAAACAATCGACAGCAACGAAAACCGTGATGATTCGATACTCTTCGTCTCTCGCCCGACAAACCCCGG
Organism: Pimpla rufipes; assembly: GCA_963932165.1. NCBI lineage: Eukaryota > Metazoa > Arthropoda > Insecta > Hymenoptera > Ichneumonidae > Pimpla > Pimpla rufipes. Next base: position 1,018,798 of record OZ010630.1, read on the forward strand.
TCTCGCATTCCTAGAAGATAGCAGCGGACTCCACATTATCGTGCCACAATAATATTTGGTGGAGGGGGATGAGGGAAGGGGTCCGACAACGACGACATCGATGAAGTGAGGAGGCGTTTGTCTGACCCGATATCACTGGATCTACTGTCCACCCGCGCTTGCAGTTATCAGCATCGTGGCTCTCATTGTCCTTCCCGTTGGTCGGTCGTTTTTCCGAAACAGCGAAAGGCTTCGTGCACCGACTTATTTTTTCCCCACCTCCTCCAGTTCTCTCACATTCACGAGGTGCTAACAAAAAGTAGCACGATACAGGCGCTGGTATAATATGCCTTAGCGTCGAGCCGTTAACACGCCACGATGAAAGCAGATAACGCGCCTCCTCGCTAATGCGTTCGAGTTTGTGCGAGGAGGAGGCAGAGTCGCCCGCTCGCTTTATAGGCTTTTCGCGCGTTCTCGCCTCGACTTTCTCCCTCTCTCTCTCTCTCTCCCTCTCTCTCTCTCTCTCTCTCTCTGTCTTTATGTGTGCCTACTAGCTTGATAATGACGTAATGCCTTGCGGGGGGATCGAATGACTTGGGTACCCGAGTGAATTGCGTCGGCGGGATACACACAGACGCGGCCTCACCTTCCCGACCGCGCGTTGAATATCGATTCGTTGGACAAACAGAAGCAGGTTTTAATACCAAAGCCACGACGACGGCGGCGATGGCGATGGCGAAGCAGAGGAGAAGAGTGAAATGGGGAAAGTGTGTTAGTGCTTTAGAGCTCTCTAACTCCCTTCTCGTCTCTCTCACTCTCTCTCTCTCTCTCTCTGTCTCTCTGCCCCTCTCTCAAGGTCTGTTACACGTAACCAACCCGGTCCCCCGAGCCACGCGATATAAACTTGGACATGTTTGTCGAGCGATCAAATATACGAGTGAAGAGACCGGCGAGAGGAGAGCGGGTTTATCGATCGCTCGCGAGTCCGCGTGACCGGCCCTGTAGGGGAGAGTGGGGCGAAACGGGCTAGCTAAGCGAAAAACGACTTCATTGCGATATCCAAAGTGTGAACTTGCGGCTTTTTACGCCCAAAAACGCGATTTCGATAATTCATTTTGAGCGACCGGCAATGAAAAATTCCGAGGCAAAACGAGGTAGCCCGAAAATTCGGCACATTCGATGATGTCCTCATGAGCGTTGATTATTTGTATCTCTCACTGAAAGTGAAACGTGAGGTGAGAAGATCAACATGTATTTGGAGAGGTAGCACATTTTACTCCGCGTTTTTCTCGGATGTCCGAAAAAGGGGTACCCCGTTTTGCCCCACTCTCCTCTATATCGGCCGCTGGACATCTCTCTCGCTCCCTCTCCCTCTGTGCTTAGCACACTCGATCGTATCGTATAAAACGCTGTCTGAGTTTGTCAGAGTACGCCCATCGTTGGGGAAAGGACTGGCTGGCTGGCTGGCTCGGGCGAAGCCCCGTGGTCTCTCCTCTCCACTTTGCGCCGTTGAATCGAGGCCGAGAAAGAGAAGTTTAAGGTACACGCGGCCGGCCGGCCGGCCAACACCACCGGACTGTGTGTTTGTCGTTGGTATTGTTGTTCGCCCGATAGTTTTCGACTTGAAGCCGAGGTGTGTACGTAGCCTCCCGTCCCCGCGTTTCAAGAAAAAACGTCAACGCGGCCATGAGGTTGTTGGATACGAGGGTATTTCAACGAAAGCTTCAACCGAGCTTCGGTGAGTGCTGCTGGTGACGAGCAGGGATGATGGAAGGAGGCAGGAAGGAGGGTGAAAGGAGGGTGAGAGGAGGGTGAGAAAGGGAGAAAGGGAGAAAGGGAAGAGAGAGAGAGCGTGGCGGGGCAGAGAGGGTGTATGAGCAGTCGAACTTTCGGGACATCCCGAGGACAGGAAAGCTCCTTTATTTCTAGGAGCCCGAGCCCCGTCGAGTTCGCTGAGTGCATTCGATAAAAATCTCGAGAACGCTCGCTATCGCCTGTTCCGCTTTCTCGGCGCGGGGCTCTTCGTTTCTCTTGAAGACTCCGTCGGGGATTCCGTCGAGGGTCCGGCCCGTCGCGTGGAGAGGGTAAAAGGCACCGGGAGAGGAGGCTATCAAATGTAGGGAGAGAAAGAGAGAGTGAGAGAGTACCGCAATTCTTTGCCCCGGAGATCCAGGCGAACCAGGTTTGCAATTAAATTTTTTTTCCCTCCCGCTCTGTCTCGCTTGTGTGGGGGGCGCAGAGGCTGGGCGGGAGCGACAGGCCGAAAGGAAGGCGAAAAAGAGGCTCGCGCGCTGAACCTTTTTGCAGCGCCAGGGGAATGGATGATGGTCGTGGGGGTTGAGTGCGGAAAACCGGGCGGACTCGTGTAATAGAGAGCGGCGCGCGCGCGCGTTCACCGAAGACGATGATCAGGACTCGCACTCTCGCGCTGGCCCGCCACGATCAAGTTTTAACTCCGACTATTATCCCGGATAATGAGAGAATCTCCTCTTCGAGTTTCCATCGCAATTATCCCGTCTATCGTCGTACATTGCGGGGCTCGAGTTTTTTTAATGCGCGAGATATCGATCACCCCCTCCGAGTGGCAGGGCATGAGTGGCTGGATGAGCGTCCGCGGCACCCTCGTCCTCCTTTCCACATCCAACCTGATCCCTATCGCGTATAGTCGCCTCGTCGTGGACCGCCTGAACGCGCACCATCGATGTCCGTGAGCCGGGATGGAGGGTCGCGAAGATGCAGCCCGAACTCTGCCCGCAGGAAAAAAAAAACTGATTACAGCGATTGACCCTCTGAAGAAAATCCAGAGACCAGTCATTGGCCTTGGTCATTTTTTGGCCATTGAATAAATGGAGCCATAGCCGCGTTGACTCTTTGAGGAAAATCCAAATGGTCTCTTTCGTTCAAGTCGATTTGTCTCTAACCCATGTTTTTACATTGACAACTGAAAATCGTTCATCCGGCCTACACGCTGCATAAACTGATGGGTACGATTGTGCCTTTGAGGAAAGTCGAAATATCAGTCATTGGTCCACTTGCATCCCGTTCTGTTCCATGCTTCTACATTGACGATCAATGATTACTCATCCGAACTGCACGTTGCACCAACTGACTGTAGCGATTGGCCCTTTGATGAAACTCCAAAGACCAGACGTTGGCCTGCTCGTCATCTCTGTTCAACCAACGTTTTCACACGGACGAACCACTGGAAGATGGTCGGTCACGGGTTGACGCGGCTAACTGCTCATCGGCTCATTGGCTTGTTCCGCTGCAGAACGCAGCGGACTCACCCCAAGACCTTATCGTGTCATACCCGAGCGGGTATACCGAGGATGGCGAGGGTCGTAGTGCACTCGCGTTGTTCAGATCTCTCACTCGACTCCTCTGTGCGCGCCTCTCCCTCTCTTTTCTCGCCCTAATTCCTTTTCGGGCCACAGCCTCTTTTCCCTCGTCGCGATGCGCCGCATAAGTCCGCAATGGGACACACGAACGCCATTCCCATCCAACTGATCCGCATCTATTTTTCACGAAGCGTTTGACCGCGACGGGTCTGCACGGTCTATGGTGCGTGTTAAGGGCTCATGCGGGCCGATCGTGATACTTACCAGGGGATAAAAGGCCTGCGCCGCATCACCAAGGGCGCGCGGAGGACGCGCTCCCTCCGCGTTACGCTACGAGGGTGCGCGCAGGCTTTGAGCTTCGGACTTTGGGCTAAAAATATTTTGGTTAGGATGCCGCGTGCATTCGCAGCTGCGCCGCCGCCGATCAAAGTGAGGCAACTTGGTCCGATGCGTTTGGACCCCTTCAGGGTTGTTCGGTGCGGCAATTCCGTCGGATCGTTCGCGCCTTTACGGACTCGGTGAAAATCGTTGTTGCTCCAGTTCGTTAAGTTCATAGAGTTCCTGTGTATCGAGTTGCTGACATCATTTAGCTGTGTTCAGTCACCAATTGCGACTGCGAACGAGAAGGAAGCAAATGAAGAATTGTTGATTCAGACACCCAAGGGTTGAATTCTTGGTCATAAGTTCGATCTTACACCGCAATCACTGTCAACAATGTAGAGCTATGAAATAAGGTGGAACGCAATATGATGCCTACGATTAGAATAACATTATTGAAGAATTACAACGTGCTGACGAATACGTCTGTTTTCCTGTTTCAGGTTGTGCATTCGTCAAGTTCTCATCACACCAGGAAGCGCTGGCTGCAATCAACTCTCTTCACGGTAGTCAAACTATGCCAGTGAGTACCGCCGCTACTGTTTACTGTTTACTGTTTAAGTCTTTCATTGTCTTGACAGATACTGACCTGTCCGGATTAGTGTTCTTGCTTTGTATCCATTTAATTTTAATTTCTTTTTCATTCTTTTTTAATTTTTCAATGTTTGAATTCTGTCTGTAAAATTGTATTTGCAAAACTCTAGTTCGGTTTAGGTGAAGCACTTTTAAGCTTGCACTTCATTATTAGTATTATTTTCTTGTAATTTTAGTTTTCATATTTTTTTATTTTTTTATACTGTTTACATTCACATTTTGTTTATTTGTTGTTATCGTTGATATTAACATGTTGTATATTTTTTGTTACTATTTTATTCACATTTCGTTTATTTTTTGTCATTGGCGAGCGTCCGATTATGGTTTTCGCTGTCTGTGGGATGTTCTCCGTAACTGGAGTTGCCTAAAAGGACCAACCCGGTCCTAGCGCAATAAAGCATATCTATCTATATCTAACTATCTATCCCACGACTTGTCCCAAACATGACGTAACCCCAAGCAACCCACGAAGACTCGACTGGCACCGGCTTAAAGGCAAAAACAGCAATTTCCAAACACCGTAGCAGTCTCCGCGGACGTCGCGCGACGATGACGATAACTGCTTAATGTTTGTCGTCGGGATTACATTATCCACGAATTCAGCGTCATCAGCGCGTGATTGCTCAATGTCGTCGAGGGGGATGAGGGGGTTGGGGGGGGGGGGGGGAAGGCAAACGACCCTCGGTTAATAATTTTTTCCGCCTCGTCACATAAGCGCGAGGATTCGTCGAGGTCGCGGCGATGAAGCAGTTATGGTTAGTGCCGGGGTGGGGAGGGTCGCGTGCTTTGTACGGGGTTTGTCCTCTCGAAATTCAGCGTCTGCATGAGGGAGGGTGCGGCGGCCGCCCCGGCGGATCGCGAGAATGAGAAGCGCGGGTCGTCGTCGTCGTCGCGGGAGACTTCATCGGCGTCCCGGTCGTCGGCAGTCGGAACGAGAAGGAGACGCGACGGCGGCGTCGACGGCAGTCGTGCCGGCAAACACCCCAGTAATGACTGGCCAAACACAAATCTGCATAACACTTGGGCAGGGGGCGAGGACGGAGAGGCGAAAGAGGCACGCGGAACTGCTGCGCTCCGGGAGGGTTAAAAGCTACGTCGTCCGCCGGGAGTAACAGAGACAGCGGAAAATGGGATTGGCACGGGGGTAGCGCGGTCGTCGTCGTCGTCGTCGACTCTCGGCGACGACAACCCGGCTGCCCCGCCGGGGCGGCCGTCGAAGCTGCGAAACTTTCTCGGCTTACAGGGCTGGATAGATAGAGGAGAAGGACTCGGGGAATTCCCCTCGGTTATAATTGAATTGTCAGTGGGTGCGCGCGGTTTCCGCCACGAATTTCACCTGGACCATCGGCGGCCGGCGCGCAGACTGCGAAGTTGCCGCGAGGGGGAGTCTTGCCTTGGGAAGAGTAAATTGACTACGCAGGACGCGGCGAAGAAACTTTGCGCAACTTGCCGTGTTTGCTGTTATAATCAGAGTAGCCTTTATGTAGCCTCGATAATATCGCTAACGTCGTTGCGGAAATGAATTTCGAAATCGTCGCGGTTTTTGCTTGGGATAATAAGATATGCGACGTTTGGATTGAGGAAAATGAGATTTGAATTTTGTGCGTCGGGTCACGCAAACTCGCGAGTTGAACCACGAGGTAACAAAAGCATTCGGTGATAACTTCAAATTTAAATACGTTGCAACTTGACTAGAATTTTCTGCTTGGCTTGTTGTCAGTCGATAGTTCCAGTTTTTTTCTTGGTTCTATGACAGAACACCCCAGCGACGAGATATCTCCGCAAAAAATATCCGACGAAACAATATCTCTTCGAAAAATATTCCACGACGAAATATGTCCGCAAAAAATATCCCACGGCGAAATATCTCTGCGGAGAAATATCCCAGGACAAAACATCTTCGTAAGAAATACCCCACGACAAAATACCTCCGCAAAAAAATATTCGGCTGTAAGTGGAGGGTGTTTCGTTTTGGGTCCCGGAGCATTATGCTCTTAATGATAATTATCTCTCCGATATGACCAAGGATCCATGATCCCAAGATATGATGAATTACCTTTTGATCTTATTGTCGACGGCATTCAGACAGTTGTAGTCGACGGCTATTCACACAGTGGTTCACGTGCAGCGTTTAACGAGGAGAGAAATGGGCTTCAGATACAGTTTATTTTTCTTGCTCATCTCATTTATAATTATTTTGTAAACGTAGATATTTCATTTTAAAAAACGTATTTATAATTGACAAATGGGCAAGGCCATTTATCATTGACGGAATAATTTCGCGCTGCGATGACAAAATTTTGAGGCGGTACAGCATCCGCTCTTCGCCGAGTCTGCAGAGCCGCAGTGTGTTTAGCGCGCCGGCAACGGGTCTTTTAATCCAATAACACGTGCTACTTCCCCCGGGAGAGAGAATTTCTCCATTCGAGTTGTCCTGCTCTGTAAAAGCAGGAAATTCGCTCGTCGCCAAATCCTTGCTATAGTAACCAGCACTATTTGCGTAAAAGGTTCGCCGAGCACGGGTAGCATATATACCGCCTCGGCCTTCTGGCTCTCGACTCATTCGCTGCACCTGTTTGGTTACGCGCTTTGCAGGCATAAAATCATTAAACAGATATTTCTGAAAATACGTCAAACACTGGAAATCGAATTTGGGACTGAAAAATGCGATCAAAACATTTTTACGAATGTAAAATCATTTTATGTTTTTTTGCAAAACCTGAATATTTGCGTGAGAAAAATACAAAAAATTCACTAAAATTTTGCGAATAACAGTTGCCTTTAATTGGATATCCAAAGCCGATATTTAGTCTCTGAGACGAAAAATGTAGGCAGTAATGTTTAATTTATTGTCAGCATTTATTTCTCATTTAGTGTTAATGTATTTTTGTATCATTTTCATGACATCTTTATCTTTCTCTTCCACCCACTTTTACTTCGATTCTAGCACTTCATACTTGTTCGTCACTGTTGTTATTCGCAATGTCAGGTGTTTTGGCCCCTCGACCGTCCAATAAATAAACAAAAAAAATTACACGCCGAAGGCACGAGCACGGTTGCGACGTTAATCACGACAGCATTGCGGACGCGAGAATAATACACCCGGAATAAATACCGCATTTTTCCCCCATCCGCGCGCCCTCGATTCGCCGGTGCAGATCGGTCGATTGTTTCCGAAAAATTATGCAAATCCCGCGCGCGAGTTCGCGGCCGATGGTTATGAAATTTCGCGGGTTTTGCGAGACGGGAGACGAGGGTCGCGCCGAAATCGTTGCGGTTGAAAGAAGTATAAGCTTCGCCCACGGTTTCGACACGGTAGTCGCGCGTTGTCTTCGTATCCAGCGGGCGCGCGACTACGTCAATCACGGGTGGCCTCGTTAAGCCGACGAAAGATTGAATGGGGTCTCGTAACGAGCTTTGCAGAGGCTGCGCTCCACTCTTCCCTCTTCTATTTCTCATTCACTGCCGCCTTTATAGATATCTCCGTCTCTCTCGCGCTCTCTGCGGCGTTTTCGCCTCCCCAGCTCCCCAGCTCCCCCCCTCCCGTCACTACCGCGCCTCTAGTAAGACTTTTCGTATAACGCCAGAGCGGGATGGAGTCCCGTGGCTCGGCTTCCCTTCGATACAGCACTGCTGGAGGGTAATTCGATTTGGCCGCCTTCGCTCACTCGCCCTCGGGCCTCTCTGTCTCCGTCTTTCTCCTCTTCACTCGCTTCCAACCCCTTATGGAGCATAGCGAGCCTGCACCCCCCAACCCCCTCGTGTCTCTTCGCTTACCACCGGCATCACTATGTATGTAGTACATCCGCCTACAGCTCTCTGCACGTCGGCCACGAAACTGCATTACGTACACGAGACATCTCGCGACTTATACCTACGAAATGAGATATTGATTTGCAATCTGATACGCGGCTCTAATACGCGTCTCCAGCGTGATTCAGGCCCGTGCGCCCTTATCCCCGACGCTGCCTGCTGCCGCTGATGGCTCGAGGTTCTCGCTCGGTTCCTGGAAAATACACTTGTCGGTCAATATGTCACTGCGCGAAATAATGTATCTGAGAAGAACGCGAGCAGACACTTTTGTCGTGAGTTTTTCATATCTTGTATACTCGAGTTGTCATATTTTTTCCCGTGAGCCTGGAGTGTCAGCTAAAAATGAATAAACATTGTTTAATTTAAACTACAGTGAAACAAAAACATCTTTTGAATTTAAAATCAAATAAAATACCAACATACTTTGTAACGTAATTTAATTTCAAAGGCGCAGCAAAATCCGCTTCATGATTCACAAGGACCACATTTCTTACACGGGCCACAATCGAATTGTTTCATTCGTCATCGAATTTGGAGCGCGCATCCTAATCGCACCATTGTGCACGAAACATTTGAGCCCGGAATACTCGGTGTATTATTCGATACTTGGGTAATGATTCCCGCGTTTTGAGCTCTCGAGTGGCACGATGAAGAGGGATCTCCAGACGAGGAGTTGGAATTATTCGCGTATCGTTGTGCGAGGAGGGAGTCAGAGTCAGTCGAGGCAGCAGTGTGATTTTCCATGCTTGCGGTTGGTGTATACACGTAATGCCGTACGAGGGCGATTAAACGATGCGGCGGTGAGGGTCGAACATTCCGGGAGACTTACGGTAGCCACGTTGCCGGAGGGCAGCGCGGGAGCGGGAGGTGCAGGAGGGTTTCGAGTGGAGGAGGAAGTGCGGCCCTTACAACGTAGTACATACGTAAAACGTTCGGCCCTCGCGTAGCCGGCGCACGGCGGGCCCCTTGTCATGATTAAGGCCTGTTACGAGCGAGGGTTCCGTGTATTGTCGGGGGTTCCCTCTGCCGGGGCTTCGAATCGCAGTGCACGCGCAGCCATGAAGGAGTCGCGCGCGCGCGGATCTCTCTCGTTCGCCGGGGAGGAGCATTCGACGAGTGGCTCCTTGAAATCTCGACTCCAAAGTTCCCTTCATCCCCGCGCGGCAACGAGACCCGGCGAAACCTGAACTTTACCTGCTCACCCCCCCCCCCCTGCTCACCTCTCGCTCTCTCGCTGTCGAGTGCGTTTCGAGAGTTCGCCTTCGCCGAGCCTTTCATATTCGTGACCTTCCACGCAGCCGGCGCTTCCATATCATCTCATCCGGTCGAACAAGAGCAACTCGCCAGACTACTTCACATGTACTACACTAGATTCGTATCTCTATTTTCGGTACGGCGGATGACTCCGCCGATGAAAATGCTCGGTGTTAACTGATCGTTACGGCCAGGGAAAATTGCGTTATGGGTAAAAAAAACTTGGGTTACGGAAGGGGGATCTCGGTCGAAAACAACCTCTGGGACTGAGGACCCTGACAAGTCTGGAGGATGAGGCAGTTGGTAGCCCAATTGAAACAGTGGGTCGACTTTGATGACTTATTGTTAGAAACACTCGCATTCGTCAAGAGCGTAGGCAAACTGCAGCAAAACCAACGCCGAGTGTAGGCGGCTATGGACTGAATTCCAGAACTTCCAGATAACGCCGACGGGTCTCTTTGTGAGCCTTTACAACACTAGAGTCCACTACCTAGGTTTCTATTTTCAGTCTTATGATCTCCAAAAAGCATTCGTTATTGAATAATGATCTTAGTATCGTGCCTGTAAAAGTTAGGCCCTGCAAATTCAAAGCGTACGTCTAGAATACTATTTGAGAACTACACTAGACTTTCCGTTTTGATGTTATCACGGGCTCCAATGTTTACTAGGACAGCGCGTTATCTGAAAGCCTAAAGGAAAATTCTGACGTGATCTTCTTCTAATGTGTCACATGTAACAAGGGACCCCTCGTATGTGGCGAGGTAGCCCGATATCCCCTAACTATAGAGTCCCCAATTATAGCCTTCAACTATAATTGACAGTCGCCACTTTCCATAGCTACCAGACCACTATTACCGCCATTCTACCGAGCGCATATGCCATTCTTTCCCGTCGCTATACGCCAGCAAATCGGGTCGAACGACAGACTACTTCACATGTACACTGTATGACGTATCTCTATTTCGGCATGGCGGGTGACTTCGACAATAAAAATGCTCCGTGTAAGCCGATCGTTACGGCACGGAAAATTGGACTGCCTTTTTGCCTTTTGTCAAGCTGGTAACGCGATCCGAAAGCCTGAAGGAAAATTCTGACTCGCGGTTCTCTGGTATGACGTATGTAACAAGGGACCCTGTGTCTCGAGGTAGCCTGATCTCCCCTAACTATGTTTCAACTAAAATTGACAGTCATCATTCCCCAGATAACACCGAAGGGTCCCTTAGTGAGCACTTAGTGCACTACAGTTCACTATCCAGGTTTCCAATTTCATGCTTATGATGTCCAAAGTACCATTCGATGCTCTTATTATTGTGCCTGTATAAGTTAGACCGCCCATTCAAAGTGTAGCTTCTAGAATCCTATGTGAGGTCTACACAGACTTTCCATCAATGGTTTTCTGGTTTCCACGGTTACCAGGCCATTATTACCATGGTTTCCCCGAGTGCATATGTCATTCTTTTTCGACGCCACACGTCGCCAACACGTAGGATGCGGTATGAGCACCAACCATTTCGCTGACCCTCCCGACGACCTTTTTCGCCCCATGCGACGGATGGAAATTTATTTAAATTCCATCGCGCAAGCGGAATTTAATACCCACTATAGATTTATATAACAGGTATGGCTGTCAGTCAACCGCCCCGGCATGTCCCATTTCGGTGGAAGATTGAGCGAACAAGTGACGCGTGTCCCGCGCGCGCGCGCCAAAATGTTTCCTTGTTGCGGAAGAGGGAACAGCGTGTTACCAATAGCGTGGAGTGTGACTCGGGTGGAAAGCACCCCTGAACAGCACTCGGTACACAGTGTTATGCCTCACAAGAGAGCGGGCGACGTCGGAGGGAAACGCAGTCTCACACCTTCCTCGAGGACGCGAAGCCCGCGTGACATTTCTTGTCACGCGCTTCTGGCGTCGACCTCCTCGCGCCAGTGACGAGCGGGTTGGAAGGGTTCGCCAAAGCCCCCGGCTCGGCTTTTTCACCGCCCGCGTTTATCGAGCCCGCGCGCGGTGACTCTGTGCACCCGGTGCCCGCGGTACGACAGCCGAACACGCCAAATGTCTTGGTGTAATAAAAAGGAGGGGATAAAATTGGATCAAAAATGAGGGAAAAGGCTACACTAGGAGACATCGTGGTAGACGCGGGTAACTCTAAAGCCATAACTACGAATTGTTAACCCGTGCAACAATTCGAATGACAAACAATTGTAATTAATTTCATAATTGACTGAACAAATTCATGGGTATAAAGTTAATACCGTCAAATACGACGCAAGTTAGGCCTTGATCAGGGCCGGATCAGGATCGGATTGGCCTGGCCAGGGCGTGGTCAATGCTTGACTTGTTGTGCGACGCAAAATTTGGAAGTCAATACAGTTTATTATGACAGTCTTTATATACTAATTTTATTGAATATGTATATAACCAGTAAAGATAATTTTGAAAAAATTGGTGAGGTCGTATTTAAATATAAATTTACAATTACCCGTACCTTTTTCTCTCAGTGTACTCTTGCTGGTTTTTTCGTCCCGGGAAACCGGCTGTGAAAGTCTTTCTTTCGAGGCTTTTATCTTTTACTTATTCTCTCGCCGACTCTCATCTAGACTGCGTACACAGTCGACGCAGCGTAGCCGTTCGCCGCCTGCGGAAATTAAAAGCGGGTCTACGGTGCGGCTTTACGAAGGCCTCTTTTTATCTCGACTAAGCGAGAGAGCTCGGCTCAGAAGTACCTGGAGAGTGTCTCGTTGAATCACGCGCATGAGAGACACGCGTTTTGCTCCCTTTGTTTGCGCGCCAAGGTGGCGGCAGAGATGAACAAAAAAAAACGGCCCAGAGACACCGCGCAGTGACGTTGTGCAGTGTTTTGTACCTTCTTATAGCTGGGACAAAATGCGATCCGCGATTCCGTTGGGTCAATTTTGGAAAAATTCTGACAGCGACAACCGCATATTCAGTATTGATCTTCATTGTGGCACCGAGAATTCGACTGAAAGTGCTTGAAATGGCAATATTTTTTGCAGCAATATATTAAGGTAAAACGTATCATGGATTTGTACAGATAATAGTTTCACATTTACACTAAACAAACCACATTTTGCTCCCGAAATTGCGGATGACATACGTATATCCACTTCTTTTCAGTGTTTGAAGAGCCGCAACTTCAATACTGAAGCAATCTCTATGAAAATGAGGCTTCTTGTAGACCGCTTTGTAATGAAAATGAAATGAAGTTCATATTTGTGTTTAGAGCTGTAGCTGCAGTAAGCGTGGCTCTACATTTACCTACTTCAACATTAACACTCGGAGAAATTGTGGTTGTTCGAGGGGCCGGAAAATGACAACCATCAATATTATACAGTAACCATGCGATAGTTGCGGTGATGATAAAACGTAGTCGCATGGACTAAAAATTGATAGTTGATACGACTACTTAACTGAAGTGTCGAACACTCATATGTCGATCGAGTTTGCGAAAAATAGTTTTGTTGGACTCACGAAAAAGGGACAATAAATGAGTTTAGATTTGTTACGCTATAAATATTAATATTAAACATTAAATATTTTTCTAATATAACTAAAATGTTTCGCTGAATTTGCGAACTATTTAGCTAGCCTGCCAAATAAATCTACTTGTCACTTGTTTCTCAACCCAACAGAGCATTTTTTCTCTGTGTTGGTGAGAGACAAAAGCACCAACCTCAGTTTGACCTCATCGATACCTTACAAGCCAATCCAGTAAAAGATGTTACAACTTCTAAAAAAAAGCCCCTGGTATCCTAGTTCCCACGAAATATCCCAGTTCGAGCAAAGTTTCCGCGCCGAACGTGCGACCAATTAAACCCTCCAACCCTCAAACTCAAGACTTCCATTCTTCGCCCGAATTCCATTGACCCGATCGGCGTACCTGCAATCTCGCGTTCCAACGCGAAATTCCCAGCGAGGCGAGGAGAGAATTCGAGACTACTTCAACGAGATAATAACAAAAGTTCGATTCCGGCCGACGCCGAGTAACTCCCGGGGAGTCCGTTTCCTTTGACGGAAAGGTGACACGAGTGATTACGCTCCTCCTGGCTTAAAACTTGGCTCTATACCCGCGCGATATAGGCAAAGGGCAGCCGCCTCAGTGTAGGCTGTTGCAGCCAGGTGGGGACAGGCAGTGGGTATGGAGTTACGTCTGATTGGAGAAAGTGGAGGAGTTGTTCTGCCCTCTTCATGGGCGGGGAATACCTATACGATCTCTCGGGACAGGTTCGCAGCCATCAAGCGAGCTAGGCAGAGAGAAAGAGAGAGAGAGAGAGTCGCGTGTATCTGTCTTGCCGCACACAGTCAGCTCCCGGGGTTGTCCCGTACTTTCTTCCCGGCCGGCGGATGTTCCTTTCTCTTCGTTCGCCGGTATCTCGCGCTCGCGCGGATGGAAGGAAATTGTCTCCGCATTAACGGAGGCTCGGAAACTGCTTCCAACATTTAATTAAAGACATTCCCTGAGTAATTCCTTACCAACTCGTAATTGCATCGCTTTTATCCTCCGCCCTCGGTGTACAACTGTTACTTGTTTGGCGACCCCGGAGCGCCCAACGGGCGCGCGTATCGGGAGTCAGCGTCAGAGAGACGCGCGCTCGGCAGAACGAGCGGAACCCAGGGTAAACTTATATAAACGAGCCGGAGGTAGGGGGTGCGAACTCCACGGGGTGGCTGATGCTGCCGCTGCGACTCCGGCCCGGCGGGATCGTCGCGTCTGCCTCGAACCGAAGCGTCGGCTCTACACACAACCAACCAACCAACCAACCAACCAACCAACCAACCAACCAGCCAGCCAACCGACCAACCGACCCCCGCAGCATCTCGCGAAGCGAATAAAAGTTGTTCCACCGAGAGCCGGAGCGCTCCTCGCTTCGTCTGGCTTCTTTACTTTGCAATACATCACACGCTCCATCTCCCAGCGGTTATACAAAATTGCTTCGCCCCTTTGTAATGATTTTATAATCTTTTCGCTCTACACCGATGGGAATCGTCTTGTTTCCCGCCCGCTGCCGGCCCGCGGCAGCGGCTGATGCTACTTTATGCATCGGGAGAGCCGAAGCGGCAAGGCGTGAGTTGCGTTTCCGTCTGGCGACTGAAGGGTCGAAGCTGCGGGGCCAATTAGACGCGCTGGATCGATCGCTACACGACCGATTCCTGTCCAAGCTGAGTTTACACTCGTCGGGATGTCACCTAGGATCTCGAAAGTACTTCAGCCATCCTTTATCGTACCTTTTGTTCCGACAGGACTTCTCTCGTGACATTTCTTGAGTGTCATTTGCGTTGAGGTTGTTTGAGTCAATTAGACGCCCTGCATTGATCACCGCACGACCGATTCCTGTCCAAGCTGAATGTAAACTCGTCGGGATGTCACCAAGGAACACGAAAAGTACTTCCGTCCTCCTTCTTCCGACCTTTTGTTCCAACAAGGCTTCTCTCGTGACATTTCTCGATTGTCATTTGCGCCGAGGTCGTTTGGGTCAATTGGACGGACTGGATCCATCGCTATAAGACTGATTCCTCACCAAACTGAGTTTAAACTCGTCGGGACGTCACGTAGGAACTTGAAAAATACTTCTGTCCTCCTTCTTCCTACCTTTTCTTCCATCAAAATATCAAGATTTCTCTCGCCAAATATCTCGAGCGTCATTTGCGACATTGCAATCGACTCGATTGCTCTCGTCCCTCTTCCCTCGTGCCAGGCAGCCTGCAAATATTTGCAGTCGAGCGTCTTGATTTATAATGGCAGGCGATGAAGGCGCCGGTCAGGCCATGCGAATCGAAACACGACCACCCCAGCAGCCCAACGTTGCGGTCTGGCGTCGGAGATCGACGCAGGGAGCGCATTCGGGGTCGCCGAGGTAGCGCGCAAGGGTGGATAGGTAGGAAGGTCCAGAGCGCAAGGGATTCGGTATTGCACGTACAAGAGGCAATCGCGCGTTCTGCCCTCGCGCGTTCCGGTCGGCTCTTGCGGTTCCAGTTGTATCTATTGAAATGACCGAAGGTCCGATTGGCAAGTGTGATGGTGCGGCTAACGCGGTTCCAGCCTCCAATCAGCAGGTAATTGCTTAATTCCGTTGCGCGCCGAGCTTTGCTCCGATTGCGCGCGGCGCACTCGATATTGCGGGGAGCAGCGGCGGCGGCAGCGGCAGCAGCAGCGGAGGAGAGGGGCGGATCTCGCGCCGCTGCCATTTCCCCCGACGGTCCATCGGTCTCTCGGGCGCGGCGTCGTCTCACCAGGAAACGCGGGAGCCTCGAGGCGGCTCAGACTTTCATTGGTTTCGCCTCGAAGGCTAATTGACGAATGGCCTGGCATTGATCGCGGCTTGGCATTGATGCTCTTCGAGGGCTATAAGAGCGAAGCACCAGCCAGACTCGTTCTATATATCCGTCGCGCCTCGCGCCGCTCGCAAGGAATTTGTCTGATCAATAGCGAATCTCTTCTGCCGCCCGAGCGGAAGCCCCCGAGCGGCGCGGGTTGGTCGGTCGGTCCTCTCGCGTTTCCCGGTCGGTGCGGTTCCGCGTCCAGCCCCGGAGATGATGCGCGATGCGCGTGGATTTCACGCTGCGGCCTGCACGGAACCGCGCCGCGTACGTATAACGAGCCCGCCCAACGGGGACTCACTCAACCGCATCGATATTACATCCGCATTAGCTCAGCCTTCCAGGTCCCTGGAGAATTAATAATCCGCGCCTCTGTTGACTCTCGCGCTCTCGCTCGTTGGTCGCTACGGCCACACGCCCCGGTGACGCGTTTCGTCGCTCGCGCCGAGGTAATGGGCTGGCTAGGCGCGACACGAAATACCTTCCGCCTCGCTTGCGTCCGACACCCCCTCGCAATAGTCGAGTTTGCCACGCTGGATTGGATGTCGCTGGTGATATTTCATTTACTACGGCGTTGCACTCTTGAAAAACTTGGGTTTTTCGGATAAAACTTAAGTTTGAACTTGGGCGAGAGATGAGTATGAATTTAAGGCCGATCTTAAGTATGACGTAAGTGCTATCTTAAACATGACTCAAGTTCTATCTTGAGCATGACTCAAGTTCTGTCTTAAGCACGACTCAAGTTCTGTCTTAAGCATGACTCAAGTTCTGTCTTAAGAATGCTTCAATTTCGATCTTAAGTATGATTCAAGGTCGACTTTAAGCATGACTCAAGATCGACTTTAAGCATGACTCAAGATCGACTTTAAGCATGACTCAAGATCGAACTTGATACATGCTCAAGTTCGATCTTAAGCAAGAGGCGGACATGAACTTAAAATCGATATCAAGCATGAATCAAGTTCTATTTTTAAATCCAACTTAAACCTGGATCCAGCTTGTACTTAAGTTCGATATTAAGTTGATGCTTGCTTCTTACTTAAGTTCTACGTTAAGTTCAATCTTAAGTACAAATCAAGTTCGATCTTGAGACTTAACTTATGGCAAAAAATGCGGCCCTCACTACGTTTCCGCTACCTGCTGTGTGCAGGTAGTGCACAGCAGGAAAAAAGCACACGTCTCGCCTTTGTAGTTTTTGCCGCCAGCAAGCCGCGGGAAAGCAAGTAAAAAAAAAGAATCTCGTCCGGATATTTCCGGCGTTACGTACTCGTAAAGCCCTCGTCGATAAGCCATCTAGCGTAGCGAGCCATTCGCACCCCATTGTCAGACGCACCGTGTAGTACAGAGCAAGTTTCCCCCCTTTTCACTAACCCACGCCGACCCCCCCCCCCCCCTCCCTCCCTCTCGCCCTACGACTTCGTTCCCTCGGTTTCTTCTTGTCCCTGCGCGTATACCGTTTATTTCTTTCTTTCCTCTTTCTTTCTTTTTTTTTCTACCTCGTCGCTCCGCAGCTGGGGTCGCCACACGACCGACGTGTAACACCCGCGTGCGATTCTACGCCCGAAGGTTTATGAGCGCGGCAGTAACAACGGTAATTTGCGAAATAATGACTCATCGGCCGAGCAACGGAGTGCGAAGGGCCGGGAAAAGGTGGTCTGTACTTTGCGATACACCGGCGGTGCGAAAGGAAGAGGGCAGGAAGAGGAAAAAAAAAACGCGTCGAAAACAGTTTTTCCACGCTAATGGCACAATGATGGTTCGTGCAACAGTCTGTTTGCCGATGATTTACGCGTCGGGCGCATTTTATCGCCGGTTCCGCGAATGTCTATCAGCGGCCGGAAGTCCGCATCCATCCGGCGTCGGTCGCCAGGCGCAAACGGCCCGTTAACAGAGCCAAACGTCGAGGTTCGTCGCGGGCGCAATCCACCCTGGCATTGATTCTCTCTGCGCAGCAGGTAAAACCGCCTCTCGGTCGTTTTGAATGCAATTTTTTTAGTCCGTTTCGCCTTCCTTGTATTAATGAAGGAATAAAATTTATTTGTTTTTGTTAGATCGTACAATACAACTAATGAAGTATTTGCGCTTTATTATTATTTTTTTAAATCTTCGTTTACTTTTGATATCTTTTGTATTTTAACCCCTTCGTAACGGTCCTGAGAATTCGGTTAAAAGTCCTCAAAATTTCAGAAATTTCTCGTTGTAATTTTAGCTGACATTACGTACTTATTGGGTCTTTGGGTCGCTCTGAATTCGAATTTGAGATACTAATTTGCAAATTCAAAACGGTGGATTAGAAAGTAAAAAATTTCAATGCATTGATATTTTGGTCTCCCATTCTGATTTCGTAATTTCTACTTCAAAATCGAATTCAGCGTCAGTAGAAACCCCTTTGGTCAACGTTCCGTCAATAAAGTCCAAGCATCATACATTTTTCGATATTTCGGTTCGCCATATTGTGTCAGCCATTTTGAATTTCGCACTTCTCAGCCAACCTCGACCGTGGCGACGCCAAAAACCCCGGCGATACCGCTCGATGGATTTCGCAAATCGTGGCAAATTACGACGCCAACAAAAAACGATGACAATGCCACACAGGACACGTTTTGATTCCACCCGACATAGCGTCAATGCCGCAACGAGGGGGTTAATTCCGCCCGTCTACACGTCGGGCCCGAGGGAAACGCGGTAATTTTATCAAGCTAATTTCTCCAGCGCTTGGCGCGCGTCGAGAGACTGTAATTCGAGAACGCTCGGCAAGAGGAAAAGAAGAAGCTGCTGCCGCCGCCACCACCACCACCGACACCATGTTGTGTACACCGCGAAAACTGTTCAGCACCCTCGGCTCCTCTCCTCTCCGTGGCTCCGCGGTTCGTCTGGCTGGCTTTGGCTCTACCCGGCCGCGAAAGAATAACCCTTGCCACGAGCAGAGAGTGCCCGAGGCCGCGCAGCTACCGCGCCTGCGACGGCGACGAAGCGCGAGCGAGCTACAACAGTGAAAGCGATGAGAAAGCAGAAGGAAAGCGCGAGCGGCGCGGGGAGAACACGGGAAGCGCCTCAGTTGCGCCGGGAGGAGGGGGGGGGGGGGGGGGAGGAGGAGGAGGAGGGAGGACCGCTGAAAATTATTTTCCAGACATGAAAGGCGCTCCTCGGATAAATATTTGTACTACGAGCAGCTTGTGAAACGTTTCTGGCGTGCGGAAGTGCACCGATGATAAATAGAAGGAAAATGCCGGGAGAAAAATGGAGTGAGCGAAAGGGGTGGAAAGGGGCTGCTGCGGGGTCGGGAAGGACGAAGAAGAAGAAGAAGAAGAAGAAGAAGAAGTGGAGGTGGAAGACGAGCGGAGAGAAAACATTTTCCGTGCGTTTTTCCGCCGCGAAACGCAGCAACGTCTCCTCGCGGCGCCTCCGCCGCTTATGATGATATCGATAGCAGTCGACCCAAAGCACGCTTTTTTTTTCTCCGCGGAAAAATTCTCAAGAGCCTTTTTTCCCTCTCTCGACGCGGCGCCGCACAAAAGTCTTCACAGCCTCTGAACGCGGAGCGATTTAAGAAGGCAGCAGACGCACGATGGGATCTTTTCTCTCTCTCTCTCTCTCTCTCTCTCTCTCTCTCTCTCTCTCTCTCTCTCTCTCTCTCTCTCTCTCTGTCTCTCTCACTCTCTCTCTCTCTCTCTTCTCATTCCTTCCTTTCGATATTTACGCGTAAACGAAATCTGCCGCCGCCTCCGTTTGCCCGGCTAGAACGATAGCGACGGCCGCGCAAACATTCTACGCATAATGCGCGAAGCTTTCGAGTCGCAAGTGGATGAGGGAGGGGGGGGGGGAGGGGGAGGGGCGAAGCCATAGGAGCAAAAGCGCTTTCTCCTTTCTCCGCGTCATTCCCAACGCTCGATGGGGCCTAATGAACCGTAATCCCCCAATAATGAGGCTTCGCGGGGCTCCAATGGCGCTGATACGACCCCGCAAACGCGGCTCCCACTTCCCACACCGCCTCGCAGGGCTTTCCGTCGTGGCGCGCGTTGCGAGTCTCTCGAAACTCGCGCCCGCACCGCGGCTGATGCCTTCAAAGTTCGACAATTAGGTTTGGCATGGGGAAAACGAATACATATTCTTTTTCGAATACCGATATTCGAGGAGGTTATGGAGCTTCGCGCCGACGTAAACGGCCGATTTGCCGCGCTGTTCACCCCGACCAATCGCTAAAATCCAGGATATCATTATTCTCAGGTTTTGCACAATACGATCGAGATAGCAAACTTGTGTTGTATATGAATTTATTTAAATTCTATATGTAATAATAAGAGATTTATAGCAAAAACAGGATTAAGTCAGGGACTGAGACAAAATTGTAGGTAAGAAACTATCTAGACCACAAGGGGGAAATATTTTGGCACCTAAACATTTTTAACATTTTTCTGTGATGTATATGATCGAAGTATGTACGAATGTATTTGTAGATTAGCTCAATAGGAATCACATGACATGCATTTTTAAGTGGTTAGAAATTGTTTAATAACTGAATTAAAAAAAACTCTTCCAGTATCTTTTAGGAAACCTCGTGACACTGACCTAAAGGGTAATTTATCAGAATCAATGCACGTGCATTGATTCTGCTAAATTGTAGCAGCTAGAGAAAATTGCACAGGTTTTCAGCAAATATCAAAGCAACTTTCCCAAGCAAAAACGTTGGAGAATCTCTGAAAGCCACGGAAACGGTTCGGTTAGAGTTTTTCGGACAAATTGGCAGAGAGATATTTTCACCAGGGACTGTGTAAGCACTACAGGAAAAAGCTTCTGGCTCGTCGGTACTCGCAGCAATTTTCCGCGGGAAAACCGAAAAACCAAAAGTAAGGTCAGGATGTGGGAGAAAAAAGAGAGACATGTACCAACAGGCGTTTAGCGTTTTGAATTTTCATACGACAGTGTCGTCTGTACCTACAACAATACATGAAACAAACAGACCGGCCATTGAAGTTTCCATCGGAGGCTCTCCGCTACGGTTGGGGGATGCGAGGAGCGAGTGGGGGGAAACGAACCTTCTGTCCCGAATGATCGATTGGATGAGGATTCACGGTGGATATTCTTGACGATGGACAGGCCCGGTAGACCCGGGGCTTTCGGAAAACTTCTCCTGGCAGCGCCATGGAAAAAGTGCGCGAGTCTGACGGTGGGGAGAAGGGGGGGGGGATACGGCGCGGTATGGACGAGCCGAGGCAACCGGCTCGCGATATTAGTTCCAACGACGAACGACGAGCGCGGCGGCAGCCAGGAGCGAAACTTTTCGACGCCCCAACGCGCGAGTGTAACTTGCATAACTTTTATGACTGGCAACTTTTATAGGCCGTGTGATGTCGCGCGCGGCGGGAAAGGCGAGGCGGGTTCCCGCGGGAACACGCGACCTTGTTTGCGCGCTGGACGGGAACGACGACGACGACGACGGCGACGGCGGCGGCGGCGAACGAACGAAAAAGTTTTAATTATGTCAGGATGGCCGGTTTATCCGTAGCGAGTGGGACTCGTGCTCCGATTATAGAATCACGTACTAAGGGAGTCGAGTCACGGTCTTCAATTTCGGAAAATCTTATCCGATGCGCTTTTCGACTGGAAAATTTGTTTATTTTTACCGAACGAGCGAAACACGAATTCATTCTCGATACTTCGAAAATGATTCTTGTTATGAAACAGAACTCGATTTTCCAACGATTTGTCGTCGGATTCGATGACGCTTTACTTGCTCGTTGAATCGAATTCTCATTGATTAAATGACAGTAACGATTGCGATTTAGTGTTGTTTACTCTTTCTAAACTTGTGCAAAATTCCGTAATTTTATGCGAAAACGATTAGCTCTTGGTTAGTCACTATTTCAATGAGAAGCAAAGTGAATGTCTTCATGCATGATAGAAGAATTGGACAATTAAAATTCAATGAGGCGATTTCTTAGTCATTAGTTAACCTTAAGTTCCATATTAAGATCGAAAATCGGATTCATGATCTTCAGTTCGAACATCGGATTCATAATCTTACGATCGAAGATAGGATTCATGATCTTAAGATCGAAGATCGGTTTCATGATCTGAAGATCGAAGGTCGGATTCATGATATTAAAAACGAAGATCGGATTCATGATCTTAAAATCGAAGATCGGTTTCATGATCTTCAAATTGAAGATCGGATTCATGATCTTAAAATCGAAGATCGGATTTATGATGCTAAGTTCGCACTTAAGCACCCGGAAGTTGGTGAAAAGCTGAAGATCGATGTCAATATTAAACTTGATTCACGCTTAAGATCGATCTTAAGATCAAACTTTAGATCGAACTTAACCACGTTTTTCGTCCATCCACGTCTTGTCCAGCGACGATCGCACCCGGTGGCAATTAGTTTGCGCGCTGCACTTCGGCGATCGGTAACCGAAGCCTTAGACTCTCCCTTAATAAAGCCCTACTGGCATCGCCATCCCGATCTCCACCGGCCCAAATCCCACCGTGAAATCGGATAATTCGCTCACGGTGAACGCGCGAGAGCGCGACGGTGCGCGGCAGCGAGAATCGTTGCAGCCACGTACATGCAGCGACGGTGAGAATGCTGTGTGTGAACTGCGGTAGCAGAGGTAATAATCCCTGTGCAGCGCCGGGGGATGGTAGGAGCTTGCAAGCCGCACGGTTGTACACGTGTACGCGGCGCGCTTTGATATCCTATATATCAAAGCTATACGCTTGGGAATATAGCAACACACACACAGCGCAGTGGCCGCGCGCGACTATACCGCGTGGGCTCTCTATCTCTCCCTCTCGGCGTCGTGAGCGAGCGACCGAGGCTGCCATTGAAAATACCTCGCAAATCGACCTTTGAAGCTAAGAACACTGCCGAATAGGATCAAGGCTTGCCAGACGTTCGGGCAAACGAGAGATTCACGTACACGTGACGTCCTTTGTATGGGCCCCGAATCCTTTGGGGCTTTGACGCCTGCTGAATGTTCTTGAAGAGAGAGAGAGAGAGAGAAATCTGGCCTACTGCGCGATAAATACTGCGGCGAAGCGCCGGGCGGAGAGACATGCACGTGAATGTACCGTTAAAAGCGGTGATATCCTCGAAAATTACTAACTGCAGCCTGCGTGGAGAGACCGACAAACGTGCCATGATCGAGTGACAGTGCAGCAATGACTGTTCGTGTTGCGGGTCCCGTGATATCTGTCAAGTGTTGTTTGTTACTTACTTGAGTGAAAGCGTCGCTTCCCAACCATTCTGGGAGAATGAATCATAATTTGATTTCAGTCATCTTTTAAGTTAAATTTTTTAACTTAAGGTCGATCTTAAATTCCAACTACGATCACAAGATTGGCCTTAAATTCGAAGTGTGATGTCAAGATCGATCTTAAGTTCCAAGTTCGATGTCAAGATCGACCTTAAGTTCCAAGTTTGACCTTAAGTTCCAAGTTTGACCTTAAGTTCCAAGTTTGACCTTAAGTTCCAAGTTTGACCTTAAGTTCCAAGTTTGACCTTAAGTTCCAAGTTTGACCTTAAGTTCCAAGTTTGACCTTAAGTTCCAAGTTTGACCTTAAGTTCCAAGTTTGACCTTAAGTTCCAAGTTTGACCTTAAGTTCCAAGTTTGACCTTAAGTTCCAAGTTTGACCTTAAGTTCCAAGTTTGTCCTTAAGTTCCAAGTTTGACCTTAAGTTCCAAGTTTGACCTTAAGTTCCAAGTTTGACCTTAAGTTCCAAGCTTGACCTTAAGTTCCAAGCTTGACCTTAAGTTCCCAGCTTGATCTTAAGTTTCAAGTGCGATCCGAATATCAACTCGACGTTCCACGTTCGACCTCAAAACCGATCCAAAAATTCGATCTTCAGTGAGGACACGATTTCAATCGTGAACTGAAGCAGAGCAGCGAGGTGTCCGAGCGTTATGCAACCGTTTTCTAACCTACTGTGGCCTCGTATACCTCGGTGCGCCCTGTTTTATGAATTCAGTCACGCTCGCCCTTTGCATTGATGATGCGAATATAATATATCAACGGGTATGCACCGCGCACGGCATCGCGGAATCTGGCACGACGACGACACTCCCGCGCCCGCCGCTGTTAGAGGCCAACAGCCGCGCGCGCGGCGTGAGAGCTTTTCTATACGCGAGAGAGAGCGACTACAAGCCGCAAAGGCTACTGACCACCTGTTGCCCCCCAACAGCACTACACCATTTATATTTTAGACGCGTGCACACACCGCCTTCACCCTCCATTCCTTATACCAGCGGCAGCCAGAGCGGCCTCTCGACACTTTCCTTATTCTCGGCGCGTCTTCACGGAAGCTTCCGTGAGGAGATAAACAATCGAGAGCCTCGTGAGAGTCCTGCTGATAAGGTTATTTCCAGGGAAATACCCAGCAATGGTCACCGGACCTGCTAAAAAACAGGGTGTGTTTTTGTTAAATTTTGTCATCTAGGAGAACATCGCGGCTTTTTTGGCGGAGATATCGCAATTCGTTCCTGCAATGTTAATTGGTACATGGTTGAAAGGCTGGCAATGCAACGATTATTGTATTACATTCGCAGGGCATGGAATGCTAACTCAGTAGCACGCGAGATAATCTTAAGCTGAGAATTAATGGCTGCTAACTCGCCCCATGCATAGCAACCTGGTCTTTATTATATCAACAGACTACAGAGAAGCATGATTCATTCCTTTCCTCGCCGCAGTGAAGTGATGGTAATTTCAGATCACTCTGTCGCGTTTCTTCTTTGCAAAACTGTTTCTAAGGATCAGATTTCAGACTCCTCCCTAACACCTGTAGTACAAACAGACAACCCTAGTAGAAAATCTGTAGCGTTACATGAGGCCTAAGTCAGGCCCAACTAGGGCCGAATGTAACGCCACCGATTTTTCACCAGGGGAATGCAACGTCTCTTTTTCCTCCCTCAACGAACCCAGTCGTTCGATTGATCAGTTCACTCAATTCCTTCAATACTCTGATTCCAAATCTTCTCGAACCCGAATTTCATCGGGAAACCTTGAGAAACAAAAAAATCTACGATCCATCCACAACGTGGACGGCTATCATATACACCGAGAGAAAAAATTTCCTTGATTCCAAAGAAATGGGTGGATTGAATTTTTTTTCATTGATTTCAATGAAATATTTCTTTGAATTTCAAAGACATGATCTCCTTGATTTAACGAAACGATATGCCTGACGGCACCCGGTCTGTCAACGTTTGGCTCATTCGCGATAAGTCGTATTGGTGTTTCTCGCGCAAGCTGATCTGTTATGTTATAGTTAAGTCAAGTCAAATCAAGAAGATAATCATTGGTTAAATCATCGAAGTTATTGGTGAACATATCTAAGTACTATGGTACGTAACCAAAAACTTGGTGAACATAACCTATAATTTGGTTGATGACATCATTCAAAGAAAATATAATATTAACTTAAGGATATTATTTCATTGACCTCAAAGAAATGTCTCATAGGTTGAGAGTTCAAGGAAATTTCATTGAATCAAGGAAACTTTTTCTCTCGGTGTACACATTGCAATGTGACGTACACGTAGAAAAATAGACGGTGAAAACGCGGCGTTTTAAGGCCGACGTACCATATAATAAGGGTTACAGCTTTGCACAAAGTAGTTTTAGCCTGCACCGGTGGGATCGTGTGAGACGCGCGAGAGCGTGCAGACGCGATATTACACGGCTCGTTCCATTATAATCAACGCTCGGCGCAGCGGCAGACTAGAGCCGGCGTTTCGCGTCTCAGTGTGCTCGGCGCCGCCGCCGCCGCCGCCGCCGGTGCCGGTGCCGGCCTAATCCCGCGACGTGGCTTGAGCCCCCCCTGCCATATCCTACACGTCCTCCCCACATAACTCACCAGGCTGTGTGATCTAATGCACCATCGGCACTGCAGACGCCGAGCGTCGACGAGCCCGTTCGGAGCGCGTTAGATGTCTGATTATGTAACCCCGCTTCAACGAGCGCGCGCTCCGGCGCTCTCGGCCCCATCCCCGGGCTCTCGGTCTCGCCTTCTCGCAGTGCACTGCAATGCGGACTGTAAACAACCGCACATCAGCAGCCACTAACAACATGCACACATATCGGCGCGCAACGGCGAGCTGCGGTTCGCACGGTCACCCCCCGACTGTCTGGCTACAATGTCTACCGGGGGTGTCTGTAGCGTCGACGGGGGGCGAGACGTTGAGTTACCCCGTCGAGCTCTCTATGATTTCTAAGGGCGGAATTTTGAGCGACCGGATCGATCCTAAGTTCGGTCGTATATGGTTTATCAAACTTCAGTTCAAACTTGATTCTTCTTTAAGTTCGACGTTAAGATCGAACTTTATCCATGCTTGAGATTGAGATTGATCCATGTTTAAGATTGAGATTGATCCAAGCTTAAGATCGAACTTGATCGACGTTTAAGTTCGAACTTGACCCATGGTTGAGATCGAACTTAAGTTCATACTTGTTTCTTGCTGAAGTTCCAACTTAAAAAAGAGACTTATATGAACTTAAATTGCGGATCTTAAGGTCGAAATTGAGATTGATCTTGTGATAAAAAATGTGACGCTTACACTATGTTTCAAAGACGACCGTGGGAAATATCTCGCTTCTACAAATATATGGAATGTTTTCCTTAAACGCACTAATAAACGATATCTAATAAACCCTAAAATTGTTGTTTATGTTCGTCGCCGTTGCCAGAGAGTTTTCACGATAGAAATTTCAACTGACATATATTATTCACTTTGGTATCGCACATGACCGACGTTTATTCTTAATAAAATTCCCGAAAACCGCCACGACCTGTAACCTTTGACGGGGGATATTTGCATCCTGGAAATTCGTAATAGTCACGCAAAACCCACGGAAACTCCCCTCCGCACATTCCAACGACAACCCGTATACCGCTTCTCGTAATACACCGGGTTTACGACATGAAACTGACGATAATAACCGCCCGGCCTTGCGCTGGTGTACATTTTGCAGGGTGCTTCGTCCAGCATAGTGGTAAAGTTCGCAGACACTGAGAAAGAGAGGCAGGCGAGACGAATGCAGCAAATGGCCGGAAACATGAGCCTCCTCAACCCGTACGTCTTCAACCAGTTCGGCGCGTACAGCGCCTTCGCTCAGGTGACTACTTAATTCCAATTACAGGCTTTCGGCTTGAATATTCGTCATAAGTTCAACCTTGAGATCGATCTTA
Source organism: Pimpla rufipes (assembly GCA_963932165.1). Classification (NCBI taxonomy): domain Eukaryota; kingdom Metazoa; phylum Arthropoda; class Insecta; order Hymenoptera; family Ichneumonidae; genus Pimpla; species Pimpla rufipes. The sequence goes on from OZ010630.1 coordinate 1,045,678, forward strand.
CGATCGACCTTAAGTACCAACCCAATTTTTACTTAAGAACGATCTTGAATTCAAACTGGATTTTTGTTTAAATTCAATCGTAAGTTCAAACTTGATTCTCGTTCAAGTTCCAAACTCAACCTCAAGATCGATCTTAAGTTCCAAGTTCAACCTCAAGATCGATCTTAAGTTCCAAGTTCTACCTCAAGATCGATCTTAAGTTCCAAGTTCAACCTCAAGATCGATCTTAAGTTCCAAGTTCAATCTCAAGATCGATCTTAAGTTCAATCTGAAGTTTCAAGTTCAATCCCAAGATCCCAAGATTAAGATCCAAGTTTGATCTCAAGATCGATCTTAAGTTCCAAGTTCGATCTCCAGATCGATCTTAAGTTCCAAATTCGATTTCAAGTTTAAATTTACGACAAAAAATGAATCCCTTCGTGTTTTTCTTTGGCTCTCTTGTTTTTCATCACGTCCAGAATAATGTAAGGTAGATTCTACTGTACACGTATTTGTCCAACGGAACAATAAAGTTTTTGTGGTCATCACAATGGTCAATGGAATGTTACCCCTAACCAAAGTGAATATTTGTACAGTAGACTCTCGCATTGTGCAACACCATGACACTCATTTTTCTCCAGCATACAAGAGCCGCGAGAACTATTGACGAACTTGATTCAATTCTACAGCAGCAGGCGGCGCTCATGGCCGCCGCAGCGGCGCAGGGAACCTACATCAATCCTATGCCCGGACTGACCGCCGGACAGCTACCCCATGCTCTCAACGGCATACCGAATACCGTCGTCCCGCCGACTTCCGGTAAGCTATTATCGTCGTCAACTGTATCAATGCACGAAGAGAAATGGCTTCGTTGGCTCAGCAAATCCTTTGTTGACACGGTGACGACATTCGCTTTTTGTGTGATTGAAAAAAGTATATATTAACGTAATAAAAATATTCATTAATGTACCGAAAAGATTTATTAGCCCAGCAAAAAGATTTTGGTAGCCTAGCAAAAACATTTGTTAGCTCAGCAAAAAGATTTTGGTAGCCTAGCCAAAAGATGTGTTAGCCTTGCAAACAGATTCGTTACCTTAACGAAATGATTTTCTAGCATAGAAAAAATATTGTCGTCGTCACTATATCAACAAACAATTTCTTCCCGAACCAGGCCTTCCTCTCAGTGTGACATCGAGCCTAGCGGAATATGCACAGTTGCAAATAAACGTTCCCTACTCAGTTACTCATCTGCTGTCAAAAAATGTCGCTTCTGACGCGCCCCGATAAATTGTTTCTAATTCAAGAGCGCGCCAATGATCATAAATAAATGTAATTCATAATAAAAAAAGAAATCGGGCAGTTCGCCAAGTGGATCGCGATGAGATTCGCGCTCGCATTCAACGTATCCCTCTCGCCTCGGGCTGCGCGTGAACAGCACCGCCGACCTCGATGCTAAACTCATCGATATAAAAAAACGGCGAGCGGAATAAAACATTGCGGAAACAATCGCGAAAGAAGTAGTCTCTTGTTTCTCGCTCGGGCGTCACGCGGAATATATACTGCCGGCAGAAATATAACTTCCATTCCCGTACAACCCCATGAAAAATCCATAAATTTATAGTGAGCTCGGTATTTCCTTCTCTCTCTCCCTCCCTTCTTTCCCTCGTCCTCTCTCCTTCACTCTCTCTCTCTCAATCGCAGAGCACGAGATAAACATCTCTCTCTCTCTCTCCTCCGAGAAAGAGCCGATAGAAAATTTCACCGAAAGAAAACCCGTCGACGAGTCCGCGTATAAAGCTAGAGAAAGAGAGACGAAGAGGGCATCATTCTCGAGGGAGATTCCTTTTTTACCGGCCCCCGTGCGAGTGCATGTGCGAGCCACTCGCTTTTTCTCTCACCCTCTGACAGGGCCGACAGCGAGAGGGGCAGGAGAGGGAGGAGGCCAAGAGTGCAAGGGGGCGGGGGGGGGAGGGGGGGGGGCTTGTGCAAGGTATTGCCAGTGCCACAAAAGTTTATAGAACGTTTATCGTCGAGGACGAGAAAAGAAAAAGAAGCAGGATGACTATGGTGAGATGCAGCAGGGGGGCAATGAAGGGTGGGGCGGGTATAGCACGGGTATCGGACTGTATGCTATAACGCAATGCAGTACGAAGGGGGGGAAAAGCGGCCGGAATAAATGCGCGATTCCGCAGCGCCACCACCACCATAGTCGCTTGCTCCCCCCCCCCCTCCCCCCACGTTTCCCCCTTTTGCCCTCCACGCGGACATTATATCTCTCCGCCACACACCGGGGGAGGGGGGAGGGGGGGGGGGGTGGGACACACGCGCTCTGAATCCGCGCGAGTCGAGCGGCGAGAGCGAAGCGGAATGTAATACCATTTGATAGGGAAATAATATTTTATTTCGCTGCGAGATTACTGCCGCGGTTTTATCCCCCCCCCCCACCCCTGCCCCCTCGAACGAAACGACCCCTTTTTCCCGTCGACTGGTCGCCCAAGGCGGGCGGCGAGCGAGACCCGCAGCAGGTACGCGCTGAGCGACCGGGTGATCCGGGTGCACGCAACCGTCGAGCCGAGAAGTATCCACCTAACCCCTGCGAGCCCCCCCCCCTGGCCCCCTGACCCCTCTCCTACCCGCGCCATTGCGTAGTAGCTCCACTACACTTATCGCACTGCGGCTCGCTCTCCGTTTCCCTCTGAACCCCTACACTCCTCTCTTGAGTTTAACGGCGCGCATCGTCATTGAGTATCAGCCTCCCCCCTCCCCCCTCTTCGTCCCTCGCCCCCTCGCCCCCTCCATCCCTCATCCTCCTCTTCGTTCTCGCTAAATACGACTCGCGTTATACGCTCCCTGTGTTCCTACGATCGCGAGCCCCGGCGAAAGGATTCCGCATCGGCGGATATTTATATCTGTGCGTCTCTCGCGGGATGTACGTCGGTTTATTTTTTGGGCATAATGCGCACGTGGTTTAGGGTAATTGGATTATTTGTCTCGAGTTATCGTTTACAGTAACGTGGACGTTGAAAAAAAGGAAAGTTTTCTGCGGCGATGATCGTGATACACATGAATAGAATTTCTTTGACGTATCCAAAGAGACAAGAGTGAGGATCGAATTTGTGGACTTAAATTCAAAGTTCAATGCCAAGATCGAATTTAAGTTCAAAGTTCTATATCAAGTTCAAACATGAGTTCAAAGTTCAATGTCAAGATCAAACTTAAGTTCAAAGTTCCGTGTCAAGATCGATTTCAAGTTCAAAAATGAATATCAAGATTAATTTCACGAAAGGTCAATTTCTAGTTCGATCTTGAGATCAAAGGTTAATGTCAATATAGAGCTTAAGATCAATGTTTAATGTCAAGATCAAACTTAAGTTGAAACTCAGGATCGAATTTAAGATCGAGATTCGATCTCAAGATCGAATTTAAGTTCGACGTTCGATCTCCAGATCGAATCTAAGTTCGAAGTTGTATTTCAAGATCGAATTTAAGTTCGAACTTGAGTTCACAATTTTCACACTGATACGTTTAGCGTGAATATTTGATACACGTCGTAGCTTTTTGCGGACTGTTATTACTCTTGGCTCCTCGTCGTCTGGCTCCTCGTGAAACGAAATAAAAACAGAAACAGGATGAGATAAACAATTTTATAAAAATTACAGTAACGCCCTCTGTGACAGAGAGGTCAACGTAAACAGATGGGTTCAACGAGAAACGGCGAAATAATAAATAATTATTTGCCTGTAGCGCAAGCCGGGATATTTCCGTTCTCCATTACAAATAATAATCTCCGCGCTCGCATTGGCACGCGGCAATCGTGTATTATTTCGCTGTTTTTCGTTTACCGAATTTACTCGTTAATCTCCCGTTTTCCGTCGGTCGGCCGGTTTAGGGAGAAAATATTATCGTAATATTCCTCGATGCGCGAAATACGTTGAACAAACAGCAGTCGATGCGCAAACATTTCTCGTTTTTGCATTTAATTTTCGAATATTTACAACTGTGCGTAACGCCGGCCCGCTGAGAATAACAATTTCGCAGGCCGAAGGAAAAATGAAAAAAAAAAAAAAAACACAAAACAACAGCCGCTTTATGTGTACTCATCAGGTTTGATCATAGGTACCGGAACCGGACAGCCGGTGAATGGAGCGATACCGTCGCTTCCGGCGTCGCCGACGATGCCGAATTTCAATATGGCAGCGCAGACGCCGAACGGTCAGCCCGCTGGCTCGGAGCAAGGAGTTTACACCAACGGAATAGGCCAGACCTACCCGCCACGTGAGTATCAACTCGGGCGCCGAGCGCCCCGCCCCTGCGCGTCGACCGGCCAATCCACGTGATTTCGTTATTCCATCCGCCGCCGTAATACGGAAAATTCTCCGCCGACCGCCGGCGGCTCTCGGGCCATGCGCGGAAAGTGCATTCCCTGCGCTTGGCAACCCTTCGCGCCCGCGCGTTCCGGCCGCCTACCGACGCTCCAACGGCAACCCCGGCGCCAACCTATATCGGCCACCTGTTTCGTCCAACCCCCTCCAACCCCCCCGTCAATCGAGGGGATGCATCATTTTTGACAAATCCGAAAACGAAAAAAAAAACGAATAGCCAAACACATGAATTCTCGGTACCGAAATATAATACGCTGGGGCGTGTAAAAAAAACTTTTTTATCGATCCGTTCGTTTTTTAACTTACCTAAAGATTTATGAACTGAAAAATTGAAAATTTCAGAAAAATTAAAACTCGAAAATTTAAATTGTTAACAATATTTTAATGATGTAGTTCAAAATGTTAAAGATTTCGAAATATGAAAATTCCAAATTTTGAGAATTTAAAGTTTCGAAAATTCGTGATACTCGCGAACGCCTCTACCGTGTTGAAGGTAGACCACGTGACATTTTCGAAAATGACAAAACGTCATCAAATTCCAATCATGCTTAAATCGTGTCTGACTACAACGGGGTTTTCCACTGTGATTTTTTTTCTCGGAACTTTTTATTCGCTCTCGTAACAATCATTTCAGTCAAACGTAAACCGAGTCTGACCTCCACGGCATTTTTCCACTGCGCCGATCTTTTCCCATGAAGTTATTTTTCTCGCGCTTGTAACAATGGTATTTCAGTGAGAAGCGAACCGTGTCTGACCGCTACGACGTTTTTCCACTGTGTCGATTTTTTCTCGGCGAGTTTTTTCGTTCGCGCTAGTAACAACCATATTTCAGTGAGAGGCAAAACCGTGTCTGACCGCCACGGCATTTTTCCACTGCGCCGATTTTTTTCTCGTCAAGTTGTGTTTTTTTTTACACTCGTAACGATCCCCGGCCGGACGACGCAAAGGGGCCACTTTAGAATAAGACCCCCGTCCCTGATAAGAGCTGAGCTTACTGAAGTGTAGATACCCTCCATCTGTCCATTCCAGCGCAGGGGATGCCCAACGGGGAGGCGACCCTCCAGCACGCCGGGTATCCCTCAATGCAGCCGTATTCCGCTGTCGGTGAGTCCTCGACCATTTATATAGGTATTCGCATTATATCTACCGTAACACAGATTATAATAATAATTATTATAATAGAAAAGAATATGCGAGGCGAACGCTTAGCGCGCGTGTCGAAGCGAATTTTCATTTGTTATCGTTCTTACGATTTTTTTTTATAATAACGATTCGCGAGAGTCGCGCGTAATTCGCATTACCGAAAATATTTTTAAACAAAGCTCTTTGCGTATTCGATGATCGCTTGACCATTTGGCCACGGGGACAAATCAATTGTTATCGAACGCGCGTGACAACGAAACGTCGCTCGTTTCCTATGATTTTCGTTGTTTTTCTTCTTGCATGAAACAGTTGTAAAACGTGGCATGCGATACGCATTACGGCATATAGTTTTGGTGTAAAGCTTTCGAGGGTTTTATCGTGGATGCTGATATTTATATACATGCATTTTATATATATAATATATACATGTATATATGAACATTTGTATACCGTCTGTGCATATACGGGGCATTCCACTGTCCAATCGACCGAGTCGTCAGCCTCATATTTTTTCCTATTGGGAATTTGTAGGGCAATGTGAAAAAACCCTCCGGAATTTTTTGAGATTTTTCGAATTTTTTTTCATAATAACCCAGAAGTTGAGCATCTAAAAAATTACGCCGATTAATATAAAAAAATTACAACAAATTTTGTATTGGAGAATAGAATTTTCGAGACTAGTGGAAAAAATGGTAGACAGCCTAGAATGTAAGCTAAAAATAGTAAAAAAAAGTTTTATAACATATTTTGTGCTCAAAAATAACATTTTTAGATTCATCCAAAAAGGTAATGACGAAAACACAAATTTTCGAGAAAATATAGAAAAAAGTCTAGAGGCCTTTTTTATATTTCCCAAAAAAAAAATATGGGAGGGTCACGAACCATTCTATTAGCCGTGGAATGCTCGGTATATATCTATATATATTTTATCACAAATCAAAGAGAATTCGTTCGTTCGTTCGACAAGCACGAATAAATACGACCGTTGTGTAACGTTACCCATTATATTTTCGCTGGAATATAATGCCAGTTTTCCAAGGGTCGGCCACCAACACATCGTCCATTAACTCCAATTTGCAGAGTACGAGAATAACGAATCAGCTTTGTCGTACGTTGAGCACAATATAAACGATCTACGATGCGTAAAATAAATTGCGGATTTTCGAGAGAATGTCATTAGCGCGCCGATGCGAGCTATGAAAATTATTAACAAAGTGACGCGCTCGGGTCGCGTGTGTCAAACTGTTGAGCCCCGCAATCCCTTAAGAATTTATTTATTTGTCGAAACAGTTTTTGTTGTCAACTCAACAGAGGCGTTCCTGGAACTGTTTCGTACCGTTAGTCGCATCATTTCGACGCGAATGTCGAGTGAAAATGAAAATGCTGGCGAAAATTGGCCCCCCAGAAAAATGGCAACCCGGAAAATTGTGATCCACAAAATCATGGGGCCATTTTTCCGGGGCCATATTTCCTTGAGAGACATTTTTCCGGGATCATTTTTCCTGAGGGCCAATTTTCCGGGGCTATTTTTTCCGAGGGTCTATTTCTCGGGGCCATTTTTCCTGAGGGCTAATTGTCTGGGGCCAATTTTCCAAGGGTTACATTTCCATGACCATTTTTCGTGAGTGCCAATTTTCTAGGGCCAAATTATCTGATAGCCAATTTTCCAGGGTCAAAATTGCCGGGGAGTAATTTTTCTCGACTCAGTAAAAACATATCCTCATAACGCATAATGAGTACGAACGTCAGTAACAAAATGTCAGACGAAAGGGCAAAAACGAGATTTTCATAAACGAGAATTTTGATCCCATCCCCTTGATGAACATTTTCATTTAGCCACACGAAAATCCCGCTCGTGCCGAGAACGTATAAACAGCACACAAAAATATACGCCTCAAAGGGACGGAGCACATAAACTCGGTAAATAAAAAAATGTTACGCGCATTTTTAATAACCCGGGTAATAGTCAAAAACGGCGTAAAAAAAACCACACGCGCCAGGCGGTATTTGCACTTTCAGGTGAGGGTGAAAAAATGTATTCAGCGAGTAGGCAGCCTGTGTACAGCGATCATTTTCGCGCGTAATGCTATTGACGTTGGCGGAGAGAAGCAAACAAGCTGGAAGAAGGTCCGGGTACAAGCGGGATGAATGTATTAAATCAAATGCTCGCAGGGAAAATAATAAATTGCACTGGGGGGAAATTCGGACGAAGGGCTCACTCGCATTTGGCGAGTTTTGCCCGACGTGCCTCAAACTCCGCCAGGTAGTTTTGGACAGTGAAACCGGGGAATGACGGGCTGTTATTGCCCGCAGGCATTCGATACTGTTGCGCACGCGAATTTTCAGGGGAAATATCAATCACTCCGGTGCGATGGTTTAAAATATTTACCGGTTTATAATTAATAACGTAATTGCATCGGCGGTATCTGCGGATAATCCGAGTGCGCGGAGATTTTTGTTAGGAGACGGGGAATCGGTCCAAGCACCTGTCACTAACGCGATCCGCTTGGAAAAATATGTATAAATTAAATACACGAATAAATAAAAAAAATATTATCGATCTGCGTCACGTGAGTTTAGGAAAATTAGTTCCCAGCAAAATTGGACCTCAGAAATATTTTTTCACTGAATTTTTTAAAATCGAGATATATTTGAAAAATGAATTTTATCCAATTTTCTGTAAAAGCAATATTTACGCACGCACCGAGAAGCTTTTTCGACCATTCATCACGCGGTGGAAAATAAAATCCGCCTCGATTTCGAAACACGAAAATAACCCTTCGATCTTTTTTTAAACAACAACGAAAAAAACAGTAAATTTAAAAAATAAAAATCGTGAAATACGCGGGAAATAAAATACGCCCTCCATATAGAGCTCGCGTTATTATCGATACCCGCGTTCATTTTATTTAACGACAATGCGACGATTGCAACGATATCCGATTTCAAAACAGCGCGAATCGACGAGGGTGGCAGAATGACGGGAAGGGGGTTCGCACTGAAACAGAGACTAGAGAAATTCGTCGCTCTGTGAATTCGAAGAGCTGCGGTAGGTGATACAGCTGCCACGATTGAAAGTGGCGAAAGGGGCGTGGGGGGGGGGGGGGGGGGGGGGTAGAAATACGTGGAGAGTCAGCAGTTCGACAGCTTTGCCACATGTTGGATAAATGAGCATCAAAGCTCGTGAAAACCCGCGCGACGACAAAAGTGCCATTGCCGGATAACATTGAGTCACGAATACTCTTGTTGTTGCCGGAGGGAGCGCGCATAGTTATCCGATGACCGGCGTTACCCGATAGCCGGGCCAGTCGATCGCGAAAATTCCGGAGAACAGTTTCATTACAGCCCTCTTGACGAAGAGATCTCGTCGGAACAGCGCAAAATGTATAGAAGGGCCATTTTTACAATTTACGGATTTTCGTCGCTTCAGCCCCGACATGGAACAATTGACAGTCGGTAATTGCGTTAACACGTTAATCGTGAGGCTGAATAATTTCATCAATTTCGCGCGCGTGAATTCCACATGGCTGGAGGTTTCACTGTTGATACCTTTGTTGGCATTGACACCGTACTGGGCGGAACCAAAATGTGCGCTGTGTGACATTCAAGTCTAAGCATATTTGTCCCAGTTAAATTGGGCCCAGACATTTGGCCCCTGGAAAATTGGCCCTCAGGAAAAATGGCCTCGGAAAATTGGCCCTCAGGAAAAATGGCCTCGGAAAATTGGCCCTCAGGAAAAACTGCCTCGAAAAATTGGCCCTCAGGAAAAATGGCCTCGGAAAATTGGCCCTCAGGAAAAACTGCCTCGAAAAATTGGCACTCAGAAAAAATGATCCCGGAGATTCGGCCCTCAGGAAAATGGGCCCTCAGAAAAAATGGTCCCGGAGATTCGGCCCTCAGGAAAATGGGCCCTCAGAAAAATTGACCCTCAGGGAAATTTGTCCTCACAAAAATTGTCCGTCAGGAAAATTCGCCCTCAGGAAAATTAACCCTCAGGAAAATTGGCCCTCAGGAAAACTGGCCCTCAGGAAAATTGGCCCTCAGGAAAACTGGCCCTCAGGATAATTAGTCCTCAGGAAAATTGTTCCTCATGAAAATTGTTCCTCATGAAAATTGTTCCTCAGGAAAATTGTTCCTCGGGAAAATTGTTCCTCAGGGAAATTGTTCCTCAGGAAAATTGTCCCCGAAAAACTGACTGGACTTGGCGTATTGTTGTCATTATTTAACATCGAACTGATTGTTATCGTGTAACGCGTTTAGGGGCTGATTCGCTTTTTTCGTCACTCTTGGCCAAAACGAATGAGTGTGGTCGTGCTATTGACGTGCTCGAGCATCACTGCACTGTCATTATTATTATCGTCGTTATTATGATTCATTGCGAAAAAAAATTCTCCGTATTACGTAGACAGAGATATAGCTATAAAACGATCGACATTGCATGCTGAGCAAGATGCGTCTCGATGTACCGTTATCATGATGTCACGGTTATTTGTTATTGTCGCAGCTTATCCCGCCGTCTACGGCCATCAGTTTCCTCAGGCTATAGCCCAGCCGATGACAGCGGTGGCCCCCACGCAGAGAGAAGGTAAGTCCGAGACCGAGTGTCAACGCTCGTCGTCCCGTGTGTTAATGTGTGGATTGTTAAATATTTATACATATCTATACATCTATCTATATATATAGTATATATATTTCACGAACGCTTGTCGTACTTCACCCACCATTTTACTGTACATCCAGTCCTCACTCAATAATCCAAAACACAGTTAAAAAAAAGACAAAATAAGAAATCCGGCTACCCCGATGACTTAACACTTCGCTATACGAGATCCTTATTGTACTTGGAGCCGAATTTTTGGCCATAAGATCAAACTCAATCGGCATCACTTAAGTTCATACCCGTCTCTTGGTTAAGATCGAACTTAAGCAAGAATCGAATTTTAACTTAAGGTAGATGTTAAAATCGATCTCAAGATTGAAATTATGACAAAAAATTCGACCCTTAGTAACAAAATATCTGATATAAACTGGGGTTAGGACATAAATAAATCGAAATGGAAAAATGAGAGAAAAGTGATAGAAACAAGAACTAAATATGCGATTGCAACAATTTTTTTCGACCGAGTTCAAGTTGTTGCGCTACTGTCGTACTCATTATATTTGCTTGTTAATACATAACTTAACTCGCAATCTTTATTTGACAATCTCCTACCATGACGATGACAAAATGCAAAAAGATTATCTTAAAAAATTATTCATTGATGCTAAAACAAAATCCACACCGCATTGAAATTTTGATATCGTGAAGTCATAACGCATTTGAACGTAGAAATATAAAAAGTCATTTTTCAAAAGGGCAATTTTTTAGTATTTATCCAATAATGTGTCCAACCATTAAAAACAAAAAAGGCCCATTAAAAATCAATTGAAAACAGTTGCTACCAGACATTGCGAAAAAAGTAACGAACGACAAATTGTTCATGGGACAGACAATCAAACAGAGTGATTTCCAAAGAAACGCGACGACGTCCGCGTTGCGCAATTATCGATGTGTCGATAAAAGTGTAGAAACGGAGTTGGCCAAAGTCCCTAGGAGCCAATTCGACGTCAGACATCCGCGATTGTAAGAAACTTCGGTCGCCCTCGCGACTCGTCGCAATCCTCGTTATGACTCGTCGGAATTAACAGCGCCGATCGCGCGTCGCGTATATAGTTAGCCTTTTTAATTGACTTTTCGAATTATTTCTCGAGTGTCCCGTCGCGGGTTTGTCTTAAGTCGCTCGCCGCCGCTTCCGATCGATTCTCCCCCCTCGGCTCTGCAATCGACGCGCGTCTCACCCGTGAGCCCGGGCTGTGTCAATCCACGTAACCAATTAATTCGGACGTCGCAAAATACGCCGGCAGACGGCCCGTAATTAAAAGCCTCTCCGGTGTACTCGGTACTCGCGACCGGGACTATCTTGGCCTGGATCGGTTGCTAGACGACGCGGTGGAAAATAAAGTCAGCCGCATCCGGCCAGAGTTGTAAATCCTCATTAGTTTCAGAAATAAATGTCACGGTACGATTCGTTTTCCAGGTTGGATTTAATAATAACAACCTGCAGCGATTATAAAATGACGGGTGAACTTTTAAATATCCGCATGGATACCTCATTTTCGATACAAAAATTTACAAATTATGTTATAATTATTTCGTACTACTGTTATTAATTAATAATTACAAAACCAATTGATGTAGCATCGACTTATCCTCTTCAAACAAATCGGTAATATATATCGCGTTTTCGATATAAATATTTTTGTCGGGTTATTCGGTTTCTGATTGCCAACCAACCGTTTCAGTCTTGTTATTGTATTTTGACAGTTCTCGGGGTTTTTTTTTACGTTTTTCTTGTCGAATTTTCTATTTTTCGATCAAACACCGATGATTTTCAAAATCAACGGGAAGTTTGCCGTGGAATAGGGTTTTCAAACTTTACGAAACCGGATTTTTTTTAACGCAAGGGGTATGTACGGAAAAATTTACGAGTTTCGAGAGTTCGGTTTTAAATTTCGGTGGAAAATTCAGAAATCAAGATATTGCGTAGCGACTTGCGGGATACTCTTCGTTCGATCGATCAAAAAAAAACGTAACCTTGATTTTAGTGAAGTGACGAAATTTCGAAAAAAGTGCGAAAGCATTTTTTATTTTTTATATTTTCTTGTTAACACCTCATTTCGATGTATTTTTGCCGATACACAACGAATTCGCCATTAGTTTTGTTCCAAACACGATAGTTTTAGCGAAAAGCTCGAAAAAACCACTTTATTTTCGATACTTTACATATTTTTTTTAGTATTTCTAAAATATTTAGGGATTTACAACTCTGCATCCAGCCGACTTTACGCATATTCGCGTGTGCGCGAAAATGTCAAGTCGCGTCAGCGACGAGCGAGAGGAAAATAGAGTGGGAGAGGGAGAGGGAGAGGAAGGAAGAGAGAAAACGAAAGAGACCGTGCAGGGTGACGGTTTGAGCGAAGTCTATGCGCCAAACCCGGGTGAGCGCCTAATTGCAATTAACAACTCGCCATTATTACAATATATACGATGCCTTACAATGAGATAATGCAAATAAAACGAAAGTTTTAATTACTTTGCCGGTACGCGCCGCAAGCGACCGTTGTTACATCGCAGGATAATGGAAAGTTTACCGCGACAGCCTCGGCCCCCCCTCCTCACTCGCTCCCTCGCTTCTCTATCAATTCTCCAACACGGGCTCTATCTTCGCTACGTGTATCGAGTTTCGCCTTCCCTGCCCCCCCCCCCCCTCTCGTTTTATCTTCAACTGCGACGCGAGCGCCCTCCGCGTCGCGTCATCCACACCCAACGGTCCCGGTGCGACACTTCCTGCACTGACGTTCACATTCCCGCGCCCTCTTCAGGCCCTTCGCTCCGTCACCCGTTTCCGGGAATCAAATAAGAATTTGCGTTGCCCAATATCGCAGCGGCCAGGAGTATCGCGGCGGTGAACATTTTCCCACAAAATAGTCTTCTCGTTCACTTTTTGTTGCTAGCCCGAATTTTGGTCATTAGTCCCATTTTAAGGCCGATCTTATCATCGAACTTGATCGTTTCTCCAACTTAAGCTTAAGTCAAGTTCGAACTTAAGTTTAATATTAAGATCAATCTTAAGCATGAATCAAGTTCGAACTTACGATCAATCTTAGGCGTGAATCAATTTTGAACTAGAAATCAATCTTAAGCTTGAGTCAAGTTCGATCTTGAGATAAATCTTAAGCATGAATCAAATTCGAACTTAAGATCCATTTTAAGCATGAATCAATTTCGAACTTAAGATCCATCTTAAGCATGTATGAACTTTGAACCTAAATCAATCTTAAATATGAATCAAGTTCGTACTTAAGATCAATCTTAAACATGAATTAAGTTCGTACTTAAGATCAATCTTAAACATGAATTAAGTTCGTACTTAAAATCAATCTTAAACATGAATCAAGTTCGTACTTAAGATCAATCTTAAACATGAATCAAGTTCGTACTTATGATCAATCTTAAACATGAAACAAGTTCGTACTTAAGATCAATCTTAAACATGAATCAAGTTCGTACTTAAGATCAATCTTAAACATGAATCAAGTTCGTACTTAAGATCAATCTTAAACATGAATCAAGTTCGTACTTAAGATCAATCTTAAACATGAATCAAGTTCGTAATTAAGATTAATTTTATGACCAATAATTTGTCCCCAAGATTTTTCGTTTGAGATTCAGAGAAACATTTAAGCACAAGAGTTTAGTAATTTCCGCCTGCTGTCGAATCATCGCCGTATAAAAAATTGACGCAACGACGTTTAACATAGGTCCGCGTCTTAGATAAACAAGCAAAAGTATTCGTAAAGTCATTATTGTCAAACAAATCAGTGGTCATTTAGTTGTCAGAAAGTTTCCACGTCGAACAAACGAAACGACGTCTCGCGGACTCAGATGCCCCGGAGCAAAGCGGTTAATTTCCCTCCAGTCTCACGCGGGACCTTAATCTCAATTAAAGCCGCGTTCGCACACAACACAATATACGTTTCGAAATTGGAGAGGCAAAGAGACACTGCAGGCGGCGCACATCGGGACAATTCCTACAGCCTCGCAGGGAAGAGGAAGAGCCGTGTGTCAACCATGAAGCATCATATTGCATGATGCTCTGTGACTAAGTAAACTGCGATTATGTTGACTGTTGCTTCGAGATATTTCATATATATATATATATAAATAGTATGTACTATACACATATTTAGTACTAATTATATGGTCGTGCGGTGTGTTTCGGGCTGCTACCATCGTCAACTCGCTGTTCGATGTTTTACTCATTTCATTATATTATTATTATTATTATTATTATTACATTGCAGTTTGTTTTTAAACATGAAATTTATTGGCTGTCTCCGCGGTGGCAGTAAAAAAATATACAACATGTCGTACATAACACACCAGATCTTTACATGGCCGATGTCTCTGTGGAAATTCTGTGTCTGATTGCGGATATCGTGTATTCTTGACTAAAATATGAATTTCACTTTTTTCTCGTGTTTCTTCTTTTCTTTCTTTCCATATTATGCACTCAGTGTTCTTTGGATATTATGTGGTGATTATGTAAATTTTCATTAATTTTCCGGCGTAAGACATCAATCTCGTTTAATTTGCGCTCGAGCATAATTTCCGAGCGAGCAGTTAAAAATTCGCGTGGCGAGGAGCCACGAGGCGATTATCGTGGCCACTGCGAGGAGATCTCATTACTCTCACGACGGGGTTATGACCGTTGCGGACGCCGCAGCTGCTCGCGAAAAGTTTGTTTCACGCGTAGCGGATATAATCGCCGTACTAATTGGCGTCACGTCCCCCCCTCTCCCTCGATTGCAGTTTAACGTTGTAATTATATAGCCACCGACGGATCGTCGTTAAAATCCATCTCGACGCGCGGATATTCCGCAACGCGTCCCGAAATCGCGCGGCGTCCCCTGAATAATTCATTCGACTGTCGACCAAAGGGCCGAGGGTGAATCGCACGCGGGACCAGGGCGTTTCATTAGCGACATCGCTTTGTAGGATATCTCATTCTTAGAATAGTACTCGGTCGCTCGACGAGCCTTTCATTATCGTAAAACCGATGGCTACTGAAATTACTGAGAGAAAAATCCGGTAACGGCCGGTAATTATATAGTGACAATCATTTCTTTTTCATGAGTTCAATCTTGAGACCGATCTTAACATCGACCTTACGTTCAAATTCAATCCTTGCTCAAGATCGAACTTGCGGTAGAACTTGATTCGTGCTTAAGATCGAACTTGATTCGTGCGTAAGATCGAACTTGATTCGTGCGTAAGATCGAACTTGATTCGTGCTTAAGATCGAACTTGATTCGTGCTTAAGATTGAAATTGATTCGTGCTTAAGATCGAATTTGATTCGTGCTTAAGATCGAATTTGATTCGTACTTAAGATCGAACTTGATTCGTGCTCAAGATCGAAGTTGATTCGTGCTTAAGATCGAACTTGATTCGTGCTTAAGATCGAACTTGATACGTGCTCAAGATCGAACTTGATTCGTGCTTAAGATCGAACTTGATACGTGCTCAAGATCGAACTTGATTCGTGCTTAAGATCGAACTTGATTCGTGCTTAAGATCGAACTTGATACGTGCTCAAGATCGAACTTGATTCGTGCTTAAGATCGAACTTGATTCGTGCTTAAGATCGAACTTGATTCGTGCTTAAAATTGAAATTGATTCGTGCTTAAGATCGAACTTGATACGTGCTCAAGATCGAACTTGATTCGTGCTTAAGATCGAACTTGATTCGTGCTTAAGATCGAACTTGATTCGTGCTTAAAATTGAACTTGATTCGTGCTTAAGATCAAACTCGATTTGCGCTTAAGATCAAACTTGATTTGCGCTTAAGATCGAACTTGATTCGCTCTTAAGATCAAACTTAAGTACGATCTTGTGATCTAACTTAAGATTTTAGTTGTTACTCTATAATTAGCGAGACTACCGAGATTTTTCGTAAATACGCTTTGGTGCATTGCTTAGTTAAAAAAAATCTCTCATACGATCTGCTGAAATCTCACTGCATCTACGTCATCGTCATCGCCATGTCTCCCTCACTGAAAAAAAAATCCTCACTCAATATTCGCCCCCCACTTGTCCCTCCCTCAGTTTCACCTATCTTTGTCTTGTGATCCTCGTGTTGTGTGTCTGTACAATTGAAAGTATAAATACTCAACGTTACTAGACAGTTTGTAGAGTCACGGGCTGCAAAATCGATGAAAAATGTTGATGAAAATAGCGCGTTTAACAAGAGTAACAGAGCTCCGGCTGTACAAGAGTATACTGCCTTCAGTCACTTTCACTGTCCGCCTTGCATCGCAATCGACTCATTGTCCGTACTCGATACGATCTCGAATTGCATTTTCTCTCATTGTGACGTCGGAAGGTCGTGAATTGTCACGATTTTCCGATTTTTCTTATCGTTCAGAGTCGTCTTGACCAATTTCTCGCATCATGTCATCAACATTCACACGTGTCACTAGAAGTAAGCTCATCTTCGCGACACGTCATTGTCATACTCATTCGTAAAAAAAAAAAAAATGAATCAGTAAATTGATAAAAGGAAGACAAAAAGAAAACAGCTTCAGTCATTCGTAACATGTGAATTAACGTAAGAACTTTGTAACGCGAGCGAGTGCTTTGGAACGAGGCTCGGCGACTCGGTACAGCGGCACGAGAGCATTTTTCGTCATGTCAAAACGTGAAACGTATAATTCAATCATTGACGTAAAACGAAAAAAAGAAATGAAACAAATAAACGTAAAAGAGAAAAAAAACTTGTCGCGGAAAAATGCCAGAGAGTCTCACCGAATGTGAAGGGAAGCTCATCCGGAAGAATCGACTAGCACGCTAACTTGAGTATTATACTTCAAGTTTGGACGTTTAGATGTGCTCTTATTTATATGTTAGGATGCTCTATCTCAGGACCCGAGGGCTGCAACCTGTTCATCTACCACCTGCCACAGGAGTTCGGGGACACCGAGCTCATGCAGATGTTCATTCCCTTCGGTCCGGTCATTTCCTCCAAGGTCTTCATCGACCGAGCGACCAACCAGAGCAAATGCTTCGGTAAGTACTAGCTGCCTAAGGAACAACACTCGCGGGTGGACGGGGATCGAACCGGAAAGGAATTCACGATCGAATTTTTGGTACTAAGTTCAGGCTTCAGATCCTTCTTGAGGTCAATCTTAAGACCGTTATTGAGGTCAGTCTTAAGATCGTTGTTGAGGTCAATCTTAAGATCAATCTTGAGGTCAGTCTTAAGATCATTGTTGAGGTCGATCTTAAGATCCATCTTGAGGTCAATCTTACGATGAATCTTGAGGTCAATCTGAAGGTCGATCTTTAGGTCAATCTTCAGATTGGTCTCGAGGTCAATCTTAGGTTGATCTTGAGGTCAATATTCAAATTGATCCCAAGGTCAATCTTAGGTTGATCTTGAGGTCAATCTTAGGTTGATCTTGAGGTCAATCTTAGGTTGATCTTGAGGTCAATATTCAAATTGATCCCAAGGTCAATCTTAGGTTGATCTTGAGGTCAATCTTAGGTTGATCTTGAGGTCAATCTTAGGTTGATCTTGAGGTCAATATTCAAATTGATCCCAAGGTCAATCTTAGGTTGATCTTGAGGTCAATCTTAAGGTCGATCTTGAGGTCAATATACAGAGATCTTGAAATCAATGTTGAGATTGATATTGAAATTAATCTTAAGATCGTCCTTAAGATCGTCCTTAAGATCGAACTTAACCCTTGCTTTAGGTCGATCTTAAGTTCAAACTCGATTCTTGCTCAAATTCGAATTTAAATTCGACTCTAAAATCGATCTTGAGCATGAATCACGTTCGAACTCAAGTTCGATCTTAAGATGGAACTTATGATCAAAAATTCGGCAAGCGAACTTGGTAAATGAGCTGCGGATTCTTCTCACCTCCATGATCTCCATTTCCAAGCAAGAAACTGCAGCACCAGCAGCAGCAGCAGCAGCAAAACAGCGGCAATGGGGCTGCCTAATCTGACCCTTTCGCGGCGTTTAAAGAAACCTCGCTCACGGTGTCCCATCGATCGGGGGTCCCCACTTCATCGAAAGGAGTCGCGGCCGTCCCCAACCCGGAATCCTTGGCCCCCCTGCACCATGAATTTTATCTTCCATCGCCTAAACCGGGAGCTTCGCGTCTTGTTATCTCCGCGCGTCGATCCGAGCGCCGAATGTGTACACCGTATCTGCACACCTCGGGGGCGTCCCGGGCCCGCGGGGGCCTCGAGCGCGTTTCGGGTTAACAGCGATAACGAAAAAAAAAAAAAACCGCCGTAGACGTTGCGCATAGCCGCCTGGCAGGGCCTGGCAGAGCGAGACCGTCTGATCCGCGCGCAGCGCCGGTTTAACCATCCCCAGCCTCGGGGCAGAATCGCGGACGTCGTTTTCACGAATATCACCCCCTGCTGGTGGAACCAGCAACAACGCACTAGTAGCGTTTTCCCTCTCCTCCCCCCGCCGCCGCTTCGAGACCATCGTATATCCCTTTGTAGCCCGGAACGCGCGGGGGGACCGAGCGTCGGGGCGACACGCGCGAAATGCCTATCGACGTCGATGTCCTTTGTGCTCATGAAGGGCAAACTGTGTCTGTGTCCTCGGTCTATTGCCGTACGGGGAGACGCCGTAATCTTCGCGAGGATCGATTCCCCGTTATCGCGGCTCGGGCGTGGATATCCTCGCGGTCCAAGGGACGAATTTTTCGCTCACAAGCCGAATCTTAAGTGCGATCTTACGATCGACACTTGAGTGCGAACTTGATTCACGCTCACGTTCGCGCTAGTCTCTCGCTTAAGTTCCGAACTTGATTCATACTTAAGTCCGTACTAGTTTCCTGCTTAAGTTCGAACGTAAAATTGAACTTGAGCCAGCGACGAGTGTGAACTTAAGTGCGATCATAGTCCGAACTTAAGCGTGAATGAAGTTCGAACTTACGCGTGAATCAAGTTTGAACTTAAGAGTGACACAAGTTCGAACTGGAGCGTGAATCAAGTTTGAACTTAAGCGTGAATCTAGTTCGAACTGGAGCGTGAATCAAGTTCGAACTGGAGCGTGAATCAAGTTAGAACTTAAGCGTGAATCAAGTTCGAACTAGAGAGTGAATCAAGTTTAAACCTGAACGTGAATCAAGTTTAAACCTGAGCGTAAATCAAGTTTAAACCTGAGTGTGAATCAAGTTTAAACCTGAGCGTGAATCAAGTTTTAACCTGAGCGTGAATCAAGTTTAAACCTGAGCGTGAATCAAGTTTAAACCTGAGCGTGAATCAAGTTCGACCTTAAGCGTCAATCAAGTTCAAACTAGAGTCTGAATCAAGTTCGAACTTAAATGTGAATCAAGTTCGAACTTAAATATCAATCAAGTTCGAACTAGAGCGTGAATCTAGTTCGAACTGGAATGTGAATCAAGTTCGAACTGGAATGTGAATCAAGTTCGAACTAGAATGTGAATCAAGTTCGAACTAGAATGTGAATCAAGTTCGAACTAGAGCGTGAATCAAGTTCGAACTAGAGCGTGAATCAAGTTCGAACTAGAGCGTGAATCAAGTTCGAAGTAGAATGTGAATCAAGTTCGAAGTAGAATGTGAATCAAGTTCGAACTGAAACCTGAATCAAGTTGGAACTCAAGTTTGATCTTCAGATCGAACTTAAGATTGACGTTATCACAAAAAATTCGGCCCCAACTGTAATGCATATAACGCGCCGGAGTTTCCGGTACAAAAAGTCGATTCTTGCAAGAAGTGTTGTACCGAGATATTCCGGTCATTCGCGCGTTCGTTCTCGAATGCCAAGTAGCCCCGGTCTGTAGTATACCTAAAGGGGTCGGTGAAACGGGGTCGTAAATCAATTATAAAATTTTATACTCCCCCCGAGAGTTTACGGGGCACATTGGACGGGGGGCTACACGTACGGGGGGTACGGGGGAGACTGCGGAGTTGGGTGGAGCGGCCCGGGGGAACCGAGGGACGAGACCGAGGGGTTAAGAGCCGAATCGCGTCCTCGGAGAATTTCGTCTCGCCGGGGCCGCAAACTAAAACAGGATCGGCGGCCGGACTAACGGGCCTAAATTGGCTTTAAACGCGGGAGCGCCGGCCGTGTCTATCCGGGAAAGAAGTACCTTCGTTACCGTCATTCTATTCAGCCCGGACCCCCAAAGCCATCCGCCGCCGCTGCTGCTGCTGATGTCGCCGCTGCTGAACTCGGATAACGTCGTTCGTTAAAAGTTTGTTACTCGCCGATTTTTTTTTGTTCAGTTTTTTTTTCTCTATTTTCTCCCGTCGCGTGATCCTTGTCCCGCTTGCGCTACAGAATCAGTTTCGTTGGCTGTTTCTATGGGCTTGAAGTAGCAAAGCGAAGCTTCGAGCTTAACGTCGATTCTTCTCTCTGTCCCTTTGACCAGGTTTCGTGTCCTTTGACAACACGACGAGCGCGCAGACGGCGATCCAGTCGATGAACGGCTTCCAGATAGGGATGAAGCGGTTAAAGGTCCAATTGAAGAGGCCCAAGGAGAGCAGTAAGCCGTATTAACCCAAGTCCTAGCGAAGACAAACTGGCCGGGTCGCGCCCTACGTCATAACTTATAGAGTGAGTATCACTTGTGTTTGTGAGATTCATTTTTTCGTATCGAATATTTTGGTTATTTTTTGTAACATCAACGGCACGTATGGGCCGAATTTTTACTCATAAGTTCAATCTTACAGTCGAATTTGATTCATGCTTAAGTTCGAACTTGGGTTCGAACTTGATTCGAACTTGGTTCGATCTTAAGATCTAACTTGAGTTCGAACTTGATTCATGCTTAAGATCGATCGTAAGTTCGAACTTTAGTTTGATTCTAACCATGAAACAAGTGTGGACTTAAGTTCGAACTTAAGATTGATCTTAAGTTCGATCTTAAGATCAAACTTACGCATGAATCAAGTTCTAACTTATGATTGAACTTGTGGCTATTAATTCAACCCTAAGTGTGAAGTCTATTTGCAATCAAAATTCTATTGGGTATTAACTCCATTAATTCCAGAAAAAAATCATGTTTACCCGAACTAATTCTACTCTAACTAAAGGCCGGGTTGTTGGTCAGAAGTTCAGTCTAAAGTTCGACTTAAGCACACAAAAGTTATAGAAGCTTTGAATTCCAACCATAAGTCTGATCTTAAGACTGAACTTAAGTTCGATCTTAAGATCGAACTTAAGTGAGAATTGAGTTTGAACTTAAGGTCGATCTTGCGATTCAACGTAAGACCGAAAATTCGGCTCTAAACATTTGTTTGACCACTTATTTGATCAAAATCGACCCTTTTTCGGGGTAATCCGGGAAATAAAGCAAAAAAAATGAAATAAAATAATGCCAAGCCTCGACTCACCGGAATTTGAAAATTTTGCTTTCAGACGATGTCGTACGACAACGCGAGCCCATTGGACGCTCGACGATCAGAAGTTACGAGCTCGAATCACCGCTACAACGCTCTCCACCGTAACAACCTAGTGTACTAGTTAGTTAATTCTTTAGAGATTAATTAGAGTGTCAGCTGGAGTGGGAAAAAAGGAGAGCAAAACAGAGAGAGAAAGTGCGAGAGGAGAGAGAGAAAGAGAGAGAGAGAGAGAGAGAGAAATACAGAGAACATAGAAAAAGAGGTAGAAAAAAATGGAAAAAAATAACCAAACGTTACCGAGTTCCGTTTTTGGTGCTTTTGGAGCCCGTTAATTGGGCTCCAGCACGAAACAGAAAGAAGCGAGACAAAAAATCCGCAACGCCGTCTCGATCGGGACGACGAAAACTCGAATCTCCTCACTGCGATATGCATAAACTTATCTATATACAATTATATATCGAGGCAGTGAGTTTTCTGTACCTCGATCGAGAGCAACAACAAAGTCCACGTAGATTCCAGCCTCCGGCGTTGCGGCCCGTAATTTCGCTTCTCGGTAGCTCTCGACCTTCTTTTTCTCACTCTCCTTCTCTCGCTGTCTTCGAGAGAGAGAGGCACGAAAAATTATTGATGACATAAAAACACACAAGACGACTCATTAAAATTTCGAGGCACGAGGTTCGTTGAGCCACGCCGGGAAGAGAAAAGAAAAATCTCCACGTTTCCCGGCGTCGTTGGCAGCCAACCTCGAGACTCGGTCAATCTAGTCACCAGCTAGTCAGAGGCTAAGCAGTTAACCCGAGAACCGCGTCGACACTCGTGAAAAACTGGTCCAGGGTATCGAGAGTAAAAATGTGCAAGAGAGAAAGAGACAAAGAGACAGAGAGAGACAAAGAGAGAGAGAGAGAGAGAGAGACAGCGACCCGGTATAAAATCCTGGCCAGGGCCCGATCAGGACCACGCTGGCCCTGCCAAGGCCCGACCAGGGCCCGACTTGGGCCGGATTTTATCGCCATACATTTTTTACCGGGGGAGTAGTCCACAACTTTCGTGAGAGATCGTTGGATCCAACCAACCGCGTCCCCGAGAAATGCCAACCAGGCTGTGAATGTAAAAAAAAAAAAATTCGAAAATACAACAAATAATAAGACAGAAAAAAAAGCGAGGAAGCAGAGCGAAGAGCGAGGAGCTCGTCGGTCGAGCTCTGGAAAAAAGAGATATTTTTTCCCCCTCAGTCACTTCTCGAATGCGCGAGGGTCGCGCAATGATTTTTTCCCGCCCTCTCTCGCTCTCTTTCTCTCTTTCTCTCTCTTTCTCTCTCTCTCTCTCTCTACCTCTCTCTCTCTCTCTCTCTCTCTCTCTCTCTCTCTCTCCTTCTCCCACTCCGAGACGCTCTTTCGCTCGCGGGAGAAAATGCAAAAAAATACTGTAGATAATGCGCGAGACGCGAGGATCATCTCTGTTATCATTTTTTTTTTTTTTTTTCGTTCCAACCGTTCTCGCGAATTTTCTCGCGAGGAAATCGAGACAGTCACGTTTGTCGACGAGCGAGGAAATAAGGAAATAAACAAAATAAAAAAGCAAAAAAAAAATGAAAAGAAAAGTGAGACGACGAAAGCGTTAAGGCTGCGACACGACAAATATATATTATTATTACGGTAGCGAGCGAGCGAACGGGGATGAAGGCTCTGATCTAGCGGAATAATCAACCAAAGTACCAACTACTAATATTATTATTGAAAAAAAGGAAAAAAACAAAGCATATATATGTATATATATATGCACATATATATATATAAATATAAAGTAATATATTGATTGAAGGCAACTAGCGGCTTAGTGGACTATTATTATTATTACTATTATTCTAATTCTACCAGAATTCTCGTAGGTAATTTATTATTTTCTATTGTCATTATTACTATTATTATTACTATTATTATTATTATTATTATTATTATTACTATTATGTTTATTATTATTATTATTGCGACTATTATTATCGGGTTAAACGGGGTGGAAAGGGTAAAAGCGGAGGGGAAGGATGGCGAGTTGGCGACCCCGTTGTTAAGCGACTACGATTAAAAAAACGTATATATATATACATATAAATTAGAGTGACAAAGAGAGAGAGAGAGAGAGCGAGAGAGATGCGCGTGCGAATTTGTGGGTGAGTTCGAAATGCGATCGCGAATCGTTTTACGCGCGTTATTTAAAGAGCCGAAAAAAAAGAAGGAAAAAGAAAAAGGAAAAAAAAGAAAAAAGTAAGTGAATTTTGGGCGTTCGAAACTCCTCGCTAAAAGGTCCGCCGTTCCCGAGGCTACGACGTTGTTGCCGCGACGATCCGTTTAAACGTGACGCAATTAAGAGGGGATTATTATAAAAAAACGAAAAACGAAAAAGGCAAAAAAAAAAGGAGGAAAAGCAGGAGAGGGAAACACGTTGACAGGAGGTAAATACGAATTGACGGAAGCCGAAAAAAAGAGAGAGGGGGGTGGGGGGTACTCAGATTTACCTTTTACGGATCGATAGGAGTTAAAGCGAGAAGAAGGGAGGAAAAAGCTACTGTTAAGGCATAACGATAAATTAATTGATAACTACATTATAATACCGGTAACGAATAACGGTTAAAAAAAACAGATTATAGATAATGATTTAATACGTATGTATGCATGAATCATACAGTCGAGGACACTGAGACACAGACACGACGAGGGAGAGATTGATAAAAAAAAATACTAAAAAATAAAAAATAGATAGGCAAGTGGAGAGATTCGGGGCGCCGAGTTGGGAGTCGAGAAGCGAAAGCGAAAACGGCGATTTGCGACTCGCTCGGGGCTCTCGGGTGGGAAGAGAGTAGAGACGGATTAGCGAATAGTAAAAACGAGCTACGAACGGCGGGAACGCGGGAGATCCACACGACACACACGGAGACAGACGGAAAACACACACGAGATACACAGGTAACGCTTCTACGCAAGCACCAATCGATAATATCACTACGATATAAGCTTTTTAAAGTACGTTACGGTTAAATCGATAATGATAATACTAATACGGTAAATCGCGTAAAAGGTAATAATTTAAAAAAAAACGAGGGAAGAGGGAGAAGAAAAAAAAACCAGCAACACTGAAGCGAGGAATAGCTGATAAAAAAAACCAACACAACCTATACTGATATATACATAATGAGTGCAGATTAATTGACGATATTGAGAGCGAGGAGGAGGAGGAGGAGGAGGAGGAGGAAAAAAAAATAAAAAATAAAAACTATTTTATCCAAGAAGTTTTTGCTACAACCGAGTAGTGTGCATCTTGCTATAATGAATTAATCAATTTTAAGGGGAAAAAAAATATTCTTAGCTGTTAAGACGACGAGGGAAAAAAAAGAGGAAAAATAATAATAATAATGAATATAATGAATAATAGTGATCGACGAGAATCAGCTTTGAATTTATTTTTACATGACATGATGATGATAATGATGATGACAATGATGATTGATGATGCGTTTGCTGTTCGTAATTAGTGTTCTGGGATACTGATACGCGAGGCCGCGTCGACATCGGAACGGTCTTCGCGGTGTTTACCGCGCGCGGAAAAAAAAAAAAAAAAAACACGTCGAGTTTGCCGAATTATAAAGAGAAGAAGAAAAAAAGAGAAATCCACGAACGGGCCCGGAGATGTTGCCAATCGGACCAGAGTCGTAAATCCTCGAGTCTTTTGGAAGTAAAGTCGACGCCACGATTGGCTTTGTACTCATCAATTAAAAATAATGATACGGACTAATTATAACTGAATGTGTTAATTTTGCAATGGCCGCGATGAACATTTATTCTCAATGAAATTTCACGGTAATTTCCCTGACAAGATGAAAAATCGAGATCGTCAATTTTTTTCACGATTGCTCACAATTTTTTTTATTGAGAATGAGGCATCTGTGCGACTATTCAAAAATTCACACAACGTTTTGCAATTGCAGCGTGTCATTATTATTAAATCGCACCTACAAAACAAATCGTGCCGTAAGATTTGTTTCCTGAATTAACGAGGATTTAGTACTCCGAATCGGACACACGCGCCGGTCGTTCATTCGCTGCGGCGATGATCGAGCGCGCGTGCGCGATCGACACGGGCAGAGCAACGATCGATATCGATCCAAGCACCACTACAGTTACACACGGCGTCAGCGTAAACGAGAAGAAAGAAATAAGGGACAGGGAATAAGGGAAAAGCAGAGAGAGAAAGCGAGTGAAAGCGAGACGGAGAACGAAAGGGACAGCACGAGTTGTGAAGAGAGTCAAAACTTGAGAACCTTTCCACACACACTGCACCGCGTTACGGCCCATTGACGAGGAACGATGGACGAAACAACAAAAAAACAAACAAAAAAAAAAGTGAAACGAAAACAGAGAAAAAAATAATGATAAACAAAAAAAAAGAGAAAATTAAAAACATTGGTATCAAGTCACAGCGACGCCGACACCCGACGTGTCGAGCGTCATCGGTGATTCTAGGAAACAGGGTATGTTTTTTGCAATTATTTGCGTATAACTTGTAAAGAATAATGAATGAATCCTTCTTACTAAGGCCCCACAAGAATTCCCCCCCAGCCCCAAAAAAGCATCCCTCTCCCTCCCCGTAAACTGTACTATCTCATGATTATACATAACATACACGCAGTAATAGAATTAAACGACAATGAAAAAAAAAGAAGAATAAGTGTAGATCGGTGCAAAAATGAGAGAAACACAGGTGCGAAAATACATTGACTATCATAATCAAAGCGCGTGACGCAGTCGCGCGCCGGTTCCCCGAGCTGACGATTTTTAACTCCCGCGCGTAGAAATCGATGCGAGATGCCTTTTTTATCGACTGCTGGTTCCAAGTTTTCGCAACCGATGTAAACCGGTCAAATTCGCGACCTGTTCGAGACGTCCCAATGCCGTGACACGAAACTCGGAAAAATATTAAAATCGTCGTTAAAGTCGATCGAGATTCTTTTTTCGTCGATTTTTTAATCGATGGCTTAACAGCAACCGATCGGCACGTTTTTTCGAAATTATTTTCGCGCGTAAACCGAAGAATTTGATATTTCAGAATAACGTAAAATCCGCGCGTAATTAACATAATTTTGTTGTAATGAATTAATTAATTAATATTATTTTATTATCATGAATTACTATAATTATATTAATTTTCCGAACATCATTAACGTTAAAACGACGCAAACGAGTATCGAGCGTCGGGACTGACGTGACACGGTGCGAATTTGATCGCTCTTATATTCATGGTTGAAAAATCCGCAAGAAGGCGTTTTAAACGTGGCATCAATCGGTCGATTCGTTCTTCCTTCCCCCTCGATCTTACACCCAATAGCATCAACATCAGTACAATATTCTTGGCGCGTAAGCACAAATCGTTGTTCGTTCGTTTGGTTGTCGCAACGAGAATCTAAAAAAAAAAGAAAAAGAATAAAAATCAATTACAGACCTCGCTGTCTCATCTATCGTCATCGCGCATATTCCGAGGAGGAGCAGAAAGAGAGAGTGTGGACGGAGAAGAAAAGTTTTAAAAAAACCCTCATACCTTGCGCACTCGCGTGCATCTTTACTACGAATTTCACACACACAAAAACGCGCGCGCGCGAAGCAGTGTTAGAGTCTCATTTTTTCTAAAGGAATAAATATAAACTCAACTCGAGGATATAAAGAGAGAGAGAGAGAGAGAGTGAGAGAGAGAGAAAAAAAAATGGAAAAATAAGCAACCGAAGCGGCGAGAAGAGGAAAGTGGGAAGAGGAAGAAAGAAAAACGATGTAAATAGTGCATTCGTGAGGTCCACTATCGATAACAATAATAATTGGCGCTCGTGCTATATAGTAATACCGATTTTAGGACGATATTTAGTGAGGAAACTGCTTATCGGTCCGTCAACCCTCTACGTCGTGCCGAGCCTCTATCCTCTGCCCTAGTGAAAAATCCGTAGCGTCGAATCCGACCCACGTCGGGCCCTGGCAGGGCCGGCGTGGCCCTGATCAGGGCCTGACCAGGGCCGGATGCTACGCCACAGACCCTAGTGGAAAATCCGCAGCGTCAAATCCGGTCCCGGTCGGGCCCAGCTCGGGCCCTGAAAGGGCCAGCGAGGCCCTGATCAGGCCCTGGTCAGGGTTGGATGTTACGCCACAGACCCCAGTGGAAAATCCGTAGCGTCAAATCCGATCCAAGTCGGGCCCAGATCGGGCCCTGGCAGGGCCGGCGTGGCCCTGATCAGGCCCTGATCAGGCCCTAGCCAGGGTCGGATGTTACGCCACAGACCCCAGTGGAAAATCCGTAGCGTAAAATCCGATCCAAGTCGGGCCCAGATTGGGCCCTGGCAGGGCCAACGTGGCCCTGGTCAGGCCCTGATCAGGGACGAACGTAACACCACGGATTTTCCACCAGGGTGGCAGACACGCGATCGCGTCGTCGTTACCCGCGACGCGTCACACGAAGCCCGAAGGCTACGCGCTCGCTCTGGAGATTAGTAGATTTAAACGAATTTAAAGTTAAACAAAAAGTTAAAAAAACAATCGCGAATCTGCCGATCGTTCTCTCAGTTGGGTTCCATGTAGTCACGAAAGCCACCGCCAGGACGGAGAAGCCGGACAAGATGGCAGTCGCGTCACAAGATGGCGGCCATGCAAAACTCATCGCATTTTGAATTCGCGAAACCCGCATTTTTATTCACGAGAGCAGCTTGTCAATATCGTTGCGATTAAAATTCGACTCTCCGCTAATTCGGCAGTTGATCCACGTCTCCCCCCCCCCCCCACTCCTCTCGTTCCCCGTGCCCCCCTCCCCCATCAGCGCGACCCGGCCATTCTTCGATCAATTCCCGGGACCAATCATCGAACGAAACGCAGAAAAACCTCTCGCTCGCCATGTATCAGTACCGCCATTGAACCCCCTCGACGAAAGTGCGAGCCAAAACGCTGTAAATTAAAGAGAAGAATTTTCTAAAAAAATTAAATAAAAAAATAACCCACCCTCGTGAATTAGTACAAGCGCGTGCGGAGGACACGAAAATTTCGATTCGCATCTTGGACCAACGCTGGCAAAAAAACACTCGCGATAGGTAGAAGAAAAACACAAATGTCCGGTGCCCGATGTTACGTCCAAGATAAAACCGAGACGATTTGCGACACTGTGACGAGAAAACGAAAACGAAAGAGAAAAGGAAGAAGAAAACGGAACACATTGCGTCAATGACATTTCCCGTGTCTGTTAGAACGTGTCGCTGCACCGAATTATGAAGAATAAAAAAAAAGTATAAAAAAATAAAATAGAGAGCAAAGGGAAAAACTAAAAGTTAATTTCTTCAGAGCGAGACATTCCTGGAGCGTCCGCACGTCACGCGTCGTCGACCGTAGGGAAGTGCGTTTAGGCGGTAGAGGGGTAGATAGAATTAAAGAGAGAAAGAGAGAGAGAGACGAGAGATTGCGAAAGAGAGCGAAAGATGAGAGAGAAAAAAAAAGAAAAACAAGCGTAAAAGTGAAGATAATTCTTATCGGACGTTATAGAGACAAATTGCATAGCATAGTTTTATATAGCAAGCCATCTAAGCATATAAACAAATGATACATATATAAAAATATATATATATAAATATATATATATAAACAATTATTACGATTATTATTATCGTTTAAGATAACAGATACACTTACCTACATGGATAATATCTAACGAGTAAACAAAAAAAATCATGCATATACCTTATAAATGATAATATATTGGGTAGGCAAGAAAAGTAGCTGGACGAGGAAAAAAAATACAAACAAAAACATATTTTAAATAATTAATCGCCAAAGAAGTTTTTAAATTAATTAATAGCGACTAAGGAACGATAATTCACGTGTAATATGATTGAAAGTGGAATCTAAAATTAACTGTAAATCGAAGACGGGAGAAAATGGGGGGCGTTAAGATTCCGGCGTTTGCCGAACGGTGGCTGTTCCGATGATGAAAAAAAAGAGAGAGAGAGAGCGCGAGGGTTGCGGAGGGCGAAAAACGATGTTCAGGGGCGGAAAAGCAGGAGACGAAGATGACGGGGAGAGAAACGAGCGAGAGAAGAGAAAAAAGTTCCATCTCCAATCATCCTTCCTCCTACAAGATAGCGGGACGAATAATCGATATCTCTAAAGAGCCGGTTAAAGAAAAACAAATAGTCGAGAGGATATATAAAGTACCGTAGTGCGTAGTTGTTTTTTGGGGGCGAGAAAAACGAGAGCGCGCCAGGATTATTCGGTTATTATAAGTAAATAAATTAAACGACGAAGATTAATCAAACGCGTTTGGTACGTCACCGCTACACTCGTCCAATCGAATGAAAAAGCGAATAGAGAGAAAGAGACAGTGAGAGTGCGAGAGAGAGAGAGAGAGAGGGAAAACAAGAGTGAGCGAGAGTGAGAATGAAAGTCAATAAACCCGAGATGGGCACCTTTCGCTACCTTGGAATACAAACTTTTTTATTCATCCTACATAATTAATTTGATATTCGATGTTTAACAAGAAAGATACGAACTTCACCTGTCGTCCCCCGAACACACTTTTCGCTACGAAAATCAATAAAAAATTAATTAATAAAACGTAAAGATATTTAATCTTTTTGTAATTTTTTTATATGAACTCACAACGGGTTTTATGAGGCAGATTCACTTTCAACACAACCCTCATTAAAAAAAAACTTATTCATTGTTTTTTTTCGGGAGAGCAAAAAAACAAAAAATCGAGGTTAGACCCGATAGAGAGACCCTGGTAGAAAATTTGTGATTTTACATTCAACCCTGGTCAGGTACTGGTCACGCTCCACACAGGCCCTGGTTAGGCCATGGTCAGGTTCTGGTCAGGTTCTCGTCAGGCCATGGTCAAGTTCTGGTCAGATCAGAATCTGACCTGGCCAGGGCCTGACCAGAGTCAGGCCCTAGCCAGGTTCTGGTCAGGTTTTGGTCAGGCCCTGGTCAGGACCAGGTCAATCCCTGGTCAACCCCTGGTCAACCCCTGGTCAGGACCAGGTCAAGCCCTGGTCAGGCCCTGCTCGGGCCCTGCTCAGGTTCTGGTAAGGTTCTGGTCAGGTTCTGGTCAGGTTCTGGTCAGGTTCTAGTCAGGCTTTAGTCAGGTTCTGGTCAGGCCCTGGTCAGGTTCTGGTCAGGTTCTGGTCAGGTTCTGGTCAGGTTCTGGCCAGGTTCTGGTCAGGTTCTAGTCAGGCTTTAGTCAGGTTTTAGTCAGGCCCTGGTCAGGTTCTAGTCAGGCCATGGTCAGGCCCTGGTCAGGCCTTGGTCAGGCCCTAGTCCGGTTTTGCTAAGGCCTAACCAGGGCGAAGGGTAAGGTTGCCACCGATTTTCTACTATGATACGGGCGTTTGGCATTGTCTGCGAAAATTCTCACCGAAGTGTCGCACACTGCAGCTCTCAAGGGCTTTGTGTTCAGATGTATGACGTGCAATTGCACAACGTGGAAGTGAATTCGATTGAATATTCAACGGTAAACAAACGGCGAAGGCAAGTCAAGCCAGAAAGTGGGTATCGAGGCGTATCGAAAGCTGCAAATCTCCGGAATGAACGAGCTGCAAAAGAGTGTCATTTGCATGCGCGAGCGTTGGCCATGCACGTTTTACGTTTAACGAGTATCAGTCGAGTCACGCGATATATGCACGAATTGATCAATGAAACGCCACGAGCGAAGGTAGCACTTATAGCCAGTCAGGTTGCTAGTCAGGCGATTGCTATAACTATGAGAGGGCGGGTGAGAGAAAGAGAGAGAGAGAGAGACAGAGATTGGCCGTTCGTTAAGCGCGTGACAAATTGAACGAGGAGGAGTCGCGCGCGCTTCTCTCGCTCCTCGCGCTATCGCGGAAAGAGCGAAGGTCCGCGCGAGCGGCAACAGCGGTTAGCGAATATCCTATCGCGGGGCGCGCTCGACGGTATAAATTATAACGCAAGCTGTCGCGGTTACCGAGGCGCGAGCTTTCCGTCCCTTGCGCGCACGGCACCCGGCATACTCTGTCCCTCGCGGTGTGTGCGCCGCGCGGAACGCGCTCTATAGCTCCGAACTCGGCCCCGGCGTATAGGTGCAACAGTTGGCTAACAAGTGGCTCTTTCGCGGCAAACGCCTCGCGGATTATATTCGATTCGCGGCACTCGCGTTCGGCGTGCAAACGCGCGCGAATCCACGGGGCAAGATGGGACACGTTTTTCTCAATTATTTCAAGCAGTCACGTCAGACTTCGTTGCCACTGGGCGAAATTCAAATTGCCTTAGTTCACGCGACGATTTTCCTCGTTGAAAATGTGGCGCCGGTCAGGCCCTCAGGAGTAGAAAGTCTGTAGCGTTACATGCGGCCCTGATCAGGCCCTGATCAGGGCCTGATTCGAGCCGGATGTAACGCTGCAGATTTTCTACTCTGGCTGGACAGGCCCTGGCTGGGCTAATAGGGCGCTGGTCAGGCGCTGGTCAGGCCCATGCGGCCCTGATTAGGGCCTGAGCAGGGCCCGACTTGGGCCGGATGACATAACGCCAAAGATTATCTACCAGGGTTGAATAGTTAATTTATCTGATTTAATAGTCGCATCAACCTCGCTGCCGTTGCAGAGACTAATTTCACAATTGGCTTGACGAAACATCGTGGTTTGCTTTAACTACTGTAATTACAATTGATCATGAAAATAAAGTTATTTTTTCAACTGTAGTTAAATTAGGACGTATATTTAGAATTGTAGTATAGTGTATTGCGCAACAAGGGAGGGAAGTGCAACTTTTCACACGAGGTGAAAAGTGCAACTTTTTACACGAGGTGAAAAGTGCAACTTTTTACATGAGGTGAAAAGTGCAACTTTTTACACGAGGTGAAAAGTGCAACTTTTTACACGAGGTGAAAAGTTGCACCCCTCCCATGTAGCGTGTTGTATTTTTCTTCCGACTCCGCTAAAAAATGACCACATTTCGTGTGCGCAACGAGGACTGAAAAAGAGCTCATTTTTATCAAATAACGCCACGCATGCGTAGTACGGATTTCATTACCCCCCGCGGGGCAGGAATGAGCCCATTACTGCTCCAGGGAGGTAATGAAGACGGACTGCGCATGCGTGAATCATTTGTCAAAAATGAGCGATTTTTCGCCCTCGTTGCGGACACGAAATGGGATTATTTTAGCGGAGCCAGGAGAAAATAATATCAATCGCTCCTATAATTGACGATATACAAGCTATATGTAATGAAAAAAATGCTATATCTAGTTAAACCTTCATAATGAAGATTTAAAGAAAGGGAGGGGCGGATATATAGTTCATCCTGTCCCCACACCTTGATTTAAAATTCTTCTTAGAATCAATAAAGTAATAGATGGTATAATTAAATACGACGTTAGTTATTTTTTTATCGTCAGTGCGACCTTCTTACTGTCGTTGCAACGACCGTTTTACACTCGTTCAATTGTTTTGCAAAGAATTACTATACTTGTGGTAACGTTTCCTACGCGCGATAAACTCGCAGAACGCTTGAAATTTTTCGAAACGATGCAGTTTTTTACGACAACTATTGCGCGCTAATTGTATTGAATGTATATAATTAGTCGAGATAACTTTTTAATAAAAATGGCTGAGGTCGTATTTGATTATAAATTTGTCTTCAGTGGTACCGATTTTTTCTCGGTGCGGGTTTCAATATTATCAGGAGAATCTTTGATTGTAGATTTCATTTTTAGTTCGAAGAAACGTATTGTTGCTGTTATTACCGAATTTCGAGCAGCCTGGAACAATGTTTACAATTGCGCAGGAGAGATTAAGCTAATCGAGAAGGCACGGGACAATAAAAACAGTTTTTAGTCAACAATATGACTTTCGACGTTCGCTCGAGACTCCGCCCGAAAGTTTTGCGTAGCTTGAAAACGATTTACCGTTACGATTAATTGAGAAAAACATTCGAATGTCCCATCTTGCGTGGGGCCAGCAACGCGTCACACTTGGATTTGCCCCGCTGCGCAAATATTCAAGAACGCGACGGCTCGTTAATGAAACATCGTTGCTTTCGTTGCATCGATTTCTAGTCAGTCTAGTCCATTTATAAGCCGTTTACTTCTTTGCGTTACTTATTCGATTATTTTAAATAGCTCGATATGCATTCGACATTTTTTTACTATTACACTTGTCGTCCCTTGATTCGCTTTGTATTCGCGTATCACGACTGCGAACAAGACAGAAAGAGAGAGAGAGAGAGAGAGTGAAAAAGATGAATAAAAAGGGGTGGAAGCTCTTTGTTAGTCAAAGATCGTCAATAGTTGCTGCTAGTCACGAGAGGAAGAGACACAATTTTTTTCCTGGTGCCATTCTTCTTTGTTTACAATCGAATCACAATCCTACGTAACGACAAGTCATACTTTTAACAAGGTTTATCGCGGCCCCGCGATAACGCGGGAATAGTTTTTTTTAAGCATATATTAACGACTTATATACAACACACACTTAACCCGTATATTTTTTACATAATATAATATAGGGAGAAAGTCGGAGGTAAAACGAAGGTTAAGAGAGATCATGGTAGAAAATCCATGGCGTTACATCCGACCATGTCAGGGCCTGATCAGGACCCGACTGGGGCCACGTTGGCCCTGCCAGGGCCTGATCAGGACCCAACTTGGGCAACGTTGGCCCTGCCAGGGCCTGATCAGGACCCAACTTGGGCAACGTTGGCCCTGCCAGGGCCTGATCAGGACCTGACTTGGACCACGTTGGCCCTGCCAGGGCCTGATCAGGACCTGACTTGGGCCGCGTTGGCCCTGCCAGGGCCTGATCAGGACCTGACTTGGGCCGCGTTGGCCCTGCCAGGGCCTGACCAGAACCCGACTTGGGCTGGATTTAACGCTACGGATTTTCCACTAGGAGAGAAAGAGTGAGAGTGAGAGCGCGAGTGAGAGAGAAAGACAGAGTTGGATTGAGCGCAAAGATGGTGAAAAAGTGAAAAAAATTAAAGAATAAAAAAGAAAACATCTTGTGCAGTGTAGCGAATGTCCTTGAGCGTTGGCCGAGGATCGCAGCGAGGTTTATTAATCATTGAATAAAAAGAATCATTTTTATCGTTGACTTCGGGCGTGGCATACAATAAAAATTTTGTAACCGATGGCCGCGGGCGTTTTTTGCGTCCGGGCCCAAAATGTTGCGTAGTATAATCAAACACGCTGATTCGAAGCAAAAGTCTTTTCTATCGTCTTTCGGGCCCCGAGGCGCCGGCTCGTCGTCTCGGCACCGCCGACAATTAAAATTCAATTCGGTCGGACGGCAAAAAAAAAAACGGACACGCAAGTCCGACGGTAAATCGGGCTGTTGTGTCGAGTGGAGACGGCCCCTCGTTCGAAAGTCAGACGAATCTGTATATATAAACTGCAACGCGGCACAGGGTTCATATGCCAGTGCACGAGTAATGTCCTACCTAGAGAAAAGAAATTACTACTATATTAAAGAAAAATGCATGAGAAAGAGAGAAAAATTGAGATATTAGGCTACGTGGGTCGGAGCGCGAGGGTCACTCGTCTTCCGTGCAGTCGAACAAAAATAAAGGCTTTTTTCTCGTTTCGATCGAGACGGTACGATAATCGAAATGAAAAAGATCGAAGGTCGTTTTGAAAAAGATCGAAAATCAAATTTTTAAATATCCAAAGTCGAATCGAAAAATATCGACGATCGAATTTCAAAAGATCGAAAATCGAATTTAAAAAGATCCTAAGTCGAATTTTATGAAAAAAATATATGAAATTCGAAACGACTGAGCGGAAGCGCGAGGAGAGTTGGAGCGCGCGGCCGCACGCTTCGAGATATTATGTTGAAACAATTACCGGCGGGCGCACTATCGACGAAGGAGGAAGGTTTTTTGTACGCCAGGTGTAAACGCGTGGCGCGGCTACGGAAGCATTGTAAATTTCAAATGCATATATATAAATAAATGAATGAATTAAGAGTAAATAAAAAAAAAGAAAAAACAAAAAGTACGCGCCTACGGACGCTATATATCTAGTGATTAAGGGAGGCTGACTAAGGAAAACGAGTATAGTAGAGGCGGACACACGGGCGACGCAGGGAACGTAGAGAAGAATTATATATTCGGAGCGACCCAGTGTGACAACAGCGACAGCAACAGGAACAACCAACCGACAACCGACAAATGATATGATATACCTATTTATTATAAATACAACAGTATTAATCCTTAATAACGATAATACGGTGCGAGGTACGAGAGATAAATTGATTGATTGACTAATTGATTGATTGATTGATTGATTATTATTAATTAACTATTAATACAATTATATTGTAAACGAACGAGAGAATACCGTGGGAACGAACGAGAGGGCATGAGAACTCACCCGCGAGACACTCTTGATGTTAAGACGCGAGAGAATAAGAGTGAGAGAAGAGAGGGGGCGAAGCGTGAAAACCGTAAATTATCCGACGGTGTCGGATTTCAAGGGGAGGCGAAACCTGAGAGCGAGGGAGATAGAAAAATAATTTTCGGAACACTTTTACTCGACAACATGATCCGTTTTGGGGAAAAAATACGTCTTACATGCCTGGTAGAAAAATCGGTGGCGTCAAATTCGGCACTCGTCGGGCCCTGGTCGGGCCCTGGTCGGGCCCTGGTCAGGCCCTGGTCAGGCTCTTGTCAGGCTCTGGTCAGGTCCTCGTCTGGTCCTGGTCAGGTCCTGATTACGTCTGGATGAGGCCTGGTCAGGTCCTGGTCAGGTCCTGATTACGTCTGGATGAGGCCTGGTCAGGTCCTGGTCAGGTCCTGATTACGTCTGGATGAGGCCTGGTCAGGTCCTGGTCAGGTCCTGATTACGTCTGGATGAGGCCTGGTCAGGTCCTGGTCAGGTCCTGATTACGTCTGGATGAGGCCTGGTCAGGTCCTGGTCAGGTCCTGATTACGTCTGGATGAGGCCTGGTCAGGTCCTGGTCAGGCCTGCCCCAGGCCTGGGAATAGAAATTATGTGAGACTTTTTTTTATCCAAGAAATAACTTAATTGTTTACAGTTTTTGTTGCCGACTGAGGAGGTTTCACCTCCCCTTAAACGAAAGAGCGAAAGCGAGGTGGAGAGATCGAAAGTGAGAGAAAGAGAGATCTGAGAGAGAGCGAGAGAGAGAGAGAGAGAGTAAGGTGTTAGCATATCAGTGTGGTGAGCTTAGGGAGGCACACACGGAATGGTATAAATATGAAAATAATATTATGCATTAAAGAAGTCGAAGAAGAAAAAAAAAAAGATACAGCGTAAAACAAAAAAAGTTAACGCCGCGTACGCGGGTATAAGGTGCGCGAGAGCTGCGGACAAGCAGTTTGTTTCCTAATTTTCTACTTTCTCGGTTCGTCATCGCCGACTCTCGTTTTATTCCTCGTTGAATCGAACGGTCGAATTTCCTAGTACGCGCGATATGCGGGTGAAAAAAAAAAAAATTTGCGGCGCGAAATTGATTCGGTGCCGAGAAAATGAAGCAAAAACTGCGCCGCAGCTGGAATTTGTAAACATGGAAAAAAATAGAAGAGACAATGTTGATCGACCAGTGACCGCCGAATCATTTCTCGCCTCGTCAGACGTAGCGAGCATTTTATTTTCGCGCTACTCGAATTATCGAAGATTAGCGATACGCAATTTTGCAAACTAAAACACACACACGAAGGTCGGACGTGTGCGGCTTCGAGAGGAGGAATATAATCATTGTATCGTTAGCGGTTGAAAAAGCGTTAAGGCTGAATACCATGTTACCACGATTATGATTATTACGGTTATCATTATTATTATTATTACCATTATTATTACTATTATTATTATCATTATTATCATTATTATTATTGCTATTATTGCTATTATTATTAATTCGTATATACGATTCACATCAAGGGGAAGCACACACTAATACATTATACAAAATAATAATAATTACACTTAACACTTACGTTAGCAGGCTAGATACATAATTACATTTATACAAAAGCATCAAGAGAGAGCGAGAGAGAGAGAGAAAGAGAGAGAGAGAGAGAAAGCGAGAGAAAGCGAGAGAGAGAGAGAGAGAGAGAGAGAGAGAGAGAGAGAGAGAGAGAGAGAGAGAGAGAGAGAGAGAGAGAGAGAGAGAGAAAAGTGAGATAAAATAGCGGTGAGAGTCTGGACGTTGTAAATGAGAGAAAAAACGAAGCGTGATGAGAAAATGAGGAAACGTGACGTACGAGGAAACGTCGTATCGGAACGAGGACGCGGTGACGTGTACGATCGGAATAATAATTAAAACGAAAAAATTTAAACAAAAAAAAAAAAACAAACAAAAATAACAGGACGAGGAATCAGTTGCGTTTACCTTTTTCCGAGGAAAGTCCTTTAATTGCGGATCGATAGCGCACGGCTGGGGCTCTCCTCCGAAATTTTGCAACCGTTTACTAAAAAAAAATAGAGAGAGAGAGAGAGACGACGAGGAGGAAGACAAAAAAAAATACACAAAAAGGGGGGTGGCTGCTCGCGGCGGCAGCGCGTAACTCGAACGAGCACAGAGTTTCTCGTTACGAACGTCAAACATTGAAAGTAAATCGTTAAAAGGGAGAACGTACGGGCGGAGCGCGTGTACATTGACACACACACCGAAAAAAAAAAAAATCACACACACAAACACAGCGGGCGACGCTGCGCAGCGACACCGAACTCGTTGCTAATGCTTTTCTATCCGGTTACGTTGATACGTGTACAGTGTATGCAACCTGTGTCACGCTGAAAAGGGCTCGAGACTTTTTCGACAGATAGAGAGAAAAAAAAACGAAAAAAACAACAACAACAACAACAACAAAACACCGAAGCCAGCCGACTCAACAATACTGCTGGAAAATCTGCAGCGTTATCCTTAGTAGAAAATTTGCAGCGTTATATACGGCCCTGGGCGGGCCCTAGTCGGGCCCTGGTCAGGGTCACGGTGGCCCGACCAGGGCCGAATGTAACGCCATAGTTTTTTCTACCACGGATACTCCACCCAAGTCGGGCCCTGGTCAGGTTGACACTGGCCCGGCTAGGGCCCGACCAGGGCCAGCCCAGGGCCGAATTTAACGCCACGGATTTTCTACCAGGGATATTCAACCCAAGTCGGGCCCTGATTCGGCCCCGGCAGGGCCAACGTGGTCCTTGTCGGGGCCTGACCAGGGCCCGACTAGCGATGTATGTGAACGCCACGGAATTTCCACCAGGGAGTACAGACAGAGCCACAAGCACACGTACACGGGGAGACAGACGAAAAGTGGAAATAAATTTTTAAAACGACAACAAAAACAAAACAGAAGAAAAGATAAAGGTTACAATAAATCAGAGACTAAAGGGTGAAGGAAACTAAAAAAAAAGAGGCCGCGATGTTCGTACGTTCGTTCGACGCAAACGCTCTCCCGATGCTCGGCGATGCTTTAACGCGAACGCTGAGACACGACGAACGAGTTCTCTGTACGACGTACCTTGTCCCATTTGGAACTCGCGCATACACAGACTACATAAAAAAAAAACTAGCTATTACGAACATGGCCACTAGGAGCGAATGTACCATTCGAATAGTTTATCATTAAAGAAACGGTAATCATTATAGGTATATTAACGACATTATTTCTATTATTAAAAACATATTATATAAAAATAAACGATAACGGATACTGACCCTAGGGTTGAAGTATTGTAGGGAAAAATTGTGAAGGGTGGGTGTGTTAAAAGAAAAATGACGACGAGCCCCCGGTCGATCCGAGACGCCCGGGGACCGCGCGAGACGGTATCGGCCGCCGCTCATGAGCGGCAGAGCGGACGCGATTGAGGGAGGATGCGGCGAGTTAAATGCGGAATGGCAAAGGATTTAGGGACAAAAATAACGGATCAGGAGCGCGGCGAGAGAAAAAGGGAGAGAAACGTAGGTGTAGAGATGATGATGATGATGATTGATGACGATGATGATAATGATGATGATAAGACGATGATAAGATGATGATGACGATGAAGATGATGATGATTATGATGATTATGATGATTATGATGATGATGATGATGACGATGATGATGAAAAAACCGCCAATTACTTTAACTTCGACAGTACTATTATTTGTATGCCGAACGATTTTGCCGTTTTCAGCGCGACATATTTTGGCGATTCTTTGGTGGTCAGATCAACGATGATCGCGTTCAAAGAAGACGATGAAAAAAAAATGAGAAAAAAGAAAAATAAATACATAAAAACCAGAAGTTTCTATACTTTTTACGGAGATTGTTATAGTCTAAGCGCACACTGATCAAGGCATTCGTCGCTCGGCAAAGCATAATATAATTATTAATATAAAATTTATAACAGAAATAAAATAAATGAAGTTAATAAATATGTACACTGTATAATAAACATTATTTCCTATTAATAATTCACGGTGTCGAGTTATTTCCCCGGCAACAAAAATTATTCGACGTCACTTTTATTTTCGCCAAAAATGTCAAGCATTTGTTTGTTTTATTCATTGTTTACGATTTTACTCATCAACTAGGGTTAAGCAGACAAGGGCGCGGTAACCGTCCGTGTCCCTTTCTGTGAGTTTTGACATTTGACATAAACAGAAATTTCAATGCATCATCAGTGTGTCTGACGACACCGCCGACCAATCACAACACGAATAGAATGGCGACAATGCCTGCGATCTTTTGTTCCATCAACCTTTTAGAAGTATGTCTGCTGCTACACAATTTTTAAATAATTGAAATAAAACGTTAATTTGCCGATTTACTGGAATTTTTAAAAATTGATTGGTAATCCGGTGTCTATGTCTTGCGCCCAGTCGGTAATCAAAACTATCATTAGCATTGGAACCGAATGTTTCCTTAGAAATCCGAGGTATTAGCGTCTATGCAAATGTTTCGCCAAGACTGTAAAAATTCGCGGTAAATCCAAATCGTTCAACGTCTTTGAAAACGATGCATTACAGGTTTTGTTACCGACTGTGGTTTGTTACATGACCAACGGAGGGATAATCCGTGGAAGACAAAATCGAATTACAGATTTGTTACCGACCGAGTAGTGTTGCATTAGATTAAAAACGCAAAGATGCGCTATTTAGGCAAACCAATTGCGTATTTTTGCTGAACTACCCGGGGTCAGCCTTCAATCTGTTTTACCGAATGTCGATATTGTACCGACCACTGATATCTTTTCATAAATATACACCCTGTAAAGGGCTACTTCCAAAGTATGCAAAAACCAATCTCTGCAAAAACTGTAATACCGACCGAACTCTCACTTCGTTGAATCCCCGCAAGAGGGAGTTAATGGCAGAAGCCTATTTCGAAAATACGAAAGCACAATACTGGGTGGTATGTTAGTTGTTCGAAACAGTGGTTCTCAACCGAAACGAAATGAAGCTAATTGGCAATTCACGAAGAAGCAAATTGTGAAATCGAGGTCTCTATTGGCTCGTCCGCGCGGCGCTTGTACACTTTTGATAACACATTTGTTAACAAAAGTGTACAAGCTTTGTACATTTTTGTAACAGTAAACTTGTAAACTTGTAACAGTAAGAGTACATTTTTGTAAAATTATACATTTTTTATAATAGGGGAAGCGCGTGATTTTCATTTCGCCTCTTTGCATTCCGGTATACGCGCTACGTTTAGGGTCGCGACATTTAATTTGTACGGCAGTTACGACTTCAAGAATTACGAAACGCGCATGGTCGCATTGAACTCGTGGATAACGAATGATAACACGTGTTACGACAAAAGTATTGTTGATATTACACGAGCGACAATTTTACACGTATTAGTGCGGTTCAGCGTGATTTATGTGTACTCTGGTCAAGAAGGAAGGATCCTCCCTTTACCACACCCGACGAAGTACACTAAACGCGCAAGCTTTATTTCGAGTCTAACTTTTCGGTAAATTACTCGGGGCCGAGCAGCGAATGCTTCTCTAAATTGAATTTGAGAGAGATATGAGGTGATGATGAATTGAGACAATATGCTTTCGAAGGTTCACTAATATAATTGATAATTTCATTTACCCTTTTGTATTGATCTGGATGATGATGCTGTAGATGGATGGGTACGATCGAAAAGGAAATTGTGACACCGAATTTAAAGTACAACCGTCGAATATTTATTCGTAAAACGTGGAAAATAATAAACTGAATTCTTTTAACAGATGATACTTAACAAGAAATAAATCTTCGCGATGTACAGATATTTCTGGAGTTCCTGATGTACAAATAGTTTCAAGTTTCGCGTGTACAAGATTTCTCAAAGTTCGAAACATACAAAATTATAAAATCCGAAAAATACAAAAATTGTAAAATACGAAAAATACAAAAATTATCAAAGACTGAAAGTACAAAATTATTAAAATCTTATCCGTTCAACAATTTCCTAAGTCCCCGTTTAGGACAAAAGTTCGAATTACAAGTATAAGAATTGTTGCGAAGAGCTGAATTTTTCTAAATCTGAGGTCGGACAGAAATTCGCCGTTAATTCGAAATAAAAAATTTTCGGTCGATGACCGGGCAGAGGTTCGATGTAGATAGGTCTAATTTTCGGAGCGCTCTGTCTATCTTTCGATACTTTTTCATATTTTAATACCATTGGTCTCTCCCTTTGTCTCTCGTTGACGAAGTAAGGTAGGGTTGACGAACAAGGTGAGATTCAATCCACCATCTCACGGGTTAGATGATGACGTGCTCACCGAGGCTCGCTGGTCAGCCCGAGGATCAATTTCCTGGGCCTTGTTGCCAGACTCGCACAGACTTGTGTCGACTTACGTGCGTTTATTCGGATCAAAAGAGGATAACGTAAACTTGTTTACTGCAAGCGCGAGAAGGAAAGGTAGTGCTGTGCCTACGAACCTTTCATTTACGAGCGATCTTTTTCTTGAAATCTCGGACGCGCGCATGGTAGAATCATGCCTGGTCATCAAGTATGCGAGGAGGAACGGATATGCTGGGCCTCAAACACCTCGTCGTCCGGGCATTCGCTCGGTCGCTGCGTTTTCGTATTCCACGAAATCTCGTATGTGTGCACTGGTGGCGTACGTCTCCTACGCTTTTTCGTGTCATCGTGTCGTTGGAGTAGCTCGTCGTTGGAGTATACGAAATTCTAAAATGCGCTTTTTGTTTCGTTGTTAATTTATTCTTCACAAATATCGATCTTGTTCATTGCATAAAAAATAAATTCCCGGATTTCTCCTCGTATTTCAAATGGTCTTGGCGACTGATTGAAGATGAATTCTCAACAGTAATATATTGAAGCAAATATGATTTTATGTTGGAAATAGTACAGACTGTAATTCTCGCATGTATCCACGTTGAAAGTTCATCTTCGTTTTTTATTTTGAATAAACATTTTTACTGATTTTATATAAAATTACCAATCCCTAGTTTGCGAGAACGTGTCTTCGCTTCCCTACTTTTTCCAAGGTTATATAGCATTATTCGCGTTTTAATTAGCGAAAACTGAATTTTTTAAACTAGTGATCCCTTCACCCTTATGTTAGCAAAATATCCTTGCGAATTCTATAATTCTAAGATTTATTTTACTATTTTTCACGTTTCGTGGGTATTTTAATGTATCTTTTGAATTCCAAAGATTTTCTCGAATCGTTTTCTATTTTCATCCATTTCATTCTTTTATTTATTAATTAGTGCATCTATTTGGTTTTTCGAGAAAGACGGAAGGATAATTTAATTACTGGCCAAGTTATTATTCGTTCATAATAAAAATCATGGGCTCCTCGATGAGAGAGAAACAGAGAAAACGACAATTTCAAAGACACAGAGAGCA
This sequence comes from Pimpla rufipes, assembly GCA_963932165.1. Lineage (NCBI taxonomy): Eukaryota > Metazoa > Arthropoda > Insecta > Hymenoptera > Ichneumonidae > Pimpla > Pimpla rufipes. Next base: position 1,089,013 of record OZ010630.1, read on the forward strand.
TCTCCACGGCGCCCACGTATTCCTTCACTCTCAGGTCCAGGTAGATTACTTTTATTTTTAGTAACACCTGACGGTTTTCGGCTACACCGGGTGATCGAGAATCGATAAGAGGCGTGGTAACGTGAGGGCCTCGGGCTGATGGTCGACAACCGATACGCCCGATTGATTCTAGTTTCGTGTATCGCCGCTCACTGGAGTGGCGTAGGTGACATTTCTAGAGAGGCCAGTGATTTAAAAAATTGGGCACTGTTGTACCATCTTCCGCACTCTTTTATCTCGACTAATCCACCGGCATCCGTTAAGGCAATGTGAAACATCCACGTCGAGCCCAGTCGGTATCAAAAACTGTAATGAACGTTTTTAACGCATATTCGCATTTACAGCTAAAAGAAGAAATTCATTCCCTGCGGAATTCACCAGTGCAGGGAATGAATTTCTTCTTTTAGCTGTAAATGCAAATATGCGTAAAAAACGTTCATTACAGTTTTTATTACCGCAGTCGGTATTTCACATGCCCTTAATAGACATGGTAATTCCGGGGTCTGCCGGGATCGTTGCCTCCATCCTTGCCTGCCGAATCCTCCTCTCTGCTTGAATTTTCGAGGATTCTACAGCTGAGCTATTGGCTCGTCCGTTCAAATAAAACGAAGTCACGGCCTGACGTAACACCTCCCCCCTTAAAATGATTATTAGGATGAAAAACTAATAATCGAATGTACGCTTATGGGTGAGATGGGGTATTTCCGCCTTTCTTGAATTTATCCATTTACTTAATATTTTTGCATGATAATTCCGCTGATATCCATCTTTCTTTTTTTTTTAAGTTTTTTCTATGACTCGTATTTTCGACTAAAGGTTCAATTTCTCTTTTAACATTTCTTTGGAATTCATAAGTGGGTGTCTTTATGTTTATATATGTTTACGAGATTACTTATTCGAGAGTACTCGTTTTTCCTTGGACCTTCATCGCAGATGTCGTTGTAACATGTTTATACTATTTCGATTGAAGTTAGTATATATTGCCCTATAAGTATCTCCAACCATATCCTAATTTTTCAAATTGATTCAAAAACGTAAAATGACTAAACAATTTGTTTTAACAAATAATTGTATAATTTGTATAATTTTTTTTCAGAATTTTCTCTCTTCTTTTTTACTTATTAATTAATTAATTTATGTTCAATTAATTTGAACAACTAAAGTTAAAGATCAAGAAGAAAAGGAACTAGGCGAGATTTTACTCATCATAACAATTAACTTTTAAAAATTATTTCGTGATCTGACGCAAAACTAAATTAATTTAACATGAAATCAAACCTAAATGTATATCTAGCTATTACGCAATTAATTCAGTCATCTTAAAAATGAACCTTTCGAATGTAATATATCTATGTTATATAAAAATCTAAAAAGGGCATTTACGGTCTAACCTACGATATTTACGAGGGTAACCTACGGTCTTAAGGTTACGCAGGTTGCGATGATGGTCTCTGGTGACGATGCGTTGACCCTCGATGTCCGTGACGGCTTTATCTGGGCGACCGTCTGCTTTCAGGATGCCTCTTCACACTCTGGTCGTAGGTGCCGGCAGGTCAATCAGCTGCCGTTGGCGTCCACCTGGATTTCATAGATCACTATCATCGGAGTCTGTGGAGCTTACTCGCTGGGCCGGACACATTCTGCACTCGATGTTCTCAGAATTGTGCAGTTTTTCTTCGTCTGGTGTCTACGTTGTCGGTGGTGGATTGGAGCCTCCCGGAATTTATGTTGGTTTTCGATTGACGAGCAATGATGTTCCTTTTTTTATTGGAGCTCGTTGTCAGCGACAGTTTCCCCGTTGGGTGTTACTCTGGATGTCCGCCTGTTCACGATGAAGTTCTTCGCGGTCGAGTAATTTCCGAATTGCATTCGTGAATTAGTTTCTCGTGTGCGGTTTCGGTGCTTTTCTTCGTTCGTTTTTATCGAGGCGAAAAGTAAAGATTCTACGCCTCCTTTTCCATCGGGTCGCCTGTGGTAGTTGCAGGCGGAAACACGGCGACCGCTTTCTCGTCTTCAGGTGTGATTGGCTTCCAGACTTCGAGCCTTCGTGTTGGTGTTTTCCTTGTTTCCCTTCTACTTTGGAACAGCCCTCTGACCCCTAGGTGACTAGGTGACTCATCTCGTAATCTCATTACCTTGATGATATAGTATGGATGACCATTGACTGTATATTCGTAAGGATAAAATTAGTAAAGGAACTTCTACGTGCTATCCTTTTTTCATTCTTTTTTCCTCTTCTCCTTTCTGTTCTATTAATTCTATGTTTACTTGATTGTTATTGAATATGTCAATATGTAATTTTTCTATATTTACTCGATTGTCATTAATATGTCAATTTATATTCTTTGTCTATATTTACTTGTGTTACGTCGCGAATTGCTATTTTTGAGACACAAATGATAAAAGGCAAAGGGAAGAAAATCTCCCCCTATTGCTCTGCGGTATCAATGTGACTCGGCAAAACGCGGAGGTGTTCCGTTTAGAGCCTACCCTTTCGGGCAAAAGCTCGGGAAGGAACTTGAAAAAGTAATTCTGACTTTACATTAAATCACAAAAATAAAGACTATAATGAATGAAACCAAAAACTTATCCATGTGGCGAAAATGGGCGAATATGGGATGGACCCGTGTGATTGATGAATAACAAGATGAATGAAAGGTGCGAATCAGAACGGTGCCAATGATCCAACGCTGGCGATAACCCTCCGGCTCTCCACTCGAATATCAGATGAATAGAATTTTCCGATGACAAGGAAGGGCGATGGTGTGGTTCTTTCGAATTTAAACACTGGTCGTAATTCACTGGTAAAATTGATTTTTATTCTGCCCGTTTAGTTTGTCAGGGCAATGACAAAATAATATTTCACAAAAACTTTCAATTCACAATTCGAAATTTGGATTATTGGTTGTTTCACAATTTCACAATTAAATTCTTGAAAATCGGAAATAAAAATATAATTTGTAATTTAGTACACAATATTTGATTTTAACAGGTCGATTCACCACTCGAGATTTGGTTTTAAAGAAGGTAAAGTTCACAGTTCCACAAATATGGCGTATTAGAAATGTCGAAGTTCACAATTTCAAATTTGGATTAAAAGAGTCAAAGTTCACTATTACACAAATACGGAGTTTTAATCACAAGATCAAAGAAAGGTTGGATTTCCGATATAAAGTCCGAACTATATTATTTAAAATATCGATGGTTTACAATTTTTAATGTTGGAGAGATTTAAGATCTCAAATTCACAAATTCACGATTTTAATTTTCTAAGTTGATCTGACGGATAATTCGGTGACAAAAATGGTTCGATTCGGGTCCGGAATATTAATGAGCTCCGTCGGCTTTTGCGGCTCATTAAATAAGCTCCTCGCTATTTCCCCGCTGTCGCCTTGAGGAAGGGGTGACGGTCGAGCGGTGCGTTACGCGTCTTACCGTCCCCTCACGCTTCATACCTGACGGCTACTCTTATCGGTTTCTTACTATAGCTGTCGAACGGTGCGCTGCGCCTACCGTCCCCTCACGCCTCATACCTACCGGGCTACTCCCATCGCGCTTAGTCGCACTACCGCTATTTTAACTTTATTTTATCTGAATAATTAACTATGCAAAAAAAAATCCTTTCACTTCATATGAATGATTTACCGATGTTCCTTACTGATTAAACCCTTAATTATAAATAATTACCTAATTAATCAATATTTTCCATTTAAATAATTTCTTCCAAAAATGTTAATAAACGTATTGACCCCCTAACTATTAATAATCTATCTTAAATATCGCCGTGCATTGATAATAAATTACAATATTTTGTCCATTATCATAACAGATCGTGCAGGTCACCGATGATCCCTCCCATGTGGTATTCTTGCTTTCATCCCTCCTTCCTTCTTTCTGATTTGATGGTTGTGATATTGCGTGACTTTATTTCTCCTCCTTCGATCTGGAGGGGATGTTGCTAGGTGCTTCAATTTCTTTTGTCGTCCATTCTTCTTGGGTGGTGTTTCTGCGTCGTGGATTGGAATTTTTCTGCACTGGATGGTGTGTTGTTTCACACCACCGACGATAAGTCGCACTTCGTTATTTCTTTCTTCGGTTTCAAAAATCGATATTACCATTTACCGGGTGTTTAACATTTGGATAATTATGATTTAATATTCATTCAATATTCATATTTTTCGTTATCTTCTGTTTGTTTATTTGTTTTTCTAATGTTTTTGTTTACCCAACTGTCTCGACTTGACCCGTAGATTTTTAATTCATAAACAAACTCAATTAATTTATTATTTTATTTACAACTGTTTCCCCACTAATTCACCATTAATTCACAAATCACGGCAACATAAGGAAAGGCACCACAAATATAATCCGTTTAGGTCAGTGGAGTACGAAAATGAGTGGAGATTATGAAAATGATATGATTCACACATTTTTGGTCACCCGGTAGACGCATCGCGAATCCCCGCGAAGAGTCACTGGAACGCACTGTCTTTCGGTTACTCGGTCGGGACAATACCTGACCCATTCGATATGATAAGATTCACCGATGCACGCCCGACTCGTTATACTTGCGATCTCCGGTGCCACACGACGCACCTCATATATATGGGTGACGCGTGTATGTGTGTCCACCTACGGTCGCTACTCACACTCTCTCCGCTTTGCCTTATTTATTCCATATAAAAAGGATATATTACCGTAATTGATTTTTCAGTTAAAACGTGTAGTCCCGAAAAGTCACGGGACGTAACACTTGATTGTTATCAAGAGACGCGGTAGCGTCTCGACGCCAAGTATTAAAAGAAATCTATAATGCCGCCTCACGAGACTCTCACGACGAGACGCTAGCGCTACTCTTACTTTCAAGAGACGCGGTAGCGTCTCGACGCCAAGTATTAAAAGAAATCTATAATGCCGCCTCACGAGACTCTCACGACGAGACGCTAGCGCTACTCTTACTTTACAGCACGTTCGTCCTTTTTCGTCTGCTACGAAATTCTAACTGGAATTATCTGAGTCAACACGTCGCGAACGCCAAATGTGTCAGGTTCAATATTTTTTCTTTTTTTTTTCTTTCCAATGAACCCTATTTCAATCAAATCGGTGACCGCAACGCTAATATCTGGCCACTTACGATTTCGATTCTGTCAAAAACTTTTCGTCCGCACTCACACAACATCGATGCGAATTTGTCCGATCCGTATACGTGCATGGCGTGTACCAGCACACTCTCACTTCGTCTGTAACTCTAATTATCTCAGGCAATACATCGCGGGCGCTAAATGTGTCAGCGCCAATATTTTTTATCTTTTTCCGCCTTATTAATGAGACCTATTTCGATATAATCGGTTCCCGAAGTGCTGATATCTGGCAAAATGTCACTTTTGTCTGAACTCACACATCGAGACAGATTTGTCCGATTGCATATACGTGTGCATCCGTGTAAACGAACAACGCACACATAACATAACAAATGGCGCCCGCAGCGGTAGCCTGAAGAAGTTGCGGCAACGATCGTCTATCGACCAGCTCGCTCTCGTCGTCTGACATAATCGTCGTCTGACAGTAAAAAAGTGACAGGGTCGTACACTCTACTGTAGTGTAATGAGGACTCTAGTGTAATGGTTTGTCTATCATATAATCAATAAAAATAATCGATGTGAAGGAAAGACGCGCACACAGGAGCGACGGCCCCAAAGTCATGAGATCGCGATGATCGTGAATCGCCTGAGCGGACCGGCTGCTCCCGACGTGTGACAAAAAGTGAGAAGATCGTGCGTGATTAATAATAATCTCGCGTCTTAACGCAAAAGTGTCTTTTCAAAGCAACAAAAATCATCATGTGGAGGATACTTTATCCTGTCCATGAAAGATCGATTTTTTGAGGTTATATTTTGGGTTAATTTGGACTAATTGTCATGTTGGAATAATTTATTGTAGTATTTTTAGACCTTTCTATTACTTATCCGTGATAGAGCACTAACTATTTGGTGTCTTGTAGACATAAAGAATGCAGAGGATAGACGTGGTGAAAATGGTTTGTCCACTGGCGGAGCATAACAGTGAACAACGTCAATTGCAAGAAGGGCGATCTGACCATACGCCCAATGAGCCCTGTCGTTGCATGCATGTATTGAAGATGGTTTTCAAAAAGATGTGAAATAAACCAAAAAATGTTTTTTCAAAACAAAAATTGTACGCCAAGTATTAAAAGAGTAGCCGTCTCTCACAAAAAAAACTCTCCCAAAAAAAAATCTCTCACCAAAAAAAACTCTCCCAAAAAAAACTCCCAAAAAATATCTTACAAAAATATTAACGAATCAATATATTAGCCAAGTAAAACTCCTCGGTAAAAAAAAAAAAAACTTGGTGTACCAGCATTTTACTTCTCGTCCTTATTTCAATGAACTATGTGCGGAAGCAAAACACTGGTACACCAAGTTTTTTTTTTTTTTACCGAGGAGTTTTACTTGGCTAATATATTGATTCGTTAATATTTTTGTAAGATATTTTTTGGGAGTTTTTTTTGGGAGAGTTTTTTTTGGTGAGAGATTTTTTTTTGGGAGAGTTTTTTTTGTGAGAGATTAAATATGTCCATATATTTTTTTCTATATTTACTTGATTGTTGTTAAATATGTCTATATTTTTTTGTATTTTTTCATTTTCCTTCTTATTAATTAATAACTTTGGTATGAATAATTTGTAATTATTTTTAGACGCTCGTTCTAAAATCGTTTAGATGAATAATAAAGTTATTCTTACTATGATTAGTGTTAACATTTTTTTTGGCTTTAATTACAACAACAAAAAATGTTTACACTCATGTTTGTCGGTGGTACGTACGGTATCTGCCATGTTAGTGTGGACCTCACTTTTTATATTTCTTTACCTTTTAGATAAAATCATAATAATTCATGAGTAAGTTTTTCGTTTTGAATGGCCGATCCTTTGTTTGGCGAAAAGTAGGCTGGATCCAAATTAGTGAGATTTATTGGAGTGTACCCAGTTCCGACCATGTTTTTTATAAATGGATTGCACTTTATTCAGCGTTAAATTTTTCAATTTGTTGAGGCAATCTTTGTCTCTTAGCATTATAGCTGCGGCGTCGAAGGGTTCTCGGTCGAGACAAAAAATATCAAATTATCTTTTCGGGTGTAGAGTAAGTCGCGAGACAGCTTAACGTTGTTGGCTATAATTCTCCCGCTCGTTAATGCAGGTAGATCCGGGGGAGGGTAATATATCGGCCTGTATGGTATCTTTGAAATTGTCTTCGTCACTCAAAGATTCCGTATCACTTTCTTCAAGAGGTTTCAAATTGCGTTTATTTCTTTTTCTTGACATACTAATCTCTGGCGTTTTAATGTCTTCGGATTGGGTCTCGCCGTCCGACTCTTGTTCATCGCAACGCGCCTCATCATCCTCGATTCGAGTGGCGTATAGTACACAAAAGTCAAGCGTTCGTTACTTTTAAATACACACTTATTTTTATTTATCCTATAATTCGTTTATTATTAAACGTTTGGTAAACGCGGCCTTCACGTTGTATAACTCAACGTTGTAAGTCAATGTAAAATCCTCAAAACACATTTTTGGCAATAAATTTCATACGAAAAATCGTAAAAATCAAAGGTAACGAGAAACGAATAACGACGAAAGTAGCGATCGTTACTTTTCTTCGTTACATTTACTTTTAATTATCCTTTTTCGTGAAATCAATTGCCAAAAATATGTTTTAAGGATTTTTCATAAAGTTGAAACATTGAGTTATATGACGTGCCGGCCACGTTCACAAAACATTTAATAATAAACAAATCATAGGGTAAAGAGAAAAAAGTTTGTATTTAAAAGTAACTAACGCTTAACATATCTGGTGTAGTAGTATTTTGAGGATCCGTCACGGGAATCTCGTTGGCTATCATTTTTATAGGGTTCTCAAGATCTTTTCCTAGATCTTCACTTGTTTCTTTTTACGATCGTTGGAGACGTGACTGTCTTCGGGCCCTCCGGAAGCACGTCACTTGACGGGGCCGCCACCGCTGTTTGTTTAAAAGGGTCGAGCGGTTCTCGACCCCAGTCGCATTCCTGTATTTATGTGTGTGGGGACATAGCTTCGATCTCATCATCGGTGCAAGTAACGTCGTCGCCCGAATCTTCCTCTAATAATCACGTTATTTCTGCGTCAGTTAGTTTTTGTCTCATTTTAATTCTATTGTCGTTCATTGGATTAATTCGTATCGTGAAAACGTTGTTGGATGCAATCAACTTTTCTACTGGATTTCTCGATAATGCGTTAGCGTTGACATTAGTTTTTCCTGCTTTATAGTATATTATGTCATATTCATACTCAGCTAATTTTTGTCTCCAGAGTAGAATTTTTGGATTGCCATCAGTAGCTTCTCTGAACCACGTAAGCGGTTTATGATCTGTTACTACGTGAAACGTCGTCCATATAAATAAGGACGCAAGTGCAGTATTGAATTTACAATAGCTAATGCTGCTTTCTCGTACGTATCGTATCGCTCTTCGACTTGACTTAGGGCTCGAGAAGCGTAAGCGCACGGATGATCGTTGTTACGTTCTGGTAATTTTTTCTGCGTTGTAGAATATTCATCAATCTTGACTAAAATCCTTCCATTCAAATTCCCTCAACTATTTGCGATTTCCAATCGTCCGACAACCGGACGACGATCCCATATTTCTGCTTATCCATTTCCGCTCGTTCCCTTGATTCTAATTAAATCACGTTCAATATATTTTTCGTCGGCCGTGCGTGCAACACGCCGTCAGCTCCTTGTGGCCGTCTCGCGGTCACCAAATTTCCCACTCTTTCGCCCACCACTGTCTTCCTCAACTCGCCTGATTTATTTCCAATTCAGTTCTGTTTCTGATTTCGCCTGATTTGTATCTAAGTAAATACTTAGCTCTGAGTGAGCTCCTTCAAAATATAGCCCTGCGTGGCTTTAACCGCGTATATCACCGCGATGATAATTTTTATAATTGAACAATTGTATTTTGCATTGTGGAAAATCGTACGTTTTATCGATTTATTATTTCACGGGGAAAAAATATAATTATCAACTTTGAATATTCATTTCAATAATTAATCGAGCAACAATCCCGGACGCGGCTAATTATTTCTAATACGAACATAAAAGCCTGCACGTAACAATCGTGATTAATTTCTCCCTGGGATAGGATGCTGCTTATAGCGTAACCCGACGCGTCCGTTGTAAGAGTAAAAGGTTTAGAAAAATCTGCATATTGTAATACAGGAGTGGAGCAAAGTTCATGTTTTAAAATTTCAAATGATTCCTGTTCTTCGGTTGCCCCCTCGAAAGCATTTTCTTTTCATAGCAAAGCAGTGAGAGACTTGGTGATTTTTGCGCATACCTCAATAAATCGTCTGTAATATCCCGTTAGACCTAAAAATCCACGGATGTTTTTTGATGTTTTTAAATACTGGATAATTGCGTATTGCTTCTATTTTTTTGGATCGGGCCGTACTCCGTTATTCCCAATTATATGACCCAAAGACGCGACTTCTTTTTTCAAAAATGCACGCTTGTCGGGTTGCAATAAAAAATGTGTGGGTTCTAAGCGTTTCATTAATTCGCGGTATATTATTCCATGTTCTTCTAAACTGTGGGCCTATATAACGATGTCGTCTCAATAAACGAACACGTCTTGTCCGAGGAGTCCACTTGACGTGAGGTCCATCGCCCGTTGAAAGGTAGGGGGGTCGTTCCACAGGCCGAAAGGCATTCTCAAGAACTCGTAATGGCCTCATGGTGTCGTAAAGGCGGTCTTGTGCCGTTCTTCCGGTGCTACTTCGATTTGATGAAATCCCGAAGCTAAATCAAATACGGAAAAATATTACGCGCCACCAAGTTAATCTAATATATCATTAATATTGGGAATAGGGTATGCGTCCGTTATACTTTTTTCGTTCAGGGCTCGGTAGTGTAATACGACTCTCAATTTTTTATTGCCTTGCGAGCCGGCTTTTTTGGGCACGACCCATTGATGGGGCTTCAATGTTGTGCTTGCTACTATTTGATGAAGGAAAAATAAAAAAATAAAAAATTGCAAAGCTTTTATCGGCCGAATGGCCAATCTTCTTGCACACTTGGCATACGGGCGGGTTCTTTATTTCGTCTCCGTACGATTGGTCGCGGGCTACCTGCGCGTGGGCTGTCTCCTTCCTCACGCACTCCTTGGCGACGTGCCCCTTCTTTTCACACAACTAGCAGGTCAGTTCTTCGCTCACTACTACATGCACCCCGCGCCGCCCCTCGGCTTTACTAGCTCGGGCATTAGGTCCCTTCGGTATGGTTGCTCTCAAGATTGGCTGTGAAACTAAATTCTTCTCGACTTGTACCGCTTGTCTAATTAGTGCAACACATTCGTAGTTGCGTACGAATTGTTGCACTAATTAGTTCGTAGGTTCGGTGATTTATTCGTCTTCCGTAACTGTTTCTGTTGATTCGTCAGATTCTGATTCTGAGTTTTTCCTCGTGTCGGCGATTCGTGAGAGATCGGGAAGGACCCCTTCGAGTGGTTTTTCGCCTCCTACCTCAGGGAGCTCGTGGGTTTCGGTCACTGTACTAAGGGTATTAGAATTGTCTCCTGTCGTACGTCGACTTCGTTCACAGGGATAATTACTCAATATTTTATCGTCTAGCGGAAGATTTTTTTACCGAGTTCCGGACATTTATACATTGTTTATGACCGAATTTTACGAATGTAATTATATTTGATCTTTTTATAAGTTTTCGCCATTTTCTTGTTGATCTTTGTTTACATTTGACAGGAATATGCACACCACTGAATTATTATTCGACTTATATTTCGTACCGAATGACGGTACGAAATATAAGATAGTGTCTACGCTATCTTAGAGCGATCGCGTAGACACTTTCTCTCCAAGTCGGTAGCCTAGACACTACCTCAAAATGATTCTTCCACAGCCTGGGGTCTGAGCGATTGATGTAGGTTATTTTTGGTGGTGTTGGTGTAGGGATATCAATTGGAGTCAACTTGTATTCTTTATAGAAATAATCTTCTATTTGTTTAAGCACCTTTCCTTTTTTTATTTGCAGTTTTCCGGCACGAACCAACTGGAGTTTTTGCACTTGATATTTTTTACCACCGCGACGTTTCCTTTTCTTTCGTAAGGGGGGTTCTTTGCGTACAAATGAATGTACGGGTTGGGTTGGCAAAGTCCACAATGGAGCCGAGTGTGAAGTTCGAACACACTTCGGTTCGGGTGATGAGGCAGAGGACGGAGACTGAGCGTGAAACATATCCATTCAGCGTTCTTAGTCGTGAGTAACAGGGGTTTCGATTGGTACTTGTATATTTTTTTCGAATGTCACTTCACTTCGTGGCGGTCCATGAAAATCTAATTTATTCTCAAATATGTGTATATTTCTACACGACTCAGATTTGATTTTTATTTTTATATATATATTTTTTTATTTATGGACAGTATCCATTTATTTTATGGAATGACGGAATTTGTTCAATAATTATTCAAATGGATGTAAAGGTAATGGAATGTTCGGCTGAGTGAATAAAGACAAGTAGTTTTGGCCGGTGAGAGAAAAATGTCGAGTCTGTCGGGTCTGGGACGTCGATCTGGCCAGGTAGAATAATCTTATTTTGTATTGATTTTCGAATTTAACATTCTCCTAAGAGATTTTCTCAATTGGGTTCTCAATACCGAATTCTTTCTCCGGTTGACTTTTTCAACGATTTTTTTTTTTTTTCAAAAACTGTTCTTTTGTAATTATGTCAATAAGTTCGTGAGTGACGGTTTCTAATTCAACAATACGCAAGTAAAACTCTTGTTGCGTCAAAGGTATCGTTGATTTTACTCGAGCAACAATTTTACACGTATTAGTGCGGTTCAGCGTGATTTACCGGTGCTCTGGTCAAGAAGGAAGGCTCCTCCCTATACCACATCTGACGAAGTACACTAAACGCGCAAGCTCTGTTTCAAGTCTAACCTTTCGGAAAATGACTAGGGGACGAGCTGCGAATGCTTCTCTAAAGGGAATTTGACTGAGGTCTGAGATGATGATGATGTGATGATGGCTCGAGACAATGCGCGTACGAAATTTCACCGATATAATTAAAAATTTCACTTACCCTTTTTGTGTTGAACTGGATGCTGATGCCGTAGATAGGAAGGACACGATCGTAAAGAAACTGTGACACTGAATTTAAGAATGCAACCGTCGAATTTTATTCGCAAAACGAGGAAATTAAATAAACCGATTTTTCTCAACAAAGGATGTTAACATGTTATTAATCGTGATGATGTCCACAAATATCGGCACCTCGTGGTGTAACAAAATTCAGAGTTCGGATGTACAAATTTCTCAAAATACGAAGCGTGCGAAATTATAAAATAAAATACAAAATTATCGAAGGACGAGAATACAAAACTGTAGAGTCTTATTTAATTTTATGAACTCCTAAGTCCCCGTTTAGGACAAAGGTTCGAATTACGAAAAATAAAAATCTTAGCGAAGAACAGAATGGTTCTAAGTCCGCGGTCGGATTAAAATTCGACGATGATTGGAGCTCGAAACTTTCTAAGTCCGTGATACGATTTTAAATTTGGAGCTGATTCTTCCTAAGTCCGCGATATAATTTAAATTCGGAGCTGATTTTTTTCTAAGTCCGCGGTACGATTTAAATTCGTCGTTAATTCGATTTTAAAGTTTCGGTCTATGCTCCGGCAGAGATTCGACGTGGGTAGATCTAATTTTCGGGACGCACTGCGCACTTGTCGATACCTTTTTGTCTTTTTATATGATTGGGTCCTTCGTCTATCGTTTGATTGAGTGATGGTAGGGGTAGTGTCTACGTGATATTCAACTCCCTATCTCGTGAGCTAGAGGAGGACACCGCGCCTTGCAGGTCGCGCGTGGCTCCGCGCGTGGCTCGCGGCCCCCGCGCCTGTCCCTTGCCCTGGCTCCACATTTACGACTTCCTCTCGTCAATGTTTCTCGGTATTTCGACCAGGTGTTCACGCTCTTCGTTGGTACGATTTAATTTCTGCCTTATTTGGATCTCTTCGCTTATAAGTTTTGTAAGTTTGTTACCGAATACATTATCTGATTCCTTGCCGTATTTTTTAAGTGGTTTCGCTGGGTGACAAGAATGAATTCTTAACAAGATCACGTTGACCAAGATTTGAATTTACATAGGAGATCATACAGACTGTAATTCTCGAATTTGTTGTTGAAAGTTCATCTTCCCTTGTTGATGCTAATACGCGTTGTTATAAATTTTGTATAAAATTACAGCTCCATATTCTAGCGAGAACGTATCTTAACTTTCTTAATTATCCAAGATTATGCGACGTCCTTTGTATCTAACTGTGTGAATCCCAATTTTATAAACTGTTAAACCTTTCACCATTTTGTTTATATTAACAAGTATCCTACCGAATGTTATAATTTTTAAAAGTTATGCGTATTTAAATGTATGAATCCCGATTTTATAAACTATTAATCCTTTTACCATTTTCTTATGTTAACAAATTATCATGGTGAGTTATATCATTCTTAACAGTTGTTCGTGGATAATTTAATCGTTTTGCCTCCTTATCTTACGGGGTTCCGTCTTTTGAGTTCCAAAGGTTCCTTGAGACATTGATTATTTTGTCTTGTTGCATTCTCCTATTCTTTAATCTGTGCATTTACAGGGGTCTTCAAGAAAAGCGGAAGAATAGTTTTAGTTATCTGGACAGACTATAATTCCATCAGTACAAATCATGATTTCCGAGACGAAAAATGAAACGACGATTTTGGTGGAACATAAGGCATTCACCCGGTGTTCCCGTAATCTTCTAGCTCTCAGGGCTAAGTAGATTTCTTTTATTTCCTTTTTTTGTCACCACAGGCGGGTTCGGCTGCAACGAGTGATCGAGGATCGTTAAGAGGCGTGGTAACGCAAGGCCCGCAGGCTGACGGTCGATAACCGACCCACACGGTTACCTCTAGTTTCGTCTATCGCCGCTCGCTCGAGTGGCGTAGGTGACATTTCTAGAGAGCTTAGTGATTTGGAGAAATCGGGCCCTGTTGTACCAACATCCGCACTCTTTTTACCTCGACTGACCCATCGGTATCTGTTAACAGATATTGTAGTTTCCGGGGCCTGCAGGGACCGTTGCTCGTATAATTGTTTGCCGAATGCCCCCTTCGCCAGAAGTCTCGGAACCCATGACTGAACTAAGAGTTCGTTTGTGCGAATAGCGCGAAGTTACGGCCTGACGTAACAATAGTCATTCCATGAGCTAAAAAATCCGGACCCGGGAACTTTAGCTCATGGAATGACTATTAAAAAAAAATTATTATTCCGAAAAAAGTCATTCCATGAGCTAAAATACCCGGGTGGGACTTTTTTAGCTCATGGAATGACTATTAAAAAAAAAAAAAAAAAATTCCGAAAAACGTCATTCCATGAGCTAAAATACCCGGGTGGGGCTTTTTTAGCTCATGGAATGACTTTTTTCGGAAAAATATTTTTTTTTTCTTTAATAGTCATTCCATGAGCTAAAATACCCTGGTGGGACTTTTTTAGCTCATGGAATGACTATTAAAAAAAAAAAAATTATTTTTCCGAAAAAAGTAATTCCATGAGCTAAAATACCCGGGTGGGACTTTTTTAGCTCATGGAATGACTATTAAAAAAAAAAAAATTATTTTTCCGAAAAAAGTCATTCCATGAGCTAAAATACCCGGGTGGGACTTTTTTAGCTCATGGAATGACTATTAAAAAAAAAAAAAAATTATTTTTCCAAAAAAAGTCATTCCATGAGCTAAAATACCCGGGTGGGGCTTTTTTAGCTCATGGAATGACTATTAAAAAAAAAAAAAATTATTTTTCCGAAAAAAGTCATTCCATGAGCTAAAATACCCGGGTGGGACTTTTTTAGCTCATGGAATGACTATTAAAAAAAAAAAAAAAATTATTTTTCCAAAAAAAGTCATTCCATGAGCTAAAATACCCGGGTGGGGCTTTTTTAGCTCATGGAATGACTTTTTTCGGAAAAATAATGTTTTTTTTTTTTTTTAATAGTCATTCCATGAGCTAAAAAGTCCCACCCGGGTATTTTAGCTCATGGAATGACTTTTTTCGGAAAAATAATTTTTTTTTTTTTTAATAGTCATTCCATGAGCTAAAAAAGTCCCACCCGGGTATTTTAGCTCATGGAATGACTATTAAAAAAAAAAATATATATTTTTCCGAAAAAAGTCATTCCATGAGCTAAAATACCCGGGTGGGACTTTTTTAGCTCATGGAATGACTATTAAAAAAAAAAAAATTATTTTTCCGAAAAAAGTCATTCCATGAGCTAAAATACCCGGGTGGGACTTTTTTAGCTCATGGAATGACTATTAAAAAAAAAAAAATTATTTTTCCAAAAAAAGTCATTCCATGAGCTAAAATACCCGGGTGGGGCTTTTTTAGCTCATGGAATGACTTTTTTCGGAAAAATAATTTTTTTTTTTTTTAATAGTCATTCCATGAACTAAAAAAGTCCCACCCGGGTATTTTAGATCATGGAATGACTTTTTTCGGAAAAATATATATTTTTTTTAAATAGTCATTCCATGAGCTAAAATACCCGGGTGGGACTTTTTTAGCTCATGGAATGACTATTAAAAAAAAAAAAAATTATTTTTCCAAAAAAAGTCATTCCATTAGCTAAAAAAGTCCCACCCGGGTATTTTAGCTCATGGAATGACTATTAAAAAAAAAAAAAAAAAAAAAATTCCGAAAAAAGTCATTCCATGAGCTAAAATACCCGGGTGGGACTTTTTTAGCTCATGGAATGACTATTAATAAAAAAAAATTATGTTTCCGAAAAAAGTCATTCAATAAGCTAAAAAAGCCCCACACAGGTATTTTAGCTCATGGAATGACTTTTTTCGGAAATTTTTTTTTTTTTTTTTTTAAGTCATTCCATGAGCTAAAAAACTCCCACCCGGGTATTTTAGCTCATGGAATGACTATTAAAAAAAAAAAAAATATTTTTCCGAAAAAAGTCATTCCATGAGCTAAAAAAGTCCCACCCAGGTATTTTAGCTCATGGAATGACTTTTTTCGGAAAAATAATTTTTTTTTTTTAATAGTCATTCCATGAGCTAAAAAAGTCCCACCCGGGTATTTTAGCTCATGGAATGACTTTTTTTGGAAAAATAATTTTTTTTTTTTTTTAATAGTCATTCCATGAGCTAAAAAAGTCCCACCCGGGTATTTTAGCTCATGGAATGACTTTTTTCGGAAAAATAATTTTTTTTTTTTTAATAGTCATTCCATGAGCTAAAAAAGTCCCACCCGGGTATTTTAGCTCATGGAATGACTTTTTTCGGAAAAATAATTTTTTTTTTTTTTAATAGTCATTCCATGAGCTAAAAAAGTCCCACCCGGGTATTTTAGCTCATGGAATGACTTTTTTTGGAAAAATAATTTTTTTTTTTTTTTAATAGTCATTCCATGAGCTAAAAAAGCCCCACCCGGGTATTTTAGCTCATGGAATGACTTTTTTCGGAAAAATAATTTTTTTTTTTTTAATAGTCATTCCATGAGCTAAAAAAGTCCCATCCGGGTATTTTAGCTCATGGAATGACTATTAAAAAAAAAAAATTATTTTTCCGAAAAAAGTCATTCCATGAGCTAAAACACCCGGGTGGGACTTTTTTAGCTCATGGAATGACTATTAAAAAAAAAAAAAATTATGTTTCCAAAAAAAGTCATTCCATGAGCTAAAAAAGTCCCACCCGGGTATTTTAGCTCATGGAATGACTATTAAAAAAAAAAAAAAAAAAATTTCCGAAAAAAGTCATTCCATGAGCTAAAATACCCGGGTGGGACTTTTTTAGCTCATGGAATGACTATTAATAAAAAAAAATTATGTTTCCGAAAAAAGTCATTCCATAAGCTAAAAAAGCCCCACACAGGTATTTTAGCTCATGGAATGACTTTTTTCGGAAATTTTTTTTTTTTTTTTTTTAAGTCATTCCATGAGCTAAAAAAGTCCCACACGGGTATTTTAGCTCATGGAATGACTATTAAAAAAAAAAAAATTATTTTTCCGAAAAAAGTCATTCCATGAGCTAAAAAAGTCCCACCCAGGTATTTTAGCTCATGGAATGACTTTTTTCGGAAAAATAATTTTTTTTTTTTTTAATAGTCATTCCATGAGCTAAAAAAGTCCCACCCTGGTATTTTAGCTCATGGAATGACTTTTTTCGGAATTTTTTTTTTTTTTTTTAATAGTCATTCCATGAGCTAAAAAAGTCCCACCCGGGTATCTTAGCTCATGGAATGACTTTTTTCGGAAAAATAATTTTTTTTTTTTAATAGTCATTCCATGAGCTAAAAAAGTCCCACCCGGGTATTTTAGCTCATGGAATGACTTTTTTCGGAAATTTTTTTTTTTTTTTTTAATAGTCATTCCATGAGCTAAAAAAGTCCCACCCGGGTATTTTAGCTCATGGAATGACATTTTTCGGAAAAATAATTTTTTTTTTTTTAATAGTCATTCCATGAGCTAAAAAAGTCCCACCCGGGTATTTTAGCTCATGGAATGACTTTTTTCGGAAAAATAATTTTTTTTTTTTTTTAATAGTCATTCCATGAGCTAAAAAAGTCCCACCCGGGTATTTTAGCTCATGGAATGACTTTTTTCGGAAAAATAATTTTTTTTTTTTTAATAGTCATTCCATGAGCTAAAAAAGTCCCACCCGGGTATTTTAGCTCATGGAATGACTTTTTTTGGAAAAATAATTTTTTTTTTTTTAATAATCATTCCATGAGCTAAAAAAGTCCCACCCGGGTATTTTAGCTCATGGAATGACTTTTTTCGGAAAAATAATTTTTTTTTTTTAATAGTCATTCCATGAGCTAAAAAAGTCCCACCCGGGTATTTTAGCTCATGGAATGACTTTTTTCGGAAAAATAATTTTTTTTTTTTTAATAGTCATTCCATGAGCTAAAAAAGTCCCACCCGGGTATTTTAGCTCATGGAATGACTTTTTTCGGAAAAATAATTTTTTTTTTTTAATAGTCATTCCATGAGCTAAAAAAGTCCCACCCGGGTATTTTAGCTCATGGAATGACTTTTTTCGGAAAAATAATTTTTTTTTTTTTTTAATAGTCATTCCATGAGCTAAAAAAGTCCCACCCGGGTATTTTAGCTCATGGAATGACTTTTTTCGGAAAAATATTTTTTTTTTTTTTTTAATAGTCATTCCATGAGCTAAAAAAGTCCCACCCGGGTATTTTAGCTCATGGAATGACTTTTTTCGGAAAAATAATTTTTTTTTTTTTTAATAGTCATTCCATGAGCTAAAAAAGTCCCACCCGGGTATTTTAGCTCATGGAATGACTTTTTTTGGAAAAATAATTTTTTTTTTTTTAATAATCATTCCATGAGCTAAAAAAGTCCCACCCGGGTATTTTAGCTCATGGAATGACTTTTTTCGGAAAAATAATTTTTTTTTTTTTAATAGTCATTCCATGAGCTAAAAAAGTCCCACCCGGGTATTTTAGCTCATGGAATGACTTTTTTCGGAAAAATAATTTTTTTTTTTTTAATAGTCATTCCATGAGCTAAAAAAGTCCCACCCGGGTATTTTAGCTCATGGAATGACTTTTTTCGGAAAAATAATTTTTTTTTTTTAATAGTCATTCCATGAGCTAAAAAAGTCCCACCCGGGTATTTTAGCTCATGGAATGACTTTTTTCGGAAAAATAATTTTTTTTTTTTTTTTAATAGTCATTCCATGAGCTAAAAAAGTCCCACCCGGGTATTTTAGCTCATGGAATGACTTTTTTCGGAAAAATATTTTTTTTTTTTTTTTAATAGTCATTCCATGAGCTAAAAAAGTCCCACCCGGGTATTTTAGCTCATGGAATGACTTTTTTCGGAAAAATAATTTTTTTTTTTTTAATAGTCATTCCATGAGCTAAAAAAGTCCCATCCGGGTATTTTAGCTCATGGAATGACTATTAAAAAAAAAAAAATTATTTTTCCGAAAAAAGTCATTCCATGAGCTAAAATACCCGGGTGGGACTTTTTTAGCTCATGGAATGACTATTAAAAAAAAAAAAAATTATTTTTCCAAAAAAAGTCATTCCATGAGCTAAAAAAGTCCCACCCCGGTATTTTAGCTCATGGAATGACTATTAAAAAAAAAAAAAAAAAAATTTCCGAAAAAAGTCATTCCATGAGCTAAAATACCCGGGTGGGACTTTTTTAGCTCACGGAATGACTATTAATAAAAAAAAATTATGTTTCCGAAAAAAGTCATTCCATAAGCTAAAAAAGCCCCACACAGGTATTTTAGCTCATGGAATGACTTTTTTCGGAATTTTTTTTTTTTTTTTTTTTAAGTCATTCCATGAGCTAAAAAAGTCCCACCCGGGTATTTTAGCTCATGGAATGACTTTTTTCGGAAATTTTTTTTTTTTTTTTTTTAATAGTCATTCCATGAGCTAAAATACCGGGGTGGGACTTTTTTAGCTCATGGAATGACTTTTTTCGGAAAAATAATTTTTTTTTTTTTAATAGTCATTCCATGAGCTAAAATACCCGGATGGGACTTTTTTAGCTCATGGAATGACTATTAAAAAAAAAAAAATTATTTTTCCGAAAAAAGTCATTCCATGAGCTAAAATACCCGGGTGGGGCTTTTTTAGCTCATGGAATGACTATTAAAAAAAAAAAAAAATTATTTTTCCAAAAAAAGTCATTCCATGAGCTAAAATACCCGGGTGGGACTTTTTTAGCTCATGGAATGACTATTAAAAAAAAAAAAAATTATTTTTCCGAAAAAAGTCATTCCATGAGCTAAAATACCCGGGTGGGACTTTTTTAGCTCATGGAATGACTATTAAAAAAAAAAAATTATTTTTCCGAAAAAAGTCATTCCATGAGCTAAAATACCCGGGTGGGACTTTTTTAGCTCATGGAATGACTATTAAAAAAAAAAAAATTATTTTTCCAAAAAAAGTCATTCCATGAGCTAAAATACCCGGGTGGGACTTTTTTAGCTCATGGAATGACTATTAAAAAAAAAAAAATTATTTTTCCGAAAAAAGTCATTCCATGAGCTAAAATACCTGGGTGGGACTTTTTTAGCTCATGGAATGACTTTTTTCGGAAAAATAATTTTTTTTTTTTTAATAGTCATTCCATGAGCTAAAATACCCGGGTGGGACTTTTTTAGCTCATGGAATGACTTAAAAAAAAAAAAAAAAAAATTTCCGAAAAAAGTCATTCCATGAGCTAAAATACCTGTGTGGGGCTTTTTTAGCTTATTGAATGACTTTTTTCGGAAACATAATTTTTTTTTATTAATAGTCATTCCATGAGCTAAAAAAGTCCCACCCGGGTATTTTAGCTCATGGAATGACTATTAAACAAAAAAAAAAAATATTTTTCCGAAAAAAGTCATTCCATGAGCTAAAAAAGTCCCACCCAGGTATTTTAGCTCATGGAATGACTTTTTTCGGAAAAATAATTTTTTTTTTTTAATAGTCATTCCATGAGCTAAAAAAGTCCCACCCGGGTATTTTAGCTCATGGAATGACTATTAAAAAAAAAAAAAAAAAAAATTTCCGAAAAAAGTCATTCCATGAGCTAAAATACCCGGGTGGGACTTTTTTAGCTCATGGAATGACTATTAATAAAAAAAAATTATGTTTCCGAAAAAAGTCATTCAATAAGCTAAAAAAGCCCCACACAGGTATTTTAGCTCATGGAATGACTTTTTTCGGAAATTTTTTTTTTTTTTTTTTTAAGTCATTCCATGAGCTAAAAAAGTCCCACCCGGGTATTTTAGCTCATGGAATGACATTTTTCGGAAAAATAATTTTTTTTTTTTTTAATAGTCATTCCATGAGCTAAAAAAGTCCCACCCGGGTATTTTAGCTCATGGAATGACTATTTAAAAAAATATATATTTTTCCGAAAAAAGTCATTCCATGATCTAAAATACCCGGGTGGGACTTTTTTAGTTCATGGAATGACTATTAAAAAAAAAAAAAATTATTTTTCCGAAAAAAGTCATTCCATGAGCTAAAATACCTGGGTGGGGCTTTTTTAGCTCATGGAATGACTTTTTTCCGAAAAATAATTTTTTTTTTTTAATAGTCATTCCATGAGCTAAAATACCCGGGTGGGACTTTTTTAGCTCATGGAATAACTATTAAAAAAAAAATAATAATATTTTTCCAAAAAAAGTCATTCCATGAGCTAAAATACCCGGGTGGGACTTTTTTAGCTCATGGAATGACTATTAAAAAAAAAAAAAATTATTTTTCCGAAAAAAGTCATTCCATGAGCTAAAATACCCGGGTGGGACTTTTTTAGCTCATGGAATGACTATTAAAAAAAAAAAAATTATTTTTCCGAAAAAAGTCATTCCATGAGCTAAAATACCCTGGTGGGACTTCTTTAGCTCATGGAATGACTATTAAAAAAAAAAAATTATTTTTCCGAAAAAAGTCATTCCATGAGCTAAAATACCCTGGTGGGACTTCTTTAGCTCATGGAATGACTATTAAAAAAAAAAAAAATTATTTTTTCGAAAAAAGTCATTCCATGAGCTAAAATACCCGGGTGGGACTTTTTTAGCTCATGGAATGACTATTAAAAAAAAAAAAAAATTATTTTTCCAAAAAAAGTCATTCCATGAGCTAAACTACCCGGGTGGGACTTTTTTAGCTCATGGAATGACTATTAAAAAAAAAAAATTATTTTTCCGAAAAAAGTCATTCCATGAGCTAAAATACCCGGGTGGGACTTTTTTAGCTCATGGAATGACTATTAAAAAAAAAAAAAATTATTTTTCCGAAAAAAGTCATTCCATGAGCTAAAATACCTGGGTGGGGCTTTTTTAGCTCATGGAATGACTTTTTTCGGAAAAATAATTTTTTTTTTTTTAATAGTCATTCCATGAGCTAAAATACCCGGGTGGGACTTTTTTAGCTCATGGAATGACTATTAAAAAAAAAAAATTATTTTTCCGAAAAAAGTCATTCCATGAGCTAAAATACCCGGGTGGGACTTTTTTAGCTCATGGAATGACTATTAAAAAAAAAAAAAATTATTTTTCCAAAAAAAGTCATTCCATGAGCTAAAATACCCGGGTGGGACTTTTTTAGCTCATGGAATGACTATTAAAAAAAAAAAAATTATTTTTCCGAAAAAAGTCATTCCATGAGCTAAAATACCTGGGTGGGACTTTTTTAGCTCATGGAATGACTTTTTTCGGAAAAATAATTTTTTTTTTTTTAATAGTCATTCCATGAGCTAAAATACCCGGGTGGGACTTTTTTAGCTCATGGAATGACTTAAAAAAAAAAAAAAAAAAAAATTTCCGAAAAAAGTCATTCCATGAGCTAAAATACCCTGGTGGGACTTCTTTAGCTCATGGAATGACTATTAAAAAAAAAAAATTATTTTTCCGAAAAAAGTCATTCCATGAGCTAAAATACCCTGGTGGGACTTCTTTAGCTCATGGAATGACTATTAAAAAAAAAAAAATTATTTTTTCGAAAAAAGTCATTCCATGAGCTAAAATACCCGGGTGGGACTTTTTTAGCTCATGGAATGACTATTAAAAAAAAAAAAAATTATTTTTCCAAAAAAAGTCATTCCATGAGCTAAAATACCCGGGTGGGACTTTTTTAGCTCATGGAATGACTATTAAAAAAAAAAAAATTATTTTTCCGAAAAAAGTCATTCCATGAGCTAAAATACCTGGGTGGGACTTTTTTAGCTCATGGAATGACTTTTTTCGGAAAAATAATTTTTTTTTTTAATAGTCATTCCATGAGCTAAAATACCCGGGTGGGACTTTTTTAGCTCATGGAATGACTTAAAAAAAAAAAAAAAAAAAATTCCGAAAAAAGTCATTCCATGAGCTAAAATACCTGTGTGGGGCTTTTTTAGCTCATGGAATGACTTTTTTCGGAATTTTTTTTTTTTTTTTTTTAATAGTCATTCCATGAGCTAAAATACCCGGGTGGGACTTTTTTAGCTAATGGAATGACTTTTTTTGGAAAAATAATTTTTTTTTTTTTTAATAGTCATTCCATGAGCTAAAAAAGTCCCACCCGGGTATTTTAGCTCATGGAATGACTATTTAAAAAAAAATATATTTTTCCGAAAAAAGTCATTCCATGATCTAAAATACCCGGGTGGGACTTTTTTAGTTCATGGAATGACTATTAAAAAAAAAAAAAATTATTTTTCCGAAAAAAGTCATTCCATGAGCTAAAATACCTGGGTGGGGCTTTTTTAGCTCATGGAATGACTTTTTTCGGAAAAATAATTTTTTTTTTTTTAATAGTCATTCCATGAGCTAAAATACCCGGGTGGGACTTTTTTAGCTCATGGAATAACTATTAAAAAAAAAAATAATAATATTTTTCCAAAAAAAGTCATTCCATGAGCTAAAATACCCGGGTGGGACTTTTTTAGCTCATGGAATGACTATTAAAAAAAAAAAAAATTATTTTTCCGAAAAAAGTCATTCCATGAGCTAAAATACCCGGGTGGGACTTTTTTAGCTCATGGAATGACTATTAAAAAAAAAAAAATTATTTTTCCGAAAAAAGTCATTCCATGAGCTAAAATACCCTGGTGGGACTTCTTTAGCTCATGGAATGACTATTAAAAAAAAAAAATTATTTTTCCGAAAAAAGTCATTCCATGAGCTAAAATACCCTGGTGGGACTTCTTTAGCTCATGGAATGACTATTAAAAAAAAAAAAATTATTTTTCCGAAAAAAGTCATTCCATGAGCTAAAATACCCGGGTGGGACTTTTTTAGCTCATGGAATGACTATTAAAAAAAAAAAAAATTATTTTTTCGAAAAAAGTCATTCCATGAGCTAAAATACCCGGGTGGGACTTTTTTAGCTCATGGAATGACTATTAAAAAAAAAAAAAAATTATTTTTCCGAAAAAAGTCATTCCATGAGCTAAAATACCTGGGTGGGGCTTTTTTAGCTCATGGAATGACTTTTTTCGGAAAAATAATTTTTTTTTTTTTAATAGTCATTCCATGAGCTAAAATACCCGGGTGGGACTTTTTTAGCTCATGGAATGACTATTAAAAAAAAAAAAATTATTTTTCCGAAAAAAGTCATTCCATGAGCTAAAATACCCCGGTGGGACTTTTTTAGCTCATGGAATGACTATTAAAAAAAAAAAAAATTATTTTTCCAAAAAAAATCATTCCATGAGCTAAAATACCCGGGTGTGGCTTTTTTAGCTCATGGAATGACTTTTTTCGGAAAAATAATTTTTTTTTTTTTAATAGTCATTCCATGAACTAAAAAAGTCCCACCCGGGTATTTTAGCTCATGGAATGACTTTTTTCGGAAAAATAATTTTTTTTTTTTTAATAGTCATTCCATGAGCTAAAAAAGTCCCACCCGGGTATTTTAGCTCATGGAATGACTTTTTTCGGAAAAATAATTTTTTTTTTTTTTAATAGTCATTCCATGAGCTAAAAAAGTCCCACCCGGGTATTTTAGCTCATGGAATGACTTTTTTTGGAAAAATAATTTTTTTTTTTTTTTAATAGTCATTCCATGAGCTAAAAAAGTCCCACCCGGGTATTTTAGCTCATGGAATGACTTTTTTCGGAAAAATAATTTTTTTTTTTTTAATAGTCATTCCATGAGCTAAAAAAGTCCCACCCGGGTATTTTAGCTCATGGAATGACTTTTTTCGGAAAAATAATTTTTTTTTTTTTTAATAGTCATTCCATGAGCTAAAAAGGCCCACCCGGGTATTTTAGCTCATGGAATGACTTTTTTCGGAAAAATAATTTTTTTTTTTTAATAGTCATTCCATGAGCTAAAATACCCTGGTGGGACTTTTTTAGCTCATGGAATGACTATTAAAAAAAAAAAAATTATTTTTCCGAAAAAAGTCATTCCATGAGCTAAAAAAGCCCCACCCTGGTATTTTAGCTCATGGAATGACTTTTTTCGGAATTTTTTTTTTTTTTTTTTTTTAATAGTCATTCCATGAGCTAAAAAAGTCCCACCCGGGTATCTTAGCTCATGGAATGACTTTTTTCGGAAAAATAATTTTTTTTTTTTTTTTAATAATCATTCCATGAGCTAAAAAAGTCCCACCCGGGTATTTTAGCTCATGGAATGACTTTTTTCGGAAAAATAATTTTTTTTTTTTTAATAGTCATTCCATGAGCTAAAATACCCGGGTGGAACTTTTTTAGCTCATGGAATGACTATTAAAAAAAAAAAAATTATTTTTCCGAAAAAAGTCATTCCATGAGCTAAAATACCCCGGTGGGACTTTTTTAGCTCATGGAATGACTATTAAAAAAAAAAAAAATTATTTTTCCAAAAAAAATCATTCCATGAGCTAAAATACCCGGGTGTGGCTTTTTTAGCTCATGGAATGACTTTTTTCGGAAAAATAATTTTTTTTTTTTTAATAGTCATTCCATGAACTAAAAAAGTCCCACCCGGGTATTTTAGCTCATGGAATGACTTTTTTCGGAAAAATAATTTTTTTTTTTTTAATAGTCATTCCATGAGCTAAAAAAGTCCCACCCGGGTATTTTAGCTCATGGAATGACTTTTTTCGGAAAAATAATTTTTTTTTTTTTTAATAGTCATTCCATGAGCTAAAAAAGTCCCACCCGGGTATTTTAGCTCATGGAATGACTTTTTTTGGAAAAATAATTTTTTTTTTTTTTTAATAGTCATTCCATGAGCTAAAAAAGTCCCACCCGGGTATTTTAGCTCATGGAATGACTTTTTTCGGAAAAATAATTTTTTTTTTTTTAATAGTCATTCCATGAGCTAAAAAAGTCCCACCCGGGTATTTTAGCTCATGGAATGACTTTTTTCGGAAAAATAATTTTTTTTTTTTTTAATAGTCATTCCATGAGCTAAAAAGGCCCACCCGGGTATTTTAGCTCATGGAATGACTTTTTTCGGAAAAATAATTTTTTTTTTTTTAATAGTCATTCCATGAGCTAAAGAAGTCCCACCAGGGTATTTTAGCTCATGGAATGACTTTTTTCGGAAAAATAATTTTTTTTTTTTTTTAATAGTCATTCCATGAGCTAAAAAAGTCCCACCCGGGTATTTTAGCTCATGGAATGACTTTTTTCGGAAAAATAATTTTTTTTTTTTAATAGTCATTCCATGAGCTAAAATACCCTGGTGGGACTTTTTTAGCTCATGGAATGACTATTAAAAAAAAAAAAATTATTTTTCCGAAAAAAGTCATTCCATGAGCTAAAAAAGCCCCACCCTGGTATTTTAGCTCATGGAATGACTTTTTTCGGAATTTTTTTTTTTTTTTTTTTTTTAATAGTCATTCCATGAGCTAAAAAAGTCCCACCCGGGTATCTTAGCTCATGGAATGACTTTTTTCGGAAAAATAATTTTTTTTTTTTTTTTAATAATCATTCCATGAGCTAAAAAAGTCCCACCCGGGTATTTTAGCTCATGGAATGACTTTTTTCGGAAAAACAATTTTTTTTTTTTTAATAGTCATTCCATGAGCTAAAAAAGTCCCACCCGGGTATTTTAGCTCATGGAATGACTTTTTTCGGAAATTTTTTTTTTTTTTTTTAAGTCATTCCATGAGCTAAAAAAGTCCCACCCGGGTATTTTAGCTCATGGAATGACTATTAAAAAAAAAAATTATTTTTCCGAAAAAAGTCGTTCCATGAGCTAAAAAAGTCCCACCCAGGTATTTTAGCTCATGGAATGACTTTTTTCGGAAAAATAATTTTTTTTTTTAATAGTCATTCCATGAGCTAAAAAAGTCCCACCCGGGTATTTTAGCTCATGGAATGACTTTTTTCTTAAAAATAATTTTTTTTTTTTAATAGTCATTCCATGAGCTAAAAAAGTCCCACCCGGGTATTTTAGCTCATGGAATGACTTTTTTCGGAAAAATAATTTTTTTTTTTTAATAGTCATTCCATGAGCTAAAAAAGTCCCACCCGGGTATTTTAGCTCATGGAATGACTTTTTTCGGAAAAATAATTTTTTTTTTTTTTTAATAGTCATTCCATGAGCTAAAAAAGTCCCACCCGGGTATTTTAGCTCATGGAATGACTTTTTTCGGAAAAATAATTTTTTTTTTTTTTAATAGTCATTCCATGAGCTAAAAAGGCCCACCCGGGTATTTTAGCTCATGGAATGACTTTTTTCGGAAAAATAATTTTTTTTTTTTAATAGTCATTCCATGAGCTAAAATACCCTGGTGGGACTTTTTTAGCTCATGGAATGACTATTAAAAAAAAAAAAATTATTTTTCCGAAAAAAGTCATTCCATGAGCTAAAAAAGCCCCACCCTGGTATTTTAGCTCATGGAATGACTTTTTTCGGAATTTTTTTTTTTTTTTTTTTTTAATAGTCATTCCATGAGCTAAAAAAGTCCCACCCGGGTATCTTAGCTCATGGAATGACTTTTTTCGGAAAAATAATTTTTTTTTTTTTTTTAATAATCATTCCATGAGCTAAAAAAGTCCCACCCGGGTATTTTAGCTCATGGAATGACTTTTTTCGGAAAAACAATTTTTTTTTTTTTAATAGTCATTCCATGAGCTAAAAAAGTCCCACCCGGGTATTTTAGCTCATGGAATGACTTTTTTCGGAAATTTTTTTTTTTTTTTTTAAGTCATTCCATGAGCTAAAAAAGTCCCACCCGGGTATTTTAGCTCATGGAATGACTATTAAAAAAAAAAATTATTTTTCCGAAAAAAGTCGTTCCATGAGCTAAAAAAGTCCCACCCAGGTATTTTAGCTCATGGAATGACTTTTTTCGGAAAAATAATTTTTTTTTTTAATAGTCATTCCATGAGCTAAAAAAGTCCCACCCGGGTATTTTAGCTCATGGAATGACTTTTTTCTTAAAAATAATTTTTTTTTTTTAATAGTCATTCCATGAGCTAAAAAAGTCCCACCCGGGTATTTTAGCTCATGGAATGACTTTTTTCGGAAAAATAATTTTTTTTTTTTAATAGTCATTCCATGAGCTAAAAAAGTCCCACCCGGGTATTTTAGCTCATGGAATGACTTTTTTCGGAAAAATAATTTTTTTTTTTTTTTAATAGTCATTCCATGAGCTAAAAAAGTCCCACCCGGGTATTTTAGCTCATGGAATGACTTTTTTCGGAAAAATAATTTTTTTTTTTTTTAATAGTCATTCCATGAGCTAAAAAGGCCCACCCGGGTATTTTAGCTCATGGAATGACTTTTTTCGGAAAAATAATTTTTTTTTTTTAATAGTCATTCCATGAGCTAAAATACCCTGGTGGGACTTTTTTAGCTCATGGAATGACTATTAAAAAAAAAAAAATTATTTTTCCGAAAAAAGTCATTCCATGAGCTAAAAAAGCCCCACCCTGGTATTTTAGCTCATGGAATGACTTTTTTGGGAATTTTTTTTTTTTTTTTTTTTTTAATAGTCATTCCATGAGCTAAAAAAGTCCCACCCGGGTATCTTAGCTCATGGAATGACTTTTTTCGGAAAAATAATTTTTTTTTTTTTTTTAATAATCATTCCATGAGCTAAAAAAGTCCCACCCGGGTATTTTAGCTCATGGAATGACTTTTTTCGGAAAAATAATTTTTTTTTTTTTAATAGTCATTCCATGAGCTAAAATACCCGGGTGGAACTTTTTTAGCTCATGGAATGACTATTAAAAAAAAAAAAATTATTTTTCCGAAAAAAGTCATTCCATGAGCTAAAATACCCCGGTGGGACTTTTTTAGCTCATGGAATGACTATTAAAAAAAAAAAAAATTATTTTTCCAAAAAAAATCATTCCATGAGCTAAAATACCCGGATGTGGCTTTTTTAGCTCATGGAATGACTTTTTTCGGAAAAATAATTTTTTTTTTTTTAATAGTCATTCCATGAACTAAAAAAGTCCCACCCGGGTATTTTAGCTCATGGAATGACTTTTTTCGGAAAAATAATTTTTTTTTTTTTAATAGTCATTCCATGAGCTAAAAAAGTCCCACCCGGGTATTTTAGCTCATGGAATGACTTTTTTCGGAAAAATAATTTTTTTTTTTTTTAATAGTCATTCCATGAGCTAAAAAAGTCCCACCCGGGTATTTTAGCTCATGGAATGACTTTTTTTGGAAAAATAATTTTTTTTTTTTTTTAATAGTCATTCCATGAGCTAAAAAAGTCCCACCCGGGTATTTTAGCTCATGGAATGACTTTTTTCGGAAAAATAATTTTTTTTTTTTTAATAGTCATTCCATGAGCTAAAAAAGTCCCACCCGGGTATTTTAGCTCATGGAATGACTTTTTTCGGAAAAATAATTTTTTTTTTTTTTAATAGTCATTCCATGAGCTAAAAAGGCCCACCCGGGTATTTTAGCTCATGGAATGACTTTTTTCGGAAAAATAATTTTTTTTTTTTTAATAGTCATTCCATGAGCTAAAGAAGTCCCACCAGGGTATTTTAGCTCATGGAATGACTTTTTTCGGAAAAATAATTTTTTTTTTTTTTTAATAGTCATTCCATGAGCTAAAAAAGTCCCACCCGGGTATTTTAGCTCATGGAATGACTTTTTTCGGAAAAATATATTTTTTTTTTTAATAGTCATTCCATGAGCTAAAATACCCTGGTGGGACTTTTTTAGCTCATGGAATGACTATTAAAAAAAAAAAAATTATTTTTCCGAAAAAAGTCATTCCATGAGCTAAAAAAGCCCCACCCTGGTATTTTAGCTCATGGAATGACTTTTTTCGGAATTTTTTTTTTTTTTTTTTTTTAATAGTCATTCCATGAGCTAAAAAAGTCCCACCCGGGTATCTTAGCTCATGGAATGACTTTTTTCGGAAAAATAATTTTTTTTTTTTTTTTAATAATCATTCCATGAGCTAAAAAAGTCCCACCCGGGTATTTTAGCTCATGGAATGACTTTTTTCGGAAAAACAATTTTTTTTTTTTTAATAGTCATTCCATGAGCTAAAAAAGTCCCACCCGGGTATTTTAGCTCATGGAATGACTTTTTTCGGAAATTTTTTTTTTTTTTTTAAGTCATTCCATGAGCTAAAAAAGTCCCACCCGGGTATTTTAGCTCATGGAATGACTATTAAAAAAAAAAATTATTTTTCCGAAAAAAGTCATTCCATGAGCTAAAAAAGTCCCACCCAGGTATTTTAGCTCATGGAATGACTTTTTTCGGAAAAATAATTTTTTTTTTTAATAGTCATTCCATGAGCTAAAAAAGTCCCACCCGGGTATTTTAGCTCATGGAATGACTTTTTTTGGAAAAATAATTTTTTTTTTTTTTTAATAGTCATTCCATGAGCTAAAAAAGTCCCACCCGGGTATTTTAGCTCATGGAATGACTTTTTTCGGAAAAATAATTTTTTTTTTTTTAATAGTCATTCCATGAGCTAAAAAAGTCCCACCCGGGTATTTTAGCTCATGGAATGACTTTTTTCTTAAAAATAATTTTTTTTTTTTAATAGTCATTCCATGAGCTAAAAAAGTCCCACCCGGGTATTTTAGCTCATGGAATGACTTTTTTCGGAAAAATAATTTTTTTTTTTTAATAGTCATTCCATGAGCTAAAAAAGTCCCACCCGGGTATTTTAGCTCATGGAATGACTTTTTTCGGAAAAATAATTTTTTTTTTTTTTTAATAGTCATTCCATGAGCTAAAAAAGTCCCACCCGGGTATTTTAGCTCATGGAATGACTTTTTTCGGAAAAATAATTTTTTTTTTTTTTAATAGTCATTCCATGAGCTAAAAAGGCCCACCCGGGTATTTTAGCTCATGGAATGACTTTTTTCGGAAAAATAATTTTTTTTTTTTAATAGTCATTCCATGAGCTAAAATACCCTGGTGGGACTTTTTTAGCTCATGGAATGACTATTAAAAAAAAAAAAATTATTTTTCCGAAAAAAGTCATTCCATGAGCTAAAAAAGCCCCACCCTGGTATTTTAGCTCATGGAATGACTTTTTTCGGAATTTTTTTTTTTTTTTTTTTTTAATAGTCATTCCATGAGCTAAAAAAGTCCCACCCGGGTATCTTAGCTCATGGAATGACTTTTTTCGGAAAAATAATTTTTTTTTTTTTTTTAATAATCATTCCATGAGCTAAAAAAGTCCCACCCGGGTATTTTAGCTCATGGAATGACTTTTTTCGGAAAAATAATTTTTTTTTTTTTAATAGTCATTCCATGAGCTAAAATACCCGGGTGGAACTTTTTTAGCTCATGGAATGACTATTAAAAAAAAAAAATTATTTTTCCGAAAAAAGTCATTCCATGAGCTAAAATACCCCGGTGGGACTTTTTTAGCTCATGGAATGACTATTAAAAAAAAAAAAAATTATTTTTCCAAAAAAAATCATTCCATGAGCTAAAATACCCGGGTGTGGCTTTTTTAGCTCATGGAATGACTTTTTTCGGAAAAATAATTTTTTTTTTTTTAATAGTCATTCCATGAACTAAAAAAGTCCCACCCGGGTATTTTAGCTCATGGAATGACTTTTTTCGGAAAAATAATTTTTTTTTTTTTAATAGTCATTCCATGAGCTAAAAAAGTCCCACCCGGGTATTTTAGCTCATGGAATGACTTTTTTCGGAAAAATAATTTTTTTTTTTTTTAATAGTCATTCCATGAGCTAAAAAAGTCCCACCCGGGTATTTTAGCTCATGGAATGACTTTTTTTGGAAAAATAATTTTTTTTTTTTTTTAATAGTCATTCCATGAGCTAAAAAAGTCCCACCCGGGTATTTTAGCTCATGGAATGACTTTTTTCGGAAAAATAATTTTTTTTTTTTTAATAGTCATTCCATGAGCTAAAAAAGTCCCACCCGGGTATTTTAGCTCATGGAATGACTTTTTTCGGAAAAATAATTTTTTTTTTTTTTAATAGTCATTCCATGAGCTAAAAAGGCCCACCCGGGTATTTTAGCTCATGGAATGACTTTTTTCGGAAAAATAATTTTTTTTTTTTTTAATAGTCATTCCATGAGCTAAAGAAGTCCCACCAGGGTATTTTAGCTCATGGAATGACTTTTTTCGGAAAAATAATTTTTTTTTTTTTTTAATAGTCATTCCATGAGCTAAAAAAGTCCCACCCGGGTATTTTAGCTCATGGAATGACTTTTTTCGGAAAAATAATTTTTTTTTTTTAATAGTCATTCCATGAGCTAAAATACCCTGGTGGGACTTTTTTAGCTCATGGAATGACTATTAAAAAAAAAAAAATTATTTTTCCGAAAAAAGTCATTCCATGAGCTAAAAAAGCCCCACCCTGGTATTTTAGCTCATGGAATGACTTTTTTCGGAATTTTTTTTTTTTTTTTTTTTAATAGTCATTCCATGAGCTAAAAAAGTCCCACCCGGGTATCTTAGCTCATGGAATGACTTTTTTCGGAAAAATAATTTTTTTTTTTTTTTTAATAATCATTCCATGAGCTAAAAAAGTCCCACCCGGGTATTTTAGCTCATGGAATGACTTTTTTCGGAAAAACAATTTTTTTTTTTTTAATAGTCATTCCATGAGCTAAAAAAGTCCCACCCGGGTATTTTAGCTCATGGAATGACTTTTTTCGGAAATTTTTTTTTTTTTTTTTAAGTCATTCCATGAGCTAAAAAAGTCCCACCCGGGTATTTTAGCTCATGGAATGACTATTAAAAAAAAAAATTATTTTTCCGAAAAAAGTCATTCCATGAGCTAAAAAAGTCCCACCCAGGTATTTTAGCTCATGGAATGACTTTTTTCGGAAAAATAATTTTTTTTTTTAATAGTCATTCCATGAGCTAAAAAAGTCCCACCCGGGTATTTTAGCTCATGGAATGACTTTTTTCGGAAAAATAATTTTTTTTTTTTTAATAGTCATTCCATGAGCTAAAAAAGTCCCACCCGGGTATTTTAGCTCATGGAATGACTTTTTTCTTAAAAATAATTTTTTTTTTTTAATAGTCATTCCATGTATTGGAATGCGAATAAGCGCTCATAGACAAGAGATGATCAACGTGAAGCTACTCTTTGTCAACTGTTTTTTTGTCGTTAGTCAGTCCAGTCCGGTCTGTCATGCAGCACACACGTTTATGTACGTTCGTCCCTGAATAAACGTTATTATCGGATATCCATCCTCTCCCTCTTATTCCCTGCGAGGATGCTCTACGCAACAGGTTATGGGCCCAGGGACTTATAAGTGAAAAGAGGAATCTGGAATAACGACGCGTGGAATTTTTCGTTTTCGAGTTTAATCGGGAATAGCAACGTGTTGATACGTAACCATGGATACGTCTACGGGAACATCAATGCGAATACCGATATTAACGAAAACTAATTACGACACGTGGAAGTTAAGGATTCAGGGGATTTTGACAAAAAATCGAACTTGGGCGTACGTGAATGGAAGAAAAGTCAAGCCGGAAGTTGCAGAAAATAATGCTGCTGCGATAGAAGCTTGGATAGAAGAGGACGAGAAGGCAAGAGCAGATCTGTATTTATCCATCGGAGACGCGGAATTAAAGCAAGTACGACACTGCGCAACCTCGCGGGACGTTTGGCTAAAATTGGAGTCAATCTTTGAATCGCGCGGACCTGCCAGGAAAGCTGCTCTCTGGAAGAAAATAACGACTCTTCGCATGGAAGAAAATCACGATGTTTCGGAGCACATGAACGAGTTTTTCGACATTATCAGTCAACTGTCGGGTCTGGACTTCATTATCGGAGATGAACAGCAAGCTATAATGCTTCTGAACAGTCTGCCCGACAGTTACGATAATTTTCGGTGTGCCATCCAATCGCGAGATAATCTTCCGGATCCCGAGGTATTAAAAATAAAAATACTGGATGAAGTAAACTCCAGGAAAGAAAAATCCAAGGAAGGCGATCCTAATGCGATGTTCGTACGCAAACAGAAGAAGAACTTCGAAAAATATTCGGAAAACAAAGACAAGTTCAAATATAAATGTCACAAGTGCAGGAAAATCGGTCACAAGGCCGTGGATTGTCCCGAGAAGAAAGAAAAGGCGTCGATAGCAGAAGACGTAAGTTTTCTTGTCTCTACGGACATCGATACTGCATTTCGTGCTGAACCTATCGAGAAGAAGGATACGTGGTGCTTGGACAGTGGATGTACTTCACATCTCTGCAACAACGAAAATTCTTTCAGCGAGCTGAAGAGATCGGAACACAAAAATCTCAGTCTAGCAAGTAACGCCTCGACGGAAGTGAAAGCCAAAGGTTCTGTGAGAATCAAGACGTGGGATGGAAAGGCAAGTAGAAGTGTGAATCTGGAGAATACGTTGTACGTACCTGATCTCCGAACGAATCTCATGTCTGTCGCGAAAATAACAGATAAAGATAATCTCGTCATTTTCAAGAAAGACATCGCTGTTGTAGAGGACAAAGAAGGAAAAATCAAGATGATCGCTGATCGCGTCGGTGATTTGTATTACGTCAGAAATACGGAAGAACAAGCCTGCAATTTATCGACCGAAGACACGAACGCGAATCTAACCACTTGGCACTATCGATTTGGACATTTGAATAAAAATGATCTTGTAGAAATGTGCAAGAAGGAAATGGTGCTCGGAATGGATTTGAAAGATAACGCGTCGTTATTACCTTGTTCAACGTGCTCGCAAGGGAAAATCACAGCCACTCCATTTCCAAAGCAATCCGAAAGAACTTCTGAATTGCTGGATCTCATCCACACAGATATTTGGGGTCCTGCTCGCGTCGAGTCAAGAGGAAAAGCACGATATTTTGCGACATTTATCGATGACTGCTCTCGATGGTGCGAAGTTCGATTTCTTCGAAATAAAAGCGATATTTTCAAGGTCTTCAAAGATTTCAAAAGCATGATAGAGAAACAAACCGGAAGATCTATAAAGTGCATACAATCGGACAATGCGAAGGAATATTGTAGCAAGGAGTTCGACGAATACTTGAAGGATCAAGGAATAAAACGAAGA
Source organism: Pimpla rufipes (assembly GCA_963932165.1). Taxonomy (NCBI): domain Eukaryota; kingdom Metazoa; phylum Arthropoda; class Insecta; order Hymenoptera; family Ichneumonidae; genus Pimpla; species Pimpla rufipes. The sequence continues at coordinate 1,124,063 of OZ010630.1, forward strand.
CTCACGGTTCCTCATACGCCTCAACAGAATGGGATTGCTGAGCGGAAAAATCGGACTCTAGTTGAAATGGCAAGATGCATGATTATTCAATCTGGTCTTTCGAAAGCTTTTTGGGCAGAGGCGATCGCTACGGCGAATTACGTGAGAAATCGGTGTATCACGAGACCACTCAACGGAAAGACGCCCTATGAAGTATTCTACGGCAAGCGACCAGACGTCAAACATTTCAAGATTTTTGGAGAAGAGGCTTACACGCTGGACAAAAATCCAGGAAAAGGAAAGTTTGATGTACGGGGAATTAAATGTCTATTCGTCGGTTACGATGACAGATCAAAGGCCTATCGAGTCTGGCTGCCAAATGAACAGAAGATTATTGTTTCACGAGATTTGCGATTCGAAAAGAATTTCGATTTTCGGGAGAAGAATTTCTCAACCGAAAAATCTCGTGAAATAATCAATGGAGAATCGCCGAAATTCATCGACATCGAACCACCATTCGAACATGAAATCGAACGAAATCAGGATCTCGAAGAGAACGCGATGAACGACGAAGCGGACGCGGAGAACGGCGAAGAGAACGCAGTGAACGACGAAGCGGACGCGGAGAACGGCGAAGAGAACGCGGTGAATGACGAAGCAGACGCGGAGTACGGCGAGGAGAACGCGATGGATGATGAAGAAAACGCGGAAATCGATAACCGAAATCATGGAGCGGAAATTCGTGATCAACCACTACTGAAGCGAGGACCTGGAAGACCATCGAAGGTTTTGACTGGACGAAGAGGTCGTCCTGCAAAAAGATATAACATGATCGAAGCAAACAACGATCCGACAGTCGCGATACATGAGCAGGTTGAAGATATCGTGATGGAATCTGATGAAGGTCAGTGCATTGTACAACTAGCCGAAATATCATGGGGGGATGCAATCACTGGACCGAACGCAAAGGAGTGGAAAGACGCGATCGTAGACGAAATGGAGTGTCTAATAAAAAATGATACGTGGAACATTGTCGATCGACCGAAAAATCACAATGTTGTCGGTTGCAGGATAATTTTGAGAAATAAATACAAGTCTGACGGAAGTATCGAGAGAAGAAAAGCTCGCGCTGTGGCAAAAGGATTTACTCAACGACCCGGTGTCGATTATCACGACACTTTTGCCCCAGTTGCACGTCTAAGCTCTGTACGATTCCTGCTAGCTCTATCAGCAAGTCTGAAAATGAAAATACACCAAATGGACATAACAACAGCTTATCTCAACGGAATAATCGAAGAAGACATTTTTATGGAAAAACCGGAGATGTTGTTCGAATCACTTGAAGAAATCATCAAACGACGAGGAACCAAAGATAAAATAGGAATTCGTGCAACACAGATGATCACTGATTTACGAGGGGGAAATAAAGTTTGTAAACTTAATAAATCGCTCTACGGCTTAAAGCAAGCCGGTCATCAGTGGCACAAGAAGTTTGACCACGAACTCAGATCGCTAAATCTAAAGCCTACTGCAAGCGATCCTTGCGTCTATTCAATGGAGAGAAAAGGGGAATTATTATTGGTATTAATATACGTCGATGACATACTCGTTGCATATCGAAGCACGTCAAACTTGGAATACATCCGGAGTGGTTTAATGAAAAAGTTCGAGCTCAAGGACTTAGGAAATGCCAAGTACTGCCTTGGTATCGAGATAATACAAGCGGATCAATACATCGCGATATCACAATCCGGATTCATACGCGACATTCTGCTTAGGTTCGGTATGGAGAAATCGAATCCGGTATCAACTCCGGTGGACCTTAGCCAAAAATTGAAGGGTTGCACCACTGAAAACAACACGAAAAGACCATATCAAGAACTGATAGGAGCCCTGAACTATTTGTCTGTCGCTACTCGACCTGACATATCGTTTATAGTCAGCGCTTTGAGTCAGTTTAACACGTGTTACGGAGATCAACATTGGATTGCTGCAAAACGTGTCCTTCGTTATTTGAAGGAAACGATTAATCACGGCATCATTTACACGAAGAAATCTCATGCAGTTCAAGGATTCGTCGATGCTGATTGGGCAAGTTGCGAAATTGATCGGCGTTCTTATACTGGTTACGCGTTTATCATGAACAACGCCGCCATCTCCTGGGAATCAAAGAAGCAAAGAACGGTTGCACTTTCCTCAACTGAAGCCGAATATATGGCGCTCACAGAAGCAACGAAAGAATCGCTCTATCTTCGAAAATTTGCCTCAGAACTCGGACTACAAAGAATCGACAAGATATCTATTAAAATAGATAATCAAAGTGCCCTAATGTTGGCCAAGAACTCTGTTTTCCACGCTCGATCAAAACATATTGATATTAAATATCATTTCGTTCGAGAAGTATTGAAAGAAGACTACATCGACATCGAGCATGTTTCCACGGACAATATGGCTGCCGATATTCTTACAAAAGGTCTGACAAAGCCGAAGCATTACAAATGTATGGAACTACTTGGAATCAGACCTGTATTTCGGGACTGCACTATTCGAGGAGGAGTATTGGAATGCGAATAAGCGCTCATAGACAAGAGATGATCAACGTGAAGCTACTCTTTGTCAACTGTTTTTTTGTCGTTAGTCAGTCCAGTCCGGTCTGTCATGCAGCACACACGTTTATGTACGTTCGTCCCTGAATAAACGTTATTATCGGATATCCATCCTCTCCCTCTTATTCCCTGCGAGGATGCTCTACGCAACACCATGAGCTAAAAAAGTCCCACCCGGGTATTTTAGCTCATGGAATGACTTTTTTCGGAAAAATAATTTTTTTTTTTTAATAGTCATTCCATGAGCTAAAAAAGTCCCACCCGGGTATTTTAGCTCATGGAATGACTTTTTTCGGAAAAATAATTTTTTTTTTTTTTTAATAGTCATTCCATGAGCTAAAAAAGTCCCACCCGGGTATTTTAGCTCATGGAATGACTTTTTTCGGAAAAATATTTTTTTTTTTTTTTTAATAGTCATTCCATGAGCTAAAAAAGTCCCACCCGGGTATTTTAGCTCATGGAATGACTTTTTTTGGAAAAATATTTTTTTTTTTTTTTTAATAGTCATTCCATGAGCTAAAAAAGTCCCACCCGGGTATTTTAGCTCATGGAATGACTTTTTTCGGAAAAATAATTTTTTTTTTTTTAATAGTCATTCCATGAGCTAAAAAAGTCCCATCCGGGTATTTTAGCTCATGGAATGACTATTAAAAAAAAAAATTATTTTTCCGAAAAAAGTCATTCCATGAGCTAAAACACCCGGGTGGGACTTTTTTAGCTCATGGAATGACTATTAAAAAAAAAAAAAAATTATTTTTCCAAAAAAAGTCATTCCATGAGCTAAAAAAGTCCCACCCGGGTATTTTAGCTCATGGAATGACTATTAAAAAAAAAAAAAAAAAATTTCCGAAAAAAGTCATTCCATGAGCTAAAATACCCGGGTGGGACTTTTTTAGCTCATGGAATGACTTTTTTCGGAAAAATAATTTTTTTTTTTTAATAGTCATTCCATGAGCTAAAAAAGTCCCACCCGGGTATTTTAGCTCATGGAATGACTATTAAACAAAAAAAAAATATATTTTTCCGAAAAAAGTCATTCCATGAGCTAAAAAGTCCCACCAGGGTATTTTAGCTCATGGAATGACTTTTTTCGGAAAAATAATTTTTTTTTTTTTAATAGTCATTCCATGAGCTAAAGAAGTCCCACCAGGGTATTTTAGCTCATGGAATGACTTTTTTCGGAAAAATAATTTTTTTTTTTTTAATAGTCATTCCATGAGCTAAAAAAGTCCCACCCGGGTATTTTAGCTCATGGAATGACTTTTTTCGGAAAAATAATTTTTTTTTTTTTTTAATAGTCATTCCATGAGCTAAAGAAGTCCCACCAGGGTATTTTAGCTCATGGAATGACTTTTTTCGGAAAAATAATTTTTTTTTTTTAATAGTCATTCCATGAGCTAAAAAAGTCCCACCCGGGTATTTTAGCTCATGGAATGACTATTAAAAAAAAAAAATTATGTTTCCGAAAAAAGTCATTCAATAAGCTAAAAAAGCCCCACACAGGTATTTTAGCTCATGGAATGACTTTTTTCGGAAATTTTTTTTTTTTTTTTTTTAAGTCATTCCATGAGCTAAAAAAGTCCCACCCGGGTATTTTAGCTCATGGAATGACTATTAAAAAAAAAAAAATTATTTTTCCGAAAAAAGTCATTCCATGAGCTAAAAAAGTCCCACCCAGGTATTTTAGCTCATGGAATGACTTTTTTCGGAAAAATAATTTTTTTTTTTTAATAGTCATTCCATGAGCTAAAAAAGTCCCACCCGGGTATTTTAGCTCATGGAATGACTTTTTTTGGAAAAATAATTTTTTTTTTTTAATAGTCATTCCATGAGCTAAAAAAGTCCCACCCGGGTATTTTAGCTCATGGAATGACTTTTTTCGGAAAAATAATTTTTTTTTTTTTAATAGTCATTCCATGAGCTAAAAAAGTCCCACCCGGGTATTTTAGCTCATGGAATGACTTTTTTCGGAAAAATAATTTTTTTTTTTTTAATAGTCATTCCATGAGCTAAAAAAGTCCCACCCGGGTATTTTAGCTCATGGAATGACTTTTTTCGGAAAAATAATTTTTTTTTTTTTTAATAGTCATTCCATGAGCTAAAAAAGTCCCACCCGGGTATTTTAGCTCATGGAATGACTTTTTTCGGAAAAATATTTTTTTTTTTTTTTTAATAGTCATTCCATGAGCTAAAAAAGTCCCACCCGGGTATTTTAGCTCATGGAATGACTTTTTTTGGAAAAATAATTTTTTTTTTTTTTAATAATCATTCCATGAGCTAAAAAAGTCCCACCCGGGTATTTTAGCTCATGGAATGACTTTTTTCGGAAAAACAATTTTTTTTTTTTTAATAGTCATTCCATGAGCTAAAAAAGTCCCACCCGGGTATTTTAGCTCATGGAATGACTTTTTTCGGAAAAATAATTTTTTTTTTTTTAATAGTCATTCCATGAGCTAAAAAAGTCCCACCCGGGTATTTTAGCTCATGGAATGACTTTTTTCGGAAAAATAATTTTTTTTTTTTTAATAGTCATTCCATGAGCTAAAAAAGTCCCATCCGGGTATTTTAGCTCATGGAATGACTATTAAAAAAAAAAAAATTATTTTTCCGAAAAAAGTCATTCCATGAGCTAAAATACCCGGGTGGGACTTTTTTAGCTCATGGAATGACTATTAAAAAAAAAAAAAATTATTTTTCCAAAAAAAGTCATTCCATGAGCTAAAAAAGTCCCACCCCGGTATTTTAGCTCATGGAATGACTATTAAAAAAAAAAAAAAAAAAATTTCCGAAAAAAGTCATTCCATGAGCTAAAATACCCGGGTGGGACTTTTTTAGCTCATGGAATGACTATTAATAAAAAAAAATTATGTTTCCGAAAAAAGTCATTCCATAAGCTAAAAAAGCCCCACACAGGTATTTTAGCTCATGGAATGACTTTTTTCGGAATTTTTTTTTTTTTTTTTTTAAAGTCATTCCATGAGCTAAAAAAGTCCCACCCGGGTATTTTAGCTCATGGAATGACTTTTTTCGGAATTTTTTTTTTTTTTTTTTTAATAGTCATTCCATGAGCTAAAATACCGGGGTGGGACTTTTTTAGCTCATGGAATGACTTTTTTTAGAAAAATAATTTTTTTTTTTTTTAATAGTCATTCCATGAGCTAAAAAAGTCCCACCCGGGTATTTTAGCTCATGGAATGACTTTTTTCGGAAAAATAATTTTTTTTTTTTTTAATAGTCATTCCATGAGCTAAAATACCCGGGTGGGACTTTTTTAGCTCATGGAATGACTATTAAAAAAAAACAAATTATTTTTCCGAAAAAAGTCATTCCATGAGCTAAAATACCCGGGTGGGACTTTTTTAGCTCATGGAATGACTATTAAAAAAAAAAAAAAAAACATTATTTTTCCGAAAAAAGTCATTCCATGAGCTAAAAAAGCCCCACCCGGGTATTTTAGCTCATGGAATGACTTTTTTTGGAAAAATAATTTTTTTTTTTTTTAATAGTCATTCCATGAGCTAAAAAAGTCCCACCCGGGTATTTTAGCTCATGGAATGACTTTTTTCGGAAAAATATATATATTTTTTTTTAATAGTCATTCCATGAGCTAAAAAAGTCCCACCCGGGTATTGTAGCTCATGGAATGACTTTTTTCGGAAAAATAATTTTTTTTTTTTTTTAATAGTCATTCCATGAGCTAAAAAAGTCCCACCCGGGTATTTTAGCTCATGGAATGACTTTTTTCGGAAAAATAATTTTTTTTTTTTTTAATAGTCATTCCATGAGCTAAAAAAGTCCCACCCGCGTATTTTAGCTCATGGAATGACTTTTTTCGGAAAAATAATTTTTTTTTTTAATAGTCATTCCATGAGCTAAAATACCCGGGTGGGACTTTTTTAGCTCATGGAATGACTATTAAAAAAAAAAAAATTATTTTTCCGAAAAGTCATTCCATGAGCTAAAAAAGTCCCACCCGGGTATTTTAGCTCATGGAATGACTTTTTTCGGAAAAATAATTTTTTTTTTTTTAATAGTCATTCCATGAGCTAAAAAAGTCCCACCCGGGTATTTTAGCTCATGGAATGACTTTTTTCGGAAAAATAATTTTTTTTTTTTAATAGTCATTCCATGAGCTAAAATACCCGGGTGGGACTTTTTTAGCTCATGGAATGATTATTAAAAAAAAAATATTATTTTTCCGAAAAAAGTCATTCCATGAGCTAAAATACCTGGGTGGGACTTTTTTAGCTCATGGAATGACTATTAAAAAAAAAAAAAATTATTTTTCCGAAAAAAGTCATTCCATGAGCTAAAAAAGCCCCACCCGGGTATTTTAGCTCATGGAATGACTTTTTTTGGAAAAATAATTTTTTTTTTTTTTAATAGTCATTCCATGAGCTAAAAAAGTCCCACCCGGGTATTTTAGCTCATGGAATGACTTTTTTCGGAAAAATAATTTTTTTTTTTTTAATAGTCATTCCATGAGCTAAAATACCCTGGTGGGACTTTTTTAGCTCATGGAATGACTTTTTTCGGAAAAATATATTTTTTTTTTGTTTAATAGTCATTCCATGAGCTAAAATACCCGGGTGGGACTTTTTTAGCTCATGGAATGACTATTAAAAAAAAAAAATTATTTTTCCGAAAAAAGTCATTCCATGAGCTAAAATACCCGGGTGGGCCTTTTTAGCTCATGGAATGACTATTAAAAAAAAAAAAAAAATATTTTTCCGAAAAAAGTCATTCCATGAGCTAAAATACCCGGGTGGGACTTTTTTAGCTCATGGAATGACTATTAAAAAAAAAAAAAATTATTTTTCCGAAAAAAGTCATTCCATGAGCTAAAATACCCGGGTGGGACTTTTTTAGCTCATGGAATGACTATTAAAAAAAAAAAAAAAACATTATTTTTCCGAAAAAAGTCATTCCATGAGCTAAAAAAGCCCCACCCGGGTATTTTAGCTCATGGAATGACTTTTTTTGGAAAAATAATTTTTTTTTTTTTAATAGTCATTCCATGAGCTAAAAAAGTCCCACCCGGGTATTTTAGCTCATGGAATGACTTTTTTCGGAAAAATAATTTTTTTTTTTTTAATAGTCATTCCATTAGCTAAAAAAGTCCCACCCGGGTATTTTAGCTCATGGAATGACTTTTTTCGGAAAAATATATATATTTTTTTTTAATAGTCATTCCATGAGCTAAAAAGGCCCACCCGGGTATTTTAGCTCATGGAATGACTTTTTTCGGAAAAATAATTTTTTTTTTTTTTAATAGTCATTCCATGAGCTAAAAAAGTCCCACCAGGGTATTTTAGCTCATGGAATGACTATTAAAAAAAAAAAAATTATTTTTCCGAAAAAAGTCATTCCATGAGCTAAAAAAGCCCCACCCAGGTATTTTAGCTCATGGAATGACTTTTTTCGGAAAAATAATTTTTTTTTTTTTTTAATAGTCATTCCATGAGCTAAAAAAGTCCCACCCGGGTATTTTAGCTCATGGAATGACTTTTTTCGGAAAAATAATTTTTTTTTTTTTTTAATAGTCATTCCATGAGCTAAAAAGGCCCACCCGGGTATTTTAGCTCATGGAATGACTTTTTTCGGAAAAATAATTTTTTTTTTTTTAATAGTAATTCCATGAGCTAAAAAAGTCCCACCCGGGTATTTTAGCTCATGGAATGACTATTAAACAAAAAAAAATATTTTTCCGAAAAAAGTCATTCCATGAGCTAAAAAAGTCCCACCCGGGTATTTTAGCTCATGGAATGACTTTTTTCGGAAAAATAATTTTTTTTTTTTTAATAGTCATTCCATGAGCTAAAAAAGTCCCACCCGGGTATTTTAGCTCATGGAATGACTTTTTTCGGAAAAATAATTTTTTTTTTTTTAATAGTCATTCCATGAGCTAAAAAAGTCCCACCCGGGTATTTTAGCTCATGGAATGACTTTTTTCGGAAAAATAATTTTTTTTTTTTAATAGTCATTCCATGAGCTAAAATACCCGGGTGGGACTTTTTTAGCTCATGGAATGATTATTAAAAAAAAAATATTATTTTTCCGAAAAAAGTCATTCCATGAGCTAAAATACCTGGGTGGGACTTTTTTAGCTCATGGAATGACTATTAAAAAAAAAAAAAATTATTTTTCCGAAAAAAGTCATTCCATGAGCTAAAAAAGCCCCACCCGGGTATTTTAGCTCATGGAATGACTTTTTTTGGAAAAATAATTTTTTTTTTTTTTAATAGTCATTCCATGAGCTAAAAAAGTCCCACCCGGGTATTTTAGCTCATGGAATGACTTTTTTCGGAAAAATAATTTTTTTTTTTTTAATAGTCATTCCATGAGCTAAAATACCCTGGTGGGACTTTTTTAGCTCATGGAATGACTTTTTTCGGAAAAATATATTTTTTTTTTGTTTAATAGTCATTCCATGAGCTAAAATACCCGGGTGGGACTTTTTTAGCTCATGGAATGACTATTAAAAAAAAAAAATTATTTTTCCGAAAAAAGTCATTCCATGAGCTAAAATACCCGGGTGGGCCTTTTTAGCTCATGGAATGACTATTAAAAAAAAAAAAAAAATATTTTTCCGAAAAAAGTCATTCCATGAGCTAAAATACCCGGGTGGGACTTTTTTAGCTCATGGAATGACTATTAAAAAAAAAAAAAATTATTTTTCCGAAAAAAGTCATTCCATGAGCTAAAATACCCGGGTGGGACTTTTTTAGCTCATGGAATGACTATTAAAAAAAAAAAAAAAACATTATTTTTCCGAAAAAAGTCATTCCATGAGCTAAAAAAGCCCCACCCGGGTATTTTAGCTCATGGAATGACTTTTTTTGGAAAAATAATTTTTTTTTTTTTAATAGTCATTCCATGAGCTAAAAAAGTCCCACCCGGGTATTTTAGCTCATGGAATGACTTTTTTCGGAAAAATAATTTTTTTTTTTTTAATAGTCATTCCATTAGCTAAAAAAGTCCCACCCGGGTATTTTAGCTCATGGAATGACTTTTTTCGGAAAAATATATATATTTTTTTTTAATAGTCATTCCATGAGCTAAAAAGGCCCACCCGGGTATTTTAGCTCATGGAATGACTTTTTTCGGAAAAATAATTTTTTTTTTTTTTAATAGTCATTCCATGAGCTAAAAAAGTCCCACCAGGGTATTTTAGCTCATGGAATGACTATTAAAAAAAAAAAAATTATTTTTCCGAAAAAAGTCATTCCATGAGCTAAAAAAGCCCCACCCAGGTATTTTAGCTCATGGAATGACTTTTTTCGGAAAAATAATTTTTTTTTTTTTTTAATAGTCATTCCATGAGCTAAAAAAGTCCCACCCGGGTATTTTAGCTCATGGAATGACTTTTTTCGGAAAAATAATTTTTTTTTTTTTTTAATAGTCATTCCATGAGCTAAAAAGGCCCACCCGGGTATTTTAGCTCATGGAATGACTTTTTTCGGAAAAATAATTTTTTTTTTTTTAATAGTAATTCCATGAGCTAAAAAAGTCCCACCCGGGTATTTTAGCTCATGGAATGACTATTAAACAAAAAAAAATATTTTTCCGAAAAAAGTCATTCCATGAGCTAAAAAAGTCCCACCCGGGTATTTTAGCTCATGGAATGACTTTTTTCGGAAAAATAATTTTTTTTTTTTTAATAGTCATTCCATGAGCTAAAAAAGTCCCACCCGGGTAGTTTAGCTCATGGAATGACTTTTTTTGGAAAAATAATTTTTTTTTTTTTTTAATAGTCATTCCATGAGCTAAAAAAGTCCCACCCGGGTATTTTAGCTCATGGAATGACTTTTTTCGAAAAAATAATTTTTTTTTTTTAATAGTCATTCCATGAGCTAAAAAAGTCCCACCAGGGTATTTTAGCTCATGGAATGACTATTAAAAAAAAAAAAAAATTATTTTTCCGAAAAAAGTCATTCCATGAGCTAAAATACCCGGGTGGGACTTTTTTAGCTCATGGAATGACTATTAAAAAAAAAAAATTATTTTTCCGAAAAAAGTCATTCCATGAGCTAAAATACCTGGGTGGGACTTTTTTAGCTCATGGAATGACTTTTTTCGGAAAAATATTTTTTTTTGTTTAATAGTCATTCCATGAGCTAAAATACCCGGGTGGGACTTTTTTAGCTCATGGAATGACTATTAAAAAAAAAAAAAAATTATTTTTCCGAAAAAAGTCATTCCATGAGCTAAAATACCCGGGTGGGACTTTTTTAACTCATGGAATGACTATTAAAAAAAAAAAAATTATTTTTCCGAAAAAAGTCATTCCATGAGCTAAAATACCCTGGTGGGACTTCTTTAGCTCATGGAATGACTATTAAAAAAAAAAAAATTATTTTTCCGAAAAAAGTCATTCCATGAGCTAAAATACCCTGGTGGGACTTTTTTAGCTCATGGAATGACTTTTTTCGGAAAAATATATTTTTTTTTTGTTTAATAGTCATTCCATGAGCTAAAATACCCGGGTGGGACTTTTTTAGCTCATGGAATGACTATTAAAAAAAAAAAATTATTTTTCCGAAAAAAGTCATTCCATGAGCTAAAATACCCGGGTGGGCCTTTTTAGCTCATGGAATGACTATTAAAAAAAAAAAAAAAATATTTTTCCGATGTAGCACGGGAAAATATCTGGCCGTGCTCGGGACATCGCTTCCCGCTCGCTCGACCGATCCTGGACCGATCCGCAGGGCCATAGTTAATATATTATTTATTTATTATTAATGCTTGTTTTTTTTATAATTTTTTCCCGCATTTTTCGACGAGAATTGGCGCCGTGCGCCGGGGCGAACCCACGACGACAGGTCAGCGTGGGAATGCGACGAGGGACGGACGCGGGACTGTAGCTGCGACCTCGTCGCTACGCCACTGCGCGCTGGACGCATTTGGATCTCCCGCCGTCACCGCCGACTGGAGGAGCGCCGCCGCATGCACCTCGCGCCACGCCTGCCAACCGTGGCGCGGATGATCGTCGCTGTCCGCGATCGATCAGCCGTTCGACGAAACAGAGTTGGCCGCCTGTCCGTCGAACGGAGAGAGAGGGGATCAGAACCCCGGTGCGTGAGAGCGAGCGAGACCTCGGGACACTTCCCGAGGACGAGTCGAGCGAGCGAGAACAACGTCGAGCACGCAGCCCACCGTCGAGAGATCGCGAGGAGGATCGAGGAAAATCGAGAGAGAGAAAAACGCACGGTCCTAGTCCCGCGTGTCCGGAGGAATCGAGGAGCGCCTGCGAAACGGTCGACGGGTGAGCCACGTCGCGCGGCGTCCAACTTTTTACTTTTTTTTCCGGAATTTGTTTTCCCCGGTAATTTCGGGTCCTTCCGACCACCTGCCAGCTTGCTTTGGCCCGACGGGGGCTCGCGACGGCCGAGCCGACGGGTTTCCCGCGAGATTGCCGGTCGCGCCGGTGTCAGAGCGCTCGAGCGCTTTTTCCTCGGACTCCCGCCCACGCGGCAACGGGCCGAGGAAATTAATTAACAACCGACGGGCGCGTGTCGCGGGAGGCCCGTACGACCGGGCGGCCCTGCGTGAGAACACGCGTGCGAGAGACCGATCCGCGGTCGTACGGTCGCGGGAAGTCGTCTTATTTTTTTTGTTTGTTCATTTCTAATTATAAAATTAACGGTCGAGTCAGTGTGCGAGTGCGGGGGCGACGCGGGTGCGGGGCGTGAGAGTGAAATTCGCGGATAGCTTTGTTTTATAGCCGGTGGACGAAGTAGCCGGATTTTGCGTCGCAGAGAGCGTGTGTGACCGCGGAAACTGTCAGCGCCGCCGAGAGTGCACGGGTGTTTTGTTTTTTTTCCCTTCGTTCGTAATTTCGAGTCGTTTGTCGTCGTCGTGTCCCGCCTCGCCGTGTGTGTGTGTCCGCGGGAGGGGAAAAGGAGGGAGACCCGGCGGGAAAAGTAGCAACATCGATAGAATATTGCGGCTTGAGTCCCGCGTGGCCGGATCGCGTATACGGCGAGCAATTTTCCATAAGAATTTTCCGTTGGGTCATCTCGAATTTTCTCTTCTCCCGCGGATTGAGTGCTAGAGTGAGTGTGAGTGTGGCGTGAGCCGCCGCGCGCGCGGGAACTCGCGTCCTTGCGAGGACAGGCTGCATCCGCGCCGAGAAACGAGCCTGCTTATATTTTGTATTATTTCTTCTCCGTTTTGAAAGGGAAATATTATCTGCGGGAATATTAATTTTCTTTCTTTTACTGTTTAAATGACCTCGAGTCAAATACTTTTCTTGTGTTTTGAATAAATTGCAGAATTGTCAATTCCCGCAATAATAGTAATTGAACGGAGCTTATTTATTCGTTGAACCGTTACAAAGGAGAGAGAAACCCAGTGTCAAGAGCCCCGATTCCTTATCCCGCCACTCTGCCATTTCAAAGGCTGCGGCTAGCCCGGCACAGCAGCTTGGCCCATCAGATCGAGTATTTTCCCCGGCGCGCAAGCGCCTGGCGCCCGAAATAAAATAAAGGGGAAAATACTCAGGGCCTTAGCTTTGTGGGGTTTTGGGAAAGTATAGGAATAAACGCTACAAATTGGCGCCCAACGTGGGGCCCGAGTCGGTTGGTCTCCTGGGTTTTCTCTCTCTAGTGTTTTTTTTTGTAATTTAGTTTTTTTTGAAGATCGTTGGAATTTGAAAAAATAATTATTATTATTATTATTATTTTTCCCATTATTGAATTATCTTTGAGAATTGTTTTTTTTTTTGGCATTTTTGAAATAGCAATATTTGCTCGGTCCCGCTAGACGGGAATATTTGATTTTATCTCTGAATATGATTCATTGTCTCGGCCGAGTACCGCGCGCGTGAGGCCGTGCTTCGGTTTCGACGGCCTTGGTCACCGAGCGCGAGCCATCGGCGAGCCTCGCCTAGTGTTTACGTTTTTTCGTTCTTGTGCTGTCCTTGTGCCGTGTTGAATTTTGACGGTTTGCGGGACTTTTGATATTCGGGAATATTTGCCGTGTGCTGGGAAATATTATTTGAGTTGAATTTGGAAATGTTGGATTTGATTTTTGTGACCGTTTGGGATATTACGGATAGTGGCGTTTGGGGCGGGAGAGTCAGACGTTGTACCTTTGCGGTCGAATTCTTCCCGCTTAACCAGATTTGTTTTGTTTTGCCTTTTTAATTTTCGGACTTAATTTTTTTAATGGATTTGACTTGTTTTTTTTGTTATTTGACTTTCAGTTTTTAATTTTTGGACTTCACTTTTGAATTTAATTTATTTCTCTTTTCACTTATTTTGACGGTAGTTTAGTTTCGTTTGACATTTAGTTTTACACCGATTGGACTGTCCTTGGACTTTAGTTTTATTTTATTCTGACTTTGAGGGAAAAATTGTGGAAAATTGACTTTTTGTTTTAATTAATTCTTGACATTTTCATTTTGTTTTTATTTTTGGACTCAGCCTTTCCTTTGTGTTTTGACTTGCTTATTTGATTTGTCCCGCTTCGGGCGTTGACTTTGTTTTTTTTAGTTTTTTTCCTTTGTAAATCTATTTTGGTTTTATTGTTTCTGTGACTGTTTGGACTGCTCCCGTCCTTACCGTCCGATCCTAGCGGCCTGATTGGGCAGGATAATTATTGTTAGTGATTCGATTCGTTCGTTTATCCTGTCCGCCCGCGTTTACCCTCCCATTGTGTCTGGATTTCTCGTAATTTGTCGCGTTTCTTAGTTATTCCGGAACTTGGTATTTTATTTCCGTTTCCATTTTATTTATTTACTTTTTCCCTTATTTCTCAATATCAGTCCCGCATTTCGGATTGTGCGCTGGCGGCGCTCTAATCGCCCGTCGGTTCCCAGTCCCGCTGTTTTTCCTACATTTGATAATAATTTCTTAAAGGGGGAAAATAATCACGTTCGAGTCTATTGGGGGGGTTTCGATCGTCGCGCTTCCGCCTTACCTGAAGGCCATTTCTGCGCCGAACAAATCGGTTTCGGAGGGATCGGGATGCTGTGGAGATTGCGGTTCGATGCGTGGAGGCGCGGATCGAGGAGGGATTCAGCGGCAAAATCAATCGGTTTGTCGACCTCCCTCGAGGAGTCACTCCTCGGTAACTGGTGTCCCGAGTTACGCAGATGACCGATTTCATCCTACGGTTGAGACTGTCGCGGTCTCCGCAGCGCCAGTTCCTCCCGATAATAAGTCCAGGGGGGGGAGTGTCTGCGGTCGAATCTTCTCCGGTAGAGTCGAATTTTTCATTTAATTCTTTTTCCGTCCCGCCTACTTATATTTTTCTTTCCCTAACCTGTAATTAATATTCGATTTATTTTATCGGGGCGGTTAGCGGTGTTTGGGGGTTTTCCGGCATGCGAGGAGGTAATCTCCAGCTAGAGGCGCAAATATTTTCAAATTTGTCGTCCAGCTTTCCCTCTCTCGCCGTATCTCGCTAGGCACGGGAATTTCCGACCCGATATCATCTTTCTCGGTTTTGAATTAGGCTTTCTCCGGTGTCACGCCGGTATTGTTCGCAGGTTGATCCTGCCTATTCGTTGTTTTGCCTTTTGTTTTTTTTCGTTTCTCCCCTATAATTACTATTTCTTGGGTGACCTCTAAACCTTGGATCGCACAGTGGCGGCACTTCGATTGTCCGTCAACTCTCAATTCCGCTATTACGTCCTGGATTTACATCACATTCACAATTTTCATTTAAATAAAATTTCATGAAATATTTTCGATTGTTCCCCTCCCGCCTTGAGGCAATTCATCTGCCAAGCAAACATTTTTGTTGAGGGATCGGGACCTTATAGAATTTTCGATTTACTGTGCGATGGCGCGGGTCAAGGAGGAGTATTGCGGCAAATCCGAGCTTTTTGTTGACCTCCCTCGAGCAATGACTCTCTTGCACCCGATGGCCCGGATTACGCAAATAACTAATGCCATCTTTTCGATTACAACTTAAATTTCCGATCTTCCCGAGAACAAGCTTAAGGGGGGGAGTGTGGACAACCGAGGCATCAATAGTAAATTCATTTTCTTAATTTCATTTAATCGTCTCGTTCCCGCTTGTTATCAGAGCGAGGCTTGTGGAGTTTCTCGCGCGCGGAAGGGTTACATTCTGGCTGAAGGCGCAGACCTTTCCAAGTTTGTGGCCCGGCTATATCTCTCTCGCCTTATTCCGTGGTGCAGAAGGAATTTCCGAGTCTGTTTAATTTTCTTTTCTTCAACAAGCGGAAGACGCCGAATTATATAATTTTCGGGCGGTTGATTTCGTACAAGTGAGATCTTAGCAAACCTTCACTGGCGAATCGGTCGGCCGAATAACCGTTGGTTAAAATCATAAGTTCTGCACAAGAATGTTACATCCCGCACGGGATTGGGAGCCCGCGGAAGGTGTGTGTCTGTGCTGTCCTCGGTAAAATTTAACGATCTCCTTCTCGCGTCCGGTACGAGAGAGGAGAGATATTGTTATCCGTTTTGTTGTTTTTTTGTTCTGTTACCATTTTTTTTTGTTATTTGTTTCTTTTGCTATTTTTCCCGCCACGTGCGGATCGGTCCCCGGAGGGTCGTCATCGCGGTCGTCGCGTAGCCCAACGCTTGCGAGAAAATTAAGGGAGAATTAAAATTGGGGAGAGATCGCCGCGCGACTGGTTCCACCTCGACCGGGGCGGTCGAGTTTAAGGGGGGGAGAATTTGTAGCACGGGAAAATATCTGGCCGTGCTCGGGACATCGCTTCCCGCTCGCTCGACCGATCCTGGACCGATCCGCAGGGCCATAGTTAATATATTATTTATTTATTATTAATGCTTGTTTTTTTTATAATTTTTTCCCGCATTTTTCGACGAGAATTGGCGCCGTGCGCCGGGGCGAACCCACGACGACAGGTCAGCGTGGGAATGCGACGAGGGACGGACGCGGGACTGTAGCTGCGACCTCGTCGCTACGCCACTGCGCGCTGGACGCATTTGGATCTCCCGCCGTCACCGCCGACTGGAGGAGCGCCGCCGCATGCACCTCGCGCCACGCCTGCCAACCGTGGCGCGGATGATCGTCGCTGTCCGCGATCGATCAGCCGTTCGACGAAACAGAGTTGGCCGCCTGTCCGTCGAACGGAGAGAGAGGGGATCAGAACCCCGGTGCGTGAGAGCGAGCGAGACCTCGGGACACTTCCCGAGGACGAGTCGAGCGAGCGAGAACAACGTCGAGCACGCAGCCCACCGTCGAGAGATCGCGAGGAGGATCGAGGAAAATCGAGAGAGAGAAAAACGCACGGTCCTAGTCCCGCGTGTCCGGAGGAATCGAGGAGCGCCTGCGAAACGGTCGACGGGTGAGCCACGTCGCGCGGCGTCCAACTTTTTACTTTTTTTTCCGGAATTTGTTTTCCCCGGTAATTTCGGGTCCTTCCGACCACCTGCCAGCTTGCTTTGGCCCGACGGGGGCTCGCGACGGCCGAGCCGACGGGTTTCCCGCGAGATTGCCGGTCGCGCCGGTGTCAGAGCGCTCGAGCGCTTTTTCCTCGGACTCCCGCCCACGCGGCAACGGGCCGAGGAAATTAATTAACAACCGACGGGCGCGTGTCGCGGGAGGCCCGTACGACCGGGCGGCCCTGCGTGAGAACACGCGTGCGAGAGACCGATCCGCGGTCGTACGGTCGCGGGAAGTCGTCTTATTTTTTTTGTTTGTTCATTTCTAATTATAAAATTAACGGTCGAGTCAGTGTGCGAGTGCGGGGGCGACGCGGGTGCGGGGCGTGAGAGTGAAATTCGCGGATAGCTTTGTTTTATAGCCGGTGGACGAAGTAGCCGGATTTTGCGTCGCAGAGAGCGTGTGTGACCGCGGAAACTGTCAGCGCCGCCGAGAGTGCACGGGTGTTTTGTTTTTTTTCCCTTCGTTCGTAATTTCGAGTCGTTTGTCGTCGTCGTGTCCCGCCTCGCCGTGTGTGTGTGTCCGCGGGAGGGGAAAAGGAGGGAGACCCGGCGGGAAAAGTAGCAACATCGATAGAATATTGCGGCTTGAGTCCCGCGTGGCCGGATCGCGTATACGGCGAGCAATTTTCCATAAGAATTTTCCGTTGGGTCATCTCGAATTTTCTCTTCTCCCGCGGATTGAGTGCTAGAGTGAGTGTGAGTGTGGCGTGAGCCGCCGCGCGCGCGGGAACTCGCGTCCTTGCGAGGACAGGCTGCATCCGCGCCGAGAAAGGAGCCTGCTTATATTTTGTATTATTTCTTCTCCGTTTTGAAAGGGAAATATTATCTGCGGGAATATTAATTTTCTTTCTTTTACTGTTTAAATGACCTCGAGTCAAATACTTTTCTTGTGTTTTGAATAAATTGCAGAATTGTCAATTCCCGCAATAATAGTAATTGAACGGAGCTTATTTATTCGTTGAACCGTTACAAAGGAGAGAGAAACCCAGTGTCAAGAGCCCCGATTCCTTATCCCGCCACTCTGCCATTTCAAAGGCTGCGGCTAGCCCGGCACAGCAGCTTGGCCCATCAGATCGAGTATTTTCCCCGGCGCGCAAGCGCCTGGCGCCCGAAATAAAATAAAGGGGAAAATACTCAGGGCCTTAGCTTTGTGGGGTTTTGGGAAAGTATAGGAATAAACGCTACACCGAAAAAAGTCATTCCATGAGCTAAAATACCCGGGTGGGACTTTTTTAGCTCATGGAATGACTATTAAAAAAAAAAAAAAATTATTTTTCCGAAAAAAGTCATTCCATGAGCTAAAATACCCGGGTGGGACTTTTTTAGCTCATGGAATGACTATTAAAAAAAAAAAAAAAAACATTATTTTTCCGAAAAAAGTCATTCCATGAGCTAAAAAAGCCCCACCCGGGTATTTTAGCTCATGGAATGACTTTTTTTGGAAAAATAATTTTTTTTTTTTTTAATAGTCATTCCATGAGCTAAAAAAGTCCCACCCGGGTATTTTAGCTCATGGAATGACTTTTTTCGGAAAAATAATTTTTTTTTTTTTAATAGTCATTCCATTAGCTAAAAAAGTCCCACCCGGGTATTTTAGCTCATGGAATGACTTTTTTCGGAAAAATATATATTTTTTTTTTTTAATAGTCATTCCATGAGCTAAAAAGGCCCACCCGGGTATTTTAGCTCATGGAATGACTTTTTTCGGAAAAATAATTTTTTTTTTTTAATAGTCATTCCATGAGCTAAAAAAGTCCCACCCAGGTATTTTAGCTCATGGAATGACTTTTTTCGGAAAAATAATATTTTTTTTTTAATAATCATTCCATGAGCTAAAAAAGTCCCACCCGGGTATTTTAGCTCATGGAATGACTATTAAAAAAAAACAAATTATTTTTCCGAAAAAAGTCATTCCATGAGCTAAAATACCCGGGTGGGACTTTTTTAGCTCATGGAATGACTATTAAAAAAAAAAAATTATTTTTCCGAAAAAAGTCATTCCATCAGCTAAAATACCCGGGTGGGACTTTTTTTTTAATAGTCATT
This sequence comes from Pimpla rufipes, assembly GCA_963932165.1. Classification (NCBI taxonomy): domain Eukaryota; kingdom Metazoa; phylum Arthropoda; class Insecta; order Hymenoptera; family Ichneumonidae; genus Pimpla; species Pimpla rufipes. The sequence goes on from OZ010630.1 coordinate 1,143,081, forward strand.
CCATGAGCTAAAAAAGTCCCACCCGGGTATTTTAGCTCATGGAATGACTTTTTTCGGAAAAATAATTTTTTTTTTTTTTTAATAGTCATTCCATGAGCTAAAAAAGTCCCACCCGGGTATTTTAGCTCATGGAATGACTTTTTTCGGAAAAATAATTTTTTTTTTTTAATAGTCATTCCATGAGCTAAAAAAGTCCGACCAGGGTATTTTAGCTCATGGAATGACTATTAAAAAAAAAAAAATTATTCTTCCGAAAAAAGTCATTCCATGAGCTAAAAAAGCCCCACCCAGGTATTTTAGCTCATGGAATGACTTTTTTCGGAAAAATAATTTTTTTTTTTTTTTAATAGTCATTCCATGAGCTAAAAAAGTCCCACCCGGGTATTTTAGCTCATGGAATGACTTTTTTCGGAAAAATAATTTGTTTTTTTTTAATAGTCATTCCATGAGCTAAAATACCCGGGTGGGACTTTTTTAGCTCATGGAATGATTATTAAAAAAAAAATATTATTTTTCCGAAAAAAGTCATTCCATGAGCTAAAATACCTGGGTGGGACTTTTTTAGCTCATGGAATGACTTTTTTCGGAAAAATATATTTTTTTTTTGTTTAATAGTCATTCCATGAGCTAAAATACCCGGGTGGGACTTTTTTAGCTCATGGAATGACTATTAAAAAAAAAAAATTATTTTTCCGAAAAAAGTCATTCCATGAGCTAAAATACCCGGGTGGGCCTTTTTAGCTCATGGAATGACTATTAAAAAAAAAAATATATATATTTTTCCGAAAAAAGTCATTCCATGAGCTAAAATACCCGGGTGGGACTTTTTTAGCTAATGGAATGACTATTAAAAAAAAAAAAATTATTTTTCCGAAAAAAGTCATTCCATGAGCTAAAATACCCGGGTGGGACTTTTTTAGCTCATGGAATGATTATTAAAAAAAAAATATTATTTTTCCGAAAAAAGTCATTCCATGAGCTAAAATACCTGGGTGGGACTTTTTTAGCTCATGGAATGACTTTTTTCGGAAAAATATATTTTTTTTTTGTTTAATAGTCATTCCATGAGCTAAAATACCCGGGTGGGACTTTTTTAGCTCATGGAATGACTATTAAAAAAAAAAAATTATTTTTCCGAAAAAAGTCATTCCATGAGCTAAAATACCCGGGTGGGCCTTTTTAGCTCATGGAATGACTATTAAAAAAAAAATATATATATTTTTCCGAAAAAAGTCATTCCATGAGCTAAAATACCCGGGTGGGACTTTTTTAGCTAATGGAATGACTATTAAAAAAAAAAAAATTATTTTTCCGAAAAAAGTCATTCCATGAGCTAAAATACCCGGGTGGGACTTTTTTAGCTCATGGAATGACTATTAAAAAAAAAAAAATTATTTTTCCAAAAAAAGTCATTCCATGAGCTAAAATACCCGGGTGGGGCTTTTTTAGCTCATGGAATGACTTTTTTCGGAAAAATAATGTTTTTTTTTTTTTTTTTAATATTCATTCCATGAGCTAAAAAAGTCCCACCCGGGTATTTTAGCTCATGGAATGACTTTTTTCGGAAAAATAATTTTTTTTTTTTTTTAATAGTCATTCCATGAGCTAAAAAAGTCCCACCCGGGTATTTTAGCTCATGGAATGACTTTTTTCGGAAAAATAATTTTTTTTTTTTTAATAGTCATTCCATGAGCTAAAGAAGTCCCACCAGGGTATTTTAGCTCATGGAATGACTTTTTTCGGAAAATTAATTTTTTTTTTTTTAATAGTTATTCCATGAGCTAAAAAAGTCCCACCCGGGTATTTTAGCTCATGGAATGACTTTTTTCGAAAAAATAATTTTTTTTTTTTAATAGTCATTCCATGAGCTAAAAAAGTCCCACCAGGGTATTTTAGCTCATGGAATGACTATTAAAAAAAAAAAAATATTATTTTTCCGAAAAAAGTCATTCCATGAGCTAAAATACCCGGGTGGGACTTTTTTAGCTCATGGAATGACTATTAAAAAAAAAAAAATTATTTTTCCGAAAAAAGTCATTCCATGAGCTAAAATACCTGGGTGGGACTTTTTTAGCTCATGGAATGACTTTTTTCGGAAAAATATTTTTTTTTGTTTAATAGTCATTCCATGAGCTAAAATACCCGGGTGGGACTTTTTTAGCTCATGGAATGACTATTAAAAAAAAAAAAAAATTATTTTTCCGAAAAAAGTCATTCCATGAGCTAAAATACCCGGGTGGGACTTTTTTAGCTCATGGAATGACTATTAAAAAAAAAAAAATTATTTTTCCGAAAAAAGTCATTCCATGAGCTAAAATACCCTGGTGGGACTTCTTTAGCTCATGGAATGACTATTAAAAAAAAAAAAATTATTTTTCCGAAAAAAGTCATTCCATGAGCTAAAATACCCTGGTGGGACTTTTTTAGCTCATGGAATGACTTTTTTCGGAAAAATATATTTTTTTTTTGTTTAATAGTCATTCCATGAGCTAAAATACCCGGGTGGGACTTTTTTAGCTCATGGAATGACTATTAAAAAAAAAAAATTATTTTTCCGAAAAAAGTCATTCCATGAGCTAAAATACCCGGGTGGGCCTTTTTAGCTCATGGAATGACTATTAAAAAAAAAAAAAAAATATTTTTCCGAAAAAAGTCATTCCATGAGCTAAAATACCCGGGTGGGACTTTTTTAGCTCATGGAATGACTATTAAAAAAAAAAAAAAATTATTTTTCCGAAAAAAGTCATTCCATGAGCTAAAATACCCGGGTGGGACTTTTTTAGCTCATGGAATGACTATTAAAAAAAAAAAAAAAAACATTATTTTTCCGAAAAAAGTCATTCCATGAGCTAAAAAAGCCCCACCCGGGTATTTTAGCTCATGGAATGACTTTTTTTGGAAAAATAATTTTTTTTTTTTTTAATAGTCATTCCATGAGCTAAAAAAGTCCCACCCGGGTATTTTAGCTCATGGAATGACTTTTTTCGGAAAAATAATTTTTTTTTTTTTAATAGTCATTCCATTAGCTAAAAAAGTCCCACCCGGGTATTTTAGCTCATGGAATGACTTTTTTCGGAAAAATATATATATTTTTTTTTTAATAGTCATTCCATGAGCTAAAAAGGCCCACCCGGGTATTTTCTCTCATGGAATGACTTTTTTCGGAAAAATAATTTTTTTTTTTTAATAGTCATTCCATGAGCTAAAAAAGTCCCACCCGGGTATTTTAGCTCATGGAATGACTATTAAACAAAAAAAAAATATATTTTTCCGAAAAAAGTCATTCCATGAGCTAAAAAAGTCCCACCCAGGTATTTTAGCTCATGGAATGACTTTTTTCGGAAAAATAATATTTTTTTTTTAATAATCATTCCATGAGCTAAAAAAGTCCCACCCGGGTATTTTAGCTCATGGAATGACTATTAAAAAAAAACAAATTATTTTTCCGAAAAAAGTCATTCCATGAGCTAAAATACCCGGGTGGGACTTTTTTAGCTCATGGAATGACTATTAAAAAAAAAAAATTATTTTTCCGAAAAAAGTCATTCCATCAGCTAAAATACCCGGGTGGGACTTTTTTTTTAATAGTCATTCCATGAGCTAAAAAAGTCCCACCCGGGTATTTTAGCTCATGGAATGACTTTTTTCGGAAAAATAATTTTTTTTTTTTTTAATAGTCATTCCATGAGCTAAAAAAGTCCCACCCGGGTATTTTAGCTCATGGAATGACTTTTTTCGGAAAAATAATTTTTTTTTTTTTTTAATAGTCATTCCATGAGCTAAAAAAGTCCCACCCGGGTATTTTAGCTCATGGAATGACTTTTTTCGGAAAAATAATTTTTTTTTTTTAATAGTCATTCCATGAGCTAAAAAAGTCCGACCAGGGTATTTTAGCTCATGGAATGACTATTAAAAAAAAAAAAATTATTCTTCCGAAAAAAGTCATTCCATGAGCTAAAAAAGCCCCACCCAGGTATTTTAGCTCATGGAATGACTTTTTTCGGAAAAATAATTTTTTTTTTTTTTTAATAGTCATTCCATGAGCTAAAAAAGTCCCACCCGGGTATTTTAGCTCATGGAATGACTTTTTTCGGAAAAATAATTTGTTTTTTTTTAATAGTCATTCCATGAGCTAAAATACCCGGGTGGGACTTTTTTAGCTCATGGAATGATTATTAAAAAAAAAATATTATTTTTCCGAAAAAAGTCATTCCATGAGCTAAAATACCTGGGTGGGACTTTTTTAGCTCATGGAATGACTTTTTTCGGAAAAATATATTTTTTTTTTGTTTAATAGTCATTCCATGAGCTAAAATACCCGGGTGGGACTTTTTTAGCTCATGGAATGACTATTAAAAAAAAAAAATTATTTTTCCGAAAAAAGTCATTCCATGAGCTAAAATACCCGGGTGGGCCTTTTTAGCTCATGGAATGACTATTAAAAAAAAAAAATATATATTTTTCCGAAAAAAGTCATTCCATGAGCTAAAATACCCGGGTGGGACTTTTTTAGCTAATGGAATGACTATTAAAAAAAAAAAAATTATTTTTCCGAAAAAAGTCATTCCATGAGCTAAAATACCCGGGTGGGACTTTTTTAGCTCATGGAATGACTATTAAAAAAAAAAAAATTATTTTTCCAAAAAAAGTCATTCCATGAGCTAAAATACCCGGGTGGGGCTTTTTTAGCTCATGGAATGACTTTTTTCGGAAAAATAATGTTTTTTTTTTTTTTTTTAATATTCATTCCATGAGCTAAAAAAGTCCCACCCGGGTATTTTAGCTCATGGAATGACTTTTTTCGGAAAAATAATTTTTTTTTTTTTTTAATAGTCATTCCATGAGCTAAAAAAGTCCCACCCGGGTATTTTAGCTCATGGAATGACTTTTTTCGGAAAAATATATATATTTTTTTTTTCATAGTCATTCCATGAGCTAAAAAGGCCCACCCGGGTATTTTAGCTCATGGAATGACTTTTTTCGGAAAAATAATTTTTTTTTTTTAATAGTCATTCCATGAGCTAAAAAAGTCCCACCCGGGTATTTTAGCTCATGGAATGACTATTAAACAAAAAAAAAATATATTTTTCCGAAAAAAGTCATTCCATGAGCTAAAAAAGTCCCACCAGGGTATTTTAGCTCATGGAATGACTTTTTTCGGAAAAATAATTTTTTTTTTTTTAATAGTCATTCCATGAGCTAAAGAAGTCCCACCAGGGTATTTTAGCTCATGGAATGACTTTTTTCGGAAAAATAATTTTTTTTTTTTTAATAGTCATTCCATGAGCTAAAAAAGTCCCACCCGGGTATTTTAGCTCATGGAATGACTTTTTTCGGAAAAATAATTTTTTTTTTTTTTTAATAGTCATTCCATGAGCTAAAAAAGTCCCACCCGGGTATTTTAGCTCATGGAATGACTATTAAACAAAAAAAAATATTTTTCCGAAAAAAGTCATTCCATGAGCTAAAAAAGTCCCACCCAGGTATTTTAGCTCATGGAATGACTTTTTTCGGAAAAATAATTTTTTTTTTTTTAATAGTCATTCCATGAGCTAAAAAAGTCCCACCCGGGTATTTTAGCTCATGGAATGACTTTTTTCGGAAAAATATTTTTTTTTGTTTAATAGTCATTCCATGAGCTAAAAAGGCCCACCCGGGTATTTTAGCTCATGGAATGACTTTTTTCGGAAAAATAATTTTTTTTTTTTTAATAGTCATTCCATGAGCTAAAGAAGTCCCACCAGGGTATTTTAGCTCATGGAATGACTTTTTTCGGAAAATTAATTTTTTTTTTTTTTTAATAGTCATTCCATGAGCTAAAAAAGTCCCACCCGGGTATTTTAGCTCATGGAATGACTTTTTTCGGAAAAATAATTTTTTTTTTTAATAGTCATTCCATGAGCTAAAAAAGTCCCACCAGGGTATTTTAGCTCATGGAATGACTATTAAAAAAAAAAAAATTATTTTTCCGAAAAAAGTCATTCCATGAGCTAAAAAAGCCCCACCCAGGTATTTTAGCTCATGGAATGACTTTTTTCGGAAAAATAATTTTTTTTTTTTTTTAATAGTCATTCCATGAGCTAAAAAAGTCCCACCCGGGTATTTTAGCTCATGGAATGACTTTTTTCGGAAAAATAATTTTTTTTTTTTTTTAATAGTCATTCCATGAGCTAAAAAGGCCCACCCGGGTATTTTAGCTCATGGAATGACTTTTTTCGGAAAAATAATTTTTTTTTTTTTAATAGTCATTCCATGAGCTAAAAAAGTCCCACCCGGGTATTTTAGCTCATGGAATGACTTTTTTCGGAAAAATAATTTTTTTTTTTTTAATAGTCATTCCATGAGCTAAAGAAGTCCCACCAGGGTATTTTAGCTCATGGAATGACTTTTTTCGGAAAAATAATTTTTTTTTTTTTAATAGTCATTCCATGAGCTAAAGAAGTCCCACCAGGGTATTTTAGCTCATGGAATGACTTTTTTCGGAAAAATAATTTTTTTTTTTTTAATAGTCATTCCATGAGCTAAAAAAGTCCCACCCGGGTATTTTAGCTCATGGAATGACTTTTTTCGGAAAAATAATTTTTTTTTGTTTAATAGTCATTCCATGAGCTAAAAAGGCCCACCCGGGTATTTTAGCTCATGGAATGACTTTTTTCGGAAAAATAATTTTTTTTTTTTTAATAGTCATTCCATGAGCTAAAGAAGTCCCACCAGGGTATTTTAGCTCATGGAATGACTTTTTTCGGAAAATTAATTTTTTTTTTTTTTAATAGTTATTCCATGAGCTAAAAAAGTCCCACCCGGGTATTTTAGCTCATGGAATGACTTTTTTCGGAAAAATAATTTTTTTTTTTAATAGTCATTCCATGAGCTAAAAAAGTCCCACCAGGGTATTTTAGCTCATGGAATGACTATTAAAAAAAAAAAAATTATTTTTCCGAAAAAAGTCATTCCATGAGCTAAAAAAGCCCCACCCAGGTATTTTAGCTCATGGAATGACTTTTTTCGGAAAAATAATTTTTTTTTTTTTTAATAGTCATTCCATGAGCTAAAAAAGTCCCACCCGGGTATTTTAGCTCATGGAATGACTTTTTTCGGAAAAATAATTTTTTTTTTTTTTTAATAGTCATTCCATGAGCTAAAAAAGTCCCACCCGGGTATTTTAGCTCATGGAATGACTTTTTTCGGAAAAATAATTTTTTTTTTTAATAGTCATTCCATGAGCTAAAAAAGTCCCACCAGGGTATTTTAGCTCATGGAATGACTATTAAAAAAAAAAAATTATTTTTCCGAAAAAAGTCATTCCATGAGCTAAAAAAGCCCCACCCAGGTATTTTAGCTCATGGAATGACTTTTTTCGGAAAAATAATTTTTTTTTTTTTTTAATAGTCATTCCATGAGCTAAAAAAGTCCCACCCGGGTATTTTAGCTCATGGAATGACTTTTTTCGGAAAAATAATTTTTTTTTTTTTTTAATAGTCATTCCATGAGCTAAAAAGGCCCACCCGGGTATTTTAGCTCATGGAATGACTTTTTTCGAAAAAATAATTTTTTTTTTTTTAATAGTCATTCCATGAGCTAAAAAAGTCCCACCCGGGTATTTTAGCTCATGGAATGACTTTTTTCGGAAAAATAATTTTTTTTTTTTTAATAGTCATTCCATGAGCTAAAGAAGTCCCACCAGGGTATTTTAGCTCATGGAATGACTTTTTTCGGAAAAATAATTTTTTTTTTTTAATAGTCATTCCATGAGCTAAAAAAGTCCCACCAGGGTATTTTAGCTCATGGAATGACTATTAAAAAAAAAAAAAAAATTATTTTTCCGAAAAAAGTCATTCCATGAGCTAAAATACCCGGGTGGGACTTTTTTAGCTCATGGAATGACTATTAAAAAAAAAAAAATTATTTTTCCGAAAAAAGTCATTCCATGAGCTAAAATACCTGGGTGGGGCTTTTTTAGCTCATGGAATGACTTTTTTCGGAAAAATAATTTTTTTTTTTTTAATAGTCATTCCATGAGCTAAAATACCCTGGTGGGACTTTTTTAGCTCATGGAATGACTATTAAAAAAAAAAATTATTTTTCCGAAAAAAGTCATTCCATGAGCTAAAATACCCGGGTGGGACTTTTTTAGCTCATGGAATAACTATTAAAAAAAAAAAAAAAATATTTTTCCAAAAAAAGTCATTCCATGAGCTAAAATACCCGGGTGGGACTTTTTTAGCTCATGGAATGACTATTAAAAAAAAAAAAAATTATTTTTCCGAAAAAAGTCATTCCATGAGCTAAAATACCCGGGTGGGACTTTTTTAGCTCATGGAATGACTATTAAAAAAAAAAAATTATTTTTCCGAAAAAAGTCATTCCATGAGCTAAAATACCCTGGTGGGACTTCTTTAGCTCATGGAATGACTATTAAAAAAAAAAAAATTATTTTTCCGAAAAAAGTCATTCCATGAGCTAAAATACCCTGGTGGGACTTCTTTAGCTCATGGAATGACTATTAAAAAAAAAAAATTATTTTTCCGAAAAAAGTCATTCCATGAGCTAAAATACCCGGGTGGGACTTTTTTAGCTCATGGAATGACTATTAAAAAAAAAAAAAAATTATTTTTTCGAAAAAAGTCATTCCATGAGCTAAAATACCCGGGTGGGACTTTTTTAGCTCATGGAATGACTATTAAAAAAAAAAAAAAAAAACATTATTTTTCCGAAAAAAGTCATTCCATGAGCTAAAAAAGCCCCACCCGGGTATTTTAGCTCATGGAATGACTTTTTTTGGAAAAATAATTTTTTTTTTTTTTAATAGTCATTCCATGAGCTAAAAAAGTCCCACCCGGGTATTTTAGCTCATGGAATGACTTTTTTCGGAAAAATATATATATTTTTTTTTAATAGTCATTCCATGAGCTAAAAAAGTCCCACCCGGGTATTTTAGCTCATGGAATGACTTTTTTCGGAAAAATAATTTTTTTTTTTTTTTAATAGTCATTCCATGAGCTAAAAAAGTCCCACCCGGGTATTTTAGCTCATGGAATGACTTTTTTCGGAAAAATAATTTTTTTTTTTTTTAATAGTCATTCCATGAGCTAAAAAAGTCCCACCCGCGTATTTTAGCTCATGGAATGACTTTTTTCGAAAAAATAATTTTTTTTTTTTTTAATAGTCATTCCATGAGCTAAAAAAGTCCCACCCGGGTATTTTAGCTCATGGAATGACTTTTTTCGGAAAAATAATTTTTTTTTTTTTAATAGTCATTCCATGAGCTAAAGAAGTCCCACCAGGGTATTTTAGCTCATGGAATGACTTTTTTCGGAAAAATAATTTTTTTTTTTTTAATAGTCATTCCATGAGCTAAAGAAGTCCCACCAGGGTATTTTAGCTCATGGAATGACTTTTTTCGGAAAAATAATTTTTTTTTTTTAATAGTCATTCCATGAGCTAAAAAAGTCCCACCCGGGTATTTTAGCTCATGGAATGACTTTTTTCGGAAAAATAATTTTTTTTTTTTTTAATAGTCATTCCATGAGCTAAAAAAGTCCCACCCGGGTATTTTAGCTCATGGAATGACTTTTTTTGGAAAAATAATTTTTTTTTTTTTTAATAGTTATTCCATGAGCTAAAAAAGTCCCACCCGGGTATTTTAGCTCATGGAATGACTTTTTTCGGAAAAATAATTTTTTTTTTTAATAGTCATTCCATGAGCTAAAAAAGTCCCACCAGGGTATTTTAGCTCATGGAATGACTATTAAAAAAAAAAAAATTATTTTTCCGAAAAAAGTCATTCCATGAGCTAAAAAAGCCCCACCCAGGTATTTTAGCTCATGGAATGACTTTTTTCGGAAAAATAATTTTTTTTTTTTTTTAATAGTCATTCCATGAGCTAAAAAAGTCCCACCCGGGTATTTTAGCTCATGGAATGACTTTTTTCGGAAAAATAATTTTTTTTTTTTTTTTAATAGTCATTCCATGAGCTAAAAAGGCCCACCCGGGTATTTTAGCTCATGGAATGACTTTTTTCGGAAAAATAATTTTTTTTTTTTTAATAGTCATTCCATGAGCTAAAGAAGTCCCACCAGGGTATTTTAGCTCATGGAATGACTTTTTTCGGAAAAATAATTTTTTTTTGTTTAATAGTCATTCCATGAGCTAAAAAGGCCCACCCGGGTATTTTAGCTCATGGAATGACTTTTTTCGGAAAAATAATTTTTTTTTTTTTAATAGTCATTCCATGAGCTAAAGAAGTCCCACCAGGGTATTTTAGCTCATGGAATGACTTTTTTCGGAAAATTAATTTTTTTTTTTTTTAATAGTTATTCCATGAGCTAAAAAAGTCCCACCCGGGTATTTTAGCTCATGGAATGACTTTTTTCGGAAAAATAATTTTTTTTTTTAATAGTCATTCCATGAGCTAAAAAAGTCCCACCAGGGTATTTTAGCTCATGGAATGACTATTAAAAAAAAAAAAATTATTTTTCCGAAAAAAGTCATTCCATGAGCTAAAAAAGCCCCACCCAGGTATTTTAGCTCATGGAATGACTTTTTTCGGAAAAATAATTTTTTTTTTTTTTAATAGTCATTCCATGAGCTAAAAAAGTCCCACCCGGGTATTTTAGCTCATGGAATGACTTTTTTCGGAAAAATAATTTTTTTTTTTTTTTAATAGTCATTCCATGAGCTAAAAAAGTCCCACCCGGGTATTTTAGCTCATGGAATGACTTTTTTCGGAAAAATAATTTTTTTTTTTAATAGTCATTCCATGAGCTAAAAAAGTCCCACCAGGGTATTTTAGCTCATGGAATGACTATTAAAAAAAAAAAATTATTTTTCCGAAAAAAGTCATTCCATGAGCTAAAAAAGCCCCACCCAGGTATTTTAGCTCATGGAATGACTTTTTTCGGAAAAATAATTTTTTTTTTTTTTTAATAGTCATTCCATGAGCTAAAAAAGTCCCACCCGGGTATTTTAGCTCATGGAATGACTTTTTTCGGAAAAATAATTTTTTTTTTTTTTTAATAGTCATTCCATGAGCTAAAAAGGCCCACCCGGGTATTTTAGCTCATGGAATGACTTTTTTCGAAAAAATAATTTTTTTTTTTTTAATAGTCATTCCATGAGCTAAAAAAGTCCCACCCGGGTATTTTAGCTCATGGAATGACTTTTTTCGGAAAAATAATTTTTTTTTTTTTAATAGTCATTCCATGAGCTAAAGAAGTCCCACCAGGGTATTTTAGCTCATGGAATGACTTTTTTCGGAAAAATAATTTTTTTTTTTTAATAGTCATTCCATGAGCTAAAAAAGTCCCACCAGGGTATTTTAGCTCATGGAATGACTATTAAAAAAAAAAAAAAAATTATTTTTCCGAAAAAAGTCATTCCATGAGCTAAAATACCCGGGTGGGACTTTTTTAGCTCATGGAATGACTATTAAAAAAAAAAAAATTATTTTTCCGAAAAAAGTCATTCCATGAGCTAAAATACCTGGGTGGGGCTTTTTTAGCTCATGGAATGACTTTTTTCGGAAAAATAATTTTTTTTTTTTTAATAGTCATTCCATGAGCTAAAATACCCTGGTGGGACTTTTTTAGCTCATGGAATGACTATTAAAAAAAAAAATTATTTTTCCGAAAAAAGTCATTCCATGAGCTAAAATACCCGGGTGGGACTTTTTTAGCTCATGGAATAACTATTAAAAAAAAAAAAAAAATATTTTTCCAAAAAAAGTCATTCCATGAGCTAAAATACCCGGGTGGGACTTTTTTAGCTCATGGAATGACTATTAAAAAAAAAAAAAATTATTTTTCCGAAAAAAGTCATTCCATGAGCTAAAATACCCGGGTGGGACTTTTTTAGCTCATGGAATGACTATTAAAAAAAAAAAATTATTTTTCCGAAAAAAGTCATTCCATGAGCTAAAATACCCTGGTGGGACTTCTTTAGCTCATGGAATGACTATTAAAAAAAAAAAAATTATTTTTCCGAAAAAAGTCATTCCATGAGCTAAAATACCCTGGTGGGACTTCTTTAGCTCATGGAATGACTATTAAAAAAAAAAAATTATTTTTCCGAAAAAAGTCATTCCATGAGCTAAAATACCCGGGTGGGACTTTTTTAGCTCATGGAATGACTATTAAAAAAAAAAAAAAATTATTTTTTCGAAAAAAGTCATTCCATGAGCTAAAATACCCGGGTGGGACTTTTTTAGCTCATGGAATGACTATTAAAAAAAAAAAAAAAAAACATTATTTTTCCGAAAAAAGTCATTCCATGAGCTAAAAAAGCCCCACCCGGGTATTTTAGCTCATGGAATGACTTTTTTTGGAAAAATAATTTTTTTTTTTTTTAATAGTCATTCCATGAGCTAAAAAAGTCCCACCCGGGTATTTTAGCTCATGGAATGACTTTTTTCGGAAAAATATATATATTTTTTTTTAATAGTCATTCCATGAGCTAAAAAAGTCCCACCCGGGTATTTTAGCTCATGGAATGACTTTTTTCGGAAAAATAATTTTTTTTTTTTTTTAATAGTCATTCCATGAGCTAAAAAAGTCCCACCCGGGTATTTTAGCTCATGGAATGACTTTTTTCGGAAAAATAATTTTTTTTTTTTTTAATAGTCATTCCATGAGCTAAAAAAGTCCCACCCGCGTATTTTAGCTCATGGAATGACTTTTTTCGAAAAAATAATTTTTTTTTTTTTTAATAGTCATTCCATGAGCTAAAAAAGTCCCACCCGGGTATTTTAGCTCATGGAATGACTTTTTTCGGAAAAATAATTTTTTTTTTTTTAATAGTCATTCCATGAGCTAAAGAAGTCCCACCAGGGTATTTTAGCTCATGGAATGACTTTTTTCGGAAAAATAATTTTTTTTTTTTTAATAGTCATTCCATGAGCTAAAGAAGTCCCACCAGGGTATTTTAGCTCATGGAATGACTTTTTTCGGAAAAATAATTTTTTTTTTTTAATAGTCATTCCATGAGCTAAAAAAGTCCCACCCGGGTATTTTAGCTCATGGAATGACTTTTTTCGGAAAAATAATTTTTTTTTTTTTTAATAGTCATTCCATGAGCTAAAAAAGTCCCACCCGGGTATTTTAGCTCATGGAATGACTTTTTTTGGAAAAATAATTTTTTTTTTTTTTAATAGTTATTCCATGAGCTAAAAAAGTCCCACCCGGGTATTTTAGCTCATGGAATGACTTTTTTCGGAAAAATAATTTTTTTTTTTAATAGTCATTCCATGAGCTAAAAAAGTCCCACCAGGGTATTTTAGCTCATGGAATGACTATTAAAAAAAAAAAAATTATTTTTCCGAAAAAAGTCATTCCATGAGCTAAAAAAGCCCCACCCAGGTATTTTAGCTCATGGAATGACTTTTTTCGGAAAAATAATTTTTTTTTTTTTTTAATAGTCATTCCATGAGCTAAAAAAGTCCCACCCGGGTATTTTAGCTCATGGAATGACTTTTTTCGGAAAAATAATTTTTTTTTTTTTTTTAATAGTCATTCCATGAGCTAAAAAGGCCCACCCGGGTATTTTAGCTCATGGAATGACTTTTTTCGGAAAAATAATTTTTTTTTTTTTAATAGTCATTCCATGAGCTAAAGAAGTCCCACCAGGGTATTTTAGCTCATGGAATGACTTTTTTCGGAAAAATAATTTTTTTTTTTTTTAATAGTTATTCCATGAGCTAAAAAAGTCCCACCCGGGTATTTTAGCTCATGGAATGACTTTTTTCGGAAAAATAATTTTTTTTTTTAATAGTCATTCCATGAGCTAAAAAAGTCCCACCAGGGTATTTTAGCTCATGGAATGACTATTAAAAAAAAAAAAATTATTTTTCCGAAAAAAGTCATTCCATGAGCTAAAAAAGCCCCACCCAGGTATTTTAGCTCATGGAATGACTTTTTTCGGAAAAATATTTTTTTTTTTTTTTTAATAGTCATTCCATGAGCTAAAAAAGTCCCACCCGGGTATTTTAGCTCATGGAATGACTTTTTTCGGAAAAATAATTTTTTTTTTTTTAATAGTCATTCCATGAGCTAAAAAAGTCCCACCCGGGTATTTTAGCTCATGGAATGACTTTTTTCGGAAAAATAATTTTTTTTTTTTTTTAATAGTCATTCCATGAGCTAAAATACCCTGGTGGGACTTTTTTAGCTCATGGAATGACTATTAAAAAAAAAAAAAAATTATTTTTCCGAAAAAAGTCATTCCATGAGCTAAAATACCCGGGTGGGACTTTTTTAGCTCATGGAATGACTATTAAAAAAAAAAATTATTTTTCCGAAAAAAGTCATTCCATGAGCTAAAATACCTGGGTGGGACTTTTTTAGCTCATGGAATGACTTTTTTCGGAAAAATAATTTTTTTTTTTTTAATAGTCATTCCATGAGCTAAAATACCCGGGTGGGACTTTTTTAGCTCATGGAATGACTATTAAAAAAAAAAAAATTATTTTTCCGAAAAAAGTCATTCCATGAGCTAAAATACCCAGGTGGGACTTTTTTAGCTCATGGAATGACTATTAAAAAAAAAAAAAATTATTTTTCCGAAAAAAGTCATTCCATGAGCTAAAATACCCGGGTGGGACTTTTTTAGCTCATGGAATGACTATTAAAAAAAAAAAATTATTTTTACGAAAAAAGTCATTCCATGAGCTAAAATACCCGGGTGGGACTTTTTTAGCTCATGGAATGACTATTAAAAAAAAAAAAAAATTATTTTTCCAAAAAAAGTCATTCCATGAGCTAAAATATCCGGGTGGGGCTTTTTTAGCTCATGGAATGACTTTTTTCGGAAAAATAATTTTTTTTTTTTTAATAGTCATTCCATGAGCTAAAAAAGTCCCACCCGGGTATTTTAGCTCATGGAATGACTTTTTTCGGAAAAATAATTTTTTTTTTTTTTTAATAGTCATTCCATGAGCTAAAAAAGTCCCACCCGGGTATTTTAGCTCATGGAATGACTTTTTTCGGAAAAATAATTTTTTTTTTTTAATAGTCATTCCATGAGCTAAAAAAATCCCACCTGGGTATTTTAGCTCATGGAATGACTATTAAAAAAAAAAAAATTATTTTTCCGAAAAAAGTCATTCCATGAGCTAAAAAAGTCCCACCCAGGTATTTTAGCTCATGGAATGACTTTTTTCGGAAAAATAATTTTTTTTTTTTTAATAGTCATTCCATGAGCTAAAAAAGTCCCACCCGGGTATTTTAGCTCATGGAATGACTTTTTTCGGAAAAATAATTTTTTTTTTTTAATAGTCATTCCATGAGCTAAAAAAGTCCCACCAGGGTATTTTAGCTCATGGAATGACTTTTTTCGGAAAAATAATTTTTTTTTTTTAATAGTCATTCCATGAGCTAAAAAAGTCCCCCGGGTATTTTAGCTCATGGAATGACTATTAAAAAAAAAAAATTATTTTTCCGAAAAAAGTCATTCCATGAGCTAAAAAAGCCCCACCCCAGGTATTTTAGCTCATGGAATGACTTTTTTCGGAAAAATAATTTTTCCGAAATTCAATAGGCTCATGGAATGACTATTAAAAAAAAAAAAAAATTCTCCGAAAAAAGTCATTCCATGAGCTAAAATACCTGGGTGGGGCTTTTTTAGCTCATGGAATGACTATTTTTCCGAAAACAAAATATTTTTACGAAAAAAGTCAACGGGTCTGCCGGGACCGTTGCCTCTATCCTTGCCTGCTCTTCGAAGTTACGGCCTGACGTAATACAGGTATGCAGAGAGGCGAAATGAAAATCACGCGCTTCCCCTATTATGAAAAATATACAAGCGCCCCGTGGACGAGGCAATCGAGATCTCGATTTCACGATCTGCATTTTCTCGAATTGTCAATTATCTTCATTTCGTTTTGTTTGAGAACCACTGTTCCGAGCAACTAACATGCCACCCAGTATTGTGCTTTCGTATTTTTGAAATAGGCTTCTGCCGTTAACTCCCTCTTGCGCAACTTCGACCAAGTAAAAGTCCGGTCGGTATTACAGTTTTTGCAGAGATTGGTTTTCGTAGACTTTGCAGGTAGCCCCCTGTAAACACACCCTGCATGGTCTTCAGTCGGTAATGTCACTTAGTAATTCGAACGACTATCGATACGGTAGAAATTACTTCGCACCGCACAATTCCCAACTGTATGCTTTCCGTTCGTCGAGCGTCGAGGTGATCTGATATACCGACTGAGCCAGGGCGTAAGTGCGAGAGCGATAAAACATGTAGCAAATCACGATAATGAGGATGGATTCAGTGTCAATGGACAAAGAGGTAAGGGCAACACGTTCGTAATCATTTCTTTTCCTTTATTCTGAGTAAAGTACAAAAGATTTTTCGCGTTAACTCCTAGCGTCTTATGTGTCTTCACAGTATTTTGGTACGATACCCGGACACACTCGCAGCGAACATTATACTTTAACGTTATAATAATTTAATTAAGGCAACTTCTTTCAATACTCAATACTTTGTCACTAATTTTCGAATATATTAGTTATTCACCGCCCCGAAGACGATATAGAGAACAGCTTTTGTCGGCAATCGCGTAGCGTTTGATTCGTTTTGGCTATATAAAATCGTGTAGCGAGAGCATACGGAGGGTCGTTCGACGAACGACGATACGTTTATATACGGTATTCGACTAGACTATAGCGAGCGATCGAAACTTCAAGCCAGCCATTACAAGAGTAACAAACTTTATTTACAGGGTTCACTAACGTGTCACGAATACAAGGCCTTTCTTATCGCGGTATAGGGAAAATAAATTAATAAATTAACTGCGACCTCGGAGTCGGGGCTCGCCGAGTCAAGGAGCGACCCGCGTGCTCCTTGGGCCCAACTCCGTTAGACGGAAAATATACACACAAAAAATCGTCCTCCCCCTGTTTCGCACGGCCGCGGCAGATTCTTTACAAAAAAATACATATCTATTCAGCCGCTTATCGAGTTCGAGCGCCGGGACGTCTCGACTTCTTGATAATCATAGATCAGCGCTTTTCGCGTACTAAGCAGAGAAAAGCGTCTGGATTACAGAGGGCCGTATTTTTAGACGGAAGTTCGATCTCGAGCTCGATCTGAAGATCGACCTTACTCTTCGCGCTTCAGTTGAACTCAAACTTGGTTAAGATCGATCTTACGATGGAATTCTAGGTCGATCTTGAGCATGGATCAAGTTCGAACCCAAGTTCGATCTTGCGACCAAAAGTTCGGCCGAAAAATTCGGCATGACGATTGCTTATACACTTGGCAGGCACCACCTCCATTGCTCATTATAATACGTAGAGAATTGTAAAGTCGATAAAAAAATTAGCTCTAAAACTTGAATCGCTGTTTTTTTACAAACGACAAACGAGTTTCATCAAATTCTCTCAAAGTGCGGATCCTCTTTTGTCCCACCAGGCGACTCTTTTCGCAAAATTCTCTCCGCGAAAGCTTACTTTTTAAAGTGACCACGTTCCAGGTCTGCAAGATATAATACGGAGAGTTTCAAAAATGAAACTACTAATTTTTATAAAACTGGCAGTGGTTCACGAAAAAAACGACTTTAGGGACGAATTCATGGCCACAAGTTCAGTATCAAGTTCGATCTTAAACAAGATTTGAGTTCGAACTTGAGGTCGACCTCAAGCGAGAATTGAGTTCGAACTTCAGGTCGACCTCAAGCGAGAATTGAGTTCGAACTTCAGGTCGACCTTAAGCGAGAATTGAGTTCGAACTTCAGGTCAACCTTAACCGAGAGTTGAGTTCGAACTTGAGGTCAACCTTAAGCTAGTATTGAGTTCACACTTGAGATCGACCTTGAGCGAGAATTGAGTTCGAACTTGATGTCGATCTTAAGCGAGAATTTCGTTCAAACTGGAGGTCGATCTTAATATCAATCTCACGTTTGACCTTATGACCAAAAATTCAACCTTTAGTGCTAGACAAATTGTCGTCGCCAAGTATCTTTGCTCGTCGAAATTTCTCTCGAGCAAAAAGTGCGAACTGGAAAAATGACCGCGTCCACGATCACAGGGCGGTCTCGAGGGTGGGGGCGCTGGGACTTCGAGCGACGCTCTGGGCGACCGAGGGCTGAGGCGACTCCGATCTCGCGCGGAAGCGTTTCTGGAAATAGGCACTCTGGCGTTGATTGTCGTTGTCCGCGGGCGACGCCGCCAGAAACTGTGCCCTGGCGAGTTGGTTGTTCATCCTGCGGCTCTCGAAGCTGCTGCCGCTGCTGCTGGTCGTCGGTGCGCTCTGGCTTCGAGGAATATTCCGCGAGACGCCGTCGTGTTGACGATGACTCGTCAGGCCGCTGGATGGTATGTTCTGAACGTACGGGACGGACACTCGTTGAACGGACAGGAGATTCGTCGCACGGTTTCCAGCGGACATCTGGGAAATTCCGTTGGTCCTCGGGAAAACGCTGACGTTGCTGTCCGTCCTCGCGTGCGAGGACATCGCGTCATTCCGGACCTTCTCGTTGTGAACGTCGTTCCGGGCCAATCGCTGCGGCAGATCCTCGCAGAGATCCAACTGACGTCGGGTATTCAGTCTCGAGGCCGGCGGTGGATTCTCCGGCGAGGGCTTCATCGCCTTCTCCTCGGCGGCCGCGTCCTCGATTATCGTCGACGACAGAACGTCCGTTCGCGGTGTCTGGAACCTCCAGGCCGATCGCGGACTCAGCACTTTGGCCAGAGGAACCTGTTGGACGTTTTGCGGTATTTGGGGATGATGATGATACTGGTTGTGGTGATGGTGCTGCTGCTGCTGGGGCTGTTGCTGGCACTGCTGTCGCGAGAGCTTCAGCTGCTCGGCCGCCGAGAGACGCGTCGGTCCGGTTTTCACGCTTTGCTGAAGGAGCAGCCGCTTGAAGTCGAGACGGGAGGTGGCTGACGGCGACTGAATCGTCTGCGGTATCTGCGGAAAAACATTGTTTTAGAGTCAGTATAATTCTACAGTCACTTCTGCGGGCCGAATTGTTAATCATAAGTTCAATATTGAGATCGATCTTGATATCGAACTTGAGGTTGAACTTGAGGTCGAATCTGAGATCGAACTTGAGGTCAAACTTATGATTGAACTCGGGATCGAACTTGAGGTTACACTTAAGGTCGATCTGGAGGTCGTACTTGAGGTCGAACTTAAGGTTGAACTTGAGGTCAAACTTGAGGTCGACTTTGAGGTCGAACTTCAGGTCGAACTTGAGATCACACTTAAGGTGGAACTTAAGGTTGAACTTGAGATCGAACTTGAGATCACAGTTAAGGTCGAACTTGAGATCACACTTAAGGTTGAACTTGAGATCGAACTTGAGATCACAGTTAAGGTCGAACTTGAGATCACAGTTAAGGTCGAACTTGAGATCACACTTAAGGTCGAACTTGAGATCACACTTAAGGTCGAACATAAGGTCGAACTTGAGGTCGACTTTGAGGTCAATCTTGAGATCGAACTTGAGATCGAACGTGAGGTCGAACGTCAGGTCGATCTTGAGGTCAATCTTGAGGTCGAACTTGAGATCGAACGTCAGGTCGAACTTGAGGTCGAACTTAAGGTTGAACTTGAGATCGAACTTAAGGTTGAACTTGAGATCGAACTTAAGGTTGAACTTGAGATCGAAGTTCAGATCACACTTAAGGTCGAAATTAAGGTCGAACTTGAGGTCGTACTTGAGGTTGAATTTAAAGTCGGACTTGAGATCGAACTTGAGGTCGAACTTGAGATCGAACTTCATGTCGAACTTAAGATTAAGATGACATACAGATGTATTTGAACAAACGATGACGAATCTTTACCTCCGGTGCCTTTTGCGATTCGGGGCTCCAACTGTGCCTCGTGCCGGTCTTGACGAGGGAGCTTGTCGAGCTTGCCGGCGAGAGGCTCTCCGCGTCGTCCTTGATGTTCAGCCGCCTCTTGGACTTGTGAATAGCGGCGAACAACTCCTCGTTGGACATCGTGCTCTTCGTGGGCGAGAGCACGAGATTCGTCGGTGTGTTTCTCCCCGAGGAGTTCTGCGTCGGTGTGCTCCGGCCTGAAGAGCCGGGAACCGGGGACGAGCAGCTATTGCCGACCATCGTCAGTCGTTCCGCCACGGTGGGATTCGAGCGGGCGGTCGGCTGCGTCGAGATGGTTCTCGTTGCGCCACTGAGGTTACCCGGGGCGATCGGCGATATCGCCGGATGCCTCAGGGTCTCCGAGGACTTCCTGTCGGCCTCCTGCACCGGCGAGGAGGCGAAGAATCGGTAGCCCAGAGCGGACAAACCCAGCGGTGCGACGAACCTGCAAGTATCAGGTAAGCGCGAAGTTAGACGCAGTTAGACGATATTAGACGGTCGACTCAAAGGTCTCTGAAAGACTTGATCCACGAAATCAATGTCCGATATCAAATTAAAAATCACAAAGATAAAAAGAGTGTATGGCTTAACCATCTTGAGAGGCTACATAATATTCTCAAAGCGACCACAAATTGGTCGCTTTGTGAACATCAGTTGTTTGTGATACCCAATTGTTTATTTGTGACGTTCAATTGAAACCCTCGTTGAGTTTCCAACGAAGGTTTCCAACCAAACCCTGTTGATTATTTGTGACGTCCAATGGATTGCTCGTGACATCCAATTGGTTGCTTGTAGCATCCAATCGGTTGTTCGTGACATCCAATTGGTTGTTTAAGGTATCCGATTGGTTGTTGACCACATCCAATTCGTTGCCAGTAACATAAAATTGGTTGTTTGTATCAAATATAAATGTTCGAGACTACCATGACGACGAACTTGACTTATTTCGTTCAACAACAATCCGCATAAAATAAAATTCACATCACGCCCTAAAACCCGTTTTCGAGGACCAGCCGAATGAACCCCAAGATTCCCCACCTGTTTCGCACATCCACGGGCGGCTGCTGCTGCTGCTGCTGCTGCGCGATTCCACATCTACCCTGCAGCGGTTCCAACTGTCTTCGATTCAGATCCACCGAACCGTCGCTGCTCTGCCCGGAGCTGCTGTCGCCAACAGGTTTCTGTCCGTGTCTGGCGAGCATGTGCATCGCGCTGAGCGGACCTCTGCCCAGTCCCCTGGTGATGTCCGGGGTCACGCTGCGCGGCGGCTCGGCGTCCCTCTGGGGTCTCCGCGTCGGCAGAGTGTAGAACTGCTGGCTCGGGCATAGCTGCTGATTCTTCGTGTTCTGCGCGTGGATCATCTGCCGCGCGTACGTCTGATGACGATTGTCGGCGTAGCGCGGTGGCTCGTAGTACTGACGATTGTTGTCCAACGTCTGATGAGGATTGTTTCGCTGATTGTCCGCGTAAACGTCCGGCTGGTGTTGACGGTGCTGGGCCTGCTGACCGTAGCAGGTCCGATTGTCCATGTGGAGCCCGTGATGTCCGTCCTTCGTCGCCACCTTCTGAGGACATCTTCGACTGTCGTCCGAGCCGCGGTCACCGGTGCGCTGTGTCTTCTGCCAGTCCTGAGGCTGAGGCGGACCGACGTAGGGCGGCGGGGGCTGAGCCGGGAGCTGGGAGGGCGCGGCGGCCTCGCTCGGGAACGGCAGTAACGTGGCATTGTCTGCAACAAAAGTCAACCCGGTCAGGCGCGTCGTGACTCCAGTGGCCTCGTGATACGTTTTTCGAGACTCAAGTTGCTTCGTCTCGCTCTCTCTCTGTATCCATAATAATTGTACCCTGAGACCCCTAAACCGAACGTTGATTGTTAATGTCGACACAGCCCTAGTATCCTGGTAGAAAATCCGTGGCGTTACACGCGGTCCCGGCCAGGGCCAGACCAGGGCCAGATTGGGGCCACGATGGCCCTGCCAGAGCCCGACTTGTGCCGGATGTAATGCTACAGACGTTCTACCAGGGTATCCTGTTAGAAAATCCGTCGCGTTACAAGCGACCCCGGCCAGGGCCTGACCAGGGCCTGATTAGAGCCACAATGGCCCTGTTCGGGCCCTGATCGGGATTGCATTGGCCCGGCCAGTGATTACTCGGGCCGTATGGAACGCCGCAGACTTTCCACCGGGGTATTATCGTGTATTTACAATGTATATTTTTATCTTATTTCTTATTGACGGGCTTTTCGAAGCGTTAGTCAGCGAATCGAGACGGGCAAGCAGGCATTTCAGGCGGAAGCATGAATTCTCAATGTGGGCGTGCAGTGAACGAGTTGACATTACGATAAGAGACGAAAATTAATACGACAACAACAACTACGACAAAGACGTGACAAAAAATGTACTCACCGAGCGTATCAATGGATCGTGTAACTATGATAGGGTTACTATGGGGATGCCACACGGGTATGTGGGTGCATTCTATCTAAAACTATATATATATATGGCATTTACAACAACACAGCGAAACTGGGAGACACGTGGGAATTGGTTTCACGATACGGAATACGAAAACACACACAGAGGTGCAAACGTATTAGCACGGTTGGAGGTGAACTTGAGTTTTTGTACAAAATTGTGATAATTAGTGTTGATACTTGGAATATATTTCATTTGCGATGATCGTAACTACGGGCCGAGTTTTTGATCGTAAGTTCAATCTTAAGTTCGAGCTAAGATCGAACTTGAATCATGTTTAAAGTCGTGCTTCAAGTTTTATCAACTTATGCGTGTTTAAGTTCGAACTTAGGCATGAATCAAGTTCATACTCAAGTTCGAACTTAAGCATGAATCAAGTTCAAACTCAAGTTCGATATTAAGCATGAATCAAGTTCAAACTCAAGTTCGATCTTATCGAACTTGCATGAGTCAAGAGCAAACTCAAGTTCGATCTTATGCATGAGTCAAGTGCAAACTCAAGTTCGATATTAAGCATGAATCAAGTTCATCTCAAGTTCGACCGTAAGTTTCAAATTATTAGAAACAATGCAGGCTTGTCTCGAGAAAATTCTGATGGATACCACGTGAATTCGTCTTTTACGTACAAATGAAAAATCAAAATCGATCGACAATGGACACACATGGAAATCTTTATTCGCGTGAAATCAGTGGTTTTTGTGAAAAAGATGTTATACAAAAAAGTCATAATGCACTTTCGAACGATACGACGATTTGAATAATCGGCCGCGTTAAGCTGAATGGAATGAATTGTTGTTCTTTCGAAAATGTCAATCGCGAAAAAATGTTGAAGTGTGACGGGATTATTTACAGCGATGGAGAGGATCGCGGTTGGTGGGGTTGCGGCTAGTTCGTCTCGCGGGCTTTCGTCAAATGGCGGTGACAACGTATGATTGTAGAATGCGAGTGAAAATAAAAATGACACAATGCAGATGCGGTTTTCAATTTTTCAAAATCGAGTCTATTAACATACAAATTCACAGTAAAAATAAATTTAACTAAAAAGAAGATAAAAACAGTGCCGTGTAAAACGATGTTGTTACGACGTAATATTTACAGTGTGAAATGCGGGACGATAAAAAAGAAGAATTTTTTTTTGTCTTCGTATCGAACACGTAGAGATGTACATAACTTATATATCGACGCCCCCGTCTGGTACTAAAAACGGGGGGAGGGGGAGATCACAATTGAGTCAATTGTAGTGTGAAAAAAGTAATATACAACAAAAATAATACACGTAACGTAGACTGCATGCCACCCCAGGTTGCAAGTGCGTCCGCGCGGGTTATTAGTTGCAAGCGATTGATTATTCCTGCTGATGCGAAAAAACAAAAATTCATTTGTTTAAACCGAACTCCGTCGGTAACAGAAAACTGTAATCCATATCCGTGCTTTTCAGGGCTGCCGAACGTTTCCGAACAGAATCAAATTCGCGAAATACCAAACAAAGCATGCGAGAATTCGTGTCTGTGCTGATACGATTGGCAGTCCTGAAAAAAAAAATCCATTACAGATTTTATTACCGATCGAGGACGTCAAATCGCCTCGGGATTTTTTCCGAGCCGATATACGCGAATATTGTAAGTGAAGAAATGAGATCTCGGAGAAATCGCGATAATCGTGAGAATTGTGAAGTGACAGCTACACATCGAGATTTATTTGTCAACCTTTTTGGAAAACAAAAAAAAATGGAAAAAATTAGAAAAGGGCGAAAAAATGGAATGCGACTCCGGCTCGGATCTCAAAAATATTTGTATTTGATGAATGGTTTTCTAGAACTTTTTCGATTTTTCGAAATTTAACGGCCGTAATTTTTGTTTTTAAAGATTGCAGATAATTTTTAAAAAATCGAAAAAGCTGAGTGCTTTTAAAATTTATGTAAATTCGCATGCAATAAAATCGAGCTCAATCCGAATGTTCAAGGATTAAATCCGCAACCCAAATCGAATCGGTCCCGTATTTTGCGGAATAACTATTTCATAATTTCCGCGACTGTGAAAACAAACAAAAATCCCCGCTGTCATAACAAATCGATAACTGTCAATTCGCACTCACTGCCACCGGATTTTTTTTCTCCGAGCTCAGAATTCGCGCTCACTCGAGTGTCTCAAAGATACGCGCGTAGTTTTACGCATAATCATCGGCGTAAGTTAGTTCGTGTTAGTGACTGCTAGACGCTATACTTACAACACGAGGCGAGCACGCTAATCGGGCTTTAACATGCGAAACGCTCGTCTAGATGCGGTGCAACGATTTTAACTACAAACATTTATACTCTCCTAACGTAGACTACACACTATTTATGTACAAATAAAATAATGATAACAGATATGCGGCGACGAGACTGAAAGATTGAGATAAATATTTATGGTGTCGATGATACGTCGAGGTACGTCGCTCGTCTGCGGCTGTTACAATCGAGGCCCGCAGACGTGTGATTAATATACACGTAACGCAATATTTGCTAAACGAAAAATCGACGAGTCGCGTGGACGCTCATTGACGACGATTTCAGCACGTGGAAAAATAATAATACATGCGGTTTGGACGGATCGCTTAATGTGACTTAACGCTAGAAGCTTTTCAAACCTGGTGGAAAATTGGTGGCATTACATTCGGCCCTGCCAGGGCCCGATCTGGGCCTGACTTGGGCCGGATTTATCGCTACGGATTTTCTACCGGCTGTTCTGGATCAGATGTTGATAGATATATTTTTTTCTTCGATACTTAATGCTAGAAGCTTTTCGACCCTGATGGAAAATCGGTTGCATTACATTCGGCCCTGCCAGGGCCCGATCTGGGCCTGACTTGGGCCGGATTTATCGCTACGGATTTTCTACTGGTTCTTCTGGATCAGATGTTGATAGATATATTTTTTTTTCTTCGATACTTAATGCTAGAAGATTTTCGACCCTGGTGGAAGATCGGCGGCGTTACATTCGGCCCTGGCCAAGGCCTGATCAGGGCCGCGTTGGCCCAGCCAGGGTCCCACCTGGGCCTGACTTGGGCCGGATTTAACGCTACAGCTATTTTTTTTTGTTTCTTTTTTTCTTCGATACTACCGATCACCGATCGAAGCGCCGAGTCGACTCGCTCTTATCGTGACTTCCGCACGTGCATGTGCAATACCGTCTGACATATATATAATACACCACGGTCCCGGGGTCGAGCTCCGTCGTTTTTCTCTCGTTTCCCCCCCGACAACAAATGCGAGCCACATTCAATCAACTGCGATAGATTAGACCATCGACATCTGTCGTAAACAAAACTCGAGCTCACGCGAGGCAGTGCGTTCGACGCGATATGTGGGCGGGAGATCTGCTTATTCGGAGGTTGCGACACGAGCGCTGGATCACGGTCGAACAATCCACTGTCTGTAAGTATTGACGAATCCGATCGACGAAAGCTCACGCTGCACGGAGACGGAAAATTATCGGCGAAGAAACGATTTTTGTTAATTTTACAATTTGATTTTCGCCTCTGATTAAACAATCGTGAGTTTTACGTTAATTCGACACTATTTTTTGGCACTTCCAATTTGGCGATACTCTATAATATTCGGGTACAATCCATAAATTTGCAAATACTTTCGCTATTTTTCGGTATTTGATTTGATTTAATAGTAAACGGATTTTCGATTCATCATTAAATTGCTCCTTAACAAATTTCTTTCTTATACTATTTTTGTTTTTTTTAACGATAAGTATTTAATTAAATAAATAATAATATGTGAACATATTATTGTTTATTAATTTTTTGTTGCTAATTTTGTACATCAGGCGACTCAAAAATATAATTTCATTGTTTAACTCGAAACGACAAAAAATGTGTAGGATTCAAAAAGATGAATTTGTCAAATTGGAAGTGACAAAGATATATCACGTCAAATTGTCGGACACCATTTTCGACAATTTATTTTTTTCACAGTTTTCACAAGGCAGAAAATTGACGAAAGAAAGTTCGGAGGAATTTCCCAAAGTTCAATTGACACTTCGCCGTATGAAGAACCTCGGCGTTCCATCTTTGATATCTTTTGCAAAACAGATCCGACTAGCCGATATTTTCGAGTGCACAAGTTAATCGGTATCGCGTATAAAAAAAGTTCAGGAAGACTATTTTCGATCGCCTTATCGACACGACTTCCTCACGATTATCACCACCTCATGCATTACCGACGCACACGATAAATATGTATAATTTTGCATCGTTGTATTCGACGATAAGAATAGAAAAACTCGATCAACACTGTTAAAAAATGTACGAAAATTCATAATTTGTACATGAAGTTTTATGCATATACGGTACATGAAATTTACTGTACTATTGTGTGAAATTTTTAATAGGCGGTATATTAAATTTTAATATACAGTGTATTCAATTTCATTATTTAGTAAATTTGGAAAAAAATGTTACTGAATGAAAATGCTATTACTTATCGCTAAATAGCTTAATAACGTATTGCGCTATAGTATTTCATAGATAAAAGATGAATATTCATGAAAAAAAAATTAACCTACATTGTAATTTTCATTCATCGTATATCAAATTCAATTACCTGTACAGTAAACGTCACTTCAATAAATGAGGTTCTTAATATGCAATACTGGTTATTATAAATTCAATAGGCATATATTAAATTTAATTTCAACATTTTAAAAATAACAACAATTTTCAGTTACTGTATTGCAAATTTCATGTGCAGTTATATCAAAACACGTACATTTACAAACAATTTTAACAGTGAACGTCACGCGATAAACTTTGACTTACGCGGTCGTCTTGTTGCCAAAAACAGCAGGTGCCTCGCCAGCATGATGGAAAACGGTCGTTCGAAAAAAAAAAAAAAAAAAAACAACGCAGCCTCGAAATTGTCGAGTGGTCTCGTCGCTCGCGACTGAGGATCAGACTCGGCGTCCGACTGTCTAGCGAAGCGCTTTATGCCCTTTCTCGCCGTCTCTGCCGCCGCCGCGTCATCTTATCGGCCCCGGCTGTCGTCGTGTCCGCACAACCACGAAAATATTGCGATTTCTCCGGGCGCTCGTCGAGGGGGGAACAAAAGCGCCATGGATCGCTATAGTCACCGCCTGGATTCTCCGTTCCCGAATCTAATCTCCCTCGACAATTACGCGCTCACGTTACACGTACGCGGATAACTCGACCCGTTTCATAATTCCCGAGGTCACGCACCGAAATTGCAATACCCGAGTTTTATCTCCTGGCCTTTCACTATCGCGCGTGAAATTAATTTCGGCCACTGCGTGTGCAGCATCCACAAATATACAAAACACGTGTGTTTGTATAATAACAAATATACAAAACGGCTGATCGAATGTTAAAAAAAAAAAAAAATTCCGATACCGATTTTTTTGTTGTCCACGAACGATTTGACTTGTATTCCGCACTTTCCTTGCGCAAGGAGCTTAAAAAAACTGAGACGAGTCGATTTTTGAGACAGTCAACACGATGATCCGTTTTGCCCCCGTCACCCCTGTACCACAGATTTTTTTTTTTTTTTAATAATAATTAATTTTCCCCGCGTGGGCGAGTCGGCGAGTAGGACGAGAGGCGATTCGTGCGAAATTCCGGACGACAATTCTCGATCTCTCTCCCGATCGTTCGATCCGTCCGGTCGCGATCGTCGAGCGGACCGTCGACGCAACTGAGCGGGAGCCCCGCGGGCGGAAACTATTTCAACGCGAGTGAGACGAGCGCGCGATGGTAGGGCAACGTTTTTCACTCGGTCGTACAATTTCGAGAACGGATCTCGGCGCGTTAATCGCTCGTGCGAGCGGCGGGATAAACATCTGAGACTGACGCAACACCGCCGGTTGTTGAGCCAGCGCGCGCGGCTAATACGCGCGGCTGATAAGGGCTGACGGTTTACGGTCCAGTGGGGTCTCCCTGAAGTTTTCCATCCTTCTCTCCTTCTCTTTCCCTATGATCCCTCCTTCTCTCTCTCGCTCCATCTTTGATGATACCAAGCCGCGCGCTACCCCCTGTCACACTCTATAGATACGACTTATTGTCGTAGAGGAGACAAATCGCTCTCGGTACGTTTCCTATTATTCGATTGTTCGCGACCGCTGACCTCCTCCTCCCGTTTGTTATCCCCGATTTCGTGGCGCTTCGG
Organism: Pimpla rufipes; assembly: GCA_963932165.1. Lineage (NCBI taxonomy): Eukaryota > Metazoa > Arthropoda > Insecta > Hymenoptera > Ichneumonidae > Pimpla > Pimpla rufipes. Next base: position 1,171,541 of record OZ010630.1, read on the forward strand.
AAGAGAAACGTCCTCGAAAATCAGGACTGCACGGCTCGCTTGTTGGTTTAAGACAGCGGAATTTAAACCCCCCTGACACCCTCGTTGAAGCCGAGTGATCGATTAAAGATGCTCAAAATGGGACGAACTTTTTTTTTTCAACTTTAGCTGATAACATCCCGGGCAGAAAATCTGTGGCGTTGCACGCGGCCCTGATTAGTGCCTGACTAGGGCCTAACTGGGGCCTGATCAGGGTCTAACCAGAGCCTGCCCAGGGCCTGACCAAGGCCTAACCAGGGCCTGACCAGGGCCTGACCCGGGCCCGACCAGGGCTTGACCAGGGCCCGACCAGGGCCTGATTCGCGCCGTATGCAATGCCAGACATTCCACCAGGGTCTTTGCCTTGGATTGTGCCTTTATCGCATGATCAGAATCATTCATTCTGGATGAAATACGTTTTTCTCAAATCCAAAACCCAATTTTCAAGATTTGTCAGTAGGAGACATATGACACGAAATAAATCACAATTCGAACAAGCTTTGTCTCAAAGTGACGAGGAGTGTGACGGCATTACCGACGAAAATAACGCGACCCCGTCAACAGGGGATGACGCACGTTTCGACCGTCATCGGCTTTACCGTCAGAGTCCACTGAACCCCCCAATGACCAATGTGCAATGAAAACAAACTGTGTCATCTTCCCGGAATTTCGCCACGATCGGGTTATCGCCGAGGATCCAAACAAAGCGCGGCTACGTCGTCCCTTCAGAACCTATGCATTGCCGACACTCACGTCGCTCGAGTCGTTGACCAGGTTGGAATGTCCGCGTCTCGTGTTGCACAGTTTCCACCATGAAAGGCGAGGAAAGAAAGCAACGTTGGATCAAGCGTGGAGAGAGAGAAACGTTGCGATGAGCTACATAATTGAGTAACCTTGTCGATATGGCGCATCGCTGGGGTTGACTCGCTTTCCTCTTATCGAAGGGGGAGAGAAACTGTTGAACCCGCCTGTCGTATTATTCCACGCGTGCTGGTACGCGATGACCGCGACGCGCTTGCCAACAATAAGAAGTCGCGACAAGAAACGCGCGGCTTTTCTCGGGTGGGAGAAAACAAGAGAGAGAGAGAGAGAGAGCGGGGAAGAATCTTTTCCCTTTATCGCTTTCGAGCTCCGGAAGATTCGCCGGAGAGAATAATGGGGCGGGGGTCGTGTGTGTTCGCGGGACCGTTCAACGGGACCAATAAAAAAAGCTCAGGCGCGACGACGATCCCAGCGGGTCAAAACGTTTCCGAGAAGTCGACGGAGAATCGTGCGACGACTCGTTCGTGTTCCTCACTCTCCCCGTGTTCTCCCAGCTCCCGCGACACATATCGCAGTCTGACTGCGTGTCACGATCTCCGTCTCTCTCACTCGCGCTCTCTCTCTCTCCCTCTCTCTCTCTTTGCGTTCCCGCTTCTCCGCTGCGTTGTTTGTCACAACGCGTTCTAACGATCCCGCTATCTATTTGGAACGATGATGTTACACGGCTCGCGTTTCTGCCGCCTGAAACCTTGAGTCACTGTGGAGCGAGAGAAATGGAGATGTGACCGTTGCAACGCGGGGGATCCACGCTTGAAGAGCTTGCACCGCCTCAAAGTGGAGCAACGCCCGATGCCCCCGCGAGTCGCGGCCTAGTCGTGGCTTAGTCTTCCTGTCTCTAAGCTGGCTGAGCCGGCGGATAGTCAATCGTGTGCGTACTACACAGATTGCCACACGCAACACGTCGTATTTACGATACATTCTTCATTCACATATCCACCACATTCGTCTCTCTACTCGCCGATCGCGTGCGCACTTTTTTGTGTTGGATCTCGATCCGTTCGCATTTGTGCTGTCGAAGAACTCGATACCATGCGTTCTTAGTGTCCTCATTTTGCGCTACACAAGCTCGGTACTACACATTGTGCACGGTTTTTCCCACCACAAATTCGCGGTACAACTCAAGATTTTGGTGACACATCTCGCGATGCTACAATCCGATTCCCCGCGTCATTAAGAGGCTGCATCACATCTCCCACCACATTTGTGTTGTGGTGGATCTCGATTATTCACATTTCCGCTCCCAATGAACTTGATACTACACGTTCCTGCAGTCCACCACATTTTACAAAGCACAAACTTGGTACTCGGTACATTACTTGATTATTTCCATTACAACACAGCCTGCAACACAAGCTACAACCCAATATTTTAACTACACATTTTACAGCGCTGCACCAGCTTTTAATGACACGTCTTACCGAGTTTGTGGAGAATAAAATGTGCACAAACTTGTTGTGCAGTATCGAGTTGTGTCGAGAAACAAGTGCGAAGAATCGGATTCTCTACGACAACTGGAGTAAGAACAATCGAGTTGTGTTGCGAAAAAAACGTGCACAATGCATATAGACGTAGAGGTACGTGACAAAGTACTGTGTCGTAAATATAGGATGCCTGCCTAAAAGTGTCGTACGTCGTCCAACCACAACACTGCCTACTGTGTTCTCGCTCACTTCGCTTCTGTTCCACTTAACTTTGTGTTTCCTACCAACCGTGTTATCAATCCTACCACATCAGTCTTTCAACATCATCAACAAAAACCTCTTCAATATGATACAGCGATTCTACAGATCACCAACTCTACACAGCCAAGCATGGCACGAGCTAATTCTTGATACCACGTCCGTTGATCGAACGTGTAGAGTCGAGATGTGTAGAACCGCAGTGAAGCCTTCAACATTCATCCGCGATAATTATCGTCATGCGCACAAAACCGCTGAGCCGTCACCGAGCAAGTCGACCGAACGTTCGATCAATGTCGCAACCGCCACCCGAATCACGGATGCTCCGCTACCAGATTTCCGTGTCATTCCCGGAATACTTGAGAACCCTCGCGGGCTCCAGATCGAGGGCCCTAGGACGCGGACTCGTTGGCGCGATTGTCGTATTTCCTGCAAAACTAACGCCCCCCTCAAACTCCAGAGCGTCGTCACCATGAGGCTCGGGACTCGCCACGGTCTCCGGATAATTGATCCGCTCCTTGAGGAGCTCCTCCCTCAATTCCTCCGAGTGGCTACGGAATATCTTGGAGGACTTTTCCGCATGACCCGAGAACTTCTTGATAAACATGATCGGACTGTTGGCCATGCGGTAGCTCTCGCTGCGCTTGATCTTGCGATCGGCCCTGTCTGACCTCTCGAGCTCCTGATCCGAGCTCCTGTCCTCCTCATCCAAACCACTCCCCTCGTTCCGTTCCGCCTGCTCCAGGGTCTCGTTTTTCCGCGCAAAGCTAGGGGTGTCAAAGTCCGAAACGAGCAGCGGCTTGCGGCTCAGTTTGGGGGTGGTGCCGCTGGTCCTGAGGCTCGCCGGACAGAGGCCGGACTTCTCGAAGGTCAAACGGGCGCTCACGGGAAGTCTGGCCTCGGTCGTGGACGGCGGCGCCTGGGAGCCGCAACCGAACGAACCAAAACCACCTCCCGCCAGACTGGCTTTGACTCTCGGATCCGACGCGATTCGCGCGTCGTACTCGTCGCTATTGCGGTGATGAACGTCCACGCGACTCTCCGGCGGATGATTCTCGTCGCCGGGCTTGACTCTGTCTCTGTGATTCCTCGGGACGCAGAAGCTCTTCAGGCGCTCCTTGTTCTCGTGACACCTGTTGCTGGGAGCCAGTGGGCCCGAGTGACGGGACGAGAGGGACGGACTCTCGCACCTCGTCTGTTGCTCCGACGACTGATGTGGATTCTGATGCTGTTGACGTTGCTGCTGCTGCTGCTGTTGCTGTTGCTGATGCTGTTGCGGTTGGCGTTGACGAGCATTGCTATCTAATCTACCGGTGCTGTCAGTGCAATCAGTGCCGGCGGTGCCGCCGAGTCCGTTCTTACCTTCGTCGCCCTGCACGTTGACGTAGGCCCCGCGCACCTGTCTGTGGGGACTCGTGGGGCTGGTGGGTCCCACGACGGTCGTCGGGGTCCTCACGTAGTCCGGGCTGGGCGCGCGGTCCGGGCTCTTCGCCGCGCGGATTATCAGCTTCCCGAGCTGCGGCGATGTCGGCGGTGACGGCTCCGACTGACGACCGCCGTCCACCGCGTCCGACGTGGTCTTCGTCACCGCGCGCACGTGCGTCTGGGCGCGGTGCAGCAGCGGCGATGGCGATGGCGAGACACCCTCCTTCACGAACGGACCTGGAAAGTTCGTCGTTGGGAATTAGTCATTGGTGTTTCGACGCGCAAACAGGTAAACAGTTACATTGACACCGGGTGTCTATAGTTGGATATCTGTGTAACTGGGATTCATTCCCTTCATTGAAATTGGGATTCAAGAATATGCGACTCATTGACGTTGGGATTTAAAAAGATTGGACTAAAAAAAATTGGAAGTTTAAAAACTGGGTTTCACACAAATTGCGATTCGCACAAACGGGATTCATTATACTTGGGATTAAAAAACTGGGATTCATTAAAATGGGATTAAAAAAATGGATCAACAACATGGGTCTCATTCATATTATGAGTCAAGAAAATGGGATTCGTTAAAATAATTTCTACCACAGTAGAGCGTTTAGCTGATGTCAAATGCCGTTACCTGGATTGAAGGTCGTGTGAGCGCCCTTCCTCCTCTTCAGGCTGTCCGACGAGTAAACGACCTTTCCCTCCGAATCAAGGGTCACCCTGGCCCCCTGACGTCTCCTCTCCAGCGAGGAGTCTGGCTTCTTCGGCAGCTCGCTCAGGCTCACGTATTCCGCGTCCCTCTTGAACAGGTCCGAGTTGGCGTACGTGGCCGATTGCGACCTCAGCGACGCCGCCGCCGGCGTCGTCGTCGTCGTCGTCGTCGTCGTCGTCGCATTGGCGGTTTCGTGCCTCTTGTCATTGTTGTTCCTCACGTCGGCTATGGTTACATAGTCGCCGGAGTCTGCAGCCGCTGCGGCTGCTGCTGAGTGCGGAATGTCCTGCACCGCGTTCTTCGACGAATGCTTGCGTCCTGCTAGAGGAAGAACACCTCGAAGTTTCCCCAAGACACCGCTGAGCGGGCTGATCTTGCTCGTCGCTTGGCTCGACGAGGTCTGATTGTTGTTTCCTGATGTCTTATTGGGAGTCTGATTGTTGTTGTTGTTGTTGTTGCCGCTATTGACCTTGGAGGGCACGACGGTCTGGACGGTGGCGTAGAGATTCTTGTCCTGGCCGTTGATGACCTCCATCTTGGAGGTCCCGACAGTCGCGGACATGAGCACCGAGCCCGGGGTCGCTTTGCTCCTCGAGTCCAGGTTCTTCTCGTTCCTCCGCGACTCCTGCTCCGTCTCCTTGGCGTTCTCGTCGTCCGAGCCCGGCGGCGTTATCACGCACATCGACGGTATCCGGCTCGTGTTGATCGCCGTCTTCGAGCGGATCCGCTCGATCCTGTCGCAACCCTCGAGGTCGCTGGACTCCGAGTACTCGAACTCGGAGCACGATCGGCCGGTACAGGCGGGGCTTGAGGCCGACTCGACGGGCGACGACGACGTGTTGTGACCGCTGTCCGGCGACTCGCCGCCGTTCTGGCCGTGTACCTGAAGTCATTGACGAAGAGTTTAGTTGCGATTGAATATCAACTTAGGACAGGTGACGATTGTGCAGGACAAAACGTTGTTGGTTCGCCCGTTCAACTTCCCTGCTTTGTGCCGATATTTTTGACATAAGTTCAAACTCAACTCTTGCTTTTGATCGACCTTAAGTTCAAACTTAAACATGATTCAAGTATGAATATAAGTTAAAACTTGAAATCAATTTTAAGCACCAATCATGTTCGAACTCAATTTCAATCAAGTTCAATCAAGTTCAATCAAGTTGAACCACGTTCAATCAAGTTCAGTCAAGTTCAATCAAGATCAATCAAGTTCAATAAAGATCAATCAAGATCAATCAAGTTTAATCAAGTTCAATCAAGATCAATCAAGATCAATCAAGGTCCATCAAGGTCAATCAAGTTCAATCAAGGTCAATCAAGGTCAATCAAGGTCAATCAAAGTCAATCAAGGTCAATCAAGTTCAATTAAGTTCAATCAAGTTGAACCACGTTCAATCAAGATCAGTCAAGTTCAATCAAGATCAATCAAGTTCAACGAAGATCAATCAAGTTCAATCAAGATCAATAAAGATCAATCAAGATCAATCAAGTTTAATCAAGGTCAGTCAAGGTCAATCAAGGTCAATAAGTTCAATCAAGGTGAATCAAGAGCAATCAAGGTCAGTCAAGGTCAATCAAGGTCAATCAAGGTTAATCAAGTTTAATCAGGTTCGATCAAGTTCAATCTGAAGATCTAACTTATGAACGAAGTTATTCGCTTCTAAGCGAAACAATATGAAACCGGTTGTCTCACAACTAATCACCTAGAGAAGCCGCTGCGTTTGTCAATTCAGTGTTGCGCGATTAATTAGGTTGCGGCAGACCATGATTATAGTTGGGCCAAACCATCCATTGGTTTATCTACTAACGCGTACAAATCGGTTCATTCAATTAATTGAGACACCCGAAGTCCATGTAATTTGAAAACAAACAAGATTTCATCGATTTCATAGTCAATATAGAAACAGTCGCAAACCGCGCATATGACAGAGTTTGAGTATGCAAAGATGTCTCACCATTGCGACCACTGTCAGGCTCGATTTTCTCTCCGGCGGAACCGGAGCCAGCAGAGCCGTGCAGACGGTTCCCGCCGAGCTGGTGGTAGTCGAGGTGGATCCTCTACCAAAGAGCTCGTACTCGTTCTCGACGATCGGCGACGTTGGGTCCGAGCTCACCTCGCTCGACTTGGTCATGGGACTCTGGGGCGCCGGCTCCTCCTCCCGCAGCGTCTTCAAGCCCGAGTCCATGTGGAACGACGTGTAATAACCCTCGGTGTCGCACGAGTACACCGAGGACGTTTCGCCGTCGTCCGAGAACGGCACTACCGCTATATCCTGTATGATGTCCGGCGTTAGGGTGCCCTCCGAGGTCACCGAGGACGACGCCGAGGTGTCCCGTCCCTTGAGTCTGCGCACGTGACACAGCGACGTTGAGGATGTGCCGATGGAAGCTGTCGTGGTCGACCTGAAACCAATCATCCGGCACATTGCTTTTCTCCAATAACACAATTATCCGAGAAGCGAGTTTGTCGAGTTCTAGAATCCTGCACGTTGCCTCCTCGCGAGGAAGCAACATGTGACGCTTGAACAATTTCTACTCGCGAGTAGAAATTGCAAGCGTTACATTGCGGACATGACATGTCAGAAGCCTGGCCGAGTCTGGTCAGGTACTCGTCAGGTACTCGTCAGGTTCTCGTTAGGTTCTCGTCAGGTTCTCGTCAGGTTCTCGTCAGGTTCACGTCAGGTTCTCGTCAGGTTCTCGTCCGGTTCTCGTCAGGTTCTCGTCAGGTTCTCGTCAGGTTCTCGTAAGATTCTCGTAAGGTTCTCGCAAGGTTCTCGCAAGGTTCTCGTCAGGTTCTCGTCAGGTTCTCGTAAGGTTCTCGTAAGGTTCTCGTCAGGTTCTCGGCAGGTTCTCGTCAGATTCTCGTAAGGTTCTCGTAAGGTTCTTGCCAACTTCTCGTCAGGTTCTCGTCACTACTCGTTTCTACCCGAGTAACAAACGTAACTACGAGTGTTTCTGCGAATTGACAAACACGACATAATTTTACCTTGGAGGATGAGTCGTGGTGGTGGTCTCGCTTCCTATACTGGCCCTCCCGCTCTCGGAGGAGGCGCTCCAGTTTCCGGAACTGGAGTGCGGCGCATCGTCGCGGCTCGTGCCCTTCCGTCGTTCCCTTCGCTGTGCCGCCGATTCCCTCAGTTTGACGCTCGACTGACGCTCGGTGTTGGGCACCGAGACGGGGATGCTCGACGTGCTTTTGCCGCTCGAGCTCGACGAGCTCGGTTTCCTCTCGTGCGACTTGTCCTTCCGTCGTCGCATCGAGACGGTCTCGTAGATGTTCGTCTCCTCCGGCGTCTTCGCCTGGACGCCGTCCGCGGTTCTCTCGTCACCCGACGGCGCGGTGTCCCCGGGGCCGACGTCTATGTGCTGACTCGACGACTGGCTCGACCTCGGGCTTATCAGCTTCAGTCGCGACATGCCCCATGCCTTCAGCGTGTTGAAGTGCGACTTTTTCTCCGTCGGTGAGTCCTTCTTCGCGCTCGAGCCGAGGATGTCCGTGCTCGCGGATCTGTGGGCCCGTGGGGTCGTGCTCGACAGCACTTCCTCCGGGTCGTCCGGTGTCGCCTCCCTGTAATATTGATTTATTAATTTATTTTTTGTGTTTTTTCCAACGGTGAAAGTGAAGTTAACATGCGACAATAAAAAGTGTTGGCCTGTGTCTTTCATGATAATTCCAGTTACGAAAATAATTCCAGTTAAAAAAATTATTCCAAATAAAAAAATAATAATTTTATGACAAATGTTTCATTTTTTTCGCTCGCCGAATTGTAATTATTATCAAGGCAAAAAAACGTCACACGTCCATTTTCCGCGCCGTCTAACGTTTGTGATTTTCGGGCGACGTCCGATTTTTGTACGACGTTTCGGGCGCGAGTCGGTGTGGCCTACTGCTCGCGACTCTGCACCGAAGTCGTTCGTCTCGAATTCGCGGCTAACGCGCGCACGCATTTTTATCGCTCGGGATTACTGCAACCCAGTTTCTCGCGCGCCCGTTGCACACCGATTGGCAGTCCAGAGGAGGGCCAATCGCTGTGACCTCGGCATAGCCGCGTCTCCGTCGCGCGGCTCCGTTTCCCAGGCCAATTACTAATCAGCGGTCAACGGCTGGTCCGGTTTACACACTCGCGGGCCGTGGGCCATTAAACGGCTCGGGTGAATCGAACGATTCGCTTCGCTCCGTAAAGTCCGGCGGTTACCGAACCGCGAAGAATTTTGATTGCCGCGCGCAGCTCCGAGAGTCCTTTTAAACTCGTTGCGCTTCTCATCTTTCGCGCGGCTCGTTCGCCCTCACGGGACTCCACGCGGGTGGAACAGGAGAATTAAAAACAGAAAAAAAAACGAAGAAATAAAAAAGACAAACCACGCTTCTCGCAAGGAGGGCCGAGCCTTCTCCATCGATAAATAACTTCACGGAAGTTTTCGTTGTAAAGCGCGTCAAGCCCGGCGCTTTTAACGAGAGATTCTTTTTCTTTTATTTTTTTTATTACGTATCTATAAAATGCAGAGAGACGGTGTGTGGCTTGGATGGGATCTCCCATTTCAAGCACTTTTTGTGTGAAATACAGTGTGGTCGTCGGTGGGCTGACACTTTTTGCCCACGTAAACGCGAACAAAGTACCCAATGTGAGTGCATTAGGGAGAAGTGATTGCGGGTGTAACTTTGCGTCTCTCGGTTGCATTTGATTGCACTTTTTTACTTTTCCATGATCCCCGGTAAAGTTGAAAAGTGAAGTAAAAGACACAGGCCAACACTGTTTTACTACACTTTTTAAACACTAACTGGATTTTTTTTAAATCGAATTATTTTTCAATCTGGGTTTTTTAAACTGGAATTATTTTTCTAACTGGATTTTTTTTTAACTGAAATAATTTTTACCTAACTGGATTTTTTTTTAACTGAAATAATTTTTCTAACTTCAATTATTAATTTTGCTGGAATTATTTTTCTAACTTCAATTATTATTTTTGCTGGAATTATTTTTCTAACTGAAATTATTAATTTTGCTGGTATTATAAAAAAAATTGCAAAATAATTCCCTAAAAAATCCGGTGCGAAAAATCAACTGTGTCACATAAATATGCTGAGTGTTTTTCGCGGTAGGCGAAGAGTAATTTAAACACAGTTGATTGTGGGAATTTGACACTGCGAAAAGTGTTACGACACCAAAATTTGTCGAACACTCACAGGAAATTTCCAGACGAATTAACGCCTCGAATTTTGAAGGCGCGAATGACGGCAGCTTTGCCAAGTGGATATACTGACCCTCCGACAGCCTGGCGGATCTCCTTCTGATCGGTACCGGCTATCGTGTTTCGTCTCTTCCCGCGCGGTCGACGCGGCCGGGATCTCCTCTTCACGGCCGCCGAGTCCTGGCACTCGGGTCCGGCGAGCAAGGATCTTCTTCGCATCGACATTCTCTCGAAGCCTCGCCCACTCACGTCCACCGCAACGATTTCCGCGGGGAATCTGCAACGGGTTAAATATATAACGAGTTTAAATAAATCGTTCGTCATTTGTTAGAGTGCTTTCTGCGAGAGGATTATTGCGACGTGTATGCGTCTGTGTATGGGACATTCCAGATCAATTCGACCGGGCTCTGGGATGAACCCTCTGACCCTCACCCTTGTTAATTTAAATTCCAACAACGAAAAATGTTTATTTCAGCTCAAATAACGTCTCCATTTTTTTCAGAATTTTACCGATCTCCCATCATCCCGTAACGAAAATTTTGAATCGATGACGTTGTGAAAAACATTTTTTATTTTATTTTGGAAAGAAATACTGAAATTCCAGGCCCAAATTGAGAGCATTCCAAAAAGAATTAGAGTGGACAGACACGAAATAGTAATTTTAAACATTTATTCTAGTAGCCAAAAAAATGTGAAAAATAAAGATAACGATATTTTTTTATTTAAAAAAAATGTGCGTATCCAAAAGCCACCAAAATGTGGGAAAATATTTCGTAACAGTTTTTGCAACACTGATTTTTAGAAATAAAATACATAAAAATCACTATTTTTACACTTTATCAGTTACAAATATAATTTTTTTGGACACCAGTTTTTGCCTGCCGACTCAAACTCTTCAAGGGATGATCCCAATTTTGGGTCCGGAAATTTGCGTAATTTTTTCCAAATTGAAAAAAAAAAATGTTTTCCTTAAAATCATCAATTCAGAAGCCTCGGAAGGATGACGCGATATCGGGAAAAATCGGAAAATAAGTATGAACGTAATTCAAGCTGGGAATAACACTTTCTGGAATTTAAATCGACAGAGCGGAGATTCGCACTCGGTCGGTTTGACCTGGAACGCCCCATACATGTAAGTATGAAGCTTATATATTCTGCCTATCGCACGTACTTGAGTGCAACAGCTTGAACCTGTTCCTCGGGACTCGGTAGCTTGTGATCGACGGCGTCGTCGGTCGCGGTGTCCCCGAGTATCCTCGACATGCAGTCCGGTGCTACCGTGACGTCACCGAGCGCCTCGGTCGACGTCCACCGTCTCAGGTCCTCCAGAGCCGCTGGCTGTAATTGTAAAGAAACGGGGGATAGATTAAATCGCAGCCGTTCCGCGTTTCATTCATCAGCCTCGCGCTCGCCGCTCGCTCGCTATGTTCTACTTCGACAAATCCGTAATCCTATTACGAAACTCGAACTCGGCGGTTGTAACAGTTATGAAACTTAATTTAAAAAGAAAAAAGAAAGATACGAAGCCGCGCCGTAAGTTTTTAACGACGCCCTAACCTTGCCGCGGGCCATAAATTCGTGGCCCCGTTCGATATCTTTACGACAATTCTTATTGCAGTTTGTCAGTTTGTACCTGATCGTCAAAGAATGGCGACAAAGTTAGCGTTCAGTTTCTTGCCAATACAACTCTAAACATTTGCAAAAAAAAAAAAAATAAGTCGTGTAGAATTTCTTTACATTCATTTAATACAGTTGCTATAAAATTATCGCGAGCAAAACTAAGGTTCCGTAAACAGATTATAATAATGTCAAATCTCAAATATGCCGAATGAATCTCTTACTTAAGTTCAATCTTGCGATCGAACTTAAGTAGGTGTCGAATATGACTTCAGTTACGTTTTGTTGAGGTTGATTAAGTTTGCTCAAATTCGATCAAGTTTTCTTAAGGTCGATTGAGTTTTCTTAAGTTCATTCAACTTTGCTTAAATTCGATCAAATTTGCTTAAGTTCGTTTAAGCTGACACGATGAAAATCGATTAAATCGATTAAAATCGATGAAATTCGCATAAGTTCGATCAAGTTTGATTAATTTCTATCAAGAATGCTTAAATTCCAAGTTTGCTCAAGTTCGATCAAGTTTGCTCAAGTTCGATCAAGTTTGCTCAAGTTCGATCAAGTTTGCTCAAGTTCAATCAGGTTTGCTCAAATTCGATCAAGTTGCTCAAGTTCGATCAAGTTTGCTCGAGTTCCGCCAAATTCGCTTAAGTTAGATCAAGTTCACTCAAGTTCGGTCAAGTTTGCTCAAGTTCGATCAAGTTTGCTCAAGTTCGATCAAGTTTGCTCAAATTCGATCAAGTTTGCTCGAGTTCCGCCAAATTCGCTTAAGTTAGATCAAGTTCGCACAAGTTCGGTCGAAGTTCGCTCAAGTTCGATCAATTTTGCTCAAGTTTGCTCAAGTCCGATCGAGTTCGCTCAAGTTCGACCAAATTCAATCAGGTTCGCACAAGTTCGATCGAGTTCACTCAAGTTCGCTCAAGTTCGATCTAGTTCAATCAAGTTTGCTCAAGTTCGATCAAGTTCGTTTCGAATTGCCGATTTCCCGTTGCCAAGCGAGAGGCACCGGTGCGCGACGTTGCAACGCGCATCCTGTACAAAGTTCGGTCGACGGTTTTTATCGCCGTGTCGTAAAATAATATCAGGACCGTGGAATCTCAGTCGTGTGGCCGCGCGTACGCGTTTTGCATATCAGCGGAATTCCACTTGACTGCCATTGCTCGCTGTACGTATAGACCTGAGCGGCGGGTCAACGGGGGTCCGCGCGAGCGCGAGAGTTGTCTTTCGCAGCTCGATGGAAACCGTACGCGACCTGCTGCTGCTGCTGCTGCTGCTGCTAGCTGCTGGTCGCCTCACCGGCTCTGCCTGTGCCACACGATAAACGTCCCCGAGATCGCGAGATCTCCGCCGTGTATCTCACGACGCGAGTCGCCCGCGCGACGAGCGGCTGAGATCTCCCGCTGCAGCGTGAAAGAGTCGCGTGATCCTTCAGCCTCTTCGTTGCCGAGCTTAACGGGCGCACACGCGACGCGACGCGAGAGAGCTTTGCGCATGCGCGCAACCCGAACGAAACTAGTCCGTAACCCAATACTCTCGGTTTGGTACGGACGAGAGGTATACAGGCCGTGAAATCTAGTACGAAGCTCCGTGTATGTGCCACGTATGTATATATACATATATGTAACGTTGTACATCACTCGTATACACGAGAGCTAGAATTATTTTTGCGAAACCCGTGATCTTGGCTTTAAAGGTTACTGAGATGCGGCGACGGAGGAGGAGGAGGATCATCGCGGTTTACGGATTTGCGAACCGAGCCGGAAACTTTCTCGTTTACCGGGTATAACGTTACGAATCTCGGCAGTAAACCGGAGAGAGAGAGAATCTCCGTCAATCTTGGTTCTTTTTTTTTTCAATTCCTTCTGGAACGGTCATTATTTTCTCGCGTAAAGATCTTTTTGCAGTGCATGAGCAAAAAGTCCCCGTTCGCTGGTGTAGAATCTGCGGCGTTACAGCCGGCGCTAGTCAGGAACACGCCGGGGCCTGCGGCAGCTTTGCCAGGGCCTGAGTGGTGCCTGACTAGGGCCGGATGTGATGCTACGCATTTTCTGGTAGGGGTTTCGGGCCTGCAACTCGTGGCTAAAGTTGCGTTTTTTGGTTAGGTACCAGAAAACACTAGTGCGCAAAATGCTAGTTTCTCGCACGCTTTTGCCGCACTACAGGCACAAAAAAGGGGAGGTGATTTTGTGCACTTGTTACAAAAAGTAGTATGTGATGCTACGCATTTTCTGGTAGGGGTTTCGTATCTGCAACTCGTTGCCAAAGTAGCGTTTTTTGATTACGTATCAGAAAGCACTAGTGCGCAAAATGTTAATTTCTCGCACGCTTTCGCCGCACTGCAGGCACCAAAAAGGGGAGGTGATTTTGTGCACTTGTTACAAAAAGTAGTATGTGATCCGTAGTGGAAAATCTGTAGCGTTATATCCGGCCCAAGTCGGGCCCACGTAGGGCCCTAGCCAGGCCAATGCAGCCCTGGACAGGGCCTGACCAGGGCTCGACCAGCGCTGGCTGTAACGCCACGAATTTATTACCAGGGATTCGTGTACGAAATAATAGAAAATCTGTAGCGTCAAACACGGCCCAACTCCGGCCGAGCTCGGGTTCTGGCGGGGCGAACGTGGCCCTGATCAGGGCCTTGGCAAGTCACAAATTGTCTACCAAGATGTAGACTGAAAAAGTATCCGCAACCGCGATGACCTTGGTCCGGTCCTGGAACTCCGCGCTGAAATCGACGGAAAAACAGTTCGCAGAACTCGAGTGTTTTGCTCGCGCGCTGACAGCAATTTTCGTTATTACACACCCGAGCCGACGAAATAATTTTGCGCGCGGAGTGTCGATGAGCTGCCGGCCGAGGATAATGCAGGCTGTGCGCGCAGGAGTCATCGCTCCGGTGCGGTGCGAGCGCGCCGGTCCCAACGATTATATAGCACTCATTGCCCCCAGGTGCGAGAATCCTTGCGTTTCCTTAAACGATGAGTCACATCGCGGTGTCCAAGAGAAAGAGGGAGAAGGAAAAACGCTTACAGCGCCCTCTCTCTTCATGTCTCTCTCTCTCTCTGTCTGTCTTTCCTTTTTACACTCACACACACGCCGAACATACGCGATAATTTCATCGCGTGATTCCCTCACGAAATCGTAAAGAAGCTTCGGCCTCCCTCGGATCTCTCGGTAATTTCCATGCGGCGCAGCGGGTTCTCATATTGGCATATCGGCAATTGGCATTGCGAGTTCTCGGGAACGCTACGGGGGGAAGAAGAACGGACAGGGGGGGCTTCGGGCAGGCTCCGCAGAAACAGGCATTTCAGCTTCGGTGAGGTTCGAGCGGGACGAGATCCTTCGGGCTCCATTAGCGCAGCGGCAGGTAAGCAGAGGAGCAAGAAGACGACGAAGACGAAGAGGCTAAAAGCCGGAGAAGGACGCGCCGCGCCGAAGATGAGGCGAGGAAGAGGGAGGAGAAGGTGGAGGAGGAGGAGGAGGAGGAGGAGGAGGAGGAGGGGAATGAATACAAGAGGAAGAAAAAAGAAAACGTGAAGACAAAAAGGGAGAGAAGGAAGAGAAAAAAAAGGCAGGGAGAGGGAGCAGGGAATAAGCATCGGGAGGGCCACCGCGCCGTCGCCACCGCGGGAGTTCTTCTCGCTAAGAAGATACGTAACCTGCCGGCAACCTGCAGTCCCGCTTCGTCCTTGTCGAATAAGGAATCTACAGGGTGTCCCCGAAGCCGCGTAACACCCGAAGCGACGAGGATCGTCGTGACGACACGACGAGTCTTTCAGGGACGAATGAGGCCCGCAGGTTGGGTGGTTGATGAGTCCGAAGCGGAACGAATCGTAGGGCCACGACTAATGACGAAACCATCGGTGATCCCGACACCTCGGACCGGACCGCGTTGACACCCGTTACAGTCAAACGTCTCTCCTGCACCTTGAGGCCTTCTTACGGGCCCCGGCGGAGAAACCCCAAGACGTGAGCACGTAGTGGGAGGAATTCCAGCGTTGCCAGACCCGCGTGGCGCAAGGACGGGACGAAGGAGCCACGGAGAACCCGCGGGTACGTTTTTTTTTTCGTTCGCTTCTCTTCCAAATGAGTTTAGAAGAGGCTTGAGGCGGAAGGGCTGAGTCTTTTCTATCGCGACGTCGCGGGACTGAGTCATGTCTGTTTGTCAACAAGAGTTGGATGTGTTTGGAGACGACATTCGTGGGTGCCGAATGGGTTGAACGTGTTGAACGATCCCTTTGGTGACCGTTGCAGTCGCAGTTCTTCTATTTATGTTCTTCACAATTGGACTGGGTCTCTGGTTACTAGGGGAGGAATAAACTGGTCACTGGTCATCAGACGTGGAGGCCAATGAAGCCGTGACAATTGGAAACCTACGGATTTGGAGGGTATTAAAAGCTATGAATGCTTTAGAAGGCGTTTCGCTCGTCTATTCAACTAAACTGGTTATTGCTTTTGCAGGGGGTCCAACTGCTGCTGCGGAAGGCGTGTTGAACGAGCCTTTTGATAATCGCCACAGTCGCAATTCTTCTTCTTCTTCACAACTGGTCTGGGCCTCTAGATTCTAGGGAAGGAACAGACTGGTCACTGATCAATAGATGGGTCAGCTAAAAAAGCAGTAGCAATTAGAAATCTGCAGGTCTGTAGGAGTTTAAAAGCTATGGCAGCTTTGGCAGGCGTTTCGCTTGTCCATTCAACTATACTGATTATTGCGGTTGCAGGGGGTCTAACTGTCACTGTGGAAGGGGTGTTGAAAGATCCTCATCGTAACCATCGCAGTTGCAATTCCTTTTGTTCTTCTGCTTCGTGATAATTAGACTGGGCCTCCTAAATTCTAGAGGAGGAAGGGCAGGCCACTGTTCAATAAACGTGTTGGCGTGTGAAAAGGTGGCAATTGGAAACCTACAGGTTTCTAGGATTTTAAAAATGATGAAGTCTTCAGAAGGAGCTTCGATCGTTCACTTAGCTGAACTGATTAATGTTTTTGTAGGGGGTCCAACTGTCACTGCGAGCGGAACACATGGGGAGACCACTGCACAACACGCAGGCCACCATAAGTATGAAGGCTTGCGTGTTGTCCCTCATGCTTGAGTCTCTCATGCTTCCGATTCCCTGAAAAAAAAGGTTTTATGGACATTGGCGCTGATAGATCCATTCTTGAAACCAGTTAATGTCTTCAATGGGGTCCAGTTGTCATGAAAACAATTTTGATTGCCCAAGCTGAAACATGTCTTGTAACCGTATTAACAAAACATATAATACTATGCAGTTAAAAGAGATAGGTAGGTTCAACAAATCCAGCGATCATTGGCTGTCAGGGAAATGTTCAGTCAGTGCGATTTTTTTTTGTTTTCGGGATTTCAAGCTCACAGCGAGGCAACACTTAATATTTTTCGACAGACGACGCCAATGGCAAAATTTTCTCTTTTTGCATCAGAGTTTAAGAATCTCGATGAGCAAAAGGATGAATTTATTTTCCCTTCGTGTTTTATTTTGCCTCTCTCGCCCCAACCTTTTTGGCTCCTTCAGTGGGAACGAGATGAATTGAAACATTATTTTCTATTACCGTCCCGTGAGAACAGATATCATTGTACGAAGAACGGGAAACGTGTAGCGCGGAGCCGGTTTATCGCCGAGGCTTCTGGTCCCCGCGCCGCTGTTCCTCCATTCAGCGCGTTCGACCTGAATCACTCGGGAATCGAGAGAGACCACGGGCGATACACCGAGGCGACCGAGGCATCTTCCGCAAAGGTCTCCGCCGCTGTATACCTGCGAGGCGGAACGACCCGCGCGAGGAACTCGGCCCCGAGTCCATTGGGAACTAAAATCGAATCCCTCGACGCTATGCAAAGGCACGTAGGAAGCGATCCACTCGGAGAAAGAGAAGACACAGGTGCTCCGCTCCTGTCATCGAGAATCGTTTATGCTCGTCTTTATGGCGAGTCGCAGGCCTTCGGCTCGAAGCGACGAGTCGAGTCGCTCGTCTCGCGGCTCAGCCATTGGCCACTTTGGACACTGAGACCCTCGATAGAAATCTGCCTCATTTTCTTTGCTCGTTTTTTTTTGCCGACTAAAGAAATTTGCAAATTTCCTTTGTCGTAAATTGTTACGTGTAACGAAAAACATATTTCGAGGAATCAAAGCTGTTTTCTGCTTTTTACAATTCCATAAATATTGATTCACGTTTTTTTTTAAAGGGATAAAAATGTTTCAGCGGCCGCGAATATTCCACAAAAATAACAACCAAGCGAGGACAAAGAATTGCAATCATCAATTCGCAAGTTTGATTTTTTCCGCATCTGAATTGTTTTTTCGCTGCCGAAATTTTTTTTAAAAATATTTTGCCATTGTAAAATATAAAATCAGGTCCTTTTGTGGCGCGACTATCGAAATCTGTTACATCAGCCGGCGTTCTTTTTTTGAAGGGATAAAAATGTTTCAGCGGTCACGAATATTCTATAAAAATAACAACCAAGCGAGAGCAAAAAATTGCAATCATCAATTCGCAAGTTCGATTTTTTTTGCATCCAAATTTTTTTCGCTTCCGAAAAAAAATATAAAAATATTTTGCCATTGTAAAATATAAAATCAGACCCTTTTGTGGCGCGACTATCGAAATCTGTTACATCACCCGGCGTTCTTTTTTTAAAGTTATAAAAATGTTCCAGCGGTCGCGAATATTCCATAAAAAAATAACCAAGCGAGAGCAAAAAATTGCAATCATCAATTCGCAAGTTTGATTTTTTCCGCATCTAAATTTTTTTCGCTTCCGAAAAAAAATATAAAAAATATTTTGCCATCGTAAAATATAAAATCAGACCCTTTTGTGGCGCGACTATCGAAATCCGTTACATCAGCCGGTGTTCTG
This sequence comes from Pimpla rufipes, assembly GCA_963932165.1. NCBI lineage: Eukaryota > Metazoa > Arthropoda > Insecta > Hymenoptera > Ichneumonidae > Pimpla > Pimpla rufipes. The sequence goes on from OZ010630.1 coordinate 1,189,866, forward strand.
ATGAGCCGACGTGACTTTCACCTGGCCGCCAATCGGCGCTCGTGCGCGCGCCCACGAAATCTTAATCCTCTCTCGCGTGTCACAAGTTGAGTTAACGAAGTGACTCGAGTGGGTCACGGCCCCACGAAATACGATCGCCGGGGTTCGCCCGGGCAAACTCGGAGTCAACGCGGACGCGTTTGATTGTACTCGCGAGATAAATCTCGGCAAAACGTCGGGCGGTACTCACAACTCGGGACTCGATGTCGAGACTCTTGTCCCGCCTTCTCTTTCCAAGGACGGGCGTGCACATGAACATGTCCATGGAGCTCGCGGCGTCCCGGTCCCTCCTCAACGAGTCCAAACTCCTCACGGCCACGATCGCCGCCGCCTCGTACAGCTCCCTCAGGGCCTTGGGCCGGCTGATCGAAGTGAAGAGCGCGTCGTCCGGCTTGTTCGACGACCGAAAATGCACGGTCCGCGCGGCGAACGTCGAGATATCGGATTCCGCTGTGAACAGAAAGAAAAAAAAACATGAATGATTTAATAAAGCGTTAATCAAACGGCCTTGGTTACCGCTAGCTCGAATTACTCCGGTAGAAAATCTGTAACGTTACATTCGACCCTGGTCTGGCCTCAGTTGGGCCTCGGTCGGGTTCCAGTCGGGCCTTGATCGGGCCCTGGTCGGGCCATAGTAAGGCCCTAGTCTGGCCCTGGTGGGGCCATAGTAGGGTCCTGGTCAGGCCCTGGTGGGGCCATAGTAGGGCCCTGGTCAGGCCCTGGTGGGGCCATAGTAGGGCCCTGGTCAGGCCCTGGTGGGGCCATAGTAGGGCCCTGGTCAGGCCCTAGTGGGGCCCTGGTGGGGCCATAGTAGGGCCCTGATCAGGCCTTGATCAGAGTCTCATTGGCCTGGCTGTGGCCTGACCAGGGCCTGATCATGGGAGAAAATAGTATAAAATCTATAGCGATCTATTGGGATCTGGTTAGGACCTGGTCAGGCTCACGTTGGTGCGACCAGGCCTGACCAGGACCGATTGCAATGCTACAGATTTTCCACCAGGGTATTATGTGACATTGGGTACAACGAATAAAGAAGGAAATTATTGATACTTCGCCAGCCAGCGAGTCACCCACGCCGCATCCCCCCCGGGGAAATTAATCGACGACCGCAAATTAAAACATAAAAAATGCATAATTCGATCTGCTACATTGTTCGTTGAAAACACGCGACATTTTCATAGAGTTGCGTGCAGTTCGAGCGAACTAACGTTTTACGATATATTTTCCGTTTGGCGCGCATTTAAATGCAAAAGTTCGAGGAAGTTCCGAAAGGCTTGAATCGAACTTGGCGCAAAGAGGAAAGTAAGAAAAATACAAATTAATTTGTTTAATCGCTGCAATGTGATCTGAAAAGTGACAACGATATTTTGTTCGAATTTACATTTTTACTTGTTGCATCAGAAATTACACAAAAGTTTGTCAAATTGACGAACAATTGTTTTACAAAAACTAACAAAGATTCGTCGATATTGTTGCTATGCACGCGCAACGAGGGAATAAATATCGCGGCGTTGTGTTCGCGCGGTGGATCGGGGAGACACGACTAGGTGCACAGTAGCCGGGACTCGTTTCGATTCGTCGGTGCAACGAGAGCGCCGCTCTGCCCACCTATAAGTGCGATATAATATCTTCGGAGAGCCCGCACGGCCGAGGCCGTAACCGTTGCGGCCGCCGCGCGGATAATATAGTGCGCGAGTGGGGGCGAGAGGAATATATACACGGAAAAGATGCGCGATGCTACCGCCCGGTTACACTCGGCCGCCTCTCGTAAGAAATACTCACCGCACAACATCGAACCGCCGACGCGCTGTACATATACAAGATAGCATCGAATCGGACTGGTTTGGAATCCGGGGCTGTGCGAGATGCTGTTGTGTTGGGCCGCTTGGGCTCTCGCGGCCTGAGCGTGTATAGCGTGGCGAGTTCGTAGGCATGCGAGCCAGTGCCCGCCCGCCCGAGAGACCCCCCCGTATCTTCTTCGTGTTTATACATACTTATGTTTGCCGCAACTGGCCCCGTAGGCACACGTGCGATATCACCGGTCTACGGCAGAGCGGCAGCTACAGCAGCAACGGCAGCATCGCGAACGGTATGACCAGCGATTGCGATTCAGAGCAGACGTGTACACGTTTCATACAAATTAATCCTTTCACTCGGCAATTAATTACATCGCGTACCTCACAAATCGCTGTCTCGAAAAGTCTATCCACGTGATAATAACCCTACGACTCGTGACTGGGGTGTATCACACCCTACGCGACCCGTAAGTTACGTACATTGTAAAAATGAGTCGTGAGTTACGAGGGATAAGATTCAAATTCTTAAGATCCACTGGACAGCCACATCGACACTCAGAGAAACGTATGTACACTCGCTGAGGCGCGCGGGATTTCGTAGATACTCATAGACACTAATAGAAACTCACAGGCATTCGACAATTATCGAGACTCACGAACGCTCAAAAACACTCACAGATACTCACAGGCACTCAAAAGTACTCATTGACACAGACACTCACAGACGCTCATAGGTGGCCGTTGACATTCACAGATACTCTCAGAGACTCAAGACTCACAGGCACTTAGAGGTGCGCTTTGACGTTCATAGACACTCACAGGAACTCATTAGCACTCACAGATACTCGTTAACTCTGACAGACGCTCACAGGGACTCATTGACACTCATAGACACTCACAGACAATCACAGACACTCATAGACACTCATTGATACTCATTAACACTCACAGACCCTCACAGATTCTCATTGACACTCATTAACACTCACAGATACTCATTGACACTCATTAACACTCACAGATACTCATTGACACTCATTAACACTCACAGATACTCATTGGCACTCATTAACACTCACAGATACCCATTGACACTCATTAACACTCACAGACACTTACAGACACTCACAGACGCTCACAGATACTCATTGACACTCATTAACACTTACAGATACTCATTGACACTCATTAACACTCACAGACACTCACAGATACTCATTAACACTCATTAACACTCACAGACACTCACAGATACTCATTAACACTCACAGACCCTCACAGATACTCATTGACACTCATTAACACTTACAGATACTCATTGACACTCATTAACACTCACAGACACTCACAGATACTCATTAACACTCATTAACACTCACAGACACTCACAGATACTCATTAACACTCACAGACCCTCACTGACACTGACAGACCCACATTGACACTCGCTGAGCTGCGCGGAGTTTCATATAGCTATATACAGAACTAAGATACCCCAACAGACACTCACAGAAACTCACAGGAACGTTAGGTCGTTTAACGATTAACTAAATTTCGCAATGCTCGTCCGAAACCTTCCAGATTTACACGCTACTCTCCTCCTTTCTCCTCATTCATCGGCCCATTCTCTCCGGAGGTTTGTTATTGCTCGATCGCGTTTCAGCTTATATCAGTGTTTTATCTGCGTCGCTCGCCCGACGAGCAGGCGGCCGTCCTGAGTTTCGGGCGTACAGGATCCGAGCTCGAGGGTTAAAATCCGAAATTGCAGCGAGGCACGCATGTGTAATACCGAACACACAATGCGAATTAAGACATCGCCCGGTTGGGCATTGTTCGCTGTGTAAAACAAAGACAATGAGGCGCCCTTTCTTCCGCGCAATGAGGAGCGAGCGCAGCGGGGTTACGCGGTGCGTTGTGCGCACGTCACGGGCGATAATGGCCGAAAGAAAACCCGACCGGCCGCCGAGCTTCGCTTACAGCAAATCGCGTGCGATCGTTCATTGTTTGGGTGTTCCTCGTGAGCCCCACCGGCTCACCGCTCCTTCGCCAAACTGGATCAAATGCCGCAGCAATTAGGGAGAGTGAGAGAGAGACGCAACTTCCCACTCAGTGCCTCAATGGTATCGGCGCAGTGAGAGCGTATTAATCAAATCCGTTGGGCATCACAGGCAATTGAAATTACCTTGAGGCAATTGAATTTGCCAAATGAGTTATGAGGCAATCGAAATTACCTTAACTAACGAACTAACATGTTTTTAACTCAACGAGGAAGTAAAAAGTTGCGAAATTTCCGTAATTATATAATAATTATAGGGAATTTTGCATTTTTAATGTTGAATTTAAAGTATTAAATTTTATAATTTAGGGGAAAGTCTGATAACTTTTATAAAGTTATCAGTGTCCTCTATATTAATTCAACGACATACTTTTGTGTTAATTTGGAATGGCAGCGACGCATTAAGGTGAATCTAGAATTTATTTTTAATTTTTTTATTTTTAGTAAAGATACATTAGGTTTTATTTAATTTAGAGTCTAAATGATACGGTGATATTTTAGTAAAAAAAAAAACATTTAGGGTCCCTTTGCCCGTTAAATCCGACCGCAAAAATCTCAACTGACCTTAAAAAAAAATGTAAGTCGAAACGAACTCCATCCTGAAAGTTGTACATCGACGACGCGTCGCTCTCGATCTTCCTTTAACGAAAACGTCGCCCCGTCGGCCGGCGCGGAGAAACGTTGGAAAAGACGGACAAGAATCGGCGCGCCAATAAGACGAAGAAATAGTACAAGACAGCGAGGAGGATGCGCGAGGTGGACGAGGAGAGAAAAGGCGGTGCGCGAGCGGCGGGGCCGGTCGTCCCGTGGGAGGTCCGCGAGTTCGCCGCTGCCGCCGCCGCCGATGAGCCTTCGCTATGCAAAGTGCCCGCAAGCTCGGCAGCCTGTTCGCTCGCTCGCGCGGACGGCCGCCGCGCGGCTCTCTTCACAGAAGGAACGCCGACAGACGCAACAGCATCAGCGGCATCGGCATCAGCTTCGCGCCAGAAACACACAGCCGGCATCCGCCGTAACGCAACGCCAACTTGGCGGTATACCCGTGCACACGGGGTATATGCACTATAAACTATATAGTATCCGCATACCTGCCTATAAGTACGACGTGGAACACCGGCATAGGGAGGAAGCCGGGGTAAAATGGGTCACCCGCGCGAAAAACTAGACTTAAAAGGAGATACGGTTGCCTTGTGACACTTTTTTGGGCTCGTTAGTTTGCTGTTTTAGGGCCGATTTTTTTAGTCATAAGTTAGATCGTAAGATCAAACTTAACTTCGAACTTGATTCATGCTTAAGATCGAACTTGATTCATGCTGAAGATCGAACTTGATTCATGCTTAAGATGGAACTTGATTCATGCTTAAGATCCAACTTGATTCATGCTTAAGATCGAACCAGAGTCATGAGTCAGATCGAACCTGATTCATGAGTAAAATCGAACTTGATTCGTGAGTAAGATCGAACTTGATTCATGGTTAAAATCGAACTTGATTCATGCTTAAGATCGAACCAGATTCATGAGACAGATCGAACCTGATTCATGAGTCAGATCGAACCTGATTCATGAGTAAGATCGAACTTGATTCATGGTTAAAATCGAACTTGATTCATGCTTAAGATCAAACTTGGTTCATGCTTAAGAACGAACTTGGCTCATGCTTAAGAACGAACTTGATTCATGCTTAAGATCGAACTTGATTCATGCTAAGATTGAACTTGATTCATGCTTAAGATCGAACTTGATTCATGCTTAAGATCGAACTTTATTCATGCTTAAGATCGAACCTGATTCATGCTTAAGATCGAACTTGATTCATGCTTAAGATCGAACCTGGTTCATGCTTAAGATCGAACTTTATTCATGCTTAAGATCGAACCTGATTCATGCTTAAGATCGAACTTGATTCATGCTTAAGATCGAACTTGATGCATTCTTAAGATCGAACTGATGCATTCTTAAGATCGAACTGATGCATTCTTAAGATCGAAGTGATGCATTCTTAAGATTGAATTTGATTCATTCTTAAGATTGAATTTGATTCATTCTTAAGATTGAACTTGATTCAATGCTTAAGATCGAACTTAATTCGTGCTTAAGATCGATCTTAAGAGATTGAACTTACGACTAAAAATTCGGCCCTTACACTATATTTCCCCTCATTTATCCTAATGACTGTCTCTATGTTTAACACTCGCGAACGTTATATTGAACACGAGCATATATCGAATTTCGAAATTTCTTATTTTGGGTAGCTGTCCCATTTTGCCTCGGGCACACGCCTAGGTCGCCCGAAGAAAGGATTTTGCCCAAGGCAACCCATTTTGCCCCGGTGTCCCGGTGCACCAGAGTCGCACAACGTAAAAAAGCCAACTGAACTCGAACCTCGAAGCTCTCGAACCATTTTTGCGTGTACGTCGATCCTCGCGGGATTCCGTGCGCTACGTCAGAACAACCAAGATATCAAGCGAAAAGCATGCGTAATTCGTGGTTACCGGTCGCGCGCGCCTCTTCTACTTAAATTATATCCCGGCTTTACCGCGAGCGCAATGCACGCCGTCGCTGGTACGCCTAGAGCGTGTTAGCAGCATCAGTGGGGTACTCATGCGAAACGCCGTGCACTCCTCCAGCGTGCGTACACTCTGTGCCCATACGGCACTCAATCCCCTCGATTTCTTCTCTTCGTTATGCGCTCTAAGCACCGCGTCCAGTGTATGCATAATATCATTACCGTTTTAAGGCTCGCGAGGCACGCATCGAAGAAACGCCGAAGCGCTTGTGAATCGCCGAGCGAGCCTGTGGAAATCGACTGTCAGGAGTCGATATGTTATACTCGTCGAGGGAGTCCGGAGAACAGTTATCGCAATGATATTGATGATCGTGCGTTGACGTGCGCTTATTCCCAAGTGCTTGACTCAGCGATCATCGCTCAGTACTGCACTGTTGTGTTTCATAACGACGTTTCTTTATAAACATATTTGACTCCACGGGAGACCGGAGCATGTTTCAACAGATGCCGTTAAATATCGAAGCTCAATCTTAAGTTCGAAGTTCGATCAAGTTCGAACTTATGATGTGTATCAAATTCGAACTTATGTGAATCAAGTTCGAACTTGAGATTAAAACAAATTCGAATTTGAGACTGAATGAAGTTCGCACTTGAGATTGAATCAAGTTCGAACTTGAAATTGAAGTGAATTCGAATTTGAAATTGAAGTGAATTCGAATTTGAAATTGAAGTGAATTCGAATTTGAAATTGAAGTGAATTCGAATTTGAAATTGAAGTGAATTCGAATTTGAAATTGAAGTGAATTCGAATTTGAAATTGAAGTGAATTCGAATTTGAAATTGAAGTGAATTCGAATTTGAGATTGAATCAAGTTCAAACTTGAGATTGAATCAAGTCCAAACTTGAGATTGAATCAAGTTCAAACTTGAGATTGAATCAAGTTCAAACTTGAGATTGAATCAAGTTCAAACTTGAGATTGAATCAAGTCCAAACTTGAGATTGAATCAAGTTCAAACTTGAGATTGAATCAAGTTCAAACTTGAGATTGAATCATGTTCAAACTTGAGATTGAATCATGTTCAAACTTAAGATTGAAACATGTTCAAACTTGAGATTGAATCAAGTTCGATCTTATGACTAAGATTGAACTTAAGACTGAAAATTCATCCCTAGGCGATAATAAGGAACTACAATATTCAAAACACAGTAGCGAAATTGTCTATCGTCGAGAATCAAGGAGCATAATATCGCAGAGAACGAAACGAGCGGGGAAAAAACTCAGATTCGCGAACGAAAAGATTTTTTCAGCACGGGTAGAGCGCAGCGACGGAAGGGAAAAAAGTGGTATCCGGGCGACAGAGCCGCGCGGACGCGCGGCTATAGCCGGGAGGAGCGAGAGGAGCCGCGAGAGCGTGGAATGCGGTTACGGTAGATCGCGGACCAGTCGCTCCACCACCGCGGGAGTGAGACCCAAGTCGAGGGACCCAGGCGGACGGCGGAGCCCGCGCGAAAAACGAAGGAATAGGCACGAGCAAGATGAGGCCCCGAAAGAGGCCCTCAAACCTCCCCCCCCCCCCCCCCCACGCTCTCTCTCTCTCTCACTCCTCTCTCCTTCCCGACTTCGCGAACTCGTGCGTCTTCCCCTCTCGTTCGTGCGCGCATCAAGGATATACCTGACTGGACTGTCCATTCACAAGCGAGCGCCGCACGGCGGCGGCCAAATAAATTTCCCTCGAACGCTGGCCCGGCTCGCGGGGCCCCAAATCTCCCGCCAAAGAAATCCACTCTTGTTCGTCGTCGAATCGTTCACGTCGAGCTGCAGCACTCGAGAGCACGCGCGGCCACCGCGCTCGCGCGCGCGCGCGCACGACCGACAAATTAATTCGCCGCTCGTTTTCACGCGACCGCGGCGGTGGCGGCGACGACACGGCGCCCACGACAGATTATTTCGTGTCTTCCTGACGCGCTGTGATGCAAGCTTCACGCTTTTCTCAATGGATCGTCGACTTTTCTTTTTGCAGCGTTGCCACCGAGCTGACGGTCTCTCGTACGTTGGTTTTCTGGGAACGGGGACAACGACCTTAAGCGGCATCGAAAGATAGTCGCGGTTTTATACACGGCGAGAAAAAAGGTCATCTTAGATTCGAACTTGATTTCGATCTTAGGTTCGAGCTTGATTTCGATCTTAGGTTCGAACTTGATTTCGATCTTAGGTTCGAACTTGATTTCGATCCTATGATCGAACTTGAGCACGCAACAGTTGGAAGTTCAATACGATCGATCTTAAGACCGACCTTAAGCACAAATCAAATTTGAACTTAAGCATGCATTAAGTTTGAACTTGAACATGAATGAAGTTCGAATTTAATCATGAATCAAGTTTAAACTTAAGCATGAATCAAGTGTAAACTTAAGCATGAATCAAGTTTGAACTTAAGCATGAATCAAGTATGAACTTAAGCATGAATCAAATTTGAACTTAAGCATGAATCAAGTTTGAACTTAAGCATGAATCAAGTGTAAACTTAAGCATGAATGAAGAGTAAACTTAAGCATGAATCAAGTGTAAACTTAAGCATGAATCAAGTGTAAACTTAAGCATGAATCAAGTGTAAACTTAAGCATGAATCAAGTGTAAACTTAAGCATGAATCAAGTGAAAACTTAAGCATGAATCAAGTGTAAACTTAAGCATGAATCAAGTGTAAACTTAAGCATGAATTAAGTTGGAACTTAAGCATGAATCAAGTTGGAACTTAAGCATGAATCAAGTTGGAACTTAAGCATGAATCAAGTTGGAACTTAAGCATGAATCAAGTTGGAACTTAAGCATGAATCAAGTTGGAACTTAAGCATGAATCAAGTTGGAACTTAAGCTTGAATCAATTTGGAACTTAAGTATAAATCAAGAGCGGACTTAAGCAAGAATCAAGTTGGAACTTAAGCAAGAATCAAGTTGGAACTTAAGTATGAATCAAGAGCGAACTTAGCCATGAATCATGAGCGAAATTAGCCATGAATCAAGAGCGAACTTAGCCATGAATCAAGTTCGATCTCAGGTCCGATTTTAAGACCGGACATAATATCGAATTTATGACTTAAAATTCGGCCCTCTGTGTACGCGAAATACATACAGATCAGAGCCTCCTGAAACGAGATCTCGTGCGTCGCTGTGATTAACGAAACGAGTTTAAGGGGACTCGAGGAAACTCGCCAATGAAAATAAACTGAATTTTCATTCAGCGCCAGCGGCAGCGTTTGGTTTAACGATTCTCGGAAACTTTTGTGATTGCCCTCGGTTCCCCATTGTAAAGAAATAAAGCGAGTAGCCCGAGACGTATTTGACTGAATGTGATGTACTGTACGCACCATACGCACAGTTTAGACTCGTGTGCCTCCCTCCCGTTTCGACGGTCATAAACGCGAACGTTTCAGTCACGCTCTAACGAGGTCCCACCACCGGCGCTCTCGCACACTCTCGCGTCACAATAATGCGAGCATTCAGGAGTCGCGCCCCGCGAGCCACCCGGTCCATTCACTCTGCCCTCCTCCATTGGCTTTTTCGGAAGCAGACGTTTTGCTTTCAGACACTCGCGTCGTATCAAATAAAAACGCGGGTCAGGGTTTCGATCGTATGGTCGCCAATACATTGTTAAACATTTTTTCGTAATATCGCTCGATCTCAACATCGATCTTAAGCATGTATCAAATTCGAATTTAAGCATGTATCAAATTCGAACCTAAGCATGTATGAAATTCGAACTTAAGCATGTATCAAATTCGAACTTAAGCGTGAATCAGGTTCGAACTTAAGCATGAATCAGGTTCGACCTTAAGATTGAACTTAAGCATGAACCAAGTTCGAACTTAACATTGATCTTAAGCATGAATCAAGTTCAAACTTAAAATTTAACTTACGTATGGATGAAGTTTGTACTTAATATCGAACTTAAGCATAAATCAATGTCGAACTTAAGATGGAACTTAAGCACGAATCAAGTTCGAACTTAAGATGGAACTTAAGCAAGAATCAAGTTCGAACTTATAATGGAACTTAAGCACGAATCAAGTTCGAACTTAAGATGGAAGTTAAGCACGAATCAAGTTCGAACTTAAGATGGAAGTTAAGCATGACTCAAGTTTCAACTTGTGATTAAAACACGAATCAAATTCAAACTTGAGACTACAGGTAAGCACGAATCATGTTTGAACATGTGACTAAAAATTCGGCTCGCCGTCGTTATTTAACAAACTCAACGTTTCTTTCGTTTACGAGACGCAATTTCGTAATATCAAATATTTTTCGTATTATTCCGCGAGGAAAATTATGCACTGTGACGTGCATTGCCGCGCAGACGTAACGAGATCGAATGAGAAGCGAGCGAGACCCGACGGGTGTCGCCCTCGTCGTCGTCGTGGTGTCTCGCGTCAGCGACGAGGCATTCACACCGCAGCGGCAGCGGCAGCAGCAGCAGCAGCAAAGCCGCACCACGCACGAGAGCGAAAGACAATGCGAGATCCTATCAGATCGGCATACCAAGGCCTGCTGACACGACTGGAAAACAGAGATGTAACGATACACGTATAGCCTTCACCCGCTCATAGCGAGACGCCGTACGCTGCGGCGTCGCCGAAGAGCGACAAAACAGTTGTGCAGCGTCGGTTGTACCCGAGGAGAACCCGAGGAGACCGGACCCCGGGCTCCTTCCGCCGTTGGCTTCATAACTCACACGCACACGTGTCGAATGAATTATTATTCCGTTTTCTGTATTTGCTGTACAATCTCGAGAGAGTGGAGCGTTCGAAAAAAATAAGAAAAAAAGGAAGGTAATAAAAAATGTGTACCCAGGCCGTAGCGAGGGAACCTGACGTGTGACACACGTGAGACACTCGCTCTTCACGGTGCTCGCGGTGTATTTGGGAGAGACCGAAAGACAGCTCGTCTCTCGCTCGGGTTTGCGGCGTTATTAACGAAAAATAAAAAATTAATTTCTATGGGACATTCCGTACCGATTCGATGTTGTTCGTGATGTTGATTTTTCGTATATTGTCCCAACTCTGAAAAGCGCTCGACATTCCTTTTTTGTTCGAAAAAATAAAAATTAATTCGTATATCGAAATTTATATGTCAAGTTATTTACCGAAATTTATATATGAAGTTATATATGGAAATTTATAAATGAAGTTATATATGGAAATTTATATATGAAGTTATATATGGAAATTTATATATGAAGTTATATATCGAAATTTATGTATGAAGTATATATCGAAATGTATATATGGAGTTATATATCGAAATTTATATATGAAGTTATATATTGAAATTTATATATGAAGTATACATCGAAATTTATATATGAAGTTATATATCGAAATTTATATATGAAGTTTTATATCGAAATTTGTATATAAGGCTATAATCGAAATAAAAAGAAATTCATTTTAAAAAAGGAAATAAAAATGTGTAGTCAGGCCAGCGAGTCAACTTGACGTGTGACACATGTGACCCTCTCTATATTTAGGCAAGAACGAAATACACGTCTCACGATGTGTTGCGTGGTTTGTATTATGCCGAGAGCCTGACGCGCGCACGCCCCTCGTTAGACCGTGAGCACGCGCGCGCGGCCCGACTGCAACTCGCGCGACGAGCGTTGATAAATCTACGATGCTGGATCGGCCGGGCTGTGTGAATGACTCTCTTGCGTGATGCTGCTGCTGCAGCCGAACAGTGATTCGATTATCCGAGAAGCGAATTCGGATTCAGTAGTTCCGTTATAATTTTAATGTGGCATATTTATTACCTCCTTCACTTTTTTATTTATTTTCAAACTATAAAGATTACATAAACTACGAAGATTAGAGTTTTGTTTCTCTTATTTGATCGCTGACTGTCTCTTTTTTACACGAACGATCGATGAACAAAGTTCGATCTGAAGATCGAACTCGAGTTTGAACTTGATTCTCGATACAGTCAGGCTAAACGTGAGACTCAGAGAATTTCGTACATTTATTTTCAACGATAAAATATCTGTAAAAATTAGGCATATGGAAGGTGCTGCAAGGATTGATTTTGAATAATAATATTATCAACATTTTATTAACAAATTAATAAAACATAAATTGTTCAACAAATTATCCTGCAACCTAAATTTTTTTTAATGAAAATAATTCATTAATTTCTCTGAATACGTGTGAACTTTTTCAGAATTTTATCAAATTTTTTTACACTGCGGTTTTCACCCCTTATTCTGGCTACAATAAAACGCAATCTTGAAGTTAAATCTTAAAACTCAATTGATCTTAAGGGTCGAATTTATAGTCCCAAGTTTGAAACTCAAGTTCCAACTTTTTTGTAAGTTCCAACTGAAGTTCCAATTTCAGGTCAAACTTGAGTTCAAACTTGAGTTCAAACTTGAGTCCAAACTTGAGTTCAAACTTGAGTTCAAACTTGAGTTCAAACTTGAGTTCAAACTTGAGTTCAAACTTGAGTTCAAACTTGAGTTCAAACTTGAGTTCAAACTTGAGTTCAAACTTGAGTTCAAACTTGAGTTCAAACTTGAGTTCAAACTTGAGTTCAAACTTGAGTTCAAACTTGAGTTAAAACTTGAGTTAAAACTTGAGTTCAAACTTGAGTTCAAACTTGAGTTAAAACTTGAGTTAAAACTTGGGTTCAAACTTGAGTTAAAACTTGAGTTAAAACTTGAGTTAAAACTTGGGTTCAAACTTGAGTTCAAACTTGAGTTCAAACTTGGAACTACAAATTCGACCCTAAGGTAATTCTTATGAATGAATCAATTTCGAACCTAAGTTCGATCTTAAGATCAATCTTAAGCATGAATCAAGTTTGAACTTAAGTTCGATCTTAAGATCAATCTTAAGCATGAATCAAGTTCGAACTTAAGTTCGATTTTAAGATCAATATTAAACCCGAATCAAGTTCGAACTCCGCCATCACTATTTAAAATCCGTGAATCTTCGCCACACCCATTTTTGTCCCCTGCAACGAGAAAACTTAACGCCGCCCGCGACGGTTTTAGTTATCGGCGTGTCAGCCGCGCGCGTTCGCCAGCGAAATCATTTGCGGCGATCGCGGCGGCCGATGCATCCAATCGAGACAATTAGTGCCAGCGGCAATTTCCATCCGGCCTGCCTCGGTGTAGGCAGCGAGATTCTATGACTAAGCCGCACACGCTGATCTTTCTTCCCCGATGATTCCTCCCGCGTCTCATCCACCCAACGCCGCACGAACGACCGTGAGCAGCGGCAGCGGGAGCCACGCGGCGCTGCCGTCTCGTAGCAGGAAGTCAGTTCCGTCGTTAGATCTACTTAGTGCCGCTCCTGACTAATTGGAGATAAGAACGCGTGAGCTCGGAGCAGGCGCTGCGCATGCCACGAGGTGGAGGAACCGTAACGTAACGTGAGTCGCTCTCTGACTCACACGTGGCAAACTCACGTGTGTCTCTCTCTCTCCCTCTCGGTCCTCGTGACCTATTGTCAGGCGTGTATGTAACGCTAAATGGCAGTAACTGTACACGCATCGACGCGTCAATCCGCTTATCACCTTTCGCGAGCTGATTTATCAATGCGCGCTTTCATAAATTTCTCCGCGAGCGCAACGCACTCTGAGTTTGTGCCTATTGATTTCGAGAACTCAATAAATTCCGCTTCGTTGTGTCTTTACTGTCTGCGATTTGTTTTTGATGGTTCTCAGAACCAGGTTACGGAATAATTCGTAAAAAGTGGTGGTAAAGTTGGCAACAGTGATATGGATCTTTTTAAGTATTAAGGTAGTCGTCTGGCGTCTAGAGTTCATTTCGCATAAACTGGAGAAAAATGAGAGAGAACTGCAGACACTTCTCGATGATATAAAAATCTGAAAGAATTCATGCACATTAAAAGTAATGAAAAGATTAATTTTGCGTTATAATAATTCTAAAATGTTATCAATACATTGTTGAAAAAAAAATTATTTAAAAAAATCCCTCGATGACCCACATTTTTTTAATGAAAAAGATTCGTTGATTTCTCGGAATACGTATGAATTTTTTCAGATTTTTAAATTCACTTTGAAATTTGTGGTTTTGCACACATATTTTTCATATAAAAAAAACACATAATTCAAAGTGAACTTAGAAATCTGAACAATTCATACGTATTCAGAAAAATGAACGAATGAATTTAATTTCAAAAAAAGATTTGCGTCATCGGAGGATTATAATTATGAAAAATTAACCTTTTCTGTACCTTTAATGTGTATGAATTGTTTTAGATTTTCATACCATCGAGAAGTGTTTGCAAGTCTGTCTCTCATTTTTCTCGAGTTTATGTGAAATGAATTATAAACGCCAGGACTACCTTAGCCAAAAAAATAAATAGTAATAAATGAATAAATAACTCTTATAAAAAATTAATTTGTTTGATTGACTCAGCCCCTTAAACACCTCGGCAGTTTGTTTATTTTCATCGAAAACGTTCGATCGCATCTCCGTGACAAATCGCCGAGTCACGTCGACGATTAATCGAGGAACGATTATCGTCGAAATTTATCGAAGTGTCGAAGGTACATTGGAAAGGGCCTAATAAGACGTACATAATATATACAGATATATTCACGGTATGTACTATATATATATGCATATGTACGGTATATGCGATATATGATATGAGGAGGGGCAAACGCCACAGGAGTTTGAGCAGCAACGCGCGCGGCAGCAGCGACGACGCGTCCCACACGGTGCAACGACCCTCGATGCGCCCAGGAGTTCTCTCGGTGCGCTGCGGAGCTAAAGTGCACACCGCGAGCGCTCATATAGTGGCCACACTGTGAGCCGCTGGTCTCGCGGTATCGTGTATTAAGTACGTGGAATTGAAAGTGCAGCGCGCGGACACTCGCCGAGAGAACGGGTGGTCTTTCCCTCTATCCCCGCGTCTCTCGCTCTCCTCTCTATCTCCTTTTTCCTCGCGTCTCGCGCGCGGTCCTCGCGGACTCGCAGATTATCGCGAATTTCCGAGAAAACGCGCGCCGCGCACGTGAAACGAGCGTCTCGCTTTTTCATGTTACTCGGTCATGCGAGGATCCTCTCTGCGTCTTCGACGTTTATTCGGACGTCGAATGAATTATTTTTCACTTGAGCACCGCGGCGAACGTAAATACGGGGACTTTGGGCAAATTTTCCGGAAATCGGGAAAATAAATTTCGACTCTGTATGCGATAGAATCGCAATTTGATGGACTCTATTTTTTCCAGATTTAGATTATTTATTAAGTTTTTTCTTGAAAAAAACAATTGCCAATTTTTTATTACAAGAAATTGTATTTTTGTACTTTTTAATCCGCCATTTTGAATTACCAAAAAAAATGGCGGTACTCAATGTGAGTCAATTTTGGTTAACTCATTTCCAAGACCTCGGCGAGGATATCGATGCCAATCGGAAGTCGAGAAGTAGACGAAATAGTGCATGTTTTAAATTTTTGATCCGCCATTTTGCGTCAGCCATTTTGAATTTTCTAATTTTCATGTAAAATACGGATTCAACGAACCAAAAAATCGTCAGCTATAAATTAAATAAATAAAAATTGCATTATTTTGAGCAATTTTAGTCAAAGACGTGCCAACGATTCGTATTAACGAATTTTGGTTAATTAATTTCCAAGACCTTGGCGGGGGTCTCGATGCAAACCGGAAGTCGAGAAGTAGGGTACTCTCGTCGGCCGCGGCAGCGCGCGCGCACGTGCAACGAGGAAATTGCGTAACCCGGTGCTCTCTCACCTCAGGCGACTTGAGTATATCGCGGCGCAACGCACAACGCGAGAACAGCCACGAGAAGTACGTTTCTCGAGTGTTGAGTTACGAATTTCTCACCCGAGTCGACTTTTACGCTTGACTCGGATCTCCCAGCGTGATAACACCGTGCGCCATGTGTGTGTGTGTCTGTGTGACATTAGAGACAATGGATTGCACCTGCGCTGCGCTCCGCGAAGTTACGCAAGTGAATTAACGCCCGAGAAGTAGACGAAAGTCCTTGTCCGCGGCTGGCGCTATGCACGTCGCAGGGTTAATTTGGACGAACATTTTAATGATTATGAAACGTGAAACTAGAAGTAGCAAAAACTGAACTGAGGTGATTGTGCTTCTCACATAAAGTTTCAGCCCGCAAACGTGCATAGACAAATTTTGTTTATGAAAATGAATGAAGTGTGATTAGGGAATTCTGGGTAAGTAAGGAAATTTTGGGTAAATAGGGAATTCTGGGTAAGTAGGGAATTTTTTATACCTAGGGGGTTCTGGGCAACCAGGGAATTCCGGGTGTCCAGGGAGTTCTGAATAACTAGGGAATTCCGGCTGTCTAGGGAGTTCTGAATAACTAGGGAATTCTGGGCAAGCAGGGGATTTTGTGCAAATAGAGAGTTCTCGGTAAGCAGGGAATTCTGGGTAACTAGGGAATTCTAGGTAATTAGAGAATTCTGGGCGACTAGGGATTGGCAACTAAAGAGTTCTTGATAACTAGGGAATTCCGGGTGATTATGGAATTCTGGGTAAATACGGAATTGTGGGTTAAGACGATATTCTGGGTAATTGGGAAATTCCGGTTAATTAATAAATTCTTGATAATTTGGGAATTCTGTATAATTTGGTAGTTTTGGATAATTTGGGAATTCTGGGTAATTTGGGAACTGTATAATTTGGGAGTTTGGGTAATTTGGGAACTGTATAATTTGGGAATTCTAGGTAATTTGGAAACTGTATAATTTGGGAATTTTTGGTAATTTGGGAATTCTGGGTAATCTCCGATTCTCCTACACAGCGGTGGCTGAGGCAATAACATTTTTTTACGATATAGAGAGATAGCGGTACCTTATATTAATCCTGTGAATTCGATTTTAACAGCAGCTTTAACAATTAGTCATAAATAATTGTGATTATTTGGTATGTGAAGTAGAAGAATTTGACCTCGAACCGACTTCAGCGGTGAACGTTAAATTCACTCGGACAGAGACTAATAGAGACTTTATAAGAGAACGTAACATGGAAGTAGGTATTGCACACCTAATGTGTATACACAGACACGCATTTGCATACTCGCCAGGAGCAGCAGGAGCAACAGGAGCAGCAGCAGCAACAGCAGCAACGGTAGCAACACACAACAAACAAGAAAAAGAGTCGACGATGTAAATGGAATAGGGGAGTCCCCATTAAGGAATGTATGTCGAGCGATGGAATATTCTTGATACAAGGGAGAAAGAGCTCGCGGGGCTCGCGCGGGCGCGCGCTAGCGTCGGGCAATCGTGGAATCGCGATCGCATAATTTCCAGTGTTGCAGTTGTAAATTGCAAATCGTGACTGCATCTCGCGACGCGGGGCCGCGCGAGCGATCGCGGAGTCGCGCGAGCTGGCGGAATTATTAATACGTTCTGACCGTTGGAAATTCCATCAACGTCACTAACAAGTACACCGCTCTGTTTCCCTATGCACACGTATGCCCTCCACGCAGCCGGCTGATTCGCGTTCGGGGACTCGCTGTGAACTCCCGGTCAATTTCTATTAAAAAGCTTCTGTGAAGGAAAAAGAAATCTACACAATAATAAAGTATGAATTCACTGATAATGGACGGCAATCACAAACTAACAAATAATGCCAGACTTTCGCAAACGCTCATAGATACTCGCGAACACTCATAGATACTCACGAATACTCAAAGATACTCACAAACACTCGTAGATACTCACAAACACTCGTAGATACTCACAAACACTCACAGATGCTCACAAATACTCATGGATTCTCACAAATCCTCATGCTTACTCACAAACACTCATGGATACTCAGAAACACTCATGGATACTCACAAACACTCATGGACACTCACGAACACTCACAGATACTCACAATCGCTCACAGATACTCACAAACACTCACAGATCCTCACAACCACTCACATATACTCACAAACACTCACAGACACTCACAAACACTCACAGATACTCATAAACACTCATAGATACTCACAAATACTCAAAAGCACTCACAAATACTCAAAAGCACTCACAGACACTCACAGGCACTCACAAACACTTACAGACACTCATAAGTACTCACACACACTCACAGATACTCACAAACACTCATAGAACTCACAAACACTCATAGAACTCACAAACACTCATAGAACTCACAAACATTCACGGATACTCACAAACACTCACGCATACTCACAAACCCTCATGGAAATTCACAAACATTCACGGATACTCACAAACACTCATAGATACTCACAAACATTCACGGATACTCACAAATACTCAACAGCACTCACAAATACTCACAAGCACTCACAGACACTCATAAGTACTCACATGCACTCACAGATACTCACAAACACTCACGGATACTCACAAACCCTCATGGAAACTCACAAACACTCATGAACACTCACAGACACTTACAGATACTCACGAACACATTCATTGATACTCACAAATACGCAAAAGCACTCACAAATACTCACAAGCACTCACAGACACTCACAAGCACTCACAGACACTCACAGGCACTCAGAAGCACTCACAGACACTCACAAGTACTCAGAAGCACTCACAGACACTCACAAGTACTCACACACACTCATAGATACTCACATCCACACACACAGAGACACTCACAGATACTCACAACTACTCACAGTCGTTTTGTAAGTTCCGAAACACGTTAGGATAGGTGAGTTACTGAGTTTGTGTCATCGCGTAAGTGTCTTTAATTGACAGCAAGCATAATTTACCTCATAACCGTAATCGTTACCGACTGGCATACGTGCCGCAATAGCCACGCCGGGCTGCGCGGAGACCGTTGGCCCTGAACGGTTCAGAGGTTCGACCGTCCCCGGCATTCATCGCTTATGGTAGCCATTACACGGTCAAGCTTTGACCCCATCGTTACCGCGCTGGCAAACCGCCGGCACGATCGCATCGACGGAGCTTTTTCCAATGCGTCGCATTTTTGCAAATGCCAACCGCGCGGCTCTCGCAATCAGCGGGCCGCGACTCGGCGGGGGCGCGGAATATGGGTAATCACGCGCAACAGGCGCCGAGGAAAACTAATTAGAAACGACGTCATTATGTTCCCCGACGAGGAGTGTGGATATCTCATGACTGGCCGCGCCGGGTGGGCAGGCGTGAGACGAGAGGATGATAGGGTCGTTGGACGTATATTACACTCTAGCGGCAGCGACAGCCACATATGCGCTATAGACGCAGGTATCGCTAGGCTGTGGTCGCACCGCAGGCTACACCGCATCGACCGGAAAATATGCCACTTGATTGACGGATTCGAACGGTTTACGAGAACGCGCGGTACACGCGGTACGCGGTAAGCAATACGTGTCGCGCGGTCTCCGACTCTCCTTTTGGCCCCGCACGAAAAATAACGTGAGCCAATAATACGCTTGTTTCGCCGGTGTTCGTTTTGACGCGCGGACGAATTGTGAGGTGCGCTATAATTTTTGCAAGATCGTGCCACAAGTTTTCGAATGAATTTAGAATGATTCGAATTTTAGAATGAAATAAACGTTGCACCGTAGAACTTTGACGTTGCTTCCTCGGTAATTTTCCGTTTTTTGTAGGTTTTTGTGGGATTTTATCCCAGGCTCGAATGGATATCCAAACATAAATATTTATCTATTTTTGCTTCCTCGCAGATTTTTGTCGGCCACTTTTCACGTCGCTTTGGGTGATTCTGAGTACAGCCGAGATGAAAGTCTCGGAATTTTTTTTTTTTTTCACAAAACTAAAGCTTGTAATAAATACTAATAACTATATCGAATTTTACTTCTTCCAGATCGAGTGTCCCAAATTTGACTTTTCGTGTCGCTGAAACAATTTATTGTCATTCCTATTATGAACAAGCGATCGTTTAAATAAAAAATAACGGTTTTTTCTTGAAAAAAAAAAAACAATTGCCAATTTTTTATTACAAGAAATTGTATTTTTGTACATTTGATCCACCATTTTGAATTACAAAAAAAAAAATAGCTTTGCTCAATGTGAGTCAATTAATTTTGGTTAACTCATTTCCAAGACCTCGGCGAGTGTATCGATACAAAAGAAAAGTCAAATTTGGAATCGAGGGTCCCAAATTTGACTTTTCGTGTCGCTGAAACAATTTATTGTCATTACTATTATGAACAAGTGATCGTTTAAATAAAAAATAACCGTGAATCGAGTGAATATTACTCGGTCGGTGTAATTTGTCATTCGCGAGAAGAGGAGACCAGCAGAGTCGTCCCGACGACAGCTCCACTCGGACCCGCCCTGTCACGACAATTGGCGCTGATAAACTAATCTCATTTGAACCGAGACGCGCGCGACGACGACGACGACGACGACGAGTGCGTCTCGTGTACACCGCTCGCAGCTTCTTATTCATTCACTTGCGCCCGCGCCTCGCAGTGTGGCGGCTCAATGCCATCGGGCACATCGCAGACAGGCGCCGGACTATATTTCTCATCATCCTGCTTCTCGGTGTCCGTATACGTGTCGTACACGCACGGGGATCGATTCATTCAACGTCCTCTAGCCGCTTGTATCGCGCGACTTCTTTGTCCGGCGCGCGCATTTCTTCCAGCTCGATACTCAGAGCGAGGGATCTGCTGACGAATACCACACATGGAGAGAAAAAAGTTTGCCGATAATTCTACGCCGCAACTCGATAATTCTACGTGCGAGAACTCTGGTAATTTCGGTACATCAGGCGTTGTTCAGTTTTGAGCGTCGAAAAACTCCTGTTCCAGCATCACCCCACGATCTATGGGAATTCCAGTAAAATGTAATGGGAATTGCTCGAACCGAATTATCCATATTAATTCCTTTTCCCTGCAATTATGGCGGAATTTGTAGTCAAGTTCAATCTTAAGTTCAAATATGATTCATGCTTAAGATCGACCTTGAGATCAAACCCGCAAGTTTTGACAAGTTTTGACCGCAAGTTGAGTTTGAATTGAGTTCAAACTCAAGTTCGATCGTAAGAGTGAAACAAGTTCATACTCAGATTCGATCTTAAGTATGAATCAAGTTCAAACTCAAGTTCGATCTTAAACATGAATCCAATTCAATCATAAGCATGAATCAAGAACAAACTCAAGCCCGATCTTAAGCATGAATCAAGATCAAACTCAAGTTCGACCTTAAGCGTGAATCAATATCACACTCAAGTTCGATCTTAAGCGTGAATCAAGTTCAAACTCAAGTTTGATTTTAAACATGAATTAAATTCGATCTTAAGCATGAATCAAGATCAAACTCAAGTCCGATCTTAAGCATGAATCAAGATCAAACTGAAGTCCGATCTTAAGCATGAATCAAGATCAAACTCAAGTTCGATCTTAAGCGTGAATCAAGTTCAAACTCAAGTTCGATTTTAAACATGAATCAAATTCGATCTTAAGTATGAATCAAGATGAAACTCAAGTCCGATCTTAAACATGAATTAATTTCAAACTCAAATTCAATTTTAAACATGAATTAATTCCAAACTCAAGTTCAATTTTAAACATGAATTAATTCCAAACTCAAGTTCACTTTTAAGCATGAATTAATTCCAAACTTAAGTTTAATTTTAAGCATGAATCAAGTTCGAACTCAAGTTCATTATTAAGATCGAACTTAAGATTGAACTTATGACTAAAAATTCGTCTCCTGCTGCAGTAAACTTGGTTTGTTCTACCTTTCTGATGATTTTCGTAACCCGCGTATCTGGTGTGACTATAAATTGACACTGAGCCAACATCTTTCTACAAATATCGGAAAAACTGCCAGACGTAAATTGGCAAAATAAACCGAGTTTGCAGCACCGAACGTGGTGATAGTCGCTAGAGTTTTTTTCTCCCTGCGCGGCTACAGAAAATCTCACACTTCCGTCACGAGCCGATTCGATCGTGAAACTTTCGTTCTGCTTGGATCTCGCCTGCGCCTTCTGCCTTACACTACACGCCGACCGATCTATCGACGTTCGATTTCCTGTCTCGATCTTTGCTTCACTCTCGCCGCGCATCTGGGAACGCCGCCGCTGCCGTAACTGCGCGCTCACGTCGTGGAATCTATTACGGTTTCCGCATGATGCGGCAGTCCCGGCGCGAAACAGCCGAAGAAATGACTTTCGCTCTTTGCTAAGTTTCACTCCCGCTGACTTCCTTCCCTCACCCTAACTGGACTCTGCTGCGCTGGCCTAAACCGAGATCATTTTCTAAATGTTTGTACCGCGGTTATAATCATTTGCAAGCTTTTTTTTCTTCCTCTACTTCGTCTTCCGTGATTCGGATTTTATACCGGGGCCCGATTAGGGAAAAATTAGGGAATCATGGGTAATTAGGGGTTTATGGATAATTAGGGATATAATTATGGGCAACTAAGGAGTTCTGGGTAACTAGGGAATTCTGGGCGAGCTGGGAATTCCGGATGGCTAGGGAATTCTGGATCACTAGGGAATTTTAGATGACTAGGGAATTCAGGATAGCGAGAGTATTCTGATTAACTAGGGACTCCTGACTTACTAGGGAATTCGGGATAACTAGTGAATTCTGGGTAACTAAGATATTCTGGTCAACTAGGGAATTCTGGATTACCAGAAAATGCTGATAAACTAGGGAATTTGGGATAGCCTGAAATTTCTAATCAACTAGGGAATTCTGGATAAGCAAGGAAATTCCGTTCAGCTAGGAATTCTGAATAACTAGGGAATTCTGGCTAACTAGGGGATTCTGGTCAACTAGGGAATTCTGGGTAACTAGGGAATTCTGGTTGACTAGGGAATTCTGGTTGACTAGGGGATTCCGGGTAATCTGGGAATTCTGGCTAAACATGGAATTCTGAGTCATTTGATAATTCCGGGTAGACATGGAATTCTGGGTCATTTGGGAATTCCGGGTAAATATGAAATTCTGGGGTTTCCAGAAATTCCGGATAATCTTCGATTCCCCTACACAGCGGCGGCTGTGGCGATAACATTTTTTTCACGACATAGATAGATAGCGGTACCATATAACAATCCAATGAATTCGATTTTTCGTGTCGGTAGACAGAACAAAACACTTTTTTTTTGCTCGTAAAAAAAAACGTTTGCAGGAAGCCGCATTAAATGTGACGAGTTAATAGAAAATATCGAACGAGATTCCGGCTTCGTGAGGTCAAACGTGCTTCGCACTATCTCGTCGCTGTATTCAGCTCTTCGCGTGGCTATATAGACAGCAGAGTGCAACATTGTGTACGGACAATCCGGATCGATCAGTCGCACGCGCGCGGACGGTCGATCCTCGCGCTCGACTTCGTCCGAGCTCGTGATAAAATCGCGCGAGACGACGACGACGATAAACCATCGTGCCAAGCGCGCGCTTTTACAGGTTTAACAGCGGCGGAGATAAAACGCGACTCGGCTCGCGGCTCGTTACTCCCGAAGCCGAAGCCCCGCGCGTTCTGTATCGTCATACATGTATTATCGCCAACGCCCCGCGCAGATACCCCTTGTCACGTACTGCCCATTTTTTCCGTACATTTATTATTAATTTATATTTTATATTGGAAAATTCGCCCGAATGTCCGTGAATATTGAGGTAGTCCTTGCGCCTGGTGTCGAGTTCGCATAAGTTTTCGAAAATTGAGAGACAATTGCAACCATTTCTCGATATTATAAAAATCTGAACAAAATCATGCAAATTAAAGGCACTGAAAAGATTAATTTTGCATAATAATAATTCGTAAATGTTATTAACAAATTGATGAAAAAAAACATTGTTTAACAAATATTTCGATGACCCAAGTTTTTTTGTGGATGAAAATGATTCCTTCGTTTTTCTGAATACGTATGAATTTTTTCAGATTTTAGAGTTCACTTTGAATTTTCACATAGTTTTCCTATAAAACCACACGAATTTCAAAGTGAACTCTAAAGTCTGAAAAAATTCATACGTATTCGAAAAAACGAAGGAATCATTATCACCAAAAAAAAACTTGGGTCATCGAAATATTTGTTAAACAATGTTTTTTTTCATCAATTTGTTAATAACATTTTCGAATTATTATTATGCAAAATTAATCTTTTCAGTGCCTTTAATTTGCATGATTTTTTTCAGATTTTTATATTATCGAGAAATGGTTGCAATTGTCTCTCAATTTTCGAAAACTTATGCGAACTCGACACCAGGCGCAAGGACTACCTTAATTCGTAGTAACTCGTCGCGGGAAGATGGCGCATTTTTGTAATAAAGTCAGCACCTTCAATGCATTGACCATTTCTGTCCGAGCTCGGCGACCGAGCAAGGTCATTGCTGTCAGCAATACTAAAATCACGCCATCGCCCCCACCCGGTGCATCGGAGTTTACCTGGCGCATCGGATCGCCCAAATCAATCACTCTTTAATCATGTCTTGAACCGTCAATATCGAATAATAATTCTGTAGTATTAAGTTGATTTAATTGATTTAGTTTATATTCACATCTTCGAACCGTTAATAATGATTCTTGCGTAGTGTTTTAAGTGTCGCGTTATACGTGTAAGTTATTCCTCGTAAGTTCGTTTGTAAGTAATTATCTTTGTTTCTCTGTTTTATTAGCATTTGATTATTTTGCCTATTTTATTATTGATTATTATTTGTATTTAATAATTGTTATCAGTTTCAATAAACGTCCGTTTCAACGGTTTGTGTGTACGAACCCCAGGTTAATTCGTAGTACCCCTCATATTATTCTCCAACGGGCGTCCATCGACTTCTCGACGCGTCACCCCTGCAACCAGGCAGCCCGGGACGTGAAATAAAATCACGAGTTTTCGGCACTTCCCTCGGTTTTTACGAATCAATATCCGGCACGTGCAATAAAGTCGCGAGTTTTCGACACTTCCTTCGATTTTTACGAATCAATGTGACGCGCGACATTCAATTGCCGTTGTTTATGACTTTTTGTGGTAATAAACGTTTTACTCACTTTGTAACTCGAATGGCTGTATTCGAGTTACAAAGCTGTAAAATGAGTTTTGTACTTCTGTCGCTATCGTCGAGAGATTCTTGCAATTCGAGGCGAAAGAAAAACTTTTGCCATTGGCGTCTGTCAAAAAGGCACTGCAGATGAGTTAACTTTAAATTTCGGAAAAAAATAGAATTTGCAATTTTTAAGAATCATGTGAATAGAAGTTAATCAATGAAATAAAAAACCTTGTTTTACCAGGTCTAGGATACACACTGAAGTTTCAAACACTTCTCTAATCCGAGGGAATTAAGAAACTCGCTAGGAACAATAATAATTATAGAATAGGAATCATTAAAAATACTGTTAAAAATGTTTACGAATTCACATTACCGGAAATATTAAACGTCAGCTAATTTATTAAATTTATTACACGAGTGTAGTAAAAATTACAATTTTTGGTATTAAACTATTTTCATGGAATTTTGATAAAAAATTTCAGTAACTTTACATATTAATTGTAAATCAATTTACAATAATCTATCAACAAATAATAATTTCAATAAATAAACAAATTATTTATCACTAACAATAATAAAATAATAATAAAAAGTTATTAAATTACTGTTACAATATTTTTTTATTTTACAATATACAAAATAACGAAATGAATAAATACACAAAAATGCAAAACAATCGTCCCGAAGCAGGAAGGAACGCTTAACGCTAATAATATTACGCGTCGGTCGTGCCTAGACGATGAATAACTCTGATGTGACATAAATCAAGGATCATCCATTACCGTTGTATCCATTGCAGTATCCTTAGGTTTACGATTAAACATCGAGATGCAATTATCGATTGAAAATTTATGTGGTGGCTGCGGCCGGTCGCATCCCGCGAGGCCCCCGGGGAGCGCTTGGGAGCGCTCATTGCGCCGAGGTTCAAGCGTTGCGGAGTACGTGTAAGTACGAAACACACACACGCGAAGCGAGTCGATATTCCACCTCTCGGGCCGCGGATTATCAACGGTTACCCCGCGATGGAGAGATAGCGGGAATCACCGAGAGAAAAGGGAGACTTCGCACCTCCCGTGTGCGCGCGGCTCGGTTCACGACTCGCGGTCGCTTTCTCCTCTTCTCTCGGGGCGTGTTGCTTATTTACCGGTGGGGACGACGCGGCGTCACGGTCTCCCCGAGACAGGTAGAGACCCTCGAGACACACACGAGCCGCCCGGAGACACCGCGTGAGTGTCTAATCGTGTCACACGCCGCATTGTTAGAAATTATTTACCGAGCGCGCACCGGTAGCTCGGACGCTTTTTCTCCTCTCCGCCGCGGCACGGATTGTCGCACGCTGCTTCGGCAGCAGCACCCGGGCGGACACCTCGCTCGAGGATTCTTCGTTCGAGACAGAAACGCATAAATTATCGCGACGACATTGAAAAATCGTTCGGCGGTCGAGATGCCCACACACGTGAGCTGAGTGTAATTAACTGCATCCCACACACCGGCTGAGTGCGAATTAACGACGAAATGAAGATGTACTGCGTATTGTATTCACTCGGTTCAATCCAAGTTTGAATACGTGTTCGAATATTCGAAGTTTCGTTTCATATTCGAAGTTTTGATCCTTTTTCGAATACTCGAAGTTCATATTCCAATATTCGAATACTCGAAGTTCATATTCCAATATTCGAAGTTTGAAGTCATGTTCGAGTATTCGACGTTTGAATTCATATTCGAATATTCGAAATTTCGATTCACATTCGAGTATTCGAAGTTTCGATTCATATTCGAACATTCGAAGTTTCGATTCATATTCGAACATTCGAAGTTTCGATTCATATTCGAGTATCCGAAGTTTGAATTCATATTCGAATATTCGAAGTTTCGATTGATATTAGAACATTCGAAGTTTCGATTCATATTCTAATATTCGAAGTTTCGATTCATATTCGAATACTCGAAGTTTCGATTCATATTCGAATATTCGAAGTTTCGATTCATATTCGAATATTCCAACTTTGGATTCATTTCCGAATATTCCAAGTTTCGATTCACATTCGAATGTTCCAAGTTTCGATTCATACTCGAACATTCGAAGTTTCGATTCATATTCTAATATTCGAAATTTCGATTCATATTCGAATATTCCGAGTTTCGATTCATATTCGAATATTCCAAGTTTCGATTCATATTCGAATATTCCAAGTTTCGATTCATATTCGAAAATTCCAAGTTTCGATTCATATTCGAATATTCCAAGTTTGGATTCATTTTCGAATATTCCAAGTTTCGATTCACATTCGAATGTTCCAAGTTTCGATTCATATTCGAATATTCGAAGTTTCGATTCATATTCGAATATTCCAAGTTTCGATTCATATTCGAATATTCGAAGTTTCGATTCATGTTCGAATATTCGAAGTTTCGATTCATGTTCAAATATTCCAAGTTTCGATTCACATTAGAATATACGAAGTTTGAAATCATAATCGAATATTTGACGTTTGAATTCTTATTCGAATATTCGAAGTTCGGATTCTTATTCGAATATTCGAAGTTCGAATTCTTATTCGAATATTCGAAGTTTAAATTCGTATTCGAATACTCGAAGTTTCAATTCATATTCCAACATTCGAAGTTTAAATTCGTATTCGAATACTCGAAGTTTCAATTCGTATTCTAATGTCCGAAACTCATTGTTGCGACGACATCGACCATGAGACACTTTTTTTTACCAGCGAGATGAGAATGTCACATCTATCATTCCCCGGGGCGTCAAGACGCGAATGGGAAAATTCTCATTAGCCATTCTCGAAGAAGCCCACATCGACACGCATTGTGCGCGGCTCACGCTCGGCGTGTGGTACGTGTAGTGAGGCTCGGGAACGGGACGACCGACCGAGCGAACGCACTCACCGAGCCGACGCGACCAGACAGCGTCGCATGACAATTACAATGAATCATCCGAGATACGCGCGCGCGACTCACCCGCTCGCACACACCAATAACTCGCGCGTACAGACCGATACAGGGAACTGAGATGTTCCAAAAGTAACTCAAGAAAATCAAGGTTAATCTTATACAATTTTTATCACTTACTTAATTTTATGTATTTATACAATTATTTAATTTACGAACGAGAACGAAGGAAGTCGTTAATTTTAATTAACACTCAACTAACATGACTTACGATTGATACCAAAAAATAATTACAATGGAGAAAATTTCCTTTAATGAAAATTTAATCAAAGCGGAAACAGATTTTTTCGGTGTAATTTTATCATCGATTTTGATGCATTTGAGAAATAAAATAATAAAAAACGGTTGCGTGAAAAG
Source organism: Pimpla rufipes (assembly GCA_963932165.1). Taxonomy (NCBI): domain Eukaryota; kingdom Metazoa; phylum Arthropoda; class Insecta; order Hymenoptera; family Ichneumonidae; genus Pimpla; species Pimpla rufipes. Next base: position 1,218,554 of record OZ010630.1, read on the forward strand.
GAAATTCTGAGTGAAATTTCGAATGGGGTAAACGGATTTGAAGATTCCGCTCGACTACTGAGCGAGCCTGTAGCTTTGTGTACACATAGCGCACATGCGTGGAGCACGCGAAATGCGCTTACGGGCCGTGAGCCGCGAACGTGCGCGCTCTATCTGCCCCGTAAATCATCCCCCGCGCGCGCGCGCGCCCCATCGTGTACCCGTGAATAAATGATAGTCTTTACGATCGGCGCGCGAGCGGCGAACAGAGAGCTCCACGCGGCGCGTCGATTTTAGAACCTCTCTACGAGAGCTGTGGGTACCTACGGCTTTCCATAAACCAGTCACGTCTCCTTCGGAAACCCGCGCAAGCCACTTCTCGTAGTCGCGCTATATAAACTCTCTAGTCCCTAAGCGATTTCTTTGAAATCCAGTAATTCACCATTCCGCGTTGAAAGTGTAATTTAGAAAAAGAAAAACAATCTGGCGTTTTACGGCTTAGGGAAAAACCCGGAAATAAATTGCTAATAATAGTTATACCGCGTACTTAAGTGTTTTACTCGAAGTTTCGATTCGTATTCGATATTTCGATTTATATTCGATATTTCGATTTATATTCGATATTTCAATTTATATTCGATATTTCGATTTATATTCGATATTTCGATTTATATTCGATATTTCGATTCATATTCGATATTTCGATTTATATTCGATATTTCGATTTATGTTCGATATTTCGATTGATATTCGATATTTCGATTCGTATTCGATATTTCCATTCGGATTCGATATTTCGATTTATATTCGATATTTCGATTTATATTCGATATTTCGATTTATATTCGATATTTCGATTTATATTCGATATTTCGATTTACATTCGATATTTCGATTTATATTCGATATTTCGATTCATATTCGATATTTCGATTTATATTCGATATTTCGATTCATATTCGATATTTCGATTCATATTCGATAGTTCGATTAATATTCGATATTTCGATTCATATTCGATATTTCGATTCATATCCGATATTTCGATTTATATTCGATATTTCGATTCATATTCGATATTTCGATTCATATTCGATATTTCGATTCATATCCGATATTTCGATTTATATTCGATATTTCGATTCATATTCGATATTTTGATTCATATTCGATATTTCGATTCATATTCGATATTTCGATACATAATCGATATTTCAATTCATATTGGAAATTTCGATGCATTTTCGATGTTTCGATACATATTCGATATTTCGATACATTTTCGATGTTTCGATACATATTCGATATTTCGATATATCGATTCACACTCCATTCGAAGTCGAAAGTATAAAATACAACAAAAAACGCCGGCGTTTTATGGCTTACGGAAGAACCCGGAAATAAATTGCTAATAATAGTTGCTAACGCGCACTTAAGTGCTTTTTCCTCGGGGAGTAATTGAAATTCTGGTCGTGTGAATCGGAATACTCCAAGACTCCCTCGGTCTGCCCGCCGGAGCTCAGAGTTATGCAGTGTGTTTTGACAGTGAATAAGAGGGAAGCAACGGAGACGCATTTGTGACGGATTTTCTTCATCCCACCCTGGCCCCTCCCCTCCTTCCACGAGGGCGAGAGCGGCTTCAGCTGGACGAAAACGTCATCGAGCCCGTTGATGCGCACTGATTTGTGACTTCCTATTCCCACATGGGGCACCCGGGGGCCTCCGTACGCCCGAGTCGCAGTGCGCTTTATAAAAAAAATGTGTGACACAATAAAGTACTCCGGGATTAGTGCGTCACTCGGCGAAGCGATTGTCTCGAAAAAAAATACACGCAGTCGGAGATACTTATTATCTCGTTGAACGAAACGAATTTTCTTTTAACACTTGGCGTCCCAACGCTGCTGCGCCTCTCGATAATCTTCATGTACCATAAAACACAATTGAACATTTTTTAAAGTAATAAATCAAAATCGAGCCTTCTAACAATTAAGCTCAATTGCAGTTGCTAACTTCAATTTTCTGAAATACATTTTTCCGTTCCGCCGTTCAATTTTTCGTCATAAGTTCAAACTTAAGTTCGAACTTGATTCGTCTGTCAGATCGATTTTTCTTTTTAATGTCAGAGAACATTTCAGGTTCGAATACAAATCGAACTTTAACTTTTTCCAATTTTGTACAAATTCTTTGTACAAACTTCATTCCGATCGTAAGTTTGTACTTGTGATTAAAAATTCGGCCCTAACCGTTTCGCCTAAAAAATCACGATAAAACGTTCTTTTTAATTATCGAGTGCAGAAAAAAATGACCTTTAAAATTTGTACACAACGGCAAACACCAAAGTTCAGCTGTGGCCCATAGTTATTATAATTGTTATTTACGATGAGCGATAAGGAAGAAAGGAATGATAATAAAAAAATCGTTGCGAGCAGTTCGAACACCTCGACGATCGTCGCGTGTACGTCGGCCGCGATTTCGAAAGTGAGTGAGCGACGTGAAATCCCAGCGGGACTTTGTTCCATCGGCGAAGCCGTTCCGCCGTTCGTCGTCGGAGATGGATGCGGGAATTACAAACGTGTGGGCAAACAGGCCCGAGGCCCCATCCGCGCCCACGTGGTACGCTCGTTCGAGAGGTGGACGACGAGTGGCAACGAGCGTGCGCGATCTTAACGGTGCGCGCGCGCGACGTAGGTAAAACAGTGAAATATACATATAGATGCGGGTGTGATATTTCGATTTTTACTCGACATATCGATTCATACTCGATATTTCGATTCATATTCGATATTTCGATTCGCTTTCGATATTTCGATACGTATTCGATATTTTTCGATATTTCGATTCGTATTTGATATTTTTCGATATTTCGATTGGTATTCGATATTTCGATACGTCTCCGATATTTTTCGATATTTCGATTCGTATTCGATATTTTTCGATATTTCGATTCGTATTCGATATTTCGATACATATTCGATATTTTTCGATATTTCGATTCGTATTCGATATTTCGATATTTTTCGATATTTCGATTCGTATTCGATATTTCGATACGTATTCGATATTTTTCGATATTTCGATTCGTATTTGATATCTCGATACGTATTCGATATTTCGATTTGTATTCGATATTTCGATTCGTATTCGATATTTCGATTCGTATTCGATATTCCGATTCGTATTCGATATTTCGATTCATATTCGATATTTCAAATTCATACTCGCAGTTTCGAAGGATATTTCATTCCAAGTGTCGATGCCTTCTCAAATCGAAGTATCGATTCACGTTCCAATCGAAGTTGAAAGTGTAAAATAAAAATAAAAAAAACGCCGGTGTTTTACGGCTCGCTCAAGCGGCGGACGACGAGAAGCAACGCGCATGCGCAATCTTAACGGTGCGCGCGCGCCACACAGGTAAAACCGTGAAATATATAGACGTGGTCGTGTATTTTGCGACCGGCACACGTGAGTTGAACGGCGACCGCCGATATTTTCCCCTCGGCCCGTGCGAGCTCAGTCCTCTTGCCCTCTGCTTCCACCTCTCATAAACCGAGTCCGAGTGCTATGAATGATATTACGCCTCGGTTGCTTCACACCCGTCGCGGGATCTCTCGTCGTTACCGTCGTCGTCTCCTGAAAACCGGACTCGAGTAACGGGTCGCCCCGTCGTCTTCCCTCGTCGAATACTCCCGAGACCCAGATGCAGATGAGGCACGAGCGAGTCGACAGTTTCAAGCTAATATTGGTCAACCAACGCTTGATCGAGTGACACCAGAGTTGTAAATCATCATTAGTTTAAGACATAAATCTTACGGTTTGTTTTCTCGGAGCGATTTAATAATTATAACCGGAGGCGATTATAAAATTATATGTCAACTCAATTATATGTGAATAAAAAATTGTGAGCAGAAATGGAAGATCAGATTCCCACCATTACTTTCGTAACGCATTAACAGCATTTCTCCATCTTTTTCATAAAATTACCGTGACATTTTATTGAGAAGAAATATTCTTTGCAGGCATAACAAATATACACATTTTATTATAACTACTCCTGGTTACCATCAATAATTAATAATTACAGAACGAATTGTAGTATCGACTTTATTTCTAAGCCATTGAGGAATTTACAACTCTGAATAGAATGAACAGCGCGAAGAATTAGATACCCAGTTTTATCGAAAATTCATCATTTTATTACGCCCTGGTATCGTGAAACACGAGAGACAGAGAGATACACATTTAATTACAATTTAATAACATACTATTAAGAATTAAATCCAACGTACATTTTAGTTCCGATTTAATTCAGCAATTTTAATTCGATACTCATCGCGGTCTACAAGTTGATTGAAAAATCCACCTTGTAATCAAGTCGAATTATCATATATATGGATTACGACACAATCGATGAGTAGGAGAAAACGATCGAACTCGCAGCGTACAGCGATGATTCTCAACTTTCTATCCGTCCGACGTAAATAGCTCGCACAAAGAGCAACGTTATTCCGGTGGAAGTGTTTTGTCGTTACGGGATTTGCATGACAACGGTCTAACCGCCAGACCCATTTCCATGGAGTAACGCGCGCGCCGGGCGGTTTGTCAGCCACGCGCCCATGTATCGCCCTTTCCCGTTTTCCTCGTCGCGCTTCCCTCCTGCATGTAAATACGAAAATCCGGGATCCCCTCACCCGCTTGCGGGCGCGACAGACGGAACCGCGAGATTGGAGGAAACTCGTAGACCGAGTTTGCGAGTTATATACGCGGGGCGCTGGAACCGAAGCGGCGGTGAAAGAGGATCGAGAGTGTCGGTGGAAACTCCAATCGGTCTGGTGTCCCACCGGAGTCTCGACTAGGCATCAGCTGTCGATGTGGAATAATCACGGCTCGCCTCTTCTCCGTGCATACACAACGCGCAGCGTCACTCGGCACTCGTCGCGAAGCCCAATGTTCAATGCATAGCAAATTTCTGGAATAATCCGACGTACGCACATCAAATACAACTATTAATCACGTTGTTTTAGTGCTCCTTAGGCTCGAAATCAACGCCAAGATCACACTTCAGTTGAAACTTAATAAATGCTTAAGTTCGAAATTCAGTTCAAACTTGATAAATGCCTAAGTCCGAACTTCAGTTCAAACTTGATAAAGACTTAAGTCCGAACTTCAGTTCAAACTTGATAAACGCTTAAGTTCGAGCTTCAGTTCAAAGTTGATCCATGCTTACTTCAGAACTTCAGTTCAAACTTGATGCATGCTTACATTCGAACTTAAATTTAAAGTCGGTTCATGTTTAAGTTTGAACTCGACTCATGTTTAAGTTCAGACTTGATTCATGCTTAAGTTCGAACTTCAGTTCAAACTTGATTCATGCTTCAGTTCGAACTTTAGTTCAAACTTGATTCATGCTTCAGTTCGAACTTTAGTTCAAATTTGATTCATGCTTCAGTTCGAACTTTAGTTCAAACTTGATTCATGCTTCAGTTCGAACTTTAGTTCAAACTTGATTCATGCTTAACGAACTTCAGTTCAAACTTGATTTGTGCTTAAGTTTTAACTTCAGTTAAAAATTGATATATGCTTAAGTTTCAACTTCAATTCAAACTTGATCCATGCTTAACTTCGAACTTTAGTTCAAACTTGATTCATGATTAAGTTCGAACTTCAATTAAAACTTGATTCATGACTAAGTTCGAACTTCACTGCAAACTTATTCATGCTTAAGTTCGAACTTCACTTCAAACTTGATTAGTGCTCAAGTTCGAACTTCACTTCAAACTGGATTAGTGCTCAAGTTCGAACTTCAGTTCAAACTTGATTCGTGATTAAGTTCGAATTTGTCCTTAAGTATAATATTATAATCGTTCAAATTAACTGAAAAAAATGTCACACGTAAAAATGTTTAATTACAAAGGCTTTTCGGCGACTCTATCAAGTACGTGTTATCAGCTATGGGTGTGAAATAATGCCGACTCGGCTCTGATCCCGCCCGAACGGCATGTCGTTTCCCTCGAAAACCCGAGTTCGGGATTTCGATGCCCGATGTCCAATGCATAGCAAATTCCTGGAATAACTCAACTTGCACACGAGTCGTTTAATTAAATCTCTCCTGGGTGAATTAACGCGTGGCGGTCGCCGCGCGATATGCGGCGCTGACGCGTCGCGCCCGCCGCGTCGAATCGGACGATTCGAACGCGGCGGCGCGGTGAGCGCGAGAAGGACGCGCGGCAAAACGAAACGCGGAACAGGATGCGCCGCCACTGTTACCGAGAGCGAGAGCGTGGCCGGGCGCGTTTCCGCCTGTTCGGTTTGTACGCGAGCTGAACGAGAGGACAGCCGAAGGAGGGCAACGGTGGCAACACCACAAAACCCATCTCTCCCACCCCGTTCGTGTATAATAGAATGCGAATGAAAAAAAAAGAAAATGAAAAAAAAACAGAACGAGCAGTCCGACGAGCTGCAGCGAAGCGGAAGCCGCGCGAACTCTTCGGCTATTAACTATTTCGTGTTTCTTTCACCCACATCCGGCGGCGCGGCTCTCGTGTGGGTGCGGAATGATTCGAGACTCCGCGCGACTGCGGCGAGCCGACGGAGTCAGCGCACTTCAAACGCGACCCACACGCGCTCGTCGTCGACAGAATGGAACGAGATCTAAGCGCAATCGACTCAAGGGGCACCTCGTGGATTTTAATGGACTGCGCCATTGTTGCCGACCCGTGTGAATCATGGTTATAATTTCTCTTTCGAAAGATTCGCCGTAATCGTTAATTATTTTCGTCGGAGTGACAAAATCGTGACGACATCTGTGTTGATTTCGCTAGGTTGGCGGGACATTTTGTGGCTAGAAATAAAATACAACGAATATTTGGAGATAATTTAGGTTCAAATTTTTTAAGTTAAGTTCAAACTTCGAGCTTAAGAACTTGCTATCAATCTTAAGTTCGAACTTGATTTGTGCTTAAGTTCGAACTTGATTTGTGCTTAAGTTCGAACTTGATTTGTGCTTAAATTCGAACTTGATTTGTGCTTAAGTTCGAATTTGATTTGTGCTTAAGTTCGGACTTGATTTGTGCTTAAGTTCGAACTTGATCTACGCTTAAGTTCGAACTTGATCTATGCTTAAGTTCGAACTTGATTTGTGGTTAAGTTCGAATCGTGATTTGACACACGTCCCTTGCTTAAGTTCGAACTTGATCTGTGGTTAAGTTCGAATCGTGATTTGACACACGTCCCTTGCTTAAGTTGGAAGTTCAATCTTAATTTCGAAGCAAGGAACGAGTGTGAACTTAAGTTTCAATTTAAGTTCGACCTTAAGCATGATTCAAGTTGCAACTCAAGTTTGATCTTAAGCACGATTCAAGTTCCAATTCAATTTTGAACTTAAGCATAATTCAAGTTCGAACGCAAGTGCCAACATAGGATTGAACTTATGACTAAAAATTCGTTTCTTAGTTATATTCCTGCAAATTTTTTGTTTCCTCAGAGATAAGAGCGACGCGGTGAATATTTTTGTTGTTGCGTCTGACCGGCGTAATAAAAGAAAAACATCTCGCGAGTCTGCACATCACGCTCGAGGAATAATCCAAGAAAGGGGTTACGTGTACCGTAAGCGCAGGAGAAACATGAGAATGCTCGTGCGGCAGGGTTCGCCTTTCTTTCCGGTGGGCAGGAGAAGAGAAAAAAAAAACGAGAGAAAGGAGGAAAAAAGCCGTTCCACCCTCGAAAAAATTCCTCCGGGAAGTCCTCGACGCTGGCTGCTCTCTGGATGTAAGGAAGCCCCGCGTCCTTACCGAGAAACAGCTCTAACCCTTCGACACCAGATATTTTTTTCTTGGCTCCACCCCTCTAAGGCTTCGTGTGCTCTATGGATTATTCGTTGCTCGTGAGGTTCCTCGCCACCCTCCCGGGCGCCTTGAGAAACAAGAGTCGAACCGACAGCTACGCGAGAAGAGGAAGTACTCGCCACATTATTTTTGAGACTCATCATTGGGGCGCCACGATTGTTGACACGCTGAACGATTTGTACGTTGCCAGACAAAAATTCGATCAAGGAGAAAGAATCAAAACCTGTCGATTTTTATGGATGCTTCTAGAAGGGTCAAACCGTTAGGCCTAAGTCAATTTTAAATTCGATCTTAAGATCGAACTTGATTCATATTAAGTTCACATAATTAAGGTATATTGCTTAAATTCGAACTTAAGTATGAATCAAGATCGAACTGAAGTATGAATGAAGATCGAACTGAAGTATGAATGAAGATCGAACTTAAGTATGAATCAAGAGCGAACTTAAGTATGAATGAAGATCGAACTTAAGTATGAATGAAGATCAAACTTAAGTATGAATCAAGATCGAACTTAAGTATGAGTCAAGATCGAACTTAAGTATGAATCAAGATCGAACTTAAGTATGAATCAAGATCGAACTTAAGTTTGAATCAAGATCGAACTTAAGTTTGAATCAAGATCGAACTTAAGTATGAATCAAGATCGAACTTAAGTATGAATCTGAATCTAACTGAAGTATGAATCTGAATCTAACTGAAGTATGAATCAAGATGAAACTTACGTATGAATCAAGATCGAACTTAAGTATGAATCAAGATCGAACTTAAGTATGAATCAAGATCGAACTTAAGTATGAATCAAGATGAAACTTAAGTATGAATCAAGATCGAACTTAAGTATGAATCAAGATCGAACTTAATCAAACAAGTTCAAACTCAAGTTCGTTCTTAAAATCGAACATCTATTTTTCTCCAACTTTTGTATGCTTAAGTTAAGTTTTTAAGATCTTAAGATCAAACTTGGGTTTGACCTTAAGCAAGAGGCGCGTATTAACTTACGTTCGACCTTAACCTGAAAGGCGAAGCATTTCATACAATTTGTTTCTTGCCTGACCATTCGTTTCAGATTACCCTGAAATACCTAATCATTTTCATATGGTCAATAGGGGGAAAATTGTAGAAAAACCTCATGACCTTTTTGTTACAAAAGCGACTCTGCCAATGAAGGCCTCGCGTCGTCCAGTGCGATTCGGAAATCCATCCAGTGCAAACAGTTATAAAAGTTGACCGCGGGGAAGCGTATAACGTAGCAGGCGATTATTTCTACGTTGCCGTCATTCGTCCAGCCTGTTCGGTGTCGCGGCGGAGGCTGTGACACTCGGTGACCCACGCGTTCGTTCTCAATTCCAAAACTTAACCTTTTTAACGAGGTCCCACGAGCAATTGTTTAATTAATTCTGTCCGGCTCGCGTCAGCGTCACTTTCTCCCGGTTAATGGTGTTATCATGACGGTATGATATGTCTCACAAATAAATGCCTAATTGGCACGCTCGGAGGTTGTTATTCATCCAAGCTGTACCTACGCATTTATGGATTAAAGGCCGAATTTTTAGCACTTAAGATCGAGATTAAGATCGATGTCAAGCATAAATCAAGTTCGATCCTAAGAACTAAAAATTCGGCACTAAGAATATATAGGGGAGGTTGGGGCAAAACGGACTACCTGGACGAAAAATTGCTTTCTCGTGATACCTAAACTGAATTTATTGCTTTTCGCCCAAAACTCGGCTTCATAATAAATTTTAAGTGGCAGCAAAAAAAACGAAAAAAAAAAAATGCACGAAAAATTGCTATCTCGTGATACCTAAACTGAATTTATTGCTTTTCGCCCAAAAACTCGACTTAACAATAGATTTTAAGTGTCAGCAAAAAAAAACGAAAAAAAAAAAATCACATTATGTAATTTCCTTGTAGAACAATTTTTCTTTACTAGATTCCCTCATAAATTTTTCAAAAAACCTGCTGATAAATAATTAAAAACGACGTTTGAAAGTATCAAGGAAAAAAATAGCAAACTTATTCCAGTGGTGAATTTTTTTTAGACACTAATGAAAATCTCAGTGATATTCCTACCAGTTACGTTCAATTTACTTCAATTTCCGGGGCAAATTCGTCGTACGGGAAACGCGGGGAGATTTCGGGATTCGGTTTCATTCTCTCGTAACTTTATCGAAAAAAAACCTGCTGAAAAACAATTAAAAGCGACGTTTAAAGTACCAAGGAAAAAGATAGCAAACTTATTCCAGTGGTGAATTTTTTTTAGACACTAATGAAAATCTCAGTGATATTCCTACCAGTTACGTTCAATTTACTTCAATTTCCGGGGCAAATTCGTCGGTACGGGAAACGCGGGGAGATTTCGGGCACCGTTGCGTGTACGAATTATCGATGGGGGTTCGAAATTTGATTATCGAGGCTCGAGGCAAACGGTCATGCGGCGACGGCGAGTGGCCGAGGGTGCACGGAGCGAGTGCGCCTTCGGGGTGAATACCCGATACCTATCGTCGCGTTTCACTCGGCTCGCGTCGTAAACCCGAAGAATTCCGCTGGAACATTACTCTAGGCCCGTTTCGAAACGAGCGCCAAAGCAGCAACGGCAGCAGCCAGCAGACGAGCTCGAGACTCGCGGCGAGCGCGTGCAGCACAACCGAATAGACTGGGACGAAAATACATCGAGACGATTTCTGTCATGGTCACCGGAGTCACGGCCAGCGGGATGCGAGATTGCTCGCTTCTGTGTGCGCGCGATGCCCCTCGGTACGTTCACTTTTCGCGGTACGGAAATAATTCGACGAAAAAGCGACGAAAAACGACGGGAATCATGGAGCGCAAAATATATTTCGAGGAAAGACGTTAGGGGGGTTTTATTGGGGGGATGGAAATAGTTGAACATAATGAGAAATAACTGTTTTGAGAATTGTATATCTCAAGTTTGTCACCTTGATGGAAATTACAGCACGACAAATTAAAATTGCGTGTTTTTCATATTTTTGTAATTGTGGATTTCAGGCTGCACCGATCGACGAAGTTGGTATCGCAAGGCCAATTTTTAGCGCAAGGACTCTGTTTGATGCGACCGCAGGAATTTTCATTCGAAAGTCTTTTGCAGAAGCTGTAAGGAAATTTAATCACAAAAATCACTCCGCAGGCAAACATTTCTAGGGAAGCCAAAATGTCATAGACAAAAAAATTTCTTGAATTAAATGAATGAATTGTCCTTGGAAAACCAAGTTAGAAGTTTTAAAGACATTTAGTGAGAAAAAAAGTCACTCCGCAGGAACAAAATTCATCCCGCAGACACAAAGTTACTATGGAAGCCAGAAAATCCTCTGAGAAAGATTTTTGAATATGGAAATTTTTATACATAGACCGTGGAATATTTTTCTACAAAAGGAATTCTTCTTGCAACACCAAGTTGGTATTTCTGAGAAAATTAAGTGACAAACAAAATTAATACAGAAGCCAGAAAACATTCTGCGAAAGATCTTCAAATGGAAATTTCTGTACTCAGACTGTAAAATATTTTTTTACAAAAAGATTCTTGCAAAACCAAATCGATCCATCGATGTAACCTCAAGTCTAAGTACAAAACATTTTAAAAAATGTCACCAATGAACCAAGTTAAAAGAAACTCCACTTCCAAAAATATTCCGTTTCTTATCCTTGTCCAGTGGTATTTTTCACGAAGGTAATAAATAAATGTGCAACTGTTGCATCACTTAATTTTCACGATTTTCAGTTAACACGGTCCCCTTATAAGGAGCGATAAATATATTCGGCGTGCGACATCGGTTTCTATTAAATTAACTCCGACATTACAACTCGTTTGTACGCAGTTCATCAATTCTTTTCCGGTCCCTCGACGCGTCGCGTTCGCGCGGAAGGTCGAAGTTTGCGAGCCAATTTCTCGGGGAATTAAGTTTTCGTGCGCGGGGGGGTCGCCGGGCGCGGGCGGAGACGAGGAGGAAAAAAGTTCCGCGCCAGCCAATGGGGCGAATTAGCATAGCGCTCTCGCGAAATAAGACTCGTGTTGACTTTTCGTCGTTGCTGCCAGAAGTGCACGGGAAGAAAACGACGAAAACACTGGCGCTGCGTACAAGGAGAGAGAGAGAGAGCGAGACTTTTCAATCGTGAAACGCGACCACGTACCGTGAATGGCGCTGTAATTTCCTAAGTTTTTCAATTCAATTTTTATGATTCGAAAATAAAAACACTGCAGGGCTTGGCTGATTTTTCTTCCACTTTTTATAGACTCCGGTGGACGTTTTTAAAATTTATTCATGGGTTTTGATGAATACAATGAATGATTTTTTTATTATTCATGGATTTTGATGAATCAAATAAATAATTTTTTATTATTCATGGATTTTGATGATTAAAAAAAACAAAAATTCATTAAAAAATACTTTTTGTACTCTGCAAATATAATTTCCTAAGTTTTTCAATTCAATTTTTATGATTCGAAAATAGAAACACTGCAGGGCTTGGCTGATTTTTCTTCCACTTTTAATAGCTTCCGGTGGACGTTTTTAAAATTTATACATGGGTTTTGATGAATACAATGAATGATTTTTTTATTATTCATGGATTTTGATGAATAACAAAAAAACAATAATTCATTAAAAAATACTTTTTGAACTTTGCAAATGAAATGTAATAACCACGTGAGCCCGTAAAGTCGCCGGTTACCGGAGCGACGAGCGACGAGCTAAGACGTGGGAAGACACGAGAGTAGTAAAACAGTGCGTAGATAGGTCGTAAGTGCGCTCGGTATACGTGCGGCGGCCTCGCAACCTGAAGGCAATTTCCACGAGAGCGAAGTTTCGGTTTCTCGTGGTGTTTGGGCTCCTCGGCGTGCGACGTGCCCCGCCATACTAATCGATATTTTAGAGGACCGTAAGTGCCATGGCGGCCTAATTTGATTACTCGCGACGAGGAGGGAGGGGGGGGGGAGTAGAGGGGAAGGGGCAGCCCTCAATCGTGCCGCAGTCGCCTCGCACGGTAAACAGGATTATACGAGTTATGTACGAATTTAGCGGTCGTTTTCGGCCCCTGTCGTAACCTCCCGAGAAATAGTATACCGACTGTAAAACGTGCTGCATATCGTGTGTATCGCGTGGAGCGCGATCGATGCCGCCGCTGCCGCCGCCGCACGCTGCACGAGAGATTAGATTATCCGGCTTCCCGCGACCTGTTATCCGAGATATCGAGAGAAACGGGCGCGTTGTGTACCTTTTTCGTAATGTTTGCTCTTCGGCAACTTGTCACCGACAAATCGTCCGGCGTGACTCTCTGCGCGTGTAGCCTGCGTTTTCCTTGGGAATGCTCATCGAGATCTAATGTCAAAACGAGTGCACTTAACGGGCTCGAGTCGGCTAAATAACGGCGGCGGCAAATATACAGTCCAAGCTTAAATTCGACTGTAAGTTCGATCTTAAATTCGACCACAAGTTCGAGCTTAAATTCGACCTCAAGTTCGACCTTAAATTCGACCTCAAGTCCGAGCTTAAATTCGACCTCAAGTTCGACCTTAAATTCGACCTCAAGTCCGACCTTAAATTCTATCTCAAGTTCGACCTTAAATTGGACCTCAAGTTCGACCTCAAATTCGACCTCAAATTTGACCTCAAATTCGACCTCAAATTCGACCTCAAGTGCAACCTCAAGTGTGACCTTAATTTCGACCTCAAGTGCGACCTTAATTTCGACCTCGAGTGCGACCTTAATTTCGACCTCAAGTACGATCTTAAATTCGACCTCAAGTATGACCTTAAATTCGACCTCAAGTTCGATATTAATGTCGAGTCCAAGTTCGATTTTGGTTTCGGATTTTTAAATACGACAAAACGTGTGCGTGTTTACTCCGAAGCCAAATCACCAATACGACAACGCGCGTCTGCTTTCCGTTAAAAATTCCGGATAAGCGCGAGCGAGAACCTCATTTGTATTTTTATCGGGTGGGGTCTGGTGTGTTTTACACGATCGAGTATGGAATTTTCACGCGGCGCGAAGGGCATCGAGCGATACGACGCGAGAGTGAGTCTGCATTTAGACAACCTCCTCTTCCTCCCTCCCCCCCCCCCCCCCCCCTGCCGAGGGAGGGGGCGCATTTTTACGAGAGACAAAGCTCTCGGGACATTTACCAGGAGCTTCCGAGGATATAGTTATCCGGAGGCGCAGACGCAGCCAGTCCAGCAGGCAGCGGCAGTAACCAGCAGGCCACTCCCTAAGCGCATTTGGAGTGTTTTCGGGGGGGGCGCCTCTCATCTCGGTGCTGACTTTATAAATATAAACCGGCGGCCCGTGAACGAGCGGCCCGAGGGTGGCAGAGCCGCGTTACGCTGCGGCGAACCCCAACACGGAAATAACGTTACAAGTCGTCGCTCGTGTATCGCAACCGCATTATATGCGGGCGTAATTTTGATCCGGAAAATTACGGCACCGACGTGCGACGTAATTCAACCCCGTCTGGTGCGTTCGATCCGGTCGAGTCGAATGTCGCGGTGGGTTTTTTTTGTAATCGGTAGAGATCGACCTGTCTGATTGTTTCTCGAGTTTTGCGGCGACTTCGAGGTGTGATTTGAAGTTTATTTGTTTCAATGAAGAAAACGGATATCGAGCAAAGCGTCAACTGTCATATGAATTATACATTATTTCTTAACAGCGGATCGACGTTTTGGACTTAACATCGACGTTGAGATTGACTGTCGAAGTTAAGGTCGATCTTCGGGCTTAAGATCGACCTTAAGTGTAAAATTAAGTCGAAAATATTGTTTCTAAACATTTCTAATCGTTGGTTAAAACACAGACGGAGTTTAAAAAATCCTGAGCCTAAATGCAAAAAATAAGAACTAAAAGACCAACTATTGTAATGGAAGTTAATTTTTTTAATCCACAAAAAAATCTAAACACTCCAAAGTTCGCAGTGAGTCACAAACTATTCCTCAATTAACAATGTCAAATTATAATCGTCGTAAAAATCCCGAATGGCTAATCAGATTCCATCAATTCCGAAAAACGCGCAAAATAAAATAACCAAACCATTGCAAACGTGAGTCGACTTTTCTCCTCCGAGGATTGAAATGAAAACCGCTACGGTTCCTGCCGAAAAAATTCAGCGGGCCGCAGCGTCGCTCGTCCAGCCGATAACGCGCTATTCAATTACGTCTTTATGAAAGACACAAGCAGCATGAAAAACCGGAATTCGTTTTCGGCGTTTCGCGCGGTTCCCGGATTTTCCGCCGCGCGGTCCCTTGAGAATTTCTTGGCACGCGGGCCGCGCACGGAGAGCGCGAAGTGCTACTACAAATTACGGTGCATAACGGTGGTCGCTAATTAAAGAACGGTCGCCGCGCGGCGGCTGCGAGAGAGCCGAAGTCTCGCTCGAAGTCTACGCGAAGAAGACTGCGCGCTGCGACGGAAAGAACGCGGCGGTCGCGTGCGGTCAACAATAAATTCTTCCCGCGCTCACGCTTTGCATCGTCCGTCCCGCAGCGGAGAGAGAGAGAGAGATGTTTATTTCGTGCTCTGTGGCCGTGAGAGAGAGAGATGAAAATTTTCCCTTGGACGGGGGTGGCCGGCGATGCGTCTTCCTGGACGTTATATAAATACTGCTGCCTAATCTGGAGAAGCTCGCGAGAGCTGCTGGCAGCCCCGAACGATGCCCCGGGCGATCCGCTCGGTAGTTACACACGGACACACGGACGGACCGACGGACACCTCGGGCCGGCAGCTCCCGGTGGAGCAATCCATTCGAGCCGAGAGTTCCGCCTTTCCCGACATCCGCGGCTCTTACTTACATATAGCGGCGAAGCACCAGAAATCAGCCGCACCGACTTCTCGCGCACCGAGTTTCCTCGCGCGAATATATATCGCACCGCGCTCGCGCGACAACCCGGTGAGAATTTATCCTGCGCAATCTGAATACTGGATTTCGGGTCCGCCCCAAGGCGCCATTTTGTCATCGAAACGCCGGTTGTCGAGGCTAGTTTTTAAAAATATTATGTTCCTCATTACACCTCAAAGCCGATTTTTTTATCATGAGTTCAATCTTTAGAACGACGTTTAGTTCGACCTCAATTATTGATTAAGATCGACCTTAAGTTCGACCTCAATTCTTGCTTAAGGCCGACCTTAAGTTCGACCTCAAGTGTCGCCTAAGGTCGACCTTGAGTTCGACCTCAAGTGTCGCCTAAAGTCGACCTTGAGTTCGACCTTAAGTGTCGCCTAAGTTCGACCTCAAGTGTCGCCTAAGGTCGACCTTGAGTTCGACCTCAAGTGTCGCCTAAGGTCGACCTCAGTTCTTGCTTAAGGTCGAAATCAGTTCTCGCTTACGGTCGACCTTAAGTTCGAAATCAGTTCTCGCTTAAGGTCGACCTCAATTCTCGGTTAAGGTCGACCTTAAGTTCGACCTCAATTCTCGGTTAAGGCCGCCGACCTTAAGTTCGACCTCAATTCTCGCTTAAGGCTGACCTTAAATTCGACCTCAATTCTCGCTTAAGGCCGACCTTTAGTTCGACCTCAATTCTGGCTTAAGGTGGACCTCAAGTTGGATATCAGTTCTTGTTTAGGAGACGAGAATGAACTTAAGATTGATCTTAAGCGTGAAACAAGTTCGGTTTTGAAATCGACCTTATGACCGAAAATTCGGAGCTTGGCCTCGGCTCGTTGCTTTTTTCCGCGTGGAGATTTTCTTCGAATCGCGCATAAAACCTGCACGCACCGAGCATTCCTCAGTTCACACAGACCGGGCCACTCGTGTGGGTTCAACTTGTGCGAGAGACCCAGCGTGCGCTTTCCGCTTCGTCTATGTTAATTTTTTGCCACTATGAAAACAGGTTCCTCCTCGAGATTCTGTTTAGCGTCTCTCGCGAGACAGAGGAGACACTTTTCTCGTGCCTCTCCGCGTGGAACCTGACCTAAATCCGACACTCGAGGGACGCGGAGAGTCCGGGCCCTTGTGTCTCGACGATCGAGGCGCAGTGCCATCTCCCGAACTTTCTCTTTCGCGTCGTCTCCTCTCTCGTATTCCTTTTGCCTGCGGGACGCGCGTTTGTCCTACGTCGCTTCGTTGGTGGTCGTCGTTGCGTATCGACGTACTCTACACGCGGTTCCCGGTAGCTGTTTGCCATACAGACGAGGATCGACGAAGTAAAGACGCGCCCGGCGTTACGCATGAAGCACGCGGAGAGACCGATGATCCCCGCAAGTCGGTAGTCGGAGTCGAGAAGAAACGACGAGGCACTCGAGGACCCCCCGACACCAATACAGCAGCAGTTTACTGTTCCCGTAGGACACAACAAAGGGACGCTCGAGTCTTTAGAAAGAGCCATTGGGCGCGATTCGTCGTCGACGAAACGCCCGGCCCATTCACACGCGAATTAACGCGACGATTTAATCGAGTCAGTGACGATTGAGATTTACGAGGTATACACCCGTCTCGAAGCGTAGATAACATTTTTCTTTATGTTTAGGAACGTAACAGTCATCTTACCCCCTGTGGCAGCATGTTCTAAGGTGAAATAACTATAGTAAATTATCGGTTTTCGTAAACTGTCGACACCTTCCGTTATGTTCGTTACGAAGACAATTTACGGGTTGAATTATCGGGCATAAGATTAATTCCACATCCGACCTTATTGAGTCGAAATTAAGGTCAACGTTAAACGAGAATTGAGGTCGGACTTAAGGTCAAACTTCAGCAAGAATTGAAGTCGAACTTAAAGTCGATCTTAAGCGAGAATTGAGGTCGAACTTAAGGTCGACCTTAAGCGAGAATTGAGGTCAAACTTAAGGTCGACCTTAAGCGAGAATTGAGGTCGAAGTTAAGATCGACCTTAAACGAGAATTGAGGTCAAACTTCAGGTCGACCTTAAGCGAGAATTGAGGTCGAACTTAAGGTCGACCTTAAGCGAGAATTGAGGCCGAACTTAAGGTCGACCTTAAGCGAGAATTGAGGTCGAACTTAAGGTCGACCTTAAGCGAAAGTTGAGGTCGAACTTCAGGTCGACCTTAAGCGAGAATTGAGGTCGAACTTAAGGTCGACCTTAAGCAAGAATTGAGAGGAAACTTGATGTCAACCTTAAGCAAGAATTGAGGTCGAACTCAAGTTCGAACTTACGATTGAACTTATGACCAAAAATTCGACCCTATCAGTGTCTGCGAGAGGTTTTCAAGTTGACATACTCCAAATTCGAGGATTTCCCTTTACACCAGTAGAGACGCAAAGGCCCCTGCTGTCTCGAATGCTAATGACTATAACGGCGCGTTGTGAAGAAATAATCAAAACCCGCGGGTTTCCTCGTCTCGTAACTGTGCATTTACTGTTGGTTCGGTACCCTCTACACGTGTACGAAGTATCACAGCAGGCAGTCGGGTGAATACGTACCTGAAACAGACAAGAGAGAAAAACACATGAGTTGAGTTTTCAAACAACGAGAATACGCAAAAAAGCAACAAAAAAAAAAAACAAAACACAAATGCGCAAAGGGTAAAACAGTTTAGCGTAGTTGATTTCGCAGATTTGGCGGCGGCTTGATTATCGCGTGTAACCGCCACTTTGCGTGGTCAATAAAAGCTACGTAACCGCTCGGTGAGTTAAGCTATTTGGAGTCTCTCCAGTTGCGGGTCCCGCGAACGACGACGGGGAGAGGAAAAAGCCGCGAGAGGGAGAAGGGGAGGGCGACACGTCGAACACGCACGAATCGTTACGAGTGTCGGGGGTGCCGCAGCGTGTGGAGTCTCGACCGGGGGGAGTCGAGAGGTGCGGAGGCACCGAGCGAAATTTTTATTCCTCTCTCGCGCAGTCGGCCAAGTCGCTTTGGCGGCTGGAATTACGCCAGTTTTACAAGCCCGCACCATCACCTTCCTCTCTTCCGCTCTCTCTCTTTCTTTCTCTCTCATTCCTCCGCATTTTTCCTCCCACGTTTTCTTTTTTACTCTCATCCACTTTCTCCGCGTCCGCCGATCTGTCTGGTAAACTGCTTCGAGTCTTGGCCCGCGTTTTGGACAAAGCGCGGGAGGGGGTGGGGGGGATTGAACAAAAATTACTGGACGTCGTCTGGGCGATTCGGAGCTTCCGGTCGAGGCAGCGAGAAAAAAATTATACTCTCTCGATATTTCAATCTAATAGCCCGCGCCGAGAGAGCCAAGCGGGAGACCGACAGTTCCAACGCGGATTGAAAACCTGGTGGAAAATCCGTAGCGTAACATCGGGACTAAGCCGGGCACTGATCAGGCCCTTGCCAGGTCCGGATTTAACACTACAGATTTTTACCGGGAAATTCCTAGCGAAAAATCTGCCCAAGTCAGGCCCAACTCGGGCCCTGGCAGGGCCAGCGTGACCCTGATCAGGGCCCGGCCAGGGCCGGATGTAACGCTACAGATTTTCTAATGGGGAATTTCTAGTAGAAAATGTGTAGCGTTAAATCCGGCGCAAGTCAGGCCCAGCGCGGGTCCTGGCAAGGCCAACGTGGCCCTGATCGAGGCCTGGCCAGGGTCGATCAGGCACGATCAGCACGGTGCACGAAGAAAATTCGCGAAAAAAGTTTTTTCTGGCGAAACTTCGGTACCGCAGTGCCGGCATTTGTCACGGGCGATATCGTCGACGCGCAGAGCGGAAGAAAGCAAATGAGTAACGAGACGACATCGGGATCGACGCACTTTTACGGTTCTTTAAATTGGCCCGGAGGTTCCGTTGCCGCTGGAGTCTCGCCAGTTTCGCCCGCGCGCCGTGTGCGCCGCGCCAGTGTGGTGCAATCGGCGCGCATTCCTCGGCCCTTCGATACCAGACACCGCGCGCGCACAAGTATATTATGTACCTGCTGTATGCCGCATATATTACGGCCGCGGACCGAGGAAAACCTGTAAGCTCCATTTGTGTCTACCTTATTCCCGACAATCGGGGCGTGCAATCGCGGCGGCGAAGCGTACACTACACATGCGCGTGCGTGGAACGTAAACGAGAGTACGACGCCGGAATACGATATTATTTTCATAGCCGAAAGAGGAGAGTTCGAGCCATAAAAATGAGACAGCAAAGTTCTTTGTATGGATTTGGAGCAGAAATTTCTGGTCGAAAGTTCGATATCAAGATCGTACTTGATACATGCTTAAGATTTAACTTGAGTCATGCTTAAGATTGAACTTGATTCATGCTTAAGATTGAACTTGATTCAAGCTTAAGATTGAACTTGATTAATTCTGAAGATTAAACTTAATTCGTGGTTAAGATTGAACTTGATTCATGCTTAAGATTGAGCTTGATTCATGGTTAAGATTGAACTTGATTCATGCTTAAGATTGAACTTGATTCGTGCTTAAGATTGAACTTGATTCGTGCTTAAGATTGAACTTGATTCATGCTTAAGATTGAACTTGATTCGTGCCTAAGATAGAACTTGATTCATCCTTAAGATCGAATTTGATTCATGCTTAAATCGAGCTTCAGTTTATATTCGTTTGTTGCTTTAGATCGAATTTAAGTTCGATCTTAAGTAATAATCCAGTTTAAACTTAAGTTCGATATTAATATCGATCTTAACTAAGAAGTAAATTTAACCTAAACGTCGACGATCTTAAATTCGATCCGAAAATCAATTTATTTCATTTCAATTTCGCTACCATTTTTAAGCCGTCCAGATGATCACACTTCTCAAACACTAAATAAAAAAGCACCGCGCACGTTTCGATAATAAATTGCACAAATCGCAATGTAACTTCTCGCCTGCCGGCGCACTCGTTTCTCGTGTTTTTCCAACTCGCAGGTGCGCAAACCAAATGCAGATTAATAAATCCAGATACGCCGCGCGCAGTAACCGAACAGCTGGTTCGGTCGCGCTGTGCCTCGGTATCACTGGAGAAATGCCAGTAACGTTGGCGGTTTTCGTTTTTTTTTTTTTCGTTCCTTCTTTTTGTCTCGACGGGGTCGGCGACGCCAAGGGAGGACGCAACCGGGTATTTTTCTCGTCACACGAGGCGCGCGCGAGAACGACGAGCGCGCGATTTGCATCCCACGGGGACGGCGAGGCTACGTGGCGAGATTTCGCGACGGGGGACCGCACACTCGCGTTTCCGGTTCCAGGCGGAGGCGTGCATAATCCGTACTTGCGAATTGTGCAGGTATTCGCGGTATCGGATACGTCGAATCAAAGATTCGTCTTCACTGTCTCGGTAGAAAATCTGTAGCGTCATATCCGGGCCTGACGAGGCCCCGATCTGGGCCACAATGACCTTGCCGGGCCCTGATCAGGGCCACTATAGCCTTGTCAGGCCCTCATCAGGGCTACAATAACCCTGCCAGGCCCTAATCAGGAATACAATGGTCTTGTCAGGGCCTGATCAGGGCCACAATGACCTTGCCAGGTCCTGATCAGGGCCAAAACGACCTAGCCAGGCCCTGATCATTGCCACAATGACCTTGCCCGTTCCTGATCAGGGTCACAATGGCATTGCCAAGGCCTGATCAGGGCCACAATAACCTTGCCAAGCCTTGATCAGGGCCACAATGGTCTTGTCAGGGCCTGATCAGGACCACAATGACCTTGCCAGGCCATGTTCAGGGCCACAATGGTCCTGCCAGTCCCTGATCAGGGTCACAGTGGCTTTGCCAAGGCCTGATTAGGGCCACAGTAATCTTGCTAGGCCCTGATCAGGGCCACAATGGTCTTGTCAGGGCCTGATCAGGACCTCAACGACCTTCCCAAGCCCTGTTCAGGGCCACAATGGTCCTGCCAGTCCCTGATCAGGGTCACAATGGCTTTGCCAAGGCCTGATTAGGGCCACAATAACCATGCTAGGCCCTGCTCAGGGCCACAATGGTCTTGTCAGGGCCTGATCAGGGCCACAATAATCTTGCTAGGCCCTGATCAGGGCCACAATGGTATTGTCAGGGCCTGATCAGGGCCACAATGTCCTTGCCAGGCCCTGATAAGGGCCACAATGGCCTTGCTAGACCCTGATAAAGGCCACAATGGCCCTGTCAGGGCCTGACCAGTGCCTGACTTGGTCCCGATTTAACGCTACGATTTTTCCACCAGGGTGGCTGCGCATCCGAAGACGTTCGATCACCCTCAACCGCACTATTTGTAGTGTGCTACGTTGGCCACTGGGCGTCGTGCGTGCAGCCTCTAGGCGAGTCGCTCGCTCCACGCGAGAAGAGAGGATGGAGACTCGTGAAAGACAGACTACTCGGCGTTCCATCCGGAAAACTGGTTCGCCCACCGGCGCGATCCGCGTCTCCGTCTCTCTCTCTCTCACGGTGAGAGACCCTCGAAGGGCATCTCGCCGGCGCGCACGAGTAACGAGAAACGCGGCGACAACGAGCCACATCCGCGGCGCGCCGCTCGCAGCTCGTGGGGCACACGACTTAACGCCGCGTGCGCGCGCGCGCTCTCGTCTCTCTCTCTCCTCCGTCGACGATGTAATTACACGGAAACCGTCGATCCATCGTCGAGATAGCCGTGGCGGTTTCCGAGAAAGTTTACCACCGAAAATCAAAGTATACTTAGTATACAATGAAACCCGTAATAAAATAGGTGAGTAGATAATTTGAGGTTAGAAAGTATAGTAGGAAAAAGTTATTGTCGCAACAACGGCAACGCATTTGTGGAGACGAGCAATTGATTGATGATTATTTTAATTCCTGTGACCTTTACCGAGGTGGAAAATATATGGCGTAACATTCGGCCTTGGTCAAGGCCTGATCAGGGCCCCGTTGGCCCTGCTGGGGCCCTATCTGGGCCTGACTCGGATCGGATGTAACGCTGCACAATTTCTATACCAGGGTAAATGGTAAGATAGAAAATCTATGGCGTTCTATTCGGCCCTGATCAGGCTCTGGCCAGGTCCACCGTGACCCTGCCAGGGCCCTTGCTGGGCCTGACTGGGGCCGGATATACCGCTACAAGCTTTCTACTTGGGTAAGTGATAGGGTACAAAATCCGTGGCGTTTTATTCTGCCCTGATAAGGCCCAGATGAGGTCCACATTGGCCCCGCCAGGGCCCTGCCAGGGCCTGACTTGGGCCGGATTTAACGCTGCAGACTTTCTATGCTAGGGTAAACCGCAGAGTAGAAAATCTGTGATATAATATTCAGTCCTGGCCAGGGCCTGACGAGGTCCACAATGGCCCTGCCAGGACCCTGACTGGGTCTGACTTGGGCCGGATGTAACGGTACAGACCTTCGACAAGGGTGTAACTTGGTCACTTCAATAAATAAAAAGTTATGGCGACTCATTTTCGTTATATCGGTACAACGAAAAGACAGCGTGGCTGTCGCGACGAAACTTTTTCCTACCATGTTAACATGTAACAAAGTTTCCACACACGTCAAGCCCATCACCAGGTCGGCGAACCCCGCGGTTCATCGGTCAGACCGGAGAGGATCGGACGGTCGCGCACTTGTCCGCTCCGGCTCGCTCTCGACTTCCTTATTCGGACGACACCGCGGCACACACAACTTGTGTATACAAGTACAATATAAGAGAGGTGCGGGCAAAATGGGACGCGCGGGCAAAATGGGACAGCTATTTTTTTAGTTCCAGATATGTGTGCGGGCAAAATGGGACGGACCTCCATTTCGTGAAAATCGCGTCTATACGACACAATTCAACGCATGTGAGCGGCATATAAAGATTTTTAACAATTTTGAGTGTTTTAAGCAATCCGGCTTTTGAAAAGTCACTTTGAAAAAAAAATTTTGTTGTTTTTCTACAATTTTTTTTTAGCCAAATAAGCATTAAGGAATATCACCGAGTACAAAAAAACACGAATTTCCGATTTTGGGGGTCCGTCCCATTTTGCCCGCACTTTTTTTTTTTTGCCGACACTCAAAATTGATGGTTGGAATCGAATTTTTGAATCAAAAGCAATCGAAGTACACTTTTGTTTTCGTCATAAAACCATTTTTCGCTTACGCGTCCCATTTTGCCCGCACCTCCATTACGTATACACAGACGCCCGTATATTATAGTAGTCGGGCGTCTCTACGTTAGGGACATAAAGGTTGCGGGGCAGCAAGAAGCTGGTCGCTTCGAGTAGCCGCGCAAGTCGCGCCAGCTCGCCAGCTCGAAGCCAGCCAGAAAGGATGTTCCGATGATACCCGAAGGTATGGGAAAATACAGGCCCGTTGAGAGAATCAGGTATATGGGAATATACTAGCAACGCGTAGCCGTAGTCGCGACCGCAGAAACGCGGCGACTATTCGCACACACGAGTGCGGAATTTAATTAAAAGTTCCGGCACGCTTTAGCCTTCGTTCGTTCGTTCGTTCGTTCATTCGTCGACGCACCGAGCTGCACCCCGTTCGCCAACGTCGAAGCACCGCGCGCGTAAAAATTCACGCGCAAAAATCCTCACATACTCGCGGGCGGCGTACGCACGATTACACTCGTCGCGTAAATCGCCGGAACGCGCGGGACACGCGGCTGCACGTGTGCGCGTTTACTCGCGGGAGAAGAGTAAACCGACACGCACGATTGAACTGCACCGAGCGGCGGCAAACGCGCGCGCGCGCGCGTCGGGCGGAGCAAACTGCGCAGCTATTGTCCATTTAAATTATTCAAAATAACGACAGGTTTGTCGTTGCTTTTTTTCCGAATCTATTGACTTCTGTATCGTCGGAAAGACCGTAACAAGTGTTTGCAGAAATAAAGTCATGTTAAGAGATGCATTTTTTATTTTAAGTTGAATCTTAAGTACAATCTATAAGTTCGATTATAAGGTGAATCCAAAGATCAAACTTAAGGTCAATCTTCAGTCAAATTTCTAATTCAATGTCATGTTAAGCTTCAAGCTCAAAGTAAACCTCAATCCAAACCCCAACCTAAACTTCAATCTAAACTTCAATCTAAACTTCAATCCAAACCCCAACCTAAACTTCAATCCAAACCCCAACCTAAACTTCCATCTAAACTTCAATCCAAACGATAATCTAAACTTCAATTTAAACCCCAACAAAAACTTCAATCTATACTTCAATGTAAACTCCAATCCAAACTTCAACCTAAACTTTAGACTAATTTTCATTCCAATCCCCTTTCCAACCGTTATCTCAAACGGCATTCCAAACTTCATCCCATACTGCGTCTCAAACTTCATTCCAAACTTCACTCCAAACTCCGCCCAAACTTCATTCCAAACCGCATTCTAAACTTCATCCCAAACCCGCCAAAACCACATTGCAAACTTCACACCAAACCTCATTCCAAACTTCACCCAAACATCATTCCAAACTTCACCCAAACTTCACCCAAACATCATTCCAAACTTCACCCAAACATCATTTCAAACTTCGTTCCAATGTTGATTCCAAACTTCATTCTAATCTTTATTCTTAACTTCAATGTAAACTTCAATCGAAATTTCAATGTTAAATTCATTCTTAAGTTCAATCGAAATTTCAATCAGTAAGTTCAATCTTAAATTCAACCGTAAGTTCGATCTCAAGTTCCATTTTAAGTGCACTCTTTACAGCGCTCCAAAAGTGTTGGTGTTTAACATTGGTTTTAATCTCCACGTAGGAAAACCGCGTCTTTGAACAGTGGCCAACGATTGTACCGATTACGACATAGGTATTCGCACTGCGCGGGCAAATGAACGGAAAACGAGAAAAACCAGCAGGTGTTTCTGTCTCTCTCTCTCTCTCTTTCTCCCTTGTCCCGTGTCCTTTTTCGTTTTGGCTGGCGCATTCGTGCTCACGTCGCGAGCATCGTTTCCGCGAACGCGTCGTAAAATTGCTGTCTGGCGTGTCTCGTCGTCGCTAGCACGCGCGGCATTCCCGCGACTCTGATGCTTTCGGACTCGCGCGGTCCGAATCCAGCGCGAGAAAAAAGATGGAAAGCGTCTGCGGGAAAGGACGAGGGGAATCACTGCGTGCCGCCGTCGCGCTGCGTCGGACGAGTGCGACGTTTTTTTCTCGCCTCGTGTTCTCCTCCTTTTCCGGGCGCAGGTCGAGCCACCATATATCACGCGTGTCTCGCGGCGCGACGGCGGATGTCCCTCATCGCGCGAGGAAATGAGAATCATCTTGCACGGAATTTTCCTCGCCCCTCGGGAGAAATCCGCCCGCGCGTCGATCACACGAGATTTTCGTTTTTACATTCAGAACGGATCTCCGGCTTTACATACTTCACGCGACACGTCACAGCTGGCAAAGTTCCCGATCGAGTCAATGCCAGAGAGCGCCGCGAGACGAACACGCACATTTTCCTGCGGCTTCGTCGCAATCACGTCATTCTTCTTCGGTAATTTACCGTAAAACGTACCCGCAACGTCCAATTTTATGACGACGAATTGAAAGGAGGAATGATGTTCCACGAATCTTTAAAATATTAGGAGTCTGCGAGTAGTATACGCGAATCAATGAAACAAATTGTTCTCGTGAATTCGAATTCGAATCGTATACACGCATTTTCGAATATTTTTTTGCATTCTAAATTCAAAGAGGGTATTCGCAGTTTAGAATATTACGGAATTGGAATCGAAACTACGAATACCCGAAATGGGGTAGCTTCCAATATTCTAATTCGAATCGAAGCATCGGATGGTAGAATTCGAATCAAAGCATCGAAAAGTCGAATTCTAATCAAAGCTTCGAATATTCTAATCAAAGCTTCGAATATTCTAATCAAAGCTTCGAATATTCTAATCAAAGCTTCGAATATTATAATCGAAGTTTCGAATATTCTAATCAAAGCTTCGAATATTCTAATCAAAGTTTCGTATATTGTAATCGAACCTTCGAATATTATAACCGATGCTTCGATTATCTTAATTGAAGCTCCGAATATTCTAATGGAAGCTCCGAATATTCTAAGCAAAGCTCCCAATATTCTACGCGAAGCTCCGAATATTCTAAGCAAAGCTCCCAATATTCTACGCGAAGCTCCGAATATTCTAAGCAAAGCTCCCAATATTCTACGCGAAGCTCCGAATATTCTAAGCAAAGCTCCCAATATTCTACGCGAAGCTCCGAATATTCGAAGCGAGGGTTCAAATATTCTAATCCAGGCTTCGAATATTCTAATCGAGGCTCCAAATATTCTAATCGAGGCTCCAAATATTCTAATCAAGGCTTCGAATATTCTAATGGAGGTTCCGAATAATCTAATCAAATCTTCGAATATTCTAATTCGAATCAAAGCTTCGAATATTCGAATTATTCGATTCAGCCTAAACTATTGCAATTTCGAATAGTATGCGTGCACCCCTGATAAATATATCATCCAGCACGTTTTAGTGAAAAGACTTAATCGTGCACGCATTCTGTAATCGGATACGTGTCTGCGTCTGGCCCGGCCGTACCTTTCAAAATAATCAGGCTCAGAGGGCGAAAGGATTGAGGAGGGTCGATTTTGCAAAGAGCCGCTGATGACGATGATGAAGGCCGGAGAGTCTGTCGGGGCAGCTGACCGCTCTGCCACTCTACCGGGGTCCACGGGGGGTCGGCCGCGCCTCCTGCATTTTCAACCCCCTTTGCGGGCCCGGGCGCTCGACCTGCTGCCGCCACTTTACTATGATCCGTCGGGATGACGAAGCGGGGATCGGACTAAAAAAGCTAGACGATGATAAAAACCGGATGGCAGATGCGCGCGGCGCGGGTTTTACGGCCGGCACAGACCGGAGCCGAGGGCCGCATTGACGAATTTATAACTCACGACCTACCGAACGATGACGTCGCTCGTGCGGCGCGAGGTGAAAACTAAATTGAATATTTTGTTACTTTTGATAAACTAGTTGTTTGCCATGAACGTCACGGCAAATTTTCAGTTATTTTACAAAAAAAATGTAGGTATCGAAATCATGTTTACGTTTTATTAGTTGTTAAAATTAATGTTTGAAAATACTGGTTGTAGCCTGCCTGATTCATCTTGGTGTAGTTTTTTTTTCCTCGTAACCGTAAGAGGAAGCGAGAGTAAAAAAAATTACTTTCATTTTTTCTTAACCGGAAGAGGAAGAGGGAACCTTTACTTTAATTTCCAGTTCTCTTCTTTGCTTTGCTTTGCTTTGCTTTACTAACGAAATAGTGATTGGTATGGAATTTGTGTAATTGTTTCGATATTTATCAAATATTCTTTTCCAATATTTAACAAATAATTTTTTCCATTGTTAAAAAAAAAATTCTTTCCGATATTAAAAAAAAAAAAAAATCCGACATTCAAAAAAAAATTTTTTGCGATAGTCAAAACATTTTTTTTTCGGTATGACAAAAAAAAATGTTTTTCCGATATTCCAAAAATGTCGAAACCGATGTTTTATTTCATATCCCAAATTCCAAATCCTCGCCGTTGTGAAGGCAGATCGGTAAGAATCCGAAGACAAATCGAGACGTCATTTGAGCCGGAAACCCCGCTTCCTGTGCTCCCAGAATCAAAATCGACAGAGCCGCGTGTAACCCGTGCCCAAAAGGCAGACCGGCAACTTCGCCTCGCCGAGAATTTTCTCCCCGGCGAAACCGCGCACGACCCATAAACACGCGTGCAGTACGTCGGCTCTCTCGAATCCGCGTCTCGTCGAATATTATTCAGCCGAGTCACAAATTACAAACGATCGCTCGTCGGCTAAACTCATCGTTGCGACGTTACGGGGCGCGCTCGTTCCGGCTATACACGCGAATTACGATCGATCGGTCCATCGATCTCTCTCTCGTTTCGCGACTCGCGCGCTCGCCTTCGCCGTACACACAAACGCCGCGCACGTCGCCACGCGGGGCCGGACGATCGATCGAGTGCGCATTTATATCTCTACCGCACGCGGGACGCGCGCGCGCGCGAGTCGCGCAAAACGGTCGCCTTTGGGCGATCGTCGAGCCCGCAAGAACCGATCGAGACAACGAGACGAGGAGAGACCGAGAGAGGAGGACGGAAAATCGGATGCGACGAGAGGCTGAGAGACGGAGAGCTCGGCGAGCGCGCAGCCTCTCGATTACAAGGCACGTACGACCGCACCGGCTCTGTCGCTTCTCTCGCGCTGCTGTCGCTGTTGTTGCTGTTGCGGTCCACCAATGCTGACGCTACGTCCCGCATCGGAGTCGGCTCTTCGTCAGACTCAGCTGCACTCTTTGCCGTACACATATATTAGGGTGACCCTTAAATGCAAAATTTTCGCATTTTTTTTTCCAGTATACCCTGGGTTACTGTGAGGAATAAAATAAAAATAAGATGTGCAAAGGGAATCCGAGATCGATGCGTTTTTGGAGGTCGCTAACGGCTATTCAAAAATTATAAGTTTCTAAGTTTATATATTCGAGATGAAAATGTAACATTTTTAACTTCTTCGTTGGCATCCCCGACATTTGTAGTATCTCGTATAACAAGAAAAACTGCACAACTTTAACGAAACCGAAGCGTTTTTAGGGGTAATTCTCGTCAATTCTCGTGAGGTTCTTTATAGGTGGAAAATCTGTAGACTCACAACTGGCCCTGCCAGGGCCTGACCAAGGCCTGACTTGGTCCCGATGACCCTGACAGGGCCTCACCAGGACCTGACTTGGCCCCTAATTAATAGTATTGAAGATCTGCGGCAGAAAAATGATATTGGGGTGAAGAAAGAAATATTCACTTGTTTCTAAGAAAAAAATATTCCTTCATAAAAAATACTCATGTATATGAGAACATAATTCTTCAAACGATTCGAGTAATTCGAGTGAAATTATTCAAACGATTCGAGTAATTCGAGAGAAATTATTCAAACTATTCGACTAATTCGAGTGAAATTATTCAAACGATTCGGATTATTCGAAACCCGATATAAATCGTATTCAATGACACAAGCAACGTGTTTGTGACGCCGCGGAAATTCTGCTGCCGCGAGTCCCGCGGGTCGTTGACCCTCGTGGGACAATCGTCGTTCGCGAGGCAAAGATTCGAGCGAGATGGATGCGTCCCGCGAGAACGAGAAATCGATTTTAATTGAATCGAACGTTAAGACGCGGGGAAGGTGACCGGTCTTGCGTCGCGGCGAGCTGTATGGCAGTGGCCGCGAGCGCAATTTTCGTTTTTCTTCGCTCTCGTTGCCGGTGATATATACGAGAAAAGACAAGGCGACAAGAGCGCGACGAGACGACGACGTTTCTCGAGAACTGGTCCCTCCGGACACGAGGGACCATATACATCTAATGGATGCTGCTGCTGCTCGTCAGAGAAGCGCGAGACGTGCGGCGACCCCGGCGTCGTCGTTCTTTCTCGTGCGCGAGCACAGGGGCGAGTGGGGCAAAACGGACCTAAGCGAAAAATAGCTTTATCATGACACCCAAAGTGCCAACTATTTACTGCTTTTCACTAAAAAATTCGATTTTAATCATTGATTTTCAGTGTCACTGCGTTATTTTTCTACTTTGATTTTCGTCTAATATTCGACAGTGCCCGTGATGTTCCTGCTGTTACATTATATCGCGACACCGGCTAAGGGCCGATTTTTTAATCATAAGTTCAACCTTAAGATCGAACTCAAGATCCACCTTAAGTATGAATAAAGTTCGAACTCAAGTTCAGTCTTGAGCATTGATCAAGTTCAAACTCAAGTTCGATCTGAAACATGAATCAAGTTCAAACTTAAGTTCGATCTTAAGCATGAATAATCAAGTTCAAACTCAATTTTCATCCTAAGCATCAATCGAGTTCAAACTCAAGTCCGATCTTAAGGATCAATCAAGTTAAAACTCACGTCCGATCTTAACCATGAACCAAGTTCAAACGCAAGTTCGTCCTGAGGTATGAATCGAGTTCAAACTCAAGTTTGATCTTAAGCATGAATAAAGTTCAAACTCAAGTTCGACCTTACGCATGAATCAAGTTCAAACTCAAGTTCGACCTTACGCATGAATCAAGTTCAAAATCAAGTTCGACCTTACGCATGAATCAAGTTCAAACTCAAGTTCGACCTTACGCATGAATCAAGTTCAAACTCAAGTTCGACCTTACGCATGAATCAAGTTCAAACTCAAGTTCGACCTTACGCATGAATCAAGTTCAAACTCAAGTTCAAACTCAAGTTCGACCTTACGCATGAATCAAGTTCAAACTCAAGTTCAAACTCAAGTTCGACCTTACGCATGAATCAAGTTCAAACTCAAGTTCGACCTTACGCATGAATCGAGTTCAAACTCAAGTTCGACCTTACGCATGAATCAAGTTCAAACTCAAGTTTGATTCTAAGCATGAATCAAGTTCAAACTCAAGTCCGATCTTAAGCGTGAATCAAGTCCAAACCCAAGTTCGATTTTAAGCATGAATAAAGTTCAAACTCAAATTCGACCTGAGGTATGAATCAACTTCAAACTCAAAATCGACATGAGTTACGAATTAACTTCAAACTCAAGTTCGATCTTAAGAATGATTCAAGTTCAAACTCGAGTTCGATCTTAAGATTGAAGTCATGACTAGTAGTTCGGCCAGATTTTCCCGGGTGTCTAAAAAAGGCGGTACCCCGTTTTACCCCAGGCAGTCCGTTTTGCCACACTCTCCCCCATAGACAGGCACGCATAGAGCCGGATAGCGCGCTCCGACGTGAGGCAGTGCGGTACATACTACACGCCGAGTTCAGTAGCCCTGCGATACCGATGCCGTGTATCCGCGCTGCCGCGATGTGTGTACTACCTACTCGCTCTGTTGCCGAGGATGCTCGGCACTCGCGCGCGCGCGCGCTCGGCGAGGTCGAGACCGTGACAAAACCGTGAACGCAGTGTCGATCCTATCGTCGTCCGTTCGCGACGAGGGCTAAAAAAACGTCGAAGTCTAGTGGCGCGCGGAGAGCGAGCTCGCCGATGCTCAAAGACGACGTGATGCACAGTCACTCTCATCTCAACGACGACGACGACGACGACGACGACAACGAGGACGACAACGAGAAAACTCAGAATCTCGAGGACGTCACGTTCGCCGCCCCTCTTCCACGTCAAGTTCATTCCGGTTAACCACTTTACTCGAATTTTTTTGAAAATGAATTTACTCGAGTTGTATGAATGATTAAAGAAGAATCGTCGGATTAATCTGTCCTCATTGACCTTGCACGACTATTTGGGAATCCTATTTTTAACTCTCGACTGAATTATTTGTAGAGGTTTAATTTAAATGCTTTCTAATTAATCGGCAGATTTATCCGAGTGGAAAATCCGTGGCTTTACATTGGGACTAAGTCAGGCTTAGGGCCGGCAGGTCCGGGCCTGGTAGGGCCATAGAGACCGAGTCAGGGCCTAGTAGGGCCCTGGCAGTGTCATCGGGACCAAGTCAGGCCCTGATGGTCAGGCCCTGGCAGGGCCATCGGGGTCAAGTTAGGCCCTGGCAGGGCCATCGGGGTCAAGTTAGGCCCTGGGGCCATCTATATCAAGTCAGGGCCTGATCAGGCCCTGGCAGGGCCATCGGGATCAAGTCGGGCCTTGACAGGGCCATCGGGATCATGTCAGGCACTGGTCAGGCCCTGGAAGGTCCATCTAGATCAAGTCAGGCCCTTTCCAGGCCCTGGCAGGGCCATCGGGGTCAAGTCAGGCACTGGTCAGGCCCTGGCTATTCTGGCACTGTAAGGGCCTGCCCAGGGCCGAATGCAACTATACAAAAAAAATTCTACACGGGAAGGACCTCACGAGAATTGGCGATGAAAACCGTTGACATTGGGCAAACTATTACTGAGAATAATTCCCATTCCGAAGTTGGACGGTTTATTATTAATAGCAACGCCACCAGAGGCGGCAGCATCGGCCGCAGCAGCAGCAGCAGCAGCAGCGGCAACACGAGGAGCAGCAGGAGGATAGGATAAGCAAACCGGGCACCCGGCTATAATCTCACCCCAGCCGCTCGCGCCAGACGGGGCTCCCTTAATTTTTAATCCGCTTAGACCGCGAGCGTCCGAATTCCGAGTTGCGAGCACAGACGCGGCCACCACCACCTCGCCCCACGTGCGGCCAGACTCCGGCTATCGCGTGTGCGATTTCTGAAAAGCCTCGCGGAATCTTGTTTTTTCCCCGGTGCGGCCGAGTCGGTCGCCCGGGTGTGAGCCGAGGGTGCATCTCGGTTTAAATACCGTAAAACGATATTTTACGAACTGGATCCGCTTAACGTTTATCTCTCGCTCCACCCTGCGCTTCGCCGCACCCTCGTCGACTGCCCCCCCCCCCCCTCCCCCCGAATGATGAAACAAATCGGCGATAAAAGTGCGGATGAGAGAATCGCCGCGCCCCTATTTGGTGCTAAACTGTGTACTTTTCGTCGGCACTTGCTCATTATTTTTCCCCCATGTGGAAATCATCCCTGAAATCGCTTCAATCAACGCGAAAAAGATTCGTGTTTTTTTTCGTGTTGATTGAAACGTGTGTCGTCGTATTTACTGCAGCTGTCGATTCGTAACCAAAATTAGTCACATTCACGTCCACAAAGGTCTGCGACAACTATTTGTTAATGTAACGAATAAACAAAAATGTCGATATTTATGTCTCACAAATTTGCCACTTTTGCAACAACAAAAAACGATTTTTCATCGTCACGTCTTATTTGATGAAATAGATAAAACGTGAAACGTACGAAAAATATTAATCGCTATAATAAACATTGATAATGAAACTGTAAAATCGAAAACTCTAACAATCGCGTAATCAATAAAAAAAAAAACCTACGTAATTGAACAGCCTTAAGTTCTGTATAATTGACGCAGTATCGTTCAAGATTTTATTGTCTCGTCAAACGAGATAAAAAAATAAAAAATAGAGAAATAAAAATTGTTCGCGCTCCACAAGACAAAAATAAAAACATTCTCTGTGTCAAGTGTTATGGTCGAGAGCGGCCGGTGTCGTGGATCTAGTGCGCAGGAGCGTCGAAGTGCTTGTGGTTCTAACGCAGGCGCCGGTATAATTAACCGTCTGAGCCACCCTCGAGCCAAGGGCCTAATCTCGAGTTTATTTAAAGAGGGCGCGAAGGGTCCGCGGAAGCTCTGAGCTCTTCGCACAGAGCCAGATCTCAGCCATGTAGCGTGCACCCCGAGTGGGAATATGTAGCGTTACATCGGGCACGAATAAAGCCCTGGCCCTGCCAAGGCCCCGATACGATTGGGGTTTATCCCAGCTACGACAAATCAAGTTTCTAATCGCCATAATTTTTTTATAAACAGCCATAGAGGTTACATCCCAATTTCCTACTCGATATACTATATTTATATACAGTCATAGTCCTTACATCCCACGTGGAAATGTTTAACGTTACACCGGGCACAAAGAAAACCCTGGCCCCGTCTAGGCCCTGCCAAGGCCCCGATACGATCATGGTTTATCCCAGCCGCGATACATGAAATTTCGAGTTGCCATAATTTTTTTATAAACAGCCATAGAGCTTACATCTGTAGTAAAAATTCTGTAGCGTTATATCGGGAAAAACTCTGAACCTGGCCAAGGCCCCAATACGATCGGGGTTTGTCTCTGACGCGACACATCAATTTCCTACTCAATATACTATATTTATATACCGTCATAGGTCTTACATCCCACGTGGAAATGTTTAGCGCTACACCGGGCACAAATAAAGCCCTTGCCCTGTCCAGGCCCGGCCAGGGCCCCGATACGATCGGGGTTTGTCCCCGGGACGACACATCAAACTTCCACTCGATATTCTATATTTATTTACAGCCATAGACCTTATATTTCGCCTTGAAATGTTTAGCGTTACACCGGGCACAAAAAAAGCCCAGGCCCTGTCCAGGCCCGGCCAGGGCCCCGATACGATCGGGGTTTGTCCCCGGGACGACACATCAAACTTCCACTCGATATTCTATATTTATTTACAGCCATAGACCTTATATTTCGCCTTGAAATGTTTAGCGTCACACCGGGCACAAAAAAAGCCCTGGCCCTGTCCAGGCCCGGCCAGGGCCCCGATACGATCGGGGTTTGTCCCCGGGACGGCACATCAAACTTCCACTCGATATTCTATATTTATTTACAGCCATAGACCTTATATTTCGCGTGGAAATGTTTAGCGTTACACCGGGCACTAAAAAAGCCCTGGCCCTGTCCAGGCCCGGCCAGGGCCCCGATACGATCGGGGTTTGTCCCCGGGACGACACATCAAACTTCCACTCGATATTCTATATTTATTTACAGCCATAGATCTTATATTTTGCGTGGAAATGTTTAGCGTCACACCGGGCACAAAAAAAGACCTGGCCCTGTCCAGGCCCGGCCAGGGCCCCGATACGATCGCGGTTTGTCCCCGGGGCGACACATCAAACTTCCACTCTCCACACTCCATCCACATGCACCTCAAATAGCTCTCACGTAGTCCACGCCGCTTGTTCGCAGTACCACAGCCATCGCGAGCCAGTTATGTGCAGCAGGCTCTGTGTGTTTGAACACCCTGTGA
The DNA here is from genome assembly GCA_963932165.1 of Pimpla rufipes. Lineage (NCBI taxonomy): Eukaryota > Metazoa > Arthropoda > Insecta > Hymenoptera > Ichneumonidae > Pimpla > Pimpla rufipes. The sequence goes on from OZ010630.1 coordinate 1,253,715, forward strand.
ATACAGCGCGCGCGCGCTGCGCTCGTTCGCATTCGAACCGTCGGCGACAGACCGCAGCGCACGTTTCGGCGAGGCCTGCGCGCGCTGTGCGCGCCGCGCTTTTCTAACCTACACACGGAGACTCGCGACGCCGCTATACCCACTATGTTCGCCTATGAGAGACGAAAGCGTCGCGACCGCGCACCGATCTTTGCGGCCGTGGCACTGCCAGACACAGGATGTCTTTTACGACCTGCACGCCAGCAAACAGCACCATACATATATATACAGAAAGAGATATAAGTTATCTCTGCCGCGGTGCCACCGTTGCCGCCGGCGGTGGGACACCTGTGAGCCGCCGCACTGCTCCTTTCCTCGCCATTCCTTCAACTCGCGCTTTTTCTTCCTCCTCCTCCTCCTCCTCCTTCTCCTCTTCTTCTTCGTCCTCTTCCTCCGCTTCTTCTTCGAGGCCATTTTTTTCTTCTACCCGCCGGAGACAATAGCGGGAATCGATAGTCTTTCGTACGTAGTGGATTGGATTTTTTTTGTTTGTTTGTTTGTCGTCTTATGCCCTCCGGGACTTGGAGAGGTCGCGCTGTTGCGGAGAGCACGCGATGGAGTGAAAGCGAGACGACAGTCGCTGGCCACGGACAGTCGTTGGCCCCGCGCAGACCGGCTCGTGAAGCAAATCGGAGGCTAAGATGACATTTTTTAACGCTTTGCATGACGCGAGGTATGTAGGCGAATAGAGAAAAAAATGATAGAAGAGACATTTTCTAAGTGCCTCGAAGAAGTCGATGAAAAGATCGCCTGGTCGTTCCACGCGTCGACGAAAAAATAATTTCCCGACGAAGATTCATTTCACTCTTTGCATGACTCGAGTTATGTAGGCGAATAGAGCAAAAAAACAACTTAGAAACAGAATTTTCAAAGTCCCTCGAGGAAGTCGATGTAAAGATCGACTGGTCGTTCCACGCGTCGACGAAAAAATAATTTCCCGACGAAGATTCATTAAACTCTTTGCATTACTCGAGTTATGTAGGCGAATAGAGCAAAAAAAAACAACTTAGAAACGGAATTTTCTAAGTCCCTCGAAGAAGTAGATGAAAAGATCGACCGGTCGTTCCACGCGCCGACGGAAAAATAATTTCCCGACGAAGATTCATTAAACTCTTTGCATGACTCGAGTTATGTAGGCGAATAGAGCAAAAAAACAACTTAGAAACAGAATTTTCTAAGTCCCTCGAGGAAATCGATGTAAAGATCGACTGGTCGTTCCACGCGTCGACGAAAAAATAATTTCCCGACGAAGATTCAGTAAACTCTTTGCATGACTCGAGATGTGTAGGCGAATAGAGCAAAGAAACAACTTAGAAACAGAATTTTCTAAGTCCCTCGAGGAAGTCGATGTAAAGATCGACTGGTCGTTCCACGCGTCGACGAAAAAATAATTTCCCGACGAAGATTCATTAAACTCTTTGCATGACTCGAGATGTGTAGGCGAATAGAGCAAAGAAACAACTTAGAAACAGAATTTTCTAAGTCCCTCGAGGAAGTCGATGAAAAGATCGACTGGTCGTTCCACGCGTCGACGAAAAAATAATTTCCCGACGAAGATTCATTAAACTCTTTGCATGACTCGAGGTATGTAGGCGAATAGAGCAGAAAAACAACTTAGAAACGGAATTTTCTAAGTCCCTCGAAGAAGTCGATGAAAAGATCGACTGGTCGTTCCACGCGTCGGCGAACAAATAATTTCCCGGCGAAGATTCATTAAACTCTTTGCATGACACGAGGTATGTAGGCGAATAGAGCAAAAAAAACAACTTGGAAACAGAATTTTCTAAGTCCCCCGAGGAAGTCGATGAAAAGATCGACTGGTCGTTCCATGCGTCAACGAAAAAATCATTTCTTTTTACCCTGGCAGAAAACCTTTGGCGTAACATCCAACTCTGGTCAGGCCCTGGTAAGTACCACATTGGCCCTGTCAGGGCCTGACCAGGGCCTGACTTGGCCCGGACTTAACACCACAGATTTTCAACCAAGAAATATACGGTACAACAAATACGTTTTCCTGGTGATTCTCTCGACGCGTCGCGAGGCAAGCCGAATCGGCATCGAAATGAAATTGAATATCACAAAACGACTCCTCGATTTTTCGCGATCGTGAAGGAAAACGCAACCGCGCGGAGGACATAAAATAAACACGAACGTGTTTGCAATGGTGCCCCGCGGGCTGCTCGTACCCGCAGAGCGGCGCGGCGCGCTCGGCGGGTATTATAGAAGCTCAGCAATATGGCGACAACGGCACCGGGTACAGAGACCGTACCGAGAATACCGCGTGCACCGAGGATCCATATAAGGCCCGGGGACTCGGTGGAACGGCTTTTAGTCTCCCGACGCAGCCAACCCGGAGGGCTCTCCGGTGTGCGCGCTCCGTGTGGACCTATCTCGCGCTCGCGACGCACATAAAACCCGTATAGGCGAGCGGGATCGCTCGTTGCGCAATGTTTTTGCTCCTCGCGAACGCGATGAGAATTCGCGCGGTTGCGTGTCTCGATGTCACGGGAATTGCCATGTCCCGCGCCGCACGACGCGACGAGTGCGCCGCGCGCAGTGATTGCACACGTGAAATGTCGGTGGCGTCATTTCTATGACGTCCATTTTTTTCGACACGTTTGGCTTCGAGAAAGCCACGAAGATGATGGATATTGAATCCAACGTTTTTGATCAATCGAATCGCGATTACTGTAGGGTAAATGAATTCGTTTTAAGCCGAAATTTTTTCGGATAGTCGAAGTTTTCAGTGGTACCAAAGTGTCGCTTTCATTCCACTTCCTGTTGCCAAGTGGGAATGAAAAAATATGCGGATGATACTAAGCCGGGCCAACGTGACTCTGATTATAGCCTGTCTAGGGCCTGTCTAGGGCCTGTCCAGGGCCTGACCAGAGCATGTCTGGGGTTTGTCTAAGGTCTGTCCAGGGCCTGTCCAGGGCCTGACCCGGGCCTGACCAGGGTCTAACCAGGGCTTGTTTAGGGCCTGACCACGGCCTGTCCAGGGCCTAACCAAGGCTTGTTTAGGGCCTGGCCAGGGCCTGTTTAGATCCTGACCAGGGCTTGTCAAAGTTATAAACGAAAAGGGGAACTATTCGTGGGCGTGTTACAAAAATTATATACAAGAATTTTACGAGGAAGTCAAGATCGATGGCACGAAAATAACTCTGTAAGAAGTGAACAAAATACGAGGGAGCAATGTGCAAGGTTTAACATTACCTCTTTTTTTGGCACTAAGACGCGGTCGAGAGGAAAACTCTATAGCTTCGCCGTTCGAGCCTTCGTCGAAGACTCGTCGCGACTCCACTCACGAGGGAGCGTGAGACGAATATTCGTGCACGCTCGGGCATTATTGCAGTTCTCGCGTACGCGGAACCGGAAGCAGTCGAGGAGCTTCCCGTGAGCCGGGCCGAGATCCCGAGGGCCGCAACGGCCAGCGACACGCGACACCGGCCATCCGGCTATCCGGCGTTCGCATCGACACGACGTTCGATCCACGTGCACGCTGACTACAGGACTACAGCGACATCTTCATTATTTCTAACGCCCCCGGTAAAATTTATAAAAACTTTATTACAAATGCGTCTTCAGCTGTAAACCATTTTAATACCTAAATGCAATCACACTGACCTTAGAGAAGACCGGGTCACGTCGGAACAAAATGCAGTTTAAGTTCGGCGTGATAATGCGATTTTTTTCGCTCCAAAGACCAAATTTTCAGGCATGAGTTCAATACTAAATTTGATCTTCAGATCAAACTTCAATTTAAGCTTGATGACATTGCAAATCGAACTTAAGGTCATTGCAGATCGAACTTAAGGTCACTGCAGATGGAACTTAAGATCATTGCAGATCGAACTTAAGGTCATTGCAGATCGAACTTAAGGTCATTGCAGATCGAACTTAAGGTCATTGCAGATCGAACTTAAGGTTAATGCAGATCGAACTGACGATCGTTGCAGATCTTACTTCAGATCATTGCAGATCAAACTTAAGATCATTGCAGATCTTACTTAAGATCATTGCAGATCTTACTTAAGATCATTGCAGATCAAACTTACGATCGTTGCAGACACTGTTGCAACATCGCAAATCAACAACGCAAAAATAAAAAAATGCCAAACAAAAAGTGTTCCCACATTCCCCGGTCACCCCTATAACGAAAAGCGGTCAGCTTTCCTCTGCGAGCGAAGCGACGGTTGCACCACAAGCACGAAATATCGAAGGGCTCATTCGTCGGACGTCCACAGCGGGAGAAGCTCGTAAACTTATCTTTTCCATCATTCCGGCGCGAGCCACCTGCCCACCTGCGCCACACTATGTCCCCGGTGTCCCCATAATCACCGGCGCTTTTTATCTCCATCTCCGTTATTATCCGAAATTAATCCGTGGATTTCGAGAACGGCCGGGTGACTCCTTTCCCTTCGCGGATGCCGTTATAATCCGACGTGTGCGGTGGTCATAACGCAGCCTGCATTTCCGTGATGTTTTTACATAATTGTCCGCGTGACCCAACTCGGTTCGTACAGTTACACGGGTGGCACGAAGTCACGCATCGACGCAAGGACGCGCTTCGGCCGTACCACATTTCTGACGTCGTGCGACTCACTGTCACAATTTTTCGTCTGACCCACAAATTGCCGTTGGTGAACTCTGTCCAAAGACCCCTCTTTGTTCGCGGCGACCCTGCTTGATTATCGCTGACGTTGTTGGTACTACTGTTGCCGTTAACGTTTTCTCGGAAATTTTGGTGAGCCTTCCAGGCAGCAAACGTAGTTTTCCCTCGCGTGTTACATATATCGCTGTGCGTGACTGTGGCCGTTCCTGGTCACGCAGTGACATGTTAACGCGACGCGCCACACGTTTCTGTGGCTCTCTCTCGCTCCAACGTGACCGTCAATGCCGCCGTCTCTCTCGCACTCGCAGTCGGTGAAGTACATCACCTTAATAGCCAAATGAACTCTCGAGGGGGAGGAAGGAAAACAAAGAGAATTTAATGGATCGACATCGGGCCGATCGCGGCTTCTGTATAGTTTATTTCGTCTTCGTGAGAGAGCTCGCGGCGAGACCGGCCGGCCCAGTAGACCCCGAAGCCTATTTCCTATTTTCCTATTCATAGTACCGACTGCCTTTAAATTTAGCCGCCTCGTCTGTTCGAGAATGTAAACAGTCGCTCGCACGCGACCTCGTGGAACATCATAGACGTGAAGGACCACATTGCGTCCAGCAGTCGATCGACTGTAAATAAATTGATACAATTAATTCACTTATTCGGATAATTGACTTCCCAACTACGTAAGTAAATATATACCAAGATGGTATTTTTATGATTTTAAAAAGATTCTCCAAGACTCTGAAAGTTTCTACAAGACTCTCCTAAAGATTCTCCAAGACTATCCGAAAGATTCTCCAAGACTCTCCGAAAGATTCTCCAAGACTCTCCGAAAGATTCTCCAAGACTTTTCGAAAGATTCTCCCAGACTCTCCGAAAGATTCTCCAAGACTCTCCAAAAGATTCTCCAAGACTCTCCGAAAGATTCTCCAAGACTCTCCGAAAGATTCTCCAAGACTCTCCTAAAGATTCTCCAAGACTATCCGAAAGATTCTCCAAGACTCTCCGAAAGATTCTCCAAGACTCTCCAAGATTCTCCGAGACTCTCCGAAAGATTCTCCGAGACTCTCCGAAAGATTCTCCGAGACTCTCCAAGATTCTCCGAGACTCAAAGATTCTCCGAGACTCTCCAAGATTCTCGGATAGACTCTCCAAGATTCTCCGAGACTCTCCGAAAGATTCTCCGAGACTCTCCGAAAGATTCTCCGAGACTCTCCAAGATTCTCCGAGACTCAAAGATTCTCCGAGACTCTCCAAGATTCTCGGATAGACTCTCCAAGATTCTCCGAGACTCTCCGAAAGATTCTCCGAGACTCTCCGAAAGATTCTCCGAGACTCTCAAAGATTCTCCGAGACTCTCAAAGATTCTCCGAGACTCTCAAAGATTCTCCCGGACTCTCCAAGATTCTCGGATAGACTCTCCAAGATTCTCGGATAGACTCTCCAAGATTCTCGGAAAGAGTCTCCAAGACTCTCGGAACGAGTCTCCAAGACTCTCGGAAATAGTCTCCAAGACTCTCGGAAAGAGTCTCCAAGACTCTCGGAAAGAGTCTCCAAGACTCTCGGAAAGAGTCTCCAAGACTCTCGGAAAGAGTCTCCAAGACTCTCGGAAAGAGTCTCCAAGACTCTCGGAAAGAGTCTCCAAGACTCTCGGAAAGAGTCTCCAAGACTCTCGGAAAGAGTCTCCAAGACTCTCTGAAAGAGTCTCCCAGCCTCTTGGAAAGTCTCTAAGTCTCTCGGAAAGAGTCTCCAAGACTCTCGGAAAGAGTCCTCAAGACTCTCGGAAAGAGTTTCTCAAATTGTATGACTCGGGGAATCATCGAAGGTCCGACTGTTCTAACCGCGAGTCTACACTTGACGTTAAATCCCGTACTATCATTGAAGATACATAAATCAATATCGAAGCGGGAATGACGTCGAGATATATATCGATCAACAGATAAAAGAACTGAGGGTGCCGTCGGCTATCGTGAAGCCGTATTCGAGTGCCCGGACGACGACGACAAATGACGATAATTGAGAGATTATAATAAGAGCCCCGGCTAAGTGGATTAGAGAGATTCTCTCATACCAACAAAAACCCTCGGCGCGGTGTGTAAAAGCATCGTCGAAGCTACGCGTATGCATGCGTGTGTAAGGGTAGTCCGTTTAGCTCTAGCGATCTCTCCGTGCGTCGTATCAGCTCTTAAAATCCGAGAGAATCCCGATTTCCCTGGCGGCAAATCCTGATTTATTATTCCGCGGGGTTCCGACGAAAATGCATGGCGCGCCCCACCCATCCCTCCACATACTTGCATACATCCCGGGTTCAGAATGCGGAAATTGCAGGCGTGTATATCGAGTCCGTGCAATCCGTATAGTCGAGCCGATCGATTGGATTATTTTATAGTGAGGGGCGCGTGATGTGCGCGGGGGTATTTTTAACGCACGAGACATTGGAAACATCGTGTTCCGAGCCCTATCTAATTTATTCATACGATAACGTATGGACAATTATCGTATCCGCGCGGCCCTCGGCCAACGTAAACAGCGCGGATGTACCTGGGACGTTCCTCGGCTTATCGACAGGGTCGTGACCCTCAGATATTTTTGTCCTTTTGGGATGTTGTAGGGCGGTACGAAAAATCCCCTTTACAATTTGTCCTTATTTTTCGAATACTTATATCTTTACTATTGTTTGAAATTGCGGCAGCTTTTCAATGCAAAGTATAGTCTCTAACAACAAAGTCAACTATTTAAAAAAACGTTGTTCCGTAAATTCTGTGTCCATAAACAAAATGTTTGAGACGTTCGAAAATTTGAGCCCAGAATATCAGCTAAAAACAAAATAAATATTCCATTTAAATTTGAATAATTATTTACAGAAATTTTAGAAAAAATGAAAAACAAAAATCTAAAGGGATTTTTCATATTTCTCTGCAACGTCCCAAATCGAAAAAAAATATGGCGGCCCCATCGATAAGTCGTGGGATGCCCCAACAATACTTGCAGTGTACATTTTGACGATTTGTATTCACATGACTGTCCGCATGCCAGGTATTAAGATAAACCGACATGGTCACCGCACCTACACAACCGAGTCACGTAGAAAATTACGTTTTATGGCTCGCATCAAGAACGCCGTCTGGACGCAGTCGACTTTGTTTTGAAAGCGCACCCATAAGAATGAAGAATGCGCCTCGTAAGTCGCCTCAAACGGGATCACATTCCACGTGTCGTTCGGGTAATTCGATAGATCCGTGCGGTGTAATTAAAATTAGAGCTCACGTAGTTTTCGAGTCAATTGGTTTCCAGGGAAGAAAATCGATTAAGGTATTGAAGGATTGAATTACCAGTAAAGACGTTATTTTTGTTCCCGTGTCATGTGGACAATTAGTTTTGCGGTGTATCCTGACTTGAAGTAGAAGATATTATGTACCAAATTATACCTGTAACGAAAGAGCCACATTTTTGGTAATAAGTTCAATCTTAATCTTACGATCAATCTTAAGTTCGAACTCAGCTCATGCTTACGATGAAACTTAAGTTCGAACTAGATTCTTGACTAACTTTTCTCCGACTTTTACCTGCTTAAGATCGGTCTGAAGCATGAATCAAGTTCTGTGTTAATCATAAATGAAGTTCTAACTTCAGATCGATTTTAAGCATGAATCAAGTTCTAACTTAAGTTCGATCTTAATCATAAATCAAGTTCTAACTTAAGATCGATCTTAAGTATGAATAAAGTTCTAACTTAAGATCGATCTTAAGCATGAATAAAGTTCTAACGTAAGATCGATCTTTAACATGAATGAAGTTGAAACTTAAGATGGATCTTTAGTATGAATCAAGTTCGAACGCAAGTTCGAATTTAAGATCAATATGAAAAATACCGCGTCTGTCTCGCACGGTGCGAAGAAGTGCGCAGCAGTCGTTACTAGTCGACGGCGGCGTTGAGTGTGCAACGAAGAGCGAAGTCGATCCATAATTTTCCGTTCATTCATCGGCAATTTGGGTCCATTCACTCGGTCGGGGGGTTCTCGAGCGGCAACATCATTTTTCGCCAGAGCGCGGAGACCACAATGGGACCGCCGGCCGCATCGACGGGGAGAGAGAGCCGGGCGTGCATACGCACAACACGTTTGTGACGGGCCGAATGCCGATCTAACATCTGCCCGTGTTTTGATTCTACCTGGGCGGCCGGCGCATACGGCCAAGTGATGCCAAACTCGACGCTTATATTTTCATGTGCGTGAGATACACTCTCGCTTGTTATGTATATCATTTTTTTTTTTTCGTGCATGTGCGCCCGAATGTTCCCCTGCGCATTATGCCACCGAGTGCGACATGTATAATGAAATAACAGCAGGCTCCGTGTGTGATGCTCGTATGAGCGTCGCGTGTTTCGCATCCAAGTGAGAGTACAAACGCTCTCGACATAATGCACGCTTCTATTCTCCCTTTCCGCTGCGCTCGCGGCGGATGTGTTCGACGAATGCATCGACCGCGGTCTCGTAGGATCGAACGGTAAACTTCCGTCTCGTTTCCTTTGTATCGCATCTCCTTGGTGCTGCTGCGCCGAGGAGTATAGCTGAAAAACCATAGGGATCACACAACTGACAGAACGTCGACGTGACAGGCACGTGAGTACCACTTAATCTTAAGATCGAACTTAAGCACGCAACAGTTCGAGAAAAGTTCGAGTTCGAACATTTAAAGAGTCTAAGAGACTCTTTCTGAGAGTGTTAGAATATCCTTTCGAGAGTCTTAGAGACTCCTTCCGAGAGTCTTAGAGACTCCTTCCGAGAGTCTTAGAGACTCCTTCCGAGAGTCTTAGAGACTCCATCCGAGAGTCTTAGAGACTCCTTCCGAGAGCCTTAAAGACTCCTTCCGAGAGTCTTAGAGACTCCATCCGAGAGTCTTAGAGACTCCTTCCGAGAGCCTTAAAGACTGCTTCCGAGAGTCTTTGAGGCTCCTTCCGAGAGTCTTTGAAACTCTTTCCGCGAGTCTGAGAGCTCCTTCGATCGAATTAACTTCAAGACGTTTCTCAGTAATTAATACTTTCCAGGCAACTACAAAGTAACTGTTATGGATTTTAATTTCATATGTCTAGTTATGAAAACTGATCAAATCAGTCGTAGAAACTAAATGTTGTCGCAATTATTGCTTCCAAGTAACCGGCACTAGATTTTTAAACGAGTGCTCGCGCGCCCTAATGGCTCGATGATAATGAATTGCGTATGGCGCTCGGCCGTCAGTTGTTGCGTCGCATAGCCAATTCAGCGTCAAGCCAGGGTACCCACTTCCCCCGTGTGTGTACTTAATATTTTTCAGTACATTTGACCCACATTCATCGCCACCCCAGCACGGGTTATATAGTCTTTTGGAGTGTATATGGCGAGGTGGCATCCCACTCGTTTTCTCTGTTGCTCTCGGCGCCGGGTGCGAATGAATGAGAGAGAATTGGACGAGGGCGATGCTGCGCCGTGCCGAGATCTCTATCCCCTCGGCTGCGAAGCGCGAGGCAAAGTGCGTGGCACGTGTGGTCGAATTGTCCGTACGAGTACGCGGTACACACTCTGCACTACCTATTACACGCTACCCACTGTAGAGCCTAAGCGACTGCATACGGGAGCCAGTGAGCCACTGCGGTCTGCGATAATATTAATGTCGTCGCGGAGGGTTGTAACCGGGATGGCTCGGATACATTGAATTGCACTTTACACCGTGTGGCTCGAGTGCACCTCTCGAAATCTCTCCGGCTCGAACGACTCTGTTTAACTCTGTTTGCCAGGCTCTCGGCGTGGTTCGAAATGATCATTCCGATTTAACAACAGGAGACTGAATGCATCCGACGTACCTTGGAACGATTTGATATCAAGGATTAGCTGCTCTTGCTGAAAATTCAGAAGACCCTGGAACGTGGAACACGTGCGTGCGATTGTCGAGGCACAACCGAGGCGGTTAATTGGCCTCCGGAATTCAATCTGCATTTTAGTGTCAGGACCGAACTTGCACTCATAAGTGTCTTAGAGACTCTTGCCGAGAGTCTTAGAGGCTCTTGCCGAGAGTTTTAGAAGCTCTTGCCGAGAATCTTAGAGACTCTTGCCGAGTGTCTGAGAGACTCTTGACGAGAGTCTCAGAGGCTCTTGCCGAGAGTCTCAGAGGCTCTTGCCGAGAGTCTGGGAGACTCTTGCCGAGTGTCTTAGAGACTCTTGCCGAGTGTCTTAGAGACTCTTGCCGAGAGTCTTAGAGACTCTTGCCGAGAGTCTTAGAGACTCTTGCCGAGAGTCATAGAGACTCTTGCCGAGTCTTAAAAATTGAGGAAAGAAATATCGTGACTCGGCCTGTACAGCAGATCACATCAAGCTCGCCGAAACACTTCCAAATCATTCTACAAACCGAACGCGAGGTGCGGTCTCGTTGAAAATTATAATCCCGTGGGACGTGAACACGTGCGGCTGCTCGAGAGATCGTGCGGCGCGAACAATCGATTTGGCATGCGCGATTGTGATCGCAGAATCGAGGCGGCGCAGCCGACTGTGTCGGTGACATGTGCGACGAATATAATGCACTGTCGAGGACGACACAGAGAGTAACAGAACGGTAAAGAGTTACGGTTCGCCGACTTTCCCTCTTCACGTAGAAGGGGAGCCCCCCGCCCCCTTGCCCCACCCAACGCGAACATCTCTCCCGGAGTTCCGGAACCTCCTGACCCCCCTAAGCGGAAGAGCGAGCAGGGGGCAACGGGGGGGGGGGGGGAGTTTAGGGGTTCTTGAAGCAGGGGCAATAATCGCGCGAGAGCCGGCTGCACGAGATTTCGGTCACGTAGAACGGCGGGAAACCCTTCGCGTGGTCGACGTCGCCGCTGTGTTTAATGGCCACGGGAAAGCGGGGCAAAACGGAACACCCGAGCGAAAAATGACTTTATCGCGATGCGCAGGTTGAATTTTTACCGCTCTTCACCTAAAAACTCGATCTAAATCGTTGATTTTAAAGGTAAAAAATGGGGTAAAATGGATCACCCTCCAAATTCGGCAATGCGTGGTTAAGATCGAACTAAAGGTCGATCTGAAGCATGAATCAAATTCGATCTCAAGTTCGATCTTAAGACTCAACTAATGACTAAAAATTCGACCCTATTTATTCCACTTTATTTTTATCATTTTTATCATCGTAATTGTGATTATTATTAGTTGAAGGCAATTGTTAATTAATGTTCAGAATAACATTGCACAAAAAAAGGCTAGCCAAGAGAATGAAAAATAAAAAATTGCGCCCCAAGAAAAATTGTCGAGATTTCGTAAAATATTCTTCGCTTGTCATCCAGGCTGCCAAAACCCGTGCGCCAGGTCAAGTTCGCAGGAATGCGCGGAATAATTTCTTCTGGCAAAAGTTTCCGCGTAATTGGCCTGCAATTTGTGTAAACGGCCAATCGCCCGCTCGCCTCGAGTAAATAAGTGCGCGGTGTTCGTTTTTCTTTTTTCTTTCCGCAGTAAAGGGGGATGAATATAATTTCGTGTCGCACAGACACACACACGAGCGGCTCGGCGCTGACGTCGCGGGAGTTACACGTGTTTCTCCCGCACAGGTAGAGAAGAAGCGAGAGTGGTCGTCGCGCGGGATGTCAATAACCTTGGCCGTCGGTCGCGTGATCGAGTCCCAGGTCTCCCCGTCGCTCTCGCTCCCTCCTCGCGTCGGCGAGCGTCGTGGTGACCACGTGGCTCCCGGCGCAACCCTCGCTGACCGCTCGACCGCGTCTCGGCAACATTTTTCGTTTGAACATTTTGGCTCGATACAACGCGCGGCGGCGGAAAAAAAAATTCGCGAACCGCATGCACCACCGTGCGAAACGGACGAGGAACAATGGCAACAATGAAAAAAAAATGAAAAAAAAAAAACGTGGAGGAAGAAGCGCGTGGATGCAAAAGGCGAAAGAGGAAAAGGGGGGAGAGAAAACAACAACACGAAACGACAGTGGCGAGTGGCTCGCTCAACCCCCCGCACCCGAGTTCAAACTCACGAGCTCGCACAACCCTTTTAACGTCGCTACCGCCGCTCGGGCACATCGGGCACTTTCGGCCAAGTCGACCTGCCACCGCGTTCACATTTTTTTTCGGTTTTCACCGGTTAAAAATAAACTACCACTTGGATAACAATATTTTTGCCACGAATGCTTGTAGAAATGTTTAGAGTAATTCTAAAAAAAATGATTGGTTTGCTGGTTAAAAAAAATGCAATAATGATTAGTGATATATTTTTATTCAGAAGTTGGAAAATATTCTACGTAATTTTTTTTGCAAACGTAATGTTTCTTTTATTCAACAATTTTATTTTACGATTACAATCAATACGAGCATTTGTCGTAAGTTTACTAAAAAGAAAAATATTTTTTTTACTTTCTCAATGTGCGGTAAAAAATAAACATTCACGTACACTACATAAATAAAATTATAACTGTACTCGCCTGTAACTAAAAGATACCAAAATTGAAGTACGATTTGCATTTTTTTATGCTATATGGATCAAAATGATTAGAAATTTTATTGATCTCTAAGTTTTTCAATTTTTAAACAAATTTTTTTTCACGGTATGGGAAATATTGCAGCTGACAAAGTTCATAAATGTTTGAAGTGAATTTCGACTTGAGCCGGAATGCGCCGTATACACGTGGACGGAGGGCATAGGAGGGTTAGTGGCGGGTTTAAACAAAATTTCCGGGCCTCGGTCTGGGAACGAGCCGCCCGTGAAACGAATTTCCGATAGCCCGCTCGCCGCTGCTCCCTGCATCGTACCAGAGCCGCTATAAAGACTCACGTGCCTCACCCCGACGACGCTTTCGACAGTCGTTTACTTCATTAGCGTAGCACAGTTGCGTATACAAGCGCGTCGATATACATATATGCATATATCTATATAGATCAGGACGATCAACCAGAATTGGCAGGGGGTGCACGCGATTCCAGCGGGAAAAAACAAATCTGATTAGAAGAATGAAAAAGCCAACGATGAAACACGAACGCAATTTGCCGCGTATCTAGCGCGCTGGGAACGGAAAAATCGCTTTGTGCGTTGAACTGTGGTTACTTTTTTTTCTTTCAAATATTTATTGGGTATACTAAGAATGGGTGATATTTTTAAAAAGCGATTATTGAGTAATTGATTAGTTTGAAAATCGATTCTCATGGAAGTAATCGGGACATCTATTATAGTAAAATAATCGTAAAATCGGTTATTGTAGAAATGAGCGAAAAATCGGTTATTGTAGAAATAAGCGAAAAATCGGTTATTGTAGAAATAAGCGTAATATCGGTTATTGTAGAAATAAGCGAAAAATCGATTATTGTAGACATAAGCGAAAAATCAGTTATTGTAGAAATAATCGAAAAATCGGTTTTGTAGAAATAAGCGAAAAATCGGTTATTGTAGAAATAAGCGAAAAATCGGTTATTGTAGAAATAAGCGAAAAATCGGTTATTGTAGAAATAAGCGAAAAATCGGTTATTATTGAAAAAAATCGAAAAATCGGTTATTACAGAAAAAAACGGGCAAATAAAGTTAGGCTCCGATATGAGCAATATGTCGGAACTGCAAATTCGACTTAGAAAAATATTAGCGCCTGTCAAAATTCCATCAAAATTAAAAGTTCGCAAAAACAAAAATACCAGCGAGAAATTGTTATCAAGGCTGCCAACATGACTCAGAATATCCAACGAGCTCCAGTTTCCTCCGCTCTCGCCGCCGCCTCTAGGAAAAGAAAAAACCCCAACAAAAAAAACCTGCCCGAAGATCGGCAACCATCGTCTGTGTCAGCCGGTTCGTCGCTGCGACTCTCGCACGTGCTACCTACCGGAGATATTTACCGCGCGATATATCGACGAATTTATCAGCGTGTCGGGCGTAAACACGTCTCACCGACTGGCATAGAGAGTGGCAGACACGGCGCGAGAAATCCCCCCCCCTACCCCCCAGGGGGTGGAGGGGGGTGTACGTTAACTAACCGGGTGGAGGCGGACGAGGAATCGCGATAAGGTCTTACCGCGCGTCGCTCCAGCAGCAGCAGCAACAGCAGCAAGAGCAGCAGCAAGAGCGACGATGGAAGGCGGCGAAAGAGGATCTCGTAAATCCCGAATTGCTTCGCGTTCGCGAGCCGCACGTACAACACACGTGGCCGGTATGTAACGTAACTATATACGGGGAGACTCGCGAAGGATCGGCACAGCGGGCGGTGAGGTGGTGAAGGGGGGGGGGGGGAGGGGTTCACTCGTTTTGGTGCCGCGACCAGCGTCAGCCAAGCAAACATAATCCCATGGAGTTTTCTCCTCCTCCTCCTCCCGGATAAAATCTCTATTCCTCTATCCGCCTCGCGCGCTCGTCCTCTTCGCGCCCGTCTCGGGCCTCGCGCTTGGCCTCTCGCTCGCGTAATTGGCAATTTGCGAAATGAGCCGGGCGCGACGAGGCGGAGGACACACGAGATCTTCACCCGCGGCGCGCACACGCGTGGGAGGGGTGAAGGAGGGGGTTCGGGGGGTACGTGTGTAGCACGAGCGTAAGGATCGTCGCTCTCGTCGTCGAACCCGCTGCGCGAAATTTTCTTCCGCCTGTGCGGGGCCAACGGGTCGCACCGTTTGGCCTGTTCTCGGCGCAGTGATTGGCGATCTGAAATTGCATCGCTGCCCCACGGCGAAAAATGTGTATGCGACAGCGAACTTGTTTTTTATTTTTATATTTTTATGTTGGCTGTGTTTTTCGAAGAAACTTGAGTCTGAAATTTTAGAACCGAAGTTTTGTTTGATCTTGAGTCAGAATTGAGTTCCGTAGTTGAGTTGAAATATTGAGTTGAAACGTAGTTGAGATAAATTGAGTTGAGGTCGATCTTAAGATTGATCTCAAGTTCAATCTTAAGTTAGAACTTGATTCACGGTCAAGTTCGAACTAGATTCATGCTCAAGTTCGAACTAGATCAAGCTCAAGTGCGAACTTGATTCAATCTCAAGTTCGAACTTGATTCAATCTCAAGTTCCAAATTGATTTATTCTCAAGTTCAAATTTAATTCATACTCAAGTTCGAATTTGATTCATACTGAAGTTCGAACTTGATTCATGTTCAAGTTCGAATTTGATTCATACTCAAGTTCGAACTTGATTCATGTTCAAATTCGAATTTGATTCATGTTCAAGTTCGAATTTGATTCATACTCAAGTTCGAACTTGATTCATGTTCAATTTCGAACTTAATTCATGATTAGTTGGAATTTGACTCATGTATAAGTTAGAACTTGATTCATGCTTAGCTCGAACTTGACTCGTACTTAAGTTCGAACTTGATTCATGTTCAAGTTCGAATTTGATTTATGTTCAAGTTCGAACTTAATTCATGATTAGTTAAAATTTGACTCATGTTTAAGTTAGAACTTGATTCATGCTTAGCTCGAACTTGACTCATGCTTAAGTTCGAACTTGACTCATGCTTAAGTTTGAACTTGATTCATGTTTAAGTTTGAACTTGATTCATGATTCGTTCGAACTTATTTCATACTCAAGCTCGATCTTAAGTTCAAACCTACAAACAAATAAATAAATGAACGGTGAATGCATCAATGATTTTTGTAATTCAAAGAAGCGAAAGAATTTATAACAAAAATACAAATATCGATGTTCTGAATATTTACATGAAGTATTCGTCTTCATACATGTTTTCATCCGTTATCGGGGGAGCAAACACATTTTTCCGCGAAACAAACTCATTTCCCATGTGGATTTGCCGCGTGCAAAATTGAAACAGCGCGAATATCTGCGTTTCTCGTCTGCTTCGGATGCCAGTTGCCGCGCCGCATGCAGTATCACACGATACGTATGGGTCTCGAGGGCCTTGAGGACCCGTGTGTGTGTCGGAGACGAAGGAAGTTAGCAAACTCGGGAGCGTTAACGAGCGGTCTCGGGGCCAACTAGAGGCTGAATTTCTCGGTTCTCACTGTATCGTCGGCACGAGGACAAATATCCAATTTCACCGCAACGCCGCGTAATCGCATCAGGAGTAAATAAATTCGGCCGAACCGCCGCAGAGAGTTCCAACTCCGGCCACGGAGTATATCGCGAGGGTCGAGGGCGCTATTTGGTCTCGTTTTTATGTTTGTCTCGATAATGGCTCAAGGGCTCGATGATACGTCGGCGTGGAAGACATAAATCAGCGTCAGCGCGACGTACGGGGTAACCCGGGACGAAAACTTGGACCAACTCCAAAGAGCCGGATCGCAGTGTGTACGAGAGGACTCTTTGCTTCGGCACTTTGGAACAAATAGCTTCGCGGCGACGGGTCCGTCGAAGCGAGACGGTAGAGGGAGAGGAAAATTCTTTGCGCCTCTTCTTGGCATTTTTTTTGTTCGGTTTTTCTGTATTTTTTTCTTTGTTTTCATGGGTATGCAGAAAGTAGGGTTAACCCGGGTCAGCGGCAATGCCGGTCTGTCAGGTTTCTGCCACATGGCACCACGAATACTGGGCAGAAAGAAATAGATGCAAAAAAGCGACGTATTTTTTTGCATTTTGTTGCATCGAGATTCTTGAAATTCGATGCAAAAGGTTTTCGCCATCGGCGCCGTATTTCAAGAAATATTTGCAGCCAAAGGTTTAGACGTAAGTTCAATTGTAAAGTCGAACTTAAGCACGCAAAAGTTGGAGGAAAGTTCAAGTTCGATCCTAAGCACGAATCAAGTTCGCACTCAAGTTGGATCTTAAGCACAAATCAAGTTCTAGCTCAAGTTCGATCTGACTCATTCATCAAGTTCGATATTAAGCATGAGCCAAGTTCGATCTTAAGCATGAGTCACGTTCGATCTTAAGCATGAATCACGTTCAAATTCAAATATGAACTTAAGCATGAATTAAGTTCAAACTCAAGTTCGATCTTAAGCATGAATCAAGTTCAAACTCAAGTTCGGCCTGAAGCATGAATCAAGTTCAAGCTCAAGTTCGGCCTGAAGCATGAATCAAGTTCAAGCTAAAGTTCGATCTTAAGTATGAATCAAGTTCAA
This sequence comes from Pimpla rufipes, assembly GCA_963932165.1. NCBI lineage: Eukaryota > Metazoa > Arthropoda > Insecta > Hymenoptera > Ichneumonidae > Pimpla > Pimpla rufipes. Next base: position 1,271,370 of record OZ010630.1, read on the forward strand.
GCTCAAGTTCGATCTTAAGCATTAATCAAGTTCAAATTCAAGTTCGGCCTGAAGCATGAATCAAGTTCAAGCTCAAGTTCGATCTTAAATATGAATCAAGTTCAAGCTCAAGTTCGATCTTAAGCATCAATCAAGCTCAAACTCAAGTTCGTAATCTTATTTAAGCATGAATCAAACTCAGCTCAAGTCAAGAACTCAAACTCAAGTTCGATCTTAAGATTGAACTTATTAAAAAAATTCGGCCCTTAGCATCGCCTCCGTAAGTTTGAAATTTAAAGAAACAAAGAAATACGTCAACGGTCGCAATTTTTAGGAATTACGTAACTCTAAACCATCTGATGTATGCGTTGTTCAATAGTGAACAAACGTTTTTGCAATAAGAGTCTGTTAACAGGTCCAACGTACACCATACGTCCATGGTGCGTTGTAAGCGTAATCACGTCTATCGCTTCGGTTCGAGAGCCTGGCAATGGATACGTGCATTACGCGATGCAGAGGATAAGAGGAGGAAAAGAAACGACGACGACGACGGGATGAAATGGGAAAATAGAATAATAAACAAAAACGCGAAGGGGCTAATGGAAATGGAGATGGAAATAGAGGAACCGAGAGAAGCGGTGGAAGAAGACGAAGAAGAAGAAGAAAAGAAAGAAGATGCAGAAGAAGAAGACGAAGAGGAGGAAAACGTTGAGAGGGCACAAAAGAAGAAGACGAGTCGCGGATGAGCGTCCGAGTAAGAAAGCCTATCATTGGTTAATTAATCACGGCAAGCGAGCTAGCGAGCACCTGCCAGAGCGCGTTACATCGAAGGCCCGTAATGAAGAACCATTGAACCGTCTGTGCGCGAGACTCGGTGCGGCAAGGGCTGCCAATGACCTCGTCGTGACCTTCGACACGAGGCGATAGGCATCCACTTGCCGGGAATTAAAAAAAAAAAAAAACGTCGGCAGAGAGAAAGGGAGGCTCCTCGAAAGGTGGTAACTGCTCGAAGGACGAGCGAGCGTAATGCGGGTAAACAGGAAATTTTACATATTTCGCAAAAAAATGCAGTTTTACTCAGTTGATTGACAAAGTAGAGCCATCTGAACATCGCATCCTCGTGTAGGTTAAAATTGTAAGTCTCAATTAATTCGAACTTAATTCGAACTTAAGTTGATTTCCTTATCGTGACATAAGTTGACTCACAACTTTTGTTTTAAGTTGCAACTTGATTTCTAATTTAATGGTGGATTCTGAGTCGTGACTTCACTTGAAACTTGAGTTATATCGTAAGTTGGATCTTCAGCCCTAATTGAACTTGAAACTTGAGTTCTAACTTAAGTTGGGCACTTGAGTTTCAGCTTAGATGACTTGAGTTTCGAATTGACTCTTATGTTGCATTTTAAGTTGAAACTTGATTTGTAACATAAGTTGACTCGTGCGTTTAAATTTAACTTGAAACTTGGGCTTCAACTTAAGTTGATACTTGAGTTTGAACGCAAGCTGACTCTTGAGCTCCAACTTAGGTTGAAACTCGAGTTCTAACACAAGATGGAACTTGAACGATAAAGCAAAGTTTCAAAACTCAAATCCATCTTCCATAATCCATAAGTTTCGATAAGTTTTGATTCTTCCATAATTTTCGAAACTCAAGTCCATCTTCCATAATCCATAAGTTTCGACAAGTTTCGATTCTTCCATAATTTTCGAAACTCAAGTCCATCTTTCATAATCCACAAGTTTCGATAAGTTTCGATTCTTCCATAATTTTCGAAACTCAAGTCCATCTTCCATAATCCATAAGTTTCGATAAGTTTCGATTCTTCCACAATTATCGAAACTCAATTCCATCTTCCATAATCCATAAGTTTCGATAAGTTTCGATTATTCCATAATTTTCAAAACTCAAATCCATCTTCCATAATCCATAAGTTTCGATAAGTTTCGATTCTTCCATAATTTTCGAAACTCAAGTCCATCTTTCATAATTCACAAGCTTCGATAAGTTTCGGTTCTTCCATAAGTTTCAAGACTCAAGTCCATCTTCCATAATCGCCTTCGCGGATCATCCATTTCCATCTCCTCTACGTCTCTCCACTTTCCGACTTCACCTCATCTTCGTATTCCCGTTCCTGATCGCCCTTGGATCGCGCAACGCGCGTATCCCGCATAGCCTTCCAATAAAAGCGATAGAAGCGATTACTCACAACAGCAGACGTCCGGCGCCCGAGGTGCGGCGCGCGCGTTACACGAAGCGATATTACATTCTGTAAATCCGCCCCCGTTGAATACGGCCGAAGCTGTCGGGAGGTCGAACTTCGGGGTCAGGACCACGTCGGGAATTACCGCTGGAACGCGCTCAGCTCGCACCCTGGCTGACCGGCGCCCTTTGCGCGCGAGCACTGCAACCGCAACAACGAGACATATGCCGAACACCATGGGTGCGGATGGCCGGCCCGGCGGAAGCACCCTGGCTCGATTCCTCGCTTCCTCGAGGGTGCCTTTGGCATTCGCTCCGGAACGCACTTGGAAAACGTCCTCGCTGTTCCGTGTACGTAGCGTGTTTTCAAAGTCAAGGCACTTTTATTGCTCCCCCCCGAAATAATTACTCGCTCGCGCTGTCCCTTCAACGCGGGTTCGTATGGTGTACCGGAAATAAACTGGTGATTAGCCGTAGGGCGTTCAACGTATAGAACTTAGGAACTTTTTTCAATGTCCGCTTTTGTAACTCTCGTTAGTGCGAAGAGTGTGAACTTAAGTTCGAACTTACATTCAAACTTCGGCGAGTGTGAACTTAAGTTCGATCTAAATATCTAAATATCGAATTAAATATCGAATCAAGTTCGAACTTAAGATCGGACTAAAGCATGAATCAAGTTCGAACTTAAGATCGGACTAAAGCATGAATCAAGTTGAAACTTAATACCGTACTTAAGCATGAATCACGTTCGAACTTAAAATTGGACTTAAGCATGAATAAAGTTTGAACTTAAAATTGGACTTAAGCATGAATAAAGTTTGAACTTAAAATTGGACTTAAGCATGAATAAAGTTCGAACTTAAGATCGGGATAAAGCATGAATCAAGTGCGAACTTAAGATCGGAGTTAAACATAAATCAAGTTCGAACTTAAGATCGGACTTAATCATGAGTTAAGATCGAAATAAAGAACGAACTAAAGCTTGAATCAAAATCGAAATAAAGAACGAACTAAAGCTTGAATCAAGAACGAACTAAAGCTTGAATCAAGATCGAAATTAAGAACGAACTAAAGCTTGAATCAAGTTCGAACTTAAGATCGGGCTTAAGGATGAATCAAGTTCGAACTTAAGATCGGACTTGAGTATGGATCAATTTCGAACTTAAGATCGGACTCACGGATGAATAAAGTTCGAACTTGAGTTCCATATTAATATTGAATTTCTGACTAAAATTGCGGCTGTAAGAGGGCATGTGAAAAACTGAAAAAATTAAGTCCATCTAGTTGTCGATGGAAAATTCAGTTTTCCTGCTACATTTTCAATTTCCTTTGCAAATTTTCTGTGAATTTCAATGACTTATATTTCAGTGCGAATTACAATAAAAAGATACAGTTCACTCAGAGTCGTCGCTGGAAACGTGAAATTTACGTTTTTTTCGCCAACTCTTGATTTGCGTTGCAAATTCTCCGGGCAATAAAGCGAGCAAAGTCAAGTAGAAACTCTAAAATAAAAAAGAAATAAAAAAAATTGCACGGTGGTCGCTGGAGATATAAAATTTACTGTTTTTCGCGGCTTCCCAATTTGCTTTGCAAATTTCCCGGCCGCATCCCCCGCGCACGGTGCCTGAGCAAGAAAAACGACTTCGTGATCACGTTCTATAATTAGTTCATCGTGAAAGAAATTCGTTAAGGCGCGCTCGGTACGTCCGCGCGGACAGACAAATTGATGCTTACGCGGGGGTAGCTAAAAATATCCCGGGAACGTGAAAGATCACGCTCGACATCTGTCGGATAGTCGCAACCTTGGGAGGACCGAGATATCGATTGGTGAGGCGAAGTGAAATACTCGACGATCCTGTCAAACGCCACTCCATTCGACCCCTCGGCCCTCCTGACTAACCCCCCCCCCCCCCCCTCAATGCCCCCCGCTGTGTATCGTCCGCACACTCGACGCGCAAAAATTACGGGATCGATACACATTCAACGTCGATGCATTATTAAAACCGGAAATCTTGACGCCGGATCTCGCTACGAGCCCCCCGTCGCTCCGCAGGTAAAACGCGTATTCAGGAACTCAACCCCCGGCGATTATGCGCGGCATCCAGAACCGCTGCAGCCCTCCCCTCGCTATGTGCACAACTGCACCGAGTTTGCACAGAAGCCTTCGGGAAACTTGGAAAACTTGTTACGCTTGGCAAAACGTGAACGATGGTCGCTTTCAAATGCTGAAAAATGTATTGGAGTCATCGAATTTATTCTCTTGTTCGTCAACAATTTATCATCCGGACAATTTTATTAATATTTAATTAATGTACTGGGCGAAAAAATTGTAAAAACATCGTGCAGCTGGTACACAGGGAAATGATTGTGTTTTTGACGTAAAGTTTTCTTCGGCAAAGATGCAAGGAGATTGTTGTCATTTTTGTAAAAAAATTGAAGATACGACACATTTGTTGTCACTTCTGATATAAGACTGAAAGTTCGTGAAATCGGCTATTTTTTTGTCTGATTTACCAAGTACCATTTATTTTCGAAATTTACGATTTAGTTCAAGTTCACAATTTATTTATAAAATTTACCATTTATTTACCAAGTTCACAATTCATTTATCAAATGTATCATTTATTTACCAAATTTACCATTTATTTACCAAATTTACCATTTATTTACCAAATTTACAATTTATTTACCAAGTTTACCATTTATTTACCAAATTTACAATTTATTTACCAAATTTACAATTTATTTACCAAATTTACAATTTATTTACCAAATTTACAATTTATTTACCAAATTTGCAATTTATTTACCAAATTTACAATTTATTTACCAAATTTACAATTTATTTACCAAATTTACAATTTATTTACCAAATTTACAATTTATTTACCAAATTTACAATTTATTTACCACCTTTGACATTTATTTACCAAATTCACTATTTGTTTACAACATTTTATTATTTCCCGGAGTATCCTAATATCTCACATTCCACGTCCACGCGATATAAAAAAAAACAAGCATAAAATATTACCAATAGTACCAACAAGATTTTCCACAAATGGTGAATAAAAAAAATATGCCGGTTTCGGATTCGCTCGCGAGGGGTCCAACTCTGTTTCGGATTAGGCGCCTCTCGTCCGTTTACGGTATTTATGACTTTCGTCGCCGCTCCCGAGGTATATGGTGTGCCTATATAAACCCTCGAGCAATTTATTTATTTATTCCTCGGGTTTGCCTGACGCTCTTTTCCCTCTCTATCCCCCCCTCTCTCGCTGCACAAGCTGCGCTGGCGTCGTGAGGGAGGAGCACGCGCGTTTCTTGCCGAGCACGTGCCATGCCATCCTGCCGCGTCTCGGAGGCTATATACGCGGTCTGGCCGGGACTAAAATTAAACGGAAGAGAGTCGAGCAACCCTCCGTCTCTGCAGCCGTTCCGCCACCCTTCTCGCTTTTCTGTCTTCTGTCTTTCCGTATGTCGTTCGTGTCCTGCACAATTTTCACCTTCTGCCTTTGGGGTACGTCGCGTTGTTTCCTTCCAATTTTCAATTCTCTTCTTGTAGAAAAAAAAAAACGAATGGCGAATTCGTTGTGTACGGACAAAAATACATCGAAATAAAGTGTTATTTTCTTTTTAATTAAAAGTCTTTTCACACTTTATTCTAAATTTCACCTCACTAAAATCGAGGTTACTTTATTTTTCATCAATCGAACCTGGACTTTTTTTCCTTCAATAACTCAAGAAGTTTTTACAACATTTTTAAGTCGAACCCACAAAATCGCTTAATTTTTCCATACCATAATAATAATTCACGTAATTTTGGTACTTGGTAAAAGTACCAAAAGTACCGATCGTGTCCTGCACAATTTCCACCTTCTGCCTTTGGGGTACGTCGCGTTGTTTCCTTCCAATTTTCAATTCTCTTCCTGTAGAAAAATAACTAATGGCGAATCCGTTGTATACGGACAAAAATACATCGACATAAAGTGTTAATTTTTTTTTAATTAAAAGTCTTTTCACATTTTATCCTAAATTTCGTCACTTCACTAAAATCGAGGTTACTTTATTTTTTATCAATCGAACCTGGACTTTTTTTCCTACAATAACTCAATAGTTTTTTACAAAATTGTAAAGTCGAACCCTCAAAATGTCGTTCGTGTCCTGCACAATTTCCACCTACTGCCTTTGGGGTACGTCGCGTTGTTTCCTTCCAATTTTCAATTCTCTTCTTGTGGAAAAAAAACGAATGGCGAATTCGTTGTGTACGGACAAAAATACATCTACATAAAGTGCTAATTTTTTTAAAATTAAAAGTCTTTTCACACTTTATTCTAAATTTCGCCACCTCACTAAAATCGAGGTTACTTTATTTTTCGTCAATCGAACCTAAACTTTTTTCCTTCAATAACTCAAGAATTTTTTACAAAATTTTGAAATCGAACCCTCATAATCGCTAATTTTTCAATACAGTTAGGAGTTATTCACATCTGACAACGAAAAAATCTGCCGGCTATGTACGAATGGTTACATAAATATTTCACAATGTTAAGTAAGCTTTTTTCAAAAGCGAGAGTTTTTTAATTTTTGTAAAATTATAATTTTTTCCACAATCACTCGCTATATTTTATTGTTAATTTATTGTTAAGTTCGCACAACCTCTATAATCGCCCCAGGTTATTATTATTATTTATAATCGCCCCAAGTTATTATTATTATATATAAAAACAAGGTTATTATTATTTTTATTATTATTATATCCCACCTGCAAAACAAACCACACTGCAAAATGTATTTCCCAAACAAACGAGGATTCGCAACTCTGCTTTGTAGTCGCCCGCGACTACCACAATTTTTCCGACTGTCTCTTCCGTGTCTCTCCGTCTCGCTCACGTGCGCGCCGACTGGAAGGCCCACGTGAACACGCGGAGGAGAAGCGAGCACACACAGCCGCGGACGCGGCTCTGGCATCCGAGGGAAAGAGCCGGGTCGACCCTTGACGCGTTTCGTATAAACCAGCTGGCAAACGGAAGTAGGCGAAAGAAGCCGGCGAGTGAGAAAATAAAGAGGGCTGTGGAGTGTGGAGCGAGTTGTGCTCGAGGGGTGAACGGGACGAGGCGACCGCGTTTACTGCGTGTTGTGTACGTGTTTTATGTGTCCTCGCGTTCGCCATCACCGCGCGAATCGTCCCCTCCGGTTGAAAATGCAAAGACCGTTATGCGCCCCGCGTGGCCCAATTTTGCTCGCCGCGACGTTGTCCTCGCGTTTATTGTGATCGTGACGGGAATTTTTTTTCTCTCCGTCGTGACGTCGCGCCACCGAACAATCGCTCGAAACAAATAAAATTCGGCGTGTGCTCGATTTTTTTTTCTGCCCGCGTTTTGCTTTTTTTGTCTCCTGTCACCAAGGTGCACAGCTATTGGGAATGCAGCTTCTGTGGTTTTAAGAAGGAGCGAAAAAAAAACCAGTGGCATCCTCTTGCGGGAGACTTGAGAGTATTTTTTTCGCGTCCTGTGCGTTTTCACGAAAAGTGGGGAATGCGCCTTATGTGTTTTTAAAAAGAGATCACAATTCCTATAGGTTTATTCTAGAAATTTTTTGGTTTTAAGTTCTTTTTAAATTACTGTTTTAAGTTATTTTTAAGTTAATTTAAGATACTTTTAAGTTACTTTAAGATACTTTTAAGTTACTTTAAGATACTTTTAAGTTGCTTTAAGATACTTTTAAGTTACTTTAAGATACTTTTAAGTTACTTTAAGATACTTTTAAGTTGCTTTTTCAGTGCCTCGCAAATTACTTTATTGCTGTTACTTTTAACTTGCGTTTAAGTTGTTGTAGGTTACTTTTTAAGTGTCTCGCAAGTTACTTTATTGCTGTTACTTTTAAGTTACTTTTTAAACTTTTTTATGTTTTTTAAGTTACTTTTATGTTACTTTAAAAGATCCATGTCGGTGATGCCAACTTTATCATAGCTTTGTATAAAATTCTTTCTAAATTGGGTTTAAGAACCATAAAAAAAAATTCCTTCAATTAATCTATAGAAATATGATTACAAAGAGATTGAGCCCTAGCAAAGTCCAATCCTATGACTGGTTTTCTCTGGACTACACGCAGAATGAAAAACCCATATTTCTGGTGTCGAAGCAACCGGTTGACCCAACTGGTGGGTCCAGTGACAAAAAAATCCTTCGCTCCAATCCTATAAGGATAGAATTATTTCAAATTTTTTCATCGGTGAGGAAAAAAGTAGCCCTTACAATAAAAATAATCTTTCTTGACTGACTCAGCCAAGTGACTCAAATGAAAAAAATTTATTTGAATTTTTTTCATCAGTGAGGAAAAAATTGGTCCTTATAATAAAAACAATTTTATTTTTAATGACTCGTCCCCCTGAAGGGGAATCATTTGAAATTTTCTTTTCGGCGAGGATAAAATTGGTCCTTATAATAAAAATAAACTTTTTTTACCGTCACGTTTGTTTCCCAAATTCAAGAAATTTCTTCGTAATTGCACAACGAGTTGGTCCCGGTTTCCCGAAATTCGGATGAAATGACTTTGCGACAGAATTGAAACCTGCCTCCTCATAGATGAAACGAAGAGACTCGCGTGTATACCGAGAATGTCGCATCTCGATTATTCCCCGAGCCTTTGACGGAGAGGTCGACGCCGCTCCGCGGTTAATCACTATCCAATTACGCGCGGGTCGTTCGCTCAACGCGACGGAAGAGTCCCGCAAGAAAAATAATGACTTCACTCGCCAAGAGAAATGGATGTTCCTGGACTTTCCAACGCGCGTGGGTCAACGCTCGTTTCAATGTGCGAAGGGACAGGCCGAGAAGCGCCACACTGCCGAGTCATAAAAGTTACTGCGAAGTGCGCGGCGGCGGCAGCGCAGCAGCAGGCAGGTCACTTTGCACCCCGAACACCGCGCGGACCGACCCACGGGAAGTTTTTAGCGTGTAGAACGTAGCGCCACTTTAGCCTTTCCCGGACCTCCCGAATAATCTTAGTTGGGATTGAGTTTTCCGGGAAAATCTCTTAACTCCCGGTTAAGCGAGTCTTTTTTTCAGACAACGCTTAAAAGGCACCGTCAACTAATGGACCGAGTCACTCACTCTCCATCTCCGTCCCCCTCCCTCGATCTTTTGTTATAAGTTCTTTGGTTATAAGTTCATTCTTCAGATCGTACTAGATTCATATGTAATATTGATCTTAAGTTGGAATTGAAGTTTAAGTTCGATCTTCAATTCCACCTTAAGTCCGAACTTAGTAAAGAATCGACTTTGAACTTAAGTTCGAACTCGATTTAAGTTCGAACATAAGAAAAATTTCCTTCGAGTTCGAACTTAAATTCCAAGTCCGATTGAAACTCTTAACTTAACTTAACTTAACTTAAGTACAAACTCGACTTAAGATCGAACTTAAGTACAAACTCGAGTTAAGATCGAACTTAAGTTCAAACTCAAGTTAAAACTCGATTTAAGATCGAACTTAAGTTCAAACTCAAGTTAAAACTCGAGTTAAGATCGAACTCAAGTTAAAACTCGAGTTAAGATCGAACTCAAGTTCAAACTCAAGTTAAAACTCGAGTTAAGATCGAACTCAAGTTCAAACTCAAGTTAAAACTCGAGTTAAGATCGAACTTCAGTTCAAACTCAAGTTAAAACTCGAGTTAAGATCGAACTCAAGTTCAAACTCAAGTTAAAACTCGAGTTAAGATCGAACTTAAGATGATCTTAAGATGACCTTAAGATCAAACTTAAGTTCGAACTTAAGATGATCTTAAGATCAAAGTTAAGATTGAACTTTAGATGATCTGAAGATCGAACGTAAGATGATCTTAAGATCGAACTTAAGATAATCTTAAGATCGAAGTTAAGATGATCTTAAGGTCGAACTGAAGATCATCTTAAGATCAAACTACGAACTTAAGATCATTGTAAGATCGGACTACGAACTTGAGATGATCTTAAGATCGAACTACGAACTTAAGATGATCTTAAGATCGAACTTCGAACTTAAAATGATCACACGATGAAAAATAAAGGTGAATTAAATTCTGAAATATATCAAAGGTGAATTCGACGCCCTTCAAGCGTCTCTCGGCCCAATCACGTGGTTTCTGCCCAACGTCGCTCGCATTAGGCGCGACGTTGGGGTCGCAGTGTTTACATCGTTCGCTTCGCGTGTTGAGCGTTATAAATTCTATCGGACACGCGCGCAGGAATTCGGCGCGCGAGTTCGCTTGTGGCCGCGCCGCGCGCGGACTCGTTCGAGAGGTTCTCAAGCCGAGCGAGCGCGCCGCGCAGGTGAACGACGAAAATGCCCTTAAACGCGTGCCCGCCCGTGGAATGGTAATCAGGTGTGTTGGCCCCGCTGGCAACCGTCGGGCCGGCGAGAGCGAGAGCGATAACAACACCTGCCTGTTGGGCCTCGACGACGGCGGCGAGTCAGTTGCGAGCCGGCGAGCCCGGAGACTCGGGGCATATCAATGGACGTGCGCATACGGGCGTAGCATAAGCCACGGTAACGCGGATAGATACAGATGTATGTGGGGGAACCCGGGGCAAAATGGGCTACCTGAGCGTAAAATTACTATTATGATATCCAAGCGACGAATTTCGAGTTGAGAAAAAATATTGGGTAGGTAGCCCGTTTTACCCCGGTCGGCCCATTTTACATCGATTTGGCCGTTTTACCCCGGATGGCCCATTTTACTTCGATTTGTCCGTTTTACCCAGAGTGGCCCATTTTACCCCGAGAGGTCCATTTTACTCCGTGTAGCCTTTTTTTACCTCGGGAAGCCCATTTTACCCAGAGTAGCCTATTTTACCCCGAGTGGTCCATTTTACCCAGAGTGGCCCATTTTACCCCGAGTGGTCCATTTTACCCTGTCTAGCCTTTTTTTTACCTCGGGTATTTCGTTTTACCCCAGGTAAACCGTTTTGCCCCGTAAAACTTTTTTACACCAGGTAGCTCATTTTACCCCGCGCAGCCCGTTTTACCCCGTTTTACCTGATATACATATACAATGACTTTTGCAGACGAGTCAAGGAAACGCTGTAGACATACCCATACCCAAGAAACTTCGGCGCGATAGCCATTCCCGTCTGTGTCCCTCATTGTCAGGCTTATCTGTTCGACATTAGCACCCTTGGCAGTGGTAGATAAGTCGCAGCGGCGAACACGAAACCACGAAGTGAGTTTTCAGACCACCTTCGTGGTAACAATTGAGCGAAAGTATTTTCTCATTCGTCGCTTCGTGCGCTCGTTCCAACCAAAAATTGATTCCTCAAGACATGAAGCTAAATTCCCGCCTAAAGAATTTCGGGGTTAATTATTTTTTTATGTTGAGTATTGACGTTTTTTGGGAGTCATAATTGCAGTTGTGGTCACCGAGAAACATGGATAGAAATTTGGAAACAAACTTGAATAGAAACTTGAAAAGAAACTTGAAAAGAAACTTGAAAAGAAACTTGAAAAGAAACTTGAAAAGAAACATGAAAAGAAACTTGAAAAAGTAAACTTAAAAAAAAATTGAATGTGAAATTGAAGTTAACACTCGAGTTAAACGCCGAGACTTGAAATTCACGTCCGAGTGAATTACGACCTCAAAACGAAGTGGAAACAATTTTTACCACAAACCGTCTCGAGCCACTCGGAGCGTATTAAGAAAGATTTATAGTGATTCGCGGTTACACATTACGAAACTCGAAAGGGAAAAAAAAAATACGGGCGCCTGTATCTAACACCGCGACTAATCTACTTTTAATACCACCTATGCGGAGTTTCCGATGCCGAGATTAGAGGGCAGACGACGGCGTCGTTAGTTCTCACACAGTCCGCAATCGCTCTCACTATATCCATCCGATAGTAATATCTGTAATCCATGGAATTTGGAAAAATGTGCTCTGAGTAGCCACCAGTGAGTTCTTCGGTAATGCGCTCAATACAAAGTACTGCACGAAAAAAAAAATCGACAAAAACAACAAAAAAATCGGTAGCCTCCCAACTCCGCGTGCAGTAAACCTTTTTGTGCTGACCAGTTGCGCCGGGAGGGACGCCGAAGGCCGCAGGAATGCGCGGTTCTTGTTAAAGCGCCTGCTGTACTCGCGACCTGCGCCGCGGCTCACGATTAACGATCGTCATTATACCGATCGGGCGAGAGCGTCAGAGCCAACGGCGGTGAATCCCGCGGGAGGAAGAAAACGAGCGCGATCGAGAGAGAGAGGATCGTCCGCCGACAATCGCGCGTCTCGTCCAGCCTGGAGATCGTGCAGCCCGGCCGCGTGGGAAATCCAACGCCGATCGGGCGAGACTTTGTTTAACGATCGAACTCGAGTTCCCTTTCGTCCTGCTTAAAACGCCGGTGCGACCGGAGATTTTCTTCGCGAGATACTATTGCGAGATCTTCTGATCTCTTCATTTGCGCGGGTCGCCCTTAGTTGGTGCCGATTAACGATTTATCGGATGCTTTCAATCGTTCTTCAATCACTCGATGTCATTTTTTTCAAGGCTTTTCAAGGTGAGACTTTTCTTAGGTTCGAATTGTTGGTCGTAAGTTTAATCTTAAGATCAAACTTGAGTTCAAACTTGACCCATGCTTAAGATTGATCTTAAGTTGGAGTTCAAGTTTGATCTTAGGTATGAATAGAGTTCGAACTTAAGATCGATTTTAGGTAAGAATTGAGTTCGAACTTAAGATCGATCTTAGGTAAGAATTGAGTTCAAACTTAAGATCGATCTTAGGTAAGAATTGAGTTCGACCTTAAGATCGATGTTAGGTAAGAATTGAGATCGAACTTGAGATCGATCTTAGGTAAGAATTGAATTCGAACTTAAGATTGATCTTAGGTAAGAATTGAGTTCCAACTTAAGATCGATCTTAGGTGAGAATTGAGTTCGAACTTAAGATCGATCTTAGGTAAGAGTTGAGTTCGAACTTACGATTCATCTTAGATTAGAATTGAGTTCGAACTTAAGATTCATCTTAGGTAAGAATTGAGTTCGAACTTAAGATCGATCTTAGGTAAGAATTGAGTTCGAACTTAAGATCGATCTTAGGTAAGAATTGAGTTCGAACGTAAGATCGATCTTAGGTAAGAATTGAGTTCGAACTTAAGATCGATCTTCGGTAAGAATTGAGTTCGAACTTAAGATCGATCTTAGGTAAGAATTGAGTTCGAACTTAAGATCGATCTTAGGTAAGAATTGAGTTCGAACTTAAGATCGATCTTAGGTAAGAATTGAATTCGAACTTAAGATCGATCTTAGGTAAGAATTGAGTTCGAACTTAAGATCGATCTTAGGTAAGAATTGACTTACGATTCATCTTAGATAAGAATTGAGTTCGAACTTAAGATGACCTTAAGATCTGTACAGGATAATTGGAAGAGACATTATAATTCTTATTTATGCTTAAAAAAAATGTTTCCGTCGCATCAGAATCTTGTTAGGTCGTGTTAGCTCTTGTTAGGTCCTTCTGTAAGTTCTTAATTAACAGAACCTGGGAGTCCACACCATGGATTTTTATGGGCCCGCACGTTACCTCTGTGTTTTCGTTTTTCTCACAAGCCTCCTTCCTAAAGGGTTTCGAACGTCGACCAGCAAAGCCGTAGGAGAATCGTGAATTGAAGTCTCAATGCGAGCAACAAACTAAACAGGAACGTAACGTCCCTCACGTCGTGTGTCCCCTGCAAGATTGTATTGTTCTCTCGGCACCCGCATTGTTTCCATTGTTCGTTAACTAGGGTCCAACTCCGTCGTCGTTGTCGACGTCGTTGAAGCAGTTTCATTGAACCGATGACTTTTAAGAATCAAACCGAAGAAGCGAGAGCGGCGATGCGTGTGTCCGGTTCGACTGTACGCCGAGCGTATAATTCGAGCTCCTCCGCTGTGCGCGTGTCCACACGGCATCTCCGGTGCTCTCCCGTGGCGCTCGAGTTCTCGGGTTTCGACGGGAATCCGACTCAAACGCGACAGGTGCGTCGAAATTGCTGGTTCGCGATTAGTCCAATCGTGCATTCAACCTATATACGTAGGTAGTAACTACACATACGCTACGCGAACTATAATCATTTGCCTCACGACTGTGCTATCACAGCAGGTGGCTCCCCACACGAAAATTCAATTCGCTTTAATCACACTCGGACCCGAATTCTCGTCTATGTTTCTCGTGTTTACGAATTCCAACTTTCGTCGCGCTTCTGTTTGTATCAATGACGATATTGTTCTTCGACTCTGAGTTTGGTTCTGTTCGTGAGTTCCAACTTAAAGTTCACACGAGTCGCTCGCTTCAGTTCGGCATTAAAACCAGACTTGAGCAAGAGACGAGCGTGAACTCGAGTTAAACACAAATCAAGTTCGAACTTAAGCACGAATCACGTTCAAACTGAAACACGAATGAAGGTCGAACTTAAACACGAATCAAGTTGAAACTTAAACACGAATCAAGTTAGAACTTAAACACGAATCAAGTTCAAACGTAAACACGAATCAAGTTGCAACTTAAACACGAATTAACTTCGAACTTAAAGACGAATCAAGTTCAAACTTAAACACGAATCAAGTTCGAACTTAAACGCGAATCAAGTTCGAACTTAAACACGAGTCAAGTTCGAACTTAAACACGAATCAAGTTCGAACTTAAACACGAATCAACTTCGAACTTAAACACGAATCAAATTGGAACACGAATCAAGTGCGAACTTAAACACGAATCAAGTTCGAAGTTAAACACGAATCAAGTTCGAATTGAAACACGAATCAAGTTCGAATTGAAACACGAATCAAGTTCGAATTGAAACACGAATCAAGTTCGAATTGAAACACGAATCAAGTTCGAATTGAAACACGAATCAAGTTCGAATTGAAACACGAATCAAGTTCGAACTGAAATACGAATCAAGTTCGAACTGAAATACGAATCAAGTTCGAACTGAAATACGAATCAAGTTCGAACTGAAACACGAATCAAGTTCGTATTTAAACGCGAATCACGTTTTCGCGCGCGGATCGCGTTTCACGCGTCAAACATATTTCACTGTCAGTCGCGCGCATTTCGCGCCAAGTCGTTTGAGTCGCGACCCGACGGAGCCTCGATCTGGTGTACCCACATTCAACGAACAAAAAAAAAAAAAAAGAAAAGGAACGAGTTCCGGGGAAAAATATAGCAACGGCCCACAGGTTATATCCATCGTCCAGCGTCACGGTCGTGGGCCGTCCCGCCCATGTCGTAATTACTGTTTACCGGACAGAGCGAGAAAGGGAAAGAGCGATCAAAGGAACGAAGTGTGCTCGGCGCTCTCGGTGCGCTCGCCGGCCGCGAGCCAACGTGCAGCGCCGATGGGGCGTCATCGGGTCGACGGGATCGACTTTGCGGGTCGAAACGACGCGGTCCCTCTCTCTCTCTCTCTCTCTCTCTCTCTCTCTGTCCCTCTTCCTCCGACTCGCGGCGTCTCGTGTTGCGTTCGCGTAGCCCACGAGACTGACGGACTCTCTGGAATCGAGGAGCGCGAGCGCGGGGCCACCATGGGCACCGGGCAACCTTTTCACGCCGCGCCACTTTCCTCTCCGTGGTATATCTGAACGCACGCTCTCAGCTCTGAGGCCTGGAACCGCCTCTTCGTAGGTTTGCACGCTAGAAACGCGACTGGACGACTCCCATGCTGACTGCCGCGGAGTCGCGCGGAATTGCAGTTTAATGATCGCACGCGCCTTCTGCGTGGCGGCGCAGCGAGAGAGAATCGGTGAAGGAAGAGAATCGAATCGATCGTATCGTCTCCTGTATCATCTTCCAACCGGGCGATAAGCGACTAATTGAAAAGCGCGAGAACTTTGGCTACACCGACGTCGTCAAGTGTCGGAAGGAGATACTTTGTTGAGTATACAGGGTGTTTCATTTTTAAAATTAATTAAGTTACCTTAAATTAATAAATTAAATAGTTACCTTAAATTAAATTAAGGTAACTATTTACCTTCAATTAAATTAAGGTAACTATTGGAATACTGATGGAACACAAAAAAGTTTTTAATGAAACTTGAATGGTTTTGAGGGGGCCATAAAATGAACGCGTCGTTAATTTTTTTTTGGTTCAATATTAAGGTCACGCGAAGGTCAACTTCGTTCTTTTAGACGAAAAGCTATCGTTTTTCTAAGTCAGAATTGTGGTCGAAGTGAAGACGAATGAAACGAAAAAAAAAAAAAAATACACCTAAATCCACAAATGTTATGGTAAAATTTGTTATATAAAAAGTAAATTATTAGTACTTTCATGGCTCATCAAACATTATTTTTTAAAATTGAACGAAATTTACGGAAAATTAATTTTTAAAAATTCGTGTATTCAAAGTGAACAAATCGAAAATTGGTGTCGACTTATTTTATTCAAATGACGCTAGACAAAACCAAATATTTTGTTAAAATTAATTGACGGTCTAAAAATTTCATTAAAATATAACCGCAGTCACATTTTTTTATCAAGCTACAACATTCCACAATTGCAGCAACAATTTCCTTTTGCAAAAACCAGTTTGCAACATATTTCCGCAACGTTTTTTTTTTTTTTCTTTCGTTTACCAAAGAAATCCGCGATAAAAAAAAATGTCACGCCGCATTCATCAATGCACCAAAAGCGGATTCACCTTCCAATCCTTCTTGAAATCGGTGTCGATTTATTTTATTCAAATCACGCTAGACAAAACCAAATATTTTGTTAAAATTATTTCCTGATCTAAAAATGTCATCAAAATATAACCGCAGTCACATTTTTTTTATCAAGCTACAACATTCCACAATTGCAGCAACAATTTCCTTTTGCAAAAACCAGTTTGCAGCATATTTCCGCAACGTTTTTTTTTTTTTTTTTCGTTTACCAAAGAAATCCGCGATAAAAAAAATGTCACACCACATTCATCAACGCACCAAAAGCGGATTCACCTTCCAATCCTTCTTGAAATCGGTGTCGACTTATTTTATTCAAATTACGCTAGACAAAACCAAATATTTTGTTAAAATTATTTCCTGATCTAAAAATGTCATCAAAATATAACCGCAGTCACATTTTTTTTATCAAGCTACAACATTCCATAGTTGCAGCAACAATTTCCTTTTGCAAAAACCAGTTTGCAGCATATTTCCGCAACGTTTTTTTTTTTTTTTTTCGTTTACCAAAGAAATCCGCGATAAAAAAAATGTCACACCACATTCATCAACGCACCAAAAGCGGATTCACCTTCCAATCCTTCTTGAAATCGGTGTCGACTTATTTTATTCAAATTACGCTAGACAAAACCAAATATTTTGTTAAAATTATTTCCTGATCTAAAAATGTCATCAAAATATAACCGCAGTCACATTTTTTTATCAAGCTACAACATTCCATAGTTGCAGCAACAATTTCCTTTTGCAAAAACCAGTTTGCAGCATATTTCCGCAACGTTTTTTTTTTTCGTTTACCAAAGAAATCCGCGATAAAAAAATATCACACCACATTCATCAACGCACCAAAAGCGGATTCGCCTTCCAATCCTTCTTGAAATCGGTGTCGACTTATTTTATCCAAATTACGCTAGACAAAAGCAAATATTTTGTTAAAATTATTTCCTGATCTAAAAATGTCACATTTTTTTTATCAAGCTACAACATTCCACAATTGCAGCAACAATTTCCTTTTGCAAAAACCAGTTTGCAGCATATTTCCGCAACGTTTTTTTTTTTTTTTTTTTTTTTCGTTTACCAAAGAAATCCGCGATAAAAAAATGTCACACCACATTCATCAGCGCACCAAAAGCGGATTCACCTTCCAATCCTTGTTGGGAGCCGCGGAGTCGGCGAGCAAAGGAGATTAGACGCGAGTTTACGGCCGGTTCGAGAGCGCCGTAACTATTACGTAAATGAAAACTGCGAGTTGATATACGCGCCGCCGGCTCTTTCTTACACGACCGGTATGAAGTTTTGCCTATGTGGAAATACCGATTCGGAACTCGACAAGCCAAACATAACGGACGCGGGTAATTACGGAGTGTATCCTGCGTACGCACACACACGTTTTGCGCTCTCGTGCGCTTTCCGCGTGTGCCTCGTAAGACGTGTGTGTAACCACCTTACCCGTTCCACGTATATAGGCGCCGCGCTGTGTACTTTGCGTGTTAACGTTCGTTTTTTTTTCCTGTTTCCCTCCTTTTCGTCAGTCTTATGACTCATAAGACGCTCGTTTGGATCGCGTACGTCTGGATTATCCTTCGGGTCGATGGGACGTGTATCACGGAACGTCTTGTTTTCTCCCAGCTTTTTGTTATTTTTTTCTGATAAAATTTTGGCGAGAGTAGTTTTTCATTCTTCGGGCCGAATTTTTAGATGTAAGTTCAGCGTTAAGATCGAACTTGAGTTCGAACTTGATTCATGGTTAAGGTAGTCGCCCTGCTTGCGTTCAATTTCGCATAAATTCGAGAAAATTGAGAGAGAATTGCAAGCACTTCTCGATGGTCTAAAAATCTGAAAAAATGCATGCACATTAAAGGTACTGAAAAGATTAATTTGGCATAATAATAATTCTAAAATGTTATTAACAAATTGATGAAAAAAAAATTGTTTAACAAATATTTCGGTGACCCAAGTTTTTTTTTCGATGAAAGTGATTCTTTCATGTTTCTGAATACGTATGAATTTTTTCCGATTTTTAAGTAATCTTTGAATTTTGGAATTTTTTCCATATAAAAAAACACCAAAATTCAAAGATTACTTAAAAATCTGAAAAAATTCGTGCGTATTCAGAAAAACGAAAGAATCAATTTCATCGAAAAAAAAACTTGGGTCACCGAAATATTTGTTAAACAATTTTTTTTTCATCAATTTGTTAATAACATTTTAGAATTATTATTATGTCAAATTAATATTTTCAGTACCTTTAATGTGCATGAATTTTATCAGATTTTTAGACCATCGAGAAGTGCTTGCAATTCTCTCTCAATTTTCTCGAATTTATGCGAAATTGAACGCAAGCAGGGGGACTACCTTAAGGTAGTACGACGGGTACAGTCCCGCCAAACGTGAGTTTCAGAGAATATTTCGAACACTTCTCAATGGGATAAGAATCTGAAAAAAATCAAGCACGTTGTAGGTACCGAAAAGATTGATTTTGCATAATAATAATTCCAAAATGTTATTAACAAATAAATTAAAAATGAATTGTTCGACAATTTACCTGGTAACCCAACTTTTTTTTCTGATGAAAATTATTCATTCATTTTTCTGAATACGTATGAATTTTTTTCGGAATTTTGTCTAATTTTTCAAAATTGCGTTTTTTTTTTCAAGAAAAATGAGGGTCGAAAACCGCATATTAAAAAATGTAGACAAAATTCTGAAAAAATTCATACGTATTCAGAAAAATGAATGAACAATATTCATCCGAAAAAAAAGTTGATTTACCAGGTAAATTGTCGAACAATTCATTTTTTATTTATTTGTTAATAACATTTTGGAATTATTATTATGCAAAATCAATCTTTTCGGTACCCAAAACATGCTTGATTTTTTTCAGATTTTTATCCCATTGAGAAGTGTTCGAAATATTGTCTGAAACTCACGTTAATATGAGAAAAATGAGAGAACAAACACTTCTCGATGGTCTAAAAATCTGAGAAAATTCGTGCATATTAAAGGTACTGAAAAGATTCATTTTGCATAATAATAATTCTAAAATGTCATTAACAAATTGATGAAAAAAAAATTGTTCGAACATATTAGGTTCGAACTTAAGCTTGAATCACGTTCGATCTTAAGATTGAGCTTATGACTATAATTCGGCCTTTGGAGCCTGCGAAGCTTTTCAAGCATTCCATGTCAGTTCAGTCGCTCGAAGAAAAAAAATCCCAACAAATTGAATTAATTCCCCGGAACTTTTATCCGCATTTTTGTGAAAAACTCGCTTTGCCTTGCAAAGCCAGGAATTTTTATTCACGAAAATGACTGGAGCGGCGGCGGAATTTTTCGACGTGAATACATAAAATTGGCGTCCGCGACAGTGAGCCAAGGACAGCAATTTATTCCCAAACACGAGGCAGACTGTCGAGTCGACACGTGCCCACTGTATTTATTCATCATGCAAAACGGACATTATTCCGGTACTCGCCGCAATTTTTGTACCAGTGTAATTTTTCAGGATTTAAAAATAAAAATTACTACCAGCAAAAATTATTCCTGTGTTGAGAGAAAAATTACTATCCATAAAGAAAAATATAGTCGACGTAACGAAAATAATTTTACCAGTTCGTAACGAAATTACTAGCAATTCTGTCACTCAGCGCCGAATTTTGTGTCGATATTGCGATCGATCTTGAGATCAAACTTAAATTCAAACTACATTATTGTAGCTCAAGATGAACCTTTATGCCGAACTTCAACTTTTCTCTAAGTTTTGCCCGCTTAAGTTCGAACTTAAGATCATACTTCAACGTATTCCTAATCTTTTGCGTGCTTAAATTTTAACTTAAGCAAGTGACGAGTGCGAACTTAAGTTCACTCTTAAGATCGATCGTAAGCCTGAATGAAGTTCAATTTGATGATCGTCTTGGTTAAGATAGAAATATAAATTCGAACAAACAATGCATATATTGCAAAATTTAATTTTTTTACACCATTCCATTTTTTTACAACATTTAATTTTTTTGACAACATTCCACTTTTTTACAAGAGTAAAAAATCCATTTTTTTACAACATTTAATTTTTTTGACAACATTCCATTTTTTTTACAAGATTCCATTTTTTTACAACATTTAATTTTTTTACAAGATTCCATTTTTTTACAAGATTCCATTTTTTTTACAACATTTAATTTTTTTACAAGATTCCATTTTTTACAAGATTCCATTTTTTTACAAGATTCCATTTTTTTACAATATTCCATTTTTTTTACAATATTCCATTTTTTACAACATTCCATTTTTTTTACAATATTCCATTTTTTTACAACATTCCATTTTTTTACAATATTCCATTTTTTTACAACATTCAATTTTTGTACATCCTTCTTGTGAACCTTGGCGAAAGTTGCGACGGCTTAAACGCCGAGGCAGAACTGTGGCGAGTGGAAGAATGGGGCAAGATCCCTTGGTATACCTGCGTAGTGCCTCGTAGCCTACCTGGGGTCTCCGGGCCCCTGTGGAGTCCCGCCGAGTCTCACCGAGCCGCAGCTTATCATCTAACGGGACAGAGCGAGAGCTCAGTGTGCTCTGGACTCTTAAGGGCGAGTTTCGCGTCCTCACGGCACCCCCGGCGCTCCCTTTCATCGTACAAAATGAAGCAATCTCGGCTCTGGCCCGTGGGAAATGTAAATCCCTATCAGTCGCGATGTGGAAAACATTTGCTATCGCAGTGACCATAGTTTTCTCGCTGTTTGTTCTTTTCCTTCTCGCTGGTCTCCGCTGGTTCCCGGCACGTCTGGCCTTGAACTTAATTCATTTTTCTCGGCCGCGAGAATATCCGCCGTCAATCGCGCTTATTACTGACTGAGTCATCATTGCGCAAATACACTCTCGAGATCTATTAAATGCATGTGGATTATTACGATGGAATGTTGGATTCTAATGAGCTACGTGCTTCGAGGTGACGCCGAGGATGAATAAAAAAATTGAACGGACTTTAACATGAGCAAAAACAGAAAATATCTATTATAATAAAAATATTAGAATAAAAAATAATATTATAATATTATTGAATATAATTTTTATAGAATTTGCAGAATTATTATTCAATATAATTTTTACAGAATTTGTAGAATTATTTTAGAATATTATTATTACATAATTTACAGAATTATTTTAGAATATTATTTTTAAAGAATTTACAGAATTATTATACATATTATTTTTACAGAATTCATAAAATTGTTTTAGAATTTTATTTTTACAGAATCTATAGAATTGTTTTGGAATACTATTTTTCATAGAATTTACAGAATCACTTAAAATCATTACTTCTGCAGAACAGTCCAAATTATATTATTAATATTATTACTGAGCTAAAAACCTTGCTATTATTAATTCTATAAGCAGGATATTATGTAGATACATAAGCGGGACAAGTAAGCAATAGTACAGAACCATTACAATAGGCAGACTAAGCATCTGTTTCATCCCTTTGATTAGTCCAAATTGCAGTATCTCTCAAAGGGACACATTAGAAAATAAACATAGCGTTTGCACAACAACTGAAACACTTCCACGATGTTTATCTACATTGATACCTAGCAAAGATTGAAATTTTGGTCATAAGTTAAATCTTAAGTTCGATGGTAATATCGAACTTGAGTTCAATCTTGATCCATGCTTAAGACCGTGCTTAAGTTCATACTTTAATATTGAACTTAGGATTGGTCGTAACTTCGAACTTAAGTTCGATATTAAAATTATCTTGAGTTCAAAGTTTGATCTTAAGATCATCTTAAGTTCAAAGATTGATCTTAAGATTATCTTGAGTTCAAAGTTTGATCTTAAGATTATCTTAAGTTCAAAGATTGATCTTAAGATCATCTTAAGTTCAAAGTTTGATCTTAAGAACTTCTTAAGATCTAAGTTCGATCTTACGATCTTCTTAAGTTCTAAGTTCGATCTTAATATCATCTTAAGTTCAAAGTTTGATCTTAAGATCATCTTAAGTTCTAAGTTCGATCTTAATATCATCTTAAGTTCAAAGTTTGAACGTAAGATCATCTGAAGTTCAAAGTTTGATCTTAAGATCATCTTAAGTTCAAAGTTCGATCTTAAGATCATCTTAAGTTCAAAGTTCGTTCTTAAGATCATCTCAAGTTCTAAGTTCGATCTCAAGATCATCTTAAGTTCTAAGTTCGATCTTAAGATCATCTTAAGTTCTAAGTTCTATCTTAAGATCATCTTAAGTTCTAAGTTCGATCTTAAGATCATCTCAAGTTCTAAGTTCGATCTTAAGATCATCTTAAGTTATAAGTTCGATCTTAAGATCATCTTAAGTTCTAAGTTCGAACTCAAGTACAATTTTAAGTTCAAACTTAAGTCTAAAAATTCGATCCAAAAATTCGATTATTCTATTTTGCTCGCTCGTTGCGTTTTTCCCAACTTTCCCCCACGCCCGAGTCGCAAACTCCGCAACCATCCCAAAAGCGTAGAAAGTGAACAGTCGCGCGAACGAGCCGGTCGACGTGACCGCGTCTCTATCTCGCTTCCTCTCACCCCTCGGAGTTCTCTCGGTCTCGAGCATCACCCCTCGGGGCTAGAATTCCTGCGAGGCGGCGAGGGAAGCCGCTCAGCTGTTTGCCGATGGAAGCCGTACAGGATAGTTTTACACATTGGCGCTGGCGTGTACGGTAACAGAGGAGCGAGCGAGCGAGACGGATGTATCTCGAGGAACTGTGTGTTGCCGCTGCCTGACGTCCCCACTGTGTACGCGGAATTCTTTGTCGACTGGGCCTCTTCAATTTTTTTTATTCGCCGGTTTATCGTTCTACTTTTCAGGAGGTCTCGTCAGCGTTTTTCAGATTTTTCGATCCATCCCGAGAGCAAAGACATTTATTTTTCTTCAATTCAACGCTCATTTTCTGGCAAAAGGAAGAAGAAAAACTATTTTTCGTCTAAAGATACACCGTCTTTATGCCGACATTCTAGACAGTATTCAGCCTTACGAGTAGGCTGGACAAAAATACCACAAGATGCCAAAAAAATTAAATGGTAACAGACTTCCCCTTTTATTGCTAGAACCGACAGTTTTCATGACACAGCAAGACAAAGGCCAAAATATATCACCTTGAAGAACGGATTTAAACATCCACAAAAAAACGCACCTAAGGCCTGAATTTGTAGTCATAAATTCAATATTAAGTTTGATCTTAAGCGTGAATACAGTGTAAACTCAAGTTTGATCCTGTGCATGAAATAAGTTTAAACTCAAGTTTCAGCTTAAGCGTAAAATAAGTTTAACCACAAGTTTGATCTTAAGTATAAATCAAGTTTAAACTCACGTTCGATCTCAAGTTTAAACTTAAGTTCGATCTTAAGCGTGGATCAAATCTAAACTCAAGTTCGACCCTAAGCGTGAATAAAATTTAAACTCAAGTTCGATCTTAAGCATGAAACAATTTTAAACTCAAGGTCGAGCTGAAGCATAAATCAAGATTAAACTCAAGTTCGATCTTAAGTACGAATCAAGTCTAAACTCAAGTTAGATCGAGCTTAACATTGAACTTATGACTATAAATTCCGCCCTACGAGTTAGAACAACAGAGTGGTACGTAAGAAAAAAACCACAAAAAAAACACCCAACAGGTCTGTCAAAAAAGTGGTCCGGTTGATAAAGAACGCCTCATACACAGCCCTAGATAGTATCCGCGTGTGCCTCGAGTGGATCCGCCCTGTACGAGCGGCAGCGGCCCGTTTGTCGTGAGCCCTTGCCGGACAATGCGCCGGGGCAGCAGCAGCTATGGTAATACACGTTGATATGCTCCGACGGCCGTGAGGTAATATGGTAATACGGCAAGACGGACAGGCCCTCGGTGAGCAGCGTTCACGCACGCCAACACGAATACAACGACTCGAAGGATGAGCTGCTGCTGCTGCTGCTGCTGTTGCTGCCGCCGGTTGCTTCGGGGGTAACAAGAGTACGCGCCCTGTCAGCCGGCGGCGCAAAGAGAGACAAAAAGAAATCGTACGTAGCGAAAGAGTTGTGAAGGGTCGAAGGCTCTCTCTCTGTGTGTGTATCGCGTTTCGCCCCGCTACGATAGGTGAGTTCCAATGACGCTGGAAGGAAGAGAACGTGTGGATCGAGCGAGGGAAACCGGCGGAACGGACTCGGGCACGTGCTCAGGGCTCAGGCACTACGCTTCGCCTCCTCGCCTATTAGCATCAACCGGGTTCAGGTACGCGCCGAGCTTGTGTCTTGGGCTTCATTACCGACACGCGATAGAAGAATACATTGGGCATTGTGCTTTCTCGGGCGTTATTAATCTCGTTATTCACTCAGATTGCTTTTCATGATGATTTTCTTCTTAGGAATGATTTTGTTATAGTGAGATGCGAAGCTGAATTGGTTTCTTCGTTGATCTTCCTTGGGGAGTTGAATGATGGAGACGTGGGGGATGTTGTGGCGTCGTTAGCACATGGTACAGGTGCCTTCAGGGCCTTCCAGGCTGGGAGGATTGGAAGAAATAGCTGAGGAAGAAGAAAACGCAGGTCTAGGAAAAGTTTCCTTGGATACCATGAGACAAAGTCGAACAAGGAAGTTCTTGTTGGGTCGAGGCGAATCCTAGAGTCAGCTACTGGCATGAAGAGTTGGGAAACATCCAACCTGGTGTGGCAGTCTCATAGTTATCCGATAGAAAAGAATATATGAGGTATTCCCCCGGTGTGCTTTCTCAGGTATTATTAATTTCGTTATTCACTTATTCACTCAAATTTTTTTTCATGATGATTTTCTTCTTAGGAATGATTTTGTTGTATCGAGATGCGAAGATGAATTGGTTTCCTCGATGATCTTCCTTGGGGAGTTGAATGATGGAGACGTGGGGGATGTTGTGGCGTGGTTAGCACATAGTACAGGTGCCTTCAGGGCCTTCCAGGCTGGGAGGATTGGAAGAAATAGCTGAGGAAGAAGACAACGCAGGTCTAGGAAAATTGGACAGTACAGAGAGCCCTTGTTTCCTTGGATGCTATGAGACAAAGTTGAACAAGGAAGTCCTTGTTGGGTCGAAGCAAATCCTGGAGTCGGCTACTGGCATGAAGAGTTGGGGAACATCCAACCTGGTGTGGCAGTCTCATAGTTACCCGATAGAAAAGAATATATGGGATATTCCACCATGGGGATCTTATAAGAAATTTTCCACACAGTTATAAAACCCAAATAACTTTTTTTGTCTTTGATGAGCCGTAGTCGAAGAATTTACAAAAAAAATGTCCCGTATCTTTGATTGTGTATATCTTCGGTGCCAATATAGCAAAATTAAACTTTGACTAGTGCTTTCTAAACGGAAAGAAACGCTCTTTTGCAATAAAATATACAGTATAGTAATACGATGCGAAAGAAAAATTCTGCAGCCCAGAGAAAGTTTTTTCATGTTCTTAGGGTCTATTTTTTCGTAAAAAAATGTACAGAACATAGTTCAAAGTGTCTTAGAAACATTCTGTAAAATGTTCAGCTTCTTTTTTTCGCTGTCAATTGATTGTATAAAAATATCATTTTATGCATCCACTCAGTTTCATTCCACATAAAAAATGATGTGTAAAGAAAAAAAGTAGGTCGGTCAAGTACAGCGATGGGCTCGGTTTCTAACCAACAAAAAATGTTTCCTAGTGGCTCCAATTTTCCCATTTATTGCAAATCCATTCCAACAACTGGCAAAGGGTTGCACATGTTTTTAAATATCCGTCGAAGGTCGAAACGCGCCGATGTTCAAGTGAAGCGATGGACTCGTCTCCGAACCGAAAAAAAAAATTGTTTTCTAGTGGATCCAATCTTCCCATTTATTGCAAATCCATTCTAATAACTCGCAAAGGGTTGCAATTGTTTTGAAATATCCGTCGAAGGTAGAAACGTGCCAACGGTCAAGTGTAGCGACGGACTCAGTTTCTAAGCAACAAAAAAATGTTTCCTAATTTTCCCATTTATTGCAAATCCATTCCAACAACCCATAAAGGGTTGCACTTGTTTTTAAATATCCGTCGAAGGTCAAAACGCGTCGAACGGTCAAGTGTAGCGACGGACACTGCGTGGAGCGACGGACACAAGCCGGATGGCCGGGTACAGGTGCCTCCGGGGGTCTTCCAGGGGTGGGAGAATAAGTGGAACTGGCCGAGGAAGAAAGAAGCGCCGATCTTCGAGAATGGAAGAGCAGAGAGATCCCTTGTTTCCCTCGGTGCCATCCGACAAGGTCGAACAAGGGAATCTTTGTTACGCCGAGGCCGCGCGCACGGGGTGAGGCTAATCCTACGCTCGCTCCTTCCCCCTCCCTCTCGCTCACTCAGAAGAACCGAGAGACTCCCTTTCGTCTGGGTTTCATCGCCGTTGCCGCGGTCGCCCAGATCCCTCTCAACGTTTCCCACGGTGGCGGCGGCGGCGGCCTCGCAGGTAACGCCGGGCGAGGAGATCTTTTCACTTCTCCTGTTGCTCCTGGCTACACGGGAGACGCGATCGCTATGCAACCTTTGCGCTCGCCTCAGTCATTGACACGTCGAGGAAAGTTTTCAGAACCGAGACAGCTGAGCCTCCGCTGCGTCGGCTGCATTTTTGCCACCGTTAAGGCGGTAGCAAATTATTTAATCATCCGAGGTTTGAGCAACAAACGCGCGAGTTCTGACATTTGGCTGTTTATTTTTTTTTCGGGAGTCGTTGATGGAAAATTGAAACGTGATGGAAATTTGAAACGTGATGGAAATTTGAGACGCGGTTTGGACAAACAAATTTGCTGCAGCGATTCATTTATTTAATCATTTTCAAGATAATTTTTTTCATTTAATCAATTTTTTTTATAGTTTTTCATTTAATCAATTTTTTTTGTAGTTTTTCATTTAATCAATTTTTGTATAGTTTTTCATCTAATAATTGTTTTATAGTTTGTAATTAGAAAAAAACGATACAAAGTGTGGGAGACGCGATCGCTATGCAACCTTTGCGCTCGCCTCAGTCATTGACACATCGAGGAAAGTTTTCAGAACCGAGACAGCTGAGCCTCCGCTGCGTCGGAGCGCTCATCCCGTGCCGCATTTTTGCCACCGTTAAGACGGTGGCAAATTATTTAATCATCCGAGGTTTGCGCAACAAACGCGCGAGTTCTGACATTTGACTGTTTATTATTTTTCGGGAGTCGTTGATGGAAAATTGAAACTTGTGATGGAAGTTTGAGACGCGGTTGGATAAACAAATTTGTTGCAGCGATTCATTTATTTAATAATTTTCAAGATAATTTTGTTCATTTAATAACCATTCATTTAATCATTTTCAAGATAATTTTGTTATCGTTTGTAATAAAAAAAAAAACGATACAAAGTGTGATGAGTTCTTGCTTGAATTTGTAATTTAGCAAGAGTCATCGGAATTTTAGTTCTATTCAGGCCTATCCTAATCGTTCGTTATAATTTTTCCTGAATATTGTCTAATGTTTTTGAAATTTCAGTTTTCACCCTTTATTTTATTTTTTCTCGAAAATCCAGGTTCGATCAATAAACAAAATGTGATCTCGATTTTAGTGAAGTGATAAAATTTAAAAAAAGGGCAAAAACACATTTTATTTTTTTTTCGTTTTTAACCCTTTATTTCAATGTGTTCTTGTCCGTACACAACGAATTCGGAATTAGTTTTTTTCTAAACGCTGTAGTTTTCACGAAAAATAAAAAAACTATATTGTTCCCGATTTTTCAATATTTTTGTTTTCATTTTTTCAAGTTGTCGGGTTGGCGGATTCTTTACTGAACAATTTTTACCTTAATTTTTTTTTCCTCATAGAGGAAGCTTTGTTTTCATGAAATTTTTTTTTCTAGATTTTCATTTCAGTATGTTCAGAATCACCTAAAACGTCCAGAAATTTTAATAACATTTCGTTATTATTATTATTATTTAACACCAATCTTCGTTACTCTTTCTATCCTCCCAATATTTTCAGATTTTTATGTCATCGAGAAGTGTCCGAAATTTTCGTCAAATTCTGTACCGAGCCGACTGCCTGAAGCGCGAATTTCGTAAATTACGAGCGGCCGATTCGCGGCTAACAGCAAGAGGAATCGTTACTCACGAACTGGTATTTTCTTGGGATCGACGGTGGCGAGCCTCTCCTCGAGTTTATCGAGCCGCCGACGAAGCAGGCCGCTCCGATCGGCCACGGAGGTGAGCTCCGCCGTGAGATCGGCGAATATATCCTCGGCGGCTGTGAGAAGCGACGCGAGCTGCTTGAGCGACGCCGTTAACGCGCCGTTCGCCACCGCCTCCATTTCGGCCCCGATCGGCCAGCAATCCGCCGCATTTCCACCTTGCGGCACGTGGCCGCGGCACACGTAACGCGGCTCCACTTTCCGAATTACGAACGGCATTATTTCCGATTTTTATCGCACCACCGTAGCACATAACACTGCAATTTTTTTATTTTTTATTTTTATTATTTTATATTATTTTTTATCGTCGACGTTCTCGCGAATTTGTGTTGCAAGAACCACGAGGAGGGAAACCTGGTTTCGTTATTTTTCAAAAATTATTATTGTTATTAATTATTATTATCATCGACGTTCCGGCAAATTTGTTTCGCGAGAAGCGGGAGGAGGGAAACTCGGATTTTTTTAGTGTCCTGACCCTTCGTACCCGAGCGTCGAACTCACCGCCACCGGTTCAGCCGCGGCCTAACTCGTAGCCGAGCGCTCGATTTTATCGTCACTGGTCATCCCGACTGCGTCGCTGGATCGCGAGGAGATCGAGATCGCCGATCGATACCGATTTATGGCGAGCCAACATCCTCCGTTCGTCGCTCCTCGATCCGGTAATCCTTTAATACTGAATTTTCACTCCACTGTATATCAAAACCTTTTTCGTCATTTCCTCCTTAAAACGCAATAGATTTTCTATTCGTCAAAAATTTTACACGTGTTCACTGAATTAAAACACACGATATTATTTATCACGTCCCTGAAAAATTTATATTTAATTCCAGGCCGAAGTCGTTTTATATTACTCTCTGTTTTTCGCGGTTTACATCGATCGTCGTGTGTTGTTGTTTATTTAATTTTTATCCCGCGACATTTTGCGACGAGTGGTTCGACCCTCTCGCGACATCAGGACGCGACATCGTCGCGAAAGTGTTTTTCTTGTCGTTTGTTTTGTTGCCCCTGTCGCGTTTTCCCCACCGACGAAGAAAAACTCGCACAACGCGTGCCCGTTGCGAGCGACACGACGGCCGTACGCGGAGTGCCGGCCGGTGGAGAAACCGGCCGGCCGAGCGCTCTCCCATTCAATTCGGAGAAGCCAATCCCGCTCGACTGACGTCACGGCTCGCGAGCCTCAGCGACATCTCGCGGGAAGCCTCGCAGGACGAAGAGAGACGCTGACTTATCGACGTTCGGTGTCCTTATCGAGCGTCGATAAGTCGATAACGTACCGACATCTGCGGTCGGTGATTTACCGGCCGATTAGTCGTACTCTGATCGTTGGTCGGTAATTCTGGTAGTCGATGCCGCTAGCTCACTGGATATACGAATCTGTCATACCCTCTGGATGAAAAAGTCGAATTTACCGACAGAGAAAAACAGAATGATCCAGCGGTCGGTGAAACTGCCAGGAAACGCTGCAGTGTTTCGGCGATGGATAAAAAGAACGATTGATAAGCATAAACGATACGGACTATAAATTGTTTGTGTTGGTAATAATTGTTGTATCCTAAAAAACAAAATTCTGTTCACAAACGTTTGTAAAGACTTTTCGTTATATCACTTTTATAGCGTAAAGAAACGTGTTATCATTATAGGAAAAATTGTATGTAATTTTTGCAACAGAAAAAAATGTGTCACTCCAAAAAACGTGTCGAGCACAGGCAGACTGGTACAATAATAAATTTTCGTATTATTTTTATTAACAAAGCGTAACAGTCAATAAACGAGCGATGCCTCCTTCGTAGTAACAAATACACTGTTGAAATAAATCGATACGGTACATTCAATTGTTATTGCAGCATACACTTTGTTTCCGTCAAAATTATTTGACTAACGGGCTAACGATATCATTTTTCTTGTTATTCCTTCTAGCTATAGTTAGTCTAACACACGTCGCTATTATGCTAAAGGACTAAGCTTTGAACGCTCATCGCACGACCCGCGAGTGGTGTAAATGCTAAACACGAGCACGCGATTCATTGAATTTTACGACACGGTTCGTACTTTCCAGCTCTCGGCTGACAGTAATTTTCGCGGCATCGTCGTGCTCGTTCTCGTGTGATCTACAACAGTGAGAAATTAATTAGCCGTTTTCGCCTGTCACGCGCAATTTTTCACCACAAGAACACCGATACAGTTCAGCGAAAGCAATGTTTTTGTAGTTACAACAGATTTGTAATTAATCATTTTTACGAGAATAAACATCTATAATTGTTACGTCATGTCTTAACAGTAAAAAAGTGTCTAAATAATTAATTGTAAAATAAATAAATAAATAAATAGATAAATAAATAAATAAATAGATAAATAAATAAATAGATAAATAAATAAATAAATAGATAAATAAATAAATAAATAGATAAATAAATAAATAAATAAATAATTTAATCTTGCGATGACGTTTGTGCCAAAACGATGCGAACTGACCGGACGAAAAAGGCTAACGGTGCTGGAGTCGTGAGAGGTTCGTGAGAAATATTCCTCGAAATTCTCCCTCGAGTCAATGAATTACACACGACTTAAGTACTGTACTAACGAATAACAATTACGTTTATCTAGTGGGCTCGCGTGAATAAACCATTTACAGTGAGCCACCGCGCGACGCGGTCTCGCGGGTTTAAGGCCTGAACGTCACAATTTAGTGGAAACGCGAGCGAAAAAGAAACCCCGAAAAATTTGAAAAATCCAACGCCTCGTCGGAGGACTTGCACGTTACGCGGCAACCGTTTTTATGAAATTAGAAAATACGTCACGTACACTTTGCACTCCTTCGACTTTTGTCATTTTAATACACCTTTGGTAGACAGCTCCGTTCGGTATAATGCGCCGTTTAAGCTCACACAAAGCGTTAATGTTACAGTTAGGGATGTGCGAATGGTCTTTGAATTGCATTGAATTGAATTGATTATTGATATTCCCATTTGAATTTGATTTAATTATATTAAAAAATTAATTGAAATTTTGAAGAAAATTTGAATTATTCAATGAAATATGAATTAGTTGTGAAAATTGGAATTATTCAATGAAATATGAAGCAGTTATGAAAATTTGAATTATATGAATAATGTGAATATCCGATTCATATTTTGGATCGAATAATTTACGTTCAATTCACGATGAATCGTTTGAATCATTCAATGAAATCTGAATTATTCAATGGAAATTTGAATTATTCAATCATATCTGAATTATTCAATGGAAATTTGAATTATTCAATGATATCTGAATTATTCAATCGAAATTTGAATTATTCAATGATATCTGAATTATTCAATCGAAATTTGAATTATTCAATCGAAATTTGAATTATTCAATGATATGTGAATTATTCAATGATATCTGAATTATTCAATGATATCTGAATTATTCAATGATATCTGAATTATTCAATGGAAATTCGAATTATTCAATGATATCTGAATTATTCAATGGAAATTTGAATTATTCAATGATATCTGAATTAGTTATGAAAATTTGAATTATTCAATGAAATCTGAATTAGTTATGAAAATTTGAATTTCTCATGGAAATCTGAGTTATTTATGAGAATTTGAATTATATGAATAATATGTATATCCAATGCATATTTTGAATTGAACAATTCACTTTCAATTCATGATGAATCATTCGAATCTGGCTTTATTCGCCCATCCCTAAGTTACGGTATTTCTTTACGATACATTATTTTCACGACGACAGAGGATTAAAGTTGCGACGGTGACGTCGGAACGTCGTATCGAAGAGGATGTATTGACTAAAAGACAGCATATTCGTAATAGTAGTGGTAGTAGTAGTAATAGCGGTAGTAGAAGTAGTAGTAGAATATAGTACTTAGCAACGATTATAGACAAATAGATTGGTCGAATTTTCATTCACTGTATTCAGAAGTTAACACACATCACACTGTTATGCACATTATAATTTACGCACGCATTGCAGCTTTTACATAACAGGAAATTTATGGCCATCTCAAAGCCGTTTACTCGCGAGTAAAGCCTTCGAGTCACACTTGGACGCAGCTTAATAAAAAATGTCGTATGCCTATATTCGCGCGGTATGAATTATTATAAACGACTGCCATCTGCCTTTTTTCCCTGTCTTCTTTTTTGTCAATTATTCGATCGTAATAACTGGGGATGTGCGAATAGTGTATGAATTTTATTGAATATTTATATTCAATTCAGAATTTGATATGGTTATTCAGAAATACGTAAATCATTCGAATTTGAATGTCGTTTTCGAATAATTATGAATAATAAAAATTATCATGAATTATTCAAATTTGAATGAAGTATTCAAATAATTTTGAATGTTGAACATTTTTAGGCTTTCTTTCATTTTTTTCCAAATAGTCACAAAAATGTCAACTATTCATAAATATTTGAATTATTCACGAAAATTTGAATTATTTACGAAAACTTGAATTATTCACGAAAATTTGAATTATTCACGAAAATTTGAATTATTCACGAAAATTTAAATCATTCACGAAAATAAGAATTACTTACGAAAATAAGAATTACTTACGAAAATTTGAATAATTCACAAAAAATTGAATTATTCACAAAAAATTGAATTATTCACAAAAAATTGAATTATTCACAAAAAATTGAATTATTCACAAAAAAATTTAATTATGCACAAAAATTTGAATTATTCACAAAAATTTGAATTATTCACAAAAATTTGAATTACTCACAAAAATTTGAATTACTCACAAAAATTTGAATTGTTCACAAAAATTTGAATTATTCACAAAAAATTGAATTATTCACAAAAAATTGAATTATTCACAAAAATTTGAATTATTCACAAAAATTTGAATTATTCACAAAAATTTGAATTATTCACAAAAATTTGAATTATTCACGAAAATTTAAATCATTCACGAAAATAAGAATTACTTACGAAAATTTGAATAATTCACAAAAAATTGAATTATTCACAAAAAATTGAATTATTCACAAAAAATTGAATTAATCACAAAAAATTGAATTATTCACAAAAAATTGAATTATTCACAAAAAAATTTAATTATGCACAAAAATTTGAATTATTCACAAAAATTTGAATTATTCACAAAAATTTGAATTACTCACAAAAATTTGAATTACTCACAAAAATTTGAATTGTTCACAAAAATTTGAATTATTCACAAAAAATTGAATTATTCACAAAAAATTGAATTATTCACAAAAATTTGAATTATTCACAAAAATTTGAATTATTCACAAAAATTTGAATTATTCACAAAAATTTGAATTATTCACAAAAATTTGAATTATTCACAAAAATTTGAATTATTCACAAAAATTTGAATTATTCACAAAAATTTGAATTATTCACAAAAATTTGAATTATTCACAAAAATTTGAATTATTCACAAAAATTTGAATTACTCACAAAAATTTTAATTAAATCAATTTTAATTATTCGAGTAACGTGAATATTTAATTCAGTTTTTGAATTCAGTTATTCGTTTTCAATTAACAATGAATTCTTCGAGTTTTCAATTATTCGCACTTCCCTAGTAATAACAGTTATATTGAGAGCGCGGTAAGCCCGTAACATTCTCGGCAAACACATTAAGGTAGATCTCTCGGATATCGACACAGATATATACGCGTACACAAGTGAATATTCACGATAAATAATCGCAACGTCGCAATGACACGCACGTCTCAAATATAGTAATTTATATATATATATCTATATATTCCGGCAGGCCACACACACGTATAAACTTCCCAAAAATTCTATTTGGCACTCTCCTAGTTTCTTGAAAAAGGCGAGCGCACTGGCTACGTTATTCAATTCAAAGTCATTGCATCGATTATAGATTGATTCTCTCGCCTAACGCTTTTCGTAATCGCGCTATCTTTATATAATCTTATATAATTTAGTTTTAAAGGGTCAATGTCTTTATAATTGGTCTATGATAATTTTTAAGGTTTCACTTTTGCCTCTCGTTAATTCTTTTTCTTTTTTTTCTTTTTTAATTGCATAAAAATATTTCGACCCGACGCGCAGACATCGCGCGATCGTGAAAAGATCGGGGGCGTTTTTTGTCGTCATCAAAAGACTCTAAAATTGCGTTTTTGATATGAATCATTTGATCGTCAGGAATCGTCTACTGTTATTTGTTTTCTTTGATAAATTGTCGTATTTAGACTATGACAAACGAGCAAAACTATCGCTACGAGGAATATAATTTGCATCATCGATGCACTGCAGACGAGCGCCTATTATAATTAGCTCTAGATCGTAAACAACGAACACCGAGAAAAGATTGTTAAACGTGAGCGTGATATGTTGCTATCTGCGAGATACGAATCGAAATATCGTTTGATTGGCTATTTGATCGCGGTTTGTGACTCTCGTTTTTGATTACACGAAACGGTTAATCAGAGTTGTAAATCCTCATTAGTTTAAAAAATAAATGTTACAGTGCGTTTTGTTTTGTACGTCTGATTTAATAATTATTTTTAAATGGCTGCTGATAGTTTCCATATTTTCAATAAAAAATTGTGAGCGATAGTGAATTTTTTTTTCACTGTTGCTCACTTTTGGAATGCGTTAACGGCCTTTTTCCATTTTTTCAGGATAATTACCATGACTTTTTTTTAGAACAAATATTCTTTTCAGCCATTAAAAAATGTACACATTATATTATAATCACTCCACGTTGCTATTATTAATTAATGATTACAAAACCAATCGTACCATCAACTTTATTTCTTAAAGATTTAGGGATTTACAACTCTGCAGTTAATAATTATAGAAAGTATGGAGGAGGTTAATGCGCGACCGTCCGACTCGCGGTCGAACGGGTTCATTTCTTTAAATATTTGTATTTTGATTTCGGGCTGTCAGCCATTTAAATATATTACGCTTTACATTG
Source organism: Pimpla rufipes (assembly GCA_963932165.1). NCBI lineage: Eukaryota > Metazoa > Arthropoda > Insecta > Hymenoptera > Ichneumonidae > Pimpla > Pimpla rufipes. Next base: position 1,307,319 of record OZ010630.1, read on the forward strand.
TAAATGTAGTTACGCTATGTTTTATTTTTTGTTAGTAATATATAATATCGTTATCGGTACAGATACAAATGATCTATCGTACAGCAGCCTCGCGTTGCCAAAGTTTCCATCGAGTAATTTTACATTTAATGCCGATTGGTCGTTGATCACGGACTTCTGGCGGCTCTCACAGTGATATGAGTCAAGATAATTGCTTTAATCCTGTTTTTGTAATATTTAACATTCACCTCTGTCGCACCGTTTAATCTGTAGCACACACGTTAAATTGTATCGTATTTTAGACTCTAATCCGCGAATCTGTTTTTTTTTGTTTTCTTTCTCTCGACACACGGCGTTACATTAGAATACACGACTGGTATCGAACAGTACATTATACGTATGTCTATTCGTCACGATATGTCAATTATTGAAAATTATATCCATCCTCGTGAGTCAAGGAGGAAGAGACGAGTAAACGGTTGTTATTTTCGATTTTTTTTTAAGTAGAATGGAATTTTAGAACTTTTTTTTTATTTGAAAAGAACTTTAGAATTTATCGTAAATAAAAATAGGATTTGGGATTTATTTAAAGCAGAATAAGAAGATTATCGCTTTAAGGAGGCATCGTCGGTACAGTCACGTCAATTGCGCACTAAGATTTGAAACATTATTTAAATATACTTTCGGAAGGAAACAAGTGTCCAAAAAGGTGGATATGAATTAAAGAGATCCTGTTTAGTATAGAAAAAAATATATGCAATAAAAATTTACAGAAAAATAGCTCAGTTTATGCTAATAACCGATGGGACATATTATAAGCAGTTTTTTGGAAGTCAAATTGGTAATTTCAGGTCGATCTTGTCGGGCGACAGCTCGTTTTGTTCGTTGAAGAACGTTTTACGAATTCACCGAGTTATTTTCTTCAGTTTATTTGTGGATTAGGAATAAAATGAGATAAACTCGTCGTTTAATTTTCTTCTCTTATAAACAAATGGCTGTAATTTGTGACCTATGAATATAATCGCAAATGTTCAACGGTAAATTTGTGCATTGTCCGTCGATAAACAAAATGAACCGTCGCTCGACAAGATCGAACTAAAATTACGAATTTGACTTCCAAAAAACTGCGTATAATATGTCCCATTAGTTATTAGCGTAAACTGAGCTATTTTTCTGTGAATTTTTATTGCACATATTTTTTCTACACTATACAGGATCTCTTTAATTCATATCCACCTTTTTGGACACTTGTTTCCTTTCGAAAGTATATTTAAATAATGTTTCAAATCTTAATGCGCAATTGACGGACTGTACCGACGATGCCTCCTTAAAAGTGTGGACATGTTATTATTAGGCATTTGAGCTGTCCGAAAAAAAAATTCATCGAAAAAAGTTCATAAATAGCTGAGCAGCAGTTGCCTAATGTTGCCTCCTTAAAACTGCACCAAAATATATAATTATCTGAGACCAAAAAACCCAAAATGTTCCGTTAAAACATAATAATACGCTCAGCATGTACGGAAGTTAGAAATATCATCAGAAAAGGAAAATTCATTGACGATTCGCAAAAATCATCTTTCTTATAAAAGAATTCCTAAAAATATTCGTTATACATAAAAAAAAACTTTCATACAATGTAAAATACATTAAAGAATGTCTTCAAAATGTTAACGTTACAAGAAAATTCACTGAAATAATAATTGGTAATTAATTTTCAATTAATTAATTAAAACCAATTTTATAGGCAAAAAAAAGTTCACCACTTTTTTGTTTACTCGTCCCTTCCCCCTTAATCAGAATTATCAATGTATCAATGATATTTTAGCGCACGTTCAGAGCGACGTAAATACCGAGATAAATCGGCATCGATCGATTCGTCGATCCGTTATCATCGCTCGGACGATGCTACAGCAACCCTAGATCTACGTTCACTCGCCAAGTGTCGACGAAAAATCGTTAGTCACTACTACCTTTAGTTTTCTCTCGTGCCCTCCGCGCCATCGACCTCTCGAAAACGTCAAGTAGGGCCGTTCGACTTCTTAACTAATTACCGCGTACTTCTCGCTAAAAGCTCCGCGCGCGCCATCTATGTCGGCTACGAAGTACTAATTTCTCGTTAAGTTTTGTGTCTCGACGTGAAAGCGGCTATTCCGATCGAAATCAGGAATTCAATAGAACTGCGAAAATTAACTCACTAAGCGTCTCTCGTTAGTCACTAATCCGGGAATTACTCTTCGACGAACATTTGACAATTATATCCTTGACGAACGAAACTCTGATAAATCCTTCGGCAAACACTTTTTTTCACAACCACCACAAGTATACTCGAATTATACACTGTTAAAAATATTTGTGTATTTACATTACCGGGCATTAAATTTCATCAAAAATAATAATAATAGTAACAATAAAAAATTTTGTATTAATATTTCTAATTTTCATATCATTCGGTAGAAACTACTTTAATTTTACAGTTGACTTCTATAATAAATTTAGTATACGTTTTAGTTTATCTAAACTAAAACCTATACTAAATTTGTGTTGAAATAAAAGTTGTTTTACCCGTAATGGTAGATTGTAAATATTTTTAACAGTGTACTTAAGCGCTAGGAAAAAATCTTCGTCATTGCTAAACCTTTACCGTAGCACCAATTAACTGGCAATCCATATGAAGAAATATACAAAAGGGAAACCGATAAATATAATGAAATGGAATTTACAGACATCCGCGTATCATCATAGAAAAAGCGTAAACGTTACTTCCAAACACACCCCCTTCATCGACATTGCCACTTTGCCCCACTTAAAGGGTCATGCGCGGCGAGCGATGGAGGGGGTCCGGCCGCTATGATTGGTCCACCTCGTGACAGACCTCCATGTAATCAGGGTTGTGCATTATGTCCTTGATCATGTCCTTCAGGATCGTGTAACGGGGAAACAACGGGTAGACCTTCGAGCTGTTGTATTCCACCTTGAAATAAAAAGAAATACGTATGCATAAAGTTTGTACACTCACGGTGTGATGTCAAAATATTCCTCGTAGAAGTTTAATAAAAAATTTGCATCTGCCTATTTAATTAAATAATTTGCCACTAAAAATGTTGGAGGTATTGTAAGGTATTGGAAGGTACCGCAAGGTATTGTAAGATATTGTAAAGTATTGTAAGGTATTGTAAAGTATTGTAAGGTATTTTAAGGTATTGTAAAGTATTGTAAGGAATTGCAAGGTATTGTAAAGTATTGTAAGGAATTGTAAAGTATTCCAAGGTATTGTAAGGTATTGTAAGGTATTGTAAGGTATTGTAAGGTATTGTAAGGTATTGTAAGGTATTGTAAGGTATTGTAAGGTATTGTAAGGTATTGTAAGGTATTGTAAGGTATTCGAATGTATTGCAAGGTATTGGAAAGTATTGAAAAGTATTGGTGAGTACCACAAATTATTAAAGAGTATCGACTGATTATAAAAAACTATCGCAAAAGTTGAAAAGTGTAACTTTGCATATCGCTTCCTCATTAATTTACATTTTTCAAATAGCCAACTCTGCGAGGAAGCTTATTTATTCACTGTGGCTAGTTCGATATTTCACAACTCGTGAACTCGTTGAAACGCAATAACCCCTGATCTCCGCAACGTTAGGTCTCATCTTTTCCGTCCGTGTGATCCCTGCGCACAGTATGATTTACCGTTTTGCGACGCCACAACGCGAGGACTGGAGTTGTACGTAGTACACACAAACGTATGTTCGGAGTCTGTGGAAGGGGGTATACGCGAGCGTGTTACGGTCGTTCTGGCCTGGGGCATCGTCTGTAATGCTTTTTCAAGCTCTCTTCGTAATACACTCCGCTTCGCACTCGTTGGAAGACGCCGAGCGAAAGCGTCACGCGTGTATACCTATAACTTTCGCTCTCGCCCCTGGCGATCCCTTTCCGCACGGCCGCCAGACCCTTTTCCTCCTAACGTACTGTTGTTTCCTCTTATCCCTCGTTACACGTGTAGCCCGCAAAGAACAATAAAATAGGAATGAGAACATAGGTCGATTTAAAATTGACCGAACAATCGATGCCTCGGGCGAGGGCAATTTTTCCGAATGTTGTGGCTACAGTGACGACCGGGGCAAGTCGGATCAACTTACCTTGCATTATGCAGCTATTGTTTTTTTTCTCGAAAAACCGTGCTCGATAAAAAATTTGCTTTTCGTTTCCGTGAGTTTCACAGAATATTTCGAACACTTAACAATGGGATGAAAATTTGAAAAAAATCAAGCTCGTTGAAGGTACCGTAAAGATTGATTTTGCATAATAATAATTCCAAAATGTTATTAACAAATAAATGTAAAAATCAATTGTTCAACAATTTACCCGTTAATCCAACTTTTTTCTGATGAAAATTCTTCACTCATTTTTTTTAATACGTATGATTTTTTTCAGAATTTTGTCTATTTTTTCAAAATTGCGTTTTTTCAAGAAAAATGAGGGGCGAAAACCGCGTTTAAAAAATGTACACAAAATTCGGAAAAAATTCATACGTATTCAGAAAAATTAATGAATAACTTTCATCAGAAAAAAAAGTTGGGTTGCCGGGTAAATTGTTGAACACATCATTTTTTCATTAATTTGTTAATAACATTTTGAAATTATTATTAGGCAAAAGAAATCTTTTCAGCACCTTCAACGTGCTTGAATTTTTTCAGATTTTAATCCCGTTGAGAAGTGTTCAAAATATTCTCTGAAACTCACGTTTGGCGGAGCTGTAGCGCTCGTACTACCTTAAGGTATATTTTCCCTATAAAAAACGCACAAAATTCAATGTGAACTCTGAAATCTGAAAAAATTCATACGTATTCGGAAAAACGAAGGAATCATTTTCATGAAAAAAAAATCTTGGGTCATCGAAATTTTGGTTAAATAATTGTTTTTTTCATCAATTTGTTAATAACATTTTCGAATTATTATTATGCAAAATAAATCTTTTCAGTACTTTTAACGTGCATGAATTTTTTCAGATTTTTATACCACCGAGAAGTGTTTGCAATTCTCTCTCAAATTCCTCGAATTTATGCGAAATGAATATCATTCGCAAGGACTACCTTAAGAACGACCTTGCTTTCAGTTTCGCTTTAATATAAAAAACGTACGCAAGTACCAACATTTCAGTCGACTCATGTGTACGGAAAAATGTGTGCTTGAGACGGTTAAAAAATGTAACAAATCTTGCATGTGACCCAACTGCCCCCGGCCTCCTGTGTATGCGTTGCAAATAGTTGTAAATATCGCGACGCATTCTTCAGGGTCAATAAGATTATCGAGCGATGGTATAAGTACTTGGCGATGGATAACGAGGCGTATCGGGGCCGTAATACGACGACGTCGCGGGACATAGAACAGCAGCCCGAACGTGTAATTCATTTGAAGGTCTAACGGAGCGTGAGGATCGTAATAACCGCAGGGGTGAAATAGCTCCGCGCACCACGCGCGTTCGGACGCGCCTTACGATAACGTTCGGTTATTAGAACGTGAAGAAGCGGCTGAGAGGTCTTATGGCACACGCAGTTATTAAAAATGAAGAGAAAAAAAAAATAAAGAATGGTATCACTGGAAGCTCCGCCGCGAGTTTGTGCAAGTTCACCTTTAGATCTTTTATGAGATTTCTCAGACCGGTGTACTTCTTGAGGAGTCTGTACAGGTCGTTGGTCATCTGGGTGTTCTCCGCCTCGATTTGCGCAGTAGTCATGTCTGAAAAAAGAAGAGAACACGGTTGAAGCGAGCTTTATCACTTGCAATATATTTTTTCACACGTTCTTATTTTTTAAATATTTTTTCATCTTATTTTTTTAAATATTTTTTTCCTCTTATTTTGTAAAATATTTTTTCCTCTTATTTTGTAAAATATTTTTTCCTCTTATTTTTTAAAATATTTTTGTCCTCTTATTTTGTAAAATATGTTTTCCTCTTATTTAAAAAATTTTTTTTTTCCTATCTGACTTTTTTAAATATTTTTTTCCTCTTATTTTTCAAAATATTTTTTTCCTATCTTATTTAAAAAAAATATTTTCTTCCTATTTTATTTTTTTAAATATCTTCTTCCTATTTTATTTTTAAATATATTTTTCTTATTTCCTCAATTTTATTTTTCAATATATTTATCCTGTTTTTTCTATTTTGTTTGAAAATATTTTTAATATTATATTTTTCACACGATGTATGTATAAAAAAATTGTATTCCTGATTTTTATCCCAGAATACGAAATAAATTCCTTAGTACTGTTATTGTTATCTTCCACGAAAGATCTGAAAACGAAAATTCCTATACTCGGTCCGGACGGGGTCTTCCTACGAAGGAAATTGACCTTGCGAATCCAATTTGGTTCGTCGACGTAACCCGAAATTCACGAGAAGTGGAAGATCCGTAAAATATTTGCATCGATGAATTCAGCGGCGAAAACGGAATCCCATTTTCTGAATCCCATTTGGCCTTATGAATTTTTGTCATTTCGCCATTTATTCATATACGTTTAAAGTGAAAAACGTCGGGAATATTTATTTATTAAAATTCTAGTAAACAACAACAAATTGCTAGTCGAGATTATTTCATTGGTCTCGAATTTGATTATAAGTGATATTTTTATTGTTTCTTAAAATAAAATGGCTGCCCCTTTTGATCAAATCCGGAATAATACCGAAAAAAAATTGTTTTTGCTAACATCATTCAAATAAAATCAGACGGTGACTTCATTCAAGATTTTCTTTGTGGCTATACTAATATTGAATGCATCATATATGCAATTATTGTACCATTTCATTTTCATGATTTCGACCCACATCAATGAATGAACGTTTGTCCAATTACTCATTTATTTATTCATGTATTTATGTACACGGGATAAAAATTCCTTTTTCCAAGGAGAAATAATTCTAGAATTGTTCCTGCTTGCCTAAAGTTGTAAATGCCCAGAATGCTTATCGCCTGAACTAAATATTTCCGTCTCGCGTCCAAAGAAACTTGAACGAAATTGTTCGCAGAGGTCCAGAGTCTCGAAATTGAGGCCACGTTTTCTCCTACGAATGGCCGATTTAACGAGTCCACAAAGTTCCCCGGTTTCCATCAACGATTTGTAAAGCTCACACGTAATTTTGTTGGCACGCGCACACACACCGCTCATAGTTGGTGGCGAACAACGGCGGAGCTCGTAAGAAATTGCATTATTAACGGGGGAAACTCGACGGAGTGCGATATACGGGCGTAGAGCGGTGGCGATAAAGCACTGATGGAAGTGTGGAACGGGGAAGAGGCAGATAAAGGCCCTTAGTGTCTCTCGGTTTTGCCGGGGAACAAGAGAAAGGAGATTCAGCGCGTGATTGCTCGGGTCCATCGTGCCCAGGAGAGAGCGCGAGATTATCGTTCGTCGACCTCGAGGAGCTCTCGGGTTGGAGAGAGAGGAAGTCGATAAGAACGTGTGCCCAACCCCCCCGCGGGGATAAAGCAGATTTCATCTGGAGAAAACCCCCCCGAGAGGCTCGCCAGCATGATTAAGCCTTTGTAGATCGAGCTCATCGCACTTGGCGCGAAACTTATCAACCCCGTTGTTGTTGACCCCCGCGCGCGCAGCGTCGTCGTCGTTACCCCCCCACGTAATCTCCAAGCTTTTCCGAGGGCACGTCAGTGTTTTCGCTGCAAATATCGAGTGACACCTGACTGGAAGAGGAAAGAGGAGCCCTTCTTCTTTTTGTAGAAGAAAATATAGTACTTTGTGACACTAGTGCGAAAAAGTGGACTTTTCGACGGAGCTTAGGAAATCTACTGTTTCGTGCAAGTAACGAGTATTAGGGTGATCGTTATTTGGGGTGAGGATGAATTTTGACATTGACGCTACTCGTATCGGTTGCACACAAATAAATATAAATCCTTGTGAAATATACAATTTTTATTTATATATTTACCCCTCAGGAGCACTCGTTTTTCTCCCTGATCAGGCGATCCACCAAATTAATTCCAGATACACGGAAAAAACGACTTGGTTGGTGTAACAAAGAAATTGGTTATCTGCAACGAATCGCCTTGGTTATATATGCGCCAGACGATTTTCTGGTTGCATCAACCAATGGAACTTAGTAAGATTAGATTAGTTTCGGCAACCAAGTAATTGGTCGAGCCAACTACGATTAAATAATTGGAATAACCAATGTACTTGGTTGGAGCAACCATTTCACCGGGCCGGTTTAACCAATTTACTTGGTTGGGTCAACTAATGCACTTGGCTAGAATAACCAATTTTCTTGGTTGAATCAATCAATTTTTTTATTGTAGCCAAAAATATTTTTTTTTCCAGCGTATGCCGTCAGGCTTTTATTCTCCCACCCCCTTGGTCCTCGTAAAGTTCCTCGGGATGGCGCGCAAATTAGTGCGTCGTTAAGCGGTCACCCATCCAAGTACTGACCGCGAGTCGAGTTGCTTAACTTGGGTGATCGACAAAGCCATACACCGACCGCGCACCCACGCTGTCGGTTATGGTATAACATATTTTTCACCGTGAAATACTGTGAATTATGGGAATCAGATCTCACTGACGCAGAATGTTTAAACAAACTAAAGCCAATAAACGCACGCACGTGGCTTATAATGCAAAAACACGCAGTACGAAGTTTTTCCTCAAGCGGTTACGGGACTAACGGCCGATGACGGTACTAACTAAAATAATTAGATGTTCCATCCAATAAAATAGGTAATCTTTAGTCCTACCAAAAACTTGGTTATAAGGCAATGTGAAATACCGACGCGCACCTCAAAAGTTTGGAAGTGCAGTTTTTCGCGAATTATGAACGAATCGAAGCGAAAATTGAAATACAGACGCCAGTAACGTGAATCTCGTTAATGAATTAGTCGGAATTTTTATTTTCGAAAAAAAAAATTGCAGATCGATTACCTCCTGATCGATTACCTCCAGAACAAAAATCTGGAGGTAATCGATCTGTAATTTATTTTTTTCGAAAATAAAAATTCTGACTAATTCATTAACGAGATTCACATTAGTGGCGTCTGTATTTCTATTTTCGCTTCGATCCGTTCATAATTCGCAACAAACCGCACTTACGAATTGTTCAGGTGCGGGTCGGTATGTCACATGCCCATAACAGCAGTCATGACAACCAATTCTCGTGGTTAGCTACAAATCCTTGATCGAGGCACCTATTTTTATTGGTCATATGCACTAAAGTATGAACCAAGTTCCCGTTGGTAAAGGAACCAAGTGTGCGGCATTAAATCTATGAAACTATTGGTTACAATAACCAATTTTGTTTAACCAATAAAAAATTGGTACATTTAACCAAGTCATTTTCTCCGTGTAATTGGGCCCAATATCAGCTGGTCCCAGGAAAATTGGTTCCAATCGCGACTGATCACAGTGAAAATCGTTCCAATGTCAACTGATTCCAGTAATATTGGTCCCAATGTCAACTGATTCCAGTAATATCGGTCCCAAGGTCAACTGATTCCAGTAATATTGGTCCCAAGGTCAACTGATTCCAGTAATATTGGTCCCAAGGTCAACTGATTCCAGTAATATTGGTCCCAAGGTCAACTGATTCCAGTAATATTGGTCCCAAGGTCAACTGATTCCAGTAATATTGGTCCTACTGTCAACTGATTGCAGTAATATTGGTCCCAATGTCAACTGATTCCAGTAATATTGGTCCCAAGGTCAACTGATTCCAGTAATATTGGACCCAATGTCAACTGATTCCAGTAATATTGGTCCCAATGTCAACTGATCCCAGTAATATTGGTCCCGATGTCAACTGATCCCAGTAATTTTGGTCCCAATGATAACCAGTCCCAGTAATATTGGCCCCAATGTCAACTAAACCCACGGATCCCTAAGATCCCGCGATGTAAATTAATTTTTAATTAACTTTATGTTTTTTACCTTACTTTACTTTGCTTTGCTTTACTTTAAATTAATTTTTAATTAGTTTAATTTTGTATTCTTTATTTTTATTTATGGATTAGTTTTTATTTGATATTATTTCCCCCCTAAAATCATACAAATTAAATTTAGGTATTTTATATTTGTTTGCGTTGTTTGCAATTGATTTGTCTGGGCTCTTTTTCGACCCAGACCAATTTCGTTTGGGATCAGTTTGTTGGGGATAATTATGACATGGACAGTAATTGTTTGGGACGAAATTGGGGGATCAATTGACGTGGATACATTTTTTCGGGATAAAGTCGCTTGAACCCGGAAATTTATGAACCGAGCTAAAGCAACGCATCTATGTTTACAGTACCACGGATCTTGGTACAATTATATGGCGGGAATTTCGCAAAATGTGAATTTAATTTAGAGTCTCGGGTCCCGGTCAAACACCTTCAGGTTTGCCAGAGGGTAGATATAATCGGACCCGACGAGTGTGTTCCAAGGGGTCGTTTTCCAAGGCTTGATTCGGGCTCAGAGCCACCGAAACGGGATTCTCCTAATGATCGGTGTCTCCTCCCTATCACCCTCATAACGAGATGCTGCTTCTGCAGAACCGCACGGGTCGATTTGCGAAATTTGTCGTCGGGGAGTCCTGAATGAGGGACCAGTCAGTTAAAGCTTGGTACTGCGACCGTCGCAAATGTTCCCGATATTTCTGAGGCGAAGAAATGTTTCGACAAAAGTAACTAAAAAATAGAAGCAAGGATCGGCCCACTTTGGCTATAAGCATACAAATTTTTATTTCTGAAACAGGATTTTTCAGAATTCTTTCAGTTTTTTTTAAATTGTGCCTGACATTATTTTCATTTTGAAAAATTGTAACAAATTCAAATATGAAAAAAAAAATCTGAAAAAATTTCGAGCTGTTTTTAAAGTTGGGAAAATAACACAAAAAAATTATAGACAAAATCCGAGAGGTCGAAATCACCGGGAATCTTTCGTATACTCAATGGGTGCTCGGAAAGTATGCAGGTCGACGATTGTCCTCAGTGTCACATATGTTGACCGAGGCTTTCCGCGACAACGGGTTAAAGAATTATGACTCCTTTCAATAGCGCACTCAGTCGCGCTCCTGTTCGACGCCGTTCGGTGCTCAACGACTCCGATCAATCGCCGCGCATCGACGGGACGGGACGTTGCACTTCCCCTAATGGCACACTTCGCATAATAGTCCCGCCCGATTCTATTCAACGCGAGAACCTCCTAAACTTGTCGCACTCCGACGAAGAAAAGAAACGGGCAAAAAATTATTTTCTCCGAGAAAGAGCTGCGTTAGCGAGGGGGTGGCAAAAAAGGGGGTTGGAGAAAGCGGCTTTAAATCGAGTCTATCGATCTTCCTTCAACTTCCGATCGAGGAGAGACGCGCGAACACAAATTGGCCGGAAAGGGGGGAACGGGTTGCGAGCCATCGTGCGCTTGGCACGGGTGGTACTCTTGGAAGGCTTCCAAACACAGCAGGGATCATATATCATTTTCTGTCTCTCAGGCATCCGCTTCGTGCGCGCGGAATAACAAACAGGGCGTTTTCCACGCGGTGAGTGTATATCGATGTAAATGCTGGCAATGGAGTGAAGAATCAATGACTGGCGTGTTTATATTGACTCGCGTCGTCGGGATGAAACAAGCGATTTACAGGTGACACTTTTTCGTCAGCCGTTTCTGCTCCGCCGCAGAACTATCACATGATTTTATTTTATAAATTTCACGAATTTTATGAATTTTATGAATTTTATGAGTTTCATGAATTTTATGAATTTTATGAATTTTATGAGTTTCATGAATTTCATGAATTTCATGAATTCCATGAATTTAATGAATTTCATGAATTTCATGAATTTCATGAATTCCATGAATTTAATGAATTTCATGAATTTCACGAATTTCATGAATTTCACGAATTTCATGAATTTCATGAATTTCACGAATTTCATGAATTTCATGAATTTCACGAATTTCATGAATTTCATGAATTTCACGAATTTCATGAATTTCATGAATTTCACGAATTTCATGAATTTCATGAATTTCACGAATTTCATGAATTTCATGAATTTCATGAATTTCACGAATTTCATGAATTTCATGAATTTCACGAATTTCATGAATTTCATGAATTTCATGAATTTCACGAATTTCATGAATTTCATGAATTTCATGAATTTCATGAATTTCATGAATTTCATGAATTTCATGAATTTCATGAATTTCATGAATTTCATGAATTTCATGAATTTCATTAATTTTATGAATTTCATTAATTTCATTAATTTTATGAATTTCATGTATTTCATGAATCTTATGAATTTCATGAATTTCATGAATGTCATGAATTTCATGAATGTCATGAATTTCATGAATGTCATGAATTTCATGAATGTCATGAATTTCATGAATTTTATGGATTTTATTTATTTTATGAATTTTATTTATTTGATTTATTTGATTTGTTTTATTTACTTTAATTATTTCATTTATTTGATTCATCTTATTTATCTTATTTCTTATGTATCTTATTTATCTTATCTGTTTCATCTATTATATATATTTTTTTGTTTTTTTGTTTTTTACGCTACTTTACGACACTACAACGTCAATCGCTCGCAATTGCTACGCACCTTCGAGTCGTTCGATGCGCTCCCTCTTGTTCTCCGCCTCCTCGGCGAGTCTCGCCGACGTTTTGACGCCCTCGCCGCTCTTGTGTGTCTTCTCCATGATCGCGCAGGCACGGAGCACGAACGCCGGCACGGTTTCCTGCTTCTCCTGTCGCGGTATGTCAACCAGTGTCCAATATTGAGTCTCCAATTTGATCACGTCCTGCGGAAAATTGAAATTCGATATCGACGGTCAGTCAGAATCAACTCGATTGTTGCGCGCGCGCGCGCGCGAGCACGGGAAACGCGAATTATTTCAACACCAGAGTCGCAGCAACAGCTTGAAAGGTGGCGGCGGCGAGAGCGAGAGACAGGGACATCGAACAAGGGTCGCGCGGGGTCGGGAGACAAGCGCGGTGCCTTCTGGTTAACAAGTGGTCGAATCTCTTGCCCGTGCCAACATTGTTCGCGACCACGAGAGTTTACCAAATTGTTTCAAAACTTTTTATTCCTTCCACCCACCGACCTCGCGCACCTGCTTCAATTTATATTCCCATTGGCGCGACTGCACCCGCCGAGCCCGTCGTCAGGAATTAATTGAATCCTCAATTAATTCGACGTTCAATTCAACAATGTTTCAATCCAATTTCACCATTTCCGCCTCATTAAGCGTCCCTGCTCTGCCCCTCTCTCGTTAAGGAAATAGATTGATTTTTTTTATTTTGGTTTTTTTTTAATGCAGCGCCACGCCCCGTGCACTACTGGTGCGGGATTTGTCGAAAATTCAGTGCGACGGAAGCGATTGGGGTGGGAATTTTCAACTGTGTTGACCCACTTGACGTCGATAGTAGTGCAGAATTTGTGACGTTACATTTGGCCCAAGTCACACCCAGCTAGGGCCTTAGCAGGGCCAACGTGACCTGACCAGGTCCTAACCAAGGCCTGAACGTGGCCTGACCAGGTCTAACCACGGTAGACCTGACCATGGCCTAACCAGGGCCTAACCAAGGCCCGAATAAGGCCTGATAAGTGCCTGACCAGGGCCCAACTAGGACCTGACCAGGGCCTGACCAGGACCTGACCAGGGCCTGACCAGGGCCTGATCAAGGCCTAACCATGGCCTAACCACGGTGGACCTAACCATGGCCTAAGCAGGGCCCAGCCAAGGCCTGAGTAAGGTCTGACCGGTTCCTGACCAGGGCCAAACCAGCGCCTAACCAGGGCCTAACGAAGGCCTGAGTAAGGCCTGACCAGGACCTGACCAGGGTCTTACCAAGGCCTGATGAGGGCTCAACTAGGACCTGACAAGGGTCTCACCAGGGTCTAACCAGAGCTAAACCAGGGCCTGATCAGGACTAGTCCAGGGCCTGACCAGGGCCAAAAGTAACGCCACAAATTTTCTACCATAATAAAACGCGTTTTTTAATACTATCCAAAACAGTTTCGAAAACAGTAGCCGTACCCAGAGCTAAATATTTAATTTCCGAACTTTTCACCAAAGCTGCAGTACAAATTGCGCAAAATACGATTCGCGTACTCGAAACGCGGAAACCCACTGAATTTTACATTCCCGGAATCGTCGCGCGGTTACAGTGACGACACGTACGATGGGGCGTTACCGTGGCTCGTTACCTTGATCATAACTTTCAGCAGGTTGTAACGCTGGAACACGTTTCGCACTTGTTTGCTGTCCGTGTATTTGCACATCAGCTCGACGAGGGCCCGTTTGGCGGTGTCGTAACTCCCGTCCAGCCGTATCCTAACGGCTCTCAGTCGCTCGTTCGTCTCTATCACTTCCTCCTTCGTCTGGCCACCTAGGAGGGCGCGTAATTGGAGCGGTTCGTGAGACACATGACACAGCAAGGCTCGCGACTCGCGCCCGCACCGATTTTTCCATATCGTTTTTTCTTTTTTTTTTTTGTTAACGACGAAAATGTATTATCGTAAAATGTCGTCTGGGGAATAAACGTAAATCGCCGTCGCGCCCGATGTATACCGCATCGACGTACGCGCGTGATTCGCTTTTGCTCCCTTAATACCATAATGCGTCCTTCGGTAATTTCGTAATGCCGCCCGCGGACCGGAGCGTGCGCGGAATAATTTAATTTTCCGCGAGCACGAGAGAACCCGCAGCTCGATAGCCCCGGCGACTGGAACCTTCCTTTATCCCGTCGGATATTCGTTGCAGTATCTATTCGCTACGACGGGGTGGATAAGCCCCTTGGGAAAATATTCCGTGGGCATTTTTCATTTATAAAAAGAATTCGAAAAAAAACGAAAAGAAAAAAGGAATAAAAATAAAAAACAGAAAATTTTTCTATAGGAGCTGAAAATAATAAAAAATGTACCACAGTCGGTAAATTACGTTTGTGAAATAATTAAAGGGAAACGAGTCATATGAGTTATTTAGAAATGGATCCGAAATTTGATATGTGCGATTAAATTACCATCTAATTTTCATAATTTTTTCATGACTCGGTCGTTTGCGCACTAGTGCGCAAAAGCTGCTTTCTCGCACGCTTTCTCGTATCCAACCAAGAAAACGTCGCTTTCGTCACGCGCTAATGGAAAAAGAGGACTTTTTATACAAATAAAAATACAAAAAATGACAAACATTCTTTTTCCTATTTCACACTTGTTGCAGAGTTTCGGTTGCACCGCAGGATCAAATAGGTCTTGCAAGGTCTCTTCGGAGAAAAACTTCGTCTGGTTGGAGCGTAGAAAGTTCGATTTCAAGATCTATCGCAGAAGATGTGTTGACTTTTGCACGACTTTTTCCTTGAGTTGCGTTTCCTTTACTACTCGTAATTTTTACTGCTTTACTACTTTCGCGAAAAGTTTTCAAATTTTTATACTCTTCTTACAAATGGAACTGGCAATTGCGAAACTAATTTCGACTTTCGGTGCAACGTAAATTCTACGAAAAATACAAGAAGGAATATATTTTCTCCAATGAACTTGGCTGCAAATAATACTACGTGTATAAATATTTCACTTTTTGTACATGAGCGGTGATATTTTTGCCTACATTTTCCATTTCATTTTCATTTTTCACACATCGCAAATAATTGTACAAAAAACTAAATTTCAGTTTCCGAAGCTCCTCAGGATAAAATCCTATAAACTCCAAATGAATTAAAATGACTGAATTACGTTTATGACTTAATCTCAATACACGACGAATCGCGGGATAAATAAACAAGAATAAAAATTCCGGGATCTCCTTGTGTTTTTACAATTTAAAGCCTCCTATTCGCAGTGACGAGCAAAGGTCCCGATAAAAATCCCCAACGCCGAGAGTGAAATCCAATTAATATCCGCGATCGATTGAGCAGCCAAAAGTCAAAGGCGGCCCGAGCGATGTAATAACGAAATTCTAGCTTCGGTGCCGCGAATAAATCGAGCGATCCGCGCCGAAGAGATAAGCGTCCGCGGGAGACCCGCGCGCACGAACGGACAACGAGGTGCATCGGGCTCCATATCCTATACAGCGTTTGCTCGTTGGCTTGCTGTCCGGATGGGCATTGAATCGAGAGAGAAATTTAATACTCGCTCGCGCGGCCCGACCGATCATCAATTGCCAATGGCTTTCATTCACGTGGAAAACGCGATTTCCCGGAATCGGTATAATCCATTCAATTATATTTATTTTTCATTTTTCACGCGCCTCACTCTCGTTTGTAACAATTGTATTGCCGGCGAGGGGGGGCGGTGCTGTGGATTCGGTAACGAGAAATAAATCGCGAGTTAAATCGTCTGGTCTGGTGCAAAACGATAACTCGACTGATTCACAGCCGCACGCGGGTGTCTTCTCGTCTTGTTTTATGTGAAACACGTTCGAACGACTCGGCCGAACGATTATCCGGCTCCGGTTTACGCGATCCCACTGTAATGCCCTTTAACCGCGCGAAAGCCAACCATGGCGCGACACCCGCTGGCCCGTTGCCAGCGACTTATTTCTATCGCTTTACCGATGTTCGGGACTCCACGACTTTATCTAGGTACTCACTCGACGTTCCCTCGTCCTTGACATCTTGGACGATTCTTCTCACACTCTGAGTAAACTTGCCCACTAGGTTTGTGCTTGCTGAAACACAAAGGTATTGAGCAATTAGTCATTGTTAGTTACGCGTTCGTTATTTTGTGAATATATCTCAGCGTAAGTATCATGAGACTACATGATTAGTCTGCAATTGAGACCAAGGTGAGAAAATAATAAGAACAAGGTGAGAACAAGGTGAGAACAAGGTGAGAACAAGGTGAGAACAAGGTGAGAACAAGGTGAGAACAAAGTGAGAACAAGGTGAGAACAAGGTGAGAACAAGGTGAGAACAAGGTGAGAACAAGGTGAGAACAAGGTGAGAACAAGGTGAGAACAAGGTGAGAACAAGGTGAGAACAAAGTGAGAACAAGGTGAGAACAAGGTGAGAACAAGGTGAGAACAAGGTGAGAACAAGGTGAGAACAAGGTGAGAACAAGGTGAGAACAAGGTGAGAACAAGGTGAGAACAAGGTGAGACCAAGGTGAGACCAAGGTGAGAACAAGGTGAGAACAAGGTGAGAACAAGGTGAGAACAAGGTGAGAACAAGGTGAGAACAAGGTGAGAACAAGGTAAACAAGATAAGAACAAGGTGAGAACAAGGTGAGAACAAGGTGAGAACAAGGTGAGAATAAGGTGAGAACAAAGTGAAAACAAAGGTAAGAACAAAATGAGAATAAGATGACAATAAAGTGAGAAAAATGTGCGAACATGATGAGTAAAAGTTAGAACATAGTTAAATTAAGGTAAGTACATTAAGGTAAGTATGAACAAAATGAGTTACATTAAGGTAAGTATGAACCAAATGAGAATAAGGTTAGAATACGGGATAAGAACAACCGTTGAAGTATCTATATATGTTCGAAACATTTTAATTAATTTAGTCGTATCGTCGTTACGGTAAAAACTGCTTGCCTATTGTAACGGAAAGGGAGCACGCAAGAAGCTTTAGGACGGAATGGGTAACGTTGGGTACAGTGGAACCTGACATTTTTGTTTGGAGTTCAGTCGAGTTGGCTGACCTGTTCGTAGCCTACCTACTTGCGAGTAGTGCAAACACTACTCGAGTCAGACTCGGGAGCCGCGGCAAAAGCGCCACACGGTTTTCCCTTTGAACCTCATAATTCAGCGGCTCTTTTTACAGTCTTTTTACACACGTATACACCTAAGTTTTGTTAGTGATGCAGATGAAACAGCGTGTATCCCGTAACCCTCTAGCCGGAGGAGAAACGATTCTAGCCAAAGGATTCCAAGAGTGCTTACACGCTTTGCTCCATCACCGAGTACTTCGCTGTGTCTGCCACGAATGTTTTCCACCGCCTTTTTTAGTGCCTCCCGCTCTTCCAGTACATCCAAGAGTGAAATTGTCCTGCTGGGAAAGTGGAAGAGAGCAAAGGGCAAGAGATACCTTTGACTCATTCGCGGATAGATCGTGAGGATGAAACCTTGAACGCAGCAACAAGAGCGAAAAAGAGATCGCGTGGATCGAGAAAAAGCATCGCCACTTATTTTTCTCATTCGATACATTTCAAGCCTTGATACCAGCTCACCTTCGTTCTATTGACAATAATTGCCTGCATTGACAAAGGTGAGAACAAAGTGCCAATAATGGATAATAAGACTAAAGTTCTAATGAGAAGTCATATAAGTTAGTATCAAATTATTAAGTCTTCGTTATTTAAATACCTAAGTAGTGCCAAGTTCCTCTTATCTTTTTGTAAGCTAATCAATTTCTATGTCTCATAAAGTAAAGTAAGGCAGAGTTCCCCAAAGTAAATCGATAAAAGCGTAATATCTATTGTCTCCAGTGTAGATAAACTACATATCCCGACAACGGGCTTAAATTCAACTCTTCCGTTTACGCGTACGTTCGATTAGCATATAGCGCGCGGCGTATGCGCGAATCGCGAAAGTACATCGCCCTGTCTGCATCCCTCGGCGAGGACAAGTCCTTATATAACGCAGACGCGCGTTCAACCCGAGCGAAATGGTGTTTCGCTCGAGTTGTCGTCTCTCGTGGACGCCGGGAGGGTTCCCGCTACTCCACCAGGAACCGCTCTCTTGACAATAAGTGTCCGTACTGCATACAATCCATACACGGGCGGAGTCGGATGGATCGCATGCTCTCTCCGTGTACAGTCTCCAGTCGCACTGATGCATCAGTGGAACTTGCACTTAGGCCACGCGGGAGGACGGCACTTCAACTTTCGCAACCCCGCAAACGCGTTGTGGACTCTTCGTCCCGCTGAAGTTTTGACGATAACATCCACCAGCCGATCGTGTTTCCTCGTGTGCGCGCGCGCGACCTACATCCAAAGCAACGCGAGCCGTATGTGCGTCAGGCTCGTGTTCGAATTGAACATTGCAGGGGGTGTGCGATGGCTGTCCCTGCTTCGAGCGAGAATGCAATCTTGTGCAGCGGCACGTCTCGCGCACTTTGCCCGTCGCTCGTGTCGCTTTAGAATTCACGGCTCGGAAACCCTTTTTCGTGTATCGCAGCCCCCAGCCAATGTGACGCACAACCGAGTGTTTACATGGAGCCGTATCCAAGAAGTGAGAACAAGGTTTCTCACCTTGTGTTCTCAAAGCGAGAACAAAGTGAGAACAAGATGAGAACAAAGTGAGAGTAAGGAGAATAAGGTGAGAAAAAAGTGAGAGTAAGGAGAATAAGGTGAGAAAAAAGTGAGAGTAAGGAGAATAAGGTGAGAAAAAAGTGAGAGTAAGGAGAATAAGGTGAGAAAAAAGTGAGAGTAAGGAGAATAAGGTGAGAAAAAAGTGAGAGTAGGGAGAATAAGGTGAGAAAAAAGTGAGAGTAAGGAGAATAAGGTGAGAAAAAAGTGAGAGTAAGGAGAATAAGGTGAGAAAAAAGTGAGAGTAAGGAGAATAAGGTGAGAAAAAAGTGAGAACAAAGTGAGAACAAGGTGAGTACAAAGAGAGAACAAGGAGAACAAGGTGAGAAAAAAGTGAGAACAAGGTGAGGAAAAAGTGAGAACAAGGTGAGAAAAAAGTGCGGATAAGGTGAGAAAAAAGTGCAAACAAGGTGAGAACAAGGTGAGGAAAAAGTGAGAACAAGGTGAGAAAAAAGTGCGGATAAGGTGAGAAAGAAGTGCGAACAAAGTGAGAACAAAGTGAGAACAAGGTGAGAACAAAGTGAGAACAAGGTAAGAAAAAGTGAGACCAAGGTGAGAAAAAGTAAGACCAAGGTGGGAACAAGGTGAGAAAAAGTGAGACCAACGTGAGAAAAAGTGAGAACAAGGTGAGAAAAAGTGAGACCAAGGTGGGAACAAGGTGAGAAAAAGTGAGACCAACGTGAGAAAAAGTGAGAACAAGGTGAGAAAAAGTAAGACCAAGGTGAGAACAAGGTGAGAAAAAGTGAGACCAAGGTGAGAAAAAGTGAGAACAAGGTGAGAAAAAGTGAGAACAAGATGAGAACAAGGTGAGAATAAGGTGAAAATCGGTGAGATCAAGGTGAGTATTAAGTGAGAACAAGTGAGAACAAGGCACTTTTCGTGCACTCCATTATAGGGTACTCCATTACTGGCCCTAGCAGGGCTAATGCTCCCCCGATCAGGGCCTCACCAGGGCCCGACTCGCGCCGGATGTAACCCCACACATTTTCTACTAGGAAAAACAGAATTTTCGAACGTAACTTCGAACCGACGGTCGATCCCAACAAAGTCGTCACACGCCCAACAAAATTCAACGTCAAAGAGTCGCCTATTAAATTGAAGCTTCTGTCAAAAAAACGCCTGCCTTCGCGTCTCCGTTACGCGGACGACGCGCACGACGGTTTATTGAAACGGGACCGCGAAAGCTGGCGCGGCATAAAATACGCCTGTACCTCGCACTTATTTTATGTATTTATGAGGAAACGTTGGAGCCTCTCCGACGCTCAACCCATCTATTTATGTATATACAACGTGGAGTATACGAGAGGCTCGTGGAAGCCGCGATGGGGTGAGAAGAGCGTGCGGGGGGCACAGGGTTGAAGTATGTTATTCCGGAGTTATCCAGCAGGTAGTTGAACCGGCGGCACTCTCGCGGCACCCTCGGTTACTCCGGCTCGGCGTCTCTCGTCGCTTCGTCTCTCGTTCGTTGGCCCCGTGCCAGTCCACGAAGCTCGTTCGCGAATGCAACACGCTGGATGATCCGGGCTCTGTTCCCGGATTAAGTCGCCTTGAGTGGCCAGTTTGGAGGCATTCGCAAAAAGCATGCCCCTCGTTCCTTCGCACTCCACCGTTCGGCGTAGCCGCTCTGCTTCTCTCCACTCCTCTCGCTCCTTG
Organism: Pimpla rufipes; assembly: GCA_963932165.1. NCBI lineage: Eukaryota > Metazoa > Arthropoda > Insecta > Hymenoptera > Ichneumonidae > Pimpla > Pimpla rufipes. The sequence goes on from OZ010630.1 coordinate 1,328,185, forward strand.
CGCGGCAACAACTGCCGGGCAAAGTCATTGAGATTCAGTGCGACCTTCCCGGGGCTATTCCGGATTGCACGCCGGGTCTACCTCCACTACTTCAGGCGTCCCGTTTATTCCCCGGGACTTTGAGACGCGCGCGCGGAAGCCGCGAAAAGCCTCTGGGGTTCTCCAGATCCACCGAGGACTCCGCTTGAACTTTGCCTCCGTTTTCTTTGCGGCAAAACGAATCCCCGCAAAAAGAACATTGTCGAGGCCGCGAGGACTGGGAAAGAACGAGCTTCTTGCCGGCGGAAGCGGCTCCGCTCCTGCGGGACTTGATGCTGGATTTCCGCTTCGCGGACCCTCGGAAATGAGCGGAGGTCAGACGAGACGATTTTCAACCAAGGCACGAGTGACTTGGACTGGATTTGGCTCAGGCATCGGCTAGCCAACTGCTAAATAAATACGGCAATTTTTGGTGGCTCTTATGACCCGGACCAAGATCAGGCCCTGGTCAGGGAATCTTGTTGGAGTATCGACTACGACGCTTCCCGCTATATGCATGAAAATACCTGTGTTACGTACTGGCCATTTTCCATACATTTATTATTAATTTATATTTTATATCGGAAAAATTTGCCCGAATGTCCGTGAATATTAATTCGTAGAACTCGTTGCGGGACGATGGCGCATTTTTGTAATAAAGTCAGCACCTTCAGTGCATTGACCATTTCTGTCCGAGCTCGGCGACCGAGCAAGGTCATTGCTGTCAGCACTACTAAAATCACGCCATCACCCCCACCCGGTGCATCGGAGTTTACCTGGCGCACCGGATCGCCCAAATCACTCACTCTTTAATCATGTCTTGAACAAATAACTTCGAATAATAATTCTCTAGTATTTAAGTTGATTCAATTGATTTAGTTTATATTCACATCTTCGAACCATTAATAATTAGTCTTGCGTAGTGTTTTAAGTGCCGTGTTATACGTGTCAGCTATTCCTCGTAAGTTCGTTTGTAAGTAATTACCTTCATTTGCCTGTTTTATTGTCATTTGATTATTTTGCCTATTTTGTTATTGATTTTTATTTGTGTTTAATAATTATTCCATTGAATAAATTGTTATCAGTTTCAATAAACGTTCGTTTCAACGGTTTGTGTGTACGAACCAGAGGTTAATTCGTAACACCTGAATTCTAGGACAAGTTCAAAGTGCAAAAATTACGTGTATCAATGATCTTGGCTCCAACAGTGACTTCAACTTAAGACAATGTTTCACTCTTCATACATGCGGAGTGATGTCTTCTAATTTTAAGGTTCAATATCCCAATTAATAGGGCTAATAGATTCAGCTACCACCTCATTTGTATTTTCCACCTTTAACACCTCATTTTGTACTTTTCTCCTGGTAATGGGTTGCTTGTAGGATCAGCTGGTCCTAGTTGCAATAAACGAATCTATGTATCTATCCACTTGCAAGTTCCGTGGGTGACACTAAATATTTAAAAGTCTTACAGGCTGGATCGTCGACAACGACGATATTGTAGTGTTTATATGAAAAAGATTATTTTAAAAATAAGCATACATTCACACACAAACACATAGACATTTAAGATATACAAAATTCAGATGCTCAAGCAAAACCGTAGACGTCTTCGTATTCTCAAGGGTTTTCCAAAGGATTACTGCGGCATTCGCTTAAATAGAAAGTATTAACGTTTGGCACACAAATGTTTTATTGCTGGAAAAAACCAGTGAGTCAGTCTCTTGCGACCAAATGTTTTATTAGCGGCTGACCGTTAGGGTTGTTTCCGCGAGGCTACGTGCCAAGACGTACTGCATCTACCCTTCCAGCCAATCAAAATAAATAGTCATGCTCTGTACAAAAAACAACCAATGAGAATACGCGACACAAACGCTCAAAGCGTTTTTCTCCCACTGCAAAAAAGAAGCGACAGTTTTTCGAGCGTTGTCAATTTTCTTTAGTCTTCAGCGACTTGTTGCCGAGTCAACATCGAAAGAGTCAAATCAAACAACTCTCGACACACACGTATAACACTTGTAATTATTAATTTGTGGAGTTTGAAAATACAGTTTATGTTTATCGTTGTTAACAGACACGAGGTGAATCTATTGATTTCAATAAAGCGAAACTAGTTGCTGTCGATTAATTTCAACAGTAATACGTACGGTCAGATTTCGTTGCATCAAAGCGCACGGGAACTTACAACTCTCGAGGAAATTATTAAAGACGAACGGAGATTGAAAATTGACGATGTTGAAGTTTGCATCGTTGGAATGAAACAAAATTCAGAAAAAAAAGAATTCTAATTAACCCAAATGATAAAATTAGGTATAAAAAGTAATCACAGCAATTGGTTCCTATGATGATTTTTATACCAAAATTCATCATTTGGGTTAATTAGAATTAATTATTTTTTCTGAATTTCGTTGGATTCCAACGACGCAAACTTCAACATCATGAAAATTCCGTCTTTTCCTGGAGGAAAAAAATAATTGTGAGACAGCCGGTGGTGTCCGCAGGTGTCTTGCGGACCTGGAGCAATTTCTCTTTCACTGCCAGAAGTCTCGGCCCACAAGAATCCAGGTTGCGTTATGGCTGTAATACACCGTGAAGTCGCGGAAGACACATTGCGATTTCAACGGCGCCCATGTGGCTACCAACGGGAAAACAGTCGGAAGTGCGCAACAGGGAATAAGGAGTTGTCCAAGTTGAGATTGAGTTAGGGAGCGTAAAGCCCAAAAGCAAGGCTCGAGCTCGCGATACCGTCGAACATCCTGCGCGCGATCGACACTCTCGCCACGAACGGCGAGCTCGGTGTGGGGTGGTTCGTGGCGCCGCGAATCGCGCGCGGAATCGAAATGAGATTCTCAGCGTTGATCAGTAACGCGCCAATGCTCCTTCTCACGCTACTTACTCTAACAAAAAAAAAACTAATTCCGCTGTTACCACGTCTGAGTCCAACGTTTTTTTTTTTTTTACAATAGATTTATGACCAGGAATACCAGGAACCCGTTTTGAACGGATTGGAATCCCGGGAAATAGTTTCGACGAAAAATGTATTTCCGTCTGACATAAGTTAAATTAAAAAAAGTCGGTGCTAACATGCGAGATTTTTTACCTTGAACATATGCATTTTTTGATTATTTTATTTAGTTTTTATTATTAATTTATTTATTTATTTCTGTTTTGCTTTTCTTTCATAAACAACGCATTTTTGCTTCCTCATAGAGGAAGCTTTGTTTTCGTGAAAAATTTTTTTTTCGAGATTTTCATGTTAACATACTTAGAATCACCTAAAACGTCGAGAAAAGTGGTCTAGAAAATATGTCTGTATGTGTGTATGTGTGTGTGTGTGTGTGTGTGTGTGTGTGTGTGTGTGTATGTATGTATGGTCCAGGCACCGAACATTCAATTGTTCATAACTCAGGAATGGCATGGTGGATCGAGCTAAAAATTGGCACGGAAGTAGAGTATTAAATCCTCTGTAATTCACATCTTTTTAAAATTAAATATATCCATGTATACAAATTTTATCGAATTTTCAATTTTTCAAAAAAATGGCGTGAACGCTCTAACTTTCGTAAAAGTTCGACGACTCAGCTATATACTTCATCATAAATAAAGACACGTTCAATGTTGTTTGGTATTGAATTTCAGCGAAATCGGTAAAGCGGTTCCGGTTTTATAGAATTTTGAATTTTTCGAAAAAAATAAATTTTGCTCTATATCACGTCGAATCTCATCAACTGAACCAAAATATTCAACAGTCAAAAAATAACATACAGCGCTGCCACGTATAAAATTTGGTGACGATCGGTAAAGTCGTTCGGATTTTACGCTGTTATGAATTTTTGAAAAAATTAAGATTTTCGCTGTAACTTATAGAAAAGTTATTAAAGTAAGTCAAAACTTTGTATCTAATCAAAATTAGATGTAACGGTGTTTGTAACGGAGTTTTTTTTTGTTCAAATTTAAAAAAAGTGCAAAGATTTGTTCAAATTAAAAAAAAGTGCAAAGATTTGTTCAAATTAAAAAAAAAGTTGCAAAGTAGAACTTTGCACACTGCTTCCTCATTAATTCCCATTTTTCACGAAGCTTCCTCTATGAGGAAGCCAAAGTTAATAAATAAGCTTCTTCATAGAGGTGGCTTTGTGAAAAATGGGAATTAATGAGGAAGCAGTGTGCAAAGTTCTACTTTTTTCATTTTTTATTGTTGATGTAGTAAATCGCTTTCGGGTACTAGCGTTTTAATGTAAAGTAACAAATAAGTTCATCAAATTTTTATGAATTTGATATTTCGTGTCTCCATTGGTATTATATCTAATTTTTGCACGTCTTCGGGGATTTTTTTTACTGATATGGAATGCCTCATATATTGAATGGTTCAATACTTGAAAAGTAAGAACAAGGTGAGAACAGAGTGAGAACAAGGTGAGAACAAGGTGAGAAAAAAGTGAGAACAAGATGAGAACAAGGTGAGAAAAAGTGAGACCAAGGTGAGAAAAAGTGAGACCAAGGTTAGAAAAAGTGAGATCAAGGTGAGAAAAAGTGAGACCAAGGTGAGAAAAAGTGAGACCAAGGTTAGAAAAAGTGAGATCAAGGTGAGAAAAAGTGAGACCAAGGTGAGAAAAAGTGAGACCAAGGTGAGAAAAAGTGAGAAAAAGTGCGAATAAGGTGAGAAAATAGTGAGAACAAGATGTGAAGAAAGTGAGAACGAGACAAGGTGAGAAAAAAGTAACAACGAGAACAAGGTGAGAAAAAGTGGGAACGAGAACAAGGTGAGAAAAAAGTGAGAACGAGAACAAGGTGAAAATAAGGTGAAAATTTGATATTTCGTGTCTCTATTCGTATGATATCTAATTTTTGCACATCTTCTAGGATTTTTTTTTTAACTGATATGAAATGCCTCATACATTGAATGGTTCAATACTTGAAGCAACGTAGCAACAAAATGATAAATATATAATAAAGTCGTAAATTCAAAGGGGGATTAAGTAATGCGATGATTCTGCATGTTTTTTATCACACGACCGTAAAAATAAACGCTGAGGAACATTCGCAGCGAACATCGCGGTCAAGTACACTAGGGACTCATCGCGGATTCGCTGGCGAGCGCGCGTTCGCTGTGCTTACGTGTACACTCGCACACACGACCGCGTAACCTCCCTCGTAAAACGTGCCGCAGTAAAAGACAAAGGGGAATAAAAAAAAGCGTGGGTTTTACCGCGGGGTGTACATCGAGATTCATAATCAGAACATTTCTTTGCACTATGCCGGTCCCATAAAGAAGAATACTTCGAATTGTATGGGTCGTACTCGGGCGTGCTATACTTTTTAATATCCACGACGGAAGCTGTGAAAAACACGGAAGTACCGCGATGGTACTTCAGTTTCGAGCCGTAATCGCATTACTCTTAATGACTCTCCATTAAAAGCCAAACAAAATATATCGTCAGCTAACGCACGAAAAAATATAGTGGTGATATATTCGGGTGGTCCATTTTCTGCCATTATTTTTTTACTACCTTCCAAAATTATTCTCTATGATGAAAAATGAATTCTCGTAAAATCGTCGATGGGGTTAAAAAATATTTAGACCTACACGGTAAAATTTTTCATATAAAAAAATGATAGTGCTTTTAATTTCTTTGTCAAGATTCTCTTGTTTATCTTTACATTCTTTGTATTTATGCATTTTATGCCGTTATTGTTGCGTGATAATTTTGGTGTACGAAATAATTGCTAATTCGAAAAATGTGTTGTGAAAGAGGTCAAAGACACTAAATGAAGAATTAATTACACCTGGAAATTTTTTAAGACCCGTCATCGGTATCTTTATTTTGTCAAAGTGTTCAATTACTTTTTTTGCTCTTGATGATTTGGGAGATCGTTATTACAATCGCAGTTTAGTACAAACAGATGTTCACCATTGAAATAATTTATAAGTGCAACGAATTATTCATTCAATAACTCAACATAAGAAAAAAAATCCTCCAGGTCAACTTCATCAGGTCAGGTCAAGGTAAATCTCAAGTTCGTTGGTCAAGATGTTAACCATTGCAGTAACAATTTGTAAATATGAATTATTTATTCAATAATCCAACGTATAAAAAAATGACCTAAAAAAATTCGGCATAATCCTATCGAGTTGTGAAAAAATCATTGCAAGTTTTCCCGAAACGAAAATATCATTGAAGGCATTGAAAACGTTATTCCACGACTGTGTTATTTCAGCTGTATTTTGAAATCAGTGTGACGAGAAAACTTTCGAGATTGTGGATCGCGCCGCGCGCTTCGCTGGGAAGAACCGGAGATCCTTGGGGAGATCCCAGTGTGAAGCATTTGTAGGGCATGTTCCTTGTTCGGGAAGGAGGCGCCGGTGAAGACCATCGTCAGCGGGAGTCACTGTGTGTTGGTGAGGTTCAGTTGAGGGTGAGGTCCAAGAGAGACGGAGAAGTCGAACAAGAGCGAGAGGCGAACGAAACTAAAGAGAGAAGGGAAGAGAGCGAAGGGAGAGTCCGAAGGAGGCAAAAAGAGAATAAGGCATCGGAGTGGCAACTCGGCCAAGTAGGAAAGAGGAAAAGGGAGATGGATCCTGAAGTACCGCGTAAAAGGCAGAGGGACGTGAATCCAGGGAGGCGAGTGCGGGAACAGGAGGGAGGCACAGGGAAACGAAACGTGACAGCAGTTTCTTCTTCGTCGGTCTTCATCCAACCTCCTTGTTTCCTCCCGGCTCAACTTCCACGAGTTCCGCGGGCAACGGCGGAAAAGATTTTTCACGAAGCAGCGAGGACCTTGTTTTGAAATTGAAAGTGCACACCGTCTAGGGTTCGCCGAGTCGAGCCTTCTCGAAATTTGCCGCTATCACTTGTCGCCGAATGTCTGATTTGTTCCTTCGGCATCGAATCCGGTGGACTGGCCAGTCAATGACCGGGGAATCCGTTCCTTTGTCTACTTTCTCGTCGCAATAATGCTTCTCGCAGGAGTGAATAAATTTATTTTCGAGTAACGATGCGTTTATCTCTCTAATTAAAAAAATATTTCGTCGCCGTCGCTGTGTAGGATATATGGGGAATTCTATGTCAAAATTATTTTTTCTAAGCCCTGACTTTTTCTAAGTCCATTATGGGCCCCATGGCCGGATTTATAATATGGAGGGATATCCTTCTATATTATAAAAAGATCTCGCTGCCGCCGCCGCCGTGTAGGATAATCAAGCAGGCCGGGGTCAAATTACACACTGAATCCAGAAATTTTCTAAGTCCCCAAACGACCTGGGGCTGAATCTTTCTAAGTCCCCCAAGGCACGTAGATCTGATTTTTTTCTAAGTCCCCCAAGGGACGTAGATCTGATTTTTTTCTAAGTCCCCTGAGGGTCTTGCGATTGATTTTTTCTAAGACCTTCTATAAGACCTCCAGGTCCAAGCTGGCCGGGGTCAAATGACACATCCAAGGCGGAATTATTCCACGTCCTCCAAGGACCTTCTCCATACATTCCATCGATCGCATAACATAACAATATCGCAAATCATCATCACCACAAAAAACGTTTAAACCAAAACCTATCAAAAAGGGTTCCAACCAGCCCCGGTCTCACCATAAAAGACCCACAAAAGTCGTGACAGAACGGTAACCCCCAAGTGTTATTCATCAAATTACCCGGCAAACCCTACTGTTTTAAATGAAAAATTATTAATTAATTTTTCACAACACGTATGATTTTTTTTTATAATATTGTCTAATTTTTAATTTTCATTTTACGAATGAACGCGAAAATTGAATCATCCCATCACCCCGGAACCCGGTAATTGAAGGGACAAAAACAGGCGAGGGTCACGGCCAGGCAGTTTGTTTCTAAAACGCGTCCCGGCGTGCGGAGTGGCGCCGCGCATTGACACCGGTGTGCATGCGGCGCAAGAGCCGCGTGTATGGAGTGCCAACCGCAAAATAATCCGGGCGGCTGTGTCGCCGCTGTCGGCGGAGAGTCGGTGATTCGATAGAGAGAGTGAGGCGAGGTTGTCGGGGGTCGTTCGAGCTCGAGGGGTTCACCGCAAGGCCCGGGGCGCGGTGCGCATCTCGCACATACCTGGGCGGTGCATCGGCGGGGTGCCGCCGGAGAAGCCGGGGAGCCTAACACGGGAGCCGCGTTTCAAAGCCGCAAAGCCATAGTCGATACGTTTGATCCGTGGGACAGCGGGAGGTTCCGCTTGTAGAGCGTCCAGCCGTGCGGCGTACGATCGGCGCCGCACTCGCGCTTTCCATCGTCTCTCGCGCACAGAGGCCGAGAGACAAAGCTCGCGCGCGCGGGGGGCCCGGGGGGAGGACGAGCAAACCGGACAGTGGCGGGAGGAACAAAACGACGAAAAAAGAAACACGAGGCGAGGAAAAACGCGGTTTCCCGAGCTCATTGACTGACTAGCGGCGTCAATACACAGCGAGGCTCTCGGAATAGATCAGACATTGAGAGACCCCGGGGTGAGGCTGGTGAATTGAGAAAAATATTACAACTGATGGAAAACCTGTGGCGTCATGGCCGGCCCTGGTCAGGTTCTGAACGGGGCCATCTTGGCACGGCTACGGACCTGCTAGGATCCGACTAGAGCGCGACTCGGGCCCAGCTAGGACTCGGATAGGACCTGGCAAGGGCCCGGCTAGGACCCAGCTATAGAGCCCGGCGAGGGCCCAGCTGGGACCCGGATAGAACCCGGCTAGGGCCCGGCTAGGATCCGACTAGGGTCCGGCTAGGTCCCGGTTAAGACCCGGCTAGGGCCCGTCTAGGACACAGCTAGAGCCCGGCTGGGGCCCAGCTAGGTCCCAGCTGGGACCTGCTAGGACCCGACTAGAGCCCGACTCGAGCACAGCTAGGACCCGGATAGGACCTGGCAAGGGCCCGGCTAGGACCCAGCTAGAGCCCGACGAGGGCCCAGCTAGGACCCGGATAGGACCCGGCTAGGGCCCGGCTAGGATCCGGCTAGGTCCCGGTTAAGACTTGGCTAGGGCCCGTCTATGACACTGCTAGAACCCGGCTGGGGCCCAGCTAGGACCCGGATAGGACCCAGGTAGGACCCGGCTAAGACCCGGCTAGGATCCGGCTAAGGCCCGGCTAGGACCCAGCTAGAGCCCGGCTAGGGCCCGGATAGGATCCGACTAGGGCCCGGCTAAGTCCCGGTTTAGACCCGTCCTGGGCCCAGTTATTGCCCAGTTAGGACCCGGCTAAGACCCGTCTAGGGCCGGATTTCACGCCACAGATTTTCTACGCGGTTTCGAATTATTGTCCTGTCGTACCCTGGACTAATTAACAAAAAAAGTACACGTAAGGTCGACTGCCATGCATTTTCCCCCATCAATATCGTGCAGTGGTTGGACTGGTCACGAACGCACCGGGTGGTCGCGCAAATATTTCATACGTGTCGTTGGCAACATGAAAAAAAAGAAAAATCTTTAGAGCGGCACGTTCGATACACGCCGGACACAAAACGGTCGCGCCTAGACAATGAAAAAAAAAGCGCACGAAACGATAAAAAATAGTAATACACAAAACAACAACTTTTCGTGAAAGCCTCGAAGCTGAATAAAAGCGGGACAAAAGTGGGAAGCATGGAAAAGCTATAAAGCCCGAGGAGAGAAAAGCAAAATGAGATTTCGCGTGCGGTGTGGTCACCGAGGATGCGGTGAACGTAGGATGTGACCACGCAGCGCACGCATAGACCGGCCATAAAGCGACGAGCGAAATTGTAATGAATTCATGTAAACTGCTTTTCCGTGACGTTGAGGTCGTCGTCACGGTACAGTCCGGCTAAACGTCGGAGTCTAAGAGAATTCCAAACACTTTTCAATTACATAAAATTCGGAAAAAATTAGGTATATGGAAGGTGCTGCAAAGATCGATTTTGGATAATAATAATATCAAAATATTAATGACAAGTTAATGAAATAATGAGTTATTCTTCAAATTACCCGGCAATCCAACTGTTTTAAATAAAAAATGATACATTCATTTTTCAGAACACGTATGATTTTTTAAATAATTTTGTCTAGTTTTTCGCAGACGCTCTTTTCACCCTTCATTCCACCTAAAATAAACGCAATTTAAGAAAATTATACAAAATTTAAAAAAAATTCGTATGTGGACAGAATTTTTTTTCTTTAATTTTTTAAGATTTTGATATTATTATTATGCAGAATCTATGCAGCATCTTCCACATGCCTAATTTTTTTCAGGTTTTTATGACGTCATTGGGAAGTGTCCGAAATTTGGCGGAATTGGACGTTTGGCCGGACTGTACCGAGGCGACTACCTTAAACTTGAGTGCCGGACTCTGCAGGCCGCGCGAGTTGCCGCGAGGCACGCACGACGTCCACAGGCTGTTTCGGGTTTTCGGTGCCGGCCGAGGCTATTTTACACTCGGCGTCGAGCCGCCACCGGCCCCGTCCCTTGATAACGTGTGCGCGCCACGTTGAAATATACGGGGAAAAGTTTCGCGGACATGGGGAATTTAGTGCCTCTAATTTACTGGGCTCGTGAGCTTTCGCCCCCCCCCCCCCCCCTCGCTCCCCCCTCCAGCGACGCCCGGAGGTCGCGCCTCCATTCCGAAAGTAGAAAATACTCGCTGGGCCGCTGTACACAGCCTGATGCACGCCTCGGCGGTGCGTCTAAATTCCCCGGAGACTCGCCCTTCGTCTTCGTGAACGACGCGCCACCGTCGAGCCGCCCGTCCTGCCTCGTAGCTCCAAACGCTCCCGCCGGCTGACGAAGTTATTTCCTTTTATAGTTTCCACGCGTCTCCTCTTCCTCGGTGTTGGCGAGAAACGTTCGCGCGCCGCAATAACGCTTCCCGCTGAAATGAATACATTTTGTTTTCGTAATAGCGACATTTAGTAGATCACAAATGTCGGTGTGGCGCCAGAGCTTTAAATACGGCACTGATACAATCACGGTTGCCAATTCTTGTTTGATTGCTCCGTCCCAATACTGGTGAACAACTTTGCGCATGAATGGGCTGAACCTCGTTGCCGATACTGGTGAACAGGTTTGGAAAGAATGGACTGAACGTAGTTACCAATACTGGTGAACAGCTTTGCCAAGAATAGGCTGAACCTCGTTGCCAATACAGGTGATCAGCGTTGATAAAAATGTGCTGAACCTGGATCCAATACTGGTGAACAGCTTTGCCAACAATGGGCTGATCCTGGTGGCCAGTACTAGTGAACAGCTTTGCTAAGAATGGGCTGAACTGGTTGCCAATACTGGTGAACAGCTTTGCCAAGAATGGGCTGAACTGGTTGCCGATACTGATGGACAGCTTTACCAAGAATGGGCTGAACCTGGTTGCCAATACTGGTGAACAGTTGTGCTAAGAATGGGTTGAACCTGGTTGCCAATACTGCTGAACAGCTTCGCTAAGAATGGACTGAACCTGGTTGCCAATACTGGTGAACAGCTGTGCTAGGAATGGCCTGAACCTGGTTGCTGATACTGGTGAACAGCTTTGGTAAGAATGGGCTGAACCTGGTTGCCAATACTTGTAAACAGCTTCGCTAAAAATGGGGTGAACCTGGTTGCCAATACTGGTGAACAGCTGTGCTAAGAATAGGCTGAACTTAGTTGCCAATACTGGTGAACAACTTTCTTAAGAATCGGCTGAACCTGGTTGCCAATACTGGTGAACAGCTTTGCTAAGAATGGGCTGAACCTGGTTACCAATACTGGTGAACAGCTTTGCTAAGAATAGGCTGAACGTGGTTGCCAATACTGGTGAACAGCTTTGCCAAGAATGGGCTGAACCTTGTTGCCAAGAGACCTGCAAGTTTTTATGGATTTCAAAATTTTCAGTTTAGTGTGAACAACACTTTCAAAAGTAGATGACGCTTCAATTTATGAAATTATCTTCTAAATCCAACTACCAAACAATAAGATGATGGAATATGAAAAATAAATATAGAGATGTTAAATTGGTCAACCCAAACCAGCGTAACAATCGATGTTCTCACGCATACAAATTCCGTCTTCTTCCACGCATCCCTTAAATTCCATATTTCGAGGATCCCCAGATTGTTTTACATAACGTTTCATCAATTCCGTCATCTTCCCAGCACCACGACACGCGTCGAAAGTTTCGCAATTTCAGTTTAGTGTCCGCATATATTTAAGTTCGCCCGTTTTCCATTCATCAAGGCGGCAAGTAGGCCGAAAGGCAACTCGTCTTCGGCACGAACGGGAAGTGCGGGGGGAGACGCGAAAGGTTGAACGGGCGGGACGTAGGTGCGGAGAATGGGCGGTGAGTACGCGCGATGAGAAGTTTCTCGTGTGTGGCAGTGTAAATATGAGCGTCGAGTTAAGGACCCCATCGAGAACCGTAGCCATCGGCGTCGACGAGAAACTCGGTCGCTTCGGTTTCGATTAGAATTAGTCGGGGTAAATGGACGCGAGAGAGGCGAAGAAGAAGAAGAAGAAGAAGGGCGATGCGCGCGCGCGGCAGACAGGGGTATCTAAGATTAAATTGAAAGCTTCGAAGGCTATTGGTTCTCTCGGCGCGACGTCGAGATCGTTTATGGCGAGACCGAGCGCCCCGCGCGCTCGCGTTAATTAACTTAGAGCTTCCGCGTGGAAGCCGCCCCTCTCGCTCGCCCTAACTTTTCCCCTCTATATATCTACCCTCTTCGTCAATACACCGCGTTGCAATCGATTTGAGAAAAATAATGAAAGGAAAAACGTCGCAAAAGGTAGAGAATCACCTTGCACCCTCGTCATTTTTCTTTCCTTCAGTGTACGCAGTAGACCTGTTCAAAAGAGAGGTGATTTCCTTAATGTCGTTACTCGTCCATCCGAGCAGAAACTCTAATAGAACATCTGCAGCGTCAAATCCGGCCCTAGCCGGGCCCTGGTCAGAACCGAGCCGGTCCCTAGGCGGGCCATGGTCAGGAACTAGCCGGGCCCTGGTCTGGACCTAGCCAGACCCTATTCAGGTCTTAGCCGAACCCAGGTCAGGCCTTAGTCGGACCCTGGTCAGGCTCAAGCCGGGCCCTGGTCTGGACCTAGCCAGACCCTATTCAGGTTTTACCCGAGCCCAGGTCAGGCCATGATCGGACCCTGGTCAGGCCTTAGCCGGGCCCTGGTCAGGCCTCAGCCGGGCCCTGGTCGGGCCCAAGCCGGGCCCTGGTCTGGACCTAGTCAGATCCTATTCAGGTCTTAGCCGAGCCCAGGTCCGGTCTTAGTCGGGCCCTGGTCAGGCGTTAGCCGGGCCCTGATCAGGCCTTAGCTGGGCCCTGGTCAGGCCTTAGCCGGGCGAACGTCGAACTGACCAGGATCTAACCAGGACCGAATGTGATGCTGCAGATTTTCTATCGGGGAATTCGTTGATGCTTGCCTATAACCAGGGACAGATCCCGACCAGGGAATGCTACAACCAACCCTATTACAGAAAAACTGACTCGATCCTGATCAGTCACTGTGCCGGCCGGCCATATTATAAGGAAAGCCTGCGTGGGCCCGGATACCCGACTCTGACGGTCGGCCATACTAAAGCTGACTTGGCCGTAGTGTAGCGGAAGTCAGGGTTGCCGCATTAGGAGTATAATCGGGCAACCCTGACAACGTCCCGATAAAACCGCACATCCCGCATATCTCGAGGACACGTTGCGGAAATGGCCGACCGAAAAAGCGACGCCGGAAGGATTTCGTCCTCTGAGAGTCTCGCGGACAACGAGGGAGCGAATCGACGGGCGCGGCGATCGAAGGACACGAAAACGCAAAACGGGCAAAAGTCCCGGGCCGCAAGAAACTCCTCGGAAAAGTGTGAGACAGTTTCGACGGATACGGCGCGAAGAGCGTGGGTGGGTTGAAAGGATTCGCCGATGCAAAGCGGCGCCGCGCGCCCGTTAAACACTGGAGCGGGAGGCCACGGGAGCAGGAGCGGCAGAAGCGAAGTACAGGGAGGGCAGCTCGAGGCAACCCGAAGCGTTTCCAGCGCGTCATATAACGTGCATGCGGTCGTTAAAACTTTTCGCGAAATAAATGACGATGTCACGGATTTATCGGGTGAATTTGAAAGCTTCCACGCCGCCACGTCAGGCCATTCTGCCGCTGCGTCTGGGATTGAGGGAAGAAAGTGTGCGCGATACGCGAGAGGGAAAGGGAAAGTCGCGCTGGAAGCGCGAAGAAGCGACGATAAACCGTGGGCGCTCGTGTAGGTGATGCCGCCGCCGCCGCTGGATCTGTACACAGGAGCCGCGCGTTATAAGGCACAGAGCCCGCCATACTTTACGGTGAAAAACGTCGAAGATAAGAAAGGGGCCTGAGTTTCTCACGATAAACGCCTCGTGCAACGCCTCCGTCGACTCCCCTCGCGCTTCCCGCAGGCCTGATGTTTTTTTCACGTCGCGCGGTTCTCGCTCCCATCCGACCGAGGGAAATGCGATAAGAGAGCCCAAGGGATTTAACGAGAAACCTCGAGTTTTTTCCGCGCATGCACGACACGTGAATCGCGAGCGCGTCCGACCACCACGGACTGTCGCTACTTTTGGTCGCGTATGTCTGATCGGTCTGGAAGTTTACTACTGACAGCGAGGAACTCGCTTGCCTTGCGGACCTCGCGAGCCTATGCGCGAATACTTACGCTTTTTTGGTAGCATTAGACTACGCATAGACACCCCAAGCCACTCACAGGCTTTCATAAACTCTCTTACAGAAGCTCTTACAACACTCTTACAGACACTCTCTTACAGAAGCTCTTACAACACTCTTACAGACACTCTCTTACCGAAGCTCTTACAACACTCTTACAGACACTCTTATAGACACTCTCTTACAGGAGCTCTTACAACACTCTTACAGAAGCTCTTACAACACTCTTACAGACACTCTCTTACAGAAGCTCTTACAATACTCTTACAGACACTCTTAAAGATGCTCTTACAAACTCCCACAAAAACTCTTGAATATGCGCGTAGGAACACTCACAAAAATTCTTAAAGGTGCTCTTGCAGACACTTCCAACAACTCTTACATGCGCTCGTACAGACTTGCAGGCTTTTAAAGACACTCTTACAGACATTCTTACAGACACTCTTACAGACATTCTTACAGACACTCTTACAGACACTCTTACAGACACTCTTACAGACACTCTTACAGACACTCTTACGAAGACTCTTACAGTCTCTCTTACAGACACTCTTACAGTCTCTCTTACAGACACTCTTACAGTCTCTCTTACGGACACTCTCACAGTCTCTCTTACAGACACTCTTAAAGACGCTCTTACAGGAACTCTTACAGACACTCTTATAGAGACTCTTACGAAGACTCTTACAGTCTCTCTTACAGACACTCTTACAGTCTCTCTTACAGACACGCTTACAGTCTCTCTTAAAGACGCTCTTAAAGACGCTCTTACAGGCACTCTTACAGACACTCTTACAAACGCTCTCACAGGCGCTCTTACAGACACTCTTACAGAAACTCTTACAGACACTCTTTCAAAGACTGTTACATACACTCTTACAGACGCTCTTACAAACACTCTTACAGATACTCTTATAGATATTCATAGAGTGACACTTACAGAAATTCTTACAGACACTCTTACAGACTCTCTTACAGACACTCTTACAGACGCTCTTACAGACACTCTTAGAGATACTCTTACAGATACTATTATAGACACTCTTACAAACACTATTACAGACACTCTTGCAGATACCCTTGCAGGCAATCTTACAGACACTCTTACAGACACTCAGTCACCCCAGATATACTTCGGATTCTGTAAGTGCCTGTGCGAGTATCATACACGCGCGAGCCTTGAGTTGCTCAGTTGATATTGAATTTTCGCAAATGGGCGAGAAACACCCTGTTACCGTATCGCTGAAATATTCCGTATCACTGAAAGTGTCAGTATCACTGTACACCGCGTATTCATGCCGTTTATTAATTAACTGGCACAGCGAGGGCCAAAGCGATCGCTGAATGTGCGCGCCGTCAAGGCACGCTTCAATTCGCGTCTGTTAATTTCACTCGCAGTTCTCCCTTGGCTCTCTGACACGCGCGAATGTACCAATTTAATCAGTCCAAGAGGAGCAATAGGAGAGAGTATACAGAGCTTCCGTGTTTCGTCTCCTCACGCCACGATAGAGGAATCGTATGTTCCTCCGTATCCCGTGCTGTGTATCAACGTTTCAGCTCCATACAACCGACCATACACCATGGCCGTTTCGCTCGAATAGATGAGCGTTGCTCATTTAATTATTCCCTTATGCCGGCGCGCGAAAAGAGCCGGATTATGGGACGACCGCGGTGTGTGCGTCAGGTATACGTGTATATAGCAGCATTAAATTTTCCCCTTCGCGGAGAAAATCCTCGGGAAGATTTAAGTGCGCCTCGGCCTCTCGTTTATCCCCAGCCATCTGCAATTATAATTAATACTTCGTTGTTCTTTGATAAACTGCTTTTTCCCTGCCCCGGGAGGCCCGAGGTGTGTAACCTAAACCCTTGGGATTTATGCGCCTTTGAAAAATGGGTTTTCGCTTCAACAACTTGGCTGTCGTCAATGCTAAGACTCTCTTCATGATCGCAATTTTTCTTGCAATTATTTAAGTATTTCGTAAATTTGTAGATGACCATTTTTTATGATCAACGATTCGTACTTGTGATTTAAGCTGCTGAATAGATGCGTGAAGAGATTTTCTAGTCCCGACCAAAGTAATAATATAGAATAGCTCATCAACGTAAAACCTGAACAGGCAAAAAGCTTCGCGGAAAATTTGCACCAGGTTGGTGGCGCGCAAATGAATCTTTGTCAAGCTTAAACTTGAATGAAGAGATCATTTTTTAATGTCCCCACCAACCTATGTTGACATCGCATTTTCTTAAAAAAATGTCATGCAAATATTGGTCAACAGAATTCTTTTTCTTAAGTCTTTAACGTTCAATGCAGGATCCTCCACTTAATTTTTAGACCAATCCTGAACACCTAATAAAATTGTTGTCTTTTGACGAGAAATAAGAGGTAAAGTTTAAAAAAATAGTATTCGGAAATTTTTCAAAATTGTTTTATCATTTTTTGATAACTTTGAACGACTAATAAATTTTAATGACTTTCATAATATTTGTTTTACAATGAACTAGGCCGGATAATGGGGGAAAAACAGGGGTGACAGTTGAGAAAATTAAATTAAATTAATTTATTTAAAAATGAATTTTGTCGTTGAGCGACCTTTTAATGATAATTTTTTTTTTTTTCAAAATTTCAACCAGAAACTAGGAATGAGATATTAAGATCATATGAGGGGTGAGAGATTAGAAAAGTTGAAAAAAATTAATTGTTTTGAAAATTTTCAAAATTGCTGAGCGACCTCCAAATAATTTTTTACAATATCCATTTTTCGCGAGAATTGTTTTTTCACTGAAAACAACAATTTTATTGGGTGAGACGAAAATTAAAAAATATAGCTGAAATTTGGGCCACCCTACTGAACATGTTAGGGAACAGTAAAATAAAAAAAATATTATAAAAACCCGTTTTTCGCGCCAATGTTACAAAAAATACAAATTCCAACGCAACGAGGGTTTGTAGACTTGATGCCCGTTTTGCCCCAACTCGTCCCCTTCAACCCGTAGAGATTCCTTCGTTGGAACAAATGAAAGACAAATATTACCAGTAGCCTAATTCGTCCACAGACAACTTTGAGCTTCCCCGTCGGCTCTTTTTACCGCGCCATTCGTAGGTAATAAAAAGAGTCGTTTCATCGGTGAGATGAAAAGTTTTCGATGGCTGAATCAGCCTGCAGGATGGTCGAAAATTCCGTTACTGCAAGCACGATTCTTTTTTTACGGTTGCGCGCGACGCGTCCCCCCCTCTCGCTCTCTATCTCTCGGTGTGTTTCATAAAGCGCCCACCTGCGCCTTGCAATTGCATTTGTCGTCGCACGTGCCATTCCTCGTTTATCCGACGTGGATACAGAGAGACCGAAGGGGCAGCGCGGCGTGTAGCAATTTGTGAACTTGCACCGCATTGTCCCTCCTTCCTCCGTCACGGCTTGCTTTTTATTCCTCTGGGACAGGAACCGGTGGAGAGTACGAGACACAACGCCGCGTTTCCAACAGCGGCCTGCGAAACGGGCGGACCTGTACAAGCAGGAAAAGACGTGATCCAGGCTCGACGGAGTCGCGACGACCGCACCTGAGCGCAGAGTTGCAAATCCCTAAATCTTTTAGAAACAAACTTGATGGTACAATGGGTTTTGGAATTATTATTTAGCAATACTAAGACGGTCTGATTATAATATAATGTGTACATTTTGTAATGGCTGCAAAGAATATTTATTCTCTATTAAATTTCACGCCCGTTAAATCCATTTTTTTCGCAGTTGCTTCTAATTTTTTTTATTGTAAATGAGATATCTACGCAGTGTTAAAAGTTCACATATCATTGTATAGTCGCTATTGCATTGTTATTACTAAATCACACCTACGGAACAAACCGCATTGTAACATTAATTTCTTAAACTAATGAGGATTGTAGTACGGGAGAAACCGGGGCTGGTCGGAACACTTTTTCAATGGGATTTTATTTTCATCTTTTGCGTCGATATTTTGCGATACTGTTACAGACGTTATATTCCTTCATCTGGAAACTTGCCTCGCTGCCTGCCCCGTAGCGGGGCAAGTTGGAACAACCTTGAGCAAGTTGGAGCAACCTTGGGCAAGTTGGATCAGACTTGAAGCAATCTGGAACAACCTTGGGGCAAGATGGAACAGCCGTGGACAGGTTGGAACAGCCGTGGACAGGTTGGAACTACCGTGGACAGGTTGGAACAGCCGTGGACAGGTTGGAACTGCCGTGGACAGGTTGGAACTGCTTTGGGGCAAGATGGAACAGCCGTGGACGGTTGGAACTGCCTTGGGGCAAGTTGGAACAGCCTTGTGGCAAGATGGAACTGCGTTGGGGCAAGTTGGAACAGCCTTGAACAAGTTGAAACAACCATGGGCAAGTTGGATCAGACTTGAGACAAACTGGAACAATCTCGGAGCAAGATGGAACAGCTGTGGACAGGTTGGGACTGCCTTGGGACAAGTTGGAACAATCTTGGATTGCTTACCCCAAGACTGTTCCAACGCCAACTTCTTCGCTACGATGACAAAAGTTTACTTTTACAACACCCGTTTTTCCGTTACGGAAAACCGTTTTTTGCATACAGCCATTCGAAATTCGATAGAATCCATCTGTAAGTTTGCTATAAGATGGATTCTCCGAGTGTGATTGAAGTCTTGGGGTGAAAAAAATGCACATCGAAACGGCGATTTTTAGCGGCGTTTGTTCCGACACGCCCCGGTCTCCCATAAGCCTGACGGCAGGGAGGATGCAGGGCTATAATACGAACGTGGTAGTTTTTACACTAGTGGGATGTAACGTTGTAGAGGGAAAGCCGTCAGTCGCGACCGGCGGAAAGCAGGGTGCGAGAACGAGCCATATTTTAATCCACGAACAAACAACCGACAATTTGTAGTCACGGTTATGCAAACCATGCAGAACCAACGCGTATCCATCCCACCTGAGTACGTCCTCCAATATTTGAACAGCCCCGCGGAATACTCGCGCGGGGACTTTGTTCGAGTTTTGTAACAAAAACACCGCATTAGTGGAACTGGATACATCAATTTTAACGCGGGAATTTTAACAGGGTTCCAGCTGAACGCTGCCCGTAATTGCTGACTTTTCGATTGCATCGCGACGCGCAAAAAAGATTAAACGAGAATTGAACTCATTTTACAATGTCATTTTAAAAAGCCTTTCCTGGTAGAAATTTTGTGGCGTTACATCCGGCGTGAGTCAGGCCCTGATCGGGGCCACATTAGCCCTCCTAGGTCCGGCTTTCGCTTCAACAACTTGGCTGTCGTCAATGCTAAGACTCTCTTCATGATCGCAATTATTCTTCCAATTATTTAAGTATTTCGTAAATTAGTAGATGACCATTTTTTACCGTCAATGATTCTGACTTGTGATTTAAGCTGTCGAATAGATACGTGAAATGATTTTCTAGACGCGACCAAAGTCAAAATCTGAAATGGGTTATCAACGTAAAACCTGAACAGGCAAAAAGCTTTGCGGAAAATTTGTACAAGGTTGGTGGCGCACATATAAATCTTTGTCAAGCTTAAGCTTGAATGAAGAGATCATTTTTTAATGTCCCCACCAACCTATGTTGACATCGAATTTTATTTAAAATGTCGTGCAAATAATCTTCAACAGAATCCGTTTGGTAAGACTCTGACGTTTAACGCAGGTTCCTCCACTAAATTTTCAGATCATCATTCAAGGCCGGATCAGGGCCTCACCTGGGCCGGACGTAAACGCTACCGATTTTCTACCAGGGTTGGGAAGTGAAAGAGAATGCCTCAGATTTTTCGAAGCTCTACAACAGCTTGAGAATCTTGAAAGGACTTGAACGAACCAAGTTGTTCGGAGAGCGGCAAAAAAATACACGTTGCCCGCGGCGCGGCTAATCGATACTCTCGCTCAGGTCCGCGCTTATTTTTTTCTTCGTTCAAGGACCGGATAATTTCGCGCAAGAACTAAGTCTGTTTCATTTTCGTTCTACTTCAGACGGTTCGTTTTGAAGCTGCACGGAGAGAAGGATCTGATACTTTTTACCATATTTCTAGTAAAAAGTACTGTAAATTTCCGGTAGAGGGGAGATATAAAGCCATCTATCGAGAAGAACTAGAACGATGAGAATTTTTACCACGAAATATGGTAAAAAATATCATATATATGTCAGAAATTCTCATACTTCTCGTACTGTTCGTCAGGTGGCGGCTGTGGATTTTCAATACCAGGCGCGTTGGTAATTTTTACTATCGCGTCGGGTACATTTGATCAGATCCGCCTCTCCGTGTGCTGCGATGTCATCACGACCTATTGCGATCAGCGCTCTACATTAATCATTACGTCTCCTAAACTTCTCTAGTAGAGCATATGTAGCGTTACATTCGGCCCTGGCCAGACCCTGGTTAGGTCCTAGCTGGGCCATCGTGGCCCTGACCAGGGCCTGACCAGGTCCGAATGTTACGTTAATGATTACGTCTCCTGAACTATTATAGTAAAATATGTGTCGTGTTACATTCGGCTCTGGTCTGGTCCACGATGGCCCGGGTAGGGCCTGACCAGGGCCCAATGTAATGCCACAGATTTTCTACTTGATCTGTTAATATATTTTTTTAAATGTATCAGATTTAAAAAAATGTATTTTCCTGCGCGTAAAATAGGACATTACGTTACAAGGAAGGAAAGTGCACATTTTCACCGAGTGTGACGTTTGATGCCCGAGCGAAACGAGGGGAGAAAATCACACGAGGTGAAAAGTTGAACTCCTCCCATATAGCGTATTATACTTTTCTCCCGATTTCGCTAAAAAAATAACCACATTTCGTGTGTGCAACGAGGACGGAAAATAAGCTCAGTTTTGACAAATGCCAACGAGCATGCGTAGTACGGATTTCATTACTCCCGTGCAGACAGGAATGAGTTGATTACCTCAATAGGAAGGTAATGAAAGTGGACTGCGCATGCGTAAATCATTAGTAAAAAAAATTGCGATTTTCCGCCCGCGTTGCGGACACGAAATGAGCTTATTTTAGCGGAGTCGGGAGAAAAAGAGAGAATTGTTTAACGAGTTTTGCAAATTTCCTATCGACCATAGAAAATTCCTCTTTTTTTCACCGTTAACTAAAACGGAAACGCCTGTAGGGCCTAACCTCATATTTTGGTTTTTCGGTTTTCTAAAAAAAAAATACCGCTTTGAGTATCGAGGAGCCAAAAGCTCCTCCCGAAATTCTCCGAAAATATGAGCTCAATCTGACGAGTAGTTTAGGTAAAAAAACCGGTTTAAAAAATGAACAGGTTACGAAAAATTTCAAAAAAAGATTATTAACGCGTTACGAAAAATTTCAAAAAATATTATTAACACGTTACGAAAAATTTCAAAAAAGTTATTAACACGTTACGAAAAATTTCAAAAAAGGATACTAACACGTTACGAAAAATTTCAAAAAAGGTTATAACACATTACGAAAAATTAAAAAAAAAGTTATTAACACGTTTTGAACAATTTCAAAAAAGGTTATTAACACGTTACGAAAAATTTCAAAAAAGGATATTAACACGTTACGAAAAATTGCAAAAAAGATTATTAACGCGTTACGAAAAATTTCAAAAAAGGATATTAACACGTTACGAAAAATTTCAAAAAAGGATATTAACACGTTACGAAAAATTTCAAAAAAGGATATTAACACGTTACGAAAAATTGCAAAAAAGATTATTAACGCGTTACGAAAAATGTCAAAAAAGTTTATTAACAGGTTTCAAAAATATGAAGTAGCGGCAGGAAAAGTGGCGCCGCCTCCATGACCGGAAATCTATGACCAAAAAGTGGAGTAAATTAACAAACGAAGTTTGCTACATTCTAAAAGCCGACGCTCCGATTTAACCGAATTATTTTTACCACGCGGAAGATCGGAGCTGGATATACACGAGAATATAATACGTTCCTCGAGTATCTCCGGCGACGCGGTTGAACAGAGTGATACTCACAGTGTGTGTGTGCAACTCTATTCCTGTACGAGGCTGAATTGGCGCGCCGGTGAATTAAGCTCTCGACTTGTGAATTATACTTCTCGACGACTGGTGTACCCACCGCACTGGCGGTGTAGTAAAAGGTACTCGTGTGGTGCCGTTCATTGGCTGCAATATTCACCGTGATGGTCGGTTCCAACTGTCTCTCTCTCTCTCTCTCTCTCTCTCTCTCTTTCGCTCTCTCTACCTCGCACTGTGGAGTCGCCACCGGGCGTTACGTTGTATTTAATGCCCCTAAACTTTCGCGTTCGCGGCTTCAAACAAAACGGCCAAGCGTCGCCGCGAACGTAAACTCTATAGGCGCCGTACGTACCGGATACAGCTTGCTCGAAGTGGCGTGTGGTCAAGCTCTCGAGAATTTCCTCGCCGTGCGGCTCAGCATTTGCGTATTTATCAACCGCTGTACCTTTGCTCGCATTCCAGCCAGTTTAGCGTGGATTTGGCTTCTCGACTCGCTGCACGAGAAATTCGTCGGCACTTTCGAGTCTGTTGTACAGCAGAAGTAACGCTTTTTTAATTTTTGGGGATTTGGATATGCCGATTTTTTTTTCTTTTTTCGAATCCAGTAAAGAGTTTATAAATATTGCCACGCCGACCGCGGCATTCGTTTTATTTTGTTGTCAATTGATTAAAGTTGCTAGGTGAGTGCCTCGAAATTCGGAAATTTTCGATTTTTAAAACTCAGTTTGCAATATTTTGTGTCATATTTTGGACTTTACAAAGTTCAATTTGCAATATTTTTATTTATAATATTTTTAACTTTTCAAAGTTCAATTTGCAATTTTTTTATTTTGTAATATTTTTCAACTTTTCAAAGTTCAATTTGCAACATTTTGATTTGTAATATTTTTCAACTTTTCAAAGTTCAATTTGCAACATTTTGATTTGTAATATTTTCGACTTTTCAAAGTTCAATTTGCAACATTTTGATTTGTAATATTTTCGACTTTTCCAAGTTCAATATACAATATTTTGATTTGACAGTGCTAAACATTTTTTGACAGACGGCACTAATGACAAAAGTTCGTCTGTAGCGTTCAATGTCAAGAGTCTGGATGAGCAACGAATTAAAAAAAAAGTGCATCGATTTTTAACTCCAGGCATTGGAACCGTCAGCGTATTTTTAGATTAGCGTTTTCTCGTTGTTTGTTTTTTCACATCCTTGTTTTTCACGTGTCCTATAATTCACCGAGATTCGTGTAATTAAACCGAATGCGTGTATCCGCCATTAACCGACTCATCCGTAAAATTGAATACCGATAAACGTGCGCCAGTGTAACGCAAAACTCCGACCGACGTGGCTCGCGCACAGTTTTCCTCTATCGATTATGGGAAAACGCGCGGCGGTGGTGATTCTCGCAGGGACGCGAGCAGCGGGTTAATGGTCAAGTTCCGGCAGTGATGCGTCCCGCATACTCCCGTGCGTTCGCTATATATTCACGGGCGCTCAACCATCCAACGCGCACACCGCGCGTTTTCGTTGTCCCGGCTTCACATTTGCAAATAGGTTCATTTCGGTAATAGTGTTCTGGCCGAGTGCCAGAGGCCCCCGCGCGCCGTGAGCCTGTAAGGATATGAATGATATAGAGAATGGGCCGGATTACTTCTATGGCCACTATGATTACACCGGTTGCTCGTCTGGCGCGCACACTACGCTCGGGTCCTTTGCAAAATCGCCAGATAAAACTCGAACTGCTTGCATCTACTGTTTGTATTACACGGTAGTGGTGGTAGTATTAAATGTTCCCATTGTCATTGTAACAAAGTTCGAATGTTTGTACTTAGACATCAGCCCGACACTCACAGGCACTCTCACAGACACTCGCAGGACTCACAGCCTCGCACAAACACTCGGAAACACTCACAGCGATCACAGACACTCACAGACACTCACACGCACTCAGGAATATTCACAAACACTCACAGGCACTCACAAATACTCACAGGCACTCACAAACACTCACAGGCACTCACAAACACTCACAGGCACGCACAAACACTCACAGGCACTCACAAACACTCACAGGCACTCACAAACACTCACAGGCACTCACAAACACTCACAGGCACTCACAAACACTCACAGGCACTCACAAACACTCACAGGCACTCACAAACACTCAGAAATACTTCCAGGCACTCACAAACACTCAGAAACCCTCATAGGCACTCACAATCACTCACAGGGACTCATAATTACTCGCAACCACTAACAAACACTCACAAACCCTCACAAGCACTCACAAGCACTCACAAGCACTCACAAACACTCACAAACACTCACAAGCACTCACAGGCACTCATCGGCGCTCACAAATACTCACAAGCACTCACAAGCACTCACAGGCACTCACCGGCGCTCACAAATACTCACAAGCACTCTCAAGCACTCACCAGCGCTCACAAATGCTCACAGGCTCTCACAAATAATTACAGCCACTCACAGACATTCACAGGCACTCGCAAACACATAAACACTCACAGATACTTACACTCATAAAAAACGCACATAAATAGGTGTGGCCGAAGTCATGTGAAAACTGTATTTGAGTAACACTACCAATGCCATGAGAACTGTAGATGCTGAGCATCTTCTCACGAGTAGAACGGGACGTTCCTAAGTCAGACCGGTTCTCACGTTTTGTCCTCATTTTTGAGCACCTAATTGCCACAGGTGCACAAATTTGCAAAGTTCAATCCCTTTCGCGTCAGCGATATTTACTCGCTCCAACTTACACAAGAGTCGCAACAACGCCACTTTCGCCGATAACGAGAGCGAACTCGCTCGACTTGGCCTTCAACCAATTACAGAGCGAGACACAGGAAACGCAACGCCTTCGCTTGGCAGTCGCCGCTTTTACTCCGCGCTAATTCGATTAAAAAGTCATTGGCGCGCGGCCGCCAGAAGAAAGCGACGATGCGGGAGGATCGCCGCGAGAAGGAGCTGGAAGACTATGGGGATGAACGGAAGTAAGAAGCCAAAGGACGTGGCGTGTAATTACGGGCCGGGATTAAAAAGTGATTTCGCAGCAGGAGCCAACACCGGTTGATGCTTGCCGTTCAGTAATTTCGCCGGGCTCCTCCGCTCCTCGGGGCGCTACCCTTCGCCGTGGCCTCCCCAGGACCATGAATATTCATTCGTGTATATGCATATTGCGTTAGGTAATATCTTGGAAAGTACAGAATTACGCAAAGGCGCAGCTGCGAGACGGTAGACTTTACTTCGTGTGTCTCCGAGAGTGTCAAAGAACAGGACGAGAGGACAACTCATTGCGAAGTCTCTTAGTTTCCAGATGTGTCGTAATATGGATGTATAGCTTGAAACCGGTGAATATGGTCCAATGCTCCATGGGCAGTGAGTCGTCGTTTCTACATATCTCAATTGAATAGAAACCCAACTCGACACGAGCAACTGGACACAGAAAAATGGAACACATCACCAATTGGAAACAGTAAAATGAGACACATCACCAACTGGAGACAGTAAAATGGGATACATCACCTACTCGACACAAGCAACTTTACACGGTAAAATGGGACGCATCATCAACTGGCTAGAAGCAGCTGGACACAGTAAAATGGGACACTTCAACAACTCCCCATGGTAAAACTTTACATGCACCACTAACTTAACACAGAATAACTTGAATAATCACCAATGCGACTCAGGAAAACTCTTTCGTGCAACTCGACACCGCAGGACTGAACCATGGCTCAACTGAACATACCCAATTGGATACAGTCTGGACAGTTGAAAAACGACTTTGACTGAACTGGACACAGATCCAACTGAACACGCGCTATAGTATATCCTTCCGTTAAGTGTATGAGCGATCGGTAAAACAAGTGCGACTTTCCGGAAACCTATTTCTGCCACCATAGTGAGGTTGATCTTCGGATGTGGCGGATACAGGCCGCACACTTTTTAGTGGACCATACCAACCACCTATACACTATAGGATTCGCGTGCCGGGCCGACAAAGTTTTGAGATGCGTGGAACGAGAACCGAGATTGAATGCAAATTCGTCGTATGCATCGCTTGAGCGAAACAATGCTTAACCCCACCTGCTCATCAAAGACCATCGAACCGTGAGCTATTCTTTGTTTCTATGATATTCTATCCACAAGCCGCAAACCTGATCAGCCCCACGTTTTCATGACTTGAAGGAAATCGGTGGAACGCCATAGAACCGAATAACGAAACCAATGCTGACATCGGCCTGGACCGGAGAAAGCTTGAACCGATCGACCTGGACATCAGAAATTACGTAAAGACGGATCCCAACACCGGAAACTACAGAGCGATCAATCAGAGGACACAAAAAACTGTGGACCACTCGAGCGAGACAACTGGAATTATGCAAAGTTGAATCTGGACACCGAGAGCTATGCAGCGATCGATCTAAATACCGAACACTATGTATTGGTCGACCGGGACATAAAACCCTATGTGACCGGCTGACCTGGACATCGGAAACTATGCTCCGGTTGACCTGGACATCGAAAGCCGTTCATCGACTGACCTGGACATCGAAAACTGTGTACCTACCGACCTGGATACCGGATATACTCGGAATAAACAACAGTAAAACTATATCCTCATTTGTCGATGAAGCCATTGACTCGGCTAGCCATGACTACGCGTACGGCAAACTAATATAACGCGGTAGAACGAGCAATATTAATCCACGGTGGCGCGCGGCAGCCAAAAGAGCTCGAACACACCGCGGTTTCACAGAGGTTTATTTCAGTTTCGCTCGTTATCCAGCCTCCCGGGGGGTTTAATTACATCATAGGCCTGGGGATTGCTCTTCCGCCGCGGCGCGCTTGTTCGAAATGAACACACGAGATGGCAAACGAAGCCTCGACGCGGCGGGTTGTTAGTTTGTTACCAAACTATCTTATGAATCCTTTATGAAGTGCCCGCCGCGTGAGCCTGAGACACTACCGAGGGACTGGGTTGGAGTGTTCTCCGAACTCTGCCTTCGGCTCATCAGGGACGCAAACAAAACCCTGCAAAGCAATCTGGAAAAAATGTGTAACAGCTTGTAGCGAAACGTCTAAAATTGTACATATGCATCATCGTTCTTGTCGGCCACGTTTGAAGCAAGTTCGTTATCCTTTTGCCGGCAGATTGTAGTGTAGGTGGTCCACCTAGGGGACTACGAAACTTAGTCCTGTTTGGATTACTTCAAACGTTGATTGAAAAAATATGAAACAGCTTGTCTAAAAATGTATATTTGTATCTTCATTCCTGCCGGCTACTTGGAAACAAGTTCGTTGTCGTTTTGCCGGGAAAATGTGGTGCAGGTGATTCCCCCTAGGAAATTACTAAACTTGGTCTTCCTTGGATCCCTTCAAACGCTGATTGAAAAAAATGTGTAATCTTACAATAAAATGTATAAAAATATATGTTTGCATCTTGATTCTTGCAGGTCACTTTGGAAATGAGTTCGTTACACTTTCATTGGATGATTGTGGTGTAGTTGACCCCCCTAAGAGTCTACTAAATTTGGTCCTCTTTGGATCCCTTCAGACGTTCCAAGACCGTTTTCAGACGTTCCGGACGTTGATTGAAAAAATGTGTAACAGCTTGCAACAAAACGTCTAAAAATGTAAACCCGCATCTTCACTCTTGCCGGTTACTTTGGAAACAAGTTCGTTATTCTTTCATCGACAGATTGTAGTCTAGTTAATCTCCCTAGAGGGCTATTTAACCTGATCCTCATTGGATCCCTTCAGACGTTCCAAGACGTGATTTCAGACGTTCCAGACGCAGAATGAAGAAATGTGTAACAGCTTACAACAAGATGTCCAAAAATCGAAATTTCCATCTTCATTCTTGTCGGCCACTCTGGAAACAACTTCGTTATCCTAACATCGGGAGATTGCAGTGTAGTTAGTCCCCCCTGGGAGTCTACAAAACTTCGTCCTTCTTGAATCCCTTTAGACCTTCATTGTTTTAGGATTCCCTAGAGGAGTTTACCTTACATCGGCAGATTGCGGTGCAGTTAGTCCCCCCTGGGAGTCTACAAAACTTCGCCCTTCTTGAATCCCTTTAGACCTTCATTGTTTTAGGATTCCCTAGAGGAGTTTAGGGTGTAGGACGGCCCGGGTGTTTCTGTGACTGTTTGGAAACGTTTGTGTTGGTATCAAAACAACCGTAGTCAACACAAACGTTTGCGTTGGTTTGTGCTGGTTTATGTTGGCCTTTCTCAAACAAGACAAGACAACGAGCAACGACACAAGTAGGAAGATCCGAGGACACGTGTTTCAGTGGCAACTGCCTCGAACTCTCGTTACACCAACGTAACGTACCACCGGATTCCGGGCGCATTTTCGCCGCGTTACCAGAATAACGAGGCGGAACGTCGCGTTCAACATGTGACGAGCGTGATGAGTAAAGCTGAAAGCAAATGTTCGCGACGAGTTGCACAAAGCTCGGGCGCTGAATCCAGCGATCTCGTCTCTCCCCCTGTGTGTGTGTGTGTTAATAAGACACGTCTGTGGTGCGCGGGTATTGTGCGTATGCAAACGAGATGTATCGTATATACAGAACGTGTCGCCGGTCGCGGACCCCGTCGTAATAAGCGCATTGAGCGAGGCCGACCGTTCGGGCGTCCTGATTAATCGATTAATTCGTCATCAACTCGTGTGTGTTCTACGATCCGCGCGGGGCGAAATTATTTTCACCGCTGAATATATCAATCCCGATGACGGAACCTCGACAATGCCGCGTGGACATTTCAATCGGGAGCGTCTGTCGCGTGGATTCCATTGGCTGTACGACGTGGTGAATACACCAGCCGATTTGTCCCTGATAATAACGTTCATTGGCACGTTTTTCCATTGCATGGAAATGAGGCGAATGAGTGACTCAAAGATCCTGCGCGACGCGACTGGTCGCGAGAGCGGAAAGAATGAACCGCGCGTGCCGAATCGTCTATTGCGCCGCGCGTTCTCGTGGATAAAGCGGTAAATACCGTACCAGGAAGTATCGTATCGGATACGTGAGCGAAGTTTATGATTAATAGCGGCAATAACAGATTATCGGGAATTCCACGCGCGGTCATCGAGTCTCCTGACTGAACGAATGACACCGAGACGCCTCGAGGAAAGATCGTAAAATTTGAGTTGCGCTCGTAAAAAGTGACCCGCGTGCGCGTAACGTCGAGTGGGCAGATGTACAGAGTGATGATGTTAGATAAATGCGAGAAGGGTCCGGATCTTTGTGAGCAGATCGTAAATTTTAGTGATAAATGATTTTTTTTTTTTTTTAGTTTTTATTAGACGAAGAACTGAACAATTTATGAACTAGAATACCCTGGTAGAAAATCTAGTCAAGCCCTGGTCAGGCCCTGGTTAGGGCCTCATTGCCCCAGTTGGGCCTGACTTGGGCGGTAGATTTTCTGCTGTTTTTCCGTGGTTCATTTCGGGGATATTTTTTCTTACTTTCACCCGGAATTCTCGCGCCATTCGTTTAAGGACAAATAATAATTTTATTATCAGGCAGTAAATTTTTTTCTGGGATTCCTTTTCCCAGCTGGGCCTGACTTGGGCGGTAGATTTCCTGCTGTTTTTCCGTGCTTCATTTCGGGGATATTTTTTCTAACTTTCACCCGGAATTCTTGTGCCATTCGTTGAAGGACAAATAATAATTTTATCATCAGGTAGTACATTTTTTTCTGGGATTCCTTTTCTCAGCTGGGCCTGACTTGGACGGCAAATTTTCTGCTGTTTTTCCGTGGTTCATTTTGGGGATATTTTTTCTTACTTTCACCCGGAATTCTCGCATCATTCGTTTAAGGACAAATAATAATTTTATCATCAGACAGTAACATTTTTTCCGGGATTCCTTTTCCCAGCTGGGCCTGACTTGGACGGCAGATTTTCTGCTGTTTTTCCGTGGTTCATTTCGGAGATATTTTTTCTTACTTTCACCCGGAATTCTCGCGCCATTCGTTTAAGGACTAATCATAATTTTATCATCAGACAGTAAAATTTTTTCCGGGATTCCTTTTCCCAGCTGGGCCTGACTTGGACGGCAGATTTTCTGCTGTTTTTCCGTGGTTCATTTCGGGGATATTTTTTCTTACTTTCACCCGGAATTCTCGCGCCATTCGTTTAAGGACTAATCATAATTTTATCATCAGGCAGTAAACTTTTTTCCGGGATTTCTTTTCCCTGATAAGCTTTTTTTTCTCGGAAGTCTTAATTTCTTCGTGCAAGTTATATCTCATTCCGAATTTGTTAGTTTTCAGTCTCACAGGACGAGCCTCGTCAACGAGGCAACGAGTGAGACGGAATCGACTCGCTCCGCCAAGATTTTAATAAGGTCTCGCGCAATTTCAGTTCCGCCCGCGTCGTAAGACTAACTTCGCGGCCACATCGTCATCCCGCGTCGACGAGTAACTAGAAAAGTTGTGAATGATTAAGAGGTGCTGATGCGCCAGTCGCTCTTTTCCTCAACTTCCTCGCTCGCCGCGACTTGATAAACGCATCATTTATTAATAACACCGGAGGAGGAGGCGGCTTCATCCTGCGAAGGCGCGAAATTCGCCGATTCGTCCCCCCGGCGAATTTAGATCAGGTGTCTGATCCGGCCGCAGTTTTGGGTCCGATCTGATCGCAGTTTAGGGCCTGACCCGACCCCAGTTTGAGGCCTGATCCGGCCTCAGGTTGTTGCCCAATCCGGCCGCAGCTTGGAGTCTGATCCGGCCGCAGTTTAGTGCCTAATTCGGCAGCACTTTATGGCCTGATCTGCCCCCAGCTTAGGGCCTGATCTGCCCCCAGTTTAGGGCATGACCTGCCCCCAGTTTAGGGCCTGATCCATTCGCCGTTTGGTGCCTGATCCGGACGCAGTTTAGTTCCTGATCCGGTCACAGTTTGCTGCGCCTGATCCGGCCGCAGTTTTGGGTCTGATTCGGCAGCACTTTATGGCCTGATCTGCCCCCAGTTTAGGGCCTGATCCAGTCGCAGTTTGGTGCCTGATCCGACCGCAGTTTAGTTCCTGATCCGATCACAGTTTGCTGAGCCTGATCCGGCCGCATTTTAGAACCTGATCTGGCCGCAGTTTAGGGCCTGATCCGGCTGCAGTTTTAGGTTTTATCCGGCCCCGGTTTAGTGCCTGATCTGCCCCCAGTTTGGTGCCTGATCTGGCTTTATTTCAGTGCCTGATTTGGGTCTGATCTGCCCCCAGTTTAGGGCATGACCTGCCCCCAGTTTAGGGCCTGATCCAGTCGCAGTTTGGTGCCTGATCCGACCGCAGTTTAGAACCTGATCCTGGCTGCAGTTTCGGGCCTGATCCGGCTCCAGTTTTGGGTTTTATCCGGCCCCAGTTTAGTGCCTGATCTGCCCCCAGTTTAGTGCCTGATCCAGTCTTATTTTGGTGCCTGATCTGACCAGTTACGGTTGGCTGACCGAAACAGACATTACCCGTATTTGTACACAAAATACATATTTATGAAAATCGGTGAAAAAAGTCGTATTCATATGAAAACGTTGATACGGTCACGTTTGCGTCGATAAACGTGCGACCGACTCCACCCGAGTTGCTCAATCGGCCGCACACTCTGTGCCATTTGTGGACGGTCGATTCATGAAAATTCCCCAAGAAGCCTCATCCACCGCGCCCAGTCTGCAACCCCCATGACGTCCGATCCTCGGAATTTACAATGCTCCGTATTATCGCTCGAGAGATCGTTCGATTTGCTTATTGACTGCGTCTCTATCGTCGGCGTCGTGAATCAGCCGTGAGTCGGTGTACAGCGACGCGGTGCTTCTGGTTAATGGGAAGCAGCCTTCCTGAGTTTCCACACGAGCGAGCGATCCAATGATAATAATTAAACGATCAAAGCCACCTATCTCGCTGCATTCCCTCGGCCGTCGCGCACTCTTCGGCCAGAGATGAATCTATGATTCAGCCGCACACCCAGCCTCACTCTCTCGATATTAATTTCTCGGAAATGGCGGCACTACGACGAGGACGGGCCCACCGCTCGCGCGCGCTCCGCACTCCAGGATCGAGATAAACCCGGAGCGCGCTGCTCAGCCTTCCTCGCGCTAC
The DNA here is from genome assembly GCA_963932165.1 of Pimpla rufipes. Lineage (NCBI taxonomy): Eukaryota > Metazoa > Arthropoda > Insecta > Hymenoptera > Ichneumonidae > Pimpla > Pimpla rufipes. The sequence goes on from OZ010630.1 coordinate 1,360,885, forward strand.
TCGCGCGCAAAGCCCACTTCGATTTCAATTACGATAAATCCAGCTTTAATTGGGATCAACGGTTCGCCAGAAGCTACCGAGCGCGCGACTCGCGCGCGCGCGATGACCACCCGAGGAATGAGGACTCTGATGTTCGGCATTGAATCGCGCGCGCCACGATCGCGTTTCTCGAGATACGATGGTGGATGCGAGACTCTTTTTTGCTTTCATTTTTGGGAACGTTTTTGTGTTTTTTTTTTGCGTTGGTAACTACGATTTTTTAAGGAGGAATTCTGTTTTTTTCGGGAAATTTTTAGGCAAGGAACTTTTTGTTTAAAAGGATTTTGATTAAAACATTTTTTGTGTGCGAGCGATTTTTTTGTAAGAGATTTTTTCATAACGTTTTTCTTCTTCGCGTTGGCAACTACGGACTCTTTTTTGCCTTCATTTTTGGGAACGTTTTTGTGTCTTTTTTTGAGTTGGCAACAACCGATTTTTTTGGGAGATTTTTTAAGGAGGAATTCTTTTTTTTTCGAGAGAATTTTAGGCAAGGAACTTTTTGTTTATAAACGATTTTTATCCAAATATTTTTTGTGTGCGAGCGATTTTTTTGTAAGAGTTTTTTTTCATAATGTTTTTCTTCTTCGCGTTGGTAACCACGGACTCTTTTTTGTCTCCATTTTTGGGAACGTTTTTGTGTTTTTCTGTTTGCGTTGGCAACTATTGATTTTTTGGGAGAATTTTTAAGGAGGAATTTTTTTTTTTGGGAGATTTTTAGGCAAGGAATCTTTTGTTTATATAGGATTTTTATTAAAACATTTTTTATGTGCGAGCGATTTTTTGTAAGAGTTTTTTTCATAATGTTTTTCTTCTTTGCGTAGGCAACCACGGATTTGGCTAACGCAACCATATGTTTTGTACTCAAATGCAGATTTGTCAATGATGTTCGATGACCTGGTGAGAAAAAATAATGATGAGCATTAAACGTAAATTATAAAATATTTTTTGTTGAACTAGAGAGGGTCTTTTCATAGTAATGGCTTTGATTTAGTGACGAAATAATTTCGACAAAAAATTTGGTTTTTTCTAACGTAATTTAAATGAAATAAGTCGCGGACGATATCCGATGTGTTTCACCTTAATATTACGTTATTAATTGGAACATATGTTCGTCTAGTAGGCCATAAAAAACGCGCTTTCATTTTTTATCGTAGGCAGCGTAATGAATTTTCGGGATACAAACATTTTAGTGAAAAGTATTAAACAATTCCAATAGGGCTGAAGGACTACGGTCGATGTCCCATTAACAATTCTGTAACCCATATAAGCTCAAAGCTGGTAATAATAAGGTAAATAATACTTATTCCTTACGAATTTCAATAGTCCATCGAATTTTATTTCCTTCATTTAAAATATGCCGTTTGTTGGAATTATGTCGTTACATTTTTCGACGTTTTTTGGGTGTACCGATATGAATTAATTTCTCATTCTTTTTTTTTAACGACTATTTAAATCGACAACGAAAAATTCGTGAACTTCGTCGCGTTGATAGTTCAACTTAATTTTAGAACGGTTTTTCGGCGACTACAAAAACTAAATCTGAATTAAATCTGAATATTCAGATTTTTTTGCAATATTAACAATTAAGCTAACATTATTTTCATTCAACCAATCATACAAATTCAGCTACGTCGAAAGCTCGACGAAAATTTCATTCGCATTGGTACTTCAACGTGAATTATTTTCGCGGTTATCGCGCGACCACGAGTTAAATTGGTGCGTGTGAAACGCGGTGCGCGTGACAATGTAAAAATATGCAAAGCTCGGACTTCGGAAAAAGGGCCACACAAAATTCGCTGTAAATTCAGCGGGGAAAACTTTGCCATTTTTCTCACCCTCGATATATTTCACACCGCGCCGCGCGGCGCGTCGCACTTTGGTGCACTTGGTCGGAAATCGCTTGGCGTTTCACGATTTTTCCTCGACTTCAAAAATTCGTACTACCAAAACTGTGAAAAAGTAAAATGACAGAAATGTCTTTTTCTTCAATTTCAAATTTGCTGCCTGCGGAAACTAAATCTGAATATTGAAATTTCTTGGCAATATTAACAATTAAGCTAACATTATTTTCATTCAACCAATCATACAAATTCAGCTACGTCGAAAGCTCGACGAAAATTTCATTCGCATTGCTACTTCAACGTGAATTTTTTTCGCGGTTATCGCGCGACCACGAATTAAATGTAAAAATATGCAAAGCTCGGACTTCGGAAAAAGGGCCACACAAAATTCGCTGTAAATTCAGCGGGGAAAACTTTGCCATTTTTCTCACCCTCGATATATTTCACACCGCGCCGCGCGCGGCGCGTCGCACTTTGGTGCACTTGGTCGGAAATCGCTTGACGCGAATGCGCGCGGCGTATATACACAAGATAGTACATACATGTACGTAACCGGCTCGTTGAACCGTGGCCCAGCAGCCCGCGGCTGCGGGGTCGAGCGAGTGAGCACGCGGTTGACCTCGGTACCATTTGCCGGAGCACAACTTTCAGAGCGTACGCGCAGCCCGAAATGCAAATGCGATTACCCGCCTCCCCCGCACGCCGCCCCGTCGCGCGCTCGCGCAAATAATCTGCGCCGAGTGATTCGCTCTCGCTCGAGGGAGACGCGCGACGGCCGAGATATATACAGTGTAGTACATAGTAGGGAAGGACCCGTGTTGTTTTGCAACCCGGCCTTGAACCGTCGCGAAAGGTGTCGGACAATGTGCTGCAATTCGTAAAACTGTATGCAGATGTCTTTACGCTCCTCTTTTTTTCCAGCACCTATTCTAAAATTTTGCATAAAAGACGAGACACCTCGCTGCACTTATCGCGACCACACCGAGGGAATTCGATTTGAATGCACTCTTTTCGACGAGACTAAATTGGGGTGAATTGAATCTTCGATTGTTGATTGAAATTTTAATTAATGCAAATTGTGCATTAATTAAATGCAAATTGTGTCGGTGGTAATTGCTGTGCAGTAATAGTAGGAGGTTATTAGCGTATGTTTGTATAGGAACAGATGTGTCGTCTCGATTTTGTGGTGCATCGAGTTGTGTATAGAAAGAAGCGTGTTGGCATAATTTGTGTGGGTGAAAAAATGTGTAGGATCACAATTGGCACAACCGAAATACATTGTAAAGCTTGTGTGATCAAAAAAAATGTGCAGTAAACATCGTCTGCGGGATGGACTTAGTGGTGAAATTGATGTGTTGGATTGACACAATGTGGTGTATAAAAACGTTCAAAAAAGGGCTACCGCTTGTAACTGTTTCGTGTAAAAAGTACATCGATAATAACAATACGAAAGAAGAAAATCGAGATTGTGTAGGAACGAATGTGTTGCTTCGACTTTGTGGTGTATCCGGTTGAGCCGAAAAAGGAGCATGTTGAAGGAATTGTGAGATGATAAAATGTGCAGTGAACATGGTTTGCGGGATTAATTCAGTGATGAAACGCGGTTGTGTTGGATCGACACTGTGGTGTATAAAAACGTTCCGAAAAAAGGGCTACTGCGTGTAACTGTATTTCGTGTAAAATGTGCGTCGGCGATATCAATGCAAAGGAACCCCATTCGAGATTGTGTAGGAACGGATGTGTTGTTTCGACTTTGTGGTGTATCCGGTTGAGCCGAAAAAGGAGCATGTTGAAGGAATTCATGTGGGAAGACTCGTGAGATGATAAAATGTGCAGTGAACATGGTTTGCGGGATTAATTCAGTGATGAAACGCGGTTGTGTTGGATCGACACTGTGGTGTATAAAAACGTTCCGAAAAAAGGGCTACTGCGTGTAACTGTATTTCGTGTAAAATGTGCGTCGACGATAACAATGCAAAGGAACCCCATTCGAGATTGTGTAGGAACGAATGTGTTGCTTCGACTTTGTGGTGTATCCGGTTGAGCCGAAAAAGGAGCATGTTGAAGGAATTCATGTGGGAAGACTCGTGAGATGATAAAATGTGCAGTGAACATGGTTTGCGGGATTAATTCAGTGATGAAACGCGGTTGTGTTGGATCGACACTGTGGTGTATAAAAACGTTCCGAAAAAGGGCTACTGCATGTAACTGTATTTCGTGTAAAATGTGCGTCGACGATAACAATGCAAAGGAACCCCATTCGAGATTGTGTAGGAACGGATGTGTTGTTTCGACTTTGTGGTGTATCCGGTTGAGCCGAAAAAGGAGCATGTTGAAGGAATTCATGTGGGAAGACTCGTCAGATGATAAAATGTGCAGTGAACATGGTTTGCGGGATTAATTCAGTGATGAAACGCGGTTGTGTTGGATCGACACTGTGGTGTATAAAAACATTCAGAAAAAAGGACTACTGCGTGTAACTGTATTTCGTGTAAAAAGTGTGTCGACGATAACAATACAAAGGAACCCCATTCGAGATTGTGTAGGAACGGATGTGTTGTTTCGACTTTGTGGTGTATCCGGTTGAGCTGAAAAAGGAGCATGTTGAAGAAATTCGTGTGGAAAGACTCGTGCGATAATAAAATGTGCAGTGGACATGGTTTGCGGGGAAAATTTAGTGGTGAAACGCGGTTGTGTTGGATCGACATTGTGGTGTATAAAAACGTTCAGAAAAAAAGGGCTACTGCGTGTAACTATTTCGTGTAAAAAGTGCGTCGACAATGAGAATACGAAGGAACCCCATTCGAGATTGTGTAGGAACGGATGTGTTGTTTCGACTTCGTGGTGTATCCGGTTGAGCCGAAAAAGGAACATGTTGAAGGAATTCATGTGGGAAGACTCGTGAGATGATAAAAATGTGCAGTAAACGTAGTTTGCGGAATAAATTTAGTGGTGAAACGCGGTTGTGTTGGATCGACACTGTGATGTATAAAGTGAACATGGTTCGCAGGATAAATTTAGTGGTGAAACGCGTTTCTGTTGGATCGACACTGTAGTGTATAAAAACGTTCAGAAAAAAAGGGCTACTGCGTGTAACTATTTCGGGTAAAAATTGCGTCGACAATAACAATACGAAGGAACCCCATTCGAGATTGTGTAGGAACGAATGTGTTGTTTCGACTTTGTGTTGTATCCGGTTGAGCTGAAAAAGGAGGATGTTGGAGGAATTCGTATGGAAAGACTCGTGCGATCATAAAACGTGCAGTGGACATGGTTCGCAGGATAAATTTAGTGGTGAAACGCGGTTGTGTTGGATCGACACTGTAGTGTATAAAAACGTTTAAAAAAAGGGCTAACGCGTGTAACTATTTCGTATAAAAAGTGCATCGATCATAACAATACGAAGGAAAAAAATCGATATTGTGTAGGAGCGAATGTGTTGTTTCGACTTAGTGGTGTATCCGATGGTACAGAAAAAAGAGCGTGTTGAAACAATTCGTGGACAGAATCGTGTGATGATAAAAATGTGTAGTGAACATGGTTTGGGGGATAAATTTAGTGGTGAAACGCGATTGTGTTGGATCGACACTGTGGCGAACAAAATGGCCACTTCGACCATAATAACAGTCACACGGTCTAATAATAAAAATCTCACGTCGTCACTTCTCACCGTCGCCGTCACCATCGTCGTCATCGTCGCCGTCACCGACACCACATTTTTCCCCAAGCGCGTAACAGAAACGAGGAAACGCAGAAGGCCACGAAGCGAGGGAAGTCGCAAGGTCAAATGATGGCAACGAAAATGACACAATCGGCCGGTTCGCGGAAAAGCTCTCAATCCTGGCATTTCCTTGCTCGTCAGAGGGTCGTGAGCAGCGGCAGCACAGATGCGAGTACATCACAATCTATCGCTCGGTTTTCCGTCTCTTTGAAGGCGTTTAATCGCGCTCTCAATCTCGACCCCGTCAGAGGAATAATTGTGCCCTGGACAATTAAGCGCCGAGTTGTAAGCCGCGACGCGCGTGGACGCAGCTCGGAAGAGACTCCGAGCGGTGGTCAAAGGCCGATTCCCTCCGAGTCAGCCGCTCGCAGCCGTCTCGCTCGTTTTGCAGCCAGCGGTGTCAATAGCGATCAGTGCAAAAGTCGCGCACGAGTGCCCCATCGACCTTGGCCAACGCGACGATCATCTCGGCCGCGATCATCGTGTTTCTTCGAGAATTCCGCGAGTCCATTCGGACGCTTAGTCTCGGATCGCTTCCTCGACGCGTCCCGTTATCTCCCTCCTCCCACTTGCCTCTCTGGTCGCTTCTCGCTTCGGTCGTGCATACCCACAGTTATAAATCTCATATCTCATGCATATTTATTGGGTCCTGGGAAATCCCTAAATCTTTTAGAAATAAAGTTGACGATATAATTGGTTTCGTAATTATTTATTAATAAAATTAACATGGCATAATTATAAAATGTCATGGTAATTTTTCTGAAAAAATGGAGAAATGCTACGAGCTTTTCGAAAATTTTCGCATATTTGTCGTGCATACCCACAGTTATAAATCTCATATCTCATACATATTTATTGGATCCTGGGAAATCCCGAAATCTTTTAGAAATAAAGTTGACGATAGAGTCGGTTTTGTAATTATTTATTAATCATATTAACATGGCATAATTATAAAATGTCATGGTAATTTTTCTAAAAAAATGGAGAAATGCTACGAGCTTTTCGAAAATTCTCGCGTATTTGCCGTGCTTACCCACAGTTATAAATCTCATATCTCATGCATATTTACTGGGTCCTGGGAAATCCCTAAATTTTTTAGAAATAAAGTTGACGTTACAATCGGTTTTGTAATTATTTATTAATAATATTAACTTGGCATCATTATAAAATGTCATGGTCATTTTTCTGATGAAATGGAGAAATGCTACGAGCTTTTCGAAAATTCTCGCGTATTTGCCGTGCATACTCACAGTTATAAATCTCATATCTCATACATATTCATTGGGCCCTGAGAAATCCCGAAATCTTTTAGAAATAACGTTGACGTTATAATCGGTTTTGTAATTATTTATTAATAATAGTAACATGGCATAATTATAATATAAAGTGTAAATTTTTTTATAACTGCGAAGAATATTTATTCTGAATAAAATGTCATGGTAATTTTCCTCAAAAAATGGAGAAAAGCTACGAGCTTTTTGAACATTTTCGAATATTTTGATTGTCTTTTAAATTTCAAGCGACGAGAGGCAGTGCAAAATAATTTTATACCATCATCTGTGGCGAAAACTTTTATTTTGCGTTAAATTTCAAAAATCTCTGTAGGAAAGGAGAATAAAAAATATTTGCCTTTTTCGAACGAGTCTACTGCGCATACCAGACACGAGTGCGCTCCCTGCATGAAGCGGAAAAATAAATCTCCGCTCGTAGACCGCGGCTGGAGCAACATACTCGAGATCTCGTGGATATCTCCTCGATCCTTGAGCTGAATTGAGGGAACCGCGCGCCGCCGCGTAATAGAGAAAACAGGCTAACTCGCAGTCTGGAATGTCTTGTGGAAACACAATGCGCCCGCGGTATGCGCTGCGCCTCGAGGAGTTCTCGAGAATTCTGTATGCGTATGTCATGTCAATAAATATTTTTTTTAAATACGCTCGCCGTGATCGTTAATGCCGGGGCCTGCAATAACGATCAATGGCTGCGCATTGTGCGTCGGCCTTGAAGATAATACGAAGCGGTTTAGTGGTAATTATATCTCTACGCGCGGTTTTATAAACAATTAGCGGCGCTTAATGCATAGGACCACAGGACAGCGGTAGGCGCCGACTTTCCTGTTGGGTGGCTTCAAAGTCATCCCTGAATCTAAAAAAGATTATTATCCTTACCGCAGCACAAAATGTTTTATTTGTAATAATACAATTTTTTTGTAAATTAATGCCCTTTTTCACGGTCCACAAATCGTCATGGGTCGGCATTCACAATCCATGGATCGTCATTCGAAAACCATGAATCGTCATTCACAATCCATGGATCGTCATTCGAAACCCATGAATCGTCATTCGAAAACCATGAATCGTCATTCGAAATCCATGAATCGTCATTCGAAATCCATGGATCGTCATTCGAAATCTATGATTCGTCATTCGAAATCCATGAATCGTCATTCGAAAACCGTGAATCGTCATTTGAAATCCATGGATCGTCATTCGAAATCCATGAATCGTCATTCGAAATCTATGATTCGTCATTCGAAATCCATGAATCGTCATTCGAAAACCGTGAATCGTCATTTGAAATCCATGGATCGTCATTCGAAATCCATGGATCGTCATTCGAAATCCATGAATCGTCATTCGAAAACCGTAAATCGTCATTTGAAATCCATGGATCGTCATTCGAAATCCATGAATCGTCATTCGAAAACCGTGAATCGTCATTTGAAATCCATGGATCGTCATTCGAAATCCATGAATCGTCATTCGAAATCCATAGATCGTCATTCGAAATCCATGAATTGTCATTCAAAATCCACGGACCGTCATTCCAAAACCATGAATCGTCATTCGAAAACCGTGAATCATCATTCAAAATCCATGAATCGTCATTTGAAATCCATAGATCGTCATTCGGAATCCATGAATCGTCATTTGAAATCCATAGATCGTCATTCGGAATCCATGAATCGTCATTCAAAATCCATGAATCATCATCCAAAATCCATGGATCGTCATTTCAAATTCATGAATCATCATTCGAAATCCATAAATTGTCATTCACAGTCCATGAATCGTCGTTCGAAATCCATAAATTGTCATTCACAATCCATGTATCCTCGTTCGAAATCTATAAATTGTCATTCACAATCCATGAATCGTCACTCACAATCCACAAATCCATCGATTTTCATGAATCGCATTCAAAAGTCATAAATATCCACGGATCGCATTCACAGCTCCCAAATCATCTGAGATTCAACATAACACCTCTAAACATGCCCTGCAAACATCTCTCCGCGTCCCAACTTCTCCACAGCTCCACAAAACCCGCCGTGACGAATAAACGCACCAAAGTTCCATCAGCCGGCGAGTCGTATATAGGGGAGAGCGGGGCGATATGGGCCCCTTAAGGAAAAAACGGTGATAGGGAATTAAAAATAGCGTAAATGAACTATTTGTAACCCAAAAATAATGTTGCAACGGTTTTTAGAGTGCGTCCGCGAAAAAAAAATTGTGGGGCGAGATGGGCCCCCCAAAAATTTCACTTTTTTTTTTTTTCTTTGCAACTGCCCAATACCGTATCCTTTACATTTGTTAGGTATTTCTTACTTCACTCTGAAACGGACAGCTCAATTCGTGGAGTCAATTCAAATCGCGGCAGTGTTTTGTGCTGGCAATCACGTTTCTTGCTGAAATAAGCAATCAACGCCGAATTTAATGTTTCTAAGAGCGTACATTTTTCATTTGTTGCCTGAATGTTGCATTCTGAAATTTGGGTGTTGAAGGTTCCACGTCCTTCTTTTCACTATCCGAGCTCGTTTTAAAAAATTAAATTTTCACCAAAAATTTGGACAGCCCATCACGCCCCGTTGCTACCTCAGAATTGGGGGGGGGGGGCCCGTCTCGCCCCGCTCTCCCCTATAACACGGAAGGGAAACGAAGGCAAACATGCGGATTTTTCTCCGGCTCGTAGGACAGCCGAGAAACGGGACTCCAATTCCGAGACTCGAGTGTTAAGGTAGTCCTTGCGCCTGGTGTCGAGTTCGCATAAGTTTTCGAAAATTGAGAGACAATTGCAACCATTTCTCGATAATATAAAAATCTGAAAAAAATGATGCAAATTAAAGGCACTGAAAAGATTAATTTTGCATAATAATAATTCGAAAATGTTATTAGCAAATTGATGAAAAAAAACATTGTTTAACAAATATTTCGATGACCCAAGTTTTTTTGTGGATGAAAATGATTCCTTCATTTTTCTGAATACGTATGAATTTTTTCAGATTTTAGACTTCACTTTGAATTTTCACATATTTTCCCTATAAAAACCCACGAATTTCAAAGTGAACTCTAAAATCTGAAAAAATTCATACGTATTCGGAAAAACGAAGGAATCATTATCACAAAAAAAAACTTGGGTCATCGAAATATTTGTTAAACAATGTTTTTTTTTCATCAATTTGCTAATAACATTTTCGAATTATTATTATGCAAAATTAATCTTTTCAGTGCCTTTAATTTGCATGATTTTTTTTTCAGATTTTTATATTATCGAGAAATGGTTGCAATTGTCTCTCAATTTTCGAAAACTTATGCGAACTCGACACCAGGCGCAAGGATTACCTTAACGTCTACGCGAAGACAAAGTGAGCATATTTAGCGTACAATTGCGTCGATTCAGCGCCACAGACGCAGACTGCGGACTCAGTCTCGAGCCGCAGGCACGGCGCGACTGCCGCACAGTCCGGCCGCCGCCGAATCATCACATTCCCACCCACGAGCCGCCGCCGACGGCGGCGGCGATGCACACGTTTGCGTTACACGCGGTGTGTGTGGGGTGGGGGCGGCGGCGAAACAGCCGCGCGATTGACAGGGAAACCCACGAGGGGAGGGGAGAAGAAACCGTCGATCCGCCGCCGCCGCCGCCGCCGCCGCCGTAGTTAACACGAGACGGACGCGCGCTCGACCGGCGAGTTTATAAATCGCGAGGATGCTCACCGGCGACGAGCCAGTGACACTTATTATTTTCCCTCGTGGCGGTCGTGCGACAACAACAACAACAACAACAACAACAGCGACAACCGTGCAAAACGTCCGCGTCGTCCGGAAACTCGTTGGAGAAAAATCGTCGTCAAAGGCGTCGCCGTCGATCGCAACCTTCTCTCTCTCTCCGTCCTCGGGATCTCAGAGTGGTGAAAGAATAAAATAAAAATAAAAATAAATAAAAAAGAACAGCAACGAAAAAAAAAGGCTACGGTGAAAAGATAAAATAAAAATCAACGCGGCGGCAGCGCAACGACAAAGGAGGCGAAAGCTTCGTCGCTCGATTCATTAAACTCGGCTGAAGCGCGGCGAAGGAGAGAAAAAAAAAAAAAAAAAAAGAAAAGGAGAAAGAGGAAAAACGATCTCGGCTGCACGTTTTTCTCGCTTCGCGCGATCCAAGCTGTGTGTGCAGTTGACACGCGGCGCCGGGGCGAAAGTGCCGGAATCGCATCGTCGAAGAAAACTCGCGGCGCGTTTTATCGCCGACGACTCTCGTAGCGTCAAAAGTTGGCTCGTTTGACGCGCGCTCGAACCGCCATATCGAGAGCGCGAGACAATTTTGAGGAGGGCGGCGGAGGGCGGGAGAAAAAAGCGCGGAATTCGCGACGCGCGAACGAAGCGGCACGTTTCGTTCTTACTTTCCGGTGTGCTCGCCGAGACGTCTCGCGGTGTGCGGCGCTCTTTTTGCACATTCGAAGGCGTTTTTCGAAGGCGTCTGTGACGCGAGGATATACGGAGCGTAGAGTCGGTGCGGCACCCCCCCGGAGAAAGTCGCGAGTTACACCGGCGGAAAGTCGCGGGAAGCGCGGGAGACGCCGGCGCGTTTCATCGATCGTCGCAAATTGGATTCCGGCCGAGGCGGCATCGTCGGGCGAACCCCGACGACGACGACGACGACGACGGCCGCGCGGCTACCCTTGGATAACGTCGAGCCTCGACTGCCGCGAGGCGCGGCCAACGCCGCCAGAATGGGATACAACGGCGACGTTTTTTTTCGGTAAGCATATGTTTTATTTAATAATGAAAATTGCGGGAGGTGGACACAAAAAAAAACAAACAGAAAAAAATTAATATAGTGCGGAATTTGCGATTGGTATATCGGTTGGAAATTTGGGATAGATTTGGGCTAGAATGGGATACAACGGCGACGTTTTTTTTCGGTAAGCATATATTTTATTTAATAATGAAAATTGCGCGAGGTGGATACACGAAAAAAAAAACAAACAGAAAAAAATTAATAAAGTGCGGAATTTGCGATTGGTATATCGGTTGGAAATTTGGGATAGATTTGGGCTAGAATGGGATACAACGGCGACGTATTTTTTCGGTAAGCATATATTTTATTTAATAATGAAAATTGCGGGAGGTGGACACACAAAAAAAAGAAACAGAAAAAAAATTAATAAAGTGCGGAATTTGCGATTGGTATATCGGTTGGAAATTTGGGATAGATTTGGGCTAGAATGGGATACAACGGCGACGCTTTTTTTTCGGTAAGCATATATTTTATTTAATAATGAAAATTGCGCGAGGTGGATACACACAAAAAAAAGAAACAGAAAAAAAATTAATAAAGTGCGGAATTTGCGTTTGGGGTATCGGAACCTGTGTTAGAAATTTAATATGGATGATCTCGAATACTATTTCCATAGTAGAAAATTTATCGCGTTACATCAGGCCCAAGTCAGGCCCAGCTCGGGCCCTAGTTGGGCCAATCCCACATGGAAATATTTATATGTGAAATATATGTCGATGAAAAGTTCTACATGTCGCATATATGTTGCTTATATTTTTATATGCAAAATATATGTTGCATATACAACTTTTTGGTGACATATATTTTACATATAAATATTTCCATGTGGGATGTGACCCTAATCTGGGTCTGTCCAGAGCCGGATTTAAGACCATGGAATTTCTACCAGGGTTAGAGGCGACAATATTGAAAACGTAATAGCATAGTTGAATGACAGAACCCCCATGGAAAAAAAGTATAGTGAAAAATATATTTTTCGTTATATTAAAAAATATATGCAAATATATACTTGAAATATATATTTTATACTTATTATACATTTTAAATACATGCTGAATACATGGGAAGTATATTTCAAGTATATGTGCCATAAAATATATTTTTTATGTATATCCAAAAGTATAATCGACATAACTAATTTTTCATAAAAAGTATATTTATTGTACTCAAAAATATACTTTAAATATACTTTTTCTCCCGACTCCGCTAAAATAACCCCATTTCGTGTCCGCAACGCGGGCGGAAAATCCCTCATTTTTGACGCGTGACTTACGCATGCGCAGTCCGCTTTCATTACCTCCCTAGGGAGGTAATCAGCTCATTCCTGCCCGCGCGGGAGTAATGGGAACCGAACTACGCATGCGTGTCGTCACTTGTCAAAAATGAGGTTATTTTCCGTCCGCGTTGCACACACGAAATGTGGTTATTTTTTAGCGAAATCGGGAGAAAAGTATAGTACGTTACATGGGAGGAGTGCAACTTTTCACCTCGTGCGAATTTCTGCCCTCGCTTCGCTCGGGCATCAAACTTCACACTCGGTGAAAAGTTGCACTTTCCTCCCTTGTAACGTAATGTACTATTTTCCATGGGGGAAACGGGGTAGCGAAGTAAACGTAACGCCATATTTTTTCTGTGAACGGTTTTATTAACGAGAGTAAGAACATTTTTTATTTATAAGTGCCCTGGTGGATAATTTATTTATTTATTTATTTATTTATTTATTTATTTATTTATTTGATATTAACGGGCATAGCCCAATTACATGTGGATGGGAAACCCCATCAAACGATACAATTATGTGTGACTGACCGGGCGCACAAATAAGAATAACAATTCATAAAAATCAAAATTCAAAATAACACAACAAAAAAAAATAATAAATTCTATAATAATTTGCGTTACATCCGGCCCAAGACAGGCCCTGCACAGGCCCTGGTAGGGCCAACACGATCCAAGTCAGGCCCTGCTCAGGCCCTGGCCGGGCCAACACGATCCAAGTCACACTCTGCTCTGGCCCTGGCTGGGCCAATACGACCCAAGTCAGGCCCTGTTCAGGCCCTGGCCGGGCCAAAACGACCCAAGTCAGGCCCTGTTCAGGCCCTGGCCGGGCCATTACGATTCTGATCAAGGCCTAAGCAGGGTCAGATTCGCGCCGTATGAACCGTCAATAATTTTCAACAAAATTGAGGACATATTGTTATTGATCATTCAAGCCGACTGATATATTTTTCATCGAACAACATTGATAAATAGCCGAGCAATCGCTGCTTAAAGTTGCCTCCTCAACGCACAATTCAGATGACGTAAGATTTCGTCCATTCGACGAACACGACAACCGAGTAAAACCAATAAACATTCTTGGCAATCCGATCCGATTGCTCGATCGCTTGTATCTTGATTAAGAAAAAATCATTACCATTTGTACAATGTAATCCAAACGATAAAATTATCGTCGCGGTGGCAGAAATTACGCAGTTAATTCGCCGCGTAAACATCGATCGATTATTTTCCGTCCGACGTCACCGCGGATTGACATTCGTAATAGTAGAGCGAACGATCGACCAGCGCCTCGCGTTACGGAAAAAGCCGCGCGCGACACGAAGAAATTGCCGATGGTGCGCGATGTAATAACGTTCAATTAACAAGGCAATTAACGCCGTGAGGAGTGCGACGCACATACAGATATAGAGCACGCGTGAAACGGCGGAACGAAAAAAAAAAAAACAGGGAATCACGCGACCGCTCCGGACACGCAAACTACGTGAATGGCTCTTTTGTGACTCTCGAAAAATCGTAGAGTCCGTCACGCGGCGCGAGTCACGTGCCGACGCGAGCGCCTCACAAACGTCACACCACATTCTAAAGCCTGGTACGCGCGAACAGGTGTCGCGGTTTTGTAATTGTCCCTCACGCGTCGCGCGCGAACGCGGCGGAGGCCTTCGATGCTCCTCGCTGTTTCGTGTTTAGTGGCTTTTCAATCCGCTCGCTCAGACTCCGCGATTCAGCGCTTCGACGTTTTTTTTTGTGCCTTCCCACCCGGTTGGCGAGAGAAACAAAAACAGAAATAACGCGGAAGAACTTATGGATGATGGCAAAAAAAAACAACAATGCGAGGATGTGATGAAGTCATGTGTTTTTTTTCTTTTGAAAGGAGTCGCGTAACTGAACGAGATGAAGCTGATTTCGTTGACGTTTCGTTGTTGTCCTCATTCGAGGTCAGATACGCCTTTCTCAGTGAAGACGCACGTGGAGTTTATCGACCGCGGCTTCGCGTTACCTGATACAAAATATCTGTCGTTGCATTCAGCTTTGCCCAGACCCTGGTCAGGCCCTGATCAGGCCTTGGTCAGGCCCTGATTAGGTCTTGTTCAGACCCTGATCAGGTCTTGGTCAGGTCTTGATCAGGCCCTGGTTAGGCTCTGGTCAGGCCTTGGTTAGGCTCTGGTTAGGCTCTGGTCAGGCCTTGGTTAGGCTCTGGTTAGGCTCTGGTCAGGCCTTGGTCAGGTCCTGATCAGGGATTGTTCAGGCCCTGGTTAGGCTCTGGTCAGGCCCTGGTCAGACCCTGGTCAGGACCTAGGCAGGCCCTCGTCCGGCAATAGCCGAGCCAACATAGCCCTGACTAAGACCTGACCAGCATCAAATATAACGTTACAGATTTTCCACCAGGGTTCTTGTCATTCGCTGCGCGGGATACGAATATTATTTCCGCCTGTTTCGTAAACAGCGAGCAAAAATATGGTATTATTTACTATTAATTGCGGAAAACATATCAACGATATTTTTACTGCGACTGCAACTGATTAGCAACATTAACGATAAGAAGTCGATCCAACGACAAAACTGATAGTCATCGTTTATAGTTCACGGGACTATTGACAATTTTTCCGAACGCAGACCTCTCATGACGTCACGAAGACGACGCCTTGATTGAAACATAATATATGGGCAGATAAACGATGAAGATGCCTGCAGATTCGAAATGTTTTTCAGGCGATCAAGATGTTTTTACTGCGTTCCGATGAACGCCCGTGATTCGCTCGTTGAAAAAACAATCGTTCAGCGAAGAACGTTTGAATACCCGGGTTTTTCCCAGCGCCTGGAATAAACCCATGAAATCGCCAGTCGACGCCTGCCGGGCCCGAGTTGCGCGGAGATTCTCACGACAGCGGCTAGGTTGATCTCAAAACCTACGCATATGGCGTTAAGCACTCTCGAGGAAGACCGTTCGTTACATTCACAATTCAACGGAACTTGACCCCGTTTTTTTTCGTCTCCGAAGATCTCCGCTGTACGTTCAAAGCCACCGGCAACAAAAACCAGTCTACAACCGGATTTCGTTGATGTACATCGTGATTAATGACTCTTGAGAAGTGCTTCAATAAAAAAAAAATAAAAAATTCCACCGATCAAGCGGAAATAGTGTGAAATTCCCACACGCTCAAGAATTTTGCTATATTTAGCGACGTCAACGTAACGCCATTTTTTCCAGTAAGAGTGATACACGATATATTTAAGGGGGAAAAGTCAAGTGAACGATAGATTTTTCACATTTTTTTTAAAGAACAAAACGTTTCTCGCTTTACGAGTGCCCTGGTAGAAAATTTTTGGTGTTAAATCCGGCCCAAGTCAGGCCTTCCTGAGGCCCTGGCCGGACCATCACAACCGAAGTCAAACCCTGCTCAGGCCCTGGCCGGGCCAACTCGACCCAAGTCAGGCTCTGCTCAGGCCCTGACCGGGCCAACTCGACCCAAGTCAGGCCCTGATAAGGCCTAGGTCAGGCCCTGATCAGGCCTTGGTCAGGCCTTGATCAGGCCTTGGTCATGCCTTGGTCAGGCCCTGATCAGGCCTTGGTCATGCCTTGGTCAGGCCCTGATCAGGCCTCAGTCAGACCCTGGCCGAGCCATCACAACCCAAGTCCGGCCTTGATCATGCCTCAGTCAGGCCCTGCCCGAGCCATCTCAACCCAAATCAGGCCCTGCTCAGGCCCAAGCCGGGCCATTACGACCCCGACTTTTACATTTTTTTACACACTAATAATATTACTAAATTTCTTTCCAACTTACTGTTTTTCACAGATTATTTTCTACATGCAAATGCAGCGCAATTAAATTTTCCTGATCATTACATATTCGCCTTAACAATTCGTCAACCCACGACCAATGCGGATGTGGCCCGAGGCGGTGGCTGCAAAATTTCTCGCAGAAGTCAGTGTGGCCGTCGTGTCGCGGTCCCAACGAGACGTTAGTTAGGCGAGAGCGCACTGTACTAGCACTAGGTATTGACAGCCCCGGATGACTGAACAACACGCGAGCATTTAATGTACATTAGAATCTCCCTCTCTCTCTCTCGGTCTCGCCGAGCGACGCGTTGTCAACTCGGTCTGGTTACCGACTAAGCTTAATATAATAATAAGTCATGCGCATCGCACTGACTGCGGGGGGAAGGCGCGTGTACACACCCGGAGCGAGTACTCGTCGTTGGTTCGTGAAATAATTACGTTCCACGGCGCGCGAGCGAGGGGCGAGCCTGTTTCGCCCGTGTTTCTCTCGCTGCATTCTCGCAAAGTTCGAGGTTCACTCCCGCCAGCGTCGCTCGCTCGCTGCATTCCCGTCGGTAACGCCACGAGCGACGCCGAACGTCTGTAAGGCGGCTCGTGACATAATTTAATTTAATTTCGCTGAATTATTTCGTCGCTCCCGCAGCCGAGCCCACGTGGATAATTGTAAAGATGTAGCACACTTTCCGGCCACGAATGAGCCTTTTGTATCGCCCCACGGGGACAAATAATCCGGGTCACGTGTGGTATATATTTTTGGTGAAAACCAGAGTTGTAAATCTCTAATTTTTATAAAACTAAAATTGATGCTACGATTGGCTTTGTAATTAAGTTTTTACAATAATAACTCGTAAAGATTACAACATGATATGTAAACTTTTAAATAGAAGCAAAAAATATTAATTTCCCATAAAACTTTATGGTAATCTTATTAAAAAAATGGAGAAATACCGTTAATGCATTACGAAAATAATGGATGACTGCGCTTGTCCATTTTTCGCACAATTTCTCCCAAAATTTAATTAAAAGTTAAGTTTTTCTTGCGGCTATTCGAAAGTTCACATATCATTTTATAATCGCTACAGATCATAATTACAAAATCGTAACTGGAAAATAAACTGTTGTGTAAACTTTAATTCTTAAAGTAATGGGGACTTACAACACTGGTGAAAACTATTATTGCGACGAACGACGTCGAGTGTCGGAAATACAGGGTACGACATGTATTTTTATCGTTTCTGTTCAGCTGGAAATGTTTTTAACCTCCATTTTATGCTCAGACATTTTAGACGAGGAATAATTAAATAGCGGATATTAAAAAAAAAAAAATTGCAAACTTGAAGCAAATCGTTCCCTTAATTTTTGACACCTTCGACAAAGTCGTCGCCCGCCTGGCGCTAAATTCAATCGCAAAGATTATTACACGTCAATTTGTGTACCAAATTTAAGAAATGTTCTCCAGGTTTTACACCATTCTGAATTCACTGGAATGGCAATGTTGACAAAAAAAAATGATTTCTTCAAAAGCCAAGCGACAGATATTTACGAGAAATGTTAGAATCAACCGGTCTGCGTAGCCAACCAACGGAATCGATTCGCAAATTCATCGACCCCGTGGAAACGCATCATTGCTAAAATTATTATTTTTTTATTTACACAAAGCTCGGCGTGCGAATATCTTCCCGTCCCTCGCCGCTTTTCCTCGGTCGGCTCGTCGCGTCCGTGAATACACACGGAGCCGAGCATAATAAGCAGGGTCACCGGCACGCCTGACATTCGCACGATCGCGCTGGCGTATCGTAAATCGTGTAATTATAGACTCTACTCGTTGCCGCGGGGCGACGCGTCGAAGCGCCGGTTCAACGGGGAGAAATCGCGATAGTCCACGCGCGCTCTCGGGTTCCGCTCATCACAACACGAGATAGCGTGGCGCTGTGCATTTAATAAACAAGACGTTTTTTTTCCTTGGTCGCGCTGCGACCGCCGAGCGCGAGATGTTCCGACGACTGCGCGTCGCACGGAACTCGCGCCTCTCGCACCATTCATAACTGTGACAAAAAGGTGCGACCGTCCGGAGTACCATATCTTATCGCGGAGTAGGCAGAATTGCCGTCATCACCTGTTCTCGTTCACGCACACAGGCGAACCAAGGCGGTGATGGCATTCTCAATCGGGTCTATTCATTCGAGACACGGAATGCTGTATGGCCTCCAGACACGTTTATCAATACACTATTACACTTTATCTCCTGAGAAGTCATCAATACATATAATATTATACGAGATGATGCATGTGGTGAAATATGTTAGAATGTAGTGAAACATGTTAGGGTGTGGTGAAACGTGTTAAAACGTGACGAAATATGTTAGACTGTGACGAAACATGTTAGAATGTGACGAAATATATTAGAACGTGGTGAAACATGTTAGAACGTGACGAAATATGTTAGAACGTGGTGAAACATGTTAGAACGTGGCGAAACTGGTTAGAACGTGGCGAAACTGGTTAGAACGTGGTGAAACATGTTGGAACGTGGCGAAACATGTTAGGGCGTGGTGAAACGTGTTGGAACGTGGTTAAACATGTTAGGGCGTGGTGGAACATGGCAGAATGTTGCGAAACATGGTAGAATGTTGCGGAGCATGTTAGAATGTTGCAGAACATATTGGATTGTTGCGGGACCTGTTAGAATGTTGCGTAGCATGTTAGAATGTTGCGGAACATGTTAGAATGTCGCGAGATCTGTTAGAATGTTTCGGAATCTGTTAGAATGTTACTACACATATTAGAATGCTGCGACATATGTTAGAATGTTGCGGCACATGTTAGGATGTTGCGAGACATGTTAGGATGTTGCGAAACGTGTTATAATGTGGTGGAACATGTTAGAATATGGTTGAACACGTTCGAACGTGGCAAAACACGTTAGAATGTAGCAAAAATGCATCAGAATGTGGTAAACATGTTAGTATGGGTTAAAACATATAAGGGCATGCTGAAAACATGTTAGGGTGTGCTTAAAACAAGTTATGACGCGTTAAACATATTAGAATGTGTCAGAGTCTGCTAGAATGGATTACTGTGTTAGCATGTGTTAGGCTAAAATATTTGAGCAGTTCTATATTTTTCTTACATTTTCAGAGGTCTAAGTATTCGATATCGAATAAACGATTTAATTAATTGTCGACAAAGTCCGAAAAAAATTAATGTTCGGGACATGATCGAGGCCTTTGAGTATAATGCATCGTTACATTGTTTACGTGTAAATAGCTTATTTTGTGCTAAAAATAGAACATCGATTTTTGTCGATTTTTTTTACCAAAGGTTTCATCATTATTATCCTGTCTCTCCGCGTACTACTGACTCAAAACGCACTGCTGCTGTGTATACGAAAACAAAAGTACAAATAGAATCTTACGCTATATCCTCGGGATTCGTCTAACGATTGTAGTCTCACGGAGCATTTGTCAGCAGCAAATGGGCGAACAGGTTAATAATTTAACAGCAGTCATTCGGTACAAGGTGATCAATCGACAGTCGTAAATTAAACGATCTGCATCTCGATCGTGATCAACGACAGTGCGTCATTGTTGAAAATTGTGTCATCGCGTTAGGCCTGGTTAAGTGCGGGCTGACCCACTGCCACTTGATCCATCCGCAGTCTCAAGATCAAGCTCGATCGCTCTTCGAGGGAGGCCTGAACGCACGATTCCATGACGGCTGCGCTGTTATTGACGACGCGATGACATAAGAGACACTAACGCGAGAGCAAGATCGTATTGGGTCTACGTGGACGCTGTGCAGTTGAGATACGCCACACTGTCTCCGTCATTGTGTGGTTATGGGCTATAAGGAAACATCTGATTCAGCGAGATATATCGGCATAACGACGCTACAAAAGGCACGCAAGGACGCGCCGAATACGCTAAGCGTCGGACACCTTCTATCCGGACTGTGTTTGGATAGGATTCATGAACGGCCCTCGTCAGCAACACACGCGCGGTGCCCTCGAATTACGCTCCTCAAGCTGACGATGAAAGCGGACTACCACGAACGAAGGTCTAATGCCGCAACCTATTCAGTCCCCCGTAGAAGAACAGGAGGTCCAATCGAAAGCATAAGAAAGACAATCATGTGATGACACCATGACACAATTGACGAATGTGGCTCTTTCGCTCAAAGTGGGCGACGCTTGGAGTGATATTCCAAAATACGATATCACTTCAAGCATTAGATTCAGAATCCATCACTTGGAGACCTTCAATTTTTCATGCATGCTTGCTTCAAAGTGAGAAGAATTGACGGTTTCATCGATCCAGCAGATCTTGATCGTATATTCCAAAATGCAACGTCACTCAAGTGTTGAACTTATAATCCTATTCAAAGCCTCCTAGAAAAAGAAGATGTTCAATCGAAAGTAGAGTTATAAAGACAATCATGTGATGACACCATGACACAATTGACGAATGTGGCTCTTTCGCTGAAAGTCAGCGACGCTTGGAGTGATATTCCAAAATACGATATCACTTCAAGCATTAGATTCAGAATCCATCACTTGAAGATCTTCAATTTTTCATGCATGCTTGCTTGAAAGTGAGAAGAATTGACGGCCTCATCGATCTAGCAGATCTTGATCGTATATTCCAAAATGCAACATCACTCAAGTGTTGAATTTGTGATCCTATTCAAAGCCTCGTAGAAGAAGATGTTCAATCGAAAGTACAGTTATAAAGACAATCATGTGATGACACCATGACGCAGTTGACGCTTGTTGCTCTTTAGCTTAAGTGAACGATGCTTGCAGTGATATTCCAAAATGTATGTCATTCCGAATGTTCGATTTAGAATCCGCCACTTGGAGGCCTTTAATTTTTCACCTACGTTTACATAAAAATTCTCGGCCTTCTCAATCTACAAAATTTCTTGACCGTACAATTCGCTTTACTTCACAGACTTTTCACATGAAAAGTAAACAATTGTTCAATCCTGATCAATACTTTTCGCGGGTCACTGCAATTTTCCATGCAAGAGTCTACGGTGGCGTTTTGCATCCGTAAAAAGCGAAAAAGGACAAGGATTAAATGACACAAACGCCGGTGAAAAAATTGCTTTTGCACAGTGGAGCGAAGGAAAAGTGATGATATTCAGATGGACGTTGTAAAACTGTGAAGGCCGGACACCTACACAGAGTATCCACACGTATCTGCTTTTTGCGGAGCTCGTTCTGCTGGTCAAAGGTAATGACCGGTGTTGGTCCGCCGACGAGAAACATGTAAAAAGCGCTCAGCTAAATGACAGAGCACGTAGCACCATCACCGGCGGCTCGATCGTGTGGCAGGTTGCATCTCCGTAAACTCACGTTTCTGCGTCGCTATATACGTGCATCCAGTGTATAAAGGCCATGAGGGAGATTTGCCGGGGAAAAAATGCTATCGGTGAGAGCTTCTCTGGACTGCAGAACGAGAGAGACAGAGAGAGCGAGTGGAAGCAAAAAAAAAAAGAAGGAACGAGAGAACGAGAGAGGAAAAGAAGTGGTCGGCAAGCGCGGAGCGAGAAAATATCTCGGATCGGCTTTCCGGGCTGCGGATTAATGTATAGCGAGCGGCTTATCGACAACCCCTTGTCCTGCCGAATAAATGTCCGAATTTTCACGGTGCAGCCGCACGCAAGAGCCACGGGTAACTATCCCGTAAAATCGACAATAAATTTCCAGTTGAAACCTCGAAGCGTCGCTGTATCTCGACGGGTACACGTTGGAAGCAGCGCGATCCTCTAGTAGTGCTCGGTCAACGGGCGACGGGTTTCAAGCACGCTCCCTGGTGCAACTCACTGGCATCTCTTTTTTGTTTATTATTTGCCTCGTTTTCTCGCCTAGCGCAGGAGATACACTGCGAGACGTCACTGTAGGCGAGTTGTACGGGAAAATCGCTGCAAGTTTGCATAACCATAGCCGTGTTACACCCCGATGTTTACAAAACAATTAAGTACAAATTCTGAAGACGGACCAACACTCGCAAATATTCGCAAGCATTCACAGAAACTCGCAGAAACTGTTGCGGACATTTGTAGACACTCGTAGATGCTGTTAAAAACTCACCAACGCTCATTGATACTGAAAGATAGTCATGGACGGTGTCATATACCCTCACAGACGCAGTTGCAGTCATTAATAGACACTCATAGAGACTATTTGAGACACTCGGAAACAGTTATCGTCAACATAGAAGACACTCACAGACACTTATAGACCGTATTGCAGACACTCATAGACCATGTTGCAGACACTCATAGACATTGTTACAGACACTCATAGACCATGTTGCAGACATTCACAGACAATGTTACAGACACTCATCGACCATGTTGCAGACACTCATAGACAATGTTACAGACACTCATAGACCATGTCGCAGACACTCATAGACAATGTTACAGACACTCATAGACCATGTTGCAGACACTCATAGACAGCGTTACAGACACTCATAGACAGCGTTACAGACACTCATAGACCGTGTTGCAGGCACTCAAAGACCATGTTGCAGACACTCATAGACCATGCTGGAGACACTCATAGACCATGTTGCAGACACTCACAGATCATGTTGTAAATACTCATAGACCATGTTTTAGATACTCATAGACCATGTTGCAGAAACTCATAGATAATATTACAGACACTCATAGACCATGTTGCAGACACTCATAGACAATGTTACAGACACTCATAGGCACTCATCGACCACGTTGCAGACACTCACAGACACTCATAGACCATGTTGCAGACACTCAGACACTCACAGACCGTTTTTCAGACACTCATGAGACTTACAGACGCTCACAGACAAAGTTGCAGACCCTCACATACACTCATAAACACAGATGCAGCTACTCGAAGACTTAGTCTTCAGTCTCTCCCAGATGTGATGGTCACGACCCATAAACTCAGTTTCTGCACGTGTCTGTGAATGTCCGTGAGTGTCTGTATACGCGAGTAATACCTACAAGAGACTAGTGGTTACAATAATGACGTGCAGTTAAACTGGGTCCACGAAACAGATGTTTTCGTAAAAATATTTTCTACCTATTGAAAATGTCCATTTTCTAGATATCTCGTCGTCTTATTTCCATGAACAACGGGTACTAAATGAGTGTTTTCGTTATCTCTTGATGGACGACCGCGGCCAGGGGGCTCGGTACGTGAGGCGCCCCGAGGAAACTAGAACATTTTGATACTCCGACATTCCCGTAGTGGTTCCGATGCTTCCACTGCTCTCACGGTATTTTATGGGTTTCTCGGTCGCTGGTCCTCAGTCACGACTTTTAGGGCATTTCGTGCGTTGTGCCGAGATGGCTTCCGCGAATTCCGTGGTTCACCGACGCGAGTCGGACGGAATATAAACTTCAGAGGGTCTCTCTCGTGTTTTTTTGTATTCCGTTGTTGGTTAAATTTTATCGACCTGCACCCAGAAAAATGCACTCTGCAATACACGTATTTCCCTCAGGGGCAACGGTGTTTTTACGGTTACCACAACGATACACAATGCAACCTGCAACAAACTTGTGGTGCACTGAGAGAAGTCGCGGTGATCCAGGCAACTGTAAAGTCATAACTGCGAATTGTTAACCCGCGCAACAATTTGAATAGTTAATTCGGCTAATTTAATGGTTATACATTAACTTTGTTATACTTACAGTAAATTTCATAATTGGCTTCATGTAATGTCGAGGTGACTTTAACAATGAACCTATAATTAAATACGACTCTAGCTGTTTTTTTGGCTGACGTCTTTAATTACAAATTTAAACTCTCGCACGTGATGATTGGTATTTGTGGGTGCAACGAATAAAATAAATAAAATAAATAAAATAAATAAAATAAATAAAATAAATAAAATAAATAAAATAAATAAAATAAATAAAATAAATAAAATAAATAAAATAAATAAAATAAATAAAATAAATAAAATAAATAAAATAAATAAAATAAATAAAATAAATAAAATAAATAAAATAAATAAAATAAATAAAATAAATAAAATAAATAAAATAAATAAAATAAATAAAATAAATAAAATAAATAAAATAAATAAAATAAATAAAATAAATAAAATAAATAAAATAAATAAAATAAATAAAATAAATAAAATAAATAAAATAAATAAAATAAATAAAATAAATAAAATAAATAAAATAAATAAAATAAATAAAATAAATAAAATAAATAAAATAAATAAAATAAATAAAATAAATAAAATAAATAAAATAAATAAAATAAATAAAATAAATAAAATAAATAAAATAAATAAAATATAGCGGTTCTTTTTTTCTCTACGCTGAAAAAGGCGTCAGTTGGGACATATCATTAAATGATTAGTCAAAGCGGGTTGGCCAACCCTCCGAGATCGGTAACGACTGTGCTATAATATTTCTCAAACGCTCTTAATATTTTTACATCTGTTAGAAATGCATTAGAGCATCACCTCGAGTGTTTTGAATAGAAAAATGTATAATTTCCCTCGGTCGCACCGTCGGGTGTGACCCGAGGTTACCGGAAAATTGAATAAATCGAGTTTAAATCGAAGGCTCGGACTCGGAAAAAGCTTTAGCTCCTGGTTCTCCATTTTTTTCTTCTTTTTTCGCTCCCTGTCGACGAATGGCCACTCAGCCGAAGGCGAGCTGCACTCTCGCCGGATAAATTCAAGACCAAGCTGGACGTAGCAAGCCGTGAGCTAACTCGCTTTACGAAGGCTTGAGAGAGCAATGGGCATGGAAGTTAGCTACGTTCGAGTAACCATCGATTTGGTGGCTGTCAGTTTTTGCATTAGTCACGATCGACTTTTCTCCTTTATTCCTATCTTGAAGAATGTTAATCAAACGCTTCGGAAAATTGCAGCAACATTTCGCAAATAGCACAGAAAAAATCTAGTAACTATAAGATTACACAGCATTTTTTCGTTCATGGGATTTTATTATCGATGCAGCAGAGGAGACCGAAGAGAACGAAACATTTTTTTTAAATTTGTATTGACGTTTTGCAATATCGTTACGGAGGTTATGATCGATTGAGTGTATTCTGGGCAGTTTCGAATATCCCAGTCTTCAAAACTGCAGCAAAAATAATTTTAAAAATAAAAATAAAAATAGTGAAAAAAAATTGCATCGAAAAGAAATTAAAATCGTAATAGAAAATAAAATTAAAAATAGTGAAAAAATTCGCTTAGAAACGAAATTTAAATTGAAATAAAAAATAAAATAAAAAATAGTAAACAAAATTCGCGTCGAAACAAAATTAAAATCGAAATAGAAAATAAAATTAAAAATAATGAAAAAAATTCGCGTCGAAATGAAATTAAAATCGAAATAGAAAATAAAATGAAAAATAGTGAAAAAAATTCGCCGCGAGACGTCGATTTTCAACGGCTTCTGTTCTATCGAGCCCCGGTCTCCCCCGCGGCTCAAACATTAATCAACGTCACTCGTTACATCCACATAATCCAAAATTGAATCCAATGGTATCGCGAATAGTCGTCCTATCAGCAATATCGACGATTCAATTTCCATACGCGTTGCCCCTGCACTGGTCAGCTGTTCTTGCTGGCGCGCGACGGCCGATCGTAATAGACGGGGAGAGCGGAGTCGATGGGAGGAAGGACGACGAGGATCGACCTCACGACCTCCCCGCCCCATCGTCTCTCTTTGCGCCGCCGGCTATCACTCTATTCTAGTCTAATATCTCCGGTGTTACATACCCATACGCCGGCTGTATACAGAAGAGATTCTTCGGTACATGCGTTTATATAGGGAACACGGGGCAAAATGGGACGCATAAGTGAAAAAAGGTTTTACGACGACTATCAACATTTTTTTGGATGCTTTTCACCCAAGAACTCGATTCCAATCATCAACTTTGAGCTTCGAGAGAAAGAAAAAAAACATGGGGCAAAATGGGACGCATAAGTGAAAAAAGGTTTTCGACGACTCCCAACATTTTTTTGGCCGCTTTTCACCCAAGAACTCGATTCCAATCATCGACTTTGAATTTTGAGAGAAAGAAAAAAATCTGGGGCAAAATGGGACGCATAAGTGAAAAAAGGTTTTACGACGACTACCAACATTTTTTTGGCCGCTTTTCACCCAAGAACTCGATTCCGATCATCGACTTTGAGCTTCGAGAGAAAGAAAAAAATCTGGGGCAAAATGGGACACATAAGCCAAAAAGGGGTTTATGACGACTTCCAACATTTTTTTGCTGGTTTTCACCCAAGAACTCGATTCCAATCATCGACTTTGAACTTTGAGAGATAGAAAAAAATCTGGGGCAAAATGGGACGCATAAGCGAAAAAAGGTTTTACGACGACTACCAACATTTTTTTGTCTGCTTTTCACCCAACTACTCGATTCCAATCATCAACTTTGAGCTTCGAGAGAAAGAAAAAAATCTGGGGCGAAATGAGACGCATAAGCGAAAAAAGGTTTTATGACGACTACCAACATTTTTTTTGCTGGTTTTCACCCAAGAACTCGATTCTAATCATCGACTTTGAGCTTCGAGAGAGAGAAAAAAATCCGGGGCAAAATGGGACGATTCCAAAATTCGGCAGTTTACAGTTCGGCGCACCAAGTGCTACTAGACGTCATGGGCCTTGATTGGATTTCAGTGGAAATCTGACAGTAAACTTGAAAAAAAAGAAAGAAAAAAATGGTTAAATCACTTTTCCTTATACACTCAGCAAAAAAATTAAGGGAGCAGTTAAATTTTACCGTTTTTTCACTGATTTTTGAAGCGCTGTAAGTTTGTGAAAAATGGTCGAATCGTAATAAAACAAAATGCGTTTTAAAGCTTCATATCTCTAGTTTGAAAATCAATGCAGTCTTTTTTTTTTAAGCAACACGCTCGGCATGAACCTAAGGAATAGCGGGAAGGAAATTTTCTCAAATTTTTTGTCGTTTTCAAAGTCGTCCACGGGCACAAAAAATTTTTTTCTGGCTTTGTCAATACTGGGGTCCTTTAGCCTGGTTCTTCAGCTTCAAAATGGTGTTTTGTTCATCTCTGTACGACCATTTGTCGCTGAGATATGGGCATTTAAAGGAAAAAGGAGCTTTTTTCGTAGATCATCAATATCTCATGAACTAATGATCGCACAGCGAGCTAAAGGTAGGTTTTGTAAACTGGAAGAAATGCTCTAAAAGTACCTTCTGGTACTTTAGAGATTTTATTTTTTTATGTAACCTTAATATTGATTTGAAAAAGACCAAAAAATGGACTTTTTCCCCGTTTTGGAAAATCCACGTCAACTTGGCAGATATTGCGATAATGACTCATGTTTTTAGGATTTTTTTTAGTTCAATACATGCCCAACGACCCCCCAAGATTAAAAAATGTATGTGCTGAACCGTTGTTTTTTCCCGAAGCGTCAAAGTTTTATCAAAAATTAAAGGAACACTTATTGTTCCTTAAATGACATTTAATGATGACTAAAATTAAAAAAAAAACTTTTCCGTTGTTTCTCTCACGGTTTCGCAATAACTACTCTTTTAATCTTTGAAAAAGAGAAAAATTAAAAATTTTGAATTTTTTTGCTTAAAAAACGGTATTTTTCTCACAATTTCAAAGATTGTTCATAAGAAATTGTGAGAAAAATACCGTTTTTTAAGCAAAAAAATTCAAAATTTTTAATTTTTCTGAAAAAAAAAAGTTCGTAGGCATTTTTAATTTTTCTGAAAAAAAAAAAGTTCGTAGGCATTTTTTTTTTTTTTTTTTTCATTTCAAAGATTGTTCATAAGAAATTGTGAGAAAAATACCGTTTTTTAAGCAAAAAAATTCAAAATTTTTAATTTTTCTCTTTTTCAAAGATTAAAAGAGTACTTATTGCGAAACCGTGAGAGAAACAACGGAAAAGTTTTTTTTTTAATTTTAGTCATCATTAAATGCCTTTTAAGGAACAATAAGTGTTCCTTTAATTTTTGATAAAACTTTGACGCTTCGGGAAAAAACAACGGTTCAGCACATAAATTTTTTAATCTTGGGGGTCGTTGGGCATGTATTGAACTAAAAAAAATCCTAAAAACATGAGTCATTATCGCAATATCTGCCAAGTTGACGTGGATTTTCCAAAACGGGGAAAAAGTCCATTTTTTTGGTCTTTTTCAAATCAATATTAAGGTTACATAAAAAAATAAAATCTCTAAAGTACCAGAAGGTACTTTTAGAGCATTTCTTCCAGTTTACAAAACCTACCTTTAGCTCGCTGTGCGATCATTAGTTCATGAGATATTGATGATCTACGAAAAAAGCTCCTTTTTCCTTTAAATGCCCATATCTCAGCGACAAATGGTCGTACAGAGATGAACAAAACACCATTTTGAAGCTGAAGAACCAGGCTAAAGGACCCCAGTATTGACAAAGCCAGAAAAAAATTTTTTGTGCCCGTGGACGACTTT
The DNA here is from genome assembly GCA_963932165.1 of Pimpla rufipes. NCBI lineage: Eukaryota > Metazoa > Arthropoda > Insecta > Hymenoptera > Ichneumonidae > Pimpla > Pimpla rufipes. The sequence goes on from OZ010630.1 coordinate 1,390,062, forward strand.
GAAAACGACAAAAAATTTGAGAAAATTTCCTTCCCGCTATTCCTTAGGTTCATGCCGAGCGTGTTGCTTAAAAAAAAAAGACTGCATTGATTTTCAAACTAGAGATATGAAGCTTTAAAACGCATTTTGTTTTATTACGATTCGACCATTTTTCACAAACTTACAGCGCTTCAAAAATCAGTGAAAAAACGGTAAAATTTAACTGCTCCCTTAATTTTTTTGCTGAGTGTATTTTTAATGGTCCTGCTAAATTGTGTTCTGGTAACGCGAATTTCCAGAAACGTCGGATATTCCCATTTTGCCACGTAAAGTAATCCGAAAAGAAAAAAAAAAGTTACGCCCCGTTCTGTCCCATCGTCCCATTTTGCCCCATGTCCCCCTGTATACTGCACATAGAGTCACTCGCTAGTTTCAATAACGAAACTCCCGTCGATCGACCCGAGCGCATTGCGAACTAGAGCGAAGCGAATAAAAATCTTGTCTCTCTCTGTGTGTGACATGCGCGGCTGCACGACGACCCGAGAGCTTCCGCGGCGCTCCTCCTCGTCGTTTATTTTTCCCGTCCTCACGTTTTTCGACTGGCCCCGGGCAGCCAGCGTCGCTTGTCTGTTGCGAAACTTCTGCGAGAGCTTTCGTTAATTATTGCAATAACCCTGCTAGAAAATCCGCAGCGTTATATCCGGATCTCATCAAGGTCAGGTTGGCCCCGCCAGGGCCTGATTAGGACCCGACTTGGATTGTTTCGTGAAGCTTCAGCCTGAGATTTTGTTAACTATTGCGATTTTCTAACCCTGGTAGAAAATCCGTGGCGTTGCATTCGGCCCTGGTCAGGTCCTGATCAGGGCCGGCCAGGGCCTGATCAGGGCCTCACCTGGGCTGCTTTTTTGAAGCTTCCGCGAGAGTTTTTGTTAATTACTGCACTAACCCTGGCAGAAAATCCGTGATGGTACAGTGAGCCCTTGTCAGAACCTGATGAGGGCTACGTTGGCCCTGCCAGGGCCTGACTAGGACCCGACTTGGGCTGTCTTGCAAAGCTTCCGCCAGAGCTTTTGTTCATTTTTGCACTAGCCTTAATAGAAAACATCAGTGGCGTTACAGTGGAACCTGGTCAGGCCCTGATCAGGTACATGTTGGCTCCGCCAGGGCCTGACAAGGACCCAACTTCGGCTGTTTTACGAAGCTTCCGCGACGGCTTTTGTTCATTTTTGCACTAACTTTAGTAGTACATCCGTAGCGTTACATTCGAACATGGTCAGGCCCTGATCAGGCCCACGTTGGCCCCGCCAGGGCCTGACTAGGACCCGACTTGGGCTGTCTTGCAAAGCTTCCGCCAGAGCTTTTATTCATTTTTGCACTAACTTTAGTAGTACATCCGTGGCGTTATATTCGAACCTGGTCAGGCCCTGATCAGGCCCACGTTGGCCCCGCCAGGACCCGACCAGGGCCCGACTTGGGCTGGATTTCACGCTACAGATCTTCTACTAGTGAATACGCGAGTCCGTATTTGCAGACTGATACGCAGTAACGTGGTAAAAAAAAAGATTGTCGTCTCTGTAACAAAGTTGCGAAGTCTCCCGTGTAACAATCTGCAGTCGCAAATTACCATAATTACTGCGTATTCCGACCTATACAGTACGCCGATCGTTTATCACCGGCCAATGCGGACGCGCCTTAAGGTTTAATTTCAAAATTGCTCGCTCCAACTTTGACGAGCCATTGTCGCTCTTCTAAAAAAAAATGGTCATCCGGGGGGCGCCGTTCCGGACTTCCGGGGGGTGGGACCGGGCATAACGCAGCGCGGCTCCGGTTCACGAGGGAGCGAGTAAAAAAATACGACTTCACCACGCCAAGAGATGGACGGGAAGCGTTACGAGGCGCCAGGAGAATGTAAATTGAACGCTTTGGAAATTTCTAACAACGTTTCGCAAAAAGCACTGAGAAATCTAGTAGTTATAAAAATACAGAACGTTTTTCTGTACGTGGGATTTTTTATAGATGCAGCAGGGGTGACCGGGGCATGTTAAACTTTTTTTTCTTTTTTTTTCAAATTCGGTGTTGATGATTCATAATCGATCGGGTCTATTATTCTGTATAGTTTTGAATATCTCAGTGTTCAAAACGTCAGTGAAAATAATTGTAAAAAATAAAAAACCGTGGACAAGAAAGGAAGAAAAATCGAAAGGAAGAAAAATCGAAATCCAAATAAAATAACAGTGAAAAATTTTACATCAAATGGGTGGGGGGGGGGGGGGGGATAACGCAGCGGGCTCTGGTTCACGAGGGAGCGAGTAAAAAATACGACTTCGCCTCGCCAAGAGACGAACGGGAAGCGTTACGAGGCGCCAGGAGAATGTAAATTGAACGCTTTGGAAATTTCTAACAACGTTTCGCAAAAATCACTGAGAAATCTAGTAACTATAAAATTACAGAACGTTTTTCCGTACGTGGGAGTTTTTAAAGATGCAGCAGGGGTGACCGGGGCATGTTCGCATCGAAACGAACAAAAATCGAAATCCAAATAAAAATAACAGTGAAAAAAGTTACATCAAATGGGCGGGGGGGGGGGGGGGGGATAACGCAGCGGGCTCTGGTTCACGAGGGAGCGAGTAAAAAATACGACTTCGCCTCGCCAAGAGACGAACGGGAAGCGTTACGAGGCGCCAGGAGAATGTAAATTGAACGCTTTGGAAATTTCTAACAACGTTTCGCAAAAATCACTGAGAAATCTAGTAACTATAAAATTACAGAACGTTTTTCCGTACGTGGGAGTTTTTAAAGATGCAGCAGGGGTGACCGGGGCATGTTCGCATCGAAACGAACAAAAATCGAAATCCAAATAAAAATAACAGTGAAAAAAGTTACATCAAATGGGCGGGGGGGGGGGGGGGGGGGATAACGCAGCGGGCTCTGGTTCATAGATAGATAGATAGATTTATTGCGCTAGGACCCATATGGTCCTGTAAGGCAAACACAAAAAATTCAAAGATTCAAAAAGTTCCGGTCGAACACCACAGTCCGGCGCCGAACATCAAACGCAAAAATAATAATAAAATAAAAATATAATAAACAAAGCAGTAATAATAATTCAAATAATAATAATAATAATAATTCAAATAATAATAATAATAACGAACCATAATAATAATAATAACGCCTTAGAACCACCTAATCTAAACTAACCTAGATCGGACTAGACACAATACAATCCTAGAAAATGAGGGAGCGAGTAAAAAATACGACTTGGCCTCGCCAAGAGACGGACGGGGAGCGTTACGAGTCGTCAGGCGATGGTCGTTCGCCCGGCGCGAGTCGGGACGCCCAGGTGCAGCAGCTTCCAGGCGGCGGGATAAGCGCGAAGAGCGGGTAATTAGAAATACCGGGGGAACGATCCGCCAAGCACCTCCTCCATCCACCGGTCCTTCTTTTTTTTCCTCTCCTTACCCGCGTCTTTCCTCCCTCGCGCGTTGCACTCGCTGACCGTGAGTTTCAGCCGAAGGCAGCGACTCGTGTTCCGGGAAATATAATCCGACAACGAGAAACTTTCCGGGCTGTTGCCACGCGCCTCACGGTCTCAAAGCGAGCAGTCCAACTCGGCTCGTAATCAGACACGGAACTTTTTTTTTTTTTAATGAGAACGAGGAAATGCAAAGACGAGTTATGTGTGAAGCTCCGCATTCCGGGTTTTTGCAATTCTTGAAACACTTTCTGGTGTCGTTGATGCGACACATTTTCTTCGCGGCGAGACACTCGATTTGCGTGTGAACGCAATATTTTTGACAGTGGTGACGAAAATTCATCTTTACGAAGATGAATTTATGCACATTTTCATCGATGTGTTAATCAACGTTTCTAGCGTCAACATTCTTTAAATCATTTTCACAAAGAAATCCCAAAAATATTATTTCCCAAAAATCGCTCGTTTTGGGGAGATAAAAATCCAATTGGTTTTTACAAAAAATTGATTTTTACGACTCGAAATTCACCACACGAATTATTATTACTTTTATTTTATGATTTAGCGTAAAAATGTTATTCTTGATTTTCACAACGCGCTGCAAAAATATATCGAAACAGCATTGTGTTAATCAACGTTTCTAGTGTCAACATTTTTTTAATCATTTTCACAAAGAAATCCCAAAAATGTTATTTCCCAAAAATCGCTCATTTTGGGGAGACAAAAATCCAATTGGTTTTTAGAAAAAATTGATTTTTACGACTCGAAATTCACCACACGAATTATTATTACCTTTATTCTACGATTTAGCATACAAATGTTATTCCTGATTTTCCCAACCCGGTGCAAAAATGTATAGAAACGTTACTAGTTTTTATCAAAGTTTTTATCGAAAGTGAACAATCCGTCGGTTACGGACCAACATTCGAATATCTCGTTCGGCGCGGGTCTCATTTAGTCCGCCTCACGTAAGTCAATAGAGATATTCAGGGCAGCCGAGCGGAGCCGGCCAATTAAAGCAGCGGTGGGTTCCGACGCATAAACAACCGCTCCGATGTGTAAACAAAGCGCGAGCGAGAGGCAAAGCCGAGCGGTGTACGCAGACAGACGGGGCGAACGCCTTCGCTTACAATCGTAACTTCGGAATTTCTCGAAGTCTGGCGGAACCATTGGGCACAGTCGTCGTCTCAGCAACGCCAGATATACCCCTGTGGTGTTTCGACCGCGATCGAGGTCTGCAGTAGATACGGCACGTTTATAGTCGGACACATCATGTAGGATATAGTCTGGCGTGCTCGTTATGTGCCCGTTGACGAAGGCGCCTTTAAGCCCAGTGTAAAAGTGGCTAATACGGCCCTGGTAGAAATTCCGTGGTGTTACATATTGCGTAAGTCAGGCCCTGCGATTTTTCAGGTTCTGTTCAGGCCCTGGTCAGGCACTAGTAAAGTTCTGGTTAGGCCCGGCCGGATTGAGGTCATGTTCCACTCAGGGCCTAGTCGGGTCTGATCAGGTTCCGGCCAGGTTCTAGTCAGGTTCTAATCAGGGTCTGAGCAGGTTCTGTTCAGGTTCTGGTCAGGTTCTAGTCAGGTTCTGGTCAGGTTCTGGTCAGGTTCTAGTCAGGTTCTGGTCAGGTTCTGGTCAGGTTCTGGTCAGGTTCTAATCAGGGTCTGAGCAGGTTCTGTTCAGGTTCTGGTCAGGTTCTAGTCAGGTTCTAATCAGGGTCTGAGCAGTTTCTGTTCAGGTTCTGGTCAGGTTCTGGTCAGGTTCTGGTCAGGTTCTGGTCAGGTTCCGGTCAGGTTCTGATCATGTTCTAGTCATGTTCCGGCCAGGTTCTAATCAGGTTCTGATCAGGTTCCGGCCAGGTACTGATCAAGTTCCGACCAGGTTCTAATCGGGTTCTGGTCAGTCCCTAGCCAGGTTCTGGACAGGCCCTGATCGGGGCCCGATCTGGGCCCGAGTCGGACTGGATTTGACTCTACAGATTTTCTACCAGGAATTTTCGTTGTTGGGCAACGCTCGATATGCCAGATCATCGCTGTGTGTGAAAACCAAAAATGACTCCCCCACGTTCGTCGTCGCCGCGGCGGATGTATCGGTCATTCTGTCGCGGCTGTGGCGGAGAATGACGACCGCGATATGTAACCACGATCGAGCACGCGGGCGTCGCGACAGACGGACAAACGCGCCACACGGATCCGCGCGTATTGCACCCGCTCGTCCGTATATAATCGGATTATTTTCCCTCGTTTGGCGCGCGCGCCGCGCGGCGACGGGTAGCGCGCTATGAAATTCGACGCGCCCGCGCTTCCCACTCCGTAACGCCGACATTTCCTGCGGGTTACATATATTCATGGATAATTAGCTGCTCCCACGCCTCGTCGGCGACGTCGGTTCATCGAAATTTCGGGGCGTTGTCGGTTGTAACAATTTCGCCGCTCGAGCCTCGAGTTATACCGACGCGCGAGAATTTCGTTCACGTGTTTACAAGCGGTCGCACGACTCGTGGCTCGTGAACGAATATTTTACAAGGATATCTGCGGGGGAAAATATCGGCGCCTCTTGAAAGGTGGAATATTTGTCGATCGACTTTTTTTTTCTTTCAAATAGACATAGGGCCGTGTCAATAAATCCCTTGATAGCTATTTTCAGAAAAAAGAATTCATAATTAATATTTCTTGAAAATTAGGCGTATGGAATTTTTGAATTCTTGAAAAAATTAAGATTTTCGCTGTAACTTATGGAAAAGTTATTAAAGTAAGTCAAAACTTTGTATCTAATCAAAATTAGATGTAACGGTGTTTGTAACGGAGTTTTCTTTCGTTCAAATTCAAAAAAAGTTGCAAAGTAGAACTTTGCCCACTGCTTCCTCATTAATTCCCCTTTTTCACAAAGCTTCCTCTATGAGGAAGCCAACGTTAGTAAATAAGCTTCTTCATAGAGGTGGCTTTGTGAAAAAGGTGAATTAATGAGGAAGCAGTGTGCAAAGTTCCACTTTGCAACTTTTTTGTTTTGTTAACGTCGTAACTCGGGTAGACTGAAAAAATACACGCGACTATCGCGCCCTCGTTCCCATTTTCCCGCATCGAGAGGCGATCGGTGGTCGCAGAGAGCCAGAGAGAACGGATGCCCCGTCAGTCGTTCGCTCGCGCGGTCTTGAACAATGATCTCTTGTCGCGCGTGAGGTGCCCGCTGTAAACCGCGGTGGCGGGAAGATCGATTCCTCGCCGCGGTGGCCGCTGCGAGCCGCTGCCAACATCGCGGCGCTCGCCCCGGCGAGACAAATGCACGGGAGGCGCGGAACCGACACGGATTGCTCTGTACGATATCCGAAAAGACCGCGTCGAGTGTATTGTGGTGTGTATGCGGTGTACTTATTGCAGCGAACGAGGAGGAGGAGGAGGAGGAGGAGGAGGAGGAGGAGGAGGAGGAGGAGGAGGAGGGAGGAGGAGGAACGGAGCGGTGACGAGACGCGGAGCAATTTGTCATCCGAGAGGATAACAGTCGTTCTTTGAATTCCCTTCGGGATTACCCGTCGCCCTCCCGACGCTCGTTCTTTTCCACGAAATGCCCCCGAGTCACAACGTATTCCCGCGCAGCGACGTCACGACCGCCGCTGTGTAAACCGTCAGTGGATGCTACGCGGCGTAGGGATTGCCCGCACGAAGACACGTGGTCTTACGTCAGCGCCGGTTCTCCTTGGTGATGCAACTGCCCGCGCAAAAAAAAATAGTACAAGGAGAGAAGGATCTGATACTTTTTACCATATTTCTAGTAAAAATTCAAAATGCCATAAAATCACGCCCTCTGCACGGATCAACTCCAAATTTATACACAAACTTAGTCTGGTGATAATATACTTGTAAACCAAATTTCAACTCGATATCTCAGAAATTACGAAAATAGGAGTAAAATCGAGTTTTTTTCAAAAAATTGAAACTGCCACAAAATTTGAACGGTTCTACCGATTCTTCCCAAATTCAATAGCGGTCTTTAGTTTGTAATAGTTCAACTTTTTACCAAATTTCAACCCGATATCTCAAAAAATGTGGAAGAGACAGAGCGTACAGAGAATTTTTGAAAAATTAAAAGTGCCCTAAAAAACAAACGACTGCATAGATTTTGCTAAAAATTGCACCCAAGAAGAGGCAGTGACCACCCAATATGTGGTAGAAATTTCAGCTTGATATCTCAAACCGTTCTTGAGTTATTAAGGTTTAATCATGTGCACACACAGATACACACACATACACACACACACACATACATCCAGACATTTTTTCAAAATGTGTTTTCTCGACGTTTTGGAACATTCTGAACACGTTGACATCAAAATCTCGATAACAAATTTTTTCACTAAAACAAAGCTTCTTGAGGAAGCAAAAGTATTGTAAATTTCCGGTAGAGGGGAGATACAACGCCATCTATCGAGAAGAACTAGAACGATGAGAATTAGCTCTAAAAGGCATTTTATGGAAGCTCTAGAAACGTCGTTTTTGAGGTTATGTGAGGTGATGGCACTACGCAATTCAAATGGCAACATCAACCGTTGCATCTGCAACCGTCTGCAACCGTTGCTCTATTTAGCGTCTGACGCTACCTAATCCTAAGGTCGTCATTACCCGCCACGGTAGATCTTCCCCCAACAAGCGTCCAATTGAAGCTCCAGAAACGTTCGTTTTGAGGTTATGTGAGGTTCCGACTACACAAGTCGAATGGTTGCCTCACCGCTACACTCCTCGTGTTTATCGTCTCCCGCTATCTAATCCCAACCGTGAAGGTTGCCACGCAAAGTGCCCGCAGCAATAAACTCACCACTCGTCGCAACTAATTTTGGAGACCTTCGATACAACAAACTGCAAACGTGTAGCTTTAAGAAAAAGCCTGAATCACCTCCTGCGTAAAACGCTAACAACCTTGCAGGGTATTTCTTCAGGCTACGCCGGGGTTACACGGCTATTAGTACTGACGTAGCATCGCTATTACCGTTACCACCGCCTGCATCTACTTTATCGATGCCGCAACGTGGAATCAAAGGCAAACATCAGACGTCAGGATGCAGGACCACCGGGGGAGCGAGGGTTTACATGTGTGTAAACATCGGGGCGATAGTGGGATTGCCCCGACATCCCATTGAGACGTACGTTTACCTAGTAATACTAATATACTGCGAGGCGTCCCGCCGCGAGCCGAGTATATATATATATATATAGGCATGGACAGTACGGTGATTTACAACTTTGCATACGACGGTGCGGCCCTCGCAATATCCCGGGGATGGTTCGGTTAACACTAACGGCGCGTGATCGCGGTGTAATATTAATGATCCGTCGGACTGGGCGCCGAGCGGGAGGTCTAAGTGAATCTTTCAAGTCCGGTACCGCCGCGTGGATCCACGCCGGGAGGTGTTTATCCCCCAAGGGAGATATAATCAGCCAGGGGGACAAAAGTTTCTTTAGCGTGAACGGGCAAATCTTGCCAAATGTTTCGAAACCCTTTGACGAAGGTTCGCAGTGATTGTCGCTTCAGAAATTTTCATTCGCCTTGTGGTGCGACGAAGTTTGTTGGACGAATTTTTAGTTCCTAAGTTCGAACTTGATTCATGCTACACTCCGATCTTGAGATCAAACTTAAGCACGCCAAAGTTGGAAAAAAGATCAAGTTCGATATTAAGTTCGAACTTAACCACGAATCAAGTTCGAATTTAACCGTGAATCAAATTTGAACTTATCATGAACCAAGTTCGAACTTAACCATGAATCAAGTTTGAACTTATCCATGAACCAAGTTCGAACTTAACCATGAATCAAGTTTGAACTTAAGATGGAACTTAACCATAAATCAAGTTAACTTAACATCAAACTTAACCATGAATCAAGTTCGAACTTAAGACCGAACTTAACCATGAATCAAGTTCGAACTTAAGACCGAACTCAACCATGAACTTATCGATGAACCAAGTTCGAACTTAACCATGAATCAAGTTCGAACTTAAGATAGAACTTAACCATGAATCAAGTTAACTTAACATCGAACTTAACCATGAATCAAGTTCGAAGTTATGATCGAACTTAACCATGAATCAAGTTAACTTAACATCGAACTTAACCATGAATCAAGTTCGAAGTTATGATCGAACTTAACCATGAATCAAGTTCGAACTTAAGATCAAACTTAACCGTGGATTAAGTTCGAATGTGAAGTCGATCTTCAGATCGAACTTTAATAACTAAAAATTCGATTTTGAGTAAACTATCTGACAAAATTCTGTTATTAAAAGTCCCTTCGATGCAGGATTCCTATATCAATGTTGTCCTTTTTCATTAAATGATATTGCAGCTTTGTCGACATCAAATTACTCGACCCCAACAGCGGAAACGATATAACGCCACTTGAAGGAAAAGACTGGCGTCTGTGCGAGCTTAGCTAGGTGGAAGAAATGGAGTTACAGGTACTGATACGCTACATGATTCCGCTTGTTGTGCCAGTGTATCTCCCCTCAATGATGACGCCCCGGGACAATGAGTTAAAAAACGATCAAGCCCGGATGGCGTCACGTCTTCACCGAGCGCTCCCGCTGCCGGGTAACCCAGCACGTATAGTTTATCGCTCGGGCGTGACTTCGACACCCGTTGACTTTGAGGAGCACACACAACGCGTACCGTCACTCTCCGCGCGTGGAGCCAACGCGATAGCGCCGAGGCATGCAAGTCGGGTCATCAAAGACGAATACCTCAGTTCCGGGATTCCTGCATATAAACAAAACGGAGTTTCCTGAATAGTGAAATTCTCAGACGTTAAAAGTTTATCAGAAAATTCCTCGGCGAACTTTGGTTAGACTGGATAAACTTGACCTTTTTATTTAAGCGTTCGTCTTGCAAAAATGAACGTCGAGTTAATGACCAGCAAAATAATTACTCGATGAAACTGTAGAAATGCTTAAACTTGGACTTAGGTTCGATCTTAAGTTCATACGTGCCTCTTGCTTCAGTTGGATCTTAAATTCGAACTTTTGCAAGAGGCGAGTGTGAACTTGAGATCAAACTTAAGTTCGTACTTGATCCATGCTTAAGTTTGATCTTAAGATTGAACTGAAGTTCGAACTTAACCACGAATCAAGCTCGAAATCAAGTTCGATGTTAAGATTAAACGTACGACCAAAAATTCGGCCCTGAGCGAGTGTCACATGGGGGCGATCAGTTGGGGAACATGTATAATATGTAATGAGTAATGATTTTTTCTAGAAAAACATATCCTAATTGTCATAATTGTTGAAGTACTTTAAATTAAAAAATGCATTCTATGTTGATAGGTAATCACTTTAAAATGATCAGAGGGCAAAATAAAAAAGCTGCATCAGAATTAAGGTGATTCAGGAATACGCTACAAATTTTAACAACATTCTTCTATTAACTGCGAAGATACAGAGCAATACATAAATTTACACCTGAAAAGTGCCGTTTTGTAAGGTAAATGCCTACATAAATAAACCACTGAACACAAACTAATGAACCCAATTTCTGTTTGATGCCATATACACCACCAAACAGGTTGGTTGTCACGAATCGTTTTGTCGGATCTCCCCACTAGACATTTTTCTTCACGCACGAAAAATAAAATGACACGCAGGTACGCCATGAATAAAACCGGCGATGCGGCAACTCATCCTTATTCCCAGTTGTCTCGTTGCTCAATGTGACTCGAAAAAAAGCTCTTCTCGCCGCGTTTTACGCTCGTTCTCCGGTACAAAAGGGTGAAGCGAGGCTCGATCGTTGCGCCTTCAGACGAGACAAGACGAGCGGGTCATGACGCATGGGGAACCTTGACAGACGTTCGCGTTCAGCTCGGGAGTGCTCGAGAGCTCGACTGACGTCAAGCTCGCATATATGCATGGAATTTCTTCTACATCGTGCGGTCCCGCTGCGCGACCGCACCTTGAGATTTTCGCCTCGCAGACTCGGGATGACACTTGGTCGTGGCGGATTTCCCTGCGGGCGTCGCTTCTCGCGGTACCTTCTGGATCGCACGACTCTTTTCAATCCGCGGCTCCTGTGCGATGCCTCCTTTTCTCGTGTGCTGTCAGTTTGCGGGATCAATTTATACGTGTCGTGCAAAAAAAAACACAGAAAAACAAAGAAACCACTCGGAGACAAAATCTTTCGCGAAAAGCTGAAACACTTTCGCGAAGTGAACGAAATCGATTGTGTGAAACTGTTAAAAACTTGGCAAGCCGTGTCTTCCGCGACGCTTCGTTTCCATGGCACAATAGTGGTGAATACGAGCCAATGCGCTACGACGGACGAGTGCGTATCGATCCGCATGTAGAATTTTAAGGGCTGAATTTTTAGTCGCATAAGTTCGATGTTACTGATCGAATTTATAGACCCAAGTTTGATCTCAAGTTCCGACGGTTTTTTAAGTTCGAACTTATGATAGAGGTTCTGTTGGAAGTTCCAACTTAAGTTAGAAGTTCTCTTGGAAGTTCTAACTTAAGTTAGAAGTTCTCTTGGAAGTTCTAACTTAAGTTAGAAGTTTACTTGGAAATTCTAACTTAAGTGAGAAATTCATTTGGAAGTTCCAACTTACGTTAGAACTTCAGTTGAAAGTTCCAATTTAAGTTAGAACTTCAGTTGGAAGGTTCAACTTCAGTTAGAACTCCAGTTGGAAGGCTCAACTTCAGTCAAAACTTCAGTTGGAAGATTCAATTTCAGTTACAACTTCAGTTGGAAGTTCTAATTTAAGTTAGAACTTCAGTTGGAAGTTCCAATTCAAGTTAGAACTTCTGTTGGAAGGCTCAACTTCAGTTAGAACTCCAGTTGGAAGGTTCAACTTCAGTTGGAAGGTTAAACTTCAGTGAGAACTTCAGTTGGACGTTCCAATTTAAGTCAGAACTTCAGTTGGAAGGCCCAACTCCAGTTAGAACTTCAGTTGGAAGGCCCAACTCCAGTTAGATCTTCAGTTGGAAGGCTCAACTTCAGTTAGAACTTCAGTTGGAAGGTTCAACTTCAGTTGGAAGGTTCAACTTCAGTTGGAAGTTCCAATGTAAGTTAGAACTTCAGTTGGGAGGCCCAACTTCAGTTAGAACTTCAGTTGGAAGGCTCAACTTCAGTTAGAACTTCGGTTTGAAGTTCCAATTTAAGTTAGAACTTCAGTTGGAAGGCTTCACTTCAGTTAGAACTTTAGTTGGAAGTTTCAATTTAAGTTAGAACTTCTGTTGGAACTTAAAGAAAAGTTGGAACTTGAGTTGAAACTTGGGACTATAAATTCGACCGTACGTTCGTTTCAACTTATTTTCAGCAAGGACACTCGCTCGGGCGCGAGACAATAAAATTGTCATGGGACAAAGAGATTCATCTCTTATCGCGAATGTCGTTAGACCGGCTGTCGTTGCAACGCGACAGCGTCAAAGGGGAATTATCGGTATAATTGGCAGTCGTCGGAGTTGCGCGGCGAGGTGTCGTTCGTGGATAGTACGTGCCTCTCGGTGAACGGCGAAACAGAAAGGCAGTTACGCAGCGGGACGAGGGCGTTAACGAGATGAATGACGAAAAAGATGAAAGGGAAGCCAAGAAATATCTCGCGCGGGGGAATCGAGCTATACGGGAGCTAATTAATCCGGTCCGACAATTTCAATAGACAGTCCGAGCCGGAGAGACTCTCGGCGGATAGATGAATGTCAAAGTCACGAACGACTCACCCTCTCTCTCTCTCTTTCTTTCTCTCCTGTCGGAAGGTCGAAGTATATAGAGGAATTCGAGCAGAGTGTAGCATCGAGTGCCACGTCGATGCAAAGTACCAGGAAATTCGAGCCCTGGATAAAGTGATGGAACGTGCAAATTAACGGGAACAAAAAACGAGAGGCGGGAGCGAGCGGGATTGACGGGGCTGCGTGAAGGGAGGCGGCGGCTGTACAGACGTTAAGCTCTGAAACCCGTCGGACTTGGAAAAACAAGCGCGGCCGTAGCGCACATTCGTTATGTTTTTCCGTTCCGCAATCAGTTCTTTTTCGCATCTCTTTCGACTCTGACTGTTTTACGTAGTTAGTCCGCGCGAATCGATTACACGGAAATCTCGATATCGAATTGTTCGTACGTGGATTGGATTAGTCTGCTTTTGTTTGTACTGACGTCATTTTTCGCTTTCAATACTTCTGCCGTCTCGAGTGTAGGTTTTCACATGATAATCTAGAGATTAGAGATTTGTAGGATCGAAATTTTAGTCATACGTTAAATTCCAAGTTCGAACTTGATTCATGCTTAAGATCAAACTTGAGCTTGAACTTGATTCATGCTCAAGATCGAACTTGATTTCGAACTTGATTCATGCTCAAGATCGAACTTGATTGTGAACTTGGGTCATGCTCAAGATCGAACTTGATTTCGAACTTGATTCATGCTCAAGATCGAACTTGATTGTGAACTTGGGTCATGCTCAAGATCGAACTTGATTCATGCTAAATATCGAACTTAATTTTGAACTCGATTCATCTTAAATATCGAACTTAATTTTGAACTCGATTCATCTTAAATATCGAACTTAATTTTCAACTCGATTCATCTTAAATATCGAACGTAATTTTGAACTCGATTCATGCTAAAGATCGAACTTCAATTTGAACTTAATTCATGCTAAACATCGAACTTGAGTGTGAATTTGATTCATGATTAAAATCGAACTTGATTCATGATTAAGATCGAACTTGATTCATGATTAAGATCGAACTTGATTCATGATTAAGATCAAACTTGATTCATGATTAAGATCGAACTTGATTCATGATTAAGATCGAACTTGATTCATGATTAAGATCGAACTTGATTCATGATTAAGATCGAACTTGATTCATGATTAAGATCCAACTTGATTCATGATTAGATCGAACTTGATTCATGATTAAGATCGAACTTGATTCATGATTAAGATCGAACTTGATTCATGATTAAGATCGAACTTGATTCATGATTAAGATCGAACTTGATTCATGATTAAGATCGAACTTGATTCATGATTAAGATCGAACTTGATTCATGATTAAAATCGAACTTGATACATGATTAAGATCGAACTTGATTCATGATTAAGATCGAACTTGATTCATGATTAAGATCGAACTTGATTCATGATTAAGATCGAACTTGATTCATGATTAAGTTCGAATGATTTTGAATTTGATTCATGCTTAAGGTTGAACTTGAGTTTGAACTTGGTTCACGCTTACGATCGAATTTGAATTTGGAGAGAAATTGAACTTGGAAAAAAATTGGAGAAAATTTCAAGTTTGATCTCAAGTTTGATCTCAAGTTCGAACTTCAACTTTCCAACTTTAGCGTGCGACCATAAGCATGAATCAAGTTCAAACTCAAGATCGAACTTACGACAGCCCTCAGTTAAATTAAAGCGATATTTCACGAAACCACCGGGAAATTATTCTAGCCTGGCAGCGTAATTCACCCACACGTGGGTATAACACGTCGCGTTTACTCCCGTGCCGCATATCAGTAACTGACGTGCTCGGAGCGACCCTGACTCGCACACGTGTAACCGGTTCCCTCGGCCGCGTGGCTCACACCCCGGTGCCATTATACGGCGTTCGATCTCCGGCGACGCGTTCCTATCGCACGAGCCGTGCAATGACGACGCTCCTCCCGTCGCATGCCTTATTATTCACGTGAATGCCGTCCGCGCACCCCCCGCGAAATCGGATCTCAGCCAGTGTAACGACGGCGCCTATTCAACGCGTGCATCGCGTGTCTGCTTCGCACCATCCGCTTTGCCGCATCTTGGCTCTATCACTGGAACACACAAACCGCCCGCTCGAATGCTTCGCTGCTCTGCAATGCTACTTCAATTCCTACACTTTAAATAATGCCAACAGTGATGTCGCTTTTAGCGTCACTCGGCACACGTGAATAACGATTTCGTTCCGCGTAGACGCGAATTAAAATTTATCCTCACAAATGTCGATAGCACAAATGGGGTTAATATGGGCCAGCGAAAGGTTCGGTAATTGCTTGGCAAAAGTAATTAAATCGAATTGATTTCCATCGATCCTACGGAGCCTGTGGAATCAAATTCGGCTCTGTGGTAAAACCAATTAACGAATAATTGAAAATAAATTTATCGAATTCGATATGGCTTCATGAAGAATGCGCTGATTTCCAGGAATTGGTGCATTGAAGATCCGGAATCGTTCTCTCATTTTTTTTCCCCTCGTCTACCGAGTTCGCAGTGCTCGTGATTTATCAGCTATTTTTAGGTGGTCCATATTGGTCAATTTTAATAATGGTCCATATTACCCCGACTCCGAAAAAAGAGCGTGTGGGATGAAACACCGCGCGAAGATCGTGTGTAAGAATCTTGATATCCTGGTGGAAAATTCGCAGTTAGATCGTGTCCAAGTCAGGCACTGGTCGGGCCCTGGCAGGGCCATTGCTGCCTTGACCAGGGCTGGATGCAACGCCACAAATTTTCTACGGAGAAATATTTTGGTGACAAAAAATAATTAAAATAGTAGCCATCCCTTGCAAAAAAATCACAATAAAAAATGTATTTTCAAAAATAATAAAACAAATGATATATATTAGCCAAGTAAAATTTATCATGAGTAGATCATCAGTGGATGATACGGTACAAAAAACTTGGCATACCAGTGACTTGGTGTGTCATTAAAAACTTGACGTGTCTCTGGTATGCCAAGTTTTTTGTACCGTATCATCCACTGATGATCTAATCATGATACATTTTACTTGGCTAATACATATCATTTGTTTTATTATTTTTGAAAATACATTTTTTATTGTGATTTTTTTTGCAAGGGTTGGCTACGATTTTAATTATTTTTTAAAGGAAATTTTTTATGTGAATTTTGGTGACAATACAGTGGGATTCGTCTCTGGAAGTGGAAGACACAGGCCGGAACCTTTGAGTGGCCCATATTGACCACTTTTGCGCTATACAACGCAGAAGCAATTGAGCACGGCGGCTGTTAGCAGATGAGTGGAACAAAAGCCTCTTCTGCGTCCAATATATCGAGCTCGAGGAGGGTTCCGTTCGTCCGGCTCCGGACGAAACGATCGGACGTGCCAGTTATGAGTGACGCTATCTCGACGTGTCCGTCGGACCTGTGTATCTCATGTTTAACCAATCGATTCGATATGCTCGACGGTATTGACAGGGGGCGCTTCTGCCGTGCAGCTGTAGTCACCGATATAGCCCGGGAAATTATCATTCACAACGTTTGGCTTCGATACTTTCGAATGAGGCCATCCACCATCCGCCGCTATTCAGTCCGATCCTCGCGCTACCCTATTTGAAACCCTGTAACGTCACACTCTGCCCGGGTCACGCCCTGGTCAGGCCCTGGCCGGGCCAACATGGGCCTGACTAGAGTCTGACCAGGGCCTGACATGGGATTGGCTAGGGCCTGACCAGGGCCTAACTAAGGCCTGATTAAGGCCTGACCAGGGCCTAAGTAGGGCCTGACTAAGGCCTGACTAGGGCCTAACTAGGGTCTGACCAGGGACTGACTAGGGCCTGACCAGGGCCTAACAAAGGCCTGATTAAGGCCTGACCAGGGCCCAAGTAGGGCCTGATTAAGGCCTGACTAGGGCCTAACTAGGGTCTGACTAGGGACTGACTAGGGCCTCACCAGGGCCTAACAGAGGCCTGATTAAGGCCTGACCAGGGCCTAAGTAGGGCCTGACTAAGGCCTGACTAGGGCTTGACCAGGGCCGATCCAAGGCCGATTGTAACGCTACAAATTTTCTTCCAGTGTACGTGCAGTTTTATTTTTCTATTTTTATAACACATGCACAGAAAGTCCTCCTTTTCATGCCTCTGACATGTGGCGAAAATCGAGTTTTTGGTTAGGTATGGAAAATCGTACGAGAAAGTAGCTTTTTCGCCTTCACTCGTACTCGCAGTTTCAGCCGCTCGTGATCCTGTCACACTCGCCTACGACTCGTGCGGCCAACATCCTAACGTTCGTCGAAAAGTCCGCTTTTTCGCACTAGTGTCACAAAGTCCTTTTTTCACATTGTCCTGGCTCATATATTCGATTACTTTAATTGAACAGTCTGGAAATAACTTTTTCGTCTATCCCACGATATTTGCCAAACACTAAAAAATTATCATTTCGGCTTCCCGTTCCAAAGTGTCAGAGAACAACATTTTTCAATTTACTCTTTATTAATTATTTTTTTATTGACTCAAAACGAAATGGCCGAGCTCCCTCGGGTCGTGCGCGCAGCTCTCTTGATAATCATTATCAGCCCGGGTCAAACTGGGTCGTCGCCGCCGCTGGCCGCCTCGAATTGGTTTCTATTAGCCGTAAGTAGGTATAGTTACTCGCCGGGTGTACGTGCGCAAGGATCGCACGGGGCCCTCGGCTCTTCCTTTCTCTCGTGCTCCGCGCGAGTCTCGACGCGACGCGAAACGTGACGTAGCTTCTCAGGAGTCTCTTGCACGTGCTGCCTCTGCCGACTACGTACATAGCAACGGTCAGCGCACGTTAAGCCGGACGCACTGGCCATAATGGTTAGAGAGCTGACTTTGCCGTGGCTTCCGTGGGCAAACTTATCGCGATAACTTGCAATAGATCCGATAAACGCGAACTCGGGTTTCACCCGACGGCCGGGTTCGCGCGTTCGCCACTAATAATCAACGGCCAATGCCGCACGACTCGGTTCCATTTAACGTGGTTTACGTACAATTTGGTCACTACCGTCGGGACATCCCTGCGCCTTTGCAGTCATTAGGGACGAGAATGCGTCCTGACTCGTCCGGTCTGACTACACGCGAGCCGTACTACTGATCCCCTGCATTTCGCTCATCATCGATGCGTGCACTACGTGTACGACACGTAATCACGTGACCTAAGGTCCTAACACGACCACGAGCATTGCGGCCAGTGCTCGTTGAACTCTGACCTGGAAGCTGTGCGCTGGATAGCAAGGAACGCCAATACTGATCAACAGTCATGTGCTGGTCAGCAGTGGTCGCCAATACTGATCAACAGCTATGCGCTGGACAGTAATGGTCGCCAATACTGATCAACTGTCACAGCTGGACAGCAATGTCCGCCAATACTGATCAACAGTCATGCGCTAGTCAGCAATGGTTGCCAATACCGATCAACAGCCATGCACTGGTCAGCAATGGTCGCCAATACTGATCAACAGCCATGCGCTGGTTACCAATGGTCGCCAATACTGATCAACAGCTATGCGCTGAACAGCAATAGTCGCCAATACTAATCAACAGCTATGCACTGAATAGCAATAGTCGCCAATACTGATCAACAGTCACAGTTGGCCAACACTGGCCGCCAATACTGATCAACAGTCATGCGCTGGCCAGCAATGGCGGACAATACTGATCAACAGCTATGCGCTGGTTAACAATGATCGCCAATATTGGTCAATAGCTATGCGCTGGACAGTAATAGTCGCCAATACTCATCAACCATCACAGCTGGCTGGCACTGGCCGCCAATACTGATCAACAGCTATGCGCTGGTTAGTAATGGTCGCCAATACTGATCAACAGCCATACGCTGGTCCGTGATGATCGCTAATACTGACCAACAGCTATGCGCTGGCCAGAGATCGTCGCCAATACCGATCAACAGTTATGCGATGGCCAGCAATGATCGCCAATACTGATCAACAGTCACAGCTGGCCACCAATGGTTGCCAATATTGATCAATAACCAAGATGCATTAATATCGCCATGATCAACAGCCATGGTTCGTCAACAGTTGATCAATAAAGATCAACAAAAACGGCAGTGCAAATATAATTGACTGAAACAAAATATTTACGTTAAATTCGCCCGACTCTCAAGCCGCAAATACATACGAAAATTGACTATACCCAAGAAAGACATTTCGCCCATGAAACTTTCCGTCCGAGCCGTCATGAGTGCTGGAAATAAGTAATTGTTTGGCGGAAACTTTCGAAACCGCCCGTTCGTATTCCACCGGCGCCGTGGCGCGGGCCGCAAGATTACTCCGTTTACGTAATGCAAACTCGGCGTAGATACAACGGGAGGAATTTCGCGGAGTGTCCGCTGCGGTTCTGCTTCATCCTCGAGCCGTGCGTCTAACCAATAGTGGTCACGACCACTTGCGCCTATT
This sequence comes from Pimpla rufipes, assembly GCA_963932165.1. Taxonomy (NCBI): domain Eukaryota; kingdom Metazoa; phylum Arthropoda; class Insecta; order Hymenoptera; family Ichneumonidae; genus Pimpla; species Pimpla rufipes. The sequence goes on from OZ010630.1 coordinate 1,409,649, forward strand.
GTGCCGGTTTACGGCGCTCGCCTCCACCGCCCCGAGCGTCCAATATTAATCTATTCCGAATAAGCGGAGCGCGTCGTTAAATTTAATCAGACTGTCGCACTAATAACGAATACCGGCGGCAGCTCGACGGCGTTTGTGGCTCCTAGGAATGCGTCGCGCAACAGACATGGTTTAACACGGTCGCGATATAGGAGATGTTACGTATCCTGCGTTAATAACCATCGCCGCGGGCAACGGTTCGTCCGCGAAAGCAGGATGATCGTCGACACGCGCCCAGTTGATTGTCAGTAATTGCCGCCCTCGTCTTGTGTACTCAAAAAAAGGCATCCGCGAGATGTTTTTTTCTGTTCATTGTAAATAACTAGATAAATAAATAGATAAATCAGATAATTGATAAATTCACGTTTTTAATTGATAAACGAATAAATAAAACGCAAATAAAAATGAAATCAATAAAATAGAATATTGACTGTTAAATAAAGTAGGGAATGAATGTATTATTAATTAGTTGATTGCAGAACATTTGCTCACATATCACACAGTAAATAAATTATTAATTTTCTTTTTTTGAAAATAAATAAATTAAATAATTGATAAATGCATTTTTTTAATTGATAAACGAATAAATAAATAGCAAATAAAAATGAAATTAACAAAATGGAATATTAACTGTTAATAAAAGCATGATTAAATGTATTATTCATTAGTTGATTGCTGAACATTTGCTCGCATATCAGGCAGTAAATAAATTATTCATTTTCTTTTTCGGAAAATAAATAAATTAAATAATTGATAAATGCATTTTTTTTAATTGATAAACGAATAAATAAATAGCAAATAAAAATGAAATTAATAAGATTGAATATTGACTGTTAAAAAAGGAGGGAATAAATGTATTATTAATTAGTTGATTGCAGAACATTTGCTCGCATATCACACAGTAAATAAATTATTCATTTTCTTTTTTGTGAAACAGATAAATTAAAAAATTGATAAATGCATTTTTTAATTGATAAACGAATAAATAAATAGCAAATAAAAATAAAATTAATAAAGTTGAATAATAACTGTTAAAAAAAAAGAGGGAATAAATGTGTTATTAATTAGTTGATTGCGGAACATTTGCTCGCATATCACACAGTGAATAAATTATGCTTCTAACGGAAAAATGATGGCTATGATTTGTTAGTTTTTGTAATACACTGAAATTATATTTCAACATTTTAAGAAGCTGACGGAAGCTCCAGAATAAAACTGAACTACAGTAGATTCAAAATAAAAAAAAGAAATGTCGACCGGGAATTAGACCAGTCGACAAAGATTGTAAAGAATGCCTCATATATAACCAAGTCCATTTTTTTGCGTTTTCTTCGTCTCGTGCTGTTTCTTTATCTGGTGGTTTTTTTTTCATGGCGTTTAATACATTTTACGTCCACTCAATTCGAAGGATTCTTCAGTCAATTGTTCGAAACGAAAGACTCAACTCGGACCTGGAGGAATTGTACGTTACAATCTCGCGGTGGTCCCGACGCATCCTTGGCCTTCTGACACGCGGAGTCTCATGACAGTCAGATTTATGCTTTCTGCTGACCCAACCGCGCTCCTCGCGTCTGCTCCCGGCAGACCAATAAAATGGAATTAGGGAACGAGAAAAGTTGAGCCGCGCGGTATTCACGTCGCACCTAATTGTCCGTGGTCTTTGCTTTAATAAGGACAAAAGCGAGCTGCGCCGAATGTGAATTGATGACACGGTCTCATCCTCCGGCGACGCGCACGTGACATTCACGGAATCGTGCGCGGAATTGGAGTGTCAACATAAATCTCGCGGCTGTGAATGCTTTAATTGCGAACACGTGAAACCGTCTTAGGCTGCATCACTTCATGGACGACGCACGTGTGAAATCATTTTTTCTTTCTCGACAAACGTTGAGCTTTAATTTTGTTGCACATCGAGGTTCTTGAAATTTGTTTAGAAACGAAAGATTTTACCAATCTGTCAAAAAATGTCAAAATGTCAAAATTTATCATTTTTGTTCAATAATAAATAAAAGATTTCAGGAAATCTCAAGGCGATGCGATTATTTTTTGTATTCTATTTTATGGCGACTTTATATTAGTTAACAAATTGTCCAGTTTATTATTTATTTATTTGTTTATTAATTTATTAATTTATTTATTTGTCTATTAATTTATTTATTTAGTTATTTATGTATTTATGTATTTATTTATTTATTTATTTATTTATTTATTTATTTATTTATTCAAAATTGAACGAAAATATAAATCACTGTAATATTACAGTACTAACACATATTACGATTGCGAAGAAAATAATTTTTCGTTTGTTACTCTTTGCCCGCAGATTGGAATTTTTTACTAAGAATTTTTTTTAAGTGTGTTTTAGAAATCAAACCTCAATTCATTTAAAGCTTAATATTTTTGTCGCGCGTCGATATTCATTTTTATCTATGGAAACGAGTTGTTGAATGCCGTGCCTCATTTTTAAAACAATTTTCTATGATTTTTTTATCGATTGGGCGGCGCGATACGCCACCCACCGGCGGCGCAACTCCGAACAATTTATTATTCAGAGCGAAACAGTTGTTTCGCGACACAAAAGAAGTGCCCGTAAAGGCAGCACGGTGTATTGTACCTAAAAAATTGATGGCTGGAAATGCGTATTTCCGCGTTCGCGTTCGCGGGCAGCACTTTACAAAATCGCATTTTCCGAAAATCCGATCGACCTTCGTCGTTTGTCTTTTTTTTTCGCCGACAGTTGTTTTGCGGACAATTCGGAGAGAGCACAAAAATATTTTCCACGTTGATCGCTCGATCGTGCTCAATGAATTTTTTTTTTTCCCATTTCGAAACATCACTTATTTCCCGTAGTGACAGATTTTTTGGCAAATATTCAGAGACCCGAAAAAAAAGAAAAAAAAAAAGATTGTTCGAATCTAGGAAAAAAACTATTTATGCTCTATCAGAGCTAATGCAACGGCAATTTTCTCGCCTGTTCATTGTCAAACATTGACTCACTTTTCAACTGTCTTCTTTACAGAATGCATCGCCGTTACATTAGCTCGTAATAAATCTGTTTAAACAAACCTGCGTAAACCTTTTACTGCACTCATTTTCTACGGGTATAACGAAATCCCATGTATTTTAAATGGCAACATTGAGGCCTCTCAAAGGAGGGATGAATATTGATGGCAAATAAATTAAAAAAATTGACAGATACTAAATAAATAAAATACAAATAAATAATGAACATAATAAATAAATACAAACGATAAATAAATACAATGCAAATAAATAATAAAATTAAATATAAAGTGAATATTAATAAAAGGATGTTAAGTTCCATTATTAATTAATTTGAAATGGCAAAATTGAGGCCTCCCAAAGGAGGTATGAATATTGATGATAAATAAATTTAAAAAATTGACAGATACTAAATAAATAAAATACAAATAAATAATGAACATAATAAATAAATACAAACGATCAATAAATACAATGCAAATAAATAATAAAATTAAATATAAAGTGAATATTAATAAAAGGATGTTAAATTCAATTATTAATTAATTTTAAGTAGCAAAATTGAGGCCTCTCAAAGGAGGGATGAATATTCATGACAAATAAATTTAAAAAATTGACAGATACTAAATAAATAAAATACAACTAAATAATGAACATAATAAATAAATACAATACAAATAAATAATAAAAATAATAAAATTAAATATAAAGTGAATATTAATAAAAGGATGATAAATTGAATTATTAATTATCTAGAATTGAATAATTAATAATCTGTCCATGTTTACCGCAAATAAATCAAACAATTGCGGATCTACGACGATCATCCTTAAAGCTACGATTCGAAAAAAAAAAAATCTACCGATATTAATTTTTATTTCGGCTGATCACAGAGCCGGGAGACTTCGAATCGCAGGCTTTCGCGCTCACGATAACGAAAAATAATAGCAGCTCGATTGTGACACATCGATTCGACGCGTCTCCGTGCAATCTCTCTCGCCGCGCATGAACTCCGAACGCGCACGCAGTACGCACAGCCCGCACGCACAGCTGCGCTACTCCGTTACGCCTCCGGCAGGCCCAATTAGTCAATGATTATTAATTAGCACATCAGAGTGTATCGGAGGCTGAGCGGCGCGCGGCGCGCGAGAGAAACGCATCAAGGTTGCCGCGGCGCTGTATATCGCGGCGGCGCGTACACACAGAGTGCGTAGTGTGTAATATCAACGGGAGTGCATCGAGCACCAGGCGCCGCCTCGCTGGACGTTATCGCGTTAGTCGCGTGCGAGTGAGCAAAATAATTAGAGTCCGTTGGGTGTCGAGCGCCGCGCGCGCTACACGAGGCTCTGAAGGAGGAAGCGAAATAGGGAGGGAGTCGCGGGGAGATCGGAGCAGCAGCAGCAGTAGCAGCAGCAGCAGGAGGGACGAGCGAGAAGCAGCTTGATATGCCGCTTCGGCTAGCGACGCCTATTTCCCTGCGACAAACCGTATAAACCTCAACGTGTAGTATAGAGCAAAAGTGGTGAAAATGGACCGGTGCGAGAAGAAATTTTTTATTGTGGTCCTGGTCAGACTCTGTCTAGGGCTACGTTGGCCTGGCTAAGGCCCGAGTTGGGGCTGATTTGGGTCGGATGTAATGCTAGAAATTCTGTGGTGTTAAATTCGGCCCTGGTCAGGTTCTGGTCAGGTTCTGGGCAGGTTCTGGTCAGGTTCTGGTCAGGTTCTGGTCAGGTTCTGGTCGGGTTCTGGTCGGGTTCTGGTCGGGTTCTGGTCGGGTTCTGGTCGGGTTCTGGTCAGGTTCTGGTCAGGTTCTGGTCAGGTTCTGGTCGGGTTCTGGTCAGGTTCTGGTCAGGCCCTGATGAGGTCCTGATCAGGTCCTGGTCAGGCCTAATTGAGGTCCTGGTCAGGTTCTGGTCAGGCCCTGGTCAGGCCCTGGTCATGCCCAGCCAGGACCCGTCTTGACTTGATTTAGGCCGGACGTAACACTAGAAGGTCTGTAGCGTTAAATTCGGCCCTGGTCAGGCCCTGACCAGGATCACGTTAGCCCTGCCAGGGTCCGAGCTTGTCCTGACTTGGGACGGATGTAACGGTAGAAAGATTGTGGCATTACACTCGGCCCTGGTCAGGCCCTGTCCAAGATCGCGCTGACCCAGCCAGGGCCTGAACTCGGCCTGACTTGGGCCGGATGTAACGCTACAAACTTTCCACCAAGGACATTCGATACATAAATTCCGGTTTATTCCACCGGTCTGGTGAATTTTCCGATACTTCTGGAAAAATGTGTGGCCGAGTGGCAACTGCGACGACACTGATGTGGGTTACAAAAATCGTCAGAATGCCGGAATAAATCGAGTTCACTGTACTAAATATGGTACTCATTACCAGATCCTTCTCTCGTGTAGAAGTAGAAGATAATAGAAGCCAACACTTTTTTACTGGCCCATATTAACCACTTTTACACCGCATGTGTCTCTCTCTCTCTCTCTTCTCTTTCCTCTCTTCCCTCGACGCAGAGCGGCGAACCTTCGATACAATCGACGGGGAATTGCTGCGGGACTGCAGCGCGTGCATCGCCAATGCGCTTTCCCCCTCCCCCCCCCCCCACACCATATACGATTGCAGCACTGCAATTACGCTACCGTGACCCTTTTGCGCGCCTCGTAGACTCGCCCGCCTCTCGGATTGACCCTCGAGCCCCGCACGCACGACGCGAAAACACAGGAATAGCGGTGGTTGCGGCGTGAGGTGGGGGACGGGGGGGGGGGGCGAGGGAGGCTCAGGCAGGGATTGAGAGACAGCGGTACGTGGTCTGGCATCCACCGCAACACAGATATATCGCCGCGGACTCGGCTCATCGCGAATCGCAGCCCGATCGGTGCAGACGATGCGCGCAACCTCGAATCGAAACCCCCTTAAGCTCCGTGCGCGCCGCGCGTTGAAGGTTGCAGCGTCGTTGACGCGCGCGAGCGTAAACGCGGGTAGCCCCGCGCTCATTGCGGCCGTGAACCGAGACGCGCCTTGTGCGTCTGTAAGAAACGATCGCCGGTTACGCATGAGTAGGCTGTGATTTCTGCGACGAGTCGTAGTGATCGCTAATCGTTGCTTGGAACTTCTGAGAAAAGTCACACTACACACGGAGGAAATTATATTCGTTCGTCGGACGAAAGGGTGGCGAGAAATGCGTTTATTTGTGAGGTTAGGACGACGTGCATCATCTACAATCGACTCGTTTTTTTAACGAAAAGTGTGTCTCATTTTTCGTGACTGATCGAACAAAACCTTTTATAACCTAATAAAACGCCTTACTAACGCAAGAAAACACGTTGCTGACCCAACATATCACGTTGCTAACACAACAAAACACGTTGTTAACCCAACAAAACACGTTGTTAACCCAACAAAACACGTTGCTAACCCAACGAAACACGTTGTTAACCCAACAAAACACGTTGTTAACCCAACAAAACACGTTGCTAACCCAACGAAACACTTTGCTAACCCCCAACAAAACACTTTGCTAACCCCCAATAAAACACTTTGATAATCCCAGTAGAACACTTCACTAATCTCAGCAAAACACTTTGCTAATGCAGCAAATTACTTTGCTAACCTCAGCAAAACACTTTGTTAACCCTCGCAAAACGCTTTGCTAACCCAGCAAAACACTTTGCTAACCCCAGCAAAACACTTTGCTAACCCCAGCAAAACACTTTTCCAACCCCAGGAAAACACTTTGCTAACCCCAGGAAAACACTTTGCTAACCCAGCAAAACACTTTGCTAACCCAGCAAAACACTTCTAACCCCAGCAAAAGACGTTGCTAACCCCAGCAAAAGACGTTGCTAACCCCAGCAAAAGACGTTGCTAACCCCAGCAAAAGACGTTGCTAACCCCAGCAAAAGACGTTGCTAACCCCAGCAAAAGACGTTGCTAACCCCAGCAAAAGACGTTGCTAACCCCAGCAAAACACTTTGCTGGGGCGAAAAAGATTTTCCGTCGAGTATTGTATGATATTTTATAAGGTACGACAATGGGGGTTTTACACACGCGAAGCGCGCGTAATACGTTCATTATCACCCGAAGCGAAGTAAAAACGAAGAAGTTTTTTCATTCATTTGACATTTTTCGTTTGTCTCATATTCCTTTGATAAATATTTATGGCTGTAATTTCGCGCAGTGACGGTTCTCGAAAATTGGGGAAAGTCACGACCCTGCATAATTACCCGTGGGATATCGCGGCCCGCTTACCCCGGACAACACGCGGGGAGTGACTTCTCGATTTTTGTCGCGAAACACCCTTGTCCTCCGATCTCGTTCTACGTGCTCCGCTTGGTCGTGCACGGGGCGAAGTGCGGTAGCCAGCAAGGAGATAATTAATTGGACGACGGGAGCAATTTCCTGCGAGGTGACGATAAAATCTCATCGGGGGTGGAAGGGGGGGAGGGGGAGGGCGCTGCCCTCGAGAAGTCCTGAGAGCCCTTTGCCCCTTTCCCACTGAGCGCACCTCGGGCCGCTTTACTCGCCCCCCTCCCCCCCTTCACGTAGCGTTTGACTTATTTCTCGGTTTATTTTGTCGTCTTATCTTCGTGGCTCTTCTGCCTTTTTTTCTCCTCCACCTCGGAGACAATTTCTCGAATTTCAATTGCCAAGTGGGACGATCGCGAAATTGCGCTCACCCCATTTCCTTAACATATTTTCAGGCAGATAACCGCGGAGGTTAAAGGCAAATAATACGGAAAATGGAATATCGCTCTGTGCGAGAGAACGAAATACTCGCTGCGGCTATTCGGAAAATTGCCCGAGGCGAGCCGGGTGTTCCACAATTTACGGCAGTGCGGAGAAAATGTTCCACACGGTGATAGATGGTAAAATTCGAAATATGAATAGTGATTTTTAATAAGCAAATAGTTACTCGGAATATTGTTTATTTACTGGTCACATAATGTGCCATTTTTTTCGTTGCTCTAAAACAATGAAAGGATAGAAAAAAAAGTTAAGTCGATAATACGTTGGTTTTTTTAACATAATTTACGGTTCCACGTCAAAGCAACAAGATATCAATAACACAACGAAATATGAATAGTGATTTCTAATAAGCAAATAGTTACTCGTAATATTGTTTATTTACTGGTCACATTATTTGTCATTATTATTCGTTGCTCTAAAACAATGAAAGGATAGAAAAAAAAGTTAAGTCGATAATACGTTGGTTTTTTTAACATAATTTACGGTTCCACGTCAAAGCAACAAGATATCAATAACACAACGAAATATGAATAGTGATTTCTAATAAGCAAATAGTTACTCGTAATATTGTTTATTTACTGGTCACATTATTTGTCATTATTATTCGTTGCTTTAAAACAATGAAAGGATAGAAAAAAAAATTAAGTAGATAATACGTTGGCTTTTTTTTACATAATTTACGGTTAGACGTCAAAGCAACAAGATATCAATAACACAACGAAATATGAATAGTGATTTCTAATAAGCAATTAGTTACTCGTAATATTGTTTATTTACTGGTCACATTATTTGTCATTATTAGTCGTCGCTTTAAAACAATGAAAGGATAGAAAAAAAAGTTAAGTCGATAATACGTTGGCTTTTTTTTACATAATTTACGGTTCCACGTCAAAGCAACAGGATGTCAATAACACAACATACAAAAGTAACACAAAATACATTTTTGTTCCTACGTGAAAATCTCGAGGAACGAAACAAAAAATTGCCCAAAAACAAAGCTACCTCCGCGAGGGAGGCGAAAACCGATCGATTCCCCAGGGTGGGTCGGGCGAACGGAAAAAAGTTTGACGGTATATTCGATGCGGTCCGGAGAACGAGAATGAGAAAAGGTGGAAAAGCGGAAAGAGGGAAAAAGGTTTGAGAAGTGGAAGAACAAAAAAAAACGAAGAAGGTTCGGCTACGGATCGGGGTTAATTACTTTTTGCCCTGTGGCACTAACGAGCCTCCCCTCCCCTCTTCGACCACCCCTACTGTAGCCGGTATTCTCTGGGTTCAATTCCGTTCCTTCTGCTCCTCTTCGTTCTGGCTATGTAATCGTAACGTCGTTCCAAAAGCTATTGGATTCCTCTCACTGGAACGAGATATGTGCCCTGCTAACTGCGATTCCAGAGGCAAATGGAGCCATGGGGGTCGGTTGGCCCGGCCTCTCCGTGTGTGCTCGTCGCACTGTCACTGGCCTGGTTGGACTCCCCTCCACCCCGCTAATCCACTTCCGCTCTACCTACTGAAACACCCGGAAAATCCTGCTGGCAAATTATTTCCCGTTCGTAGGGGCTTAATAGGCACGCGATAGGGCTGATAGGGCACTTCCTAATCCTCATCTTCCACGCTCCAGGATGTATCCTTCCCCTGTGTTTCGCCGATTCTCCTCTCCTCGTTACGACATGACATGAAGGGCAACGGCTCGTGTCTTGATATTGGATGACGACGTTCGATCCGTTGATCCCTGATGTGATCCACGAAGGGATTGTTCGAATAGACAGTAATGATGGTTATGTGTATCTTTGAAGATAAGTAGCGCTCGGCTCCAGTTAGTCTTGAAGACGATTTGGATGCTGGTTGCTCTTGCGATACTCAAATCATTGAGTTGAGAACATTGACTTAACAACAGCCCGTGGGTGTTAGGGTGTATAGAGGGTGTTATAGAAGGTGTTAGAGTGTATAAAGAATGTTATAGAAGGTGTTAGGATGTATAGAGGGTGTTATAGAAGAGTTATGGTGTATAAAGAGCATTAAGGTGTATAACAGGTATTGTAGAAGGTGTTTAGGGTGTACAGAAGGTATTGTAGAAGGGTTAGGGTGTTCAGAGAATGTTATAGAAGGTGTTAGGTTATATATAGAGTATTATAGAAGGTGTTAGGGTGTATAGAGATTGTTACAGAAGGCGTTAGGGTGTATGGAAGGTGTCATAGAAGGTATTAGGGTGTACAGAGGGTGTTATAGAGGGTGTTAGGGTGTATAGAGATTGTTACAGAAGGTGTTAGGGTGTATGGAGGGTGTCATAGAAGGTATCAGGGTGTATGGAGGGTGTCATAGAAGGTATCAGGGTGTATGGAGGGTGTTATAGACGGTGTTAGGGTGTACAGAAGGTGCATAGAGGGTGTTATAGAAGGTGTGAGGGTGTATAGAGGGTGTTATAGAAGGTGTCAGGGTGTATAGACGGTGTTATGGCAGGTGTTATGTTATAGAGTGTTATAGAAGCCATATTTCGTGGCTTCTCGTGTCACAAGAAGGGATCCAAGACGATCTCTCCATAATTCGAGTCCAGATGATCTTGAAGTCGATTTCGTTGTTGGTTGTTCTTGCCAAGCCTTTGACTCAACAATCTTGATTTACCAATAGTCTTTGGGAATAAAGTTGCAGAAGGTGTTGTGGCTTCCTGTTGTGGTTGGCCGTGTTAAAGAAATAAGTACGGGAGGTAACCATATGTCATCGTATCTTCAGTATCAGGACGACTATGGAATACTTGTCGAGTAGTAGGTCGATTGCTCAGTTGCGACTAATGCAACTAATGCTGCATGGTTTTCAATGTCCAGGTTGATCTCTCCATAGTTTTTCATATCCATGTTGATGATTCCACTGTCTTGAAAGACTCACTTAATTACCCCAGTTTTAGGTACCTAGGCGAATTGTTTCGTAATAGATTAGACAAACGTTAAAACAGATATTCACGCCCAACCAACAACTCGCAGACACTCATTTACGGAATTTACGAGACGTCAGAGACACTCAGCTCACGGTACTTATGAAATATCCGCGACTGTGTGCGAGGGTCTGTATCAAGGTATCCTTATAAGTGTCCATTGGTGTGACAGTAGTCGGGAGAGTGCAGGGCGAGCGCTGCAAGCGCTCGGCCTGATTGTCCGGTGGATTTTCCGACTTCGCACTTTATTATTATGCGGACGATATTTCCGAGAGCCCTCGGGGGGAAACTTGGCTTTTGTGCGAAATAGTTTACGGGTTGTTGGGTCCATTGAGACGACGACGGCGGCGGGCGCGGGAACAGCGAGAATTCCTTTTCCCGCGTGAGAACCGCGTGAAATCTAATTACAGAATTTCTCATCAACCGGGCTTTGAAACGCGGCCGGCCCGGCGCCGCGTTTGCTACCGTCAGTTAACGCTCGGTCGAGACTCCCGCGACTCGTTCTGTGTCGTTCGCGCGGGGGGCGAACCGAGAGCTGTCCGGGAACACACAAAAGGGGTAAGAGAGGAAATAAAATACAAAACGCGTCTCGAGTTGGCGGCGAGTGCGTTGAATATGAGCGGCGTTCCCGGTGAACCGCAGCAGGTGCGCGGGACGCGGACCGCTCGCCCCGCGGGCGTCGACAAAGTTTTATCTCTCCGCTCAACGTGATATGTCACAGCTGTTGTCGCGGCGGATACTTCGCTAATGCACTTTTATGCAACACGCTCGACCGGAATAAATGCACGTCTATTTTTTTTTTCCCGCGTTACGAATGGACGCCGGTTGACGCGGAACTTTGCGAGGCCTCCGAAGTCGTACGATTGTGGGAAAATTGTCGTCGATTTTACCGCGGACACTGAGGCAAAAAATGCATTAATATTGATTCGAAGGAATGATGCATTTATTTCATATGCATTTAGTTATGAAGCATTGAGGCAGTCCTGTCGACGAAACGTGAGTTTCACAGAAAATTTTGAATACTTAACGATGGGATACAGATTTGGAAAATATCATGCACGTTGAAGGTGCTGGATAGATTGATTTTGCATAATAATAATTTAAAAATGTTATTAAATAATTGATGAAAAAAAATTGTTCAGCTAATTACCCGTCACCTGAACTTTATTTTTCAAATGCAAATTATTAGGATTTAAAAAATATATGAACGATTTTTTTCAGAATTTTGTCTAATTTATAGAAATTGCATTTTTTGAAAATGTTTGAGCTGTATTTGTTAATCTACTACATTAGAAATGGATAGTTATATGAAAGACGCGTATCCAAAATTCGTGACTTTCCACATATTTTTCAAAATGAATAAAATGAAAAAACATGACTTTCAAAAATTAGACAATTCTGAAAAAATTCGTACATATTCAGAAAAAAATAATAAATCATTTCCATTTGATAAAAAAGTTAGGTTGCCGGGTGATTTGTTGAACAATTTTTGTTTCGTCAATTTGTTAATAACATTTTGGAATTATTATTACGCATAATGAATTTTCAGCACTTTGAATATGCTTTGTTTTTTTACAAATTTTTTTAATTGGGAATTTTTAGTGAACGAAAAACCGAACATTTTTGTTCCATCATGAAGCAGTCGAAAATCTCACGTTTAGCCGGACTTTACCGAAGCGACTTATGCGTGTGTTTTAAGGTAGTTCAAGCGCCTAATATTCATTTCGCATAAATTCATGCGCATTAAAGGTACTGAAAAGATTCATTTTGCATAATAATACTTCTAAAATATTATTAACAAATTGATAAAAAAAAATAGTTTAACAAATATTTCGATGACCCAAGTTTTTTTATGAAAATGATTCCTTCATTTTTCTGAATACGTATGAATTTTTCAGATTTTTAAATTTGTACATATTTTCAATACAAAAAACAAAAATTTTAAAGAGAACTTAAAAATCTGAAAAATTCATACGTATTCAGAAAAACGAAGGAATCATTTCAATAAAAAAAGCTTAGGTCATCAAAATATTTGTCAAACAATTTTGATTCATCAATTTGTTAATAATTTTTGAATTATTATTATGCAAAATTAATTTCTTCAGCACCGCAAATGCAATTGCGTTATATTGACGCACTTATCAGTGACGCGTTTTTAGACGTTTATAAAACCGTGTTGAATTAATGCATTAATGCACATTTAATGCATTGAAGCAACACGCTTTTCTTTAACACGCTTTAAAATGTGTTATTTTAACGTATTCAAATGCATCAAAATAACACATTAATGCATTAATTTAACACGTTTTAAACGTGTAAAAACGCGTCATTCATAATTGCGTAAATATAACGCACTTGTATTTGCAGTGAGTACCTTCACTGTACATGATTTTTTTCCGATTTTTAGACCACACCGAGAGAAAAAATTTCCTTGATTCCAAAGAAATGGGTGGATTGAATTTTTTTCATTGATTTCAATGAAATATTTCTTTGAATTTCAAAGACATGATCTCCTTGATTTAAAGAAACGATATGCCTGACGGCACCCGGTCTGTCAACGTTTTGCTCATTCGCGATAAGTCGTATCGGTGTTTCTCGTGCAAGCTGATCTGTCATGTTATAGTTAAGTCAAGTCAAATCAAGAAAATAATCATTGGTTAAACCATCGAAGTTATTGGTGAACATATCTAAGTACTATAGTACGTAACCAAAAACTTGGTGAACATAACCTATAATTTGGTTGATGACGTCATTCAAAAAAAATATAATATTAACTTAAGGATATTATTTCATTGACCTCAAAGAAATGTTTCATAGGTTGAGATTTCAAGGAAATTTCATTGAATCAAGGAAACTTTTTCTCTCGGTGCATCGAGAAGTGTCTGAAATTCTCTCTAATTTTTCTCGAATTAGCAACCAGCGAGCGAGTCGATCGCGTTGGCTCTCGCCGAACTGTGCAACAATTCGCGGGCGTCGGATGGTCGTATATATCGAGTCGGTGCCGCGCGAAATGCCGGCTATATACATGAGAGCGTAGAGCGCGGCGCGGAGTCATCCGCGGGCGACGAGCGATCGACAGCGCGACTCGGGCCATTTAGCCGGGTGACGCGCGGCGCTCTCCGCTCCTCTGGCTGGCATCGGCAGTGTGTCAAGATCACTCGATCTCTCGAGTGCTCGCAGAGCGCGCGCGACTACACCACTCGCGGCACTCGTCCTCCGCTTCCTCTCGCGCGCGCACCGTCTTCGAGGACTCGCGCGCCGCCGATATTGTGTGTGTGTCGAACCCACCCCCGACGAGTGTCGAAGCCCCGGGAACACCGCAACCACCCTCAACTCCCTCAACCCTCGTTCACCCTCGTTCGCCGAACGTCACCTCGCCGCTCGAGTGTCACACGCCAAAGTTACAGAGTTTTGGCACCCCCGGCGACACTCCCGCCCTTCCCCCCTTCACCCCCCAACCCCCCTCACCACCCTCCCAAGACCCTCCACGAGTGGTCGGCCAAGTTGGAAATTAATGTGAAACTCAGGATTCCTTTGACAATTTTGTAAACACAGGTACCATTTTTTTAATAGGATTATCATTTTTTTTCTTGGGAAGAAATTAAATATGATTTTTTGTAGTCAAAGTGAATCGATTAATGTATTTGTGATACTAAGTGAATTTATTTGAAGTAGAATCGCGTGAATTCTTAACGAAAAGAAAAAAATTAGGAAAAGTTGGGAAGTTGGGTAAAGTTTGAAATTAATGTGAATCTCAAAATTTCTCTGAAAACTTTTGTAAATACTTGTATAGGTCGATTTTCCATTTTTTATATAAGAATATAGACATTTTTTGTTGGGAAGAAAGTAAACAACATTTTTGTGAGTTAAGGTTTTTTTTTTAATAGGAATATTTGCTCTTTTATGCGGAGAAATTAAATACGATTTTTGGTAGTCAAGGTGAATCGATTAATGTATTTGTGATATTAAGTGAATTTATTTAAAGTAAAATCGCGTGAATTGTTAACGAAAAGAAAAAAATTTGGAAAAGTTGGGAAGTTGGGTAAAGTTTGAAATTAATGTGAAGCTCAAGATTTCTTTGGAAACTTTTGTAAACACTGGTATAGGTCGAATGTCCATTTTTTATATAAGAATATAGACAGTTTTTGTTGGGAAGAAAGTAAACAACATTTTTGTGAGTTACGGTTTTTTTTAATAGGAATATTGGCTCTTTTATGCGAAGAAATTAAATACGATTTTTTGTAGTCAAGGTGAATCGATGAATATATTTGTGATATTAAGTGAATTTATTTGAATTAAAATCGCGTAAATTGTTAACGAAAAGAAAAAAATGTGGAAAAGTTGGGAAGTTGGGTAAAGTTTGAAATTAATGTAAAGCTCAAGATTTCTCTGAAAACTTTTGTAAACACTTGTATAGGTCGATTGTCCATTTTTTATATAAGAATATAGACATTTTTTGTTGGGAAGAAAGTAAACAACATTTTTGTGAGTTAAGGTTTTTTTTAATAGGAATATTTGCTCTTTTATGGGAAGAAATTAAATACGATTTTTCGTAGTCAAGGTGAATCGATTAATGTATTTGTGATACTAAGTGAATTTATTTGAAGTAGAATCGCGTGAATTGTTAACGAAAAGAAAAAAATTTGGAAAAGTTGGGAAGTTGGGTAAAGTTTGAAATTAATGTGAATCTCAAAATTTCTCTGAAAACTTTTGTAAATACTTGTATAGGTCAATTTTCCATTTTTTATATAAGAATATAGACATTTTTTGTTGGGAAGAAAGTAAACAACATTTTTGTGAGTTACGGTTTTTTTTAATAGGAATATTGGCTCTTTTATGCGAAGAAATTAAATACGATTTTTTGTAGTCAAGGTGAATCGATTAATGTATTTGTGATATTAAGTGAATTTATTTGAAGTAGAATCGCGTGAATTGTTAACGAAAAGAAAATAATTTGGAAAAGTTGGGAAGTTGGGTAAAGTTTGAAATTAATGTGAAGCTCAAGATTTCTCTGAACACTTTTGTTGACACTGGTATAGATCGATTGTCCATTTTTTATATAAAAATATAGACAGTTTTTGTTGGGAAGAAAGTAAACAACATTTTTGTGAGTTAATGTTATTCAATCGATAAGAACAGCTATTAACTTGTTGTACTTCGTGATTTTAAATAATCTCCTTTGAAATGAAATTGCATCAATTGTTAACAAAAGAATTAACTAACAATGTAATCCAACTTCTGCTCAAACTTTCATTTTTAGTGTAATTTGTACGACAATTAATTTTTCATTATTTTCCCACCAAGATTTTAGCACGAAATAACTGTCAAGTTTTTGCATTTCCATTGCCGAATAATTAATGAACAGCTAATTAATAATTAATTCATAATGATATCATAATTCAACGCAACGAAAATGGTCGAGAACGATTCGAATTACAACGAACCCAACGACCGAGTGTGTGATGCGCGAATTTCAAAATTGTTGACACCAGGCTTCCCTTGACGTTGAAATCCGGTCATTGTTATTTATCGCGCCGAGTGCATCGACGAATCGGATTTACATTGTTTTCGTGCGTCCGCCTCGCGCCATTCGCGACGAACGTATACGTGTGAAAGAGAGACGAGCCGCGTATTGTGCACCGTGTTACACAGGTGACGCAACGTGGAGAAGGTCGAGAACGCGACGCCAGAGCCTTTTTCGCGCCGGGACCTTGGCCCGTTGACACATGCGACGTCCGCGAGTTTCCGGGTGTAAAAATAGAGAGCGACGATCTCTTGATAACCGACCACGTGAGCTGGCTAGACGCGGTGCGATATTGCGACAGGATTGGCCCTTTCGTCGCCGGCAAAATATATATATATCATCCCATTGTTTAGACACGAATCATCAGCCTAAATAAAAGTGAAACATCAGTCTATATTAAAGTGAAACATCAGTCTATATTAAAGTTAAACATCAGCCTAATTAAAACAAAAACTGGTAGAAAATCTGTGGCGTTACATTCGGCCCTGGTCAGGTCCTGGTCAGGCTCTGGTCAGGCCCAACCTCTAGTCAGGCTATAATCAGGTTCTGGTCAGACTCTGTTCAGGCTCTAGTCAGGCTCTAATCAGGCTCTGGTCAGGCTCTGTTCAGGCTCTGGTCAAGCTCTGGTCAAGCTGGATGTAACGCTACAGATTCCCTGGTAGAAAATCTGTTGCATGACATTCGACCCTGGTCAGGCTCTGGTCAGGCCCAATCTCTAATCAGGTTCTGGTCAGTTCAGGCTCTAGTCAGGCTCTAATCAGGCTCTGGTCAGGCTCTGTTCAGGCTCTGGTCAAGGTCTGGTCAAGCTGGATGTAACGCTAGAGAATCCCTGGTAGAAAATCTGTAGCATGACATTCGACCCTGGTCAGGCTCTGGTCAGGCCCAAGCTCTAGTCAGGCTCTAATCAGGTTCTGGTCAGACTCTGGTCAAGCTGTGGTCAGGCCCACGTTGGCCCTGCTAGTGCCCTAGACGGGCCTGATTTGGGCTGGATGTAACGCTACAGGTTCCCTGGTAGAAAATCTGTCGCATGACATTCAACCCTGGTCGGGCCCTGGTCAGGCCCCAATCGAGCCAACGTCACCCTGACCAGGGCCTGACTAGGGCCGAATGTGACACCACAGATTTTCTACCGGTGTTGTCTCCCAGAAATTCAGCGAATAATTTTTTTCCGCCTCTACGGGCCATAAAGTCTACCGCAACCGCAAGTCCAACTGTTGCATATTTTTCAATGCTCTATTCAGTACCCATTGAATGCCTGAAGAAAACGAAGTCGTTTCACTAGTAGCGGAAGAAAAAATATCCCGAAGGAAGGGTTATTAAATATACGATCGACACGTGCGCGATTACGGAAAACAGACGCGTATGAGCTGGCAATGAAAAAATAATCAGTCGCGATTGCCGTGTTGGTCGAGGAATTCCCGAAGGCGACGATTGTCGCGAGTCAATCGTTGACAGAGTCGGCGCGCCACGGCGACGATATAATGACGGTCAATTAAAGAATAACGAGACAAACACGATTTGGATTGTGCAGGCGGTGCAAGATGCGAGCAGCGGGGATGACAGCGGCACTGGCGATGTACTGGCTGACGGGCGTGGTGGGAGCGGCGTCCCTCCCTCCCGACGATCAATACTCCCCTCAGCAGTCACCGTACGAGAGGGATGCCGCCCGAGGACCTCGACGCTTGCCCAACTGGCTGGAGTACCACCGGGATCCGAGCGCGGGACTGGGTACTAAATTTACCATGTTGAGAATACGAACTGCGGCTTTTTTCCTAATTTTGGGGCCAAATTTTTAGTCACGAGTTTAATCTTATGTCCGAATTTGTTTTTTGCTTAAAATCGACCTTAAGTTCGACTTTGAGATCATGCAAAAATTGGAAAAAAGTTCAAGTTTGAACTTGAGATCGATCTTAAGATCGGCATTCGACTTTTTGCAACTTTCTCGTACTGAAGTACGACCGTAAGCAAAAAAAAATTCAAGTTCGCTCTTAAGCACAAACCGAGTTCAAGTTCGATCTTAAGCATGAATCAAGTTCAAGTTCGATCTTAAGCATGAATCAAGTTCAAGTTCGATTTTAAGCACGAATTAAATTCAAGTTCGATCTTAAGCACGAATCAAGTTCAAGTTCGATCTTGAGCATGAATCAAGTTCAAGTTCGATCTTAAGCATGAATCAAGTTCAAGTTCGATCTTAAGCATGAATCAAGTTCACGTTCGATCTTAAAAATGAATCAAGGTCATGTTCGATCTTAAGCACGAATCAAGTTCAAGTTCGATCTTAAGCACGTATCAAGTTCAAGTTCGCTCTTAAGCATGAATCAAGTTCAAGTTCGATCTTAAGCATGAATCAAGTTCAAGTTCGATCTTAAGCATGAATCAAGTTCACGTTCGAACTTAAGCATGAATCAAGTTCAAGTTCGATCTTAAGCACGAATTAAGTTCAAGCTCGCTTGTAAGCATGAATCAATTTCAAGTTCGATCTTAAGCATGAATCAAGTTCACGTTCGATCTTAAGCATGAATCAAGTTCAATTCGATCTTAAGTACGAATCAAGTTCACGCTCGATCTTAAGCATGAATCAAGTTCACGTTCGATCTTAAGCATGAATCAAGTTCAATTCGATCTTAAGTACGAATCAAGTTCACGCTCGATCTTAAGCATGAATCAAGTTCATGTTCGATCTTAAGCATGAATCAAGTTCGAGTTCGATCTTAATCATGAGTCAAGTTCACGTTCGATCTTAAGCATAAATCAAATTCAAGTTCAAATTCGATCTTAAGCATAAATCAAGTTCAAAGTCACATTCGGCCCCAAGAAAACGAGATAACGAAAAATTAGTGCCGGGCGTGTCGTTTCCGTTGATGGTAAATTCTAATTTGCCTTCCAAGGGACCAGCGACAGCGGCGGCAATGAAACGCGGAGACAATCCTAGCCGGGCCACTAATTTAATTATGCTAAACGTTCGCAGAGTCACCGGAGACGAAGCCCGCGGGCGCGGCGTCACTGGGAGCCAGTGATTTGTCGAGGGACAGGAAATCCCGGAAGGAGTCAACGACACGAGACCTAGACTTCCTGTCGCTTGCGCCGGGCGGTTGGAACGCGGCTGGCGGCATGAAGGAGTTCACCGGACCGCCGCATCCTGATCCAGAGGGCTTGGAGATGTCGCCGGCCTCGCTGGAGGACCCCTTCGAGGAGGAGGACACATTCCAGGATCAGGGGCCGGGCTCGGTCGAGGTGTACAAGTTGGATCTTCGCCGGGAGAATTCGTTGCTGGTGCCGCAGGCCAAGAGGAGGCAGCCGACCGTGGCGTCCAGGACAAAGAGCAAAGCCCCGAAGAAGGCCAAGGGCCAGGAAATCCTGTGGAAGCTGAAGCACATTGAGCCCAGCAAGGCCTCCCTTCCCGCCATCTTTCGGCAGCCACCGGGTCTCCAACAAGGCAAAACGATTCCCGAGGAGTCGATGCCCAACAAGGCAATCAAGGCGCCGAATGTCCAACAAGGCGCTCCTCGGGATTCGATAAGCATCGTCGAGGAGAACGCGAAGGACGAGGAGGTGTTCGCGGTTGGCGGGGTTCCGGAACTGCAGGTCGGTTGCGAGGGTCTCGAGGCGTCCGGTAGAAGGAAACGCTCCAGCGGCAAGGAGGACGACCAGGAAGACGACGGGCCGAGGTTCAAGGACCCCGTTTACCGGGAGTCCACGGAGCCCATTTTGCTTCGGGTGACCCCGATTGTCCTGGACTTCGAGGATGAGCCGCCGTCCGGTCAGATCTACGAGGAGCTGGACGAGCTGCTGAAACTGAAGAGCTCGACGACGCCGGCGCCCTCGAAGCCCGCCAACCGGGGTGACATAGATCCGGCCCTGGAGAACTACGGACGGGAGGAGGACGCGTTGGAGCAGACGTTTCCGGAACGCGGTGACCTTGGAACGGGCAGCGGCAAGGTCAGGGTGGAGAGATCGATTTGGTCCGAAGACGCTGAGGCTGGTAAAGTGGAGGGTGTGAGGTTACCAAGAGCGGCCAATGGAGAGGAGTCACCGACCGAGACTTTGTCGCCCGTGATCGAAAGTCACCGGGACACTCCGAGACATAGCGGCGGTCGCAAGTTGCTGTGGGTCGAACATGAGGAGGGTCGCGAGAATGAAGTGAAACGAAGACATCATCGGGAGGCCTCGGATCGAGATCCAGATCTGTGGGGTTTTGGGGAGGACGATGGAGTAAAATTGAACGGCGATGAGGACTCCTTGGCGGAGAGGCTGAGGAACATAGAGGTCGAGAAGAGACTGAGGGAGTGGGAGAGAAGGAGGCAGGAGGATGAGGAAAGGCGACGAGGTGGCCACGGGCATCGACCCCATTCGAGGCACGAGGATGTGAGTGGCGAGATCGAGAGGATACGCCAGGAGTACGACAGGCAGCAGGCGGAGCAGCAGAGGGAGCGTCAGAGAATCGAGGAGGAGAGGATGAGGAAGGAGAAACGAAAACAGTGGGAGGATCAAAGGCGAGCGGAGGAGGCGAGGAGGCGACAGTCGGAAGAGTCGCGGCGCAGGGCGGAGGAGGACGAGGAGAGGCGGAATCCCTCGCATTCCCGAGGAAGGGAGGAGGAGGAGGAGAGACGCAGGGAGTGGAACAGACGGAGGGAGGAGGAGGAGCGCCGGATTAGACTCGAAGCCGAGCGAAGGAATGAATCTCCACCGTCGCCTCTGACGCGGCCCTCGACGAACCAGCATCCTGATAACAGATCGAGAAGCGAGGAGGAGGCAGCGCGGAGGGAGGAGGAGAGAAAGTTGCGGGAGTACATGGAGAGGAATCGTCCGATCGACTTGAAGAGGATCGACGATCGTCGAAGGCTCGAAAACCGAACGAGGACGATGGAGGAGGAAGAGAGAAGGAGACACGTCGAGGCGCAACGCAGGCGACAGATGGAGGAGGAAAGGAGGAGGCAGATGGAGGAGGAAAGGAGGCGGCAGATCGAGGAGGAAAGGAGGAGGCAGATGGAAGAGGAAAGAAGGAGACAAATGGAGGAGCAGAGAAGGAGAGACCGTCCGGATGAGGAACGCGTGAGGGAGGAGGAAAGGAGGAGGCAGATGGAGGAGCAGAGAAGGAGAGACCATCCGGATGAGGATCGCGTGAGGGAGGAGGAAAGGAGGAGGCAAATGGAGGAGCAGAGGCGAAGGGACCGACCGGATGAGGATCGCGTGAGGGAGGAGGAAAGGAGGAGGCAAATGGAGGAGCAGAGGCTGAGGGTGCGTCCGGATGCCGATCAAGCGAGGGAGGAGGAGAGGAGGAGGCAAATGGAGGAGCAGAGGCTGAGGGTGCGTCCGGATGCCGATCGAGCGAGGGAGGAGGAGAGGAGGCGTCGACTGGAGGAGGAGAGGAAGCTTCAGGAGTACGTGAGGAGGAACCAGCCGGTGAACGTTCCGCGAAGAAACCAATCGCGGGAGAGTGACTATCAGGAGCAGAGACGGACGCTCAACGAGGCTCGGCAATGGGAGCACAACAGGGACAACATGGTGAGGCCGCATGACGGCAGAAGTCACGGGCCCTCAGCTCCCACGGACATCGGTCAACGTCGAACGCCGTTTGACGTCGCTGAGGCGCGAAGACGCCAGGAGGCGGAGAGGCTTCGTGAGGCTGAACGACGAAGGTTCCTGGAGGAAGGACGAAGGAGGGAGGAGCAGCACCGGCGCGAGGAGTCCAGACGACACGAGGAGGAGAGACGAAGGTTGGAGGCCGCGAGACTGAGGGAGGAGGCGCAGCGTCGTAGGACCTACGGCCACGTCGCCCATCGTCCCGCGAACTCGACTCACAGGGGAGGCGACGCCGGGGAGCTTCGAAGACACCATCAGCCTACCCAGAGGGTACCCAACAACTCGAGGAGGATCCAGGAGGACGAGTGGAGAAGAAGGTCCGCGGAACGACAGCGACAGCAGCAGGCGGCACGCGAGAGGATGAGGATCGAGCAGGAGAGAAACAGGAACTATGGACGTCGGCGACCGCAACCCGGGGACCCTGGGTTAGTATGCAGGCTCCGTTGTCTCTGGTACCGCTAGATTTACGAGTGTTGTGTGCCGAGAGCGCCGAGTTCACTGTGCAAATCCGAACGTCCGTGATTAAGTCGGCTAAGGACGCCCCGCGCCGGCTAAATCGGTGTTTAAATTTGGAAAGCGTCGCGCGGTTGCCTCAAAAATATGTCTTGCAAACAGAAGCGACTGAAAGGCTGAGTTGATTGAAATGAAAAAATGATCGAGTCGGTTTTTTGAAGGTGACAAAAAATTGCTAAATTTATCGAAATTCATGAGTAACTTGTTGACGGGATTGTTGTGAAGAATTTAAATACAGAATTCGGTATTCCTGGTATTTGAGAAATAGTAATCAGAAAATACTTAAGGAGGCGTAGTCAACAAATTATTTTTTATTGTAATGTCCACTTTTTTCGTGACTGATGAAAAAAGTAAAAATAATTCTGTTCTTTTAGGATCACTGTAAAGGATTTTTTTTGTCACTGGACCAACGGGTTGCCTCAAAAGCATATTTGGATTAGCTTTCGGTTCATCTTATTCTCTTCGCAATTACACTGCGCACCAGTTAATAGAAGTTTCTTTTTAAGTTGAACTTTATAAGATTTATGTCTCGAGTGCCATCTTTCTTTTTATATTTCATAAATATGTTCATAAGTGTGTTTCAAGAGCCTTATAAAATCGTAGTGCAATTGTGAAGAGATTAGTATAATTGGCGGCCAATTCTTCGAGTAAAATCCTCAAACATAGTTTTGACGCAATCGATTAACCCAACTGATGCATCAAAACCTTTTTTTTCATGAAACCAGGATTTTGTCTCCACTAACAAAAAATCCTTCGCTCCGACCCTAAAGGAACGTAATTATTTCCAATTTTTTTATTGGTGAGAAAAAAAATAGTCCTCATAACAAGAAGAAACATTTTCGGCTGACCCGACTTAAGATCACTTAACAATTCTCAACAATGCCCAAGTCCTCACAGCGACGTTAATTCATTGTACATTTCTCTCCACGCTCGAATTCCCGTCGAATCAAGGCTGAGACAAAAAAAAACCGCGTGTGCGATATCCCGCGTCTCGGGTTTTATTCAACGAAACCCGACCTCGCGCGCTTTGAATACCCAAGCGAGTAAACGGTCGCTCGGGGCAAATACGAAGTTTGACACGTAGATTTCTTCGGCGAAGGAGCCGCTAGAGGGCGCCAGGGGAAAATTTCTCACGCTCCCGCGCTTCCCTCTGTCTCCGCTCAGCGGGTCTTCGTTGCGTGGAGAGCCGGAGAGAAGAGAGGAGACAAGGCGAGCGCATCACCGAGAGAAAAAATTTCCTTCATTCCAAAGAAATGGGTGGATTGGATTTTTTTCATTGATCTCAATGCAATATTTCCTTGAATTTCAAAGACACGATCTCCTTGATTTAAAGAAACGATATGCCTGACGGCACCCGGTCTGTCAACGTTTGGCTCATTCGCGATAAGTCGTATTGGTGTTTCTCGCGCAAGCTGATCTGTTATGTTATAGTTAAGGTAGTATGAGCGTACAGATGAACGTCGCGTAAATTCGAGGGAGTTTGAGAGAGAATTACGAAGAGTTCTCGATCAGATAAAAATCTGAAAAAAATCAAGCATGTGAAAGGCGGTAAAGATATTATTTTAGACAATAATAATTTAAAAAATGTTATTAACAAATTACTTAAATAAATAATTGTTCAACTAAATATCCGGCAAACTAACTCTTTTTTGTTATTAAAGTGATCTTCTTATTTTTCTACATACGTATGAATGTTTTCAGAATTTTCTCTGATTTTTAATTTTAACATAATAAAAAAACGTAATTTTCAAACGTCACACAAAATTCGGAAAAAATTCATACGTATGTAGAAAAATAAGAAGATCACTTTAATAACAAAAAAGAGTTAGGTTGCCGGATATTTAGTTGAACAATTATTTATTTAAGTAATTTGTTAATAACATTTTTTAAATTATTATTGTCTAAATTAATCTCTTTACCGCCTTTCATAAGCTTGATTTTTTTCAGATTTTTATCTCATCGAGAACTCTTCGTAATTCTCTCTCAAACTCCCTCGAATTTACGCGACGTTCATCTGTACGCTCATACTACGTTAAGTCAAGTCAAATCAAGAAGATAATCATTGGTTAAACCATCGAAGTTATTGGTGACCATATCTAAGGACTATGGTACGTAACCAAAAACTTGGTGAACATAACCTATAATTTGGTTGATGACATCGTTCAAAGAAAATATAATATTAACCAAAGGATATTATTTCATTGACCGCAAAGAAATGTTTCATGGGTTGAGATTTCAAGGAAATTTCATTGAATCAAGGAAACTTTTTCTCTCGGTGCCGGTGGGATTGAACCGGGTATTCTCAAAGTGGCGTCTGGCCCGCGCGCTCGCGCTTTGAATGCGATACTCGAAGCGTGCGGTGAGTTACGGTGGCTGCAGTGCACTCGCGGCTTCTCATAATTTAACGCCCATAGGAGATGTAGGCAGTCGCCGACACCGCCTACATCGCCTACATCGGCAACACGGTGGTGGCCTATAGCGATGACGACGGTCTTGTTCTCTCTCACCGCAGGCTCAACAAGCTCGGGCCGAGCGTCAGGAGGAACCAGGCCGAGGAGGAGAGGAGGAGGCGGGAGGAGGAGGCGAGACTGAAGGCGCTTCCCGTGAGTGCGAGAATAATAGTTCGTTCGGATGGAGCCACCGGGCCGGCCGCCCCGCCGCCGCCGCCGCCGCCTCCCGACGTATCGATTGGCTCGCGGGCCGGTTTTGGGAACGAGATCGATTTTCCGGTAAGCCAACTTCGCGCCATTTCGCGCGTCGACCCCCTGGTGAAACGTCTGTAGCGTTAAATCCGGTCCAAGTCGGGGCCTGGTCGGATCCTGAAAGGGCCAACGTGACCCTGATCAGGGCCTGACCAGGGGTACGTTGACCCTGCCAGGCCCCGACTTGGGTCGGATTTAACGCTATAGATTTTTTACCAGGGACATCCGGCCCAAGTCAGCGCCCGACCAGGGTCGGCTGTGATCCCACAGATTGTCTACCGGGTCTGTATACACCCAGCGTACGTCCGTAGTTGAACTTAAGACGCCCTGGTGGAGAATCGGTATTACATCTGGCCCTGGTCAGGCCCTGATCAGGCTTACGTTGGCCCTGGCAGAGCCCGACTTGGGTCAGATTTAACGCTACAGATTTTTTACTAGGAACATCCGAGCCAAGT
Source organism: Pimpla rufipes (assembly GCA_963932165.1). Classification (NCBI taxonomy): domain Eukaryota; kingdom Metazoa; phylum Arthropoda; class Insecta; order Hymenoptera; family Ichneumonidae; genus Pimpla; species Pimpla rufipes. Next base: position 1,435,137 of record OZ010630.1, read on the forward strand.
CAGGCCCGGTTAGGGCCATGGCAGGGCCAACGAGGCCCAAGTCGGCGCCTGACTAGGGTCGTCTGTAACCACACAGATTTTCCACTAGGGTTGTATACACACAGCGTATCCCTAGTAGAAAATCTGTAGCGTTACATTTAGCCCTGGTCAGGCCCTGATCAGGTCTACGTTGGCCCTGTCAGGGCCAACGACTTGGGTCGGATTTAATGCCACAGACTTTTCATCAGGGCGTCCGTGTAGATTTTTCACGCGATACTCCGAGATGAAGGGGTTCAAGTAACATCATCGCGTTCGGGATGGTTCCTAATAACGAGACAAAGAACTCCCCCCATGGAAAAAAAGTATATTCGAAAATATATTGAAAAGTATATTTTTTGTACACCATGTGTACTTGCGCGAAAAATGGTATATTTGGGATATAACTTTCAGTATACTTTATAAGTATATATGGCAATATACTTGTACATATATATATTTGATATACTCCTTATACATGCATTTATGTATGAATTTATGTATATATACAGAAAATATACCGTACGTATGTTCGTCAGATATACATAGAAATATACAAAAAAGTATACTGCACGTATATTCGTCCGGATATACGTTCGCGCGAAATATGTGATATTGCCGAATATATAAAAAGTATACAAAACTTTGCACACTGCTTCCTCATGAATTCCCCTTTTTCACAAAGCCACCTCTATGAAGAAGCTTATTTATTAACTTTGGCTTCCTCATAGAGGAAGCTTTGTGAAAAAGGGGAATTAATGAGGAAGCAGTGTGCAAAGGTCTACTTTGCAACTTTTTTTAAATTTGAACAAAAGAAAACTCCGTTACAAACACCGTTACATTTAATTTTGATTAGATACAAATTTTTGACTTACTTTAATAACTTTTCCATAAGTTACAGCGAAAATCTTAATTTTTTCAAAAATTCATAACAGCGTAAAATCCGAACGACTTTACCGATCGTCACCAAATTTTATACGTGGCAGCGTTGTATGTTATTTTTTGACTCTTGAATGTTTTGGTTCAGTTGATGAGATTCGACGTGATTTAGAGCAAAATTTATTTTTTTCGAAAAATTCAAAATTCTATAAAACCGAAACCGCTTTACCGATTTCGCTGAAATTCAATACCAAACAACATTGAACGTGTCTTTATTTACGATGAAGTATATAGCTGAATCGTCGAACTTTTACGAAAGTTAGAGCGATCACGCCATTTTTTTGAAAAAATTAAAATTCGATAAAATTTGTATACATGGATATATCTAATTTTAAAAATATGTGAATTACAGAGGATTTAATACTCTACTTGCGTGCCAATTTTTAGCTCGATCCATCATGCCATTCCTGAGTTATGAACAATTGAATGTTCGGTGCCTGGACCATACATACATACACACACACACACACACACACATACACACATACAGACATATTTTCTAGACCACTTTTCTCGACGTTTTAGGTGATTCTGAGTATGTTAACATGAAAATCTCGAAAAAAAAAATTTCACGAAAACAAAGCTTCCTCTATGAGGAAGCAAAAAAAAGTATGTGATTATTATACCACGTACATTATTTATATATTTTTCGATGTATCGAAAAATACACTTTTCTTGCATACTTTTTTTCCATGGGGGTCCGAAGGTGTCGCGTTCTCCTTCGTTCGCCAGGCAACTTACATCTCGTGACTTAGATCGCAGCCGCAGAGGCACACCGAGGAGCCTCTTTGCCCGACCCTCAATTCAACCTGAAACGCACAACCCTATTCTATGGGGGCTGGAACGGCGCGTAGTACGTGGGGCGGGCCGCTCGTGGTCGCGGCTGAGGAGCCGAGAAACGGACGCGAGTGAGACGCGGACGAAGGAGGGGGAGAAGCACTCGGGCAACGCGTGCGGATTCCTTTCGAATTACCATCTTGCGGAAAGCCTCGTACGGCGGCGAGGGGGTCGAGTTCGGTTCTCGTTTCGGTGGAGCCGGAATTACCGCTCGTCGCGGTTTACGGACACGTATTGGACCAGCGCACGCAGACACCGTCGATGCTACGGGAGCCGCTGTGGGTCTCTCGAACCACCGCGGATTTGAACAGACGCGGAACGAGGGAGGAAGCCGATTTTGCGAGGCATTCGGTTCGGGAACGTGGAATTACAGCGCGGTTTACACACTTCGCCGTCGGAACGTACAGAACGAGTCGCGTTTCTGTTTGGCTTACAGTGTCGAATTACGTTTGCGGGTTTCCCGCGCGCCGTTTCGATGCCACCGTGGCACAATTAGAGACGTCTACTGTCGGCAGTCTCGCGTTAAGTGGGTCGGATCGCGGCTAAGTAACCGCGGCGATGCGCCGAAGTAGTTTTGGTTGATCAGCAAAAAATTGCAAAATTCCGACGGGTCGGAGGATGATTGGCAAATTTTTTTTGGCGTTTGGAAAATTGGTTTTGTCCACCGGGTATCTTGGAAATCAGGTTCAGGTGGGATTCCAAGGGTCGAATGTAAACCCCCATGGAAAAAAAAGTATATTCGAAAATATATTGAAAAGTATATTTTTTTTACACCATGTATACTTGCGCGAAAAATTGTATATTTGGGATATAACTTTCAGTATACTTTATAAGTATATATGGCAATATACTTGTACACATATATATTTCATATACTCCTTATACATGCATTTATGTATGAAAAGTATATATTAAAATATACAAATATACAAAATATACAAAAAATCTAACGTACGTATGTTCGTCAGATATACATAGGAATATACAAAAAAAAGTATACTGCACGTATATTCGCCCGGATATACGTTCGCGCGAAATATGTGATATTGCCGAATATATAAAAAGTATACAAAAAAATATGTGATTATTACACCACATATTTAATAATGATTTATATATTTTTCGATATATCGAAAAATACACTTTTCTTGCATACTTTTTTTCCATGGGGGTAGCACCAAGTTTGAACTCAAGTTCCAACTTATGTTCCAACTTTTTCTTTTTTCAACTTCCAACTAAAGCCCCAACTTAAGTACAAACTTAAGTTCGACGTTAAGCGGCGAATATGCTAGGAATATGCTGAAATCCCAACTTAAGTCTGAACTTCAGTTGGGACTTAACAAATAAAACTTGGGACTTAAGTCGGAACTTGAGTTTAAACTTCGGACTATAAATTCGACCGTATGAGAATTTCAATCGCGTCTCAATAACTCAAAAATCTGAAAAAACTGGGCATGTAGAAAATGCTGCAAAGATTGATTTTGCATAATAATAATAATATGATATTTCAGATTTTCGTGTCATTGAGAAGTGTTCGAAATGGTCTTAGAATCGGAAAGTCGAGAGACGACAACCTTAGATTGGCAGGTTGTCATTGGGTCCTTCAAGGTCTCCGCCATCACCAGCCGTGCCCTTAATATATGTGTCACTTGTTTAATCTAATCGTAATTACTCAATCAAAGAGGCCAATAATCTCCAATCTCGAGATGCCTTCGTTCCTTCTCGCAGGAGGCAACGAAGGTTGAACGAGATTGAAGGTCACCCTAACGACGACGTGATAAATTACCGACAATATCCCGACCTCTCCGCAGGCTATCAGCCCTAATCGCCGAGGGTTGGAGGCAGCCAGATTTCCCGCCCCGCCGACGCCGAGGCCGCTAGCCAAGAGTCCCAGCGCCTGCGTGTGGGCGATCGTTAACTGCTGTCCGGCGAACAACCGCGTGGCCACCTGCTTCGAGTCGATGGGATGCCCGGGGGCCAACTGGGATCCGAGCCCTTGCCGACCGGCGATCCAGTCCTCGGCGCAGTCCGAGGTCCTCAGATTCTTCGAGAGCGCCAAGGACGACCCGTACACCAGGCATTGAGCGCGAGCTTCGTTGGTAAAGAGGAGCGAACGCGCGAGCAGCCCCTCGTGCGCCAAACCCAGTCGCGCGGTGAACGTGTGACTTTTTTTTTTTTTGAAGAAACAGTAACAAAAAGTAACTCGAGAAATGCTTCCATCCAGGCTGACCAATATTAGGGGCCGTATTTTTGGTCATAAGTTCAAACTTAAGTTCGACCTTAAGATTGAACTTAGGCGAGAAGAATGAAGTTCGAACTTCATTCTTGGTAAAGTTTGATCTTAAGTTCGAACTTCATTCATGGTTATGTTTGATCTTAAGTTCGAACTTCATTCATGGTAAAGTTTCATCTTAAGTTCGAAGTTCATTCATGGTTATGGTTGATCTTAAGTTCGAACTTCATCCATGCTTAAGTTTGCTCTTAAGTTCGAACTTCATCCATGCTTAAGTTTGCTCTTGATCCATGCTTGAGTTTGATCTTAAGTTTGAACTTGATCCATGGTTAAATTTGATCTTGAGTTCGAACTTGATCCATGCTTAAGTTCAAACTTGACCCATGCTTACGTTTGATCTTAAGTTCGATCTTGATCCATGTTTAAGTTTGATCTTAAGTTCAAACTTAACGCATGCTTACGTTTGATCTTAAGTTCCAACTTGATCCATGCTTAAGTTCGACGGTGAGTTCGATCTTGATTCATGCTTAAGTTTGATCTTAAGGTTGAACTTGATCCATGCTTAAGTTTGATCTTAAACTCGAACTTGATCCATTCAAGTTCGAACTTGATCCATTCTTAAGTTTGATCTTAAGATCGAATTTGACAAAGAGACGATCATGAACTTAAGATCAAGCTTATGCACGAATCAAGTTCGACCTTATGATCGAACTTGAGATTGAACTTACAAGCCAAAAATTCGGCCCTAAGTCGGGGTGACTGTGTCCGAATTTACTAAAATCACCCGGAACGATCGATCGCCGCTGGAAAATCTACCGGGACAAACCACTCAGTGTATTAAGAAAGAAAACAAAAAAAATAAAATTCGAAGATGCTTGTTTTTTTCTCATTTACTTTGTGATATAGACGCGCTTGCCACGATGAGCGATGTTGGCTTTGTATTATAGTAAAAGTATTTATCGTACATACGTAACTCTGTATCTTAATAAATATAAATATGTATTCGATAGGATCGCGGATTTTCTGACTCCTTTCAGCGCGCGATTTTTATTGGAAATTTCCTCATCAACATCGGTACAGATCATCGGCTATCGGCGGAGCGGAGCTCTCGAAGGGACGGATGACTCGCCTGAAATTGGGCGATCCACAATGGCGTTGATTGCGCCGAGGAACGTTCGTCACGCTCTTAAGGGCTGAATGGCCTCGTTACTCGTGAAAGCCGCGCGCAGCCTCGAGGAGAAAAACCGGTGGCGAAACTCCAACGAGGCGTTGCGTCTCTCTCCTCGATAATCGCTGGAAATTTCCAAAGCTCGAGCAAATTACGCAAGTTGAGCGGTACACAAGTTCTTGCGGCACTCAAACAACCCGAGGTTGAAAGGATTGTTATGGAAAACCGTTCAGCGAAGGAGGGGTTCGAGGTTTCTTATGGATTCAAAGTTATGTCCAGTCTTAGCCGCTGAATTGTCGTTACTGTCGTCACTCTGGGTGGTCAGATTCCTGGGATAGCAACGACAAAACGACGATGGGAGGTCAAACCTTGAACGACGTCAAACCTTCCGCGTTGCTTCCAACTTTTGCAAAACAACCCTCGTTGAGGAAGTGCGTTGATCGATTATTGATCTCCTCAGCATCAAACGATTTGCAAAGCAGCAAAGCGTTGGGAATGCTTTGGGAATGGTGGAAATGATGAGGAAACAATATGCAAGGTTTGACTTTGTGTCCTTGTTTTTAAGACGGGGATATCCAGCATTAACATTTTTGGGAGTTCTTGTTCGAAGTCAACCTCTGAGCCTGGGCCCCTAAAACCTGCTTCGTCTGGTAGATGAAGCAGTTACTAACCCAATTGCGGTAGCGGATCGACATTGATGACTTTTGCATTCAAGTGTAGGAAAACCACAGTAAATATGAAAAAATAACGCAACCCACTGTTGTTTCGTCGCTGCATTTTTAACAGCTTCATGGGGCACCGGTTCAGGTCTTCTATAACTGACCCTTCTATAACTGACCCAGTTCAGGTCTTCCATAACCCATCTATAACTGATCCAGCTCAGGTCTTCTATAACTAACTCAGTTCAGCTCTTCTATAACTAACTCAGTTCAGCTCTTCTATAACTGACGCAGTTCAGGTCTTCTATAACTGAAAAAGTTTAGGTCTTTTATAACTGATCCAGTTCAGGTCTTCTATAACCCATCTATAACTGATCCAGCTCAGGTCTTCTATAACCCATCTATAACTGATCCAGCTCAGGTCTTCTATAACTAACTCAGTTCAGGTCTTCTATAACTGACCCAGTTCAGGTCTTCTATAACTGAAAAAGTTTAAGGCTTCTATAACTGACCCAGTTCAAGTCTTCTATAACTGAAAAAGTTTAGGTCTTCTATAACTGACAGAGTTCAGGTCTTCCATAACTGAGTCTGTCGACCTGAGGACACTTCAACCTTAGCCTGGACATTTTTCTTCGTTTATCATTCAAAAAGCGTCAAGCGTCAGAGCCCAAACCGAGAGGCCCACGGCTGGTTCCGGCAACTCGAGCTTCGTCGCGGCGGAGACCTCGGAAACTTTGCTGCTCTCAGTCGCACCGCCGCGACGCTTTTGTTAAACGTCGTGTATTGTCCTCGGGGTGAGCGGCGTCGACGACGGCCGGAGATGGCCAGAAGAAGTGTGTAAGAGGAAAAACTCAGTGGCATCGGGATGAGAATACACGCAAAGTAGAGTGTCCCACGGTGAGTATGAGTGCATACAGCGCGCAACCGAGATGCTGTTGCTACCACAAGGGGGGTGGAGGGGCTTTGAGTGGTGGTGACGGTGGTGGTACGGCAGGCCCCTGAAAGCACGAGCCAGTGCGCCATTACTCTTCTTCCAGCCTGATTCATCCTCCAGCACCTGTCCTCTCCCAGTTCTATCGCACTGCGTGGAGGGAAAAGTCTGTTGACATACTTCAGAAAAATATAGCAAAAGCCATACCTCCCAAATGCGGTTTGCAAACTTTTAGATGCTTGGAGTACGTTCGACGTTGCACACGTCAAATTCATTACCGCAGCTTTCTGCGGTCAGCTCCCCCGCAACTATTGTTCATTTCATTTGGGCGAGTTTCGATGAAACTCATAGATGAAGCCAGGCGCGGGAAATAAATAATTCGATTGAATCCAACCACGGAAAGGGAGCCCTGGAAAGACTTTGTTGGACCTCATAATGATCAGTCGATCAGTTTCGAAATAGTTGGTGAGTATTACCAGATGATTGGCTTGCTTATCGGCGTTTGGTTAGGATTATAACGATTGGCTTACTTGTCGGCATTTGGTTAGCATTACAACGATTGGCTTACTTATCGGCGGTTGGTTAGCATTATAACGATTGGCTTACTAATCGGTTGGTTAGCATTATAACGATTGGTTCCCTAATCGATTGTTTAGATTCATAACGATTAGTTTGGTTGGTTAGCATTATAACGATTGGCTTACTGAACTAAACACTGAACTGACTCGTTGGAACAAAAATTAACCTTCATGAACTGATCTTTTGCAGCATATCAAATGCGCTAGGGATTCCTTAGAAATGGTTAATTAGACGCGATCCAAAAAATGGTAGAATTGCTGAACAATGTCGAAAGTAATCGTCGATTGAAAGAAGTTATCGTCATCCAACTGTCAGGAAAATGTAGGTTTCGCAACATCATTGAGTCAAATAAAAAACAACAAGTTGCTATTGCCGATAAAATTGATTTCATCAATATGGCGTATTGAGAACTATGAATTGATTCTACAACGTTGATTAATTGAATCCTGTTTATCACTCCTAACTTGCGATGTACTAAACCTTTTGACCAGGTCATCATTTGACTAGTAAGAATCGCATCGACCTCAAAACTAACATATGAAAATTCGTTGTCATATAAATTTCAATTCATTAACTTTTGTCGCTACTGTCACGCGGGTTGATCGATGCCAATCGTTCTGTTGGTTCTTCGGAGCAAACCTTTTACATGGAAAATACTGTCGCTGTGTCTGAAGTGACCTTAGCGTACGTCCTCCCTGAACCATCGTCAGTCCCACGCTATTTCAGCGAGGCGGATTTGCAAAGCAGCAAAGCATTGTGTATGCTTTGTAAATGGTGGAAATGTTGAGGAAACAATGCGCAAGGTTTGACTTTGTTTCCTTGTTTTAAAGATGGGGATATTCAGCATTAACATTTTTTTATGCCAATCTATGTGACCAGATTTTTCCAATTTTCAGCGTACATTTGTCAACGTTTCGGGTGTTATAAAAATTGATTCAGATTATACCCAAGACCAAACAATCTTGTTTCGATCCTAGTAAAATATTGATCCCGCTGACCATGCGTTGTCTGTCAGCCGGGCAATTCATTTAATGAAAAACTCGGGTTATCCATACGAAATTATTCGTCATTGGGCCATAGTAAATAATAAATTAAGAATAAATATGGGTTGCGAAAAGGGGGTTCTTGTTCGAAGTCCAAGAATTGATTCTACAACGATGATTTATTGAATCCTGTTTTTTCACTCCAAACTTGCGATTTACTAAACCTTTTGACCAGGTCATCATTTGACTAGTAAGAATCGCATCGACCTCAAAACTAACATATGAAAATTCCTTGTCATATAAATTTCAATTCATTAACTTTTGTCGCTACTGTCACGCGGGTTGATCGATGCCAATCGTTCTGTTGGTTCTTCCGAGCAAACCTTTTACATGGAAAATACTGTCGCTGTGTCTGAAGTGACCTTAGCGTACGTCCTCCCTGAACCATCGGCAGTCCCACGCTATTTCAGCGAGGCGGAGCGACTGATATACGATAGCACGGCAGACACCGTGCAAACAGAGAAACTGCGTTAACTTGGTCGCATTATACGCACCGATTCGAATTCCCAGAAGCAATGTTTGCTCTCGGCAAGGACGGCGTACTCGAGAGAGGCACGTATGGGTGTCTGCGTCGTTCCTGCTGCGAACCACCGACCCTGTTTCTCGCGTGCTCTCGAATGGAGAAGCCTCGAGAAATCGGTCGTGTTCGCAAATACAAATACCCGAATCGATCGATCCTTTCACAGACGTAACACGCGATTCGTGTGCCATACAGCGAGGATGACTGGATCCATTGTGTGGGAGGTTAGTTTGGATTATATCAGTTTGTTTTAATACGGAATTTTCTATGGCAGGATTTTTTTTCTACGTATTCAGGTGACAGATAAAAAAAATCGTTAAAAAATTATTTTGTAAATAGAAGTAATTTTCAATTAATTAATTGGTTTGATTTTTTTTAATTTCTCAAAAGATATTTCATTGGAGGGAATTACCTTCCTAGATTGATCCCAAGTTTGATTTAAAAAAACGTAACTTTATAATTAGTGATAAAACAATAAATGTGGCAAATTTGTCACATTTATTGTTATACTTATTTTATATAAGTATAAGTTTTATGTTACGAAAATATGTTATTGTTACATTTATGTTAAGAAAAATCAAGGCGTTATCTTCAATTGTTCTTCAGTCATCGTGACGATTTTTCTTAAAGTTGTTTTGAGAACAACGTCTCAAATCTCTTAATTATTAATATTTTAGAAATAAGAAAAATTGCTTTTGTTTCAATTGTTCATAAACGCCATTTGAATTTTTATCGCGCTTTCAGCCGTCAAGGACCCCCTGGTGCCCTCAAGACACCCAACATCTTTGTATTCAGCGCAGTGCGGTTATTAGCGGGTTTTATTTCAACGGACAGCTGCAAATGAACCTCTTCGAAAGCTGCTTATTTTCATTCTTCAGAAACACGAAGAAATTATGGCAGCCCTTAGGCTGCGCAGACTTGCAAAACTCGAGCCTCATTATTTTAGGCTCAAGTCAACTGTCTCAATTTGTAATGAATATCGCTCGACATTGATGCATCCTGCTTTAATGAAACTTCTTCCAGCATCCTGATAGAAAATCTGCAGCGTTACATCCGACCCGTGTCAAGCACTAACAAGGCCCTGGCGAGGCCAATGTGGCCCTGGTCAGGGCCTGTCGAGCTCCCTACTTGTGCTGCATTCCTAGTAGGAAATTCGTAGCGTTGCATTCAGGCCAAGTCAGGCCCTGGTCGGGCCCTGGCGAGGCCAATGTGGCCCTGATCAGGGCCTGACGAGTTCCTGACTTGTGCTGCATCCCTATTAGAAAATTCGTACCCTTGCATTGAGCTCAAGTCGGGCCCTGCATTGGCCAATGTGGCCCTGGTCAGGGCCTGACCAGTTCCTGACTTGTGCTGCATTCCTAGTAGAAAATTTGTAGCGTTGCATTGGGCCCAAATCAGGCCCTGATCGGGCCCTGGTGTGGCCAATGTGGCCCTGGTCAGGGCCTGACGAGTTCCTGACTTGTGCTGCATCTCTAGTAGAAAATTTGTACCCTTGCATTGAGCTCAAGTTGGGCCCTGCATTGGCCAATGTGGCCCTGGTCAGGGCCTGACCAGTTCCCGACTTGAGCCGCATTCCTAGTAGACAATTTGTAGCGTTGCATTAGGCCAAAGTCAGGCCCTGGCGAGGCCAATGTGGCCCTGGTCAGGGCCTGACGAGTTCCTGACTTGTGCTGCATCCCTAGTAGAAAATTTGTACCCTTGCATTGAGCTCAAGTCGGGCCCTGCATTGGCCAATGTGGCCCTGGTCAGGGCCTGACCAGTTCCCGACTTGAGCCTCATTCCTTGTAGACAATTTGTAGCGTTGCATTAGGCCCTGGATGGGCCAATGTCGCCTTGGTCAGGGCCTGACCAGTTCCTGACTCGGGCCGGAATAAACGTCACAATTTCCCCTGCAGCGATGTGACGCCGCAGACTTTTCACCAGGGCATCTGAGAAATGGTCGACCTTTTCAGGCAGTCGTGGTAAAAATTCGCGTGTAACCCAAGCTCGTCTCACGCCTTCCACGGGAATCAAGGCGAAGCAGCCTGGGCATATGTATGGAAATGTAATCATAGAAAAACGGGAAGAGGATATGGTAGGTGCTCGCGTTGTGGGAGTATAAGAGTCGACTTTAATTCCATTTGTTGACACTGAGTCTGAGAAGTGTGCCAGCGTTCGCAGGACGTGGAACACGCCGGACCGCGACGGCTGTTTGTACTAAAGTATACGGCGGACGGCTACTAACCGGAATTAGTATTTTAGCATATGCACACATCATGCAGGGTATGTATGCGCCCCGCTTATAGACGATATCTCTGTGTGCGCGCCAGCTGTCTCCCTGCCGCTGTGCAACGCACGGACAGATGAGAAAAGAAGGGTGACTCGGGTGAGATGACTTGTTAACATTCCGCCATTTTGCGGGGTGGCCGCATGAAGAGGGTCGGGAGATAAGAAGATTTTCCACGAGATTCCGTCACTCTAAAGTCTAGCAACGATTTTTTATGTGGAGCGATTTTTTAAGGCCTTTGAGTTAAATATTTTGATGTTATAGTGGTAGGTAATCACCACTTAAAAAGTGTGTTGGGGCTGCTCTATACACAATTACATTAGAATTAAGGTAATTCAGGAGTACGTAACAAGTTTCAGCAAAATTCTTATATTGACTGCGAAGATTGAGAGCTGGACACAATTTTAGACCTGAAAAGTGCCATTTTTTTAAGGTAAATGCCTATATAAAGAAAGAGAAAAGTTTCCATATTTCATGGGTCTACTTCACAATGCTAGATTAAGAAATGTTCCAAATTTCAACTTGATCGGTGTGTTCAGTCCATAGCCACTGAGTGATACGGACGTCTGGATAACACAAAATCTTGTTTCGGCAACAGAAAATATTTAACAACAAAAGTTCCATATTCCGTTACACCAAGAATATGTATTTTACCGTGTTTAAGAAATCTGCCGTAAAAAGAAATGTATAAATTCAAATTCTATTAACATCTTCCTGTAAAAACGTAATTTAGTCGCTTGGAGTCTGAATTCAAAAGACACTTTTGGGCGTTTTTTTCAGAACGTGAGTGCCTAAAAATTCGTAGTGTGTTTTCCCCGAAAACGGTTTCGTCGATTGCCCGGATCTTTTGGCGTCGGTAACGATTTCGGCTCCTTTGCGCAATGTCCGGAACCATTGTGTATTTTTCGTTCGCGGTCATCGCACCAATTACGGTCTCAATGAGCCTCTGACTAGATTGTTTCGTAATGGCAATGCTGCGTCATTTGCTGATTTTTCGGTCGCCCTTTCTCGCAATTTGCTCAATCCGTGCACAATTTTGTCTTGCTTATTGAGCCTGTATTCCATTGATTGATTTTCTTTTGTTTTGCTTTTGTAATGACGTTTTTGTTTCTTTTGTACGCTTCTTTCTTTTGTATACTCTTCTGCCAATTTTTGTATGATTTTCAAGGGCTTGTCCCGTTTATTATAAATAAATAAATAAATAAATAAATAAATAAATAAATAAATAAATAAATAAATAAATAAATAAATAAATAAATAAATAAATAAATAAATAAATAAATAAATAAATAAATAAATAAATAAATAAATAAATAAATAAATAAAACTTGCGATGCGAACAAGTCACATCGACGAGCATCTCGCCCGGAAGTGCCGCGTGCGTCTCCCGTACGTAGCTATTGGCGCGAGAGACGCGCGCGGTTATTTCCTTATAGCGGGGTGGAAATTCGCAACCCGAGCGAATATAGCCGAGGGGGGAAAGTGCGCTTGAGGAGGACGAGGCAAAGGCTTTCCTTCATCCACGCCTCGCGAACGCAATAACGTGGAGGTGGTCTTAATAAACGCGAGCACGTACGAATAGAGGAGAAGACGGAGAAGGAGGCATAAGCGAGGACGGGAAGCTGATGCTCCGCCGTATGGATGTTTCTTCGCTCTGGCGCTTCGGGAAATTATCGCACATCTCACATGGCTGCAGCGAGAATGAACCGCCCGAGAAGTCGGCGAACACACGGAGGCGAAATGTCGTCACAGTAGCCGTGTCGATATTATTTTTCAAAATTGATAACGACGGCAATTTTGAAATGGCTGAATTCCGAACGCACGCAAAACAAAATAGTCACACAAACAAAATAGATTGCAAGTCCATAATTTTCCGGTTAGAAGACCTAAAAATTGTCAACGGTCGAAAAGACTTTAGTACAAAAAATGTTAATCCTGAGCTGACACATTTTTTGGTTCAAAAAGTCATGTTTCCAATTTTTTTTTAAACATGTCGACCGTCGTGACGCTGCCACTTTGAATATTGGAACACTTTTTTTGTCTTTGAACGTCAACCTCGTCAATAATAGTGTAGAGGGGTCACAATCTTCTTTAGCGAATTCACCCTTTGAACTCTAAAAGTTTCACAATACTCGTTACTCATTTCCAAATAACAACAAAAAAGGTGTGATTTTAAATCGCCTAAAAATTACTGAAGATGTGTCTATGCAAATTTACAGAAATTGCTATCGGAAAATACACGCCTACATTTTTTGTCATAACAATTTTTTTCTGTTGACGAATAGTTTTCAATGGGCTGCGAATTGAAATAAATTGAAAATGAAAACAGAGTATTTAATTGTGGATAAACCCTGGGGATTAAAAATCTGAAATAATTTGTACGATTTCAGGAAAATCTGGAAAAAAAAGTTGTGAACCAACTTTACGAACATTTGTAACCAGGGTGGCGCATTTCATGTGGAATGACCCATATATACCGGGTATATTGGATGTAATGAAGTTACGGATAGTGGAGCAACGGAAGTTACAGCAAGTGACATCACGATGACTCGCGTGAAGTTTGAGCGTCCGATTCGCAGTAGTTTGCACTGTGAGAAAAGAAAACTTACTTCCAACAGTCAGTTCAAAGATAAATACAACCTCAGCTATTTACAAAAAGTTATCATCACTAATCGTATATTAATTACATATTAACTGTGCATTAATTATTCAATACAACGCAATGGCTGTCGTAACAAACTGCATTGGGTCGAAAATTTAGCGTTACGTGACAAGCGTTTTGCGAATAACCCATGCATAAAAAACGTCACTACAAATGTATGGTACACCTTGCAAAAAAAATGAAAATTGTAAAGGGGTCGTTGCAACGACAACGAGAAAGTTGCACTAACTATACGCAATAAATAACTAAGGTCGTATTTAATTGTATGTTCGTAGTTGAGGTATAAACAGAACATTATTTCAAGCTAATTATTAAATTAGTTACCGTAACTAGAAAAATGTTGATGCGACTATAAAATTAACTAAATTAACTATTAAAATAGTCTTGCATTCACTGGTAATTTGCAGTTACTGCAGTTTAAAGTGAATTGGATTATCACGATATCTCGTAATGGAGGAATTGCTGTAGTAGAAAATCTGATAGTTTGTAAATTCGCCCCAAGTCAGGCCCAGCTCGGGCCCTGGCGAGGCCAATGCGGTTCTGACCAGGGCCTGACCAGGGGCGGACGGAACTCCATACGCGGACGGAACTCTGGTCGGGCCTTGGTCAGACCCTGGCCGAGCCAACGTGACCACAAAGAGGACCCGATCAGGGCCTGATCAGGGCCGAATGCAACGCTACTGATTTTCCACTAGGACAGATTTTCTACAAGCCCTGGTAGAAAATCTGTGGCGTCAAATCGGGCCCTAGCTATGCCCTAATTGGGGTCACGTTGGCCCTGCCAGGGCCCGCTCCGGGTCCGACCTGACCCAAATGTAACGCAACAGATTTTCTACTAGGACAGATTTTTCCACACTGGTGGAAAATATTCGACGTTACAATCGACTTTGGTCAGACCCCGGTCAGGGCCATGCTGACCCAGCTAAGGCCCTAGCCGGGCCTGATTTGGGCCTGACATAACGCCACAAATTTTCTACTACAGGTACCAGCCCTGGTAGAAAATCTATGGCGCCAAATCGGGCCCTCGCTATGCCCTAATCAGGGTCACGTTGGCCCTGCTAGGGCCCGCTCTGGGCCTGACCAGACCCAAATTTAACGCTACAGATTTTCTACTAAGACAGATTTTTCTACACTGGTGGAAAATATTCGGCGTTACATTCGACCCTCGTCAGGCCCCGGTCAGGGCCACGCTGGCCCGGCTGGGGCCTTAGCCGGGACGGATTTGGGCCTGATGTAACGCCACAAATTTTCTACTATAGGTCCTGGTAGAAGATCTGTGGCGTTAAATCGGGCCCTGACTAAGTCCCTAATCAGGGCCACGTTGGCCCCGCCAGGGCCTTATCAGGGCCTGACTTGGGCCGGATTTTAAGCTACACTAGGAAGAATGGATGCAATCGAGGACGACCAATCAGAGCGCTCGATTTTTGCTCGCGACTTAATTACTGAAAAATTGTGCCTTCTGATTGGTTGAATTGAATGGCTTCCAAATCCCAAACTACGGTGTAACGGAGGCTCCAACTTCGCGAGTGTCCTTGGCCGATTTCCGCGGCTGCTTCGAAATGACCTATAGCTTCGTCGGTTTCGCGACACCCTGTAGAGTCGACGAGAAATCGGACGCTGGAAACGAGGAGGCAACGAGCAACAAGATACAGACGGGTTGCACTTACCGCCGTCGCTGCGCTGCGCGATACCCCTCTTATCGCCCTTTCCCATAATTTCCTCGTCCCGTCCTTCTTCAGCCGGATTAGGATGAGACGCTCGTCGTACCCAACGCGCTCCCGCCTGAAACCAAATCACGGCACGTGCGTCGTTAGCTCGCGACTACGAGATCTTAAATTCACAAGGCGGCAGTGGCGCAACTTTCGCTCGCTGCTACTCGTGACGTGTGCAGTTTGATTTATCGTGCACTTCGATGGAAATCGCGAAACCAGAAACTCTGGCGTAATATTTGCTGAAGGCCAAATTTTTGGTTGTAAGTTTAATCATGATTCACGCTTAATATCGATCTTAATTCTGAACTTAAGACGATACTCGTCTCTTGCTTTAGTTAGAACTTAAGGTAGTCGACCAATATCCATTTCGCATAAATTCGAGGAATATGAGAGAGAATTGCAAACACTTCTCGATGGTATAAAAATCTGAAAAAATTCATGCACATTAAAGGCGCTGAAATGATTAATTTTGCATAATAATAAATCGAAAATGTTATTAACAAATTGATGAAAAAAATATAGTTTAACAAATATTTCGATGACCCAAGTTTTTTTTTCATGAAAATGATTCCTTCGTTTTTCTGAATACGTATGAATTTTTTCAAATTTTTGAGTTCACATTGAATTTTGTGCGTTTTTTATAAAGAAAATATGTGAAAATTCAAAGTGAACTCTAAAATCTGAAAAAATTCATATGTATTCAGAAAAACGAAGGAATCATTTTCATGAAAAAAAACTTGGGTCATCGAAATATTTGTTAAACCATTTTTTTTTCATTCATTCGTTAATAACATTTTCGAATTATGATTATGCAAAATTAATCTTCTCAGTGCCATTAATGTGCATGCATTTTTTCAAATTTTTATACCATCGAGAACTGTTTGCAATTCCCTCGCATATTCCTCGAATTGATGCGAAATGAATATTGGTCGCAAGAACTACCTTAAGTCGAACTTAAGTCAAGCTCGATCTTAATCTCCAAGCTCAATTACGAAAAACTTAAGGTTGAACTTACGACCGAAAATTCGGCACGACGACAATTTTCTTTCACTTCCTCGGGATAACGAAAATGCGGAAACGGCTATGACGGAAACAGTCGGACAGGAGCCAACGGAAATTGTGAATTTCTCGATAGCGTCCGCGCGCGGTTGGCTGCGGAATGGGAAGGGTAAATCTTGAGACACGGATACGCGACAAAGAAAGAGCGAGAGAAATATCGATTCGCGGGCTTCCTGCGTCCCGCTATACCTGTCAGGCATTTCCGCGTTTCACCCGCGACCGAAGAGCCTATAATATCGGCTACACACGGTGGGGGGGCTCACTCGAGGATTTCTCGTCTCGGGTTTTGCCCGACTCTCATTCTCCGCGTTCGCACCTACTGATTACGATGTCTTGTTCGATATACGTCTTAGCCGATCGGGACTGAAAGCCCCGCGACGATGAGGCGAAACCTTCGTCTCCCTTCGGCCCTTTTGCCATCCTGCCGATCGACGAGTGAATGAGAGAATTAATGACGCGAATTCACGGCGCTCGATATCGAAAAAAAAAAAAAAAAAAAAAAAAAAAAATCCTCGAAGTGAGCTCATCTTCCGAGCTGGCTGTTCCTCCGAGGCGGAAGACTCCGTTGATTGAAAATTTAAGGTAGTCCTTGCGCCTGGTGTCGAGTTCGCATAAGTTTTCGAAAATTGAGAGACAATTGCAACCATTTCTCGATAATATAAAAATCGGAAAAAAATCATGCAAATTAAAGGCACTGAAAAGATTAATTTTGCATAATACTAATTCGAAAATGTTATTAACAAATTGATGAAAAAAAAACATTGTTTAACAAATAATTCGATGACCCAAGTTTTTTTGTGGATGAAAATGATTCCTTCGTTTTTCTGAATACGCATGAATTTTTTCAGATTTTAGAGTTCACTTTGAATTTTCACATATTTTCCCTATAAAAACACACGAATTTCAAAGTGAACTCTAAAATATGAAAAAATTCATACGTATTCAGAAAAATGAACGAATCATTTTCATTAAAAAAAAAAGTTGGGTCATCGACAAATTTGATAAACAATATTTTTTTCATCAATTTGTTAATAAAATTTTAGAATTATTATTATACAAAATTAATCTTTTCAGTACCTTTAATGTGCATGAATTATTTCCGATTTTTATACCATCGTGAAATGTTCGTAATTCTCTCTCAAATTACTCGAATTTATGCGAAATGAATATCGGTCGCAAGGACTACCTTAATGACGCGAATTCACGGCGCTCGATATCGAAAAAAAAAAAAAAAAAAAAAAAATCTTCGAAGTGAGCTCATCTTCCGAGCTGGCTCTTCCTCCGAGACGGAAGACTCCGTAGATTGAAAATTTAATTCGGCGCGATGTTTGTTCCTTCGGCGTCGAGGCCGAACGCGACGACTCGCAGCTTTATTCGCGATGAGGCGTTTCGGAGCGAAAACTGCGAAGCGGACGAGAAGGAAATCAATTGTGCTCAACGTCAGCCCCGACGATAACAGTAATGTGAAATTTTTTCAAAATTGCGTTTTTTTTTCAATAAAAATGAGGGGTGAAAACCGCATTTTAAAAAATGTACACAAAATTCTGAAAAAATTCATACGTATTCAGAAAAATGAATGAATAATTTTTATCAGAAAAAAAAGTTGGGTTGTGAAAAAAATTGTCGAACAATTCATTTTTCATTTATTTGTTAATAATATTGCGGAATTATTATTATTATGCAAAATCAATCTTTTTGGTACCTACAACGTACTTGATTTTTTTAAATTTATTTCAATGTAAATTATAATGTGAATAATAATGTGAATTTTTTTCAAAATTGCGTTGTTTTTTCAATAAAAATGAGGGGCGAAAACCGCATTTAAAAAATCTAGACAAAATTTTGAAAAAATTCATACGTATTCAGAAAAATGAATGAATAATTTTTATCAGAAAAAAATTGGGTTGTGAAAAAAATTGTCAAACAATTCATTTTTCATTTATTTGTTAATAATATTGTGGAATTATTATTATTATGCAAAATCAATCTTTTCGGTACCTACAACGCACTTGATTTTTTTTTCAGATTTTTATCCCATTGAGAAGTGTTCGAAATATTATCTGAAACTCACGTTTGGCCGGACTGTACCGGTCGTATTACGTTAAATGTTTGCAGGCGAATTTCGTGGTGGATACAAAAATATTCGAGAAATAATAAGAAAATATGCATGCGGGACATTTTTTGAAAAGTGTCTGTGGGTCGAATTTTTTTGGCATAAGTTCGACCTTAAGGTAGTCCTTGCGAGTGGTGGCTGACTTTACATAAATTTGAGAGAAATGAGAGGAAATTGCAAATACTCTCGATAGTATAAAAATCTGAAAAAAATCAAGCATATTAAGGGGGGAAACCAGTTTAGACCGATAAAAAAATCGACTTTTTTATTGCAGAAATTGTTAGTATAACTCCTCAAGAATATGTGGTAAAAATTTGAAACCAAAATTCGCATTATTTCCGATGTTATGAGCACTTGAGTGACCGCCCGTCGGTTCGGCGCCGAAGCGCGCGGTACACCGAGAGATAAAGTTTCCTTGATTCAATAAAATTTCCTCGAAATCTCAACCTATGAAACATTTCTTTGAGGTCAATGAAATAATATCCTTAAGTTAATATTATATTTTCTTTGAATGATGTCATCAACCAAATTATAGGTTATGTTCACCAAGTTTTTGGTTACGTACCATAGTACTTAGATATGTTCACCAATAACTTCGATGGTTTAACCAATGATTATCTTCTTGATTTGACTTGACTTAACTATAACATAACAGATCAGCTTGCGCGAGAAACACCAATACGACTTATCGCGAATGAGGCAAACGTTGACAGACCGGGTGCCGTCAGGCATATCGTTTCTTTAAATCAAGGAGATCATGTCTTTGAAATTCAAATAAGAGGAGATGCAAGCCCAAAATGACTCGTACGAACAAGAAGAGGGACTGGTATATGGTGCTGGCATAGCCGATTAACCGCTGATCATTTTATATAATTAATTACTGCCATGAATGTCTTGTTTTCGCTTCATTTGATTTCAAACGCGTTTTTCTCGAAACGACTTTTTTTCAACTGGTGGGCGTTCTAGCTAAAAAAGTTATTGACCAATCGTTCTGAAATTTTTTGTGAATATTCTTTATTCGATTCCAATCTATATGAACCTAAATCTGAGATTATATTGTTATTAAAAAAAAAAATTTATGCAAAAAAGGTGAAAAAATATGGTGTAAAACAATGATATCGTGTTCAAACTCTTCAAAAACATGAAATTTTTTTTCTTTTTTACCAGATTTAGGTTCATATTCTTAGAAAATATGTTGTTAACGAGAAAAAAAAATTTGGATGATTACAGATAAAAATTGCGATTTCAGGAGGTCCCGCCAGCAAAATACTTGGGTGGTAATCGTCCATGGACAGCACGTTCTAACGCCACTATTTCCGGGGGAAATTACTTGAAAAAATTCTAAAGTGTACTTCAAACCATAAATAAAATACCCTCGAAGTTTAAACAATTTCAGATTATTCCTTCCCTATTTAAAAAATGCACGAAAAACACCAAAATTTCGGCCTCCTAAACCGGTTTCCCCCCTTAAAGATATGCTGAAAAGATTGATTTTGCATAATGAAAATTCCAAAATGTTTTTAACAAATTGATAACAAAATAAATTCTTTAACAAATTTTCCGAAAACCGAACTCTTTTAAAAAAGAATTTCGACATTTCTCAATGACGTAAAAATCTGAAAATTATGTATATGGAAGGTGTTGAAAAGATTAATTTTGCATAATAATAATATAAAAATGGTAATGCCTAATTAATGAAAAAATTAGCTGTTCAACACATCACCCAGCAACCCAACATTTTTTAATGAAACTGATCCATTCATTTTCCCGAATACGTATGAATTTTTTCAGAATGTCGTCTAATTTTTTCAAGAGCGTTTTTTTAAGGTAGTTTTGTCGCTAGAGTTCAATTTCGCATAAATTCGAGAAAATTTAGAGAGAATTGCGAGCACTTCTCGATGGTCTAAAAATCTGAAAAAATTCATGCACATTAAAGGTACTGAAAAGATTAATTTGACATAATAATAATTCTAAAATGTTATTAACAAATTGATGAAAAAAAACAAAATTGTTTAATAAATATTTCGGTGACCCAAGGTTTTTTTCGATGAAAATGATTCTTTCGTTTTCCTGAATACGTACGAAATTTTTTTCAGATTTTTTAGTTAACTATGAATTTTGGTGTTTTTTATATGGAAAATTCAAAGTTAACTAAAAATTCTGAAAAAATTCATACGTATTCAGGAAAACGAAAGAATCATTTCCATCGAAAAAAAACCTAGGGTCACCGAAATATTTATTAAACAATTTTTTGTCATCAATTTGTTAATATCATTTTAGAATTATTATTTTGTCAAATTAATCTTTGCAGTACCTTTAATATGCATTAATTTTTTCAGATTATTAGACCATCGAGAAATGCTTGCAATTCTCTCTCAATTTTCTCGAATTTATGCAAAATTGAACTCTAGCGACAGAACTACCATAACACAAAACGAAAGGTGAAAACCGCAGTTTCAAAAATTGAGACAAAATTCTGAAAAAAATTCCCACGCATTCGGAAAAATTAATGAATCATTTTCCAAAAAAAAAATCTCGTTTTCAGTCAAAATGTGAAGCATTTGTGCACCTCCCGCGGACTTTTGCTGATCTCCCGCCGATACACCCGACAGGTTTATCGCGTATATTTCGCTTGTACGATTCTCGTGTATATTGCACAGCGATGTGACGCGTGTCGCGGGTCCCGCGAGAGACGTCGATGGCCGCGCGTGGTGTCTCGCGATACATCGTGACGTCCCCCCCCCCCCCCCCCCGCCGTCCTCTCGCATTGCCGTTCGTCATTGTCGCGTTTGAATGAAATTCAGGTAGCCCGCGCCGACTCGTTTCTCGTTTGTCACTCGCGTCGAGACTACAAAGTTTCTCTCGCGCTCGTCACGCTCTATGAACTCGGAGGGGGGGGGGGGGGGGGGGCGACTCTCGTACTCATCCTCGTGCAGTACTTTTGTGCGCCGCAAGCGAGATATTTATAACCCGATAAAAGCCCCCCCCCCCCCTTTGTGCCCCCCTCCCCCCTCGGCTCGCGACCTCCGAAGAGTCAAGCTATTTCGGTGCCTTTGACAAATTTGTACGAGAAATTACGTCGGCTGGCTTTGATGAGCGAAATGTACAGTCGAGTTGGGAGGGGGGGGGGGGAAGACAAGGGGCAAGGGGGGGGGGGCAACGAGAAGCCTCACTAGCGCGGAGGGAACCGGAGAATGAGACGTCGAGGAAAAACGAGAGAGTGGAAGCTGCGACTCGAGACTCGCGAATAAATCTTTACGAAGTCGCGAGGGGGGCGAGGGGGAGGGGCGGAGGGTGGGGGGCGAGGAGGAAGAAATGAAGATGAGACCGGGAAGCTTCGCTCGGCGGGGAGAAGGCGTGGATACCTCTCTCGGTATCGCGGTCGCCGTCGCTCGGGCGCTGGCGTCATTTTCATAACGGACACCGCGAGGAGTTGACGACAGAGTTAACGAGCCGAGACTGACGACGAGCGCGTCACCGGCGTAACGAGAAATTTACGTCGGTCGAGATGAGCCTCGACGAAACGTGGAGGAAAAAAATAGTTAAGACAGATTACGTGTCGATTGTCAGCGAATGAACGAAAAAATGTGAATTTTTAGTCACAACTTCAATCTCAAGTTCGATCTTGAGATTGAATTTGGTTTCCATTCGTCGGTTGCGTAAGTTCGATCTTACGAGCAAACTCATCAGTACGCAAAAGTTTGACATTCAATTTTTAAATTTTTTAAAGATTTTTTTGCCATGCTGACCATTTTTTTAGATGCTGACAGATAAGTTGGGTTTTGGTAGACAGGATCAAGTTAAGTAGGGTTTAGATAGGTAGGGTTAAGTTAGGTGGAATTTAGATAGATGAGGTTAAGTTAAGTAGGGCTTATATAGGTAGGGTTAAGTGGAGCAACGCTTAGGTAGGTACAGTTCAGCTGAATAAGGTTTAGATAGGTAGGGTTAAGTTAAGGAATATTTAAATAAGTACGGTTAAGTAGGGTTTAGATATAAGTACGATTAGGTTAAGTAGGATTTAGATAGGTGCGATTAGGTTAAGTAAGATTTAGATAGACACGGTTTGGTTAAGCAGGGTTTAAATAGGTAGATTCAACTTAAGTAGGGTTTAGATAGGTAGGGTCGGCTTAACTAGGATTTAGAATGGAATGAATTGGTAGGCTTAAGTAGGGTCTAGATATAGGTGCGGTTAGGTTAAGTAGGGTTTGAATAGGTAGGTTCAGCTTAAGTAGGGTTTAGGTAGGTATGGTTAAGTTAAATAGGATTTAAATAAGGTAGATTCAGCTTAAGTAGGATTCAGATAGGTAGGGTTAAGTTAAGTAGAATTTAAATAGGTAGGTTCAGCTTAAGTAGAGTTCAGATAGGTAGGGTTAAGTTAAATAGGATTTAAATAGGTAGGTTCAGCTTAAGTACAGTTTAGATAGGTTAAGTTAAATAGGATTTAAATAGGTAGGTTCAGCTTAAGTAGGGTTTAGATAGGTAGCGTCCGCTTAAGTAGGGTTTAGATAGATCGAGATAGATTGAGCGAGTTTTAGATAAATAGGATTTATTTTAAAGTACGCGTTACATCAACAGCAACGTAGCCCGCACGAGACACCAAAAATACGATGTTCGTTTAATTTACTCTCGGATTGAAGAACCGGCGGATCCCCTAATATCGCGAGTAATTAATGCGGCGAGCGCGCGAGAAGATAGCGAAAAGATAATGAACACCGCGCGGAGGACGGCGAGCAACGAGCATAACTGCGGCAGCAGTTTATCTGGGCTGTTCGTCTAGGATTTGCAATAACGGCGGGGGCGGGGCGGGGGGGGGGGGGGGGATGAGGGGGGTGTAACGCACAGCCCGAGAAGGGGGTCGGTGGCATCGAGGTAATTTGGTCGGTACAACGCGGCGTAACGCGAGAGCCTCGCCGGCTATAACAAACGGCCACTCGGGAGTCAATTGATTAATGCGAAATGTGCTCGGGAGCGTCGCCGGTTCCTCCGGTTATATCGTCGTCGTGCTCCCGGCCCTCCCGCGGGATTATTCGACCCGGCTTCTCGAGGATTATCCGCAGTCGCGCTCGGACCATCGAGCGCCGCACGCCGATTGATAAGAACCGCATCGTACGCGGCGTTACAAACCGATGTGAACCGCTCCGTACGCGATATCTAAGCACCTCGGACCGGTTCGGACGAGGTCCGATGCGACACGAGGTCTCCGCTCTATCGGCTTCGACTCCCTCGACGCGGCAGGTTATACACAAACCGAGCCGAACGCGTTTGGTCGATCAATAATTTGCAAAATGTTGCTATCGACCCCCCCCCTGCCCCCCCCCCCCCCCCCCCCCGCGTAACGCTACGTCCAACGGTGGTTGGCGGACACACGGACTAAGTACGGATCGAATATTCTCTCTTGCGATCCTTGTGAACAGACGACTCCCGATTTGTGGTCAACGTGTGGCTGATTATGAGAAGACGAGAGGGGAAAAATTGTTTCACGGAAATGTCAAAACTGAAAGCGGGTGAAAGGTGGAATTTTGCTGGCCTTTGAAGTAGTTGCATTTGCGTGTAATTGTTTTTTGGGAATGTAGTCAAAGTTGTGGGAAATTTTCACAGACGTTTGAATTTTTTGAAGAATTATTGGAAACAGATTTTTTTTTAATGATGACACATTTTTTAAAAATGATCACGATCTTATTTTTTTTATGATCGCAAACAGTTTTTTTTAATTATCACAAATAAATTTTTTGAAAATGATGACAAGGAAATTATATAAAAATGATCACAAAGAATTTTTTTGAAAACGATCAGAAACACATTTTTTTTGAATGATCAGAAACAAATTTTTTGAAAATGATAACAAAAATCTGCCCCCCCCCCCCTCCCCTCCCCCCGTGTCAAATTTCAGCACGATTTATGATGCCGTTCTTGAGTTATGAATCTTTTTTTCTAAACTACTTTCTCGACGTTTTCGGCCATCAGGAGATGAAAATCTCTGAATCTATATTTTTTTAACAAAGCTCCCTCCTTGAGGATGGAAAAAAGCTTCCAAAAGCTCTCGAATCATAAAATGCCTCTTTAATGGAATCCAACGTCCCGTCAAATCCGCACGAATTTTATCTACCAAAATTAATGAATATATTTCGAAAATGAGTCACGCTGCGTTGATCAGCGAGTCGCTCAAAGCGCCAGAAATTGAACCCGCTGCTTTACTTTATTTGCTCCTGCGTGAATGAAAAGTGGGATTTCCCTCCCATTCAGAGTGTTCAACCTCAGATTCGCCAGATTGGGATTATTCAAAAGACCGGATCTATTTTTTTATTCTACAGATGAAGATTATAGTTTATTTAACAATCATCGACAATGCGACAAAATCGCTGAATGCAAAATCCGTAATCTATTAATCAGCATTGACAACAGCAAAAACAAATGAAGCATCGAAAATACTCTTATCGAAAAAGATAAATTGAAATTGAACTGTAAATAAATTAAAATGGTTTAAAATACTGTAATACTGTAACTGCACTAAATTGATTTGTTACAAAACTGAACTGCACTAAATTGATTTGTTACAAAACTGAACTGCGATAAATTGATTTGTTACAAAACTGAACTGCGATAAATTGATTTGTTACAAAACTGAACTGCGATAAATTGATTTGTTACAAAACTGAACTGCAATAAATTGATTTGTTACAAAACTGAACTGCGATAAACTGATTTGTTACAAAACTGAACTGCAATAAATTGATTTGTTACAAAACTGAACTGCAATAAATTGATTTGTTACAAAACTGAACTGCAATAAATTGATTTGTTACAAAACTGAACTGCAATAAATTGATGTGTTACAAAACCGAACTGCAATAAATTGATTTGTTACAAAACTGAACTGCAATAAATTGATTTGTTACAAAACTGAACTGCAATAAATTGATTTGTTACAAAACTGAACTGGAATAAATTGAGCTGTGATAAATAATAACTGTCAATAAACTGAAATATCAACGAAAACATGCGCGAGGTAAGAATTTCGCACGACAAATTCTCGCTCGTATCTTCGTCTCATCGTCCTTCACCGAACTCACCTGTTTTCTCCCGAATCATTTCTCACGGTCTCCCCGTCATCCTCGGTGCAAAGCGCGGCTACCCGACACGATAACTGCGCGATTGCGACGAGCCGACGTCTCGCGAGGCGGGGGGACGTGCGCGTCGGCGATCGAGGCGGTTTAACGGAAAAATGTATTAAACAGGGCAATTTAAAAAACGGTACACGGTTATCTCGCGGCTCGACGCGAATCGTTCAAAGCGGAATTTTAGTGCTCAGGTCATGCCGGGAAATTCGATTCCCCTGTTGCTTATCGCTATTTTTTTTTTTCAATCTGCTTCTTCCCAAATTTATATATATATAAATATATATATTTTTGTGGTTGCAGTCTCGCGTTTATTTATCCCGTTTGTTTAATCGAGCACCCCGCTATCAAGTGTACATTTTCGTCGAAGAATCCATCGTCAGCGCCTCCGTCTTACAGGATGCGCAGGCCACGTTAACGCGTTTCGGGACGATCACCGACTAAACTCCTGGCGACTGGCAACCCCGAGGACAATCATCCCTATTGCTCAGGCGCACCCTGCACGTAGGCTCGACGCGCAAACGAGGAGAGTCTCTGGCGCCTCCGTTCGCAGCCTCTCGATAACGACATTTTACGCGCTATTATCGACCGTCGGTATGGAAGATCGCGCTCGCCGACGGTCGGCAAGGAAGATTCCGCGGCTGAGACAGTAGATAAGGAAGATTCCATTACTATCCGCGGTCGGTACAGCAGAAGTTCTGACTTATTTCGTATTTACCGACTGATAGAACGTTAGGTTTTCAGAATTCTTCGTACCGACAGCTGCAGAACCAAAAATAGCATAGTTGATGCAATATTCGACTGTGGCCAGCGAAGAGAAATTTCGATGTTACAATATCGCGAGTATCGACTGTCTGCGTAACTGCAAACTGCAACTTGTGTGAGGGGCCACGATTCTGCTCCGTCGGTAACAAAAACTGTACCGTGAGATTATCCGCTGGACAGACCGAACGCAAAATATGTTTTTTTTTTCTCCCAGAAACCGAGGACAAGACTCTTCGTTCAACGATGTTACGTCTCACGTAACTCGCATTATCCTAACAATTAATTAATAATAAAAATTATTAACGATAGAGAAGACACCGGGTGCTCACATCTGGAGCTCACCGAAGCAGCTGTCAGCTCGCCTCGATATCCATGTCAGTCAGTCACACCGCGGTCCCTTCACTGCCGCGCGTAACATAAACAAGGGTCACCGCTCGCGAGCGCTAACCCCTTTCTTGGAACGCCGAGTGCTAGGCGGCAAAACTCTAAATAGCTACACCCCACTACGGCATTTTTCCTATTTTAAGCTAGAAAAATCAGTATAAAAGCACAGCTCATCACCCACTAAAATCAGTTATTCTACGACCGCCGAACTGCGAGCACTACATCGACCAACAATGTAACTTCGTTACCGGGAGCGAGCAAGGCTCCCGTCTTAAATCTGTAAAACAACGATTGTAAACCTGACTCTAAAATAATTTCGTAAAGAAATATATTCTCGACGAACTTGTGAGTAAAAATCATCGGACTTCAATTTTATTCCTGCCTGGTAAAAGTCTGTTCGACACCTTATTCGTCTCCCGACTCCACATCTTCAACGTCTCATCGGTGGTTCCACGGCGAGGTCTCCGTCCCCGAATGTAAAGGGCCAACGCCTTGACTTCATAAGAGAGACCACAGTTACGCGTTCCGGTAGAACGTATTCAGAGTACGTTCGGACGTAACAGAAATAAAATTTGGTGTCAGAAGTGGGATAAACGCTCTCAACTACCCAGAGATGGTTGAATGATGACACTTGGGAGAACACCGAAGAAGAAACCAGACGATAGTACACCACCACCGAGTGATCCACCTACGAGCAGTGCTCCCGGATTACCATCACCTAATAATACTGCAGGCGCTACCAGCAGCGCAAATATTGTCAGCGAAGAGAATAACTCGGAACCCACCGATACAACACCTGTGGGCCCTACCACTAGATCACTAGAAATTCCAGAAGGCCAACGGCAAACGGACGAAGTAAATATAAGAATGGAAAATCAAAATCACGAAATGGCCAACGTGCCGCTTGCCTCATTAAAATACGCTCTCGAAGCTGTACCGATTTTCGATGGACATAATATTCCTTTGTCGCACTTTATCGAAGGCTGCGACGAAGCAAAGCAAATGCTATTACCAGACGCACAGGCGAACCTCGCGCTAATATTGCGAAATAAATTAAGAGGAGAAGCACGCCGAGCAATACACGGAGTTGAGCTGAACACACTCGAAGCGTTTACGGAATTTTTAAAATCTCTTTATCTTCCGGCAAAATCGGTGTATCAATTACAAGGCGAACTTGGGCAAATATTTCAACAGGATGGCGAAGCAGTACTCACGTACTCTAATAGAGTAAAAGACGTCGGAAATCAAATTTGTGACGCGTACAGACAGAACCACGGCGGTGTTGTTGATCAAGCCTTCAGGAAAAGCCTCGACAAAGATCTAGTCGAATGCTTTAACAGAGGAGCCAGACCCGAAATTGAGGATAAAATCACGAAAGGTAAAACCTTCAGTCAAACCATAAAAGAAGCAATCGAAATCGAACGAACAGATCAAGCAAAGAGTGTTTTGCGCCAAACGCGTTCTCCTCGAACCAACACCTGGAGCAGATCACCGGACCAAAATTACCGTCGCAACAGGATAAATATCGTTCAGGAGAATGTAATTTGCCAACTGTGTAACCGACCAGGTCACGCAGCCGACGTCTGCCGATCCAGAGGAGGAGACTCACAGAGACGCAGTCTCAACCGCCCTTCACGCCCCGAATGGAGAGGCGCACCATGGCAACAGGCCTATGGTAACAACTATTACAACCAGGAGACTGAGGACGAGGATTTTTCTCGTGAGCCAGGCTATACACCACGCCAACAGACATTGTGCCGCTTTTGCCAGAATAACGGGCATACGATCAAAGAATGTCGCAAATTACAATATTGGAATTCTGTAAGAGACAGACAATCTGCAACAAACCGACCAACAAATAACGAACCGCCAGGGACCCAAGGAAATTCTCAACCGCACGCTGTGAAATACTCACGTCCAGACGAAGGAAACGGTCCAGCAACCAAAGTCGCGACAGCTTTGTCGAACCGAGAGAGCAACGTACCCGTAATTGAAGTCGCATCTGAAGACTTCGCACAACCAGCACTACTGATGATCGACACCGGATCCTCATTGAATTTAATCAAGAGTAAACACGTGGCACCACACGTACACATCGATAATCTGGACATCGTCCAAATCAGCGGAATCACTAAAGAATCCGTCAGGACACTGGGAAAAGCGAAAATACGCATACTCGACTCCGAGGTCACTTTCCATCTCGTGAAAAACGACTTCCCCATAGAAGATCACGGTCTAATCGGAACGGATTTCTTCCGCACCTATCACGCCGACGTGTCTTACTCAGACCAATGCCTTAAATGGGGATTAAACTCGATCCCGTTTATGAAGCTCAAAACAATAATGGTTCCAGCACGAACTAAGGGACATTTCTACGTGAGAGTCGCCAACTCAGAACTAAAAGTTGGTTATGTACCACGACAGTACATCGCAGAGAGAGTCTGCCTAGGCGAAGCCCTCGTCACGAATAAAGACGGCAAGGCCCATCTGTATTTGAATAATACAACAAATGAAGAAATTGAAGTCGCCGTACCAGTGCTAAATATGGAGCCGTACGAAGAATATAAGCATTACCTCCACAGGGAGACGAAAAATATACCGTGCATAGCCCACGACGAGTATTACCTCCACACGGAGACGAAAAATATACCGTGCATAGCCCACGACGAGCATTACCTCCACACGGAGACGAAAAATATACCGTGCATAGCCCACGACGAGCATTACCTCCACACGGAGACGAAAAATATACCGTGCATAGCCCACGACGAGCATTACCTCCACAGAGAGACGAAAAATATACCGTGCATAGCCCACGACGAGCATTACCTCCACACGGAGACGAAAAATATACCGTGCATAGCCCACGACGAGCATTACCTCCACACGGAGACGAAAAATATACCGTGCATAGCCCACGACGAGCATTACCTCCACACGGAGACGAAAAATATACCGTGCATAGCCCACGACGAGCATTACCTCCACAGAGAGACGAAAAATATACCGTGCATAGCCCACGACGAGCATTACCTCCACAGAGAGACGAAAAATATACCGTGCATAGCCCACGACGAGCATTACCTCCACACGGAGACGAAAAATATACCGTGCACAGCCCACGACGAAACAATTAAATACCCGGGATCATATGCGATTCCGGAAGAATCAAGAAAATACAATGCCACAGAAAGCAAAACGCTCCGGCAACAAATATTATCGTGCACAGCCCACGACGCTCGTATACACGAAGCAACTAAATGCCCGGGACCATACGCGATTCCGGAGGAAAAAGAAGATCGAGTGAAGAAAATTCAAGATTTACTTCGCCTGGACCATTTGAATCCAGAAGAAAAAGAATGCATACAAATGCATCTCGACGAATTTCACGATAGGTACCATTTGCCCGGAGAAAAATTACTCGGAACAAGTGTACTTAAACATCGCATCATCACGACCGACGAGGTCCAAATTAACGACCGGCACTACCGATACCCGCCGACCTTAAAAGAGGAAATAAACCATCAAGTCAACGAATTACTCGACGGAGATATCATAGAACCATCGAGTTCTCCTTACAACTCGCCCGTCTGGATTGTCCCCAAAAAGAACGACTCTCAGGGCAACAAGAAGTGGCGTACGGTATTCGACTACCGCGCGCTTAATGAAAAAAACCATCAGCGACGCATATCCGCTACCACTCATCAACGAGATCCTGGATCAACTGGGAGGAGCAATGTACTTCTCCACCTTCGATCTCACATCTGGCTTCCACCAAATCCAAATGCACTCCGAGGAACAACAAGTAAAACTGGAACCATTGGATTGGATACACACTTCAAAAGACCCTACGTCGCGCCTGACACGCTGTCGCCGCAAACTCGAAGAATACGAATATGGAGTAATTCACACAACCGGGAAAATGAACGTGAACGCCGACGCACTATCACGCAACTCTTGCGAAGAAGCCGCAGACACCTACCTGGCCTAGGATCCCGAAGCCATGGAGGTATTCCTCGACCACCTCATACAGTTCATGGTGTCCACTGATCCCTGACCATCGACAGCAACACCACCGTAACTAATCGACCCAAGCGCGTTACATTGATTATTTCTTTATATGAACTTTTAAAATGTGTGTGTCGTACAATCTTAGGAATTCGTATTTGCGAATTTTGTCATGCCAAGTCACGGGCATTTAAACTAATTTTGTAACCTTTTTCTTCTAATCAAACGTCTGCCATACAACCGACGAGTTAGTAACACAAGAAATATTTTTGCCACAAATTCAATATTTTCTTACTCGTTTTATGTCAATTCTTCCCTAACACGAGTTTTAAGGGGGGAGGTGTTACGTCTCACGTAACTCGCATTATCCTAACAATTAATTAATAATAAAAATTATTAACGATAGAGAAGACACCGGGTGCTCACATCTGGAGCTCACCGAAGCAGCTGTCAGCTCGCCTCGATATCCATGTCAGTCAGTCACACCGCGGTCCCTTCACTGCCGCGCGTAACATAAACAAGGGTCACCGCTCGCGAGCGCTAACCCCTTTCTTGGAACGCCGAGTGCTAGGCGGCAAAACTCTAAATAGCTACACCCCACTACGGCATTTTTCCTATTTTAAGCTAGAAAAATCAGTATAAAAGCACAGCTCATCACCCACTAAAATCAGTTATTCTACGACCGCCGAACTGCGAGCACTACATCGACCAACAATGTAACTTCGTTACCGGGAGCGAGCAAGGCTCCCGTCTTAAATCTGTAAAACAACGATTGTAAACCTGACTCTAAAATAATTTCGTAAAGAAATATATTCTCGACGAACTTGTGAGTAAAAATCATCGGACTTCAATTTTATTCCTGCCTGGTAAAAGTCTGTTCGACACCTTATTCGTCTCCCGACTCCACATCTTCAACGTCTCATCGGTGGTTCCACGGCGAGGTCTCCGTCCCCGAATGTAAAGGGCCAACGCCTTGACTTCATAAGAGAGACCACAGTTACGCGTTCCGGTAGAACGTATTCAGAGTACGTTCGGACGTAACAACGACTTTGTGTGTTGTTGTCTTTTGCGACGGTCCGTGGGTGAGAAATATTGGTTAGGAAAATTAGTTCTGTTTCTCCTCGTCGTTACACATATTCTCACGAACTTATGTCGCACAAGATTCGAATCGCGACTGTGATTTAATCGACATTACGTGGAACTAATTTTAGAGAAACGCGAGGGTCAAATTTACAGCCACAAATTTCAACTTGAGTCGAAGGATAAATTATTAATTTATTTCTTCGTTAACTTCAACTTAAGTCAGGACTTACGTGAGGGTTAAGAGCTAAAATATTCAAGCTGTGTTAAAAAAATCGAATTCAGAATTTGAAGCAGAACTTCGACTGCTTTTCAATGTAGAATGCATTGTACATTGCAATTGACGTCTAGGCGAGAACGAGTGTGACGCCATATTATTAAAATTTTAACTCACAATTTTTAGAAAAAATCACGCGAAAAATGTGTCGCTCAAATTTTAGCCACACGTAAAAAAAAATCTACAATAGATCTGATTACCTTCGCGTCAATTGCAATGCTTGGCTGCTATTCACGTGCCACGTTCATAGGGGAGGTCGGGGTAAAATGAAACAGCGGGGCAAAATGAAAGTCATTTGGGATGAATTTATGGGGCAAAACGAAACAGTAATTTTGGATGAATTTATGGGGCAAAACGAAACACTCCGAATTTATTGGAAACTGCGTTTCTGAAAAACAATTCATCGGAACTATTAAAAATATAAGATTAAGTAACTTCCCAATTTCTATATACCATTTTTTTAAGTCTACTTAAAAAAAACTATCAAGGGTAATGAAAAAACTAGACCTTATAATAAAAATAAACTTTTTTGACTGACTCGGCCCCCTTAATACTTTTAGGACTTTCGTTCTGTCCCGACCTCCCCTACGGATATTCGACGATGACAAAGAGGCCTATTACGTTTGTCATCGGCGCATTCACGTGCAGTTGTGGAAAGCGACAAGATCTGACGCTCGCACATATCCGCGAGTCACAGATACACCGCAAGATGACCGAACGGATTAAGAGGCGATACGCGACGGTTATCGCGCATATCGTTCGCCGGCGTCCTTGATACCAATCGCGTGACGATAACGCGCGCGATTGCGAGAATATTCACCGCCAAGTGCGTGAGTACGTTTTTTTAAATATATATACCACACGTGTGTCTCAAGTGTACAAGAACGTAGGATGTATTTGCGCGAGAGGAAATCGTTTCTTTCGTCTCTACTTTATTTTACTTTACTTTACTTTACTTTGCCTTGCTTTGATGTGTTTTGCTTTGCTTTACTTTACTTTGCTGTGCTTTGCTTTGCTTTGCTGTACTTTGCTGTGCTGTGCTTTGCTTTGCTTTGATTTGCTGTGCTTTGCTTTGTTTTGCTTTGCTTTGCTTTGCTTTGCTTTGCTTTGCTTTGCTTTGCTTTGCTTTGCTTTGCTTTGCTTTGCTTGCCTTTGCTTTCCTTTGCTTTCCTTTGCTTTGCTTTGATTTGCTGTGCTTTGCTTTGTTTTGCTTTGCTTTGCTTTGCTTTGCTGTGCTTTGCTTTGCTTTGCTTTGCTGTGCTTTGCTGTGCTTTGCTGTGCTTTGCTGTGCTTTGCTGTGCTTTGCTTTGCTTTGCTTTGCTTTGCTTTGCTTTGCTTTGCTTTGCTTTGCTTTGCTGTGCTTTGCTGTGCTTTGCTTTGCTTTGCTTTGCTTTGCTTTGCTTTGCTGTACTTTGCTGTGCTGTGCTTTGCTTTGCTTTGATTTGCTGTGCTTTGCTTTGTTTTGCTTTGTTTTGCTTTGCTTTGCTTTGCTTTGCTTTGCTTTGCTTTGCTTTGCTTTGCTTTGCTTTACTTTGCTTTCCTTTGCTTTCCTTTGCTTTGCTTTGATTTGCTGTGCTTTGCTTTGTTTTGCTTTGCTTTGCTTTGCTGTGCTTTGCTTTGCTTTGCTTTGCTGTGCTTTGCTGTGCTTTGCTGTGCTTTGCTGTGCTTTGCTTTGCTTTGCTTTGCTTTGCTTTGCTTTGCTTTGCTGTGCTTTGCTGTGCTTTGCTGTGCTTTGCTTTGCTTTGCTTTGCTTTGCTTTGCTTTGCTTTGCTTTGCTTTGCTTTGCTTTGCTTTGCTTTGCTTTGCTTTGCTTTGCTTTGCTTTGCTTTGCTTTGCTTTGCTTTGCTTTGCTTTGCTTTGCTTTGCTTTGCTTTGCTTTGCTTTGCTTTAATTTACATTTTAAGTTAGGTAGGATTAAATTAAGTAGGGTTAAGTTAGGTTGGGTTGAGTTAGGAAAGATTGAGTTAGGAAAGATTAAGTTAGGTAGGGTTTAGTAAGGTGGGGTGAAGTTAAGTGATGTTTAGTGTGATAGGGTTAAGTTAGATGAGATTAATTCAGATTTGAGGGCCCTTTTGCCATGAAATTACCTATTTATCCTACATAGCGGATGCGTCGGCGCAGGTGAGATTTTTTACAATATAAAGGAATGATTCTTTAATTTTTCTGAGTACATATGAAATTTTAAAGAATTCACTTTACTTTACTTGACTTTACTTTAACTTTTCATTTTGAGTAAATGTCGGAAAAATTAGTTTTTTCAAAATCAAGTAAAAAGTTTTGTAACCAGTCTTATCTGGTGTAGAATATACGACTTGAGCACGATGATATAGGTTGAAAGTCTCTCTTGGTCAGGAAACTTGTTGACAATATGTTCGGTTGTGTCAAACTTGACTCGACTCTTCAAAATAAAACAAGTGCGCAGCAGCGCAAAAAGTCCTATAGGCGCGCGCATGGTGAACTTTAAATGAAAAGTTATGGTGAATTTTATCATAACTTTTATAAATTATTCTGTAACTTCGGTTCGAGAACCAATAAACACGACTTCAATCACATTCGAAAATTAACAACGGAGCCAACTTCGATGCTTCGTACTTTTTCGCTCCAAAATACAAACAGTTAAAAAAAAACGCGATGTCGATATATGTTTTTTGATATATTTTTTTCACCACGACAAAAATCACAGAACGTGCTGACGGGCGGCCGGGTTAATTGTGGGAAATATCCGAGGCGGTTCGGAGCGGAGTGGCTGAATTTACGTAGCGAACGCGCCTCGCGCAAGTTTGTTGACGAATGAGCGTGACGCGAGCAGCGCGGCAGCGTCGGCGGCGGCTCACCGGGAGACCCGCTGCCGGGTGGGACGCATTTCCGCGTCTCTTTTCCTCTCTTCGCCGAGGAGCCGGCAAATTGCGAGGAAATCAAGAGCAAATCCACGGCTCTCGCGCTCGCTTCGTTCCGCTCGCCGCCGCGCGCTCGATTCATAATTCATAACCCGCGTTATATCTCTCGTCGAAACGTTCGTTGCGCCGCGTGGCCCGCGGCAGGACCCGAGCGCGAGGTTTTCGCAGCGGCGCACGAGCCGCCGATTCTCTTAAGGCAGTCGTCTCGGTACATTGCGGCTAAATAC
Source organism: Pimpla rufipes (assembly GCA_963932165.1). NCBI lineage: Eukaryota > Metazoa > Arthropoda > Insecta > Hymenoptera > Ichneumonidae > Pimpla > Pimpla rufipes. Next base: position 1,470,626 of record OZ010630.1, read on the forward strand.
GCGATTCCAGGGGAATTTCAAACACTCCCGAATGACAACATTTTTAACAAAATTAAGCGTATGGAAGGCTTTCCAAAAATTGATTTTGCATAACATTAACGTCAAAATGTTGTTAACAAATAAATAAATAAATGTTATGTTCAACAAATTATCCGGCAACCCAATAAAAAAAGCTACGGTGTTCCACCCCCGCCCTCCCCCCGTCGCTCCGTCAATAGACGTCAATCTTACCTAACCTAACCCTACTTAACTTAACCCTATCTAAACATGGAAGTGGTTGTCATGGCATGGTTGTGATGGTAACAGTTGTCACGGCAATGGTTACCATGGCAACGGTTGCCATGGCTAATAAAGGGTGTTAGGTAGGGTTAAGTTAAGTATGGTTAAATTAGGTAGGGTTAAGTTAAGTATGGTTAACTTAGGTAGGGTTAAGTTAAGTAGGGTTAAGTTAGGTAGGGTTAAGTTAAGTAGGGTTAAGTTAGGTAGGGTTAAGTTGGGTAGGGTTAAGTTAGGTAGGGTTAAATTAGGTAGGATTAAGTTAGGTAGGGTTAAGTTAGGTAGGGTTAAGTTAGGTAGGGTTAAGTTAGGTAGGGTTCAGTTAGGTAGGGTTAAGTTAGGTAGGGTTAAGTTAGGTAGGGTTAAGTTACGTAGGGTTAAGTTAGGTAGGGTTAAGTTCGTTAGGGATAAGTTAGGTAGGGTTAACTTAGGTAGGGTTAAGTTAGGTAAGATTAAGGTTGGTAAGATTTAGTAGGGTGGAGTGAAGTTAAGTGAGGTTAAATATGGTAGGGTGAAGTTAGATGAGATTTACTCAAGCTTGAAGGCCCTTATGACATGGAATGACCTATATACCCTACACAGCGACGGCGATGGCAAGGACGAGATCTTTTTGTAATATACAGGGATGATTAATTAATTTTTCTGAATACGTATGAAATTTTAAAGTATTTTGTCTAAACATTTTTTAATTGTGGTTTTCAGTCTTCATTTTGTCTAAAAAAACACAATTAATTTAAAAAAATGACACAACATTCGGAGAAAATGTATGACGTATACAGTAAAATTAATGAATCATTCTGATTGAAACAAAGTTTGGTTGTCGGGTAATTTGTTGAACAATTAATTTTGTCATTAATTTGTTAATAATATTTTCATGTTATTTTTACGCAAGATCTCAATCTTGCAGCACTTTCCATATCCCTAATTTTTTCCGGTTTTTGTGTTATTGAGAAGCGTTCGAAGTTCTCTTGGAATCTGTACCGAGACGTCTACTTCGAGCGTATTGACAGTTGGCCACAAATAGGTCTTCGAATCTCGGGCTGGAAACTGGGCGTGCGATAACAGGGATGAACGCAGCGCGAGCGGCAAAAACGTTGCCTGAGAAGAAGCAGCTGGATCATAGGTGAGATAGGAGACGAAGGATGGGGACGAAGAGTGAACAGCGAGATTTTCATCCAGCCACCGATTTCGCGGAAAAACATTGAGAGACGCTTCCTCCCTCTCTCTCTCTCTCTCTCTCCGAGTCTGCAAAACAGGTAGCTCTGTTATGATTATCTCGTCAACATAGGTTCTCTGTTGTCGTTAACGATGATACCCCCTCGCATAATCTGAATAATTTTAGGGAACCGGCAAACAACTTCCTCGAGAACCGCCGTCGCCGTGCGCACTCGAATCCGACGCAGTCGCACCTGTTGCTTACCCGCGTTACGTACCGGCGAAATATTCACGAGCGCGCGTCGCGCGTTCGTGGGATCGCTAGGCGGCTGGAATTTCTTAATTTCGATCGTTTGTTTTAGCCATGTTGGTTTTTCAATAGCTGCAATGCTGATTTAATATTTTTTCGCAGTATTAACGAAAAATAGCTTGGCGGGCTTTTTAAGATAAGTGAAGTGTTACGTACTGGCCATTTTTCCATACATTTATTATTAATTTGTATTTTATATCGGAAAAATTCGCCCGAATATCCGTTAATATTAATTCGTGGTTTTATAATTATTTCATTTAATAAATTGTTATCAGTTTCAATAAACGTCTGTTTTCAACGGTTTATGTGTACGAACCCCAGGTTAATTCGTAACATGAAGAAACGTAAACATAATAATGGAATACAAGTTCTGAAGGTTCATTGGACAATAACACAGACATGAAACACTTTATAAATTATTTTCTAACTTGGGTTTAAGAGTCATACAAAAATTAGCCCTTATAAAAAAATACACTTTTTTGACTGACTCGGTTCCCTTAAATTAAATATTTTATCTTTATCGTGGTAAGTAATCACCATTCAAAAAGTGAGTAAAAAGTGTGTAAATTAAAAAAGTGCATCAGAATTAAGGTAATTCAGGAGTACGCAACAATTTTCAACAAAATTCTTCTGTTGACTGCGAAGATTGAGAGGCGAACACAATTTTAGAAGTGAAAAATATTTTTTTCTTAACGTCAATGCCTGTATAAAGCTTAAAGCTTCCATATTTAAATGCCCTTAAATTAAATATTTAAATTTTATTGTGGTAGGTAATAACCACGTAAAAACGGTGTGAGGGCTAAGCTAAAAAAAGTGCATCAGAATTAGGGTAATTCAGGAGAACATAACAATTTTCAGCAAAATTTTATCGTTGACGGCGAATATTGAGAGCCGACCACAATTTTAGACTTGAAAACTCCTATTTTTTAAGGTGAATGCCTATGTAAAGAAAGCGAAAAGTTTCCATATTTCATGGACATACTTTACAATGCTAGATGAAAAAATGATCCAAATTTCAACTTGTTCGTTGTATTCAGTCCAGAGCTAATGAGTGATACGGACGTCCGGGTAACACTAAATCTTGTCTCCACAACAACAAAATATTTAATAACAAAATTTCCATATTCTGTTACACCAAGAATATGTATTTTACCATGTTTAAGAAATCTGCCATAAAAAGGTATTGATAAATTCAAATTATATTCATATTTTTCTGTAAAAACTTAAGGGGGGATTGTCTTTTTTTTCACAAAATTTACCGCTTTTTGGGAATTTTTTTGTGAAGAAAGTATACAACGGAAAACTTGTGAAACTTGGCATATCATTTTATTGATCTGTTTACTACATACAAATTTTTTTTTAAACAATTTCATCAAAAAATCCGCCTCCCAACCCCCTCGACACGCGATGGTCCTTTTTTGATGGTTTGCACGATTACAGCCTTCACGTTCATCCTGCAACAAAAACCCAAAAGCATTTTACTGTACACACATATAGCTAGCCGCTTGGAGCCTGTATTCAATAGACACTTTTGCGCGTTTTTTTTTTCAAACGTGAGTATCTAAAAAGGAAGAATTTCAACTGGTAGTCAACATAAGTCGAGACATCGCGAAGTTCTTAGCTTCGGTGATGAACAGCGCCTAAAAAAAAAAAATATCATCGTGGAATCTCAAGATTCTTCCTAACAACAACGACACGCAACAAGCGACCCATCTTGCCCCGGGTCTCATAGCGAAATTCCCGGCGTTCCTTTTTCGTGCTATAATTCCGCGCGCGGCGCGTCGTTGATAATGAAGGGGATGGGCGCCTATAGCACGCGACCACGAGAAATTCGAGGCCCTCGCAAAGCGTCAGGCCTGCCGCGAGCTGTCCCCGCCAATTTAGACGTCCCTTTTACCGAGTTACCAGTTAAATGGAACGGAAGCCCAACGGATAGCGCGTTGCGCGCCGCCTCGGTCCTCCGCTTCGCGCACTTAAAATGCAAATTCACTTCTCTCGCGTGTCCGCCGCTCGCGCGCCGGCCACCCTGCAAGTTTTCAATACTCTCGGCACTTCTGGCGTTTCCGCGATCCTCGTTGCCGCGGGAATTGGCGTTTCTCGTTCCTGGACGCGGCCACGACGGGGGAGTCGGGGACGGCGGGGAAGGAAACGAGCGGTGGAAAGAAGGTGTCCCGGGCACGCCAGGAAGGTGCCAGACTCAACGGGATGTGGTATGCCGAGTGGAGTCTGGATACACGTACAGGGTGTCCTGAAAGCGCGGCGCAATTTTCGGTTAAGCGTTCGCGAAGTTTGATCGTCGAGTTCGCAATAGTTCAGGAATTATAAGCGATTGAAGTTGGCCAATCAGAACACTGGATCTGCGAGCTCGGATCGCACTCATTGGGTGAGAACTGCTCACCTCACTCACCTCGCTCGTCACCCTTCCTGGTTGTTCTATCTCTGCTCTCATCTTGCTCGTGACCTGGACTCACCGTTTAAATTAATTGCGCGGGAAAAGCAAGCGCCCTGATTGGTCGACTTCAATATGTAAACAATGGCGAATGGAAAATTCAGACTCACCTCGGTGTGAGCTGCTGCTCACCTTGCTTCGGCCTTCTCCGTCTGTTCTGTCTCTGCTCTCATCTTGCTCATGACCTGGACTCACCGTTTAAATGAATTGCGCGGGAAAAGCAAGCGCCCTGATTGGTCGACCTCAAACTTTACATAATGGCGAATTGGATCTTCCAATTCACCTGGGTGAGAGCAGCTGCTCACCTCGCTGTCACCCTCTCTCTCTGTTCTGTCACTACTCTCATCTTGCTTACGATCTGATCTCACCGTTTGAAGGAATTGTGAGGGAAAAGCTAGCTCTCTGATTGGTTGACTTGAATCTTATCCCGTTCCTAAACAATGGCAATTTGGACGTTCAGACTCACCTGGGTGAGAACAGCTGTTCACCTTCCTGCCACCTTCACCGTCTATTCTATCTCTGCTCTCACCTTGCTCATAATCTGGCCTCACCGTTTGAATTAATTACGCGGGCAAAACAAGCGCTCTGATTGGTCGACGTCAATCTCATCCCGTTCCTAGACCATGGCGAATGGGAAGTTCAGACTCACCAGGGCGAGAGCAGCTGCTCACCTTCTGTCTATTCTGTCTCTGCTGTCACCTTGCGCATAATCTGGTATCACCATTTAAATTAATTGCGCGGGACAAGCGAGCACTCTGATTGGTCGACTTCAATCTCATCCCGTTCCTAGACCATAGCGAATGGGAAGTTCAGACTCACCTGGGCGAGAGCAGCTGCTCACCTTGCTGTAATTTTCTCCGTCTATTCTGTCTCAGCTGTCACCTTGCTCACAATCTGCTCTGACCTTTGTATGAATTGCGCGGGAAATGCAACCGCCCTTATTGGTCAACTTCTATCTCATCCCGTTCCTAAAAAATGACAAATTGAAAGCGTCAGACACCTGGGTGAGTGCAGCTCACCCGGACTCTCACCTCGCCGTCACCTTCTCCGTCTGTTCTGTCTCAGCTCTCACCCAGGTTTCTCCCAATGAGCGACTTCCGCGGGAAGTAGGAGCGCTCTGATTGGCCCGATTCAATCGCTCACCATTCCCAAACGACTACGTATTGGAAGCTCAAACTGCGCGCCCGCGTTCGCGTGGTCGTCGCGGCTGCCTCCTCCCGTTGCTTTTGCGACACCCTGTACGCGTATATATGGAAAAGAAGAATGAGAAGCGCCGGAGAGATTTCTTTCGATTTAATTAGGGGTGAAAGTGGGCTCGCTCGAGGGGCAGAGGGGGACTCGGAGAGTTTCGCGTGACCTTCCGTTACACACGACTGCGACGCGTGTGCGCCGCGCCACGGCAATATGGCGCGGCGGTGGCGGAGTTCCTGGAAAATTCTTAATTAAATTCTCTCCGGGCCTCTCCACTTCTCGCGCCGTTAAGCCACGCGTGAGCTACCCAACTTCCTCCGCCGGGTTCTCCCTCGCGCTCCCGCCTCTCTATTAGCCATTCGCCGAGGAAGAGTCCGGACTCTTGGCGGAAAACCGTAATTTCGTTAGAGTTTTTTTCATTCCTTCTTCCTCTTTCTCTTCGGCGCGGAGACGCGGAGGGTGCAGTCGCGGCCCTCCCTGACGTCTCTCAATCCAACCCCAACCACCCACCTCACCACCTCCATCCCACCCCTTCCCACTCACCGCCGCTATCGCGGACACAACTTCAGATTGCTCCACCTCGTTTCGCTCGTCTTTCTTTCCTCTGTGAACTCGCGTCCGTGACTGCCGTCAGGAGTTTTATTCTAATCATCCCGAGTCTCGCACCTTTCGCTTCTACCGCGGGGACGCGAGACGGATATTTGCGGCCTTGTGCGTCAAAGCAGGAGGGAATGGGTAAAACGAACTAGCGTGTCTCGATGCACTCGGCAAGATGATGAACTCCTCGAGAGCCAACTTTTTAAATTCTGACTTAAGTTGGAACTTAAAAAGGTTGATCTTAGGTTGAAACTTAAGGTAGAACTTAAGATGGAACTTCAAAAAGTTGAACTTAGGTTGGAACTTAAGGTAGAACTTAAGGTGGAACTTAAAGTGGAACCTAAAGTAGGACTTAAGTTGGAACTTAAGGTGGAACTTAAAGTGGATCTTAAGGTGGAACTTAAAGTGGATCTTAAGGTGGAACTTAAGTTGGAACTTAAGTTGGAACTTAAGTTGGAACTTAAGTTGGAACTTAAGTTGGAACTTTAGGTGGAACTTAAGTTGGATCTTTAGATGGAACTTAAAGTGGAACTTAGATTGGAACTTAAAGTGGAACTTAAGTTGGAACTTATTAAAGTGGAACTTAAGTTGGAACTTAAGGTGGAAGTTAAGGTTGATCTTAAGATGGAACTTAAGGTGAAACTTAAGATGGAACTTAAGGTGGAACTTAAGGTGAAACTTAAGCTGGAACTTAAAATGAAACTTAAGTTGGAACTTAAGGTGGAACTTCAGATGGAACTTAAGGTGGAACTTCAGATGGAACTTAAGGTGGAACTTAAGGTGGAACTTAAGTTAGAACTAAATTCTGAAAAAAATCGTACGCGATCAGAAAAATTAACAAATCATTTTCATAAAAAGAAACTTGGTTTGCCGGATAATTTGTCGAACAATTAACTTTTCATTCATTTCTTAATAAAATGTTGATATCATTATTATGCAAAATCAATCCTTCTGGCACGCCTAACTGTTTTCAGAATAGTGTGCAAATGATTTCATTGTGAAACGCAAGGAAAACAATCTTTGCATCAAGTTTTAGACACGACCTTTGCATCAAGTTTGAGAAACGATCTTTGCACCAAGTTTGAGAAACGGAAGACGAAATAAGAGGGGGATGAGAAAAGCAAAAGAAATAAGACTTATGTGTATAGATATCGTTACCCTTTTGCACTTAGAGTCCCATTTCAAGGGTGTTCCTTCCTGTCCCCTACCTCGGTCGCCGCGCGAAACCCCCGGGGTGGATGAGGCCAGCAGCTTCTACGTGGATGCTCTCTCCACAATGTTCCATTCTTCTCCCCGACGTTGATTAATGGCGGCCCGCGCGCCGCGGGATCCACGTGTAGTATTATACACCACACCGAGTGTAAAACCGAACGAGCCGGTGCTCCCTCACTTATCCGTCCGCCGAGCCTTCGCCGTGCCTAATAACTCGCGCTCCTCCGCTGGAATCGGGCGGCCCTCGGAATATTTCCCTCAGCCGCCTTTTTCTCCTCTCGCGAGATTCACGAAAAAACAAAATCCTCACGCTGCACTCGAGAATTCGAGGCTGTCGAGCGTCGCTCTTTAACGCACCCTGCGATTACTTCGTGCTGCAACGGCGAAGCCACCTTTTAATTTTTTTTTATACCATTTCTGACCAGCAATTATTTTCTACCACACGGAGAAAAGGATCTGATACTTTTTACCATATTTCTAGAAAAAAGTATTGTAAATTTCCGGTAGAGGGGAGATACAACGCCATCTATCGAGAAGAACTAGAACGATGAGAATTTTTACCGTGAAATATGGCAAAAAATATTGTATATATGTTAGAAATTCTCATAGTTCTCGTATGTGTTCGTCAGGTGGCGGCTATGGCTTTTCAATACCAGGCGCGTTGGTAATTTTTACTACCGCGTCCGGTAAATTTTATCAGATCCTCCTCTCCGTGCATTTGAGGAACATTGAGGAGCCAATGCAAAAAAATTGTATTTTTCGCAAAAATTTCACGCGGAGACGAATTAGAAAAAAAATCCACAAAAGTTAATGGGAGTTAATTTAGCAGGGGTCAAACTTCAGGAGCCAATTTTCCTATTGGCACCAACGATGGATTTAAAGTTATATGTATTAATATAGAAAGGAATAGGAGGCCGCGGGACACGAGGCTCATGGGGGAAAAAATTACGAAATAATTTGACACAATACGAAGACATCATTTCTATACAACCCGTTTATTATAAGCTTGAATCATATATTAAATAGTATCCGCATGTTAAATATATAACTCAAGTTTCAAAGACAGTAGCTGGCTACTTCTTATGCATCTCCAAAAACGCATGTGTACGCGTATGTCCAGTATGTATATTTTTGTGTGTGTGTGAGTGTGTCTTTCTGTTTGTCTGTGTGTCTCTTTCCGTCTCTGTCTGTCTGTTTGTCTCTGTCTGTCTTCGTCTGTCTGTGACTGCCTATCTGTCTGTCTGTCTGTCTGTCTTTGACTGCCTATCTGTCGGTCTGTCTGTCTGTCTGTCTGTCTGTCTGTCTGTCTGTCTGTCTGTCTGTCTGTCTGTCTGTCTGTCTGTCTGTCAGTCTGTCTGTCTGTCTGTCTGTCTGTCTGTCTGTCTGTCTGTCTGTCTGTCTGTCTGTCTGTCTGTCTGTCTGTCTGTATGTCTGTCTGTCTGTCTGACTGTCTGTCTGTCTGTCTGTCTGTCTGTTTGTCTGACTGTCTGTCTGTCTGTCTGTCTGTCTGTCTGTCTGTCTGTCTGTCTGTCTGTCTGTCTGTCTGTGAGTGTGTGTGTGCGTGTGTTATGTAACATTGTTTAGCGCGTGCAAGCGCGACCGCACTCGCGAGTCGTCGTCGCGTCGCGTCGAGGGGCCGGCCGGCCGCGCGCGCACGTCACATCCGCCGCAGTGTGTTAGAATGAAACAAAAAAAATAATACACTATACAGCTAAAAATTAAAAAGATTATGTCCTCGGTGTCACCGACGCCCGCGTTGTTTAATCGTTAACAATAATAGTTATTTCATCGCTCGCTCGTGTAAAAGTACGGAGAGTAATGCGAAAATGTGTTTTCCTCACGTCCCGCTTCGTCCCGCTCTCTCTCTCTCTCGCGCACGCGCGCGCGCACCGCGCGTAGTTCGTAACGTATGGTACATCAATTGTTCGAGAGTCGTCGCCGCGGTGCGGACGAGGCCGCCTGGCCGAAAACCGAGAGCCTAAAGTAGTACCGTTTACCCAAACCATTTTTTAAAATAGAAAAAAATCACACACACGCCGCACACGTACACGCACGCGCACACGCACACACACACACACACACACGATGGAGGATCAGAGTGACACGGGATGCAAAGTGCTGCAACGAAATCATTCGGGGCGCTGAAACTTTCCGTGTTTTAACTTAAGTTCAAACTCGATTCTCGCTTAAGTTCCAGATTAAGTAAGATCTTCAGAGCAAACTTAAGTTAGATCTTAAGATCGAATTCAACTCCAAATTCGGTTCTTGCTTAAGGTCAAACTTAAGTTAGATCTTAAGGTCGAACTTAAGTTGGATATTAAGGTGAAACATAAATTAGATCTTAAGATTGAACTTAAGTTAGATCGTAAGGTCGAACTTAAGTTAGATCTAAAGGTCGAACTTAAATTAGATCTAAAGGTCGAACTTAAGTTAGATCTTCAGGTCAAAGTTAAGTTAGATCTTAAGGTCGAAGTTAAGTTAAATCTTAAGGTCGAACTTAAGTTAAATTTTAAGGTCGAACTTAAGTTAGATCTTAAGGTCGAACTTAAGTTAGATCTTAAGGTCGAACTTAAGTTAGATCTTAAGGTCAAACTTAAGTTAGATCTTAAGGTCAAACATAAGTTAGATCTTAAGGTCAAACTTAAGTTCAAACTGTATTCTTGCTTAAGTTCGAACTTAAATACATTCTTAAGGCCGAGTTTCCACTTTTCTGCACCATTTGCGTTCCCAAGATTTAACTCAACAAGAACTCGGATGAACTCCAGTTCGATCTTGAGCTAAAACTGAGTATGAACTGAAGTTCGGTTCGAAGATCGACCTCAAGATTCGGTTCTCAGCGATGTTACGTGGAATAAAAATCCTCCCCGATGTTATGTGGAATACAAAAAACACTGATCTGGTGGCATCGATGCTGTTAATTTCCGTGCCACGAATCGGAAAAGCTCTTGAGCGGCGCGCGGCGAAATTCCCGGTCTCGAATACGCGGGAAAAGGAGGCTCTACTTTAGCACTCATTCGTGGCACTCTCTGTGACTGAAAAACAAACATTTTCCTGCGTTGCAACCCGAGGGAATTTCGCTGGCGTGGGTGGGGAGGCGAGAAATGAAATGAAAATCCGCGCTCGTCGATGCAGAGGACTAGTCTCCCCGTCGGTCGAGGGATTTGCGCTCCGATAGCCGAAGAACCGGCGGAAAATCTGTGGCGATACGTACGGCGCTGATCGGGCCCTGGTCAGGCCCTGACCGGGCCCTAGTCAGGCCCTGAAAAAAAACTTGTAGAAAGTGTGATTCAATCGCGGCCATTTTTTCCTCGACAATTTCCTTTCCTATACCCGATCCGCGACGAGTCGAGCTAGCGTCTTCGACTTCCAACGACGGAGATCTCGTTACACCGGGCGTCGCTTCGGGGGCATCGAAATCGAAGTCCCGGACGCGAGGAGAGAAGAGTGAATAAAAAAAAACGAAATTTTCCTAGAGCACCAACGTGTAATCGTCGACCGAGAGCGGGCTAAATTCATTACACTCTATCGTCTATATTCATTGTCTAATTCCCGTCGCCCGCCGCGCTTCCCGCGTTTCCCCGGTCCTTCGAGTCCGATCGCCGGCCCAATCGGCGACGTCCAACCGCCGGCCCGACCGCCGAGCCAATCAGCGACGCCCAGCGACCGGCGAGTCCGATCGCCGAGCCAATCAGCGACGCCCAGCGACCGGCGAGTCCGATCGCCGAGCCAATCAGCGACGCCCTTCGCCCCTCTCGCGCCGTTTCGCCGTTTTTTTTCTTCCCGTTACGTCTCAATTAGCCTACGCCTATTTTCAAACTGCGGCACGAGTACCTACAGAACATTTTACCTAAATATATATATGTATATATATATATATTCATCTTAACATACGCGTGTGTATATATATAGGTATATATATATGCACGAACGCATCGACTTGTAGATTATTTTACACTATCGCTTACGTATGTAATAATATAATATAGTAATATTAGCTCCCTATGCATTAATATAGTATCTTGTACATCTATTTCATATTTATAAGTATAATATATATATTTATATATATATCTATATATGTATAAGTATTTTTGTATGCACATCCAGCGCTCTCTCGTCTAATCCACATATAACATAATATAATATAATATATATATATATTTAATAGCATATTTATATATATACGTCCGATTTCTTTTTTTCCCCCCACTGATCGTCGCTATATACATATACATATATTAATATATATATATATAATATATAATATCGTATCGTGTATGTAGAGCCTACTGTATATAAATTGTGTATATCGTGACGGCGATCGTCGCAGCGTAGTAAGATTAATTCGTAACGTACATTATAATCGTTGTATGCAGTGGGCGGCCGAGAAAGCTCGACGAGAATCATTCGTAAATCCTTCCTTCTTCTTTTTTTTCCTTTTTCGCTTATCACCCTGTGACTGCGCTGGTCAGCTCAGAATAAGCTTGAACACGTTTCTCTCTCTCTCTCCACTCTTTCACTCCACATCTGTGCACTCGGCTATGCATGCGTGTCTGCGAGTATTCACTATATATGTTACTTTATAATATATTTATCATATCTATATGTACGTATATTGGTTTGTTTGTTGTTGTTTTTTTTCTTCGTATGTATAATGTGCTTCTTACTCGTACCCAAGGTCGCTTGCATTGTTAATATTGAGTGTGCGCATAACTACGTACAGTGTTTTTTTTTCTTTAAAGACTATTAACCATTGGAGTTGTGTAACACGTCTTATTTTATAAAAATTGACTTGAATCGTACCCGTACGGTCACTGAGGTGGCGGGCCCATTTTGTCGTAATCCAGATCTTGAGTTTGTACTTGAGACAGAAGTTACATTAGAACTTACGTCGCGTTTGGTACGAAGTTACGTTAGAACTTAAGGCGTGCTTGGTACGAAGTTACGTTAGAACTTAAATCATACTTGGTACGAAGTCACGTTAGATCTTAGGTTTGCAATTTGGTAAGGACTTTAGTTTGTACGTACGTAGGTTCGGAGTCAATTTAGAACTTAAGTTCATATGTAAGTTTGCAGTCAATTTGAAACTCAAGTTCGTACGTAAGGTCGAAGTTAGTTTAGAACTTGACTTCGTACGTAAGGTCGACGTTAGTTTAGAACTTGAACTTCGTACGTAAGTTCAAAGTCAATTTAGAACATAAGTTCGTACGCGAATTCGACGTCAATTTGGAACTCAAGTTCGTACGTAAGTTTAAAGTCCATTTGTAACTCAAATTCGTACGCAAGTTCGAAGGCAATTAGAACTCAAGTTTGTATGTAAGCTCGAAGTCAATTCAGAACTCAAGTTCGAAGTCAATTCAGAACTCAAGTTCGAAGTCAATTTAGAACTGAAGTTCGAAGTCAATTTAGAACTGAAGTTCGAAGTCAATTCAGGGCTCAAGTTCGAAGTCAATTTAGAACTCAAGTTCGAAGTCAATTTAGGACTCAAGTTCGAAGTCAATTTAGAACTCAAGTTCGAAGTCAATTTAGAACTCAAGTTCGAGGTTAATTTAGAACTGAAGTTCGAAGTCAATTTAGGATTCAAGTTCAAAATTAATTTAGGACTCAAGTTCGAAGTCCATTTAGAACTCAAGTTCGAAGTCAATTTAAAACTCAAGTTTGAAGGCAATTTAGAACTCAAGTTTGAAGGCAATTTAGAACTCAAGTTCGAAGTTAATTTAGAACCCAAGTTCGAAGTCAATTTATAACTCAACTTCGAAGTCAATTTAGAACTTAACTTCAAAGTAAATTTAGGACTCAAGTTTAAAGTCAATTTAGAACTCAACTTCGAAGTCAATTTAGAACTCAGCTTCAAAGGCAGTTTAGAACACAAGTTCGTACGTAAGTTTGAAGTTAATTCAGAACTCAAGTTCGGAGGCGGAAAATTGTTCGCCGTGCGCCGAAACGCGACTGGGGCCGCCACCTCATATATCGATGGAACAAATCTCGCGACTCTCGCGGCTTCCGGCTACGTTTTTACACATATTCGGTTCGACTCGTTGCTTTGATTATTCACTGCTGGTGTGTTTGTCGTATAATTATCGCTGTCAAGCTTTTTGTCGCTCGCCCGCCTGCGCAGCACTGCGCTCGCTTTTCTTACAATCATCACGGCCGTTTAATATTGACTGACGTTAATTACGCGGGGGGGTTTGTGTCCGCCAGGCTGAGAGCTGTGACGGGATGGAGGGAACGAAAAAATAATAATAAAAAAAAAACGCTCACGGGAGGATCAAGCAAACGAGAGATCGACGATGCACGATTTCGTTTTTTTTTTCTTTCTTTTTTCTTTTTTTTTCAGCACTTTGTGCGAAAATTCTCGCGCGTAACGCGGTTTGAGACCAAAGGAAACGCCGAAAAACATGTCTATTTTTTACAACCCTATTTATTTTTTTTTTCCCCCTACTATTTCTCCCTCCCTCGCTGCTTATAGGTTTTTCTTTATCTCTTGAGCAGAAGCGTCGAAACACCGTTTCCTCCAGGCGCGAAAAACCCTCGACTCGGTCGCGCGTGCACCACGATTGCGCTACTGTAAACTGGCATCCTTGAAGTACGTATATCGTCGTGTTTTAGATTGATTATTTCTATGTCTTATCACAAGCCGTTTGTCCCGGCGGTCCTCGCGTCCTCGGGAGTCTGAAACACAAAGAGCAGAGCGCACGTCAGTCGTGACATCAACGACACTATTGACTAATAATAATAATAATAATAATTAATTATTTGTTTATTTATTTTACTTTCAACGGGATGAATCCTTGAAAACAATACACAGCCAGAAGAGCGAATTACTTACGGAAAATGTATAAGAAAAAATAAATCATCCTATTGGTAGGAAATTTATTGAGATAAAATAATAATAATTCCTATTGGAATTTCCTATTGAAATTAAATTTATGGAGATAAAATAATAATAATTCCTTTTGGAATTTCCTATTGAAATGAAATTTAAGGAGATAAAATAATAATAATTCCTACTGGAATTTCCTATTGAAATGAAATTTAAGGAGATAAAATAATAATAATTCCTACTGGAATTTCCTATTCAAATGAAATTTATGGAGATAAAATAATAATAATTCCTATTGGAATTTCCTATTGAAATGAAATGTATGGAGATAAAATAATAATAATAATAATAATAATAATAATAATAATAATATTGAAATTTCCTATTGGAAGGACACTTTTTGAGTAAAAATAGTAATAATAATCCTATTGGAAGGAAATTTTTTGAGTAAAAATAACACCAATAATCCTATTGGAATTTCCTAGTGGAAGGAAATTTATTCAGTAAAACAAATAATAAATATTAATCCAATTGGAATAATCCTGTTGGTAGAATTGGAACTCGAGTTTGAACTTCATTCATGCTTAAGGACGAACTTAAGTTCGCCAAAGTTGGAAAAAAGTTTAAGAGGCCCTGAAGATATCTGCATTTCGGAAATAAAATGTTCGGCACGCAGTAACTTCCTCAATTTTCATCATACGAGGTTCCGTGATAATGCATTTTCTTCGTCTTGAAATTCTCAAGAGGCTCCATTTTGTATATTTTTTTTATCGATCTAATTTTCAAAGCTGCATTAAAAATACTGATGACAAAAATCTGGCACGCTGTGGCTCCCTTAATTTTTTATCGTACGATTTTTTTTATCGTAATTTTTTATCGTTCGATCGTAATTTTTTATAGTCTCGCAAGTCTGCATTTTCTTCGTCTCGAAATTCTCTCGCGCAGATTTTTTTCCACCAGCAGAATCGACCAGTCACGGCGCTCGTCTGATCGATCATCAACAACCGCAATCGGTCGAACGCTTTTTTTTTATCCATCATCGCAAAAACGTTATCGAAAATAGCTGCAAAATCGGTCGCAAAATCGGGAAAAAAAAAATTATCTCGTAATTGCGTTTTTCTGATTTCTATCGAATACCGGCGGCGACACGGGAGTGGAAAAAAAATGCTATTTTCGCGGCGAAAATAGCGCCGAGGAAACGAGATAGCGAAGTGGCGGTCGTATCGATGGCCCGCAAATTTATCGATCTCAAACGGTCGACGCGGGGATTTTTATTTTTAGCGACGGACCTTGAGTCATAAGCTGCATAAAAGCCACTTGGACAAACATCGGTCTCATCGCGAGCTAACTGCGCGAGCGGCGTCGCACGGTGAGAATTTAACCCCGCGGACAGAACACGTGATTACAAAAAGCGCGAGATGGGAGGCCAGAGCGAGAGGCCTGAAGGTGATATTGTCCAATGTCCTGGGGCGACGGTCGATTCAGCTGCACCGGCAAAGCTCCCCCCACGCCCCCTTCCCGAAAATGCAGAAAATAGCATATATGGGTGCGTCGAAATAACTGCGTCGGATGTTTTGACGGATAAAATAAAGGGAGGGTGAAATTAAAAAAAATATGAACGAAAATCCC
The DNA here is from genome assembly GCA_963932165.1 of Pimpla rufipes. Lineage (NCBI taxonomy): Eukaryota > Metazoa > Arthropoda > Insecta > Hymenoptera > Ichneumonidae > Pimpla > Pimpla rufipes. Next base: position 1,486,268 of record OZ010630.1, read on the forward strand.
AGCGAGCCGGGTCACGATGGAAGGGAAAAAGAAACGTAAATAGGGGAAGGGTCGGGGGCACCGCCGGGAAAAAAGGATCAGTGCTATTGCGCACCGGGCATTCCGTATTCGATAAATTTGTGACTGCATCAGAGATGTAAATCCCTGATTTTTATAGAAATAAAATTGATGCCACAGTTGCCTTTGTAATTATGTTTTTATAATAATATCTCGCAATGGTTATAATACACTGTTAAAAATGTTCATAAATTTGCAACTAAATGAATTAAATTTAATATACTGTATATTAAAATTTAATATACTGTGTGTTAAAAATTTGACACAATAGTATAGTAAATTTTATATACCGTATATGCATAAAACTTCATATACAAATTATGAATTTTCAAACAGAATTTTTTTACAGTGTAATTTTTATAGAAATAAAATTGATGCCACAATTGCCTTGGTAATTATGTTTTTATTATTATATCTCGCAATGATTATAATATGATGCGTAAAATTTGAAATTGAAGCAAGAAATATTAATTTGTCATAAAAATTTATGGTAATCTCACCATAAACTTTTATCTCACCAAAATGGCGAAATACTGTTAATGCATTGCGAAAATAATGGGGGACTGTGCTTGTCCATTTTTCTCACAATTTCGCCGAAAATTTAATGAAAAATTCGTTTTTTTTTCGACTATTCAAGAGTTAATATATCATTTTATAATCACTACGGGACATCGTTATAAAATCGTAACTAGGAAATAAACTGTTGTGTAAACTTAAATTCTTAAAGTAATGGGGACTTACAACACTGGAGTGCATAAATATATCGGAAAAAAATTGATATTGAGTCACTCCGTGTGATATGTCGAAAAAAATGATTTTTTGTTGCGTAAATTGATTCTTGAACATAGGTAGAATATGTTGGTAAAATGATTTTCTATGGACCAGGCATAGCGGATTGATGGTGAGTAAAGATTTCATAGTTTAAATCGTATTTTAACTTTTAAACGCTTTTTTTTAACTACGTTTTTCTGACTGGACTCCACGATATCTCAAAAACCGTTTGAACGATTGCTTTGAAATTTTTATGGTAGATTCGGCACATGTGTAGTCACCGGTTAAAATCAAATAATGCAAAATTTCCGAGCCGTTTTTTTTTCGTAACAAACTAATCGAAAAAAATCATGAAATTTGAAAATTAATTTTCAAAAATATGTCAATTATTCAATTTTCAATATTTTCGAATGATTCTAGTTCATTCGATAGCCGCAGCTTCTTGGTTTCTTTATTTCAGATAAGCCAATCAGCCGGAATTATCGAGACCGTCGACAAACTTTTTTTTCGACATGGGTGCCTTTGCAGTGGCGCAACACACATTGTGATGAAGATTTTTGTCTGAAAATATTCTGACTTACTGTTGGAATTTCAATAGATATGTAGTAAAAAGTTCAAACATCTACATTTTTATTGTTCGTCAAAAAATATTCCAACAAAAAGCTAAAAAAAAACCAGCCGACACAGCCGTGACTGCCTTAAGGGGCGTTTTCCATGATTTTTTTTTATTTTCATGATTCTTTTTAGAAAAATGTCTTCTACATTTTTAAGACTTAGGGTATGTTTTATTATTACTTTTTGGATCTTAGATTGTTTTTTTATTAATCTGTAAAAATGCAATTTTCAGTTGGCCTTCACTATGGCTGAAAAATTAATCGACCAATTCCGATGAAATTTGGTACAATTCTATTCAACATTATTGTCAAGAATATGAAATTCAATTTTTTCGAAAATTGAAATAAAAAAGTATTTTTTAATTGCAAAACGTACCCATTTTTTCCGAAAGAATTCCATCTTTTTGTTTCAAAGCGTACGGTTTCATCAATTTCCAAAATTTTTCACTTTTTCTTGGCTCATATTCTACAGTCAAAAATAGTAATAAAGCAAACCCTAATGCATGAAAATATCGAAGAAACCTTATCTTTAAAAAAAAATCTTGTAAATCAGCTATTTTTTAATCGCCTAAAGGTAAATCTCCACCCTCAACAAACGCAGTAGAATACGAAAGTGCAGGTCAGACGGTCAAACGAAGTCCACACATTCGGCGCGGAGATTCGAGCGTGGAACGTTTGTCCCAGTGCGGCAATGTGGAAATGCGGCTTAGCCTTTTCCTTCGCAGAGTAAAAGTTTCGCCCTGTCCCTCCCGGGGGGCCCACCGAGCGTGCTTAATCCATGCCGCGAATCTGCTAAGTTGGCCGAAATTTTTCCTCGGAGCCGAAAGCTATCTTGACCCCCCCCCCCCCTTCCCCCTCTGGGGGTGCTCAAACCCATACATGGCCTCGTTCCGGTATTCCCGCTGCCGGTCGTTTCGATAAACGACTCTTTGATTCTCCCTGGCGACGGGAGTCGCGCGCTTTTCACTCCTGTCGTCGTCGTCGTCCACCGAACGTCGAGCGAGTCGCGAAACCGGCGGCGAAAAATTCCTTATCGCGTTCCTACGTCGATTTCACGATAACTTTTTCATTTGCGGAATTAAAACTTTCAATCGCCGGCCCCCTTCGATCTGCCGGCGTGGCTCGCGCATGCGCGGAGGCGAACGAGCTTGAGCGTAAAAAATATGGAGGGAAACCCGGACCGCAAAGACGGAACTTTGTTCAACGAATTTTGTATAGGGTGTCCCATTTTAATCTTACACCCGATTTATCTCCAGGATAAATCCTGGATAAATCCTGGATACATCCTAGATAACGTTCAAGTGGTCTTCAATAAATGAATTATGGACTTTATCGAAAAAAGTTTTCTACAAAAGTTGTTAGTTTTAATATGCCGAACATTTTGTTCGAAAAGAAAAGTCACGGTTCCATTAAAAAAAACATGTCGGCCGTCGTATCTCCGCCATTATGAATGTTGGACCATATTTATTTGTTTAGAAAACCGTCCCCCTTCGAACCTTACAACTTTCATATAAGTCATTTTTCGATCGGAGCCCTATTTTTCGAGATAAATCGGGCGTAAGATTAAAATGTGATCACATTGTTGATGTCAATTATCGAGTTTGACCAGATGGCAATAATAGGGTCTGACCATATTATTGATGTCAATAATAGGGACTGACCATATTGTTGACGTCAACAATAAGGACTGACCATATTATAAATGCCAATAATAAAGACTGACCATATTATTGATGTCAATAATAGGGACTGACCATATTGTTGATATCAATAATAGGGACTGACCATATTGTTGAGGTCAATAATAGGGACTGGCCATATTGTTGAGGTCAATAATAGGGACTGGTCATATTGTTGAGGTCAATAATAGGGACTGGTCATATTGTTGAGGTCAATAATAGGGACTGATAATATTATTGTCGTCAATAATTGGGACTAATCGTATAATTGAGGTCAATAATAGGGACTGATCGTGTTACTGACGTCAGTAATAGGAACTGACCACATCCTAATTGTCAGTAATAGGAACTAACCGTATTATTGACCTCCTGCTCCCTCGATTGCTCCCTAATATCTTTCGACACAGCGAAACCTCCCTCGGCGCATTCCTTCACCCATCTCACGACAACTCCCTCATCCGTACAATTAATACTCTCAATCAAAGCCCTTCGATCCACCAGTGGTTCAGACACTCGGACAGCAAAGAGCAACGACGCAAAAAAAAAACTGCAAAATCTAGAACGCGCTACCAAGTCGAGTCGCATCGTTGTTTAGGGGGAACTCGAAGGGCGACCCCGGGGAACGCGGGGCGTCGAACGAGCAGCGAGAAAGAATCACTCGGTTAGCGAGGCTTCGATCGCCCGTTTGCGGGACAATCTCGTGATTTATATTCACAAACTGCAACCACCCGCCTCGTAGCACTTACACCCCACGCAGTTACTCGCAAACTGTGATGCACCACCACCATCGATATACGTATAGCGTATAGCGTATAGTTTAGCCGAAATTCCGAAAAATTTCGCTGGCAGAACGCGGGCCAGTCATTACTTTGTTTATGAGGTTACGAATCGGCGTGGACAGCGGGAAGAAAGAGTGTTGTCCCTCCGGTTGCATCAGCGTCGAATGCAGCAGCAGCAGCAGCAGCAGCAGCGGGACCTACACATGCAGGACCAGTCCGTATGCGTTTGGATAGCTTTCTCTCTCTCTCTCGCTCCCACCCCCTGATACTCGTCGAGACACAGCAGAGCCCGCAAAAAATTTTAACTCGTTGCCAGTTTTTGCGTCCCGAGTGACGGACCGCTCGCCGGCCCACTTTTTCACGAGAGCGCGAGCGAGAGGGACCGGGGCGGAACTTCCATTTTTGGCAACTCACCGCATCGCCCTCCCTTCCAGCTCTGTGCTAAAGGGGAACTCCCTTCCCCCCTCCCCCCTCACACTCCTCATTCGATGTACATATTTTCCGTCCACTCCTTTTCTCCACCTCCCGCCTCTTTTTACGCCACCCACGGTTGGTTTCGCTTCCTCGTTAACTTACGCTTCCGAAATCCCGGCGAATCGCGCGGGTACTCGGGGAAAAAAAAAAAAACGAAACTCGTTCGGTGCATGATCAACGGGTGATTAACTAATCGTCGCGACTGTGTCGAACGACTGAAGAGAGGAGAACTTTGTCAATAATGGGGACTGATCATATTATTGGTGTCGATAATAGGGACTGGTCGTATTATTGGTGTCGATAATAGGGACTGGTCGTATTATTGAGGTCAATAATAGGGACTGGTTGTATTATTGAGGTCAATAATAGGGACTGATCGCATTATTGAGGTCAATAATAGGGACTAATCGTATTATTGAGGTCGATAATAGGGACTGATCATATTATTAAGGTCAATAATAGGGACTGATCATATTATTGAGGTCAATAATAGGGACTGATCGTATTGTTGAGGTCAATAATAAGGACTGATCGTATTGTTGAGGTCAATAACAGGGACTGCTCGTATCATTGATGTCAATAATAGGGACTGTTCGTATTTTTGACGTCAATAATAGGGACTGGTCGTATTATTGACGTCGATAATAGGGACTGCCCGTATTATTGACGTCGACAGTGTACATTGACCACATCGTTGGTCTATTATAAAGACTTACCATATTATTGTCAGCAATAATAGGAACTGACCACACCATTGAGGTCAATAATAGGAACTAGCCACACCGTTGACGTCCGTAATACGGACTGACCACATCGTTGATGTCGTTTGCCGGGACTGGCCATCTTATCGACATCAATAATAGGAGCTGACCATATCGTTGATGTCAACAATAGGGACCGGCCGTATTATTGACCCTCCCTCGATTTCTTTATAATCATTTTTGACACAACGAAAAGGCCCTTTCCGCGTTCTATTTATGATTCCATGACAACTTTTTCCGCTCGGTCATTGTATCAAAATTCGCGTGAGGTATTTCGGGATTCGGATGACGAGAAGGGTTGAGCGTCCGCGAGGAGCTAATTTTCCCGGTTGTATCGAACGCAACACGAGAAAAGAACTTTGTGCCGTCTCATAGGTCGAAAGACAAATGGATACCAGTCGTTACGTATATGAAAAATAAATAAACAAGCGAGCACCTGACATCACTTTCGTATTGTCATTTATATTAATTCATTACATTGCAACAACGGAAATTTAACCCTGGCGGAAATTCTGTGGCGTTACATCCAGCGCAAGTCAAGTCTTGGCCAGGCCCTGGTCTGGACCACGTTAACCCTGCCAGGGCCGGATCAGGGCCTGACTGGGATTGGAAACAACGCTACAGTGTTTATACCAGTCAAGGCCCAGGTCAGGCCCAAACCGGGCCAACGGTGACCCCCGTCAGGGCCCGACCAGACCCGACTGTAAGGTAGCACGTCTAAATAACTTCGACAAATAATCTTGTCAAACAGAACTTGAGAAAAAGAACTTTGGGGAAAATAACTTTGCGACAAAAGAACCTTAACAAGAATAACTTTGCGACAAAAGAACCGTAACAAAAATAACTTTGCAACAGAAGAACTTGAGAGAAATAACTTTACTTGGAATCACAGATTGTACGTCGTGAAAAGTGGTTCGGTGAAAAATTCTACTAAGCGGAAAATTTCGGCTTTAGTAAAGACTTTCGTTGATTTCCTTAAATAAATTCTACTAAGCGGAATGATTTCAATTTTAATTATATTTTTTACCGAATTATTTTTGTCAAAGTTCATTTGACGCGAAGTTCTTTTGTCGTGAAGTTATTTTTGTCGGAGTTCTTTTTGCCAAATTTTTTTTTGTTAAAAATATATTGTCGAAGTTATTTTTACATGGAGCCGACTGTAACGCTACAGATTTTTTACTAAGAATGAGAATTTTATTAGGGCTGAGAACGAGACGGAAACACGCCGCAAAAACTGGTACAGTCGGTCCATTCGCGACGCGTTGATCACTTATTGCACCCTTTGCAGCGGCGTCGAGCTCGAAACTCGAGACACACGATGAGGGTTGGAACGATTAGAAGTTATCTAGCTCGTCGAACGACGTCGTTTGTCAGCGAGTGACGCCGCGGTTCCTACGCGATGGTGACGTCATCGGGAAACGATCCCGACCTCGAGGACGATGAATACATCCGTCGACCGCAGCCATCGGGGGAGACCCTTAAAGCCTCCGCGCTCTCGCCCGGCGACCTGCTGCTTTTATCCCTCCGGCACTACGTCTTTCGCGAAATAACCTTCGGCTCCTTTATCCCGGAATCGCCATTCGTATTCCCATTACCTTCGGTGAATGCCGCACCGACCGAGACGCTGGATGAAGGCATTTTCCGAGCGCCGCGGAACGGGGTTGGCGCGAGTGAAGGCCGCGACATAAGTCACCATTGGACTCTTTATTCGGTGCTGCCGCAGTCGGACGTTTATTCGACTTATGTCCGTCATAATTGGCACGAACAACGCTAATTATTCCTCTGTGAAATTTTTCTACACTTTTTGGGGATCAAAATAGTGGAAAATGGTGGAAATTAAACCATTGATTAATTATTTTGTATTATTTTTTTTTGTATTATTTTGTATTTTGTATTATTTTGTATTTTGTATTATTTTTAACTTCTGGGCTGAAGAGATTTAATTTTTCATTAAAAAATTGAGGATGCCTGCTCAACAGAACGCAACTGATCCTCAAAGCGGTACAGAACCTTTTAGTTAAAATTGGAAACGATGGTTTCTCCACTTAAATTGTGGCAATCCTTGTTTCCGAATATTTGTCCAATAGTACGAGATTCCTGGCCATGTAACGTGTAAATTTGATGTAAATTTTGTTTGGAACTCGACGTGCGAATAGTGTCTAAATTGAATTCAATATTCATATTCACTTCAAAATTTCATCCGACTGAAAAAAAAATTCAAATATTCTTGAATTATTCAGATATTTATGAATAGTTTACAACTTGAATTTTATAAATTCGGGACCTAATTTGCTGACTTCTCAAATATTCATAAAAATTTGAATTATTCACGAAAATTCGAGTAACTTAAGGCAATCCAAATTATTTACAAAAATCGGAATTATTCATGATAATTTCAGTTATTCAAGGAATTCTGAATAATTCGTGAGAATTTGATTTATTGGAATAACATGAATATTCAATTCATATTTTGAATTGAATAATTCATGAAAATTTCAATTATTCGAATAACGTGCATATTCAATTCACACTTTGAATTGAATAATTCATGAAAATTTGAATATTTCGAATAACGTGAATATTCAATTCATACTTTGAATTGAATAATTCATGAAAATTTGAATAATTCGAATAACGTGAATATTCAATTCATATTTTGAATTGGATAATTCGAATAACGTTAATATTCAATTCACACTTTGAATTTAATAATTCATGAAAATTTGAATTAGTCGAATAACGTGAATATTCAATTCATACTTTGAATTGAATAATTCATTAAAATTTCAATTACTCGAATAACGTGAATATTCAATTCACACTTTGAATTGAATAATTCATGAAAATTTGAATAATTCGAATAACGTGAATATTCAATTCACACTTTGAATTGAATAATTCATGAAAATTTGAATTAGTCGAATAACGTGAATATTCAATTCATACTTTGAATTGAATAATTCATGAAAATTTCAATTATACGAATAACGTGAATATGAAATTCATATTTTGAATTGAATAATTAATCTTCAGTTTCCAATGAATTATTCGAATTTTTAATTATCCCAGAGACCCCCGATTGAGATACAATTGTTTTTCGAACAGCTGGAAGATTCGATTTCGCAAGATCGGCGCACCTTTGTCGCGATACATTCGCCAAATCGCCGATAACGCGGCAGGGGTTAATCCGCGAGCGCGAATTCTCCGTCGCTGACGGCGCGCGCGCGGCGTAGAACGTCGCGATTATACGCGGCGAACGGAGAGCAGAATGAGCTGTGGGTGGCTGCATCATCGGCTTTCTGAAATATCCTCGCGTTCCTGATCCGATCACGTATACCGGGAGTAATCGGCGCCCGACACGAGATTCCTGCAGCTGCCCCTGTCGAGAGCTGTGCGCGCGGCTCGCGGCTGTCAAAAACAGGGATCGATCGAGGCGCGCGCGGGTTAACTCGTCGAAATACTACGCGCGGATTTCGCGCGAATAAATTGAGGAGCGAGCGAACGGGGATGATCGGCCTCGGCCTCGCTCGAGGACTCGACGGGCCGCTGCAGTGCAGCCATCGTGTCTGACGAACGGAACTTGCGATAGAATGTAAAAAGAGAAAAAACAAGAAGTCGAAACTTTCGGCTCTCGCATTTTTCTCTTTTTTATTTCATCTTTTTTCTATTTTTTTATTTTTACCTATTTCATCTTTTTTCTATTTTTTATTTTTTTCAATTTCATCTTTTTTCTATTTTTTTATTTTTTCCTATTTAATCTTTTTTCTATTTTTTTATTTTTTTCTATTTCATCTTTTTTCTATTTTTTTATTTTTTTCTATTTCATCTTTTTTCTATTTTTTCTTTTTTTCCATTTCATCTTTTTCTATTTTTTCTTTTTTTCCATTTCATCTTATTCTATTTTTATTTGTTTCTATTTCATCATTTTTCTCTGTTCTTTTCTATTTTTTCTTTTCTTCCTTTTTATTTTATTTTATATTTTTTTCTTTTTTTATTATTATTTTTTATTCATTCTAAAAAGAGAGCCAATACTTTCGGCTAATAATTTTTATTTTTTCTTTGATTTATTTTCATTACATTTGCAGAGGTGTAAATCCACATTATTTTAACAAATAAATGTTACAGTTCGATTGGTTTTGTGAGTGTGATTTAAATAATAAACTGCGGCAATTATAAAATTATATAATAAAAAAAAAATAGTGGACAATATCCAAAAACGGAAGTGAAAAATTGACCCTTCAAAAATTTCATTATAATTACTCGATGTTGCTATTATTAATTAATCATTACAAAACCGTTTGTACCGTCAAGTTTATTTCAAAAATACTTAGTGATTTCCAACTCCGAGCCTCGGCCGCTGGACGTCTCGATGGGCTGCAGCGCAGCCATCGTGTCTGACGAACGGAAGTTGCGAAAGAATGCAAAAAAAAAAAAAAAAGAAAAATTGCGTGAACCGGACCGAAAACTACGATCGGTCGTTTAGCGCCCGTGGGTGCCGCCGATAAATCTGCCGGGTCCTTCAGCACCGTCGCGTTAATACAACCGAGCGGTCGAACCACCAATCTCACCTTTGACTTGTAACCCTTTGGTCGCTGCTCGCTGAATTTTCGAGCGTTGCACGCGCGCGCGGGACATCGCGATAGATTTCGCTGGAATGTCGAATTTGGAATGGAGTGAGAGAGGGCAGCACCGAGAGCGCGAAGGAAGGGTGTATGATGAAAGGGGTGTCGAGAGAGCCCGATGGAATTCCCGGACAGCACTCCACTTGGTGCGAGCGGCCAGGAGTGAGGGTGGCCCCCCTCGCCATACATGTAACGCTATATAGAGTGAGAGATTCGCGTCCCTACTACAGTTTCCGGCCAGGCGGATGAATTGCGCGTCGTTGGTAAAATGCAACCTCGGGTTTTTTTTTCGCGTATCTATGGAGCTTTCGGTCCCTGGAACGACTAATGGATTCCGTAACGTTCTCCACCCTGTCTAATGTATTCGAATACCGTGAATAAGAAAATACAGTGTCTGGTGAAAAACCCGCGGCTATAGTGTATTACGATACAAATCCGGGAAAAATGTATTCAACGCGTGGGAGTTTACAATCGAGTTTGCACGAGCTGCGGTACGAACGATTCAAGTTCGGCATTCATCAAATTCGACTCAAGTTTCATCTTAAGTATGACTCAAGTTCGAAATCAAGCTCGATCTTAAACATGAATCAAGTTCGAATTTAAGTTTGATCTTAAACATGAATCAAGTTCGAATTTAAGTTCGATCTTAAACATGAATCAAGTTCGAATTTATGTTCGATCTTAAACATGAATGAAGTTCGAATTTAAGTGCGATCTTAAACATGAATCAAGTTCGAATTTAAGTTCGATCTTAAACATGAATCAAGTTCGAAATCAAGCTCGATCTTAAACATGAATCAAGTTCGAATTTAAGTTCGATCTTAAACATGAATCAAGTTCGAATTTAAGTTCGATCTTAAACATGAATCAAGTTCGAATTTAAGTGCGATCTTAAACATGAATCAAGTTCGAATTTAAGCATGAATCAAGTTCGATTTTAAGCATGAATCAAGTTCGATTTTAAGCATGAATCAAATTCGAATTGAAGTTGGATTTTAATCATGAATCAAATTCGAACCCAAGTTCGATCTTAAACATCAATCAAGTCCGATTTTAAACATGTATCAAATTCGAATTCAAGTCCGATTTTAACCATGAATCAAACTTGAACTCAAGTTCGATCCTTTCGACCAAGGGTCGTAACCAAGAATACGGCCCTTAATTCAAATACTTAGTTTCATTGAGCAGCGGGATAAGATTTCGAGTGCGGGTATCCCAAGCAAAAGTAACGCAAGATCCCACACCAGAAGACTCGGAAAAAATAAAAAAAAGGGAGAGAAAAAAAGGAAAAAAGGGATTCGTACGTGTAACAAACGAGGTTCTTAGCTTAGTCGCCCGTGTGTGGGTCTCGAGTGCAAGTTCAAGAGAGAGACGGAGCAAGACGTGCGAGCCCTAGACATTCACCTCGGTATCGTTCCACGAAGATATGCGAGCGCGCGGCAATTCGCGTCGTAGATAGAGCAAGATAGCGGCCTGGCGCTGTCGCAAGGGGGTGTTGAGGGGGAGGGGGGGGGGGGAGAGGGGCGAAGGGGCTGGTTTTGAAAGTGTGTGCGTTGCTCCTTTGCCCCGTGGTACGCGAGTCGACTGTATTCTTGCGAGGGACCCGATAGACGTGTACGTGAGGGTGGAATAGGGAGAGAAAAGTACGTCGGGGACGAGGGGGGGAGGGGGGGGGAGAGGGGGAATCAGCGGTGGGTGAGATTGCGTGGAAACGGGGGGAGAGGGGGGGCACCATGGCCACGTGGCGCCGTGGCGCGTCTTTCCGGCGCCAACGAGCCGCACACACCACCGCCAACCTCCTCCCTCTCCTCACAGCTCTCCAGTCCAGCCACCAGCGTTCAGTTAGACTTCGAGCACCCCTCAAGCTATGTGCAAGCTACGGCAGCTGCCGAGGTCCCGACCGGTATATGCGAGGGTTATGCGAATTTACCGGCTCTTCGAATTCTTCTGATCTCAGGAAGGTTCGACCGAACTGCTTCCTGTTTCGCATTAGATTCGTGAATTGTGTAGGTTTTACAATGGATTCTTGAATTGCATAGGATTCATAATGGATTCTTGAATTGTATAGGATTGACAGTGGATTCTTGAATTGTATAGGATTCACGATGGATTCTTGAATTGTATAAGATTGACAATGGATTCTTGAATTACATAGGATTCACTATTGATTCTTAAGTTGTATAGGATACGCAATAAATTCTTGAATTATATAGGATTCACAATGAATTTATGAACTGTATAGGATTCATGATGGATTCTTAAGTTGTATAGGATACGCAATAAATTCTTGAATTATATAGGATTCACAATTAATTTATGAACTGTATGGGATTCATGATGGATTCTTGAATTGTATAGGATTCACAATGGAGTCTTGAATTGTATAGGATTCACAATGGATTTATGAACTGTATAGGATTCACGATAAATTCTTGAATTGTATAGGATTCACAATGGATTCTTGGATTGTATAGGATTCGCAATGAATTCTTGAATTGTATAAGATTCACAATGGATTCTTGAATTGCATAGGATTCACAATAGATTCTTGAATTGTGTAGGATTCACAATAGATCCTTGAATTGTATAGGATTCACAATGGATTTATGAACTGTATAGGATTCATGATGGATTCTTGAATTGTATAGGATTCGCAATGGATTCTTGAATTGCACAAGATTCACAATGGATTCTTGAATTGTATAGGATTCTCAATGGATTTTTGAATTGCATAGGATTCACAATGGATTCTTGAATTGTACAGGATGCTGATGATTTATTGACTTTGTACTTCCTTCTCGACAAATTGGACGGGGTTAGCCCGACGATTTGCCAGCCTACAGCTTCGATACTCGTGCTGGAAATACAGATACTGGGAATACCTGATACAGGGGGACCAGGTGATCCTGATGACACCAAAGGGTCCTTTTGTGAAGACTTATTAGAACACAATAGGACACCTTTGCCAGGCTTATGACTCCTAAATAGCATTCGTTATTTAATGATGATCTCAGCATTGCAGTTGTGAAAGTATGAATCTTGTATGAGAACTAGAGATGAACATTGATTCCATTGATGGTTTTCTGGGATGAAACTGGATAGGTCATAACGCTAGGCGATTTCCGACTGGCTACGGTCCTTGGCAGGCCTGCAAGATTGGCCAATTCCTGACAAAGTCCTGGATAGTTTCACCTGACGCGCACGGCATGTGAATTCTTGAACATTTTGGCGACACTTTTTTGCAATTGCTTATTTCGTGGTCAAACAAAGTGTCTGGCACTCAACAGGTTCATTTATAGTCGAGAACATTACAATGATTCAGATCGATCCGTTAATGACTAAGGATGGATCTGAATAATCGAAACCAGCCAGCAGCTTCGATACTCGTGCTGGGATGACAAATGTACAGGGAGGTCCAGCTGAGTCAGTCCATAACGTTAGGTGACATCCGATTGGCTGCGGCATTCAATTGACTGCTACCAGATTGCCCAATTCCTGGCGAATCCAAAACCATTTCAGATCAATCTGCAAATTAACTAAAAACTTGCAAGACGTTTGCAGCCAAACGACCCAAAATTATGCCCTCAAGTATGATCGTAGGTATTCATCAAGACCCTTTGCGGCGTAATTGCCGGACCTTCCAAATTTCCGTCCCAAAGTGCGAGGCAAGAATGACGTGACTCGGCGCTTCCCCCAAGCGCGCGACATCCGCACCACACACGAGAACGTCTGAAAATTGACTACACCCACAGGAAGGTCGATCCAACCGGACAAATGGCCAACACGGTCTCGGCTAAAGCACGAAATTCATCAGTGCAGCCTCGGCACATCAGGGATCGCAGCGAGGCTTCGTTTTCGTGCCAGTGGCGAAAAGTCGCCCGGCACACGCGGATGTGCGATCCAGCGGCGCTTGGAGATTCCGGAGGAAAGAAGGCGGAAGGGATTTCGGGATGGAGGAGACGAAAGAAGCGGCCAGCGGCCCCGTGATATAGAGAACGCTTTGGAATGAGGATGGACGCGAAGGGTGAAACGAACCTGGTGGAGACTCGGCGACGGGTATGATGCTGCAACGCCGGGAAGATGCACCGGAGCGAAATCGGGGTGAGAAGGGGGTGAGAAGGGGTGAGAAGGGGGTGAGAAGGGGTGAGAAGGGAGTGAGAAGGGGTGAGAAGGGATGAGAAGGGGGTGAGCAGGGGTGAGAAGGGAGTGAGAAGGGGTGAGAAGGGAGTGAGAAGGGGTGAGAAGGGAGTGAGAAGGGGTGAGCAGGATGAGGGACGAACGCCGAGGCGTCTTTCCGGGGCACCCCCGAGTCTCCCTCTGCCACGTTCCCTCATCCCCCTCAAAGTCACTCCCATCCGTCGGTCCCTCCGCCACTCCCTAGGAGTTTTCGTGGCCCCCCCCGGCCCCTATCTTTATGGTTACGTCAGCATGTTTCAGTTTGCCCGAGTCCAAAAGTTTTGCGCTCTCTGGCGACAAGATATTTCAAGTGGTCGCTCGGTCGCTCACGGCAGCGCCGCGCGGCGATCGTCCCGCGTTGAAATATTGGACGGCTCTTTCTTGCAGCCGCATATTCTTCCTTCTTCTGCTCCGCTACTCCTCCTCGCGCTCACCCGCGCGATCCTCACCCTCGTCGGCTCCGCGTCTCGCTTCTCGCATCCCCGTCCCGCCACCGCCGACCGACCACTCCGTCTCCCTTCTCGTCACGCCACGACGTCCTTCGCGCGTTCTCCTCGCGTCCTCTTCGTCCTCGCGTGCAGGACCCACGGCGTCGACGGTCGCACCCCTCGGTGAGCTCTCTTCGCACGAAACCCTTGCGGAAACGTGAAACTCTTTTCTCTTTCTTTTTGAGAGAAGAGAAGGGCGACACTCTCCGATTTTCCAAACCCTGCTTGGAGGACCAGGACTAATTGGAACAGGGACTGGTTGGATTTGGTTAGTTTAAGAATTCCCAAATCCAGGTTTCCCTTTGCATCGACTTTGGACACAGCTTTGAATCAAGTTACCGTGGTGAGTGACGCACTCCGCTAGAACCTGCCACATGATTACATAGTGCTCACTTTCTTTTTGAGAAAAGAAAAGGGCGACACTCTCCGATTTTTCAAACTCCGTTTGGAAGACCGGGTCTAATTGGGTCAGGGACAGGTTGGATTTGGTTAGTTTAAGAATTCCCAATTCCAGGCTTCTTTTTGGCATCGACATTGGGCATAGCTTTGAATCAAGTTACCGTGGTGAGTGACTCACTCCGCTAGAACCTGCCGCATCATTTCATAGTATTCACTTTCTTTTTGACAGAAGACAATGGCGACACTCCGATTTTCCAAACTCCGCTTGGAAGATCGGGGCTAATTGGAACGGGGTCTGGTTGGATTTGGTTAGTTTAAGTCCCTATTCTGTTTGCATCGTCTTTGTGCACAGCATTGAATCAAGTTACCATGGTGAGCGACTCACTCCGCTAGAACTTGCCGCATCTCTGCAGTGTTCTCTTTCTTCTTGGGAGAAGAGAAGGGCGATTGTTTAATTTTCAAACTCCGCTTGGAAGACCGGGGCTAATTGGGTCAGGGACAGGTTGGATTTGGTTAGTTTAAGAAGTCCCAATCCCAGACTTCGTTTTAGCATCGACTTTGGGCATAGGTTTGAATCAAGTTACCGTGGTGATCAACTCACTCCGCCAGAACCTGCCGCGTTTCTGCGGTGAAGGATAACATTCTGCTTGCAAAGAATGACGAAGTGGAGATAAAGCGTATGAAACTCTTTTCTCGCTTGAAAAAAGTGAAGGAATTCTGTACAGCCTGACAGTCAATGTCTGTCTGCCTATCAATTAGCATCAAAGTAGGGCAAGTTGGACCGTGTTGCTAAGTAGCTGTTTGGTCCGAATCTCACCCATTGATTCAAGGCCCACAAAAATTGGATTATCCAACAACCCTAGTAGAAAATCCATAGCGTTACACCCGGCCCAAGTCTGGCCCAGCTAGGAGCTCAACAGGTGAGGGCCTGGCCAGGCCTTGTCTCGCGCAGGCGCCACGGATTTTCTACCAAGTTAATGAATCACGAAAAATGCATTTATCTAATATCTGATGTAGGCAGCCTGGTAAGAAAAAAAATGTAACGTGAAAATTGACCCGACCCGCCCCGATCTCCCCTGCATTACTTTTTCTCGCCGTCGTCCTTCTCCCATTCTCATCCTCGTATCTCCCTCGTTATTCGCTTCTTTCTACCTCAGCGTCTCCGGCTTCGCCGCGACCCACGCGGCTCTCTGGTGCCTCTCGACGTTCCTTGCGGAATATTCGTCGAGCATGGCTGGCACTCGCGTCGCGTCCTTCCTCCTCGCGGTCGCGAAGGGGCCAACGCGACTCGGCTCCCCGGAAAACGCGCAAGAACTTCGGAACTTATGACTCCGGCAAGGACGCGTATTAAGCACACGACTGTGCGCTATCGTTAACTACCCATGAATGAATTACGCCCCCTTTATCAAGACCCCTCCGGGGCTCACGCTAATTCGCAAATTGCCCAAAGAAGATCCAATGTGTCTATTAATTCGCGCAGATATTTCGATGTATCCTGGGTCACGACGCCCGCTAGTCGCCGGGGACGCTGGGATGGATTTGAAAAAAAAAAAAAAAAAAAAATGTTTTGTCTCCCAAAAATCGATGCATAGGGGATTTCGGTCGAGGTTCCAGATTTTTGTCTCCAGTCGCGAAAAATCCTCATATCATATAAAAAAGACTCCCACGTAATTATGGACTCCAAAAAAGATTTTGGTTTTCGTTGAGCGCCAAACGAAGAATTACGAAAAAACATATTTCCAAAAAATTTAGTTGTGTATATCTTGGATGTCAATGGAGCAAAAAAAAATCTGATCACCGCTTTTTGACCGAAAAAGGCGTACTTTTCAACAAAATACATGAAATAGTAATCGGATTTGTAAAAAAATATCTACAGTCCAACAACCGGAAAAAAATCGTTTGAATTTTTATCTGCCCTTAGGGTCTACTTTATTTTATCAAAAGTTTTACTGAACGTAGTTTAACATATTGCAAACGTTCAGTACAATATTTAGCTTCCCTTTTTTGTTCACTGCCGTTTAATTATTACGTTCACTAAAAATATATTCAGCGTTGTGTCCACAAAAAGATGTCGAACTGCAAATTTTTTCAAGCTCCAAGTTGCGATCCAATTGGGGAAAAAAATGTATCAAATCACTGTATCACAAATGCACTTTCAAACATTGTTCCGGCGAAGTAAAATAATTATTATGTTTAATTATTATGTTCACTAAAAATATATTCAGCGTTGTGTCCACAAAAAGATGTCGAACTGCAAATTTTTTCAAGCGCCAAGTTGCGATCCAATTGGGAAAAAAAGTTTAACCAATTACTGTATCACAAATGCACTTTCAAACATTGTTCCGGCGAAGTAAAATAATTATTATGTTCACTAAAAATATATTCAGCGTTGTGTCCACAAAAAGCTGTCGAACTGCAAATTTTTTCAAGCGCCAAGTTGCGACCCAATTGGAAAAAAAAATCAAATTACTGTATCACAAATGCACTTTCAAACATTGTTCCGGCGAAGTAAAATAATTATTATGTTCACTGAAAATATATTCAGCGTTGTGTCCACAAAAAGCTGTCGAACTGCAAACTTTTTCAAGCGCCAAGTTGCGACCCAATTGGAAAAAAAAATCAAATTATTGTATCACAAATGCACTTTCAAAAATTCTTCCGGCGAAGTAAAATAATGAAAACAGGAGTCATCGTTGATTGTCACGCGCAACAAATTCTACGCACAAGCACCGCATTCGTCGTCGCGCGATCTCCTCTCGGTGTTCATTAGCCCCGACGAAAAAGTCGGAGTATTCCGCGTCTCATGACAATTGGGTGTGAAATCGCAGTCGGGAGAATTACGAGCCGAAAGAACGCGAGGATCCGTGGAGGGGAGAAGAGTCGTCGTCGGTTCGCAGTTTATACGCAGTCAGAAGTGAAAACTGAAATTGTCAGTCCGGGCGACGTCGTCCCCGGGCGAGGATGGCGACGAAAACGTCGACGAATTCGCGAAACGAGTCCGTCTCTTTCTCTCGCGAAGACGCCGAACCTCCCCTCCCCCACTTCGCCGGTTCCCCGGATAAATTCAATTAAATAATTATCCCCGGGGGAGAAGCCACTCCCAAAGTTTATAGCCGTTCTCAGATCAAGCAGGGCGGTACGTCTTAATATAAAGTGAGTTGGCAAGTTTCGGCGCTGCTCCGCGGCAGCCAGAGCAGCGCCCAGCGCTAACTTATAATGCGATTTGTTTAATCGGCGCCAACTACTTTGCCTCTCTCGCTCGCGCTCGCTCGCGAGCCAAGTGAGAAAAGAGAGGAGCGAGCGATGGGGAAAGGGTGCGAGAGCATCGGAGGAGCAAGGGACACAAAAGGAAAGTGCAGGGACATCTTTATGACTCGGATTTTCTTCTCTCTCAAAGACGACGCTTCGCCGCTGCTCGCCTTTGTGCTTACGCGCGCTGTACACGGGGAGAAAAGATTAGCTGCCATAACTGACAAACGACTTGACACATAACCGAACGATCGTTCTGTTTCCCTTGCAACGGGATCGTTGTCGGATCGTTGGGTAGTCACAACGATTCGAATGGTAATTCCAACGGTTCGAATGGTAGTCCCAACGATTCGAATGGTAATTCCAACGGTTCGAATGGTAGTCCCAACGATTTGAATGGTAATCCCAAGGATTCGAATGGTAGACCCATCGATTTTAATTGTAAGTCCAACGGTTCGAATGGTAGTCCCAACAATTCGAATGGTAGACCCAACGACACAAACAGTAAGTCCAACAGTTCGAATGGTAGTCCCAACGATTCGAATTGTAGCCCAACAATTCGAATGGCAGTCCCAACAATTCGAATGGTAGTCCCAACGATTCGAATTGTAGCCCAATAATTCGAATGGCAGACCCAACAATTCGAATGGTAGTCCCAATGATTCGAATGGTAGTCACAACGATTCGAATGGTAATTCCAACGGTTCGAATGGTAGTCCCAACGATTCGAATGGTAATTCCAACGGTTCGAATGGTAGTCCCAACGATTTGAATGGTAATCCCAAGGATTCGAATGGTAGACCCATCGATTTTAATTGTAAGTCCAACGGTTCGAATGGTAGTCCCAACGATTCGAATGGTAATCCCAAGGATTCCAATGGTAGACCCATCGATTTTAATTGTAAGTCCAACGGTTCGAATGGTAGTCCCAGCAATTCGAATGGTAGGCCCAACGACACAAACAGTAAGTCCAACAGTTCGAATGGTAGTCCCAACGATTCTAATTGTAGCCCAACAATTCGAATGGCAGTCCCAACGATTCGAATGGTAGTCCCAAAGATTAGAATTATATTGAGACTAATTGTTGTAGTCACAACAATTGGTCTCGAACATTGAAATGGTAAAAATCCCAACGATTCGAATGGTTGAATTTGAAAGATTGAAATCCCAACGATTCGAATGGTAGACCCAATAATTCGAATGGTAGTCCCAATGATTCGAATGGCAGTCCCAACGATTCGAATGGTAGTCCCAACGATTGGAATGGCCGTCCCAACGATTCGAATGGTAGGCCCAACGATTCGAATTGTAGTCCCAACAATTTGAATGGCAGTCCCAACAATTTGAATGGCAGTCCCAACGATTCGAATGGTAGTCCCAACGATTAGAATTAGATTGAGACTAATTGTTGTAGTCGCAACAATTGGTCTCGAACATTGAAATGGTAAAAATCCCAACGATTCGAATGGTTGAATTTGAAAGATTGAAATCCCAACGATTCGAATGGTAGTCCCAACGACTCGAATGTCAGTCCCAACGACTGAAATGCCAGTTCCAACGATTCGAATGGCAGTCCCAACGATTCGAATGGTAAGTCCCAACAAATCGAATGGTAGTTCCAACGATTCGAATGGTAGTCCCAACAATTCAAATGATAATCCTAACGATTCGAATCCAACGATTCAAACGGTAGTTCTAGCGATACAAGAAAAATAAATACAGAGAACTATTTATATTATCATCTAAAAAAACTTGTCAATAAATTGACACTCGCGGTCTCATTCTACATAAATTCCCCCTTAAAACAGACATTCAAGTAATTCTCATACACAGTAAGCCGGAAACGAATATTCTGCATTTGCGCCCCCGGGGCGCAACCGTTAATGCGAATTCGTGTACAACGCACGGAAACATTCGTCGAATTACCATTGTTTCTCCATGTTTATTCGTATCTCTACCTCAGTCGCTTCCGTCCCGCGCGTATAACGACGACGCGTGGAACAACCATTTTTAACAAAGTCGAAGTTCCTCGTTACTTATCGACGAAACAGTCGTTCGATGTCGTTCTGCTCTTGCGACTCGACGTTGCAACTTTCTCGCGGTAAACCGCGCGGTATTTTCGTGTGTGGACGACGACGACGACGACGACGACGACGATGGCGAAGAGTTTTACGAGATAACGAGAGGGGTCCCGAGGTTCTTCGCCGCGCTATACGTCGCAGGACTTTTGGGCTCTTGACGGTCGCGTCGACGCGCGCGGAAATTTAAATATATCACTGCCCCCCGAGTTGCGTAAAATATTCTTTACGACTGACTGATGCCGAGGCGTCGATATTTCTGAATAGCTCGCACACTGCCTCGGGATTCACCGGAGCCACGTTCTCCCTTTTTCTTTTCTCTCGGCTATTGGTAGGTGAATCAAAAACGGCGAAATTCTAAGAGCTTCGCCGGTAGTATAAACTTATACTGCCGGTGTTTTATCAAACAGGCCGGGACAGCTGAGAGTCATGCCAATCAAATTGTGACGCAATCGATCGTGTTGAGTCTCGCAATTTGACGTGGAGACGACTCGACAAGCACGAAGCAATTTTCGTGAGTCGCGTTTTTTTATAGTCCAGTTTAATGGCGCAATTTTTCTTTTTTTTCTTCTATTTTTAGCTTGGGCGATTGAGATTGCGTTGGCGGAGAAAATTGGCCTTGCTGCGTCACGATAAATTCAACGTGGTCTTTGAATGGCAATAATCGTTTTGATGCAGTCCTTACGATATTCTTGCGATATGTAAGGGGAATTCCACGGCCGATCGACAGGATCGTGACTTTAATATTTATTTTATAAAAAAATATATCTGTTTTATTGTATTAAAAAAAGTTACAAAAAAAGTAAAAAATAAAAGTTGTGGTTTTGCTATATAAAAAAGTGTTTTTATTTTACTATGTACAAAAATGTTTTACATCACTGCGGGCAGAAAGGGAGGATCGTGACTTTAATATTTATTTTATAAAAATATATATCTATTTTATTGTATTAAAAAAAAAGTTACAAAAAAAGCAAAATGTAAAAGTTGTGATTTTGCTATATAAAAAAGTGTTTTTATTTTACTATATACAAAAATGTTTTTACATCACTGCGGGCAGAAAGAGAGGATCGTGACTTTAATATTTATTGTATAAAAAAATATATCTGTTTTATTGTATTAAAAAAAAGTTACAAAAAAAGTAAAAGGTAAAAGTTGTGATTTTACTGTATAAAAAAAGTGTTTTTATTTTACTATGTACAAAAATGTTTTTACATCACTGCGGGCAGAAAGGGCCTGCATTTTTGCACCTTGTGATATAAAATTTCGTACATCCCTCGTGCGAATTAGTTTTTTAATTTCGGGTGATTGCAGCGCTCGTTAAAAAAAGTTGTTTCGCCCTCGTGGAATAATGTACTATTGTTTTACTATATAAAAATGTTTTTGTTTTACTACATAAAAAAAGTGTTTACCTTACCATATAAAAAAGTGTTTTTATTTTACTACATAAAAAAATGTTTTTATTTTAATATATAAAAAAGTGTTTTTATTTTACTATATAAAAAAAATGTTTTTATTTTACTCTATAAAAAACGTTTTTACTTAACTATACAAAAAAATATTTTTGTTTTTTTATACGAAAAAATGTTTCTGTTTTACTTTAAGAAATTAAAATGTTGGGTACTTACAGCACATATTTTCTAAATTCAACGTTATTGTCAGCTGCCATTCCAGGCTGTCCCCAATTTTCGCACCAATTTCAAAAAACTTTTTTTCGTACGCAGAATTTAATGATTCATTTTTTAATCGAACTCCGTCCAATTTCGTCAAGCAAATCAAGGTCGATGCCGCTTCCCGGGGGTCGCGAAAAAATTTCCACGGATTATTTACGCTCACAGCGCGATAGTTGACGGACCATTTTTGAAGAGTTTCACGGAGGGTCGGGGGTGGGGGAGGCGAAGCAAAAATTTATCTCCGTCGAGCCATAAATACGGCTGCGCTCCGCGTGGAGGGTAGTTTTGCAGAGACACAGCGGAAGGGGTTTGGTTGTTCGTTCGATTGTTCCGTACACTCGTAACGCGCGGTGAGCAGCGCGCCCGGGGAGTGAGCACCAAGGGAGAAACTCTCGCCGCGCGCGCGCACGGTATAATTCTTGGCTTGTCCCTCGCGGCTAGTGGTTACGGTCGTTCGTAGTCGGACGCCCGATAAAGTGATTTGCGTGCTCCCGCGCGTCCGTCTCCCTCCCTCCCTCGCTTTCTCTCTTTTCCTGCCTGCGAGCAGCACTTCCTCTCATTATTTCTCCTTCGTTCTCTCCTATCTCGCGAGCGATGTACCCGAGAGCAGCAGTTGCTTCTTTCTCTCTTTCTCTTTTTCTCCCTTCCTCCCCTTCTCTCTTTCTCTCTCCCTCTCTCTCGATTTATCGACAACGAGCGAGGCACCGCGAGTGGCGTCCACACGACGAGCGATATACACTCCGTCTGTCTGTCCGTCTGTGTCCGCTATTTCCACCTCCGTTACATTTTTAGCAAGACGCTTCTCTTTTGTTAACGGGTTATTTAGCGACGTGTTGTTCATGGGAGCGTATTTAATCGAAGATTGGCTTAGCGTTGTTTATATCCCACGACGCATCCGGGACGTGGACACGTGAACTCGAATTCGCGTTCCTAAATCTCGGGAAGGAAACGCGGAACGAGGATCTGAGACGCCGATTAACGACTTTCGGTAAGGAGATTTTGTTCGTTTTTTATCTGATTTTGAATATTTTGAAAAATGTACGCCCACCTAACTTACTGTTACCTAGCTTAAACCTTCGTGACTTAACCCTACCAAATTGAATCCTATCTAACTTGACTCTACCTAACTGAACTCTACCTAACTGAACTCTACCTAACTGAACTCTACCTAACTTGACCCTACCTAACCCAACCGTAACTAACTTAACCTTACCTAACTTAACCTTACCTAACTTAACCTTACCTAACTTAACCCTACCTAACTTAACCTTACCTAACTTAACCTTACCTAACTTAACCTTACCTAACTTAACCTTACCTAACTTAACCTTACCTAACTTAACCTTACCTAACTTAACCTTACCTAACTTAACCTTACCTAACTTAACCTTACCTAACTTAACCTTACCTAACTTAACCCTACCTAACTTAATCCTGCCTAACTTATCCTTACCTAATTTAACCCTACCTCATTTAACCCTACATAACTTAAACCTACCTGATAACCCTATCTAACATCCCTATCTAAAATCCCTATCTAACATCCCTGCCTAACTTAACCCTACCTAATAACCCTACCTAACAACCCTACCGAAGTTCCAATTTTACCCTATCTAATTTAATCCGACCTAACTTATCTCTACCTAACTTAATCCGACATGCTCCTGCACGTCAGTCGAAGAGGACCTGCGTTCCGTGCAGATGTCTTTAGCGCACAACGGGAAAGCGATTATGTCAAAATCAATGAACACATTCCGCGGATGTTCGCGAAAAGAATACGTCACGAGGGAGGGAGAGAAAGAGAGAGAGACCAAGGAGAAATCCGTCTCATATCGTATCATGCTGCTTCGCTGGCTCTCGAGGTGGACACGCGAAGCGGCAACGGGGCTAATCTCGGCGGGTGGGTTCGCCGTCAAAACCGAAGACGACGGTGGAACGTCGATGTTCCCGATGATCGTTCAGGCAGCACTTCAGCTGGGGCGCAATACCGCACCCCACGGTCGGTGGATATTCCCGATTTACAACGGCGCGGAAATCAGGAAGTACGCAAGGCCGATTGTCTCCCGCAGTCTCACGCGAGGGTTCCGATCGTAGTGTGATTCGCACGTCGGAAATAAATCGCGGCTGTTACTGATGTTCGCGCTGGTTTTGATACACATTGCAACCGCAATCTGTAGTCTCGTTTTCGCATCCTATGACTTTCAAGCAAAAAGATTGAACACAGACCACCATAGGGTTTTAAGACTTTTTGCATACAGGTCCGACGCTTCCAGGCCCATTGAAAATCATGGCTATTCGGACATTTCTACGTCAGAAGCCATAATATTCCTGATAACACCGAAAGTTTTCTGTGTGATCCCATCCTGAGCCCATCTGAGGTAGGCAATTACTTTTGGGTCTATTATCAGGTTTTTGATGCCCAGAGTTGTAAATCCCTAATTAAAAAAAAAATAAAAATGTCTGGGCTGAAGGACCTCGGACGATGGCCCATTGGCAATATATATTAAGAGATATAGATGTACTGTATAAATTTTAAATGTAATACCACTGTCAAACGTAAAGATGTCTTTTTATGTCTATGACATTGAATCGAAAAGTTTGAAGGCAGACCATCATAGGGTTTTAATACTTTTTGTATACAGGTCCGATGCTTCCAGGCCCATTGAAAATCATGGCTATTGGGACATTTCTACGTCAGAAACCATACTATTCCTGATAACACCGAAGGTTTTCTGAATGATCCCATCCTGAGCCCACCTGAGGTAGGAAACTACCTTTGTGTCCATTATCAGCTTTTTGATGCCCAGAGTTGTAAATCCCTAATTTTTTAAAAAAGAAAGATGTCTTTCTATGTCTATGACATTCAAGCAAAAAGATTAAAGAAGACCACCATAGGGTTTTAAGACTTTTTACATACAGGCCTATTGAAAATCATGGCTATTGGGACATTTCTACGTCAGAAACCATACTATTCCTGATAACACCGAAGGTTTTCTGTGTGATCCCATCCTAAGCCCACCTGAGGTAGGAAACTACGTTTGTGTCCATTATCTGGTTTATGATGGCCAGAGTTGTAAATCCCTAAATCGTTTGGAAAGTTGTATATCTATGTCTGTCTTTGAAGCAAAAAGAGTGAAGACACACCACCATAGGGTTTTAAGACTTTTTGCGTACAGGTCCGACACTTCCATGCCTCTTGAAAATCATGGCTATTGCGACATTTCTACGTCAGAAGCCATAATATTCCTGATAACACCGAAGGTTTTCTGCGTGATCCCATCCTGGGTCCACCTGAGGTAGGAAACTACCTTTGGGTCCATTATCAGGTTTTTGATGCCCAGAGTTGTAAATCCCTAATTTTTTTTTAAATAAAGATGGCTTTCTATGTCTATGACATTCAAGCAAAAAGATTGAAGACAGACCACCATAGGGTTTTAAGACTTTTTGCATACAGGTCCGACGCTTCCAGGCCTATTGAAAATCACGACTACTTGGACATTTCTACATCAGAAAGAATACTATTCCTGATAACACCGAAGGTTTCCTGTGTGAGCCCTTCCTGAGCCCACCTAAGGTACTAAATTGCCTTTGTATATCCCCAGAGTTGTAAATCCCCAAATCTTTTGGAAATCAAGTTGAAGGTTTTGTAATGATTAATTAATAACAGCAACGTGAAGTATTAAAAAATAATGTGTACATTTTTTAATGGCTGCAAGTATTTTTATTCTCAATAACATTTCACAGTAACTTCCCTGAAAAACTGAAGAACCGAAAAACCCTGAAAACAATTAAATGGGCTGAAGGATTCCGGTCGATGACCGGACAAATGTAAAAAAATGTAAAACGCGACTCAATAAAAACGTTACTACTACTCAAATGAAATAAAATTAACCAAAAACATATTTTTGTAAAATTCAACGCAGTCTGGTTGATTGAGGTGGAGGTGGAGGCGGAGGGGAGGATATTCAGTATACATTTCACCTGCCCAAAATTTCCACGTGAAGGTCACGCCGCGACTGATTATTTTTCAACGTGCACCAAAGACAGACGGTTCGGCAGCGGAATTGTCGATAACCGTTTGGCGGGGAAAACGGCCACGTGGAGAAACACGTCAATTACCACGTCACCGTGTGTTGCCAGTGCGGGAAACGCCGAAGCGTATTGGAGCGACGTTCAATCGTCCGATCATATCACCGGCTAACCGCGTAGCTCGGGGTGCTGAGATTGACGCGACGCGAGCGAGCTGACGAACGCCCGTGGGATGGCGATGGAGAAAATAACCCTGGCGCGCGATTTCCCGCCGGGACACCGTGTGACTCGAGCGTGATTCATGCGCATTCCGGGCGAAAACGATCGTTCTCGATTTGGCACATTCGACGATAGCTTGTTGCGTTTCTCTCCCCCCGCATTCATTCGCCGCGCTTGTTCGCCTCTTTCTGTGCCTCTTTCTCTGCACTCCATGAAGAACTCGTCCCGGGACATAAAGTCCCCGGCATATCCATCCGTTTCTAGCGCGTAGGATACACGGCACGCGGCACCTCGACGAGGTCTCTCCTGGCACGCGGAATCCTAGCGCGCGGGGGGGATGCGAATAAAAGGCGGGAAGTGGAAAATAACCGGATCTCCGGACGGCTTTAGAAATAGTTGAATGGCCCGCGGTGTACGGGCGGCGGTCAGACGAGAAGACGTGGGCAGCCGGGGAAACGACGTTGGAAGCATCCCGAAGTATTGGTTCGCGGTGCCAGAGGACT
The DNA here is from genome assembly GCA_963932165.1 of Pimpla rufipes. Lineage (NCBI taxonomy): Eukaryota > Metazoa > Arthropoda > Insecta > Hymenoptera > Ichneumonidae > Pimpla > Pimpla rufipes. The sequence continues at coordinate 1,512,836 of OZ010630.1, forward strand.
AAATCGCCGTATCGAGATATATTGAGACGTGTAAATGTACGCCTACCTAACTTATTCTAATACTGAGCTTAAACCTTCGTAACTTAACTCTACCTAATTTAATCCTCCCCAACTTGACTCAACCTAACTCAACCCTATCCACTTTAACCCTAGCTATCTGAACTCTACCTAATTTAACTTTACCTAATTTAACTTTACCTAATTTAACTTTACCTAATTTATCTTTACCTAATTTAACTTTACCTAACTTAACCCTATCAAAGTTAATTTTACCTAACTTAACCCTATCCAAGTTAACTTTACCTAACTTAACCCTATCCAAGTTAGCTTTACCTAACTTAACCCTATCCAAGTTAACCCTACCTAACTTAACCCTACCTAACTTAACCTTACCTAACTTAACCCTACCTAAATTTATCCTAACTAACATCCCTACCTAATTTAACCCTATCAAACAATCCTACCTAACAACCCTACCTAACAGCCCTACCTAACAATTCTACCGAATTTAACCCTACCTAACTTAACCTTACCCAATTTTACCGTACTTGACTTAACCATATCCAATTTAATCCTACCTAACTTAACCATATCCACTTGTACCCTATCTAACTTTGTACACGCGGAATCTAGCGCGGGGGGGATGCGAATAAAAGGCGGGAAGTGGAAAATAACCGGATCTCCGGGCACGGCTTTAGAAATAGTTGAATGGCTCGCGGTGTACGGGCGGCGGTCAGACGAGAAGACGCGGGTAGCCGGGGAAACGACGTTGGAAGCATCCCGAAGGATTGGCTCGCGGTGCCAGAGGACTAAATCGCCGTATCGAGATACATTGAGACGTGTAAATTCGCTCCTGAGAGACAGAAGTCCTCAGGGTCGTATTGGATACGAAGCAGAGTTGTAAATCCCTCATTAGTTTGAGAAATAAATGTTCACGAGGAAATTAATCAGGGAGTAGTAACAAAGCGATTGTTGCATTAACGATTTTTTTGTAGTAGCGTGCCTAAAGCTCGTCATTTCGGTGAGGTTTCGTGTGCGTAAAGTGTTCGTTTTCCGAACGTCGTACGTAAAGTAAACGTCGTACGTAAAGTGAAGATTTACGCACTCCGCTTACTGTACGCACGACCTTCGGAAAACGAGTCGTGCGTAAAGCTTCACTTTACGCACTCCGCTTACTTTACGCACGACCTTCGGAAAACGAGCACTTTACGCACGCGAAACTTCCCCGAAGAAGACTCGCATCACGCACGCTATTACAAAATAGTATGTGTAACTCGTGCGGAAATGTTGTACTTTACACATTTGTTACACAATATACTATTTTGTTGACGCAGCAAAAGTTTCAGCCACCACCGAAAAATTGTAAGCTTCCAGAGCAAATTTGCAGCTACCACAGCAGAAATTTTGGCCTGCAGTAATCAGCGCAGAATAAAAGAACAACGACATCAGTGATAAGAATCAACGCAAAGTGTAGCGAAAAAGAATTATGTAATGGTACGATTACAATCATAATTTCTTCAAGGTGGTCAAGTAGACATGCATCTTTAGTAAAGAATCCGTAATTAGTCTAACACGGTGTTGGACTTGGAAACCTTTTTCAACGTGAAAAACTGACCTGTACGTATTTTTCACGTGAAGTGTATAAGTACATTCGTAGTTCAACATGAAATAATGTCGTGATGTATTATTGACAAGCAGCATGTAAATTGTAGAAAAAAAAATCCGCCGTACTAGTAAACGTAAAAAAATGAAAACAGCGGCATAGCCACCAATGGAATCGACGCCCCTGTTAATCCTATCGTTTCCCCCTTTTTTTTTCTTTGAATCCGGATAATCCACGTGAACCGTAAGATCGTCGCCGAGCAGCAGGTGCGCATCTCCTCGGGTCAATTATCTCTCGAAATTATTCCGCAACGTACGACGCGAGGAGGCGACGGACTATTAGCCACCGCGAGATAAGTCGCGACGCGTCCGTCGTCGAGTTATCTGGCGGACGGAGCGATGGGACAGGGTGAGAGAGAGAGAAAGAGACAGGAGACAGGAGGGGGACAGCCACGGCCAAGGAGGCCACTTAATAAAGAGCCGCTGACAGCGTGACAGTAAAGTAACTTCGTTCTTTCCCCGGAATTTAAAATTGGATTCATAAAAATTATTCTAATAGATTCTCTCTCGCGCTTCTTCCTCCTCTTCCGTTTCTGCCCCAGCCTCCCTCCCTCCTCCTCCCTTCTTTCCTCCTCATCATCGCGGACTCCCCAGCAAGTCTTGGCTCGGGGGCAAATGAGGCAAATTCGATTTGACACGCTGCCGGTGCCCGACTAGCATTCTTCTTTTATTCCGTCTCCTCCTCCTCCTTCGTCCTTTCTCCTCCTCCTTCCCCTGCCACTCCTCCCTTTCTCTACCTTTCACGTCTTCAGCTTTCATTCCTCATGACATTCTTCTTTCATTCCGTGTCCTCCTCATCCTCGTGTTCCTCCTTCCTTCTCCTCATCCTTATGTTCCTCCTTCCTCCTCCTCCTCGTCCTCCTGAACTGCTACTCTTCCCTTTCTTTTCATTTCACGTCTTCAGCTTTCATACACCATGGCATTCTTCTTCCATTCCGTCTCCTCCTCATCCTTCTCCTCCTCCTTCCTTCTCCTTTTCCTTCTCCTCCTTCTGCCTTCTCCTCCTCTTCTTCCTCCTCCTTTTCCTTCCTCTTTCTCCACGTCTTCCTCCTCCTCCTTCTCTTCCTTCCTCTTTCTCCCTCTTCCACCTCCTCCTTACGCCTCCTCATACTTCATCCTTCACATACTTCTTCCTTCTCGTCCACCGTCTTCCTCCTTCTTCTCTTTCTTCCTCTTCCTTCTCCTTCCTCCTCCTCCTGCTCCTCCTTCTCTTCCTTCCTCTTTCTCCGTCTTCCACCTCCTCCTTACTCCTCCTCATACTTCATCCTTCTCGTCCACCGTCTTCCACCTTCTTCTCTTTCTTCCTCTTCCTTCTCCTTCCTCCTCCTCCTCCTCCTCCTCCTCCTTCTCCTCCTCGCCCTCCTCTTCCTCCTGCTTCTCTTCCATCCTCTTTCTCTCCCTTCCTCTTTCTCCTCCTTACGTCTTCTCATACTTCATCCTTCGCATACTTCTTCCTTCTCGTCATACTTCTTCCTACCGTCCACCGTCTTCCTCCTTCTCCTCCTTCCTCTTCGACATCCTCCTTCCGCTCTTCCCTTTCTCTACATTTGACGTCTGCAGCTTTCATTCTCTATAGCTTACCTTTCACCCGAGCGGGCTGAAGAAGGTCGCGCGAGGATATGAGGTGACGACGGCAAGGCCCGAGGACGACGAAGAGGGAGGAGGAGGAGGGAGGAGGGGTGAGTAGGAGTTCCGGCTCAACGTGGATCTGCGGGCAGGGTAAGGAGGGGAGGATAAGAAGCGAAGGCGCAGCGACGCGAGTTATGCAAATGCGACAATAACCGAACGTCAATCAGGAAGAAAGTTAACTCGGGCGCGGGCCGAGGGGGCGCTGCGCAACCCCTCGACGAGTTTCCATATTACCGAGGAGGCGGGGGGGGGGGGGGGGGGGGGGGGAACGGACGAGAGACGGCGACGAGGAAACCGAAGGCCGAGGGTTCGCCTCGACCGAAGCGACGTGCGGAAACTGATCAACTGTGACCCCAGCGAGGGCACCGCGCGCACTGATAAATGTCATTATTATTCCATCGATTATTAATCCGGTCAAGTCATTTGGAATAACACGACGACGTGGAAGTTTCGATTCGCTTGGGAATGTTTAACGTCCGAAACATTTTGACGAGGCGTTAAAGGCGGGAGTCTCTTAGTATCCACGTGCATTTAGCATCCATTTTTTTCGCTTTCGTCAGTCAGCCGATTGTGGCTCAACGACGACGTAAAAAGTAAACAAAAATCGTTCCGGAAAAAAGTGAAAACCAAAATGTCATTTCTCCCGCTCTCCGTCCAATTTACAGACGAAATCGCATTTTTTTTTCCCCCAAATCCCAACGACGCAACAAGGCGCACAAATCAAAGTGCGAAAAACCCCCGCGAGAAATCCGTCGTCGCGAGAATAAAGAGTCAACTTCGGTCGGGGCGCGTGCGGTGTGGCGGCCAGCGGTGTCGCATTCCCGGTTGGCATTCCGACCTCGTGCGGAGCGCGCGCGAGAGGCGAATTCCCCCGGTATCGCCGCTCGCGAACCGGGCTGTTCCGTTTCCCGTTTCACAATGAGAGGAACGACGAGGCTTTTTGCCAAGGAGTCTCCGGCTGGCGTGCGCGCGCGAGTCGTAAGTAGCGAAGCTCCCTCGCGCTGCCGCTGCAGCCGGTCCAGGAAGGAGACTCGCGGCGGTACATCCGAGTGCATTTACGACTGTTTTGCTCGGCATCTCTATTTTCTCCCACCGCGTCGACACATTTAATTTACACGCGAGCGCGAGCGGTTCGTACGTTGGCAGCGAAACAGCCTTGCGGGTGTCCTTTTCGTTGCGAGTCCGGAGGATCAGCGCAGCTAAACTGGATGAACTGGTTGAGCGAGTCTCATGAGTTAAGCAACAGTAATCTCTAGTACAAAATCCCTAGTATTACATCAGGCCCAAGTTATGCCCGGATAGGGCTATACAAAGACCAATGTGGCTCAGACCAGGGCCAGGGTAGGGCCTGCTCAGGGCCTGCTCAGGGCCTGCTCAGGGCGTGCTCAGGACCTGCTCAGCGCCTGCTCAGGGCCTGCTAAGGGCGTGCTAAGGGCCTACTCAGGACCTGTTCAGGGCCTGCTCAGGACCTGTTCAGAGCTTGCTCAGGACCTGTTCAGGGCCTGCTCAGGACCTATTCAGGGCATGCTCAGGACCTGTTCAGGGCCTGTTCATGGCCTGCTTAGGACCTTTTCAGGGCCTGCTCAGGACCTGTTCAGGGCCTGCTCAGGACGTGTTCAGGGCCTGCTCAGGACCTGTTCAGGGCCTACTCAGGACCTGTTCAGGGACTGTTCATGGCCTGCTCAGGGCCTGTTCATGGCCTGCTCAGGACCTGACCAGGGCCTGCCCAGAGCCTGACCAAACTGTAACGCCACAGATTTTCTACCAGGAACAGTGTCAACAGCAGCAAATGCAGCAACACCAGCAACAACGGAGAGAGGAAGCAGCACGTAACCGAGCATGTAAAGCGAGACACTCGACACCGCGCGGGCCGTAGACGACGACGACGACGACGACCACGCTCTGTGGGCGCACTTGTTGCTTCTCGATTCTGCGGCTGCTGTTGCCGCTGCTGCTGCTGCTGGTGGTGCTGCTGGCAAAGCTCGTCAGTGTTTACACGCTAAACAAGCGAATAGACCGTGACGCCTGGAGAGGCTCTTCGAGGTTGCGGTATATATTCGCTCGCGCGCTCGCTCTCTCGTTCTGCCCCATCGGAGTGTGGGGAAGAGAGCAGCGCCTCTCGTCTTAATCCACTGGCGATCGGTCTCACGCGCCTGGAGCCCGGAAGAGCGAACCGGGGCCAGATGGATCAACTTCGATTTGACGAATGTGACACGCGTTGTCGTCAGTCACGTTTTGCCGTTTGAGCATCATTTTTTTACGAATTTTGTCTCAGTGTTCGAAATTGCGGTTTTCAATTTTAATCTTGTCGAAAAAGAAACGCAATTGAAAAAAATCGACAAAATTCGGAAAAATTATGCATATTCAGAAAAATGAATGAATCATTTTGATTTTTTTTAAAGTTGCTTTGCCGGGTAATTTGATGAGCTATTAATTCCTTCATTCATTTTTCAACAACCTTTTGATATTATTACACTCGGAAAAGGAATTTCGAAATTTACTTTCAAGTTTAAAATATGCCTGACGACTACCTGAAGCACAGACGGAACGAGATGTCGAGAACAGAGAAATGAGATATTTCGAGGATTCAACGTGTTTCAAACGGGCCAACCGGGATCAAGGGGACCGGTGGACGTGCGACGAGTTCGCGAGCGTCGGAGCTGGAATTAGCTCAGGAACTTTGAAATACGCGCGCTTTACGGTATTGCGACGGATAGCGAGAAGAAAGTGGAAGGAAAAAAAAAGCAACGACGAGATATAGGAACAAAGGACAAAGATTGGCGAAAACGGTGCAATGCGCGTGGCATGGAATTCCACCGCGCAGATGGAGTATCGCTGTGGCCTATATTCGTCGCTAGGCTATTTATAAACCGCCCGAGCGCTGCATGTCGCGGCTCGTCTGAGCTCGACGCGTTCGAAATGAAAACGTTCGCGATGTACTTGAGAAATTATCGGCGACGGTTCAAACCGACTGTAACATTAGTCGCGGCTTCGTGTAAAATTACGCGAACATCGAGAAGAGACATCACCGCCGCGTTTGGATGTGTAATCGAGTCACACGGGAAATTGCGAATTCGTGTATTGACACTTGCTTTATAATTAATTTGATTTTTCAGAAAAATTGGGTTTTCAAATATTTATGAATTGTTCAAATTTATACGAATTATTCAAATTTTCACGAATTATTCAAATTTTCACGAATTATTCAAATTTTCACGAATTATTCAAATTTTCACGAATTATTCAAATTTACACGAATTATTCAAATTTTCCCGAATTATTCAAATTTTCCCGAATTATTCAAATTTTCCCGAATTATTCAAATTTTCACGAATTATTCAAATTTTCACGAATTATTCACATTTTCACGAATTATTCAAATTTTCACGAATTATTCACATTTTCACGAATTATTCAAATTTACACGAATTATTCAAATTTTCACGAATTATTCAAATTTTCACGAATTATTCAAATTTTCACGAATTATTCAAATTTTCACGAATTATTCAAATTTTCACAAATTATTCAAATTTTCACGAATTATTCAAATTTTCACGAATTATTCAAATTTTCACGAATTACTCAAATTTTCACGAATTATTCAAATTTTCACGAATTATTCAAATTTTCACGAATTATTCAAATTTTCACGAATTATTCAAATTTTCACGAATTATTCAAATTTTCACGAATTATTCAAATTTTCACGAATTATTCAAATATTCCTAAACTGTTGAACAATTTAATGCTTTCGTTAGCTAATTTACAAAAATCCGTCATCGTATTCGCAGATTTTCAATTGAATTCAATATTAGTTCAATTGGAATTTTGAATTCAATAATTCATGTCCAATTCATATTTTTAATTGAATAATTCATGTTCAATTCATATGTTGAATTGAATATTCATGTTCAATTCATATGTTGAATTGAATATTCATGTTCAATTTATATTTTGAATTGAATAATTCATGTTCAATTCATATTCTGAATTGAATAATTCATGTTCAACTCATATTCTGAATTGAATAATTCATTTTCAATTCATATTCCGAATTGAATAATTCATTTTCAATTCATATTTTGAGTTGAATAATTTATGTTCAATTACATAATCGGTTTCCTCGTCGCATCGGTTGCATTTATTTTTAACATCACTATGAAAGGTCAAGCGGACAAGCCGCGGAAGAAAGGTGGACGAGGGAAAAGGGTTCGTTCCCCATCTCTCAAACCGTGCGGGTCCGGTTATAAGTACGGACGTGTGTATCAGGGAAGCGCAGCTCACCCCGGAGACGCTCGACCCCTGAATAATTCATTGGCGAACGCACGCTCGGTTAGGCACTCGACATCACCATCACCTACCATCTATCGCAGACTCTTATTCGACACTATTTCCCCGTCCAACACATCCGCCCTTAATCCCTTTGGAATTTCTAGCCCCGGGGGGAAAAGTGACACTCCGAGAGTGTGAAGACCTTCATTCGCTAAAGTTACCCACATGGAAATATTTATATGTAAAAATATATATCGCCAAAATGTTCTATATGTCGCAACATGTTGCATATTTTTTTATATGCACCATATATGTTGCAAATAGAACTTTTTGGTGACATATATGTTATTTTTTGTAATTTTTTGTAATTTTTTTTTGTACTTTCTTGTAATTTCTTTTTTTTTTGTTTTGTAATTCTCTTATTTCGACTTCTTGTCTGCCATGTGTTATTGTTTTCAAAGGGCTTGTCCCGTCCATTGTAAAAAATAAATAAATAAATAAATAAATTTCCATGTGGGTATCAACGCAAACAAAGTTTGACGTTTTCCAAATGACGCGTTTGAAAAAAAAAAAATCTTTTCGAGCCAAAGACATTCTGCCTTTCGGTCGTCATCGGTGCTTCAGGTCAATCAACGAGCGACGACTCCCAGACAACGCGGATATTTCCGTCGGCTTGGCAAAGGGACGAAGGTAAACGTCGTTGAATCGGAAAACCCGGTGGATATAATTTCCGCAGTGCAGTTATTCGATTGATTCCTCAAAGCCGGAAGAGCTCGGCCGGCTGGGCGGAAAGGGAGCGAACATTGTGTTGCCTATGGAAACTGAACGCTCACCCGACGAAGCCCCGAGAGTCTGGCGACGCGCACTTCAGCGGTGATTGGCCATTACCTTCTACGTCTTCACACGGGACGGGACGGCGCGCGCTTCGTGCGCCTCGTATCGCACCGCACATTTTGCGCGCTCCCCTGTTGTATTCGCTTTTCCGCCGACCCGGTGGAAAATCCATTTACCGCTGACATCCGACTCCGCGCGACGCGCCGAACGAACGCGGTGAAGTCGTAATAACGAATAACGAAACGGCGGAGAGGACAAGCGGATGGTAATAACGCGCACCGGGTGCGGAGTGGACTTGTCGGTTATCGCGTGAAACGAATGAGCTTCTCTCCCGGGCTGCTGAAGCCAGAATGCGTCAGGTTAATGGAGAACCGGATTGCTGACCCCAGCCCTGGTGGAAAATATGTGGCGTTACATTGAGCTGTGATCAGGCCCTGGTCAGGCATTAGTCAGGTCTTGGTCGGGCCTTGGTCAGGCCCTGGTCAGGCCTGGGTCAGGCCTGCGCCGGACCCTGGTCAGGCCTTCATCAGGCCCTGGTCAGGTCTAATCTAACCTGGTCAATTTCTGTTCCGAAAATCGGTAGCGTTACATTCGGCCCTGGTCAGGTGCTAATCAGGCCCTGGCCAGGCCCTATTCAAGCACTCTCTTGTCAGGCCCTGAATAGTAAAGAACTGGATTGCTGATCCTAAATAGTAGAGAACTGGATTGCTGATCCTGAATAGTAGAGAACTGGATTGCTGACCAGCCCTGGAAGAAAGTCTCTGGCGTTACATTCGGTTCTGGTCAGGCCCTGACCAAGCCCTAATCAGGCCTGATTTAACCCGACAAATTTCTAACCCGAAAATGTATGGTATTACTTTCGGCCCTGGTCGGGCCCTGGTCAGGCCCTATTCAGTCCCTGTCCAGGCACTATTCAGGCCCTTTTCCAGTTCTGTTCAGGTCCTGAACAGGGTAGAAGTTTCTACCGTGACCGGGATAGAAATTCATCGAGTCAGATGAGACACGACGAAGGCACTGACAAGGCCCCGACAGAAACTCGATTTGTCTCGACATGACGACAACTGAAGCGTCATAACGTTTGGAATTTCTACTCGGGATACCCAGTCTTCCCTACGACTTTCGGGTTTTCCCGACGCTGCAGCGCCGAACGCCGGCACCGACGGAAGGGCCCATTAACTTTCAAACGAATAGCTCGAAAACCAGTCAAGGTCCTCATCGTCTCTATCTCCAGCTATGAAATATTGGTAGCCAGGAAGTCTGGCAGGGAGTGGAAAAAGGTGATGCGAGGGAAAAGTTTAGCGCTAAGATAGCAGGGGTCTCTCTCCCTCCCTCCGGTCGGCGAGAGGTCGTAATAAGATTGTGATTTATTAACGAAGGATAGTGGCTAAGTAGGACCGAGTAAACATCCGCCTTACGAGGGATCAGGGGTCGTAAGAAGCGGGGAAAAGACAACGAGAAGGAAACTAAGCCGCGGGCCAGTGGATTCCTCTAATCCAGCTCTTACCTGTGAAATTACTCGCATTCCGATAAACAAGATTACATGTCTAATTAAGGTAGTACTTAGCGGTACAGGCAGGCTAAGCATGAGATTTAGAGAAAATATCGAACACTTTTTTTTCCGAATAAAATTAAGATAGTCCTTGCGACCGATATTCATTTCGCATAAATTCGAGTAATTTGAGAGAGAATTACGAACATTTCTCGATGGTATAAAAATCGGAAATAATTCATGCACATTAAAGGTACTGAAAAGATTAATTTTGTATAATAATAATTCTAAAATGTTATCAACAAATTGATGAAAAAAATATTGTTTGACAAATTTGTCGATGACCCAACTTTTTTTTTTAATGAAAATGATTCGTTCATTTTTCTGAATACGTATGAATTTTTTCAGATTTTAGAGGTCACTTTGAAATTCGTGTGTTTTTGTAGGGAAAATATGTGAAAATTCAAAGTGAACTCTAAAATCTGAAAAAATTAATACGTATTCAGAAAAATTAAGGAATCATTTTCATCCACAAAAAAACTTGGGTCATCGAAATATTTGTTAAACAATGTTTTTTTTCATCAATTTGTTAATAACATTTTCGAATTATTATTATGCAAAATTAATCTTTTCAGTGCCTTTAATTTGCATGATTTTTTCAGATTTTTATATTATCGAGAAATGGTTGCAATTGTCTCTCAATTTTCGAAAACTTATGCGAACTCGACACCAGGCGCAAGGACTACCTTAAGGTAGTATAGCGGTACAGGCAGGCTAAACATGAGATTTAGAGAAAATATCGAACACGTTTTTTCCGAATAAAATTAAGCGCTTTCGAGATTCTGAAAAGATTGATTCTGCATCATACTAATTATAAAATATTATCAACAAATTAATGAAAAAAAAAAAAAAAATTATTCAACAAATCACTTGTCAACCTAACTTTTTTTTCATATGTAAATGATACGGAAATTTCTTTGAATACAGCTCAAATATTTAAAAAAACTAATATTTCAAAAATTTAATAAAGTTCAGAAAAAATTGTATTTAAAAAAACATAAACATTTTTCTTCCCTTCAGTGGCGGCGGATAAATGCGTCGAAGGGTTGACGGTTTTTTTCACACGCGTTGGACGCGCAAAACAAAATCTAGGGTCGTTAAACACAAAAAAAACATCGAAAACTTTTTTTTCCGAATAAAATTAAGCGCTTTCGAGATTCTGAAAAGATTGATTCTGCATCATACTAATTATAAAATATTATCAACAAATTAATGAAAAAAAAAAAAAAATTATTCAACAAATCATTTGTCAACCTAACTTTTTTTCATATGTAAATGATTCGGAAATTTCTTTGAATACAGCTCAAACATTTAAAAAAAAACTAATTTTTCAAAATTCAATAAAGTTCAGAAAAAATTGTATTTAAAAAAACATAAACATTTTTCTTCCCTTCAGTGGCGGCGGATAAATGCGTCGAAGGGTTGACGGTTTTTTTCACACGCGTCGGACGCGCAAAACAAAATCTAGGGTCGTTAACCCGCGCATCCCGCCTTTGGCTACAGAAAAAGTAATGTTTGTTATTGGCCGAAACCAACACTTCAATCAGCAGCGAACGAAAACAGAAAAAAAGCCCGACGAATCGACAGGATGGATTAAATAAATAATACACTCGCAAAAAACAACGTTCGCCGGTATCGAACGGAATAAAGAAAAATTACCGTCACTATCGGTGAAAAAGGAAATTCCCTGTGCAGTAATTTCAGCTTGTTTCATTTAACAATTCTCGATTTATAAATTAACCGAACTTGGGATCAACGAACCGAGTTGTAAAAACGTTCTTTATGAAAATCAATATGCTGTGGAATCTTTTTATTTCGATATAACAATTTTTTTTTAAATAAAAACTTTTGATATAAAAAGATAAAAAATTCGTGGTTAATATTCAGGTACTTCGATGTTGCTTTGTGGATCAAATTTAATACACGCGGTTCGTGGCAAAAAAAAACTTGTTACATGAGTATTTTTTCCGAATATTTTCAACCGTCGCACTCCAATTTCGTGTGCGCGAAAGGACCGACCACCGACAACGATGCGGCCGCCTGTTGCGAATAAACATTTTGTAACCAGGATTTTTACCAGTAGACTTTTGATGACCCGTGTAATTTCACAAACCGCGAAATTAAAATCGTGTACCAAAAGGCTCGATGTCTGAATAACTTCGAAAAAATAACTAGACTTAACTAAGCTATGAAGCTAGCTGGGGGTAACAAAGGTCCTTCCCAATTACTAACAAAACATTATTTCTGCAATCGGGCTAACTCCCCTGATTTCACTCCTGTTTCCCATCCGGGAATTTCGTGATAAGTAATTTTTTTCGCCAAGTGACTTTGGCGGTAAGTAATTTTTTCGCCAAGTTATTTTGGTGATAACTTATTTCATAGCGAGTTATTTTGGTGATAAGTTATTTCATCGCGAGTTATTTTGGCGATTAGTTATTTCATAGCGAGTTATTTTCGTGATAAGCTATTTCATCGCAAGTTATTTACGTGATAAGTTATTTCATCGCAAGTTATTTTGTTGATAAGTTATTTCATCGCGAGTTATTTTGATGATTAGCTATTTCATCGCGAGTTATTTTGGTGATTAGTTATTTCATCGCAAGTTATTTTGATGATAACTTGTTTCATCGCGAATTATTTTGGTGATTAGTTATTTCATCGCGAGTTATTTTCGTGATAAGTTATTCCATCGCAAGTTATTTTGATGATAAGTTATTTCATTGCGAATTATTTTGGTGATTAGTTATTTCATCGCCAGTTATTTTGATGATAAGTTATTTCATCGCAAGTTATTTTGGTGATAAGTTATTTCATCGCGAGTTATTTTGGTGATAAGTTATTTCATCGCGAGTTATTTTGATGATAAGTTATTTCATCGCGAATTATTTTGGTGATTAGTTATTTCATCATGAGTTATTTTCATGACAAGTTATTTCATCTCAAGTAATTTTGGTGATAACTCATTTTATGGCGAGTTATTTTGATGATAAGCTATTTCATCGCATGTTATTTTGATGATAAGTTATTTTATCACGAATTATTTTGGTGATTAGTTATTTCATCACATGTTATTTTTCCTGAATCATTCTGTCAAAGTTATTTAGACGTTCAGCGAAATCGCGACGCAATTTTAATAAAAAAAATGAAAGGAGGTTGCTCGTTTCGCCGGTGGGCCGGCTTGAATAAACATAAACCTTGAAAGAAAAATATTTTCCGGAAGCGAAAACGATAAAAACAAAGATAGCCCTGGGCACATTTCAAATAGCCATCGGAGCCGCCGTCGCGCGTTCGGCATTGCGCCGATCGACCTGCGGGGCAAAAGGCAGGGTTGGCTTCATGCGAAAAATAAATAAAAACAACGAAAAAGATAGCGGATTAACCGTTTTAACCGTCGAGACCCTTTTTACCCGTTGACAAAATCATGTCTCTCGGCCCTCGAATGAAACAGTAGAATGAAAACCATTTTTAAAGTCTCCCAACAATAAAATTAAAAGACTGCCAATCGAAAAATGAAGTTTGATAAATAAACAAGTAAGGTAAATAAAAAATGGTTAAATCACTAAACAATGGATTTTTTCGTCATTAGGTGTGAAAATTTACCGACTGTGACACACGGATGATTAATTAATTATTTTACCATTTTTTGTTCCCTCGATTGGTTAATCAAGCTCCATTATTTTTAATTAAACTTTTTTGTCAGTCGAGAATTTCGTATGATTTTATTTTTGCGTTTTCCACAAACGAATCACGCGGGAGTCAAATTGTCTTCAGCACCGTCGTCGACTGCAAGTATGAAAAAGATGTTTTGAAAACATCTTGTCCTCTGATGCAGCGAGCGCGCTAAGTTGGCCCAGTTAAAGGGCTGAAAAGCGGCGTTGAGAATTACGATTCGCAGCCAAAAATCACGGAAAAGGCCAATATCTCTCAGCGCGAAGCGACGCTATTGCACCCTTGACAAGAATTTTAATAGCTCGAGGAAAAAATTCGAGGAATCTCGAAAGTGCCTTTCAGCGTAACTGAATCTAATTCCTAATTCCGGTCAAATTTACTCGACGCTTCCAACGAAGCCTGAGACAACGCTTAACGTTGTCTCCCGTTTTACGGGAAGCTCCGGAGGGTCTCGAGGTCGCCCGCCCGACTCGCCTACCGAGGGGGATGAAGCGCCTCGTCCCAAATTTGCAAATCCTTAAAGTGTGACATCACAGACCACGCTAGAATTTTTGAAAAATCGATTTTTTTCGGCTTAATGAATACTTTAGGATCACAAAAGCAATATGAAGTTACTTCTATAGTGAATTTTTTTTAAGGTTCGATTATCGATTTGCCGCAACACATCATGAATTATATTAAATACTATGGTTAAGCAGCCCTTTCTTTGAGTTTTCACATTTGACATAAACAAAAAATTTCAATGCATGATCAGTGTGTTTAACGACACCGCCGACCAATTATAGCACGAATAGAACGGCTTCACATGAACATAGCTGACATCCGCCAACTATTTAGAAGAGGATGTTCAATGTGTTTAACGACACCGCCGACCAATTATAGCACGAATAGAACGGCTTCACATGAACATAGCTGACATCCACCAACTATTTAGAAGAGGATTTCGTACTCAACTAACGCAGTACTAGAAATCCTAACAACATTAGAATGTACTCAATGACACACATCTTTTTATTTTATGTAACGCCCTAAATGTAATAAATGTAACATATTTATACTTATGTGAACAGCTGTAAAAAAACAAAGCTTGTCAGGAAAAAGAAACGGGCTGAAGGACCTCGGTCGATGGTCCATTGACTTCAGGCGATTTAAAACATCTGCTATACCTTTCTACATACAAATATGTCATTTTATTTTATTTTATGGACAGTGGACGGGACATCCCCTTAAAAATCCTCTTTTAAAGAGGCCACAGCTCATCGAAAGTCGAATATATCGAAATACCGAATCCGCACTGTTCAAGCGTTCTGATTGGTCGCGGCGGTGGCTTCGATATAAAGTAAACTTCGGACTGTCATGGCCGCTGCGGTGTCGCGTATGGCGCGCGTTTTGAATGCCTGTATTAGCCACAAGAAAAGAAAAATGAAAAGCAAGGAGGGCGAGCAAAACCAGCACATTGTTGCCAGTAAAATAAAAAAAGAAGACGACAAACGAGTAACACGCATGTACCCAATAAAAAAACGTTAACCACTCCTATTTCCTAAAATATCAAGGCTCCCCAAATCCGCCTCATCCTCGCGCGTCCCGTAGGCCCGGGTCGAGCGCGCACGACTCGAGAATCCGAAGACGAGGCGCGAGGGCGACGTTGACGAGGAGCGCAAGGGGAACCACTTAGCCGAAACTGTGCGAGGCGGCTCCTCCGTCTGGGAAGTCAGCGGCTATTCGGCAGACGTCACTGGCGCCAGCGGACTACCTTAACCCGTTGCCGGGCCGAAGGGAGGAGGAGAAGGAGGCGGAAGGGAGGAGAACGACGTCGCCACCACCCTCGCGGGGCCTCGGGATGCACCACCCACGCCTCCCTCGCACACACACCCAACGTGTCCCGCAACGGCTGCGATCTCATTCCCCAAAAGCGTCGCAAGAATTATAAAGTTGGCGGAGAGGAGCGGCGACTTCTTCCCTTCTCTTAGCTTTCTCTCTCTGCCTTCGTCCCCTCCTTCCTCCTTCCTCTTCTGCTTCTTCTCCCTCGGCCCCCGTGCCGCACTTCCGCGAGTATTCCCGAGATCCTTCTTTTTCACTTTGAAACTTTCGAGTGAGAGACGCCGCCTCGCGCGACGTGCAACGCGCGAGAGGATCCTATGCAGAGGCGAACACCGACCGCGGTGGCCGCGACGCACACCCACCGCATCCTTCGGCCGCGTTTTCTGAATGACCGCGCTTCGCCTTCTTTTCGCAGTTTTCGCGGATTCGCGGGGATTTTCGTCCTTCGACGACGACGAGAAATAACGGCGCGGCGGGTATCGAGGGTATCGCGACCGAAAATAGCTACGATGGGAGAAAAAAATGGCGCCGCCAACTGCGAATTTGTACTTGAATCAGCCATTTTTTTAAGTTGTCTTCACTAATTATACTAAGGGGGGCTCATCCCCCTCCTCTCATCTCTTTCGGTGACGCGTCAAAATAACACTATGCAAAAGTAACGCAACGATAAAATATCACATTGTGAAAATAACACAACGTTAAAATGACACAACGTTACTATAACACAACGTTAATATAACACAAGGTTAAAATAACACAACGTTACTATAACACAACGTTAATATAACACAAGGTTAAAATAACACAACGTTACTATAACACAACGTTAATATAACACAAGGTTAAAATAACACAACGTTAATATAACACAAAGTTAAAATAACACAAGGTTAAAATATCACAAGGTTAAAATAACACGAGGTTAAAATAACACGAGGTTAATATAACACAAGGTTAAAATAACACAAGGTTAAAATAACACAAGGTTAAAATAACACAAGGTTAAAATAACACAAGGTTAAAATAACACAAGGTTAAAATAACACGAGGTTAAAATAACACGAGGTTAATATAACACAAGGTTAAAATAACACAATGTTAAAATATCACAAGGTTAAAATAACACAAGGTTAAAATAACAGAAAGTTAAAATAACACCAGGTTAAAATAACACAAGGTTAATATAACACAAGGTTAAAATAACACAAGGTTAAAATAACACAAGGTTAAAATAACACAAGGTTAAAATAACACAAGGTTAAAATAACACAAGGTTAAAATAACACAAGGTTAAAATAACACAAGGTTAAAATAACACGATGTTAAAATAACACTTTACTTTATTTTACATTTCGTTATTTTTCTTTTTTCTTTTTTCAGATCAATATCAATCAATTAGTGACTCATGGTGGTGGTAAGTGTCAAATGTAAATAATTTCGCAATCAAATTAGCGAAATTATTTCTTAATAATGGAACGAGGAATTGAAACATCGTACGTAGTGACGTAGTTTTTGCTATGTCCGAGCGCGAAGTGTGCGAGCCATACAACCCTTTAATATATTTTCCGCAATATGACACTCATATAAACATCTAGTATAAAAAATGCACTCTTATGTATTTGCATTAGTTCTCGACGATGGATGGAACGATATTTAGTGGAAGCGCTTGAAAAAAAAAGCGACAAAGAATAATTTTGAAAAAAAACGCCATCCATCGAATCCGGGGAATAATACAAAATCGTACGTCATTCGCTGGCCATATCGATTAACTTTTGATGAACAGCGAAGCGCGGGATTCGCGGGGCGGCTTCAGTCACTGTTTTGACGAGGCCGTGTAAATATTATTTTTCTATCGCTGTCGGGGAGCAATAACGATCGGGCGGGCGGCTCTCGCGAGTTTCCCGCGCTCCGCAACGAGAGAGAGAGAGATTTGCCGGTATCGTGAGTGACTTCGCATTTATTTATATCCTCGCGTTATCGGGTGCAACGTACGAGGAGGCACGCGCGATTTATAATAAATATATATTTCCCGCGGAGAAACTGCGCGCGCGATCGAAAATAACGCGCTGAGATCATCGGTGCCACCAACCGCCAATGTAATCGCGCGTTGTAACGCGGTAACATGAATCTTCAATTGGAATGGTAATCATCGATATTTTGAATTTTAACGCTTAATTACGATATTTTGAATTTAAACGCTTAGTCCTTAAGCCTAGAGTTCATTTCGCATAAATTCGAAAGAAATTGGGGAGAATTTCAAACACTTCTCAATGGTATAAAAATCTGATATAATTCATGCACATTGAAGGTACTCAAAAGATTAATTTTGCATAATAATAATTCTAAAATATTATTAACAAATTCATGAAAAAAAATTGTTTAACACATTTCCCAATGACCGAAGTTTTCGTAGATGGTATAAAAATGTGATAAAATTTATGCACATTGAAGGTACGCAAAAGATTAATTTTGCATAATAATAATTCTAAAATGTTATTAACAAATTGATAAAAAAAAAAATTGTTTAACACATTTCCCGATGACCGAATTTTTTGTAGATGACAAAGATTCGTTCGTTTTTCTGAATACGTACGAATTTTTTCAGATTTTTTAGTTCACTTTGAAATTTGAGTTTTTGCACACATTTATGATATAAACTCCACACATTTTGCACACATTTGCGACATAAATATTCGCTCCGCTTCCTCACTAAAACTCGCTAAAACCCGGCTGTACTCCTTTCTCCATTCGAACCCGGACTTTCGTATTTCTTAGTCGAATTATTTTTAAAGAAACATCATACGTTGTAATATTTTACATTCATACTATGTTATATTTTTCTTTTATTACTTTACATTTTTTTCTTTTTGTTTATTGATTTCAATCTGGATACCTTGTTTTCATGGACACATGCTGATGTCGTACTTACACTGTTCATATTTTGTACTTACAGGGCATGAAAACCTTAACGATGTTGAAGTTTGCATCGTTGGGATGCAACGAAAGTCAGAAAAAAAATTAAATCTAATTAACCCAAATGGTGAAGGGTAGGATTTTTTATTTTTTCATGCCCTTGGTTGCTATGGTGACTTTTTACACCTACTTTCATCATTTGGATTAATTACAATTAATTTTTTTTCTGAATTTCGTTGCATTCCAACGATGCAAACTTCAACGTCATAAACCCTGGTGACAATAAAACCAAACTAAACTAAACTAAACTTGTTAAAAAGACTCACCGTCGTTGCGCCCCCTGGTGACCATTTCGTGCGGTGATCCGTTGTTGGTTTCGCAAGACGTCGTCGAGCCTACCGAGGACGACGAGGAAGAAGAAGAAGAGGAGGAGGAAGAGGTGGTGGTGGAGGTGGAGGTGGTGGTGGTGGTGGTGGTGTTGCTAGTGGATGTAGTTGGTGGCGCTAATGAACCCACGAGGGTGGAGCCGCGGGCGTCGCTGCGTTGCTGCTGACGTAGACCCCGGTTGGCGCGTTCCCGGAAACAGCGCCGACGGAATTGGCCGGCGAGCCGACGTTGCCTTGGACGACGCCGGCGTCGCTCACCTGAACCGCCGCGGAGCCCATTATGCCCTGCTGGAAGTTGAAGTCCAGCGTGCCGTCCATCGACAGTTCGTGCTTGATGACCTGCAAATCGCACGACGAACGTCGAATGAAAACGTTGATGTCGTTGGCATCGTGGAAAATGTGGAATATTTATGGTGGAACATTTTTTTTGCGCCATGGACGTTTTTTAATCGGTAGTTTTATGTCAGAAGAATTTTTTTGCGCCATGGACGTTTTTTAATCGGTAGTTTTATGTCAGAAGAATTTTTTTGCGCTATGGACGTTTTTTAATCGGTAGTTTTATGTCAGAAGAATTTTTTTGCGCCATGGACGTTTTTTAATCGGTAGCGAATTGAAAAAAGAACAAATGGAAAAAGCGCATTGAATTGTTGATAAACTGTGGGGATTTAGAATTTGAAATAATTTGTAGGGTTACGTGGAAGATGTGGAATCAACGGTGAAAAATGTATAAGCGAAATCCTACATATTATGTCAGAAGAGTTTTTTTTGCGCCATGGACAGTTTTTAATCGGCAGCGAATTGAAAAAAGAACAAATGGAAAAAGCGCGTTTAATTGTTGATAAACTGTGGGGATTCAGAATCTGAAATAATTGGTAGGTTTACATGGAAGATGTAGAATCAGCTGCAGATTCTCTACAGTTGATACTACAGTATAAGCGAAATCCTACGTATTATGTCCGAAGAGTTTTTTTGCGCCATGGACAGTTTTTAATCGGCAGCGAATTGAAAAAAGAACAAATTAAAAAGCGCATTGAATTGTTAATAAACTGTGTGTATTAACAATCTGAAATAATTTGTAGGGTTACATGGAAACTGTAGAAGTAACTGTAGAGAATGTATAAGCGAAATCCTACATATTATGTCAGAAGAGTTTTTTTGCGCCATGGACAGTTTTTAATCGGCAGCGAATTAAAAAAAAAGAACAAATGGAAAAACGCATTTAATTGTCGATAAACAATGGGGATTAACAATCTGACATAATTCGTAGGGTTACGTGGAAGTTGTAGAATTAACGGAAGAGAATGTACAAGCGAAATCCTACATATTATGCCAGAAGAGTTTTTTTGCGCCATGGACAGTTTTCAATCGGCAGCAACCGAAGCCAACCTCAGTTTCGACTTTAAATCGAGAATGGCAATGATTGAGTTTAGGTTAATTCTGCGAAAACCAACCACAAACCAACCGATGCTCGGATAGTTGTCTGAGACACTCAGTTTATAGCTGGTTCCGCAAAATAAACCACGAATCAACCATCGCTGTTCGTGCCTGAAAGTCGGAATGAGGGTTGGTTTATAATGTCCAACCATCAATCACCTTTGTTTTGTTTTTGTTTGGAAGAATCGTTCGTTTACAGTTGATTTTCAAAAACCAAACCAAAGTCAACCTTTGTAACGTTGAAATAGTGATAGGTTGGATGCACCAATTGACCAGTTGGCTTGAAGTCGGTTGTGAGAAAAACGACGAAAATTCAGCCGTAAAAGTTACGGTTGGGAGTTTCGCAAGGTACCCAAGACATTGCTTACAAACCCTGTTGGATTAGGCAATCGTGGACACAACAACTTTTCTACCGTGAAACAACCGATCGCCTTCTGCCGTACAATTTACCGCTAAACGACTATGAAACAACCTAGGCACGGGAGGAACAACGATTGTTTTATGGTTGTTTTCGGTTGCTGCAGTCGTAATTGAAAAAAAATAGCATTGGCAGAAACGCGGTTGCTTTGCAGTTCCAATGATAGAATCGCGGTTAGAAGCGGTTCATTTCACGGCAATTTGCTACCGTCGCTTTACGGGTTGCTTGGAGGTTGCGGTGAATGATGTTGAAGTTTGCATCGTTGGCATGCAACGAAATTCAGAAAAAAAAATTCTAATTAACCCAAATGAGGAAATTAGATGTAAAAAGTCTGCATGGCAATTAGCTACTATGGTGACTTTTTGTACCTAATTTCATCATTTGGGATCGAATTAATATTTTTCCTGAATTTCGTTGTATTCCAACGATGCAAAAACTTCAACGTCATTGCGGCGATCCGATAGGGAATCCTACAAAACGCGTAGGCGTAAGGCGGAGTTAATTCTTCTGTACAAAATCGTGCACGGTTTCGTCGATTGCCCGGATCTTTTGGCGTCGGTAACGATTTCGGCTCCTTCGCGCAATGTCCGGAACCATTGTGTATTTTTCGTTCGCGGTCGTCGCACCAATTACGGTCTCAATGAGCCTCTGACCAGATTGTTTCGTAATGGCAACGCTGCGTCTGCGTTCCTTGATTTTTTCAGTCGCCCTTTCTCGCAGTTTGCTCAGTCCGTGCACAATTTTGTCATTCTTATGGAGCCTGTATCCCATTGATTGATTTTCTTTTGTTTTGCTTTTGTATGGACGTTTTTGGTTTCTTTTGTACGCTGCTTTCTTTTGTATACTCTTCTGCCATAATTATTGTATGATTTTCAAGGGCTTGTCCCGTTTATTATAAATAAATAAATAAATAAATAAATAAAACGCGACTGAACTCACCTCGTCAACGTTGCAGTCGAATCCGCCGTGGAGCGTCTCGATGTTGATGTTGAGATCGTCCAGCAAGCTGCTGTTATTGAGCGCGCCCATGAGCTGTCCCATCATGGTGCTGGGGGTTGGTGTGCAAGACGTTGGCGTCTGCGGTGGGCTGGGACCACCAGGTCCCGATTGCGTCTGTCTATGTTGCTGCTGTTGCTGCTGCTGCTGCTGCTGCTGCTGTTGCTGCTGTTGCTGGCGCTGCTGCGATTGTATGAGGTATTGGAGGGTTTGTTCTTGCTGTTGCTGCTGCTGCTGTTGCTGTTGCTGCTGTTGCTGCTGTTGCTGTTGGCTGGCACCCATTGACGACGGACTCGGCTCGCTCTGCTGATACGACGGCGACATACCCGAGACTGGGCTCAGATTCTGTTCGAGCGAAAGACGTGAAATAGACGAGTGTAGAAACGAGCGGTTTATTTGCAGAAGGTCCGGAACAATTCCCTCGGATTGTTCACTGACCATTTGACAAGCGCACGGCTGCAAACGGTGGATCGGGCATCTCTGCTGGCTGGCGGATTGCGGCGTTGGCGGCAGACCGTACGGCGAGTTCGACGAGCGCATCGAGTTGCTTCGCTGGTACTGCGCTTCGAAGTAGGATGGCGGTGGGGCGGTTTGCTGTTGCTGCTGTTGCTGCTGTTGTTGTTGCTGTTGCTGCTGTTGCTGCTGTTGCTGCTGCTGCTGCTGTTGTTGTTGTTGTTGCTGTTGTTGTTGCTGCTGCTGTTGCTGTTGCTGCTGTTGCTGATGATTCGGCGGTGACGTTTGGTACATCTGGTAAGACTCGAGCTTCATCGATTCCGCTAGGCTACCGGCTATGAAATTCAATGGCGATTTAGGAGCTTGAAAATGGTTTTGTGTATTTTGATAATGGGAGATCAGACGGGGTTGAAGTTGATGTCGTTAATTAGTGGGATGCTGAGGTTTTTTGTAAACTTGATGGTCTTTGGGCGGATTTCAACCCTGGGGTTTTTGAGGTCGCTAATTACGGATCTGAACGCAATATTCGTTATTTCAACGTGACGGTATTCAAAATGGTGGATCCGATTTTGAATTTCTGAATTTTGATTTCAGATTCGTTCAGACTTTTATCCAAATTCAGACTTTTATCCAAATTCAGACTTTTATCCAAATTCAGACTTTTATCCAAATTCGGACTTTTATCCAAATTCAGACTTTTATCCAAATTCAGACTTTTATCCAAATTCAGACTTTTATCCAAATTCAGACTTTTATCCAAATTCAGACTTATCCAAATTCAGACTTTTATCCAAATTCAGACTTTTATCCAAATTCAGACTTTTATCCAAATTCAGACTTTTATCCAAATTCAGACTTTTATCCAAATTCAGACTTTTATCCAAATTCAGACGTTTATCCAAATTCAGACTTTTATCCAAATTCAGACTTTTATCCAAATTCAGACTTTTATCCAAATTCAGACTTTTATCCAAATTCAGACTTTTATCCAAATTCAGACTTTTATCCAAATTCAGACTTTTATCCAAATTCAGACTTTTATCCAAATTCAGACTTTTATCCAAATTCAGACTTTTATCCAAATTCAGTCTTATATCCAAATTCAGTCTTTTATCCAAATTCAAACTTTGATCAAAATTCAGTCATTTTATGCGTTTCGGTCCGTCATGTTGGATCGATCATTACAAATTCATGAATTTTGAGTTCAGCTTCGTAATCAGCGATTCATAAAATCATTAATTACAAGTTGGCATAAAAGTCAGGATAACAATTTTTTCCTGCCACTTTGGACACATTTGGTTGAATTCTTTCTGCCAACAAAGGGGTCAAGATCGAACTTAAAGTCAATCTTGAAATGTTCTCCAACTTTTGCGCACTTAAGTTCAACCTTAAGACAAGCAACAAAGTGACGACAAAAATGTACCATACGAATAATTCGTATGTCGTCGTAGGAAGATTCACTCACCGAGTTGTTCGGGACTGTAGGAAGAGGCGTAGGTCGGCGTCCAGTCGGGCTCGCCGAGGACCGCGGGTATCGGGCTGAGCCTTCCGACGGAGGAGGCGTTGCTCGAGGCGCGAGGACTTGAAACGGAAAAATGGAAGAGCAAAGTAAATTCGCGTTGCCGTTCACTGTCAAATCCACGCTTTACGTTTTACTCGTGTGTAATCCGCCTGGCGTTAATGCATACCGGAAATCGGGAGAGAGCTGGAAACCGCTCGCCGGGTGGAGGGGACTGTCCGGAAAGAGGTCCAGACCCTCGCCGACGCTGCTGCTCGGACTCGGCGTCGCGTCGGCCTGCAGACCTCCGTTTCGCAGAGCTTCGACCTTCTTCTTCACTCGACCGCGACGCTTCTCGAATTTGCTCGTCTCCATCGACGTCGCTCTGAAGACAAAATTTTCGCTCATTCCACCTGTATCGACGCGTTTTCTTCCCCCTCGAAAATTATGATGTTGAAGTCAGAGTTGCAAATCCCCAATTTTTTATGCAAATAAAATTTAGTGTACAATTGGCTTTATAATTATAGTTTTATAATAATAACTTGTAATGATTATAATAAAAAAGCTGACAACTAGATCGTTGGCATAATGCTTCCTCTCCGCCTATAATCACAGTCTACCCCGCTCAGTTTGTAGGGTAGACAACATTTTTAATTTTTGGCTTCCTCAAGAAGCTTTGTTTTGTTTCAAGAACGATCAACATTCTTTCGAAAAATTCAAAATGCCATAAAATCACGCCCTCTGCACGGATCAACTCCAAATTTATACACAAACTTAGTCTGGTGATAATATACTTGTAAACCAAATTTCAACTCGATATCTCAGAAATTACGAAAATAGGAGTAAAATCGAGTTTTTTTTTCAAAAAATTGAAACTGCCATAAAATTTGAACGGTTCTACCGATTCTTCCCAAATTCAATAGCGGTCTTTAGTTTGTAATAGTTCAACTTTTTACCAAATTTCAACCCGATATCTCAAAAAATGTGGAAGAGACAGAGCGTACAGAGAATTTTTGAAAAATTAAAAGTGCCCTAAAAAACAAACGACTGCATAGATTTTGCTAAAAATTGCACCCAAGAAGAGGCAGTGACCACCCAATATGTGGTAGAAATTTCAGCTTGATATCTCAAACCGTTCTCGAGTTACTAAGGTTTAATCATGTGCACACACAGACACACACACACACACACATACATCCAGACATTTTTTCAAAATGTGTTTTCTCGACGTTTTGGAACATTCTGAACACGTTGACATCAAAATCTCGAAAAAAAAATTTTTCACTAAAACAAAGCTTCTTGAGGAAGCAATAAATAATAAAATAAAATGTAGTGTACAATTGGCTTTGTAATTATGATTTTATAATAATAACTTGTAATGATTATAATGAGATGTGTAAACTTTTGAATAGAGGAAAAAAATATCAATTTCCCATAAAACTTCACGGCAATCTTATTGAAAAAATGGAGAAATGCTGTTAATGCATTGCGAAAATGATGGTGGACTGTGCTTGTCCATTTTTCTCACAATTCCTCCGAAAATTTAATGAAAAATTCGGTTTTTTTACGACTGTTCAAAAGTTCACATGTCATCTTACAATTGCTACAGGTCATCGTTATAAAATCGCAACAAGAAAATAAACTGTCGTGTAAACTTTAATTCTTAAAGTAATGGGGGTTTACAACACTGGTTGAAGTTTGCATCATTGGAATGCAACAAAATTCATAAAAAAAATTAATTCTTATCAACCCAAGTTATGAAATTACTTACAAAAAGTCATCGCAGCGATTAGTTGCTATGATGATTTTTTATACCTAATTTCATCATTTTGGTTAATTAGAATTCATTTTTTTCTGAATTTCGTTGCATTCCAACGAATCAAACTTCAGCATCATCGAAAATTCCGATTAACTTACCGCCTACGAGCCGATTTTCCGGGCTTCGCGTCCGGGTTTATCATCCACCATGAACTCTTGCCGGTTCCCTCGTTCTGGACCCTCATGAATCTGTTGTGGAGCGACAGGTTGTGTCGTATCGAGTTCTGCAACAGGACAACAAACGACGACGGTCAGTCGACTGCGTGACAAACGGACTTTCGGTTTCAGATGCGAGACACGCGACGTTTCGTATGTTCACGTTGTGAAGATATGAAATGGCCATCGCGCTAATTTTTTTTTTTTTTTTCCTTAGTAACGGAGAGTCTGTCAAATTTTGAGGAAAACAAAACTGGTCCTTTACAAAAAAAAATGGTGTGACATTATATTGCCAAAAAGTGAATGAAAATGTATCTAAGATAATTTGAAAAAATGTTTAGCTAAAAGTATACACGAAATCCTACATTTTATGTCCGAAGAATTTTTTCGTGACTCGGACAGTTTTCAATCGGCAACGAATTGAAAAAATGTGAAAATGAAAATAATGTATTTCGTTGTGAATAAACTGCGGGGTTTAAAAATCTGAAATAATTTGTATGTTTTCGGGGTACCCGAAATACTATGGAAAAAATTATTAACACACCTTACAAACATTTAAAACAAGGGTGACACACTTCGTGTGGAATGACCCATATATAGTAGGATAAAACTGTAAATATAGATATACGGCCGATGCTTTTTTGGTACACAGAGCTTCGAGCAAGTGGCGCTAGTTGTCTTAACGCACGAAGACAATACAGTCGGGCTCTTAACTTTTATACACTCCTTTCGCTCGTTGGTTCGGTTAAGGTAATCGACTCGGTACAGTCCAGCTAAACGTGGAATTCTAAGAGGATTTCGAACACTTCGATATGATATAAAAATCTGAAAAAAATGATGCATATGTAAAATGCTGCCAAGTTTGATTTCGCATAATAATAATATCGAACTGTTATTAACAAATTAACAAAAATATTAATTGCTCAACAAATGACTCGTTTTTTTAAAAATAAAAATGAGTTATTAATTTTTATGAATACGTATACATTTATTCAGAATTTTGTATAATTTTTTGAAATTACATTTGTCACCTGTCATCCTGTCTAAAAAACAGCAATTTATGGGTCACTTCCGGCTATTGAAAATAGGTGGTAATTAAAAAAAATTATACAAAATCCTGCAAAAAATACGGCAATTTGCGGGTCATTTACGAAAATTATAAACGGGTGGCAATATTAAAAAATTATTAAAAACACTGAAAAAATACGGCAGTTTAAAACGGGTGACGATTTAAAAAAATTATCCAAAATACTGAAAACATTAACACGTATTCAGAAAAATGTATGCATAATTTTCATCACAAAAAAAGTTAGGTCGTCGAGTAATTTGTTCAATAATTAATTTTTTTCGTCAATTTGTTAATAATGTCATTTAATAATGTTAAATCACATTAATGTTAATAATGTGATTTTTATGTCATCAAGAAGTGTTCGAAATTCTCTCAAAATCCCAGGTTTACCCGCACTGTACCAAGTGACGATTATCTTAAAGTGTCTCTACGAATATCGCAAACTGTATTCCCGGTTTCAGCTGCGCCGTTCCACGCTACACCGAATTGCCGTTACATAACGCGGGTGCGGGAGTCAAGAACGAGACGAGCACGCGGTGTAGAATTTCGATGGCGATGATCGAGAGACAAACGAGGAGGCACCGGGACTGCAGGGCACCCGGCGGTCGATGTGAAAGAGCGAGAAAGCCCGAAGAGTCATAGTATTCGCGAGCGGGAGTTTACAGCCCCATAATCCGCGCGACCTTTATCGACAGCGATCGACTCGGGGGGCTCCGGGAACCGAAGACGAAGACACTTTTGGCGCCAGAGCCACGAGGTTAGCGCCTCCATCATCCTCGACCTCGAGTTCCTTCGGGAACGAGGTCAGCCCGCTGCGGCGTGGGCGAGCACATCGCACAGGAGGAACGAAAAAAAAAAAAAAAAAAAAAAAAAAAAAAAAATACATTACCCTCATCTAGCTTAACCCTACCTAACTAAACCCTACCTAACTTAATCTTATCTAACTTAACCCTACCGAACTTAACCCTATCTAACGTAACCTCACCTACCATAACCCTATCTAACGTATCCTTACCTACCGTAACCCTATCTAAAGTAACCTTACCTACCGTAACCCTATCTAAAGTAACCTTACCTACCGTAACCCTATCTAAAGTAATCTTACCTACCGTAACCCTATCTAAAGTAATCTTACCTACCGTAACCCTATTTAAAGTAACCTTACCTACCGTAACCCTATCTAAAGTAACCTTACCTACCGTAACCCTACCTAAAGTAACCTTACCTACCGTAACCGTACCTAACTCGACCTTAGCATGGCAACCATTTCCATAGATAGATAGAGTTAAGTTAAGTAAGGTTAGCGATCGACTCCGGGGCTCCGGGAACCGAAGACGAAGACACTTTTGGCGCCAGAGCCGCGCGAGGTTAGCGCCTCCATCATCCTCGACCTCGAGTTCCTTCGGGAACGAGGTCAGCCCGCTGCGGCGTGGGCGAGCATATCGCACAGGAGGAACGAAAAAAAAAAAAAAAAAAAAAAAAAAAACGGGAGGAAGCACAACTATCGTCATGAATACGAGATGGAGGGGGAAAAAAAATTCATTAGCATCGGGAAAAAACGGGAGGAGAAAAAGAAGCGGATCGCTCGTATCGTGACCACCGATGCTGGGCAGAGTCCTTTGTCGTGTGTGGTTTTTTTGCGGACCGCGTACGAGAAAACTCGCCGCGTGCGCCACGAGCACGAGCGGCGACGCGACCCACGCGGTGTAATAACTGTTGAATTATAAATGGGGAATCATAGACGAGAATAGTCTCGAGGCGACTTGGGTACTCAATATCGCTAATAATACAGTCTGGTATTTGTATTCATAGTGGACATGGGACGACGTGGTGGGAGCGAGACGGGCGGGAGGGAATGGAAGGTCAAAATTCTGGACTGTCTCTTTTCCACGGTTTTTGTTCTTACGGTGGTTTTGGACATTTTGCAGTGTTTGTGTATTTTGCATTTTGACGTTAAACATGCAGACATGATTGCTGAGGTTGATCACATTTTTTGGAAAAAGATGCAGTCATGTTTTCCCATTTAAATAAAAACATGTCGGTCATCTTAAATCCGCCATTTTGGATTTTGGGCCAAACATTTTATTGTCATTGAACTTTCCCTTCTGAACCATAAAAAATTCGCTATACTCGTTACTTGATCGAAACAGTATTTTTTTAGGTAGATCAGGTGTAAGATTGAGGGACTCCCTGATGATGCACATTTTGAAGTAATGATAAACCATGCAGGATGCACTAGTCTCGAGTCGTCTTGGTTACTCAATATCGCTAATAATACAGTCCGGTATTGGTATTCATAGCAGACATGGGACGACGTGGTGGGAGCGAGACGGACGGTTGGGAGTGGAAGGTCAAAATTCTGGACGGTCTCTTTTCCGGGGTTTTGTCTGTACAGTGGTTTTATACATTTTGCAGTGTGGGTTTGTGTGTATTTTGCATTTTTCATTCAAACATACAGATAGGATTGTTGAGGTAGATCAATGTGATTCGAACGTGATTTTCCTACGTTTCGACATGACAATTTTTTCGAAAAAAGATAAAATCATGTTCCCATTAAGAAGAAAAAAAAACATGTCGGCCATTTTAACTACGCCATTTTCAATTTTGGTTCAAACATTTTACTACCATTGAACTTTAAAGTTTTAAAAGTAAAAATCTCCCTTTGAACCCTAAAAGTGTCGCTATACTCATTACTTGATCGAAGCAGTATTTTTCAAGGTAAATCAGGTGTAAGATTAAAGGACACCCTGATGATGGACACTTTGAAGTAATAATAAATCATGTAGGATGCATTATAGGAATGCTCTGCACATCTTCAAATTTTCCTGGTGTTCAATTAAGTTGATCACACTTTGGTCCTTCAACAATATCCCTTTTTTGATTTTTCTATTTAGCTACATTAGGATTTACATTAGAAAAACAAACGAAGCTCGAGCTGAAGTCCTAATAACTCAAAATTCAACTTGAGTCCAAAGTTCGTGACTGTAATTTCCTCACTTTTTGAACTGAAGAAGAATCCGTAGACCTTAGTTTGACCGTAATACATATTAGGCATATTGGATTATTTTCCTTCGTACAACTATGATTTAGCCAGTGATAAGATCTACTTTGATCTGCCTGGTCTGGCCTGAAACAGAATTGTGAGCAATATTTTGTTATACCCACGTTCGTCGCGATATTCACGGTCCTTTACACGTTCCTCGGCTTGTGGATATACGAGGGTTAGTAAAAGCCGAAACGGAGGGCGAATTTTATGTGGGCCATCGGAATCGCCTCTGACTTCTTGCCCCGCCGCTGCTCGAAGCAGGCGCTTCCGTTACTCTCGAGCGATGAACCGTCGGCACGCAGGATATAAATCGAAGAGCTCAAAATTATTGCGACAAAGAGGCACCAGCCTCTTCTGAGTCATGGCAAAAAATATTCCAACGCTGCTTTCATTCATTTTCCCTTTCGTCAATAAAGATGAACTTTTCTACCGTTGCGTATGAAATGTTTCCTATTAGAATGGACATGGTGATCAAGAAATATGCGCCATGTACGACCTTCGTGTTATCCAGGCGTAGAAATCTTTAGCTCTGTCGTTTCTGCAGGCAAAGAAGGCTTAGCTTTCCATGATGTAAGCTAGGATCAGCTCACCATTGGCTGAGAAAAAGTGTTGCAAATGCACGTAGAAAATTAGATAGGTAATATTTTTGAGAACTGTCGAAAGTTGTCTGCAATCCTGCAAGGACAAAATGTCCAAAGCTGCACTTTAGCCTACTCGGCACTTCAGCATTACATGAATTCCTAGAATGACATCAAGTTGTACATCGATTTGTCTCGATCTATGGATGTCATATGGATCAGTATCAGTCCTACCTCGAAGGAGACAAGAAAGAGGACTTAATTCAGGATCCTCTTGGCTCAAAGCGAAACGTTGGAGACGCCAAGGATGAGGCAAAAGGAGACGGAGATAGAAGGAAAGAAAAAGAGTGAGAAGCGCTGGTTGAAGATATTCAAGCAAACTTTTACTTTGACAAAAGGTAGTTCGTAGAAACCCAGACAAGTATGAACCACTCCAATTAAAACAACGACATCGGACTCAACATTTCTCATGGATATCAAAGCATCCAGGAAACATCCTGACTATTTATGTCACTTCTTGAGATTTGAACCCTCCCAATCGGTGTTCCGACGCTGCACTTCAGCCTACTTGGCAGTCCAGCATTGATTGACGACACCTCCGCAATAATTACGGCTACATTAATTCCAAGAATGACATCAAGTTGCACATCGATTTGTCTCGATCTATCGATGTCATTTGGATCAGTATCAGTCCTACCTCGAAGGAGACAAGAAAGAGGATCTCATTCAGAATCCTTTTGGCTCAAAGCAAAATGTCGAGACGCTCCAAGGATGAGACAAAAGGAAACAGAGAGCAGCGTTTGACGACGTCCCCGCAAGAATTACGGCTACATTAATTCCTAGAATGACATCCAGTTGCACATCGATTTGTCTCGATCTATCGATGTCATTTGGATCAGTATCAGTCCTACC
Organism: Pimpla rufipes; assembly: GCA_963932165.1. Taxonomy (NCBI): domain Eukaryota; kingdom Metazoa; phylum Arthropoda; class Insecta; order Hymenoptera; family Ichneumonidae; genus Pimpla; species Pimpla rufipes. The sequence continues at coordinate 1,543,952 of OZ010630.1, forward strand.
TCGAAGGAGACAAGCAAGAGGATCTCATTCAGGATCCTCTTGGCTCAAAGCAAAATGTCGAGAGACTCCAAGGATGAGAAAAAAGGAGACAGAGAGCAGCGATTGACGACGTCCCCGCAAGAATTACGGCTACATTAATTCCGAGAATGACATCAAGTTGCACATCGATTTGTCCCGATCTATCGATGTCATTTGGATCAGTATCAGTCCTACCTCGAAGGAGACAAGCAGGAGGATCTCATTCAGGATCCTCTTGGCTCAAAGCGAAACGTCGAGAGACGCCAAGGATGAGGCAAAAGGGTACGGAGATAGAGGAAAAGAGAAAGAGCGAGAGAAGCCCCGGTTCGAGATATTCAAGCAAACTTTTACTTTGATTGGTACGGCAGGCAGGAGGCAGTAGGATACGAGGGAAGTGGAGGACGGGGAGTGGCGAAGGGTGAGAGGACGGGCAGGACTTGCCGGGGAACTGTAGTTAAAACTTGCCCGGGACGGGGCGAACGAGTCACCGCGACTAGTCGCCACCGGCTTTATTATTGCAGATATACCCGCGTAACCATGAAAGCACTCTTATATATCGTTACCGCTCGGATTTTTAGAGTCTCGTCCTGTCCACCGGGAGCGGCGAGATATAGGAAGACGAGGAGGGGAGGAGAAGGAGAAGGGAAAACTGCCCGCGCTAAAACCGACCCGGAACGAGCTCTCATCGACTGTCCCGGACCCTCTGCCCTCGCTCTTATGTACTTTCCCTCCACCTCCTCCACTCCTCCTTCCCATCCCTCCACCACTGGCAACTCCCTCAAACGCATAACTCTTTTTCTCCCTATCTTTCACTCCTCTTCCTTCCCAATGTCTCCCGGCGCTCCACGCAGTTTTCTCCCTCCTTCCGCGCTACGCCGGCGACGACGTCCGTCGATAAAGCCGACGCAGTTTCGTCAAATTCCCCATAAACTCGGGCAAACGTCCAGCGCGCCCCACCGAGGCGCGTGGAAGGAGAAGCGAGAGTATTGCACGGTGGTCGGTAATTGGTGCCAATGAGGAAAGGGATTTCTTTCACTTGTAAAGCGTTCCATAATGTAACAGCCGCTAAAAAAAATCACAGTAAATTCTGAAAATTGAATGACATTAGTCCAAAGTGAGTTGTAAATCCCTAAATCTTGTAGACATAAAGTTGATGGTACGATTTGTTTTGTAATCATTTTAATTACTAAAATAATTTATAACTTAGTAATTGTAATATAATTTGTACATTTTTAATGACTGTAAAGAATATTTCTCTAGATTATAAAAAGATCTCGCCGCCGCCGCCGTTACTGCTGTGTAGGATATATACGGCATTCCATGTCAAAAGGGCACTCAAGCCTACATTAACCTCATCTAACTTAATCCCACCTAACTAAACCCTACCGAACTTAACCCTATCTAACGTAACCTTACCTACCGTAACCCTAGCTAACGTAACCTTACCTACCGTAACCCTATCTAACGTAACCTTACCTACCGTAACCCTATCTAAAGTAACCTTACCTACCGTAACCCTATCTAACGTAACCTTACCCACCGTAACCCTATCTAAAGTAACCTTACCTACCGTAACCCTATCTAAAGTAACCTTACCTACCGTAACCCTATCTAAAGTAACCTTACCTACCGTAACCCTACCTAACTTGACCTTAGTTAGGCATGGCAACCATTACCATAGGTAAATAGAGTTAAGTTCAGTAAGGTTATTTTAGGTAGAGTTAAGTTAAGTAGTATTGCATTAGGTCGAGTTAAGTTAAGTAGTATTACATTAGGTCGAGTTAAGTTAAGTAGTGTTACGTTAGGTAAAGTTAAGTTAAGTAGTGTTACGTTAGGTAGGGTTAAGTTAAGTAGTGTTACGTTAGGTAGGGTTAAGTTAAGTAGGATAAGGTTAAGTATGGCGAACTATTTTTATAACATAGAGATATTAGAGTTCTATGGCGGAGCGATGGGAAGGAGGGTGCGAAGCGCGCAGGGGGCGAAGCCACCCAGTATTTTTTTTTTTTATTCCTACGTATGCCTTTTTCCGACAATTACGTTACTCCCCCCTTTCCCTGTGCCCCTTTCATTCCGTGCGTCACTTTGAAAAATAACGAAAATGGCTGCGCAAAGAAAGATTTAAATAAATAATAGTTGCATGTGGCCAAAACAAAAAAAAAACTTTTTTTTCATTGCATGACTCGCGTGACTCGCGTGACTCACTGACTCGAATACAAACAGAAAATCATCGACCGCAATTAGAGTCGTAATTGGACTGGTCACTCGAGGGTAGTTTTGCCCTCAGTATAAACTCGGCAAGATAATAGACGTAACGTCGGCAATGAGCGCCAATCGAACTCGACGGAATCATTGATGAACATGCGAAGGCGTCCCCGGCCAGCGGCGACATCGCTCAGAGAGATTTCAGGATTCGTTGTGCAACCGGCCACGACCGTCTGAATTCTTCATGGCTACGCCGAAGGGACGCGAGCCACACAATCGAGTTGATCTTTCACAAACGAAAGTCGAGAATTATACACGACGAGACAACGAGGGACGAGACTTTCCGTGTAGCTTCGTCGCTGCACCGAGTCGCGAATAATTAAGGTAGCAACCTCGGTACAGTCCGGCTAATCGCGGGATTCTAAGAGAATTTCGAACACTTCTCAATGACACGAAGTCTAAATCAAAATTAGGTGATGCAAAGAGTGATTTTGCATAATAATAACATCAAAGTATTATTAACATAGTAATGAAAAATTAATTCCTCAACAAATTACCCGGCAACCCAACTTTTGTAAAAAATAAAAATGATTCATTCATTACTTTTTAAATTAGACAAAGTTCTGTAAAAATTTACAGAAGATCATTTAAATTTCTGTAAAAGTTTTCAGAAAATCATTTAAATTTCTGTAAAAGTTATCAGAAAATCATTTAAATTTCTGTAAAAGTTTTCAGAAAATCATTTAAATTTCTGTAAAAGTTTTCAGAAAATCATTTAAATTTCTGTAAAAGTTTTCAGAAAATCATTTAAATTTCTGAACAAGTTTTCAGGAAATCATTCAAATTTTCAGTACTGTGTCTAATTTTTTAACATTACGTTATTTTTACAAAATTAACGTAATAATTTCAAAAAATTAGACAAAATTCTGCAAAAATGCATACGTATTATAAAAAATGAATGAATCATTTTCATGTTACAATAATTTCGTTTGGCGAGTAATTTATTGTTGAATTAATTTTTTCACGCATTTCTTAGTAGCATTTTGATATTATTATTATAAAAAAAAATCTTTGCAGCACCTTCAGTAAGCCTCATTTTTTCCGATTTTTATGTCATTAAAAAATCTTCGAAATTCTCTTCCCACGTTTAGCCGGACTGTACCGAGACGACTACCTTAACGAGACGTTTCGCAAGACCGCATATGCAGGATGCACTCGCGGTCGTGTAATTATCAGAGGTCGATCATGGTCGACGCGTGCGGACGAAAGAAAAAAAAAGGGTGGAAAGCGATTTTTCCCAAGGATCAACGAGTGAATGGCAAATTGCCGGGTAAATTTATAACGCGCGAGAAAAATTATGTGGATGAAGGATTAGTCGATCCACGCGCGATGAATGTCGCCGGCGGACCGGCGCATTCTTGAGGCGGCTCGTAATACGAGAATTGCGATTCGAGGGTCGACGGGTATGTCTAGGTGTTAACACGCCGGAAAAGCTCTCGCGGCTACGATCGACATCAGAGTTGTAAATCCTCAATAGTTCCAGAAATAAATGTTGCAGTACGGTTTGTTCTGTAGGTGTGATTTAATAATAATAACCTGCAGAGATTATAAAATCATGTGATCCTTTTTATAGCCTCTGAATTGTAGGGATTTCTTTTATGGTTCTTAAACCCAAGTTACAGAATAATTTATAAAATTTTAAACCCAAGTTACAGAATAATTTATAACATTTTAAACCCAAGTTACAGAATAATTTATAAATAAAGTTGGCTTTAGCAACATGAATCTATTAAAGTATTAATTTAAAAAGAAAATCCCTACAATGAATCTACAGAAAATGTCATTACGAAGAGACCTAGCAGAACCGGATTGTCCAGTGACAAAAAATCCTACGCTGCAAACCCAAAGGAATAGAATTATTTCAAATTTTTTCATCGGCGATGAAAAAAAGTAGCCCTTGTAATAAAAATAAACTTTTATGACTTTTCGACTTAACCGCGTTTCTCCAATTTTACAAAAAAATCAACATGAAATTTTATTGCGATAAAAAATATTCTTTGCACTCATTAAAAAATGTACACGTTATATAATAATTACTCCGTGTTACTATTATCAATTAATAATTGCAATAATTGCAATCATTACGAAGAGATTGAGACCTACCAGAACCGGATTGTCCAGTGACAAAAAACCCTACGCTGCAAACCCAAAAGAATAGAATTATTTCAAATTTTTTCATCGGTGATGAAAAAAAGTAGCCCTTGTAATAAAAATAAACTTTTATGACTTTTCGACTTAACCGCGTTTCTCCAATTTCACAAAAAAAAACAACATGCAATTTTATTGTGATAAAAAATATTCTTTGCACTCATTAAAAAATGTACACGTTATATAATAATTACTCCGTGTTACTATTATTAATTAATAATTGCAAAACCAATATTGTGTCATCAACTTTATTTCAAGATTTACAACTCTGGCTCGACGTCGCCAAGGGAGCCGCGAAGTGGCGACACCAGGATAACCACGTGTGGACAAAGCCCTCGAGGATAACCAGAGACGGAGCCGGAGAACGAGAGACAGAGACCCTGACACGCCTGCTGCTGCTGCTGCTGTTGCGGCACGTGTGGTGTGCACGTCGTCAGGTGGAAAGTTACCATCGATCGAACACGAGACGATATGACGGCTAAAGGACAACCGGAAGCTCCGCGGTAAATTTATATACACTCGTAACAAGTGTGTGAAGAGTAATACGCTTCCCGAGCGTCCATAAATCAATTTTTTCCCGCGATACTTGGAAATCGATCAGGATGCCACTGGAGATATTTTTTAATAACGCGATTGTTCTATTTTTAGGACGTTTGCACGCGTGCAGCGTGGGACGCACCCCACCCTGGGCGCCACTTAGCTGCGATGCAATCTGCTCTCGGTCTTTGACAAAGGTGATTTATTGAAAATGATGTAATTGTTAAAATGTCATTAATGAAGTGGTCACAATTTTATTTTGTTTTATTTCCTGAAGAAATTTACATTTTAGTTACAATTGCAGTACCGAATTATTTGTTATCAATGATGATCAAAGGAACGATCGCTATGTTGGTAATTTCGTTTCATAAAGAAGAAGAAAATTGCTGCCATGAAAAAAAAAACTGGGAGCTTTTTTATAGATTTGGCTTAAAATTGTTTCGCACGTGAACGACAAAGAAAAAATGTTTGAGTACAAATTTGTCGCAAGCTACGTCAAAATTATTCGATACCAGACTCACATTTGATTCACATGTGGATTACCATGAAAAAAGGTTTGAGTAAAAATCTTACGGCACTTTGTATCATTTAAAAAAAAAGTGTGAACGCGTTTACTTTTTGTGTTGTTCTATCCATAAGTACCAAAAACACAGAAAAAACGAATTGGAACAAAACGTCTTCAAATAGAAAGTCAGAGATGATAAGTAAAATCGCTCATTCGGCTTCGTGGTAGACGAAAATAAATGAGAAAGCAATGTGCAAAGTTATACTTTCCAACTTCTTCCTTATGGAGCAAAAGGTTATTCTAGTTACGTGCTGAAAAACTGTAACCTATTCACAGTATGAATTTGTCTCCAAAATCCACTTGAAGGTAACTTATGAAGATAACTTATTAATGATGAAGGTTTCGGCAATGGATCCATAGCCAAAAGCTCCAACATTAATAAACTACAGCAGCGAAAATCTTCTTCAACAAAACGAAGGTAACTTCAGTCCACGTGTCACAGAAACAACACAACAATAAGCAGACACACGGAAGGAAACGAGAAACGTCACAACATGCGCATTAAGTGCTCGTAAAGCCGAGGGTTGTTCCTGCGGACGTGGTTAGTGTCTTGTCACTCCGCGACCACCGCGTATCCTGAACAGGAATTCAGAACGCATCGCGGTCACCACCGGCCATGTTTGCTTTCGCCTGTGTTCCGATCAACATGGTGTCAAGATAGCCACCAGGAAGTTCCTGGTTTTGTTATGTATTGCGGTCGAATCGAGTTCCCTACAACGCAAATTTCTGTCCATTCACGACCTGACCAAAGTTTGTCCTCAAAACTGTCACAGAAACAAAAATATCCGTCGTATCAAATTTTCATCGCCTTAAGTGTGTTGAATCAGCAAAATTGCAAACGTCTGCAATTACAATTAACATCCGAAGGTTTGGATCTTTGATGCAGAGCGGGTTCCAAGGGATGAATATTTTTCGCGCCAATCCCCCAGAAAAACATTGATGGAAGGTCTGTGTGTAGTTTTCAAATAGGATTCTAGAAGTACCTAAATTTTACAGGCACGATACCAAGATTATTATTCAATAATGAAAGCTTTTATAGACACCATAGGCCTGAAAAGGAAACCTGTATAATGTACTATAGTTCCATACAAAGCGGCAAAATTCTACAAAGGGATCCTTTGGTGTCATCAAGCTTTCAATCTTTGATGCAAACCTTGATCTGTAGTTTTCACATGGCATTCTAGCAGCATTTAACTTTTACAGATGCCATACTAAGATTGTCATTTAATAACGAAAGATTTTTGGACACCATAAGCCTGAAAATGAAAACCTTTATAGTGTACTCTAGTATATTAAATCCTACAAAGGGACTCTTTGGTGTCATCAAGGTTTGGATCTTTGATGCAAACCTTGATGTGTAGTTTTCACATGAAATTCTAGAAGCTCTTAACTCTTACAGGCGTGATACTAAGATCATCATTCAATAACGAAAGCTTTTTTGGACACCATAAGCCTCAAAATTGAAATCTCTGTAGTGTAACTATAGTGTACTAAATCCTACAAAGGGACCCTTTGGTGTTATCAGGGTTTGACCTTTGATGCAAACCTTGATGCTCAGTTTTCACATGGGATTCTAGAAGCACTTAACTTTTACAGGCGCGATACTAAGATTATCATTCAATAACGAAAGCTTTTTTGGACTCCATAAGCCTAAAAATGGAAACCTGTATAATGTATCATAGCGTACAAATCCCACAAAGCGACCCTTTTGTGTTATTAAGGTTTTCATCTTTGATGCAAATCTTTATGTGTAGTCTGTCTAGTTTTCACATGGGATTCTAAAAGCATCTAACTTGTACAGGCGAAAAAGTAAGATTATCATTCAATAACGAAACCTTTTTTAGACATCATAAGCCTGAAAATGGAAACCTATATATCGTACTATAGTGTACAAAATCCTAAAAAAGGACTCTTTGGTGTTATCAAGGTTTGGATTTATCATGTAAATCGGATTTCAATAGGTGAACATTTTCCCTGCCAGTCGAACGACTAGTAAAGACGTAACACAGAAAAGCATGTCACCTCTTTACCAAATGACCAACAGACCCAGCCCACGTTGCCCCAAGACTTCCAGTGTCCCGGGCCAACCCGCAGTGCACACATATTGTACATAAAGCAAGCACTCAATTGCAGGCAAGACACTTGGGACTCAGTGCCAGCCGGCTCGATCCATCACGTCCAAATCAATTTGATAGAAAGCTCCGCGAAGCTTCTGCTGTTCCTACGCGAAGTATGATCGACGAAGCGTCGCCATCCAGTCAAAGATTCCTTTGTTCCCCGCCCAGGAGGTTCGCGTGACAGTGACGAGGCCCGAGGTCTCCTCGCCCCATCCTGTGTTCCAGACGGAGAATGGAAGACGACTGCTTGCGATGATCCACGTTGTCAGCGATGTGGAAAGCGGCGAAGGTCCCGTTCGGGAAGACCTCCGCCAGTCGTGGAGGCGGTGAACGCTCGCCACGGCCACGGCCCACGAGGAGTGGAAGCATCGCGCGACCCTCCTGATTTCAAGAACAGCCGCATAAACCAGCCCGATCGCAGAGGCACTCAAATCAGAAATCCGCGTATCATCGTCGTGGCGGCATTGGGGATCAAACGTCGTCGTCGTCCCGGGCGATACGAGCCCGCTCGATAACGCCGGCTGGAGACTCTCGGTGATGTCGAATGGTGCTCCATGCATGGTAGCTAAGAGGGCGACGGTGACTGGGACGGAAGGGAAGGCAAGCGGCAAGGAACGTCAGCGGGGCTACCAAGAGCAGCCGAGTGAGCCAATTCGCTAATCCCGATTCCCGATCAGCTCCCAGTCCGTCTTGTGTCTTCACCGTCTCTCCTGTCCTCCCGCTGCCTCTCGCTGCCCCCTCGTATTTACGTTAACGACTGCCAATCGGTTTCCCGACCATTGGGTCTCTCCGCTTCCAGCGTCGCTTCTGTACCCGACTCACCGTTGGTGCTCGCGGATGTTTCGACGACGTTTCAAAATGTTTTTCCGTCCACCCCGCCTCGGGACCATCGGCGGGAGGACGCGACGCTTGTTCGTCCGGCGATTTCGCGTCTCCACCGCGCTCGTTTGTCTGCAAAGCCGTTTCCGTAATTCGGCGAAATGTATTGAAACAATCTGCTCGCCGCGTTTTCTTGCGAGACTCTCATCGCGAACCTGCGACTCTCTGCCCTTTTGCACTTTGGCGGGGACCAATTTGGGCGGATTTACATGATTACTCGTCGCGCGGGCCATCGAGGGTAACCCCCGTGCCGGCTCGTTTGTCTCGTCCGAGTGCAAAGCCGTCTGATTCGGACCCGGCGATCCCGGCGAGACGGTTCGATCGCCACCATTATTTTCGCGCAAATGAGACAGAAATTATCCTTATCCGAAGGATAAAACTGAACATTCCGACTGTTAGAAACGAAGGAAAAGAAAAACAATCGCGAGACCAATGTACACAAACAGCCGCGATAACCCTGAAAGAAAATCTGTAGCGTTACAATCCGGCCCAAGTCGGGTCCTGATTGGGCCAATGTGATCCTGATCAGGGCCTGACCAGGGCCCGATTTGCACGGTATTTAACACTACAAATTTTGTACCAGGGAATAATCTGGTAAATTTGATATGGCCCTGTTGTAACAAAGCATTGTAATCCTTATCACGCCCATATAAGGTGGTCAGGCAGATCTTACCAGGGCTTAGATTTTGAATCCGGCTACCATGTCCGGGTCCGATATTTTCCTTAACTGAATTTCTAGTCGGGAATCATAGCAACGAATAAAACGGGGAACAGTAAAAGATAATAATCAAAGAAAAAATGCCCTATTAGAAAATCTGTAGCGTTATATCCGGCCCAAGTTAGCTTTGACAGGCCAGGGCCTGATCAAGGCCTAACCGGGGCCAGACCAGGGCCTGACCACGGCCTAACCAGGGCCAGACCACAGGGGCCAGACCAGACGGAAAGAAAGAGTTTCCTTGATTCAATGAAATTTCCTTGAAATCTCAACCTATGAAGCATTTCTTTGACGTCAATGAAACAATCCTTAAGTTAATATTACATTTTCTTCGAATGATCTCATCAACCAAATTATAGGTTAGGTCGACCAAGTTCTTGGTTACGTATCGTAGAGCTTAGATACGCTAACCAAAAAGTTGAATGGTTTAACCAATGATTATCTTCTTGATTTGATTTGACTTGACTTGACCATAACATAACAAACCAGCTCACACGAGAAACGCCAATACGACTTATCGCGAAGGCGCCAAACGTTGGCGGACCAGGTGCCGTCAAGTATATCGTTTCTTTGAATCAAGGAGACAGTTTCTTTGAAATTCAAAGAAATATTTTATCGAAATCAATGAAAAAAATTCAGTCCACCCATTTCTTTGGAATCAAGGAAACTTTTTCTTTCGGTCCGGGCCTGAACAACGCCTGACGAGGGTCGATATTGTAATGGCACAGATTATCTACCAGAGCGTTGCAAGATAAAAACGCAAAGACGTTGAAGGAAAATAAAGTGACTGTTACCAGGAAAGAAATCAAAGGACAAATTTATCCCTTCCATAGGAAGTTGAAGGAAAATAAAATTAATGTTACCAGGAAAAAATCAAAGGACGAATTCATCCCTTCCATAGGAAGTTGAAGGAAAATAAAATGAATGTTACCAGGAAAGAAATCAAAGGACGAATTCATCCCTTCCATAGGGCCGCAGTTGAGGTTCCTCTATTCAGTGACTCTTCATTGACGAGTTACGCGTATCTCGTAAGACGAATAAACGCAGCGCGGGGTAGGTAAATAAAGCCGCAAGTTCGTCGCTCCCCGTGCGATTCCAAGTCTCGGCAACGCGAACACACAGAGCGTCTTGGCGATAAGCCTCTTTCGTGACGTCACGAGGTGCTCGCATAACGCGCATTAGAAATTTCCGTCGCAGGATGTTTGCCGTCCAGGCGGAAGAGGCAAAAACGTTCTCGTCGCGCGACGATTCAACTCGTCAGCGTTTAAACTCATCCGATCCCCGCCGATGGGGGGCGCCCGATATAGTCGACAAAGGCCGCGCGCGATCGAAGCGCCAAAACGATAAATCCGCGACGGATTTGTATATTCCGCAAAGTAAAAATACATAATCTGTGATACCGCCGCGGGGAATCGGCGGAGATAAATCACTCGGGGCGCGGCGGAAAACGAGGAAGCACCAGATACACCTGAATCTTCGGGGGGGAAAAATCTTACCGCGAGTTCAGCGGCGAATTAATAACTGCACAAATCACGAGACGCGGGACGACCATTGAGATCGCGGCGGAGAAAGCATTCGTCGTCGTCCGCGGACGCGGCAAGTTGGATTCTCCTCGATTCTTCGGCGGCTTCTCCTCTTCGCCCCCCGCCGCAGCCTCGAGACGCGGAATAAATTCACGGGGCTGTAAAGAATATTATCTGTAACCACGAAATTCCGTCGGACAGCGCGAGCCCGGAACACACAGCATACACGCACACGTAGATACATGTATATATATAGCTATATGTATACGCTAGACGCGAAGACGTAGCTCCAAAGTCGAAGAATCCGGGCGCGATTCTTTCGCGATTCCAGAGTTGAATAGTTGGACGCGCGACGGGGGCTTCGTGCCGAGGAAAGATGGAATATATATATACACACATATATGGGTCATTCCATACAAAGCCACCCTGGTGTTAAATGTTCGTAAAGGCGGTTCATAATTTTTTTTTCAGATTACTTAAAGTTCCCTGAAAGCGTACAAATTATCTAGGGTAATTAAAAAAAATATTTAACGAAAAGTATATAATTTAACGAAATCCTATACTTTATGTTGCTACAATTTTTTTGTGTCATGGATAGTTTTCAATCGGCAGCAAATTAAAAAAAAATGAAAAATGAAATTGTAGGTTTTCGGGGAACGCTACGTACTCAGGAAAAAAATTATGAACCCGCTTTACAAATACTTGGAACCACGGTGGCACTCTTCATGTGGAATGACATAATACCATAACAAGTTCATCAGAGTATTTAATTGTGGATAAACTTTGAGAATTAAAAATCTGAAATAATTTGTACGTTTTCGGGGAACTCTAAGTACTCAGGAAAAAAATGATGGAACCGCTTTACGAATATTTGGAACCAGGGTGGCACTCTTCATATGGAATGACATAATAGAATAACAACTTCATCGGAGTATTTAATTGTGGATAAACTTTCAGAAATAAAAATCTGAAATAATTTGTACGTTTTCGGGGAACTCTAAGTACTCAGGAAAAAAATTATGGACCCGCTTTACGAATATTTGGAACCAGGGTGGCACTCTTCATGTAGAATGACATAATACCATAACAACTTCATCAGAGTATTTAATTGTGGATAAACTATAAGAATAGAAAATCCGAAATAATTTGTACATCTTCGGGGAACTCTAAGCACTCAGGAAAAAAATTATGAACCCGCTTTACGAATATTTGGAACTAGGGTGGCACACTTCATGTGGAATGACATAATACCATAACAAGTTCATCAGAGTATTTAATTGTGGATAAACTATGAGGGTTAAAAATCTTAAATAATTTGTACGTTTTCGGATAACTCTAAGTACTCAGGAAAAAAATTATGAACCCGCTTTACGAATATTTGGAACCAGGGTGGCACACTTCATGTGGAATGACATAATACCATAACAAGTTCATCAGAGTATTTAATTGTGGATAAACTATGAGGGTTAAAAATCTTAAATAATTTGTACGTTTTCGGATAACTCTAAGTACTCAGGAAAAAAATTATGAACCCGCTTTACGAATATTTGGAACCAGGGTGGCACACTTCATGTGGAATGACATAATACCATAACAAGTTCATCAGAGTATTTAATTGTGGATAAACTATGAGAATTAAAAATCTGAAATAATTTGTACGTTTTCGGGGAACTCTAAGCACTCAGGAAAAAAATTATAAACCCGCTTTACAAACATTTGGAACCAGGGTGGCACACTTCATGTGGAATGACCCATACACGTATGTACAACGGGGAGGTAGCGATGTAGATGTGGCGGCGTCTGCGGAGAAATCCAAAGCGCGCACCTCCTCCAGTAGCTTCCTCCGTTTCTTCGTCTCCGCTCGCCCGCGGAGACGACTCGCTCGCGGTAATAGATTCCTTTATCGTGCGGTTGCGAGCAGGTCGCGCGAGCTTCCTCCGTCTTTATCGCGGTTGAAATATCGATGAAACGGCGGAGCGAGCGAGGCAGCGCCAAATCGCCGCGCGGCGTTTGAGTCGCCCGCGATATCTTCGAGAGAGTCCGTGGCGCGCGGGCCGAGTCCGAAAACTTTTCCGACCGCGGAAGCCGCCGCCGCGCGCGGCGGGTGGAGGGCGGATATGGCGCTAGCGTTTTGCCCCGCGATATCCAACCGCCGTGCGTGAATTGATTGGAATCTCATCGGGGTGAGCAGGAGCGAGGCGACTCGCCTCGCCGACACGCCGGCTTATCTGGGGCAGGACGCACTCGGTGCGGTGGTCAGCGATTCTTCGGGCACAGCGGCAGCGCCGCGACAAGCGTGGGCGCTTCGTAATCGAACGTTCGTGATGGGCCGAAGAAAGTTATTCCGGGGGAATGTAATTGGACGTTCGGCTGAATACAATGAAACTGCGACGCGGAATATTCGGGACTGCTAGATGAGAAACGGCGTAATAAATGTGCGAGGAGGAAAACGCTTGGTTGGAATAATATGGATTGGCTTTGGTTGCACGGAAAAAAGGATTGGTTGGATCAAACAAGAGCTTGGTTAAATATGCGCCAGCCGATTAATTCCCGAGTTGATGTTTCTGGCCTATGTTTTTTTTTGTACGAAAAGTCTTTAGAGGTTCCGTTAAACCTCCGGATTTGGCATATATTAACCATTGGAAGTCAACGGAGGTGCCATTTTAAGTCAACGGAGGTGCTATTTTAAGTAAACGGAGGTGCCATTTTAAGTAAACGGAGGTGCCATTTTAAGTCAACGGAGGTGCCGTTGTAAGTCAACGGAGGTGCCATTTTAAGTCAACGGAGGTGCCATTTTAAGTCAACGGAGGTGCCATTCTAAGTCAACGGAGGTACCATTTTAAGTCAACGGAGGTGCCATTTTAAGTCAACGGAGGTGCCATTCTAAGTCAACGGAGGTGCCATTCTAAGTCAATGGAACTTGGGAGGAGGTTGAAAGGAGTTTGAAGATGATTCACAGAGTCTCAGATGCATCTCGAAAGTGTCAGTTATTACCCTAAGATTATCATTCAATGACAAATGCTTTTTTGAACATCATAAGCCTGCAATGAAAACCAAGGTAACATCAGTGTCCTAAGTGTGCTCACGAAGGGATCCTTTGACGTTAGCAGGATGCAAGATTCCCAGAAATTTCAATGTTTTCGAAGCATCTTGTTGAAGAGTCGTGCTGTCTCCAAGAATTACACTCGAATCAAAAGGTCTCACTGGCAATTAATCTGTTTTTCCTCGACTAATCGAACAAAAAGGTCGCTCATCCTTTGGCCCGCATGAACGCATAAACGCAGGTCAAAGTAAGCGGCTCTCATCGCCTTGCAGCGATCTTGCAGCGCGATGCACTCGTCCCAATCAGCGAATGAATGGAAGGTACACACAGTCTGCACTGCATCAATTGTTTTTAATGAATTGCGAGCGCCGGCAGAGCTTAAACTGCGCATCGGCCGCTTGCGTTGCATAATCCGAGGTGTAAAAAGGAAAAAATCGAGAGCTCCACAGGTCGGATGAAACGAGAGACAAACAACCAGACGCTCCAAAATAGCCCTTATGATAAACATAGACATTTTGTCTGAATCGGACTCCTTAAATTAAATAGTTTAATTTTATTGTGGTAGGTAATCACCACTTCAAAAGTGCGTTGGGGCTACTCTATACAAAAAAGTATCACAATCAAGGTAATTCAGGAGTACGTAACAAGTTTCAGAAAAATTCTTCTGTTGACTGCGAAGATTGAGACTCAGACACAATTTTAGACCTGACAAATTCAATTTTTTAAAGTAAATGCCTATATAAAGAAAGAGAAAAGTTTCTATATTTCATGGGCACATTTCACAATGCTAGATTAAGAAATGTTCCAGATTTTTACTTGTTCGGTGTATTCAGTCCAGAGTTACTGATTGATACGGACGTCCGGGTAACACAAAATCTTGTCTTCACAACAAAAAATATGTAATAACAAAATGTATATATTCTGTTACACCAAGACTATGTATTTAACCATGTTTAAGAAATCTGCTGTAAAAAGAAATGGATAAGTTCAAATTATGTCAACATTTTCCTGCAAAAACGTAATTTAGTCCCATGGAGCCCGAATTCAATAGTCACTATTGTGCGTTTTTCTTTTGTTCAAAACGTGCCTAAAAAAGGGATGCGGGACGCGAGCGAGAAGGAATTTCCAGGGAGTCGATTGAAGCGTTCGCGGGAAAGGCTTTCGTTCAAATTAGATCCTGAGGGCGGCAATTTATATGTCGAAGGGTCGAAGGCCCTTGTCGAGTGGACGAAACGGGAATACGGCTTTGGGAGGCAAAGGACAGCGGAGGTGGACGAGGGGGAGCCGGGAGGAGGCAGGGGGTTAGTATTTTTGCGCAATTTGTGCCGGGTTATGAGGACGTCCGGTAGCCTCTATGCTTCCGTTTCCATCGTCCGGGAAATATTGCTGAAATTTATCGTGGAATATATACACTTTTTCTCTCGTTTTCCCTGCGGCGGCTTCGGTCTTTTTGTCGTTTGTTTCCACATCTTCCTCTCTCTGTTTCTCTCCACGCTCTCCTACATTCCATAATACGATACCGTCCTGGAGTACGTACATGCATCAACCCGGAACGTAATCCGGACAGTGTGCCCTCTCTCTCTCTCTCTCTCTCTCTCTCTCTCTCAGCCGATGCAGCCGGAGCAACGGCGGCGTTGTACGTCATTGTCGGTGGCTCCGGGACACGGCTGGTTAACCAACTGTCGTTAGTCTTTACTTCGGAATTTTTCAGACTCGTGCCCGAGACAGGCATTTGTCGAGGACACACGCGAAGGCGCATTGCGTGAGGTGGCTGCGCGCGTCTAACGATCCAACGAGGTACGAGCGATTAGCCGATAAAAATGTTGACGGCGCATCGCGAAACGTTAAATCCTAACCGCCAACGTGATATGAGAGTGGATCAGCTTTCGGTAGGATCAGCTGCTCGAAGGAGCCCTGGTAGAAAATCTTTCCCGAGTAGAAAATCCGTAGCGTTATATCCGGCCCTGACCAGGCCTTGTAGAGGCCCTGATCAGGGACCTATTAGCCTATTGTCAGGGATGTTATCAGGGACCTATTGTCAGGGATGTTATCAGGGACCTATTGTCAGGGATGTTGTCAGGGACCTATTGTCAGGGCCCGATCAGGGCCTGATGTAACGCTGCAGATTTTCTACTTGGGTTAGCGGTACACTCGGCCCTGATCAGGCCCTGGTCAGGGTCACGTTGGCCTGTCTCGGGTCTGGCCAGGCCCTATCAGGGCCAACACATTTTCTGCCCAGGTACCCCCAGTGGAAAATCTGTGGCGATTATACGGAGCTGGTCAGGACCTGATTAAGCTCTGATCAGGACAGCATTATTCCGGTCAGGGCCTGACCAGTTCCTGACTGGGGCCCGATCAGGGCCTGACTAGCGCCGGATATAACGCCGCAAAATTTCTACCAGGCAAACGCAAAAGCGAATGAGGTAAAAAAACATCCCACCCTACGCTATTACGTTCGTTTGGCATAATTAGTTGCCAGCAATCTTCGTCTTTCAACAATTACAAAAAAAACTTAAAAAAAAAGAGGAAAAAAAGTGAGACGAGTGCGGTGCACTCGTGGCGAACCGCGAAAAGGCGAGACTGCAGGGTTGGAGAAGGTTGGGGTGGAGGATTGCGAGGGTGGAGTGGGACGAAGAAGGGGGGGGGGGGGAGGGCAGCACTCACCCCATTTACGTCTTCCGACTCCCTTAGGTTTGCCCGTGAAGCGGAAAGGGGTGGTGGTAATTCACACGGGGCCATGATGGATGACCTCGACGCCCACGCGGCGTCGCGTCGCCGTTGGCCTTGCCTCTCGCCTCTCGCGCTTCGCGCCCGGCTATATCGAATTCGGGGGTGCGGAAGACGCGCCGGGCGGCGGCAACCGAATCACCTATGTTTGCATTGATGCATCGCGCGGGGTATCTCGCGACGCGATGCGATTGTCCGAGATCCGGTGTGGAAATACAGCTCGATGCAAAAGTCCATCCGCGGATATATGGAAACCCACAATCCGTTTCGAGGACGCTCGATCGTCTTGGGTGAGGTAAAAACTTAAGCCGTAATGATAAACGCGCACTCCACACGGGCGCTGGAATCTTTCCCGCGGCACGGACGGAGTTCTTACTGTGAAAACTCTCGACGGTGTTACGGAGGCGTCTGGAAAATTACCGAGCGTCGAGCGGTGCTCCAGATTTTTCAGGTTGGGTGCGGACTACGACTTGGAAAAAGGCTGAAGCATTCGTTGGTTTGGCTCATCTGAATTGATACACAGGACTGTGAGATTAAATGTTGAAAACACTTAAGGTGGTTCTTTCGTCTAGTATTTATTTCGCATAAATTCGAGAAAATTGCAAACACTTCTCGATGATCTAAAAATCTGAAAAAATTCATGCACATTATAGGTACTGAAAAGATTAATTTTGCATAATAATAACTCTAAAATGTTATTGACAAATTGATAAAAAAATAATGGTTCAACAAATATTTCGATGACCAAAGTCATCGAGTTTTTTTTTCAAGTTTTTATTTTATGAAAATGAATCCTTCGTTTTTCTAAACACGCAAAAATTTTTTTAGAATTTTTAATTCTCTTTGAAATTTGTATTTTTTTATATAGAAAATATGTACAAATTTGCAATTCTCTCTCATTTTCCTCGAATTTATGCGAAATGAATACTAGGCGTAAGGACTACCTTAACCTTAAGGGGTTATACGCCGTTAGAATTTTCAAAAAATCTATTTAACATCAAATCAACATATTAGAAGCTGCCGAAGGAATGGAGGACACATTATATAGCCCTGGAATATATGAGTCAATTTTTTTACTATGTGTAACATGTTCTTGTAACTTTAATCACGTTTTTCTCAAAATTGCATTATTAAAGTCAGCGTGCACGATTTCTCGGAAACGGCTGAACCAATCAGTCTCAAATTTTTCCACAAGCTTTGTAAATATATTTTTAGTGATTACTCGAAGGATTTTGACAGCAATAAATATTTTCCATTTCATAAACAATTAACATTATGATCGAAAATCGAAACTATTTTTTTAGAAGCCGCCATTCAAGAATCTCGATGAGCAACAGAATAAAAAACCCTTTTTGAACAGGTCTAAAAATCCATTCCACAAACGAATGTGCATTGGATTGAGATACGAGAGCGCCGCGATAAATTAATCGTGTTCCGTTGCGCAACGCCTAAGTCCAAGCGCCGAATGAGCCGCTGCTGCTGCTGCTTTACTTCTGGCTCTCAGGCCCTTATCAGCGCTATCACGTCCGGCGATCTAATCTCAACCGCAGTCCAGCCAATCGGAATTTATATCGGTTAGACCGAATTATTTGGGAAGTAAAATCGTTTTTCGCGTCAATTCCTCAAGAACCGTTTGAAAAGAAGATAGCAAACGACAAAACGGTCCAAGTCGGGCCCTGGCAGGGCCAACATGGCCCTGATCAGGCCCTGACAAGGCTAATAGGGCCTGACCAGGGTCGGATGTAACGCTACAAATGTTCTACTCTGGTAGGGGTCAGTAGGGTACCTTGGAAGAAAATCTGTAGCGTTACGTCCGGCCTAAGGCGGCCCTGGTCAGGGCCTTATCAGGGCCTCACCAGGGCCTGACGATTTATAGCTTTATAATGACGTGAAGAATAAACTACAAAACATGTTACGAATTAACCTGGGGTTCATACACACAAACCGTTGAAACGGACGTTTATTGAAACTGATAACAATTTATTAAATGGAATAATTATTAAACACAAATAAAAATCAATAACAAAATAGGCAAAATAATCAAATGACAATAAAACAGGCAAAGAAAGGTAATTACTTACAGGTAAGGACTTACGAGGAATAGCTTACACGTATAACACGGCACTTAAAACACTACGCAAGAGTAATTATTAACGGTTCGAAGATGTAAATATAAACTAAATCAATTAAATCAACTTAAATACTAGGAATTATTATTCGAAGTTATTTGTTCAAGACATGATTAAAGAGTGAGTGATTTGGGCGATCCGATGCGCCAGGTAAACTCCGATGCACCGGGTGGGTTGCGATGGCGTGATTTTAGTATTGCTGACAGCAATGACTTTGCTCGGTCGCCGAGCTCGGACAGAAATGGTCAATGCACTGAAGGTGCTGATTTTATTACAAAAATGCGCCATCGTCCCGCAACGAGTTTCTACGAATTAATATTCACGGACATTCGGGCGAATTTTTCCGATATAAAATATAAATTAATAATAAATGTATGGAAAAATTACCAGTACGTAACAATAGCATATTTTAACTGACCAACGTCGTAAAAAAATCTACTTCAGCATCCCCTTAAGGTAGTCCTTGCGCCTGGTGTCGAGTTCGCGTAAGTTTTCGAAAATTGAGAGACAATTGCAGCCATTTCTCTATAATATAAAAATCTGAAAAAAATCATGCAAATTAAAGGCACTGAAAAGATTAATTTTACATAATAATAATTCGAAAATGTTATTAACAAATTGATGAAAAAAAACATTGTTTAACAAATATTTCGATGACCCAAGTTTTTTTGTGGATGAAAATGATTCCTTCGTTTTTCTGAATACGTATGAATTTTTTCAGATTTTCGAGTTCACTTTGAATTTTCACATATTTTCCCTATAAAAACACACGAATTTCAAAGTGAACTCTAAAATCTGAAAAAATTCATACGTATTCAGAAAAATGAACGAATCATTTTCATTAAAAAAAAGTTGGGTCATCGACAAATTTGTTAAACAATATTTTTTTCATCAATTTGTTAATAACATTTTAGAATTATTATTATACAAAATTAATCTCTCCAGTACCTTTAATGTGCATGAATTATTTCCGATTTTTATACCATAGAGAAATGTTCGTAAATCTCTCTCAAATTACTCGAATTTATGCGAAATGAATATCGGTCGCAAGGACTACCTTAAATTGTCACGGATACAAACGACGATCGTAGTAAAAATACTATACGTCGACGGTGCGTTGTGACTGGTCGAGACGATGACATAAGCCTCGCGACTCAAGCGTCGAATTATCGCTGCTGGCTGGCGGTGTAACTTTACCGGGAGTCGGGAGTCGCTACGACGACAAGAGTAATCGTTGAGTGACGTAACGTTAACTCGGTTATCAGCGAGCGGCGCTCGCGCTCAGCGAGCGCCCGACAAGGGACGGAAAGGGAGCTCGTCGAGTTTATTGACAATTAATTGCCCTCGCTGCAACACGTTCCACAAATAGCGATGCAGGAAATACGCGACGAGGGGGCCAAACGGTTACAACGCGGTTACGACTTATCGATAAGTCGTAACCGCGTTGTAACCGATCGGCTGGTTTTTTAGCCGCAGGTCATCGACGATGAACGACGACGGCGGCTCCTCGTTGCCATCTCCGTCGGCTCACTCGGGAATATCATAAACAATTTTTTTTCCCCCTTAGATTACGCTCTTGTGACGAAATGGGGACAAAAAGTCGTGAATATGATACGTTTTAGATAACCAAATTGTTATTTTTGGGAAACGAGTTATGGCTGCGCCAAGCCGGTAGGATTTAATTTTTCAGATTGTTTTTACGTAACACCCATATTTTTTGCAATTAATTACGAATAATTTAGTAGAGAGATTCAGGTCGATCAAGAGACCCGATTTACTTGAATGTAAAAATGTCATCCTTATCCTGTCTGTGTGTTACCGAATTTATGTGGACTTTGATAAAATTAGGTGATCCGACCAAAAAGAACAATATTTAATGAAGCTGAGACTACATTTACTTCAGTGTTTTCCTGTACGTATAAAAAGTTCCCAAGGGGGCTGAGTCAGTCAGCATCTTTGCTTTTATTTTAAGGCCCATTTTTTTTATCGAGGAAACATTTTTAAATAATTCTATCCTTTCAGGATAAACCCGAAGGATTTTTATGTCACTGGACTAACCGGTTGGATCAAACGTTTGCTTCGAAACCAGAAATATGGGTTTTTCACGCTTCGCGTAGTCCGGAGAAAACCAAACATAGGATTGGCCGCCGCTAGAGCGATCAAATTTTCTGTGGATAATTGTAGGCATTTTCTTAAGATATAACTTTAAAAGATGTTTTTATAAATTATTCTGTAACTTGAGTTTAAAAACCGTAACCAAAAATTCTTACAATTCATTTATAGGAATTAAACGACCTGAAATAACTAGCAACATGTATTGTCGACAATTAGATTGAGCTCCACGTGGCCATAAAACGCAATGATATTTCTAGTAATTTCACCCAACTACAATAATTTTTTTTTTCTTTCAAATATTAATGCTAATAAATAAATAAATATTAACGATCTTTTTATAAATTATTCTGTAACTTGAGTTTAAAAACCGTAACCAAAAATTCTTACAATTCATTTATAGGAATTAAATGAACTGAAGCAATTAGCAACATGTATTGTCGACGATTAAATTGAGCTCTACGTGGCCATAAAACACAATGATATTTCTAGTAATTTCACCCAACTAGAATAATTTTTTTTTGATTCAAATATTAATGCTACAGAATCACAAAAATTGCTTTGGTTTTAACTTGATGCGCACAACCAAAAGTAAAAAAAAATCAAAGCCATTTCAAAGTGAAATATACAAAGTCCTAAAGTAACCGGATTATCACCATCTTCACCTGGACATCAAAGAAAAAAGTTGCAAGTCTCACGTTTCATCAGTCCCCCGGTAACTAAGTTTCCTTAACGACAATCGCGAGCCATCTGTACAGTGACATAACACCAGGAAAATATTTATATTTATGTAAGAAGATCCGAATAATCGGAGCGCGGCCTCGATACACTGGAGCGATTAGACGACCGTTCAGAGGCAGATCGAGGCTCCCGTTGGTTCACAAAAGAATGACTTCCTTATCACTGGAACGGGTGTTGCGGAGATGAGTCCTCTCGGCCACGGAGATTCGTCTATCTTCCGCGAGTCACGCGAGGATGATAAACTGATAACGATTTATAATCGCCACGACGAGAGACGATGAGAGACTGTAGCAACACTAAAATAAACCTGATTGCACGAAGTGTGACGACGAATCGCGAGCGAGATTCGCGGAAAGCACACACAAGTCGGGAAGTGAGCGAGTCAAACAACTTGAAGACCCTGACACAATTGATAACGATTCGGAACTGGGATGCGTAATATAGCGATCGATCGCTCCCCCATGGAAGAAAAGTATGCAAGAAAAGTGTATTTTTCGATATATCGAAAAATATATGAATAATGTACGTGGTATAATAATCACATATTTTTTTGTATACTTTTTATATATTCGGCAATATCACATATTTCGCGCGAACGTATATCCGGGCGAATATACGTGCAGTATACTTTTTTTGTATATTCCTATGTATATCTGACGAGCATACGTATGTTAGATTTTTTGTATACTTTGTATATTTGTATATTTTAATATATACTTTTCATACATAAATGCATGTATAAGGAGTATATCAAAAATATATATGTACAAGTATATTGCCATATATACTTATAAAGTATACTGAAAGTTATATCCCAAATATACAATTTTTCGCGCAAGTATACATAGTGTAAAAAAATATATACTTTTCAATATATTTTCGAATATGCTTTTTTTCCATGGGGGCTGGCTCTCGTTGTTTCGTTCCCCGCCGATGTTGATGCTGTGTTAGCCATCGAGAAACGTGACTGCAAAAGTGAATCGCGATAAATCTGCAGTTAAAACGTCTGACAAACTTGTGTTTCAACTTGTGACGAATTACCATTTTATTTGCAGATTAGATGAATCAAATTATAGACTTTTTTAATTGCTGTTTTTACCAATCATTTTGTAAAAAAAACGCTATTTAAAACATAAAATTAATTTTAATTCGTTTTAAATAAAAATCTGAAGAATTTGTTCCTGTTCGGAAAAACAAATGAATGATTTGTTGAACAATTCATTTTTTCATTCATTTATTAATAACATTTTGGTATTATTATTATGCAAAATAAATCTTTGCAGCACCTTCCATGTGTCTAATTTTTTCAGATTTTTGCGTCATGGTGCTACAAATTAATAACTGGTTAGTTTTTAGTCCTCATGGTTGCCTTTTTGTAACCATAAAAAGCATCCTATTTTTTATTTGTAATCAAAACAATTTGATTACAAAAGTTCTGTAATACTCGGGTTTTCCTCCGAAGGAAAATCAGCGCCTTTTTTCCGAGCTGTCTAATTTTTTTGCAACAATAGAGTTCGACCAAACTGGGCTGATCTGTGCCCGAAGTTTTCCGAATTGATGACTCCGCCACGTTGGAATACACAATTAATAATCGGCGGGTTCGTCCAACGTCAACTCGCCCGTTAACCGAGATTTTTGGTGTAGCGTTGCCGACGTCAAGAGCCGGCAGTGAGATCACTGAAAAGATGTTTTCCACTGGTCGCTTTCTCATGGAAAAAAAACTTTCAACAGCTTAAAGAGCGACTATTCTCCTTGTTACTCCCGTGGAATTGAACGTTTGGGCGGACTCGTGGCAACCCTTCTTTCTGCTTTTTCATCCTGCGGATTGTGGAGAGAAAAAAACGAGAGGGTGCTGGGGTAGGAAGCAACGCAATGGGGCTGCTCGCCTCCGCTCGTGTCCGTCGCCGTGTTGCCTTGATCCAAGGAAGCTATTAATTTCGGCCACCCCGCGGTCGCTAATTGAACGATCAAACGTTCCTAACTGACGTGGCGAAAAAACACTAAGCCCTCGAGTGACGAGCCGTTTACTCTGCAGCCCCCTCCCGACGCTCGCTTCGCGCGACCCGAAGGAACGGGACCATCGTTTTCTTGAGTCTTGATACAAACGGGGCTGCAATGTTCCTTATTAGTGCTTGTAAACTGGCTACAAGATTATATATATTTTTAACTCA
Organism: Pimpla rufipes; assembly: GCA_963932165.1. Taxonomy (NCBI): domain Eukaryota; kingdom Metazoa; phylum Arthropoda; class Insecta; order Hymenoptera; family Ichneumonidae; genus Pimpla; species Pimpla rufipes. Next base: position 1,567,639 of record OZ010630.1, read on the forward strand.
AAAGTCATCATCATTCAACGGGTTTGCATTGCATTTGATACAAACGGGGCTGCAATATTCCTCATTAGTGCTTGTAAACTGGCTACAAGATTATATATATTTTTAACTCAAAAGTCATCATCATTCAACGGGGTTGCATTGCATTTGATTCAAACGGGGCTGCAATATTCCTCATTAGTGCTTGTAAACTGGCTACAAGATTATATATTTTTAACGCAAAAGTATTCATTATTCACTTTACGTTGAGACGAATTATTTGTTGCATGGCATCCAGGCCGAAGATAGTTGCTAATTTGTAGCCTGATTGATGTTAATGTTCGATGTTTGCGGCTGTGGCGAATTTCAAGGTGGGTTGGGGTGAGTGTAGAGGAATAATCAATTTCAAACCTCAATTTTGGTTACTGTGACGTTTCAGGTCCTGGCTGTGGATTTTCTTCCAACGAGAATTTAATGTAAGACTCAATGCGAACGTAAGAAGCAACTTTTTTTACTCTGCGGTTGACTTGCATCTCTTTGTATTTATGTCAATGAACGCGTCTTATAAATGTAACTGAATGAAATAATTGACACCATCAGGGAACCTTAGATGTTCGCACCTGCTGCAATCGTCAGTAGTCAATCTTTTCCTTGTTCACAAGTTTATGAAAGTATTCACTTTGAAACCGTCATCAACGAAACCCTACGAAGTTCATAGGAGGCCAAGAGTGGTGACTGTTACATGTTTATTAATTTGGGTGTTAAAAGTAACTCCTTGCAGCTTGATGGACAGTCTTTGTTATATAAGATTGATGTCCAGTGATGTCCAATGAATTTTTTTACATGTTGACTTACAAAATCCATCTGTTCATGTGATGTAGTGTCTAACGAAGAAGATGAGACACTGCAGAGTGAAATTCTTAGATCGTGTTATTGAGGATCATTCGGACAGTTGAAGACACCTAAACATTGTTTTCAAGGAAACCGGTTGGCGACGTTGATCTCGCAACTAACAGCAAAATTTGTTCGTTATCTTCCGAGTTGATAGAAGTCGCCTACACTTTTGCATCGGCTAAAAAACCGACCTTTGCTATCATCGCCGTTATTCAGCTATCTCGATCCTCTTGAGTACAAGACGCTAACATGAAGAAGCCAACGTGGCAGAGCCGAAATGAAAGGTTCAACTGACCAAGATGTCGATAATAATCGAAATCAGCATCGGCCTACACGTTTTGACGAAAGATCCGCAAAGAGAATCATCCATAGACGCATCAACAATAGGAAAGCGCAGAGAGGAAGACGAGACATCTAGACGGACTTGAGATTCCTCCGATAAGGGACAAAGTGATCTAACGACAGTGCGGAGGGTGGAAACGCGGAAAGACAGGGAGGCCTGCAAAGAGGGGCGGGTTTCGGAAGGGAGACTCGAGTGAATAAAAGTTCCCACTCGGTTTCCACATATCCCACACTGATCCACGCGATACACACATGGCTTGCTCTATGTGTCTAGGTGGAATATATTATATGACTGTGTGCAGAAGCGGGGAAGCCTGCTTATGGCATTAGCATCGGAACGAGCCTCTCGCAATCCCAACTTCGGCCCACATTCTCTGTCCTCGCTCTTCCTCTCTCTCCCCCTCGCTTTCCTTCTCTCTCTCTCTCTCTCTCCACGTTTCTCCCTCTCCGTATGACATACTCCCCATCGAACACCAACCCTCCGACCATTCAATTTGATAAATATCGATTGGACGCCGTCGACGCGACGCGGCTCGGCCTTGAGATTCCATTTAATAAGAACAACGCGACGCGACTCGCGCGACGTGTATAGAGCCTTTCACAATCCGTGTGATTCTGCATTGTAAAGTCTTATGAAGGTAGCAATAAATCACCGGAATATGGAAACGGGAAGTGGAATCTCCGAAACGGGAGTGCAACTTCCTGCCGGTTGGCTAATTCACGACTTCCACTACTGATTCAAACTATGTTGTTACTGTTAAGGGTTACCGACTCACCTATAAATCATAAAAACACTTGTAACGACTTTTGGCTTGATCGAATTCATTGCTGAGCCAGCGCAAAAAGTTGAACATTTTTGGGAGGATAATTGTTGGTTTGATGCGAGCGTGGTGCCTTTGCCGATGCATCCTTTGCGTGCTCTGTTCTTTCAATTTCTACTGCTTCTCTTATGGTTTGACTGAAGATTCTGCTTTTCGTAAAGTCTTATGAAGGTAGCAAATAAATCACCGGAATGTGGAAATGGGAACTGGAATCTCCGTGACGGGTGTGTAACTTCCTGTCGGTTGGCTAATTCACGACTTCCACTACTGATTCAAACTATGTTGTGACTGTTAAGGGTTACCGACTCACCTATAAATCATAAAAACACTTGTAACGACTTTTGGCGTGATCAAATTCATTGCTGAGCCAGCGCAAAAAGTTGATCATTTTTGGGAGAACAATCATTGGTTCGATGCGAGCGTGGTGCCTTTGGTGATGCATCCTTTGCGTGCTCTGTTCTTTCAGTTTCTACTTCTTCTCTTATGGTTTGACTGAAGATTCTGCTTTTCGTAAAGTCTTATGAAGGTAGCAAATAAATCACCGAGATGTGGAAACGGGAAGTGGAATCTCCGAAACGAGAGTGCAACTTCCTGCCGGTTGGCTAATTCACGACTTCCACTACTGATTCAAACTAGGTTGTGACTGTTAAGGGTTACTGACTCACCTATAAATCATAAAAACACTTGTAACGACTTTTGGCTTGATCGAATTCACTGCTGAGCCAGCGCAAAAAGTTGAACATTTTTGGGAGAACAAACATTGGTTCGATGCGAGCATGGTGCCTTTGGTGATGCATCCTTTGCGTGCTCTGTTCTTTCAATTTCTACTGCTTCTCTTATGGTTTGACTGAACATTCTGCTTTTCGTAGTTTTGCCTTCGATTTCGGGTCTGGCTGCTCTGTTGAAGCAGTTGACTAGATCTTTGTCGAGGTTATCCCCGAAGGCTTGGGTACTGTTGTGGTTCTGTTTGAACGCTTCACTTATTCTGTTTCCGATGTCTCTGACTCTGATTATCGTTATTACAATTATTGATTTACTATGAAACTCCAAGACTGGCGCCCCTTGAGACTTGACACGTAATACAGAAACACACATAACAATGAGGCAATGCAGAGAAAGAGAAACGTACAAGCGTAACGAAATAAATGAATGAATGAAATCTTGGAATATGTAGGAACTGCTCTGCCGCCTTGTTGATGTCCTGGGCCTCCTTGTAATTGATACACAGACTTTGCTGGAAGGCATAGAGATTTAGATGATTCCATCAACTGATCCAGCCCAAGATTTGCCTGAAGATTTTCACTTTTTTACTTCCACTTCGCACCAACATTTAGACGATTGACGTTCCGATACACCACGTATTTCCATTCAAAGGAACAAAATTAAATTCTGGAACTTAGATCAGCAAGTGGATCTACGTTCAATCCATACAAGACTGAAACCACGAATTGACGGTATGAAAATATCATTCCAATTTTTTTGTTCACGCACAAAAAGTGTCCCAATTCGTGCACCAAGAGATATACATAAATCCGTATCACCCTATAGAGCGGAGAGAGGAAGGAAGAGGGTGTATGGAGTGAAGGGGGGGGGGGGAGGGAGACGAGTGCGCGGGGGAGTTGAGACGAAGGGGAAGGAGGGAGCTGAAAGCTAGTCAAGTTTTATTTGCCACGTATTAGCATAATAATTGCTGCGTGGCTCCAGGGGGGGTGTGGGCATATATATATATGTATACTGTATGTGTAAATAGACCGGTGGCTGTGTTCCGCCTCCCCATTTCGATGCTTGTTCGTGCAACCCCTAGACAAGCTCTACACTTTTTTTTCTCCTCTCGCTTTTCCTGTTCCTCTCTGTTACACCGAATCCCTCACATTGTCCCGTGTTTCTATTTTCTATTCCGACTTCCGCGGTTTTGAGAATCGTGATTCGCGTCTGGAGCCTCTTTGACGTTGTCGTTTCTCGTTGTCCACGCGAGACGAAAGTTCGATCAGCTCTCCGATAACGTCCACTGGCTGTTCGACAGAAGCGAAAAAAATTCGATGCTGCGGGAAACGTTGAACTTTTTTTCGTGCCATCTTCTAATTCGATTTAATGCTAATTCGATAAATAAAAAGCTGTATTATGTATAAAAATAATTCTAAGCAGCAGCCCACAGTAAATAGACGTCTGCTACTATTTTGTCTACTGTTTTATATTTAAGCTAAAATTCAGGTGGACGAAAAAGCTGGGACATCAATAATTTAGTGTCAAAAATGTTCATTTCTGACACCGGATTTTTGAAAATATTTTCAGATCTTTAAAATACGGCCCTCGAGGTTTAAAAAAAGGCGTTAAAAATTGTACCGTACACAAATTTTCTTTAAAAAATCTGAAAAAAATCCTAGTTGCTATTTTGAGCCAGAAGAATCATAAAAAAAAATCGTGAACCAAATCCGCAAGGTCAAGGGTCAAACCCAGGTCGATTTGGTATTCTTTGCAGCCATTCAAAAATATAAACATAATATTACAAATACTACACGTTACCATTATTAACTAAAAATTACAAAACCGATTGTCCCGCCAACTTTATTTCTAAAACATTCAGGGATTTACAACTCCGATCCGGTCTATCCATACACGACACTAAACGACAGTGGGAACGCGTTTGCGAATTACCGCGAACTATCCGAAAATCGAGTGCAACCCTACGGGTACGTTGAGAGGGGAGGAGGTGGAAGTTCAAATCCGGCGAACTTGGCCGGAAAAGGGAAGGAAAGGAGAAGAAGGAAGATCCCACGAATCTTCCACTTTCTCGAGGTCTCGTCGCCTCCCACTCCCTTCGCCTTACTCTCGCCCTTTGCTCTCCGCCATACACCTAGCTCGCTCGCACGACTCTCGACTCGAGTCGAGGGAAGAAAAATGATCCATTAATCTGAAACCCAAAGTCTGGCGGCGCCGGGCGTCGCGGCGACGGCGGTAGCACTGGCAACCCCCTTGGCTTGTCTGCACACACGCGACGCGCGGCGCTGCCTCAGCCTCCTCGACCATAGCCGGCGTTCAAGCGCCGAACCACCCTAAACGCGATCCTCACCGGCCGTCGACGCCGTCGCCGCCACCGTTTCTTCCTCCTATGCTTGTCTCGCACGGAGAGAAGGATCTGATAAAATTTACCGGACGCTATAGTAAAAATTACCATGGCGCCTGGTATTGAAAAGCCATAGTCGCCACCTGACAAACAGTACGGTAACTATAAGAATTTTTAACATATACACTCAGCAAAAAAATTAAGGGAGCAGTTAAATTTTACCGTTTTTTCACTGATTTTTGAAGCGCTGTAAGTTTGTGAAAAATGATCGAATCGTAATAAAACAAAATGCGTTTTAAAGCTTCATATCTCTAGTTTGAAAATCAATGCAGTCTTTTTTTTTTAAGCAACACGCTCGGCATGAACCTAAGGAATAGCGGGAAGGCAATTTTCTCAAATTTTTTGTCGTTTTCAAAGTCGTCCACGGGCACAACAAATTTTTTTCTGGCTTTGTCAATACTGGGGTCCTTTAGCCTGGTTCTTCAGCTTCAAAATGGTGTTTTGTTCATCTCTGTACGACCATTTGTCGCTGAGATATGGGCATTTAAAGGAAAAAGGAGCTTTTTTCGTAGATCATCAATATCTCATGAAGTAATGATCGCACAGCGAGCTAAAGGTAGGTTTTGTAAACTGGAAGAAATGCTCTAAAAGTACCTTCTGGTACTTTAGAGATTTTATTTTTTTATGTAACCTTAATATTGATTTGAAAAAGACCAAAAAAATGGACTTTTTCCCCGTTTTGGAAAATCCACGTCAACTTGGCAGATATTGCGATAATGACTCATGTTTTTAGGATTTTTTTTAGTTCAATACATGCCCAACGACCCCCCCAAGATTAAAAAATTTATGTGCTGAACCGTTGTTTTTTCCCGAAGCGTCAAAGTTTTATCAAAAATTAAAGGAACACTTATTGTTCCTTAAATGGCATTTAATGATGACTAAAATAAAAAAAAAACTTTTCCGTTGTTTTTCTCACGGTTTCGCAATAACTACTCTTTTAATCTTTGAAAAAGAGAAAAATTAAAAATTTTGAATTTTTTTGCTTAAAAAACGGTATTTTTCTCACAATTTCTTATGAACAATCTTTGAAATGAAAAACAAAAAAAAAAACAAAAATGCCTACGAACTTTTTTTTTTTTTCAGAAAAATTCAAAATTTTTAATTTTTCTCTTTTTCAAAGATTAAAAGAGTAGTTATTGCGAAACCGTGAGAAAAACAACGGAAACGTTTTTTTTTTAATTTTAGTCATCATTAAATGCCATTTAAGGAACAATAAGTGTTCCTTTAATTTTTGATAAAACTTTGACGCTTCGGGAAAAAAACAACGGTTCAGCACATAAATTTTTTAATCTTGGGGGGTCGTTGGGCATGTATTGAACTAAAAAAAATCCTAAAAACATGAGTCATTATCGCAATATCTGCCAAGTTGACGTGGATTTTCCAAAACGGGGAAAAAGTCCATTTTTTTGGTCTTTTTCAAATCAATATTAAGGTTACATAAAAAAATAAAATCTCTAAAGTACCAGAAGGTACTTTTAGAGCATTTCTTCCAGTTTACAAAACCTACCTTTAGCTCGCTGTGCGATCATTAGTTCATGAGATATTGATGATCTACGAAAAAAGCTCCTTTTTCCTTTAAATGCCCATATCTCAGCGACAAATGGTCGTACAGAGATGAACAAAACACCATTTTGAAGCTGAAGAACCAGGCTAAAGGACCCCAGTATTGACAAAGCCAGAAAAAAAATTTTTGTGCCCGTGGACGACTTTGAAAACGACAAAAAATTTGAGAAAATTTCCTTCCCGCTATTCCTTAGGTTCATGCCGAGCGTGTTGCTTAAAAAAAAAAGACTGCATTGATTTTCAAACTAGAGATATGAAGCTTTAAAACGCATTTTGTTTTATTACGATTCGATCATTTTTCACAAACTTACAGCGCTTCAAAAATCAGTGAAAAAACGGTAAAATTTAACTGCTCCCTTAATTTTTTTGCTGAGTGTATATAATATTTTTTACCATATTTCGTGGTCAAAATTCTCATCGTTCTAGTTCTTCTCGATAGATGGCGTCATATCTCCCCTCTACCGGAAATTTACAATACTTTTTACTAGAAATATGGTAAAAAGTATCAGATCCTTCTCTCCGTGTGCTACTCCGCGACGTCGTTCCTCGCGGCTCCTTCTCCGAATGCGATATATCCTTAGTAGAAAATCTGTAGCGTTGCATCCGGCCCAAATCAGGCCCAGTAAGGGCCCTGATAAGGACAACGTGGCCCTCATCAGGGCCTGACCAGGAACGGATTTAACGCCACAGATTGTTTGTCAGGGTAGATCCGCCCTAGTGGAAAATCCGTAGCGTTACATCCGGCCCAAATCAGGCCCAGTAAGGGCCCTGGAAGGGCCAATGTAGCCCTGATCAGGGCCTGACCAGGTCCGAATTTAACGCTACAGATTTTCTACCAGAGTAGATTCGCCCTAGTGGAAAATCTATAGTGTTCCATCCGGCCCAAATCAGGCCCAGTAAGGGCCCTGATAAGGCTAACGTGGCCCTGATCAGGGCCTGACCAGGAACGGATTTAACGCCACAGATTTTTTATCAGAGTAGATCCGCCCTAGTGGAAAATCTGTAGCGTTACATCCGGCCCAAATCAGGCCCAGTAAGGGCCCTGAAAGGGTTAACGTGGCCCTGATCTGGGCCTGACCAGGGCCGAAAGTAATGCCATAGATTTTCTACCAGGGAAAATCTGTGGCGTATGACTACTGCTATGACTACCCTAGTGGAAAATTTGAAGCGTTCCATTCGGCCCAAATCAGGCCCAGTAAGGGCCCTGGAAGGGCCAATGAGGCCCTGATCAGGGCCTGACCAGGGCCGAAAGTAATGCCATAGATTTTCTACCAGACTCGTAAATCTCTAAATCTTGTAAAAATAAAGATGATGGTACAATTAGTTTTGTAATTATTAATTAACATTAACATGGGGTAATTATAATATAATGAGATCATATTTCAATGGCTTCACAGAATATTTATTCTTAGTAAAAATTCATGATAATTTTCGTGAAAAAATGGAGAAATGCGGTTGATGGATTACGAAAGTAATGGAGGATCTCTTTCATTTTTTTCACAATTGCTCACAATTTTTTATTGAAAATGAGGTATCTATGCAGCTGTTCAAAAGTTGATACATCATTTTATAATCGCCGCAGGTTATTATTTAAAAATCACACCTACGAAACAAACCGTACTGTACAATTTATTTCTTAAACTAACGATGATTTACAACTCTGACTTCCGTTCTCGGCATTCATCGATCAGATCAACCCAGGCAAATTAACGCGGTTAGCCACCTTCCTTACCGACCGAGTCAACGTCCTCGAGTGCGCCCGAGCGCTCGAACGAATCGGGACGGCAAATCTCACGAAATGCCTCCTGACTTCATTCCGACGAAATGGAACTTCCAAGACGTCATCATTAGTAATACTGTAAACACGACAATAATAAAAATAGGAGTAGCAATTATCGCGCAAACAATGTTCGAAGTCGCGACTCCTCGTCCCGCGTCTGCACGCGTTTCTTTTTTTTTTTTTTTTCTTCTCCACTACTGCGTGGCTCTCGGGCGAGGAGCTATTCTTCGATGTCATAAACGCCCCGGGGGTCGTAATTTAAAATAAAGGAAGCGCAACTGAGAGAGAGACGGAGCTGGCGCGCATCTTAAACTGCAGCGCAGCCAGCGGTGTCTCTGCGGTTGGAGTATAAGGGCGAGTGCGAGTATTACGACTGGCGATCCGGAGCCGAGTGTCCCGAGGCGAGTGAACCGAAGAGGAGATGAAAATGCGGAGAAATATACTCGAGCAAGAAAAGTGCGAGCGAAAAAGGAGCGAACCGAGGGGGGAAACCCCGGAGGTAAAAAGTGAACTGTCGAAGGGGGGGGGGGGGGGCGAAGGGCGAGGGGGGAGGCCGGAGGAATAAAAGGAAGAGAATGAATTATATATTTTTCTTTGACTAGAACACAAACCATCGCGCAGCGAAAGAGCTTTCGTAACAATTTGACTGGCTGCTTTAACCTCGTCCACGGAAATACCGCGGGATATTGTAAACCTTTGAGCGAGATAAAAAAAAAACGCCGGGAAGAATTCCGCGCATAAATTTGACATTTCCGCGGACCGCGGCGATTACGGTCGATCGCGATACGGCGTTTGTATACTCGGTGCAAGTTTTTTGCGACCGCAAGGGGAAAAATGTTGACAGAGTGACGACAAAATTGAAACAAAATGTTTCGGACATCACAAAAAAAAGAAAATATGTTTTTTTCATTTGTAATGCGAGACCTTTTATTTAGTTGTAGATTTTACAGAGTATTGGGCAGGATATTCAGAATGCACGAAAAAATTGGCATCGTAGAATTCGGAAATCTTAACGGGTAAGACATTTTTTTTACAGAGAACTACAGAGAATTATCTGTGAATAATATTTTTTCTAGTTGTCAAGATTTCCGAATCCCACGATGTCAATTTTTTGGTAATTTTTTGGGCACGCCACAAATACATCTGAGCCATTCCATTGGCCTTAAAGAAAATAAAAAATAAAAAAATGGCCAGGAGTTCCGAGTCCCACCCGAAAAGAAATCTTAATAATTCGTTATTCATCTGCGAAATATAAGGAAATTTATTCGGGTAAAAAGAGCTGGAATGAGCTAAAATATCTCATACAAATCTATATTAATTTTTTTTTCGTATAGGCCATCAAATTCCACACATTTTGGTTTTTTAGAAATATATGTACGATGAATCTGTCCCTAGATTAAGTCGTTTCAATATAAAATGAAAAAAGTTGGCATATTCCGGGCAAATATTTTTTTTAAATCTGTAATTTGGTACATTTATAGAATTTAGATCATTTGATTTGATATATAGATAATTTGGTACATTTATAGAATTTAGATAATTTGATTTGATATATAGATAATTTGGTACCATTGAACCCGATTTTTCGAAACATTTTGAGTATATATATATTTTTTTTACGGAGAGATTACAGTGGAATGGCTCAAATATATATTTTTTCTAAGCCACTTTTCTAGACTTTCGGATCATTCTGACTGTCCACAATTTCTCCGCAATTTCTTCCATAACTGAATTCCATAATTTTTAGGTTAAGGGACAATAATTCGTAACTTTTCTTACATTTAGACACGTGAAAAAGAAACCGGAAGAAAAGAAGGGAGATGCACTTCGCAGGGCGATGTCACGGTGACCCAGAGAGGTGGAAGACAGGAGTCGGGGGGGTCACAAGAATTTCATAAAGTGCGATAAATATTGGACGGAGAAATAATGTCGATAAATATACATTCGGGTGAGTTGCCATCTCTCTGTCTGCGTCGAGACGAGAAGAAGAAGAAGAGGAAGAAGAGGAAGAAGTTTGCGTCGCGAAAAGTTTTCTCAAGGGGAAGAAGAAGAACTCAAGGAAGAAGGTGGAGAAGCTGTGGAGTCTCTTCGATGAGGGATGAGACGGGGAAGGAAGCAAAAGGGCCGAGAAGGCCGAGTGGAAGGGGAAGGGCGAAGGGCGGACGAATGTATCGAAAAGAAACGCATTCGCTATAACGTGTACAGGGGAGACCGGGGCTGGTTGGAACAAACGCCTTCAAACGTGCTTCAAATGCGTTCTTTTAACCCTCGGTGGTCACACGTAGTGGTAAAACGACAAATCGCCCCAGCGACAAAATATCCGCAAAAATGCCCGGCGACAAAACGCCCCAGCAACAAAATATCCTGTGACAAAACGCCACAGCTACAAAATATCCCATTTTGTGTTTCATTAAATATCCCGCGTCAAAATATCCTGCATCAAAATATCCCAGCGACAAAATATCCGCTATAGATTTTACAGTAGGATATTTTGATGTAGGATATTTTGAAGTAGGATATTTTGAAGTAGGATATTTTGAAGTAGGATATTTTGAAGTAGGATATTTTGAAGTAGGATATTTTGAAGTAGGATATTTTGAAGTAGGATATTTTGAAGTAGGATATTTTCAAGTAGGATATTTTGAAGTAGGCCATTTTATCGCGGGATATTTAATGAAATTTGAAGTGGGATATTTTGTCGTGGGACATTTTGTCGGGATATTTTGTCACTGGGGTGTTTTGTCATGTAGCCCACATGGTCACAGTGACCCCAAGCGCAATTTTAAGTCAACATTTCTCTAAGTTGTTGGCGGCCAAGGCGATTGGCTTGCCTTTTAACGATGCTTTGGGGTTCCCTCTGTAAGTACAGACTAGAGTCGGACGAATCGTCACAGAGGTTGCGTCATGGCAGCCGATTGAAAACGAAATGGGCTGTCTTCAGATGTCAGAATAGATACCTTTTTTTAAACTTTCTTTGGTCAAACCACCGCCATTTTGTCAAAAAAGAAAAAAGTCTCTGTAGGACGATAGCGGCTTTCCTACAGATTAATAATCTTTTTGAAATTTTTGTTTCAGATCAGGATTAATGCAGCAAACCTGGATACCATACAAGGCCTTTTTAACCAGATTTTTCAATCATTTTTAACAATATTAAACAATAAATAAGTGAACTTATAAAAAATAATTTTGTACTCTTCATTAGTGCCTTGATTTGTAAAAAAAAATCAGACCGTTTAGTTTATCCTAACCGTAAAAAAAAATCGCGAAAATCAGTGATTTTTCGACGGGTTACACTGAAATGATCCCTTAAACGCCCACTATGGAGCTATTTTTTTTTTTTTTTTCTTAATCTATCGTATCTCGAGAGTATTACCGCAAAATTTCCTGAAAAAAAATTGAAAACTGTGAGAGTTATGATTTTTTTGTATTAAAAAGGGCTTTTTTTACGCATCGACCAGTTCCTGATTTTTTTCCACCATTTTGAAACACGACAAAAATATAATAAGGACAATGTCACATTCCAAAAGGTTCAAAGTGACGCGCTGAATTTTTATAAGTCATTCGGAACGATAGCGCCAACGCGGCAATCGTTTAAACATGGCTGGGGTCACTGCGACCCCGTGTGACGATCGTGTCACAGTCACAACGTGTGACCACCGAGGGTTAAAGCCCCGAAAAGTACTCTGGTACTTAAAGTACGTACTTTGAGTAGCAAATAAGTATCGGGGTCCTTAAAGCACTTGCAATATTGCAATATTGCAAATCATCGACTGAAAAAATTAGGAAAAAATGCCAGTCAACCCTGATAACACCCCTGATGACATCAAGATATAGGTCTCATGTAGGAATAAAAAAAAGTACGCTTTTGAATAGGCAGTCTAACTTTTGCAGATGCAATACTAAGAATAGGACCCAACAACGAGTGCTTTTTTGGGCATCATAAGCCTAAAAATGGAAACCTTGGAAACCTTGGAAACCTTGGAAAAATGGAAACCTTGGAAAAATGGAAACCTTGGAAAAATGGAAACCTTGGAAAAATAGAAACCTTGGAAAAATGGAAACCTTGGAAAAATGGAAACCTTGGAAAAATGGAAACCTTGGAAACCTTGGAAAAATGGAAACCTTGGAAACCTTGGAAACCTTGGAAAAATGGAAACCGTGGAAACCTTGGAAAAATGGAAACCTTGGAAACCTTGGAAAAATGGAAACCTTCGAAACCTTAGAAAAATGGAAAAATGGAAATGGACTTTAGTGTACTAAATGTTCAAAAATAGACCCTTTGGTGTTGTCAGGGCAAAAAGTGTTCCAACTAGCCCCGGTCTCCCAGACTGCCGCTACTGCTGCTGCTACTGATACTATATACACCATTGCTATTACTGCCACTGGGATGGAAAGGAAACTGGGTCATCGGAGTTGATACGTCCCCATGCACCACCACCGCAAGAGAGAGAGAGAAAGAGAGAAGGAGAGAGAGAGCAACGAGTGCGAGATTAGACTTCGTTTCGTGACGCAGCAGTGGCAGAGCCGCGAGAGCGTGGAACGCTGACACACGGACTGCGTGATATTCGAGTCACTCTTGCGCGACCGGCATCACCGGGGAAAGTAATATCGACCCGGAGGCTGCGGCTGCCAAAGGAAACGGCGCTATTTCCCATTAGAAAAGTAAACATTGATGGAATGCGCTTAATTACATCGACTGTATCGATGCTCGAGAGCATTTGCTCGAAAGATCGACGAAAGTATGAATAAAAATATCGGATTACCAATGCTGGTTTCATTCGTATCACAGAGGGTTAATTAGTGCTTGAAATTGATAGAGAATAAAGTTGGAGTAAAGTGAAATGAGTAATATAGAAAAGTGTAATAACAGCTTGTGGAATTGAGTAAAAAAGAATACAATATAAAAGGATTTTTTTAATTCATAAAAAAAGAATAAAATAAAAAAGGGTTTGGTTTTTAAAAAAGAATAAAATAGAAAAGGGTTTGGTTTTATTAATAAAAAAATAATAAAATAGAAAAGGGTTTGGTTTTATTAATAAAAAAGAATAAAATAGAAAAGGGTTTGGTTTTATTAATAAAAAAGGAATAAAAAACGGGTTTTGTTTTATTGATAAAAAAGAATAAAATGAAAAAGGGTTTTATTTTATTGATAACAAGAATAAAATAAAAAAGGGTTTTGTTTTATTGATAAAAAAATAACAAAACAAAAAAGGGTTTTGTTTTAATAATAACAAAGAATAAAATAGAAAAGGGTTTGGTTTTATTAATAAAAAAGAATAAAATAGAAAAGGGTTTGGTTTTATTAATAAAAAAGGGAATAAAAAAGGGTTTCGTTTTGTTAATAACGACTAAAATAAAAGTGTTTCGTTTTATTAACAAAAAATAATAAAATAAAAAAGGGTTTTATTATATATAAAAGAGGAAAAATCGTCGTGTTGACGACACGACTTTAACAATCGTATCAAGTCCGAATTATCGAATGTTTGGTTTATCATTACTATTTATCCGACTGAATATTTAACGATTTTATAAACTGCTTTTTTTCGTTTCTCTTTTCATTTTTCTCTACGACAAATATCGCTGCTCCAACGGACAGCTCGGTGAAATTCCTGCAAGCCGAATGCACCTGCGTGACCCTTTGCCGGGTCGAACAAGACAAACGGCAGCCTCGTCCCGATAGTATTTACGTGCTCGTTGGTAATCGACCTCCCGATCGCGTATTATAACAGCCCGATGGCTGTGCGCGCGCCGCACACGCATAATGATAATTATTGCGGTGGTTACGGCGACGGCGCCTCGAGAAAGAGGCCGAGGTACGCGCGAACGCGAGACCGAGAGAACTCCGGCACAAATGCCGACTTATTCTCATGACTTAAGTCCGGGTGCCAATTGATCTTTAATTTTCCTCAGTCGCGACGGACGACCTACGTACCGCGCTGCACGTGAGCTCGCGTATAACGTAAGTACGCATGAATTCCTGCAGAGGGCGCTTCAAAATAAGCAACATAAGCAATCATAACATCATTGCGATTGCTACCTCGGAATTTACATAAAGCAAACATGGATTATTGTTTCGTCGTTGGGGGAAAATCTGTGACGTTACACATGGCCATAATCAGGCGCTGGTCAGGCTATGATCAGGACCGTATTGTCCCGGACAGGGAATTGGCTGGGCTTGACTTGAGCCAAAGATTTTCTAAGAAAGTAGCTTTTTGCGCACTAGTGCGCAAAACCTACTTTCTCGCACGGTTTGTCGCCACACTGCAGACACAAAAAGGGAGTTTTTGTGCACTCGTGCACAAAACATGGCTGAGGACACTGCGACCCCGTGTGACCAGCGTGTCAGATTTTCAAAGCTAGAAAAGTAGCTTTTTTCGCACTAGTGCGCAAAACCTACTTTCTCGCACGCTTTATCGCCACACTGCAGGCATAAAAAAGGAGTTTTTGTGCACTCGTGTCAAAAAGTAGTATAATATAATACCGAAAATGCCACATTCCAAAAGGTTCAAAGTGACACGCTGTATTTTTATAAGTCGTTCGGAACGATACCGCCAACGCGGCAATCGTTTAAACATGGCTGGGGTCACTGCGACCCCGTGTGACCAGATTTTCAAAGCTACAAAAGTAGCTTTTTTCACACTAGTGCGTAAAACCTACTTTCTCGCACGCTTTACCGCCACACTGCAGGCATAAAAAAGGAGTTTTTGTGCACTCGTGTCAAAAAGTAGTATAATATAATACCGAAAATGCCACATTCCAAAAGGTTCAAAGTGATACGCTGTATTCTTATAAATCGTTCGGAACGATACCGCCAACGCGGCAATCGTTTAAACACGGCTGGGGTCACTGCGACCCCGTGAGTAGGTAACCCGGTGTTTGTGCAAGTCCAAGATGGCAGCCTTGCACATAAGTCCCGGGGGCCGCCATCTTGAATTTCCCTTGGCGCTACAGTGGGTGTTTGTGCAAGCGTAGTTCGGCTTCCGGCCGTCAGGCCTCGCGGCGGCACTGCGGTCGCCCTCTCTCTCTCTCTCTCTCTCTCTCTCTCTCTCTCTCTCTCTCTCTCTCTCTCTCTCTCTCTCTCTCTCTCGCTCTCTCTCTCTCCCCTCGCGCTATAGCTTTCTCGCTCGCGCTTTCTTGTGAAGGGCTGCGTGGAAAAAAAAACCGCGGATATGAAAATCCCCCTCACCTAGCCACCCCACCACCCACCACCCACCCGCTGCATATCCACCCACCACCCACACATCCACACTGTTTATACACCCACAACACCCCACCGGCCCGTCACCTATCTACCCCATCTACCCTCATGAGCCCCCACAATTCATCTACTCAAACCATGCGCCCACCGCCCACCCGCCCACCCACCCACCTCCCCAGCGATTCCTAACGTTTCAAAATGTAGCAGGCGAGTAGGCTCGAGCGCTGACCCGTCTGCAGCGACCGTGCGTTGACGCGTCGGCGAAGCCAAGCAGGTAAACGCGTGCTCGTGAAAAAAAAAGAGCCAGCGCTTCGGTAGTACGCGAGCCCGAGGAAGCGGCGACCTTTTTTTTCAGCGCTACCTGAACGGTGCCTCGCGCCACGCTAACTACATTATAGGTAGAGAAATAATTGTAAAACGATTTACGAGAATATTTTCATTTTATTCTTATAATCTATACATACATTCTTTCTTAACGTTTAAAAATATTCTAACATCGCCGTATCGAATTTTTAAGGCGTGCAGGATTTTCTCTTTATATATTCAAAATGTTGACAGACAAGCTCAGTGATGAACAGTTGTTTTCTTCGGTGAATCATATTTTGCTCGTCGATGTAATATTGCCATCCTCCACCTTCAGCGTTGTCGAAAAATTCGTTTCTCTGCGCGTATTTAAAACACGCATTTCGAATTTTTTTGTCCATGTCGTCCCTCGTAGAGTCCCAGTCTTCTTCTTCTGTCTCCACTCGGCGTACAACCTAAAGAAGCGATTCTACGCAGCCTGCGAATAGTGGTCCCTCGCTGCGAAGGATGTGTAGCTGGTGGTCGATGAGTGGTACGAGATTTTTGAGTCCTTCGTACGTAGTTTTTTGAAAGACGACTGATGGTGAATACGAGTGCCTTGGCTTCTTTGGCTGATGCTCGGCCTCCGTATTCTCCAGAAGAATAGATTTTTTCTTATACGTCTTTATGCATGATATTTTCTTCTGTCCGAATGGCTTCAGCGTAAGATCCAAAAGCTTCGTCGAACCAGGAGTCGATTGCAATCATCTCGTTCTTGAACGACGTCCACTCGTCCTCGTTCGTGGTGATCGCAGAGTCCGTTCGTCCACCGAACTTTACAACCGGCACGGCGTCCTCCAAATCATCCGCAAAATTCATGCCGATCGACACCATTTTGCTCCGCGATGCGTTGAGGCTGTATGTAGTAACCATCAGTAGCAGTGTTGCGGGTTTTCTCGATTTCTCGCGCTCTGGCTCACGAGGGCGCTATGCAGGCGCCGATGCGTTGGATTTGTTGGCCGCTGAGTTCTGCATTTTTAATGCTTTAAATTATCCTTTTCGAGAACATTGTCGACAAAGAAATCATTCGAATCAGCGACAGCGCCTCAGCTGGCCTCAGTTTGCACCAATCGACGCCATGTAGGCTAGGCATACGCATGTATATTGTAGTTGTGAGAATGTTGTGGTTTAAGCGATATTTACGAATTGGCAATGTATTTTTTGTCGTCTTGACAAATATGCATGTCAAAGATTCGAGGTGAGATCTTTCGATCGTCGCGAAACGCATAACTCCCGTCTTTTGCCCAGAGGCAGTCGGGAGCAAAGAATCAGTTTTATTCTTAAATCTATTCCTTGGAAATGAAAGGTGGTTTTATGGATTTTTTTAATCCAAAAACGGAAGATTATTTTTTGGAAGCGAAATATTGTATTTTGTTAAAAATCTTGAAAAGGATTGTAACTCTTGCAGTTCTGTCACGGCATCATCAAGTTGGTTCTCAAAAATTTAATCATTGTAGTGACTCTACTTTTTCTTAAAAAGAAAACTAGTTTTCTCGTGCGCAACGAAAGAATTCTTTCGACACGGGGAAAGTATTTTATGTTTATTGAAAAACTGGAAAACGACTATAACACTTGTAGTTCCGTCATCGCAAAATCAAGCTGGTTCCGAAAAATTCATTTGTTGAGGTGACTCTATCGCTTCCTTGGAAATAAGAGGTTGCTTTCTCGTGCGCAGTGAAAGAATTCCGTTATCACAGAGAAACTATTTCATTTCCGTTAAAAAACTGGGGACCGACTGAAACTCTTGTTTTGTCACGGCATCACCAAGCTGGCTCCGAAAAATATATTCGTTGTAGTGACTGTACCTGTAATTCGAAAGTAAAAAGGTTGTTGTCTCGTGCGCAGCGAAAGAATTCCTTCGTCATAGGCAAACTGTTTTATTTTGGTGGAAAACTGAAAAAGACTGTAACTCTTGCAGTTCAGTCATTGCAACATCAAGCTGATTCCGAAAAATTCATATGTTGCAGTGACTCTACCTTTTCCTTGAAAATAGGACGGTTGGCTTTCGTGCACAGCGACAGAATTACATTGTCACAGATAAACTATTTTATTTTCGTTGAGAAACCGAAGAACGATTGTAACACTTGCAGTTTCGTCACGGCATCATCAAATTGGTTGCGAAAAATGTAATCGTTGTAGTCACTACCTTTTTTTCTTGAAAAAACTTGTTTTCTCGTGTGCAACGATAGAATTCTTTCGTAATAGGCAAATTATTTCATTTTCGTTGAGAAACTTGAGAACGATTGTAGCTCTTGCAGTTCCGTCACGGCATCACCAAGTTGCTTCCGAAAATTACAATCATTGCAGTGACTCTACCTTTTTCTTTTAAAAAAAAATGAAAAAATGGTTTTCTCGTTCGCAACGAAAGAATTCTTTCGTCACGCAAAAAGTATTTTACGTTTATTGAAAAACTGGAAAACGAATGTAACTCTTGTAGTTCCGTCGTCACAATATCAAGCTGGAAGTAAAAGGTTGTTTTCTCGTGCACAGTAAGAGAAGTCCATCATCACAGATAAACTATTCCATTTCCGTTGAAAAACTGGAGACCGACCGAAGCTCTTATTGTTCCATCACGGTCTCATCAAGCTGGTTCCGAAAATTTCAGTCATGGTAGTGACTCTACATTCTCCTTGAAAATAAATGGTTGATTTCTCGTACGCAGCGAAAGACTTCCTTCGTCACAGGCAAAGAATTTAATTTTGATTGAAAAATTGTAAAACGACTAACGTTAGCAGTTCAGTCACCGCTACATCAAGCGGGTTCCGAAAAATGCATTCATAGTAGTGAATATACCGTTTCGTTGAAACTAAAGAGTTATTTACCGTTCGTAGAGACAGCATTTTTTCGTCACGGACAAACTATTTCATTTTCGTTCAAAAACTGGAGACTGTACGTCTTGTAGCTCCGTCATCGCAACACGAAGCTAGTTCCGAAAAAAAAAAAAAAAAAAAAAAAAAAAAATCATTTGTTGTAGTGACTCTATCGATACCTTGGAAATAAGAGGTTGTTTTCATGCGCAACGAAAGAACTCCGACGTCACAGGCATACTATTTTTATTTTTGTTGAAAACGTGGACACCGATTGAAACTCTTCCAGTTCAGTCATCGCAACTCAAACAAATTAGAAACAATTCCTTCGTCAATGGGAAAATGATTTATTTTGGTTAAAAACTGGAAAACGATTGCAACTCTTGCAGTACCGTCATGGTTTCATCAAGTTGGTTCCGAAAAATGCAATCATTGTAGTGACTCTACCTTTTTCTTGAAAAAAGAATAAACTTGTTTTCTCGTCCACAATGAAAGAATTCCTTTGTGACAGACAAAGTATTTTATTTTTATTGAGAAACTGGAAAACCGCCGTAAGTTTTGTAGTCCCGTCACCGCAATATCATGCACGTTCCGAAAAATTCATTCGTTGCTGTGAATCTACCTTTTCGTTGAAACAAAAAGATCGTTTTCTCGTGAACAACGAAAGAATTCCTTCGTCACAGGCAAATCATTTTATTTTCGGTGGAAAATTGGAAAACGAATGTCAATCTTGCAGATCAATCACGACAGCATTAAGCTGGTTCCAAAACATTCATTCGTATTAGTGACCTTTTCTTTTGCTGAAATTCCTGTATCGTAACGTAAACAGTAATTTGTTACAGATAAACGGTTGTCATTTTTTTTTTGCTTTTTGGTTTTTTCGAAGAAAACGAAAAACTTCTTTAATCTTGTAGTTCCCTCACGGTGACATCAAACTGACTTGGAAAGTTTCAGTTTTTATCACGTTTCTCTTTTCCTTAACGCATATCCTTAAAACATTATCTTGTGTATCGAAAAATTTACTTTGTCACGGAAAACTATTTTTTACGCCCGCGTAAAACCCCCATTTTCATACCATGGACATTAAAGTTTTGCACAATGCTCGACGCAAAACCTTTTTTCTCAAGTTGGGTGATTGCAACACTCGCCTACGGCTCGTGCTGCAGATTCGCTCTCGTGAGAAAATGATTTTCAGCACTCGTACCGTAATATACTATTTTTTTACTTTCAGAACGCGAACGTCTGTTATTCTAGCGGCAGATAGCGGAAAGGTCTGAAAGGTAATAATAATCACACAAGTATTATATCTTGAGGTCATTTATAAAAAAAATCATAACAGTCGTTTGAATACGCTGTTATGTATTTAAAATCAGAAGACTCGAGTAGACGCTCGGCCTCGGTCTTCCTTTTTTAGGCACTCACGTTTTGAAAGACAGGCACAACAGTGCCTATTGATTTCGGGCTCCAGGCAACCACATTAAGTTTTTACAGGATAATGTTAATATAATTTGAATTTATCAATTTTTTTTTTAACAGCAGATGTCTTAAACACGGTAAGATACATATTCATCGTGCAGCACAATATAGAAATTTTATTGTTAAGTTTTTTGTTGTTGCAAAGACAAGATTTTGTCGCACTCGGACGAAAGTATCACTCAGTAGCTCTGGACTGAGTACATCGAACAAGTTGAAATTTCGAACTTTTCTTAACCTAGCATTGTGAAGTATGCCCGTGAAATATTGTAATTTTTCTCTGTCTTTATATAGGCATTTACTTCAAGAAAAATTGTATTTTGAGATTCCAAATTTTGACCGGCTCTTTTGCTGCGCAGTCAACAGGAGAATTTTGCTGTAACTTTTTGCGTCCTCGTGAATGACCTTAATTCTGATGCAGTTTCTTTTTTTTAGTCAAGCTCTTTCGTAATTTTTATGTGGTGATTACTTACCACATGATATTAAAATATTTACTTTAAGGGGATCGAATCAGTCAAAAAAGTTTGTTTATTATAAGGTCTACTTTTTTCCTCTTCGATGAAAAAAAAAACATGGTAGTAATTCTCTTCTTTTAGGATCGCAGCCTAAACCACATGCTTCAAAAACAGAAATATGGGTTTTGGCCCTGCGTGTAGTCTAGAGAAAACCAATAATAGGATTGGCCTCCGCTAGGACTCAAGCTCTTCGCAATCACATTTTCAATATATTCATTGTACTGATTTTTTTATGATTCTTAAACCCAAGTTACAGAATAATTTATAAAAAATCATGTTAAAGTTGGCATCAGTGACATGGATCTTTGCGTAAATTAACTTGAAATAATCTCTACGATTAATTTATACGAAATGGGGTTGCTAAGAGATGGAGCCTTGGCGATGGCCAATCCTCTGATTAGTTTTTTCTGGACTACGCATAGAGTTAAAAATTCGTTACGCTGGCTTTGAAGCAACCTGTTGCCCCAACCGATGGATCCAATGACAAAAAAAAAATTCTTTGCTGCGATCCTAAAAGAATCGAATTATTTCAAATTTTTTCATCGATGAGGAAAAAAATAGACCTTATAAAAATTATAAACTTTTTTGACTGACTCGGTCCCGTTAAATTCATTCAACGTTTATGACAATTAGGAAGATGTGAAATATCGCAGTCGATATTGAAAACTGTAATCAACTTAATTTTTTATGCATATTTGCATTTACAACTTCAAGAAAAATGTCATTCACTGCACTGGTGATATCCGCAGTGAATGACATTTTTCTTGAAGTTGTAAATGCAAATATGCAGAAAAAATTAAGTTGATTACAGTTTTCAATATCGACTGCGATATTTCACATCTTCCTAATTGTCATAAACGTTGAATGAATTTAACGGGACCGAGTCAGTCAAAAAAGTTTATAATTTTTATAAGGTCTATTTTTTTCCTCATCGATGAAAAAATTTGAAATAATTCGATTCTTTTAGGATCGCAGCAAAGAATTTTTTTTTGTCATTGGATCCATCGGTTGGGGCAACAGGTTGCTTCAAAGCCAGCGTAACGAATTTTTAACTCTGTGCGTAGTCCAGAAAAAACTAATCAGAGGATTGGCCATCGCCAAGGCTCCATCTCTTAGCAACCCCATTTCGTATAAATTAATCGTAGAGATTATTTCAAGTTAATTTACGCAAAGATCCTTGTCACTGATGCCAACTTTAACATGACTTTTTATAAATTATTCTGTAACTTGGGTTTAAGAATCATAAAAAAATCCCTACAATGAATATATTGAAAATGTGATTGCGAAGAGCTTGAGTCCTAGCGGAGGCCAATCCTATTATTGGTTTTCTCTAGACTACGCGCAGGGTCAAAAACCCATATTTCTGTTTTTGAAGCATGTGGTTTAGGCTGCGATCCTAAAAGAAGAGAATTACTACCATGTTTTTTTTTTCATCGAAGAGGAAAAAAGTAGACCTTATAATAAACAAACTTTTTTGACTGATTCGATCCCCTTAAAGTAAATATTTTAATATCATGTGGTAAGTAATCACCACATAAAAATTACGAAAGAGCTTGACTAAAAAAAAGAAACTGCATCAGAATTAAGGTCATTCACGAGGACGCAAAAAGTTACAGCAAAATTCTCCTGTTGACTGCGCAGCAAAAGAGCCGGTCAAAATTTGGAATCTCAAAATACAATTTTTCTTGAAGTAAATGCCTATATAAAGACAGAGAAAAATTACAATATTTCACGGGCATACTTCACAATGCTAGGTTAAGAAAAGTTCGAAATTTCAACTTGTTCGATGTACTCAGTCCAGAGCTACTGAGTGATACTTTCGTCCGAGTGCGACAAAATCTTGTCTTTGCAACAACAAAAAACTTAACAATAAAATTTCTATATTGTGCTGCACGATGAATATGTATCTTACCGTGTTTAAGACATCTGCTGTTAAAAAAAAAATTGATAAATTCAAATTATATTAACATTATCCTGTAAAAACTTAATGTGGTTGCCTGGAGCCCGAAATCAATAGGCACTGTTGTGCCTGTCTTTCAAAACGTGAGTGCCTAAAAAAGGAAGACCGAGGCCGAGCGTCTACTCGAGTCTTCTGATTTTAAATACATAACAGCGTATTCAAACGACTGTTATGATTTTTTTTATAAATGACCTCAAGATATAATACTTGTGTGATTATTATTACCTTTCAGACCTTTCCGCTATCTGCCGCTAGAATAACAGACGTTCGCGTTCTGAAAGTAAAAAAATAGTATATTACGGTACGAGTGCTGAAAATCATTTTCTCACGAGAGCGAATCTGCAGCACGAGCCGTAGGCGAGTGTTGCAATCACCCAACTTGAGAAAAAAGGTTTTGCGTCGAGCATTGTGCAAAACTTTAATGTCCATGGTATGAAAATGGGGGTTTTACGCGGGCGTAAAAAATAGTTTTCCGTGACAAAGTAAATTTTTCGATACACAAGATAATGTTTTAAGGATATGCGTTAAGGAAAAGAGAAACGTGATAAAAACTGAAACTTTCCAAGTCAGTTTGATGTCACCGTGAGGGAACTACAAGATTAAAGAAGTTTTTCGTTTTCTTCGAAAAAACCAAAAAGCAAAAAAAAAATGACAACCGTTTATCTGTAACAAATTACTGTTTACGTTACGATACAGGAATTTCAGCAAAAGAAAAGGTCACTAATACGAATGAATGTTTTGGAACCAGCTTAATGCTGTCGTGATTGATCTGCAAGATTGACATTCGTTTTCCAATTTTCCACCGAAAATAAAATGATTTGCCTGTGACGAAGGAATTCTTTCGTTGTTCACGAGAAAACGATCTTTTTGTTTCAACGAAAAGGTAGATTCACAGCAACGAATGAATTTTTCGGAACGTGCATGATATTGCGGTGACGGGACTACAAAACTTACGGCGGTTTTCCAGTTTCTCAATAAAAATAAAATACTTTGTCTGTCACAAAGGAATTCTTTCATTGTGGACGAGAAAACAAGTTTATTCTTTTTTCAAGAAAAAGGTAGAGTCACTACAATGATTGCATTTTTCGGAACCAACTTGATGAAACCATGACGGTACTGCAAGAGTTGCAATCGTTTTCCAGTTTTTAACCAAAATAAATCATTTTCCCATTGACGAAGGAATTGTTTCTAATTTGTTTGAGTTGCGATGACTGAACTGGAAGAGTTTCAATCGGTGTCCACGTTTTCAACAAAAATAAAAATAGTATGCCTGTGACGTCGGAGTTCTTTCGTTGCGCATGAAAACAACCTCTTATTTCCAAGGTATCGATAGAGTCACTACAACAAATGATTTTTTTTTTTTTTTTTTTTTTTTTTTTTCGGAACTAGCTTCGTGTTGCGATGACGGAGCTACAAGACGTACAGTCTCCAGTTTTTGAACGAAAATGAAATAGTTTGTCCGTGACGAAAAAATGCTGTCTCTACGAACGGTAAATAACTCTTTAGTTTCAACGAAACGGTATATTCACTACTATGAATGCATTTTTCGGAACCCGCTTGATGTAGCGGTGACTGAACTGCTAACGTTAGTCGTTTTACAATTTTTCAATCAAAATTAAATTCTTTGCCTGTGACGAAGGAAGTCTTTCGCTGCGTACGAGAAATCAACCATTTATTTTCAAGGAGAATGTAGAGTCACTACCATGACTGAAATTTTCGGAACCAGCTTGATGAGACCGTGATGGAACAATAAGAGCTTCGGTCGGTCTCCAGTTTTTCAACGGAAATGGAATAGTTTATCTGTGATGATGGACTTCTCTTACTGTGCACGAGAAAACAACCTTTTACTTCCAGCTTGATATTGTGACGACGGAACTACAAGAGTTACATTCGTTTTCCAGTTTTTCAATAAACGTAAAATACTTTTTGCGTGACGAAAGAATTCTTTCGTTGCGAACGAGAAAACCATTTTTTCATTTTTTTTTAAAAGAAAAAGGTAGAGTCACTGCAATGATTGTAATTTTCGGAAGCAACTTGGTGATGCCGTGACGGAACTGCAAGAGCTACAATCGTTCTCAAGTTTCTCAACGAAAATGAAATAATTTGCCTATTACGAAAGAATTCTATCGTTGCACACGAGAAAACAAGTTTTTTCAAGAAAAAAAGGTAGTGACTACAACGATTACATTTTTCGCAACCAATTTGATGATGCCGTGACGAAACTGCAAGTGTTACAATCGTTCTTCGGTTTCTCAACGAAAATAAAATAGTTTATCTGTGACAATGTAATTCTGTCGCTGTGCACGAAAGCCAACCGTCCTATTTTCAAGGAAAAGGTAGAGTCACTGCAACATATGAATTTTTCGGAATCAGCTTGATGTTGCAATGACTGAACTGCAAGAGTTACAGTCTTTTTCAGTTTTCCACCAAAATAAAACAGTTTGCCTATGACGAAGGAATTCTTTCGCTGCGCACGAGACAACAACCTTTTTACTTTCGAATTACAGGTACAGTCACTACAACGAATATATTTTTCGGAGCCAGCTTGGTGATGCCGTGACAAAACAAGAGTTTCAGTCGGTCCCCAGTTTTTTAACGGAAATGAAATAGTTTCTCTGTGATAACGGAATTCTTTCACTGCGCACGAGAAAGCAACCTCTTATTTCCAAGGAAGCGATAGAGTCACCTCAACAAATGAATTTTTCGGAACCAGCTTGATTTTGCGATGACGGAACTACAAGTGTTATAGTCGTTTTCCAGTTTTTCAATAAACATAAAATACTTTCCCCGTGTCGAAAGAATTCTTTCGTTGCGCACGAGAAAACTAGTTTTCTTTTTAAGAAAAAGTAGAGTCACTACAATGATTAAATTTTTGAGAACCAACTTGATGATGCCGTGACAGAACTGCAAGAGTTACAATCCTTTTCAAGATTTTTAACAAAATACAATATTTCGCTTCCAAAAAATAATCTTCCGTTTTTGGATTAAAAAAATCCATAAAACCACCTTTCATTTCCAAGGAATAGATTTAAGAATAAAACTGATTCTTTGCTCCCGACTGCCTCTGGGCAAAAGACGGGAGTTATGCGTTTCGCGACGATCGAAAGATCTCACCTCGAATCTTTGACATGCATATTTGTCAAGACGACAAAAAATACATTGCCAATTCGTAAATATCGCTTAAACCACAACATTCTCACAACTACAATATACATGCGTATGCCTAGCCTACATGGCGTCGATTGGTGCAAACTGAGGCCAGCTGAGGCGCTGTCGCTGATTCGAATGATTTCTTTGTCGACAATGTTCTCGAAAAGGATAATTTAAAGCATTAAAAATGCAGAACTCAGCGGCCAACAAATCCAACGCATCGGCGCCTGCATAGCGCCCTCGTGAGCCAGAGCGCGAGAAATCGAGAAAACCCGCAACACTGCTACTGATGGTTACTACATACAGCCTCAACGCATCGCGGAGCAAAATGGTGTCGATCGGCATGAATTTTGCGGATGATTTGGAGGACGCCGTGCCGGTTGTAAAGTTCGGTGGACGAACGGACTCTGCGATCACCACGAACGAGGACGAGTGGACGTCGTTCAAGAACGAGATGATTGCAATCGACTCCTGGTTCGACGAAGCTTTTGGATCTTACGCTGAAGCCATTCGGACAGAAGAAAATATCATGCATAAAGACGTATAAGAAAAAATCTATTCTTCTGGAGAATACGGAGGCCGAGCATCAGCCAAAGAAGCCAAGGCACTCGTATTCACCATCAGTCGTCTTTCAAAAAACTACGTACGAAGGACTCAAAAATCTCGTACCACTCATCGACCACCAGCTACACATCCTTCGCAGCGAGGGACCACTATTCGCAGGCTGCGTAGAATCGCTTCTTTAGGTTGTACGCCGAGTGGAGACAGAAGAAGAAGACTGGGACTCTACGAGGGACGACATGGACAAAAAAATTCGAAATGCGTGTTTTAAATACGCGCAGAGAAACGAATTTTTCGACAACGCTGAAGGTGGAGGATGGCAATATTACATCGACGAGCAAAATATGATTCACCGAAGAAAACAACTGTTCATCACTGAGCTTGTCTGTCAACATTTTGAATATATAAAGAGAAAATCCTGCACGCCTTAAAAATTCGATACGGCGATGTTAGAATATTTTTAAACGTTAAGAAAGAATGTATGTATAGATTATAAGAATAAAATGAAAATATTCTCGTAAATCGTTTTACAATTATTTCTCTACCTATAATGTAGTTAGCGTGGCGCGAGGCACCGTTCAGGTAGCGCTGAAAAAAAAGGTCGCCGCTTCCTCGGGCTCGCGTACTACCGAAGCGCTGGCTCTTTTTTTTTCACGAGCACGCGTTTACCTGCTTGGCTTCGCCGACGCGTCAACGCACGGTCGCTGCAGACGGGTCAGCGCTCGAGCCTACTCGCCTGCTACATTTTGAAACGTTAGGAATCGCTGGGGAGGTGGGTGGGTGGGCGGGTGGGCGGTGGGCGCATGGTTTGAGTAGATGAATTGTGGGGGCTCATGAGGGTAGATGGGGTAGATAGGTGACGGGCCGGTGGGGTGTTGTGGGTGTATAAACAGTGTGGATGTGTGGGTGGTGGGTGGATATGCAGCGGGTGGGTGGTGGGTGGTGGGGTGGCTAGGTGAGGGGGATTTTCATATCCGCGGTTTTTTTTTCCACGCAGCCCTTCACAAGAAAGCGCGAGCGAGAAAGCTATAGCGCGAGGGGAGAGAGAGAGAGCGAGAGAGAGAGAGAGAGAGAGAGAGAGAGAGAGAGAGAGAGAGAGAGAGAGAGAGAGAGAGAGAGAGAGAGGGCGACCGCAGTGCCGCCGCGAGGCCTGACGGCCGGAAGCCGAACTACGCTTGCACAAACACCCACTGTAGCGCCAAGGGAAATTCAAGATGGCGGCCCCCGGGACTTATGTGCAAGGCTGCCATCTTGGACTTGCACAAACACCGGGTTACCTACTCCCGTGTGACCAGCGTGCCTGATTTTCAAAGCTACAAAAGTAGCTTTTTTCACGCCAGTGCGCAAAACCTACTTTCTCGCACGCTTTATCGCCACACTGCAGGCATAAAAAGGGAGTTTTTGTGCACTCGTGTCAAAAAGTAGTATATGATACTTGTACGAAACAACTGACTCCCCTGGTGAAAAATCCGCTGCTCTATGTCCGGCTCAAGTCAGGCCCCGCCCAGGCCCCGGCAGGGCTGACGAGGCCTGATCCGGGCCTCACCAGGTCCAGATGCAATGTCACGCACTTTTTAAAATTATTTTTCGTTAAACATACAAAGATGTCAAATGGTTTTTATTAATCAAAATCAATTAATTAAATTTTAAATGGCAATCGATTTCTTTATTTCATTTATTTATTTCTATTAATTTTAAATGACAATTAATAAATTTATATTATCTAATTTCAAATGACAATTAATAAATTTATATTTTTTCATTTTAAATGACAATTAATACATTTATATTTATTAATTTTACATGACAATTAATAAATTTATATTTATTAACTTTATATGACAACTAATAAACAAATTTTTATTTACTTTATATGACAACTAATAAACAAATTTTTATATATTTTATATGACAACTAATAAACCAATTTTTATTTATTTTAAATGACGATTAATGTTTCATT
This sequence comes from Pimpla rufipes, assembly GCA_963932165.1. NCBI lineage: Eukaryota > Metazoa > Arthropoda > Insecta > Hymenoptera > Ichneumonidae > Pimpla > Pimpla rufipes. The sequence goes on from OZ010630.1 coordinate 1,596,108, forward strand.
TTTATTTATTCTAAATGACAATCAATTTATTTATTCTTATTCATTTAAAACGGCAAATTAATTTTTGATCTCATTGTCGTCGATGAAAAAAAATGCGACGCCGATTATGAAACGCGATGTATACACAGCGGTGACAGTGTGTACAACTTCTCGACGATCAGGGGAGGAGACGTTGATACGTCGAGCGCGGAGCTGCGCGTGCATTGGCCGCCGCGACGCATGCATAATGTATGTAACGTACGGGTGCATCTCTATCCATCGTAGTCCCTGGCTCTCTTTCTCTTTCTCGCGCAGCAGCGTCAGCGGCGGAATCCTCGCAGTCGATGTATCGCGGCTCGGTGGTGAGTTGGCTCGAGCCCGGAGCTGCGAGTTGACCCTGGCTGAGTCGCAATTGATCTCAATTAGATTTCTCTCCCTCTCTGTTGCTCTCCTCGTCCCACCGCTATCGCCGCCGTAAGACCTTCCTCGCCGCTCGGCGTCAACGTAACCGGCTCACCCACCTCACTCGTCGTTTTACACTCCACCACTGTGCGGCCTACACTCCGCTGTCCATCCGTATCGCTGTGTACATATATGGGGCATTCCCTACCGATACGACCTGGGCCCGACCCTTGACTCTTCCGATTGGGCCCGCAATTTTTTCTACGACTTACGTGACTCTAAATAGCAACTATTTGTTTTTTCATTTTTTTACACATTTTTAATAATCTATGATTTTTTTTTGCAAATTTTCGAATGACGTATTTTAAAGATATAAAAAAATGCTGAAGAACGTCTTTTCTAAAAATACATTTTTTGGTAACCGAGCCGACGTGGGCTGGTGATTTTTCTTTTCTCCACCTTATTTCGGCAACAAGAAAATGGAAGAAATGAGATAAAATTGTAAATTTAGGATGAGCAGAAGCTGAAAAATGTTTGTACGCGACACATGATTTTTGGGAATTTTTTTGTTATTTTTGTTAATTCGTAGGGAATTTATAGGCGATGGAATAGAATGGCCCATATATATGGGGCATTCTATTGCAAGAGTAAGCATTTTTCCCTTCATTTTGATCTCGTTGTATTTCGAAAAACGGTAATTCCAAATCGCTCGCCGTTAGTCTTTTCTTTACTATTTTTTTGTCTGCCACATGCCCGAAAAGTCCTCCTTTTCGTGCCTGCAGCGCGTTCCGAAAATCGTGTTTTCCGATTACGTATAATAAAGCACTTTTTACACACTTTTTTGTGCACTAGTACGTAAAACCACAAAGTACGATTCGTTAAAGGCCCCATTCACCGCGTCTGGGAAACATAAAAAGTATCCTTCGCAAAAATTTCTATCCTCAGACCAGAGAGTGTAATATGAATGTCAGGCACCATTCATGGAAATTCCAGTTACGTAGTTGCCTCTTTCTCCGTGCAACAGTCGACCAAAAAATTCTTTATAATTCTTTTTTGTAACACGTGCACGAAAAGTCCTTCTTTTCGTGCCTGTAGCGCGTTCCAAAAGTAGCGTTTTCCGGTTAGGTATGAAAAAACACTTTTTACGCACTAGTGCGCGAAAGCACAAAGTACAGTTCGTCAAGGGTACCGTCGACCCTGTCTAGGAAATAACAAAAAAAATATCCTCCGCGAAAATTTCTATCGTCATACCAGACAGCGTGGAACTAACATCAGGCACCTTTCATGGAAATTCCAGTTACGTAGTTGCCTCTTTCTCCGTGCAACAGCCGATCACAAAATTCTTTATAATTCTTTTTGGTAACACGTGCACGAAAAGTCCTCCTTTTCGTGCCTGTCGCGCGTTCCAAAAGTAGCGTTTTCCGGTTAGGTATGAAAAAACACTTTTTACGCACTAGTGCGCGACAGCACAAAGTACAGTTCGTCAAGGGTCCCGTCGACCCGGTCTAGGAAATAACAAAAAAAAAAATCCTCCGCGAAAATTTCTATCGTCATACCAGACAGCGTGGAACGAACATCAGTCACCATTCATGGAAATTCCAGTTACGTAGTCGCCTCTTTCTCCGCGCAACAGCCGATCACACAACTTCGACTTCACCGGCGTGAGGCTTCGTCAGCAGTGAAGTTTCATTGAAGTTTCCCTTCTCCACACCTAGTGCGGTACACCGATCGCGTACTCGCCGGTCACGTCGCGCACGTACGTAGTAATCTCGATTGCATAGATCGCGCGCGCGTTGCTCTTATGCAACGGCGATGACTGCACGAGGCAGCAGCAGCAGCAGCAGCGACGACGAGAAGGAGGGAGCGAGAGGCAGAACGACGGCGGGTGGTCGAGTGGAATGAATCGCTATAGTTAAATCCGCGCGAGACACAGAGATGGACGTTTTTTTTTTTTTTTTTTTTTTTTTCTCCGGCAGTCGACGGACTCTTAAGGCCGCCGCGGTGATGGATCGATGCGAGGAAAGGCGCGCGCGAGCGGGGGGAGATGGCGAGAGCGCGATACAACACCGAGCGGAGAGCGAAAAAAGCGAGACGGAGCAGCGAGATTGAGAGATGAGGAGAGCGAGTGGATTACGGCACGGTTCTCGTTCCTTAAGGGCGAGGGGGTGGCCGCTGGGTTTCCTCGCTCAATCTCCCAAGCATATCGGAGGGGGGGCCGCGCGAGGGAGGGAGGGAGGGCTGAGGAAGGCAGAGGAAGAAAAAGGAAATGAAACGCCGTATGTACGGGGCATTTCCTGCCACAGTTGTAGATCCTCATTAGCTCGAGGAATAAATGTTACGCGTATGGTTTGTTTTGTGGATCTCGCGTTTAATGATAATAACGAGAACTGATCGTGGAGACGGGACAAGTGTGGATACGTAAATGAAAAAAAAATGTCTTCGGTAGTTCAGTGGCCGTAACGCTTTTTGAGGACATTTTTGGCTGAATTCACTTTTTGCCCAGAGTGGCCGTAATGCTTTTTGAGGACATTTTTGCACGAATTCACTTTTTGCCCAGAGTGACCGTAACGCTTTTGAGGACATTTTGTCCGAATTCACTTTTTTCCCAGAGTGGCCGTAATGCTTTTTGAGGACATTTTTGCACGAATTCACTTTTTTTCCCAGAATGGCCGTAACGCGTTTGAGGACATTTTGTTCGAATTCACCATTTTCCCCGAGTGGCCGTAACGCTGTTTGAGGACATTTTTGTCCGAATTCACTTTTTGCCCGGAATGGCGGTAACGCTGTTTGAGGACATTTTTGTCCGAATTCACTTTTTTCCCAGAATGGCCGTAACGCTATTTGAGGACATTTTGTCCGAATTCACCTTTTCCCCGAGTGGCCGTAATGCTTTTTGAGGACATTTTTGCACGAATTCACTTTTTGCCCAGAGTGGCCGTAACGCTTTTGAGGACATTTTGTCCAGATTCAATTTCTTCCCAGAATGGCCGTAACGCTATTTGAGGACATTTTGTCCGAATTCACCTTTTCCCCGAATGTTCATAACACTGTTTGAGGACATTTTGCACGAATTCACTTTTTCCCCAGAATGGCCGTAATACTGTTTGAGAACATTTTGTTCGAATTCACCATTTTCCCCGAGTGGCCGTAATACTGTTTGAGAACATTTTGTTCGAATTCACCATTTTCCCCGAGTGGCCGTAATGCTGTTTGAGGACATTTTTCTTCGCATTCACTTTTTCCCTGAGTGGCCGTAATGCTATTTGAGGATATTTTTTTCAAATTCACTTTTCTCCCCAAGTGGCTGTAACGCTTTTTGAGGAGATCTTGTCCAAATTCATTTTTTCGCCGAATAGCCGTAACGCTGTTTGAAGACATTTTGTTCAAATGCACTTTTTTCCCCGAGTGGCCGTAATGCTTTTTGAGGACATTTTGTCCGAATTCTCCGTTATCTCCGAGTGGTGCCGTAACACATTTTGAGGACATTTTTTCCGAATCAACTTTTTTCCCGTGTGTCCGTAACGCTTTCTGAGGATATTTGTTCGGGAAAATCCTCCCTAAAGATATTTTCACATAAAAAATTATTCTTAAATAATTCAATGGATTCGAGCTATCTATTTTTGTCTCTGGACTGAGGAAAACTCGTTACTGAATTGTTGGCTAAAATAATATCGTAAAATATTTTCCACTTTTATCATACGCTTTTTGGAACTAATATCGATGGAATTGTTTTATCGTGGAAAATTTAAAAAAAACTCGGGTCGTCTGGTATTCCTGCGGTTGGAGGGGTTACGTTTGAAGTTGTCGAGGAAGAGAGAGAGGGAGATAAGGTGAGCTTGCGGTGAGTCTGGCTTTCGACGCTCCTAGTGCCGCTTCCAGCCACCTGTTGAGTTGAAATACCTTCGCGAACTAACGGCCTACACTGGGGATAACCGCCCCTAACCCGACGCCCAACGATCTCGTGAATCACCCGCTCGTATCAACAGCACCGAGGCCTCCACGTCCGGCGAACGAGCGGACGTTTCCCGAGTCTGCGCCGCTGTCATTCGACGCCGAACGTCTCGTGCACTTCGTGATTGGCGAAAATATCGGAGATACGATAAACGCTTGAATGAAATACAAACATGCTCGAATCTACTCGAGCAAAACGTATTACACGGGCTTCGAATCCTTATTACATATGTGTAACCGTTAAGGTAGTATGAGCGTACAGATGAACGTCGCGTAAATTCGAGGGAGTTTGAGAGAGAATTACGAAGAGTTCTCAATGAGATAAAAATCTGAAAAAAATCAAGCATATGAAAGGCGGTAAAGAGATTATTTTAGACATTAATAATTTAAAAAATGTTATTAACAAAGTACTTAAATAAATAATTGTTCAACTAAATATCCGGCAACCTAACTTTTTTTGTTATTAAAGTGATCTTCTTATTTTTCTACATACGTATGAATTTTTTCCGAATTTTCTCTGATTTTTCATTTTAACATAATAAAAAAACGTAATTTTCAAACGTCACACAAAATTCGGAAAAAATTCATACGTATGTAGAAAAATAAGACGGTCACTTTAATCATAAAAAAGAGTTAGGTTGCCGGATATTTAGTTGAACAATTATTTATTTAAGTAATTTGTTAATAACATATTTTTAATTATTATTGTCTAAATTAATCTCTTTACCGCTTTCATATGCTTGATTTTTTTCAGATTTTTATCTCATCGAGAACTCTTCAAACTCCCTCGAATTTACGCGACATTCATCTGTATACTACCTTAAGGTAGTACGAGTGGTACAGTCCTGCAAAACGTGAGTTTCAGAGAATATTTCGAACACTTCTCAATGGGATAAAAATCTGAAAAAAATCAAGCACGTTGAAGGTACCGAAAAGATTGATTTTTTATAATAATAATTCCAAAATGTTATTAACAAATAAATGTAAAAATTAATTGTTCAACAATTTACCCGGTAACCCAACTTTTTTTTCTGATGAAAATTACTCATTCATTTTTCTGAATACGTATGAATTTTTTCAGAATTTTGTCTAATTTTTCAAAATTGCGTTTTGTTTTTTCGAGAAAAATGTGGGGCATAAACCGCATTTAAAAAATGTAGAAAAAATTCTGAAAAAATTCATACGTATAATACAGAAAAATTAATTAAAAAATTTTCATCAGAAAAAAAAAGTTGGGTTGTCGGGTAAATTGTTGAACTATTCATTTTTTCATTAATTTGTTAATAACATTTTCAGCACCTTCAACGTTCTTGATTTTTTTCAGATTTTTATCCCGTCGAGAAGTGTTCAAAATATTCTTTGACATTCACGTTTGGCAGGACTGTACCGCTTGTACTACCTTAAGGTGGTCGTCTCGGTGCAGACCAACTAAACGTGGAATTCATTCATGGAATTCATCTCGAACGATGAAAAGGAAGGAAAAGCAAAAAGGTTTCCATGGGAATGAGGACAACGCTAGTAAATTTAACCTAAGGTAAACGTGGGATAAACGTGGAATTCTAAGAGAATTTTGAACCCTTCTTAATGTCATAAAAATCTAAAAAATATAACGAGGAATATGGAATAATATCAAAATGTTATTAACAAACTAGTGAAAAAATGTATTGTTCAACAAATAACCCGGCAACCCAACTTTCGGTTTGTACCCTTCATTTTGGCTAAAAAAAACGCAATGAAAAAATATTAAACAAAATTCTGAAAAAAATTCGTATGCGTAAAAAATAATTAATGAATCATTTTCATTAAAAAAGATAGATTGCCGGGTAATTTGTTGAACGATTCATTTTTCCATTAATTTGTTACTAACATTTCGATATTATTATTATGCAAAAAAATATTTGCAGCACTTTCCATGTGCCTAATTTTTTTGAGAATTTCTGTCATTGACTACCTTGATGTTTATTTTTCTTTTTACAATTTTGTTAAAATGAATAGTTGCCAAATAGCAAAGATATTATTTTTATGCCAGACCTTTTATCGAGAAGTTATTTAAAAAATTACATACTCATGGCACATAATTAATGTCCACTTAAAGTAGGCACAAATTATTTTTTTGAAGCTTGCAAAGATTTATATTTGACCTTAGAAAAAATGTGTAAATTTCCAAGCCCTTGAGGGGTCAACAGGGACGAGCTGAAAAATTATCCGAATAGCGCCGGTCGGTGAATAACGAGTCCGACAGTGAAGGCCGGGGAAGACGAACGCGGAAAAAAAAGTCAGGAGTGGGTGGACGGTAGGCAAATTGGTAACGAAATAATTCGATGAAGCGGGCCTTGATTAATTGGCCAAAACGTCGAGAGATTAGCCCGGCCTCGGTGGAACAAGAGATTTCTTGCCTCGCTCCCGACGAGGCCCCTCGACGTCTGCCCCGCGCTCGATAATCTCGTCCACGTCCACCGGGATTTTCAAGGGATATTAACGGCAGGGTGATGATGAGGACTTTAGGGAGAGGGAAAAAAACGTACAAGCGGGATACGGAAAAAAGGGTTCGACCGTTGTAACCTGGTTTAAGGGAGGCGAGAGATGCAACATTAACAACGGCGTCATTATTCAAAATTTTAATTATCACCAAATTTCTCGGTTATACGCGGAGTTTGCAACTCTTATTAGTTCAAGAAATAAATGTTACAGCACGTTTTGCTTCGTAGGCGTGACTTAACAATAATAACCTGCGACGATTATAAAATGATGTGTCAACTTTTGAATTGCTGCATAGATACCTCATTTTCAATAACAAAATTGCGAGCAATTGAGAAAAAAATTACCGTGAAATTTGATTCAGAATAAATATTCTTTGCGGCCATTAAAAAATGTACGCATTATATTATATTTAGTCGTTGTTATTATTAATATCTAATAATTACAAAACCATTAGCTTTATTTAAAAAAGATTTAGGGATTTACAACTCTAATGTCGAAACACTTTTTGTTTGGCATTCTTTATTAAAAAATTGTTTTGCGATAATGATTTGCGATATTGTTACGGAGGTTATGTTCCATGATCGTTTGGGTGTGTTCTATGCAATTTTGAGCTCATGGTATCGATACAAAAGTCCCTCCCTAATGGAAAGTTCGTAAAGTCAAAATAGGCGAAAGTATATATTCCTTAGATTTTACACGGCCGATATTGTTTCCATTAGGCGGCGGGCAGAGGTTGAGTGTCTCGACGCGCCCCGCGGCTGTTCTGTCACACGAGTATGTATCTCCGGTCGGTAATTTAAGCCCTAAACGATCAGAACTGTTAAATATCGTCGCCTCCGGGCGAACCCAACCTATCGATAATACCGATAATCCCGAACACAGACTTATGAATATTATTCGGGAGGAAGGAAAAGTCGTTTCCCAATGGAAGATATGGAGATAAATTCAGAGCGATAACGAAACAAAATACGAAATGATATGCATATTAATATATTAACGAAGAAATATGCATATTAGAATTCAAAATGTTTCGTTGTGGTCGGACGGGTATAAAATAGAGTTGGTAGAAGAACGAAAAGTGTTGGAAAACTTTGTGGTGGACCATTTATAAGATACAGTTTGTGAAGGAACAAATGGAAAACTTTGTTGTGGAACGTGTATAAAATAGAGTTTGTGGAGAAACAAATTCATTGAAAAATTTTGTGGTGTTTCGTGTATAAGATAGAGTTTGTGATGGGACAAATGTGTTGGAAAATGTTGTGGTGGAACGTGTATAAAATAGTTTGTGGAGAAACAAATTCATTGAAAAATGTTGTGGTATTTCGTGTATAAGATAGTGTTTGTGATGGGACAAATGTGTTGGGACAAATGTGTTGGAAAATGTTGTGGTGGAACGTGTATAAGATAATTTGTGGAGGAACGAATGTGTGGGAAAGCTTTGTGGTAGAACGTGTATAAGATAGAGTTTGTAGAAAAACGAAATGTGTAGGAAAATTTTGTGGTGGAACGTGTATACAATAGCTTGTAGAGGGACGAATGTGTTGGAAAACTTTGTGGTGGAACGTGTATAAGATAGCTTGTGGAGGGACGAATGTGTTGGAAAGTTTTATTTTGAAACGTGTATAAGATGGAGTTTGAAGAAGAACGAAATGTGTCGGAAAACTTTGTGGTGGAACATGTACAAGATAGAGTTTGTGATGGAACACATGTGTCGGAAAACTTTGTGGTGGAACGTTTATAAGATAGAGTTTGTGAAGGAACGACTGTGTTGGAAAACTTTGTGGTGGAACGTTTATAAGATAGAGTTTGTGAAGGAACGACTGTGTTGGAACACTTTGTGGTGGAACGTGTATAAGATAGAGTTTGCGGGGGAACGAAATGTGTTGAAAAACTTTGTGGTGGAGCGTGTATAATATAGGGTTTGTGGAAGAACGAATGTGTTGTATCTCTGCTGTGGTCGATAGAATTGTGCAGGCGAGAAGGGCTGCCCGATTACTTATACCGTCATATTAACCACTCAAGGACATCAACACGTCGGGAATCCAACTACTCTGTGTTGTAGCCACTCCGGGGCTTTAGCCACTGCCAGATTTCCGTCCCTCCAGGACTTCAGTTACTCCGATACTTCAACCAGTCCGTGACTAACCAACAGCCTCCGTGACTAATTTTATCAAAAATAAACGTCTTTCTTTCGCTACACGGGTCGAATTGTAGCACTTCGAATTAAGCAGATGGATGCAAGGCGCGGAGATTCTCGGTCTCGTCTTGGCGCCGGTCCCATCGGCAAATGAGGGTTGATTCATTTCCGCGAACAACCAGATGTTGGAGAATTCGCGCGAGACACTTCTGGCTTGTTAACCGGAACGAGCCCCCTTCCTATACAGACAAACGGATATCTGCAAATTGCACGCGCCGGATCTCCGCGTCACCGTCGATTTACCCCTGCGTCCCGATTAACTCGATAGGATCCGATCGAGAACGAGGCCTTGATTACTCCGAGAACTAAGAGTCCTTTCTTAAGGTAGTCCTTGCGCCTAGTGTCGAGTTCGCATAAGTTTTCGAAAATTGAGAGACAATTGCAACCATTTCTCGATAATATAAAAATCGGAAATAATTCATGCACATTAAAGGTACTGAAAAGATTAATTTTGTATAATAATAATTCTAAAATGTTATTAACAAATTGATGAAAAAAATATTGTTTAACAAATATTTCGATGACCCAAGTTTTTTTGTGGATGAAAATGATTCCTTCGTTTTTCTGAATACGTATGAATTTTTTGAGATTTTAGAGTTCACTTTGAATTTTCACATATTTTCCCTATAAAAGCACACGAATTTCAAAGTGAACTCTAAAATCTGAAAAAATTCATACGTATTCAGAAAAATGAACGAATCATTTTCATCAAAAAAAAAGTTGGGTCATCGACAAATTTGTTAAACAATATTTTTTTCATCAATTTGTTAATAACATTTTAGAATTATTATTATACAAAATTAATCTTTTCAGTACCTTTAATGTGCATGAATTATTTCCGATTTTTATACCATCGAGAAATGTTCGTAACTCTCTCTCAAATTACTCGAATTTATGCGAAATGAATATCGGTCGCAAGGACTACCTTAAATCCTGACTAACGCGACGCAAGCTTGCGAATTAAATTATTTAATAACAATAAAAAAAGGCAAATGTTGTTCCTGCAAAAAGCTTCATCGCGTGTTCTTAACATTCGTCGACGTGATTGAAATGCACTTGAGAAAACCACGTTCACTCGTTCGAGATGAAGGAAAATGTATTATCTTAAACTTAATATTGTTTTATTGATTATTTTTTACTTGCTTTATCATTGGAAAAATAAAGATTATATTTTGTAATGAGGGAGACGTTGGGCTACGAAATAATTCGGATTGCGAGATTTTAATTGCTATGAAATCATTTCGGCGTTTGGGTCTTTAGGAAATTTTTCCAAGGAAAATACACCTGTCTATCGGTGAACTGTTGTTTCGCGCCACAAACGAGCGAGTGGAGTAGAAGACCTCGAGGAGACGCTTGTATCGATTTTTCTTGACGCAGGTGGACGAGCACTTGAGTAATCCGTGGGATGCACGCATCGTAGTAGTCGATGACGATGTCAAAACAAACCGTAAATCGCGTTGCTAATTTATTACTCCCCGTGTGTATGTGATAATGACACCGAGTCCGCAGCATTAACGTAGTCGTTTCTCAATGACATACAAATCTGAAAAAATTAGGCACGTGGAAGGTGCTGCAAAGATTGATTTTGCATACAACAATAATGTCAAAATGTTAACAAATTAATTTTAAAAATGAATTGTTCCAAAAATTACACGGCAACACAACTGCTTTTCATGAAAATGATTTATTCATTTTTTGAAATCGCATTTTTTTAGACAGAATGAAATGTGACAACCGCAATTTCGAAGAATTTGACAGGGGTCTGAAAAAAATTCATACGTATTCAGAAAAATGTATGAATCATTTTTATTAAAAAATAAATTTGGGTTTCCCGGTAATTTGTTGAACAATTAATTTTTTTTAGTAATTCGCTAATAACATTTTAACATTATTATTATGCAAAATCAATCTTTGTAGCATATTCCAAATTACTGATTTTTGAAAGATTTTTGTCATTGAGAGTTGTTCGAAATTCTCCTAGAATCCCACGATTGGCCAGACTGTACCGAGACGACTACCTTAAGGATGTAGGAGCGTGAAGTATTCAATTCGCATAAATTGGAGAAAAGTGCGCGAGAATTGCAAACATTTCTCGACGGCCTGAAAACATTTTCTCAGATTTACATTTTTTCAGATTTTGATGTAATCTTTGAAATTCGTACATATTTTCCATACAAAAAAACACAAATTTCGAAGATTAGATAAAAATCTGAAAAAAATCATACGTATACAGAAAAACAAAAGAGTCATTTTCGTGCAATAAAAACTTGGGTCAACGAAATATTCGTTAAACAATTTTCTTTTTCAATGAATTTATTATTAACATTTTGGAATTATTATTATGCAAAATCAATCTTTTCAGTACGTTTAGTGTGCATGAATTTTTTCAGATTTTCAGACCATCGAGAAATGTGTGCAATTGTCTCGCACTTTTCTCGAAGTTATGCGAATTGAACACTTCGCGCTCCTACATCCTTAATTGAATAAGAATCCGTAATTTTCGTTTCACTTGCACTTTCTTACGACGCTGAACCCGGCCGGATGGGTTCAGCGATGACAGCAGACGCAACGCTGGCGGCGAGCAGCAGCGTCACAGCTAACCCTGCCCGCCGGCTTCGGCGTGACATTTTATTTTCCCATTTTCTTTGTAAACGCAAATCTTTTTCGTTCGCAAGACTGCACGACATCGCATGAGCGCAGTGACGCGCGGCGTCAGCGGCACAAAGAGAGAAGAGAATCAGAAGAAAAATACACGCACTACGCTAAAAGGAATATTTAAATCGGGTCGCTAATTTATTACTCCCAGGCGGCGCGTAATAATAATACAGTGATTCCGAGGACGTTAATTGAACGAGAAAAACTCATTTTTCCGCCCCGCGCCTCGCGCTATTCTCCCGCTGTTGTTTGTAAACATCACGTGAGAAAGATATTCCTCAGTAAAAACAAAGTAACTGCAGTGACGACGCGCAGTGTCAACAAACGTGAGAGCGAATGAAAGCCGCGAAGAAAATATATGCACTCCGTTCCGTATAACACGGAACTGTGATTTTTTGCAAAACTGCAAATAAGACATTTTTTCATTCATATGTTAATAACATTTTTATATTATTATCGTGCAAAATCGATCTTCGCTGTACCTTCGATACGCTTAATTTTCGCAGATTTTTATGTCATTGTTAAAAATGTGGAGTTAAAAACTACACCAACACGGTGTCTATATAGGTCCACACCAATCAACGGTGATAACGAGCGGTGTTAACGGAGTGTGAAACACCGACTTTGCACCTAAAAAGTTCGGAACTGCCGTTTTTCGCGAATTATGAACGGATCGAAGCGAAAATTGACATACAGACGCCAGTCATGTGAATCTCGTTAATGAATTAGTCAGAACTTTGATTCTTGAAAAAAAAAAAAAAAAAAAAAAAAAATTACCCATAGAGGGAATCTGTAATGAAAAATTAGACTTTTTTTTTCAATGTTTCGATAAAAACAGAGAAAAGCGACTAATTCATTCACGAGATAATAAAAAATGATACATGAAACGTGCATTCGTGCACTTAAAGCGAAAAATGTTACAATGTTTCGTCGGTAACACAGGAATAAATTCAAGGAAACGTCTGGTGTTAACTATACACCGTAAAAAGTGTTGCTATTAACACTGTAATAAGTAACACTAGGCAAAAGTCCTATTCTAGGCAAAAGTCCCTAAAATTTTTAACAGTGTGAGAAGTGTTCGAAATTCTCTTAGAATCCCACGTTTACCTTGGGTTAAATTTGCTAGCGTTATCATCATTCCCAAGGAGTCCTTTTTTGCTTTTCATTCCTTTTCATCGTTCGAGATGAAGAAACGCGCGTTCCGTGATTGCAGTACGAAAACTGAACTAAAAGTGATTTTTAGACCTCCAGAAAACATGACTACTAAATCTAGTCCAAGTGTCACAATTACCCTGGTCAGATTGCCCTACTTTCGACATAATAAAACTTCAGGGCGTGTACGTCGTCGTGAAGGACGACAAGGGAGGCAAATTACCGAGGGAGGATACGCCGAGGTCAGAGCAACAAGTGTGACAGTTCGCGTACCCTCGAGCCCTGCGCTCCCTAGACACCTATAGGTGGCACACGTAGAGCCTTTGAGCCCTCGAAGCGATAACACTGACGGCGGGAAGGGCGGAAGAACCCTTGTGCTGTGTTTTGTAGTCCCGTCGTCGAGGGTGACGTCGAAATTTCGCGAGCAACCGCTTGATAAATATCGACATCCACATCAAGTCTCCATGGGGATATATTTACATGCACGGTAACAGCATATGAAGATCGATACTGACATGATAAAATTAGCAAATGATTGCAGTTCGGGTGCCTCACATCGTATCACAAACCGTTGACACTTACAGTCAGAAAAATCGGAAGCTTGGAAGGGGACTCAGCAAGTCGTAGAATAACTTGGAACTCGAAGGTGACTGCCAAGGTGACCCTGATAATCGGTACCCGGATGGGTGAATTATCAAAATCACCTTGATAATCTGTATTTGGGTGACAAACTACCAAGGTAACCCCGATAATCAGTAACTCGGGTGGGTGACTACCAAAGGTGACCCTGATGATCAGTAACTGGGGTGGGTGACTACCAAGGTGACCCTGATAATCAGTAACTCGGGTGGGTGACTACCAACGTAATCCCGGTAATCAATATTTGGGTGGGTGACTACCAACGTAATCCCGGTAATCAATATTTGGGTGGGTGACTACCAACGTAATCCCGGTAATCAATATTTGGGTGGGTGACTACCTGGAGACCCCGATAATCCATACTGGCGTGGGTGACTGCCAAGGTGACCTGGATAGTCGGTATTTAGGTGGGTGAGTGCTAAGGTGACCCTGACAATCAGAACTCCGTAACGACCCCAACAATCAGTACTCGGGTGGGTGACAACCAAAGTGACCCTGATAATTAGTACTTGAGTGGGTGACTACCATGGCGATCCGGATAATTAGTATTTGGGTGGGTGACTACCTGGAGACCCCGATAATCCATACTGGCGTGGGTGACTGCCAAGGTGACCCGGATAGTCGGTATTTAGGTGGGTGAGTGCTAAGGTGACCCTGACAATCAGTACTCCGTAACGACCCCAACAATCAGTAACTCGGTTGGGTGACTAACAAGGTGACCCTGATGATCAGTAACTGGGTTGGGTGACTACCAAGGTGACCCTGATAATCAGTAACTCGGGTGGGTGACTACCAACGTAACCCCGGTAATCAATATTTGGGTGGGTGACTACCTGGAGACCCCGATAATCCATACTGGCGTGGGTGACTGCCAAGGTGACCTGGATAGTCGGTATTTAGGTGGGTGAGTGCTAAGGTGACCCTGACAATCAGAACTCCGTAACGACCCCAACAATCAGTACTCGGGTGGGTGACAACCAAAGTGACCCTGATAATTAGTACTTGAGCGGGTGACTACCATGGCGATCCGGATAATTAGTATTTGGGTGGGTGACTACCATGATGACCCTGACAATCAGTATTTGGGTGAATGACTACCTAGGTGACTCCGGCAATCAATCTTTGAGTTCGATTCGGTATTTGGGGTCTTACAAGGATTCTATGTGGTATTGTTAAACGCCCTGCGCAGTACGACAACCGGAGAATCTTGATATCTTGGAACCCGGATTTACAACCTCTGCCACCTCCTCTTTCCATTTCTGCTTCTGGCGTAGATGGGTAAAATCCATGAACCTCCTCAGGCCGGGATTATTCCAAGTGTTCCTACGAGTCGCCACCGAAAATTCAGATTTTTCTAACAATCAGTGTTAACAGTGTTACAGTGCACCGCAAAGCGCCATATATTCTAATTCAACATATAAATATTGTTTCTGTGCTGTTACCACAAACGTGAGTATATTTCCACGGAGACTTGATTCAGATACGTCGATATTTATCACCTCTCTGAGAATAATTCGGTTAGCCATGAAATTTCAACGTCGCATCCGACGATAGAGCGACGCACAAAAGAAGCACAAGGGTTCAGCCCTTCGCGTCGTCAGTTTTATCGCCGCGAGGGCTCAAAAGCTTTGCGTCTGCGTACCTATAGATGTCTGGGGAGCGGAGGGCTCGAGGGTACGGGAATTGTCACACTTGTTGCGTCGACCCTGGCGTATCTTCTCTCGGCAATTTTCTTAATTTCGCCCCTCGACGATACGCGCGTCTAGACGATTTTCCTCCCAAGCAAAAAGTATCACGATTCTCGAGTTTTGCAATTAAATTATTTCACATTGTGTTGCAAAACGTCATACACAAATAGGCACGGAGTTATGTGCTCGTAAGTTGGAAACCGTGAAGCGGAGCTTCTCATCAAGGGAAGAATGAAACCTTGTCAAGTCACTTTAGTTCACCAATGAAGAAAAAGCTCATTAACCAAACTATTTCACATTTTACGCTTCTCGGGTTGTGTTTTTTCATCAAGTTGGTGCAAACTTCATATTTAATTACAGCGCAATGTCACTTTCACGACTTTTATCTGCTCCCCACGAACTAAGAGTAACAACGATTGTGTAACAAAATCACTACACCCAACTGAACTGCTTACTATGTTCCGCCCACTGTAAAACCAACCGAGCAATTGGTGTAGCAAACCGACCACTGTACCAACCTTCTAAAGGTTGACTTTGGGTTGGTTTTTGAAAACCAACCATAAACCTACCTTTCTCCAAATAGAATAAAAAGTTGGTTCGCGGTTGGACATCAAAAACCAACCTTAATTCCGACTGTAAGCCTAGAATAGCAATGGTTGACTTTAGGTTGACTCTTTAGGTTTGTTTCTCTTTAACAGTAGGTTTACGGTTGGTTCCGAAAAGTTGGAACCACAAATCAACCATCGCCGTTCTTGCCTGTAAATCGGAATGAGGGTACCTTTATAATATACAACCGCCAACTTTTTATTCAGTCCGAAGAGTGGTTCGTTTATGGTTGGTTTTTAAAGACCAACCCAAAGTCAACCTTCGGAAGGTTGGAATAGTGGTTGGTTTGGTGCACCAATTGACTGATTGGTTTGAAGTCGCATGTGGGAAAACGTCCAAAGTTGAACCTTAAAAGTTACGGTTGAAGGTTGGGCGAGGGTTCTAATTAACGTTAACAAAAATTGCGCAGACGATCAATGAACGAATGCAATTAAAAGCTGCACAAACATGCATTAACGAAAAAAACGTTTGGCAAGTCGAGGCGTAAGTATCAAAGTGCCAATCGCCGTGTCATTTGTTGTGTACATGAGAAATAAGCTCGACAGTCGATACACGTTCGTCGACGCGAGTATTACAGCCGGTGACGGAGCGCGAGTGATCGAAGAATGGATTTATACGTGTAAAGGGGGTGACTATGGTGGCGGGTATGGTGAAGTCGTGCGATATTGAAGAGCGCAAGTTGAGCCGCGGGTGGGTTCAGGGTGGATGGGAGCAGCGGCGACGACGGCGACGAAGACGGGGCAAGAAGAGAGCGCGGGAGGCAGGGAAGAACGTGGAGGAGGGTTGAAGTTGCGAGGACACCAGTTGCTAGGCAGCGCCTCTCAATATCGGAGTTTCATTCTCGCGTAACCCAGCCGAGCCACGTCCAACGCGCTGACACACGGAGAGCGGAGAACGTGAAACGGAACTGGAGTACAATATAAAACCGACGGCAAAATATTTATCAGAATCTATTTGCCGGTACATTTGTGATATTTCTAAGTTCACTGAGATTGACGGTCTTCTTCTCCCGTCTCGTCGATGCCCCACTGATTATATTGCCGATAATTGTGAAGCAAATAGCAAGGAACAAATGATGGTACACGAGATACATACAATTTAATAATAATAATAACAATAATAAAAATAATAATAATAATGGTAATAAGAAGAGGAAGAAGACATTTTTTTTTGTGTCCTGGGATAAAAATCCTAAGAGTACAGATAAACAAAATTAGATTACAATGTTTAGTAGAAAAGGAAAAAATAGAAAGAGAAAAGATCGCGATTACAAAAATGAAATTACAGCGCTAACGCAGAATTAAACTTCAAGGAAGTTAACGTAGTGCAGTTTATGCGCTGTACGGAAGACGGGAAAAGCGATTCGTCATAATTAACGCTGGTTCTAGTTGTAACTAAAGTGTACGAGATAAGATGGATTTTATGCTTTAAGAGAAAACGTGAACGACCTGGCGACTATCTTACAATTGGATAGAGCAACGCGAGTAAACTTGCAATATGAGCTAAGTAGGACATTGATCTGAACCCAGCAGAAAAGGTCATCATTTCGATTTCTGGAACCCTGCAATCACGGTTTGCAGTTTGAATTCAAATGATTCCTGTTCATCGTTTGCTTAGAAACAACATAATGAAAATACACCCACTTTTTCTGCCGTTGCAGTGGTGCAGTGCCTCAATATAGCCTGAAGAAAACCTCAATAGAGTCTCAATAGAGTCTCAAAATATTTAGTATGCTATTTCTTCATAAATGAGGATCAAGCGATTCCGGAGTAAATTGACAAAGCGAAGCCATATTATGGAAGGTATGGTGAACCTACATAAGTTCACCATACCTTCCCATAATTTTGTCTATACTTCCCTTGATCATTCGAGAGTCGAAAACTGCTCCTCCTAATAACACAGATTGGAGGGATCTTCGCTTCTCGAACCTTGATCGCGACGTCGCAATTCATATTCCTGGCAAGACGTCAGAGTTTGGTGCTCCAGACGAAAATGTCGGGGAGGACGAGAGTTCGAGGAAAAATGATCCCGAGAAAATCGAGTTCCACGACGCGGAGTCGGGTTTGAGAGTCGCTGGAGTTGCGCGCGTGGCTGATAACGAATACGAGAAGGTACCTCGGGGTGGAACGAGGACAACTTAGCTACGGGATGGCCCTTTTGCCATTGGAGTGAGCCGAGATTCGCGCGGCGAAGGGTTGGAGGGCTTCGCCAAGAGGACGGAGCTGTAAACTCCGCGTAATGTCGAGCAAATTAGCATCTCCTTGAAGAGTTCGCTTCTCAACTGTCTCTTGAGGCTCTTGTTGCTTCCCTTACAATTCATTCGCCCTTTATCATCGTCCTACACGGGACGACTGCGTTGCGCATTGCTTCGCCTCGTAGAAAACGCTTTGAAACTTTCTTTTGCTTCTACTCCTGGAAGATGTATTTTTATTCTAGGAGAGCAGATTTTCTGGGAATGGCCATTGTCCTTCATTGCTGCATGGATCACGGTACAAACGCGTAGGATGAATTTCAAGTAAGGCAGGCCAATTTTTCCAAAACAGGCCAAGTTTTAGAGCCTCTTAGGAGTCTCAAGAAGCCTTCGCTCTTCAACTCGTTGCTTCTTCTTGTAGAAAAGGCTTTGAAACTTTCTTTTGCTTCTACTATTGAAAGATGTATTTTAATCCTAGGAGAGCAAATTTTCTGGGAAATTTGCTCTTCATGCTTGTATGGATCACAGTCCAAACGTGTAGCGTGAATTTCAAGTAAGGTAGGCCATTTCTTCCAAAGCAGGCCAAATTTTAGAGCATCTTAGGAGTCTCAAGAAGCCTTCGCCCTTCATCTTGTCGCTTCTTCTCGTAACAAAGGCTTTGAAACTTTCTTTTGCTTCTACTTTTGAAAGATGTATTTTAATCCTAGGACAGCAGATTTTCTAGGAATGGTGATTGTCTTTCATAGCCACATGGATCACACTCCAACCGTGTAGGGTGAATTTCAAGCAAAGCAGATTAATTTTTCCCAAATGCTGTTCTAGCTATTCCAACAATGTCTTTCCCCTCCAGCTCGGGTCTTCCATGTCGCGTCTGCTTCCGCACTGCTTCTTTGCGAGGAAAGCAGCTTCGATAAAACCTCTCCACGTTTCGTTTAAACATGTTTTAATTTCAGGCAACGTTGGTTTTGCCTGAGGCGAATTTTCCCCGTGGCTGATTTATTCATCAACCGATTTTTCCGACTGTCATTTGTCCCTCAGCGCTAAGAACATCAGCCAAATTTAATGAACACGGTGAACCCTCTCGTCTTCTGAAAAAAAAGATGGCATTAACGAGGAAGCAATTAGAGAGGTTCTTTTATTCGTCTCTCTTTTAATTCCCACGACTCCTTCTCAATTTTCCCGTTCTTTCCTGCTTTCACCGGCGGATGTCCCTTCTCGTCAATGCCGAATGAGCACCTCGGTATTCGAGTCCTCGTCTAGCGTCTCGGTGTCTCACTGTTCGTCTATCGTCGCTTCTATTGTGACTGACAAGAGGGAGATCGGGAGGAACTCAAAGTAATAAATCTTCTTCCTAGAATCTTCGGAGACATGTCATTTCATAGCCGGTTCTGCGCGGCTGTAAATGAGTGTCTCTCGATGAATGAACTACGCGTTTCTGTGACGCCAACGCGGCGTTTAAGTGGAAATTCGCAGGAACGATTGATTGTAGGGATTTTTTTAATGTTTCTTGAACCCAGGTCACAGAATAATTTGTAAATAGTGATGATAATGTTGACATCACCGACATTTTTAAAAATATTAACTTAAAAAAGAATCCCTGCAATTAATATACAGGAAATGTGATTGCGAAGAGATTCAGTTCTAGCGGAGGTCACTCCTGTGATGACCCCCGCTAGGATTCATTGTATGGAATGATTGTAGGGATTTTTTATGGTTCTTGAACCCAATTTACAGAATAATTTATAAAAAGTGATGATAATGTTGACATCACCGACATTTTCTAAAATATTAACTTAAAAAAGAATCCCTGCAATTAATATACAGGAAATGTGATTGCGAAGAGATTCAGTTCTAGCGGAGGTCAATCCTATGATGACCTCCGCTAGGATTCATTGTATGGAATGATTGTAGGGATTTTTTATGGTTCTTGAACCCAAGTTACAGAATAATTTGTAAAAAATGATGATAATGTTGACATCACCGACATCTTTTAAAGTATTAACTTAAAAAAGAATCCCTGCAATTAATATACAGGAAATGTGATTGCGAAGAGATTCAGTTCTAGCGGAGGTCAATCCTATGATGACCTCCGCTAGGATTCATTGTATGGAATGATTGTAGGGATTTTTTTATGGTTCTTGAACCCAAGTTACAGAATAATTTATAAAAAATGATGATAATGTTGACATCACCGACATCTTTTAAAGTATTAACTTAAAAAAGAATCCCTGCAATTAATATGCAGGAAATGTGATTGCGAAGAGATTCAGTTTTAGCGGAGGTCAATCCTATGATGACCTCCGCTAGGATTCATTGTATGGAATGATTGTAGGGATTTTTGTTTATGGTTCTTGAACCCAACTTACAGAATAATTTATAAAAAGTGATAATAATGTTGACATCACCGATATCTTTTAAAGTATTAACTTAAAAAAGAATCCCTGCAATTAATATGCAGGAAATGTGATTGCGAAGAGATTCAGTCCTAGCGGAGGTCAATCCTATGATGACCTCCGCTAGGATTGATTGTATGGAATGATTGTAGGGATTTTTTTTATGGTTCTTGAACCCATTTTACAGAATAATTTATAAAAAATGATGATAATGTTGACATCACCGACATCTTTTAAAGTATTAACTTAAAAACGAATCCCTGCAATTAATATGCAGGAAATGTGATTGCGAAGAGATTGAGTCCTAGCGGAGGTCAATCCTATGATGACCAGACCGGTGGCTCCAGTGACAAGAAAATCCTTCGCTGCAATCCTAAAAGAATAGAATTATATCAAATTGTCTTCATTGGTGAGGAAAAAAGTAGCCCTCACAATAAAAATAAACTTTTTTGACTGACTCGGCCCCCTTAAACGATGTTCATTAACTCGGCCTCGCCTTTGTGAAACGATATGTAGCAGGTATTACACGTGGAAAAGGCCGAAAATCACGAGGCAAAGGGTAACGGAAAAACGAAACGAGGCGTCCTTAATCGTAATCCCACCCGTAACGAGCCCCTCGAGCCGCTGACCGGCGGCGCCCGACTCGCCTGATCCCCTTACGGGCCTTCATTGCCGCTCGTTGCATCGCCGCTATCGCTTCTAACTCGATTTTACGGCTGCCTCCTTGGCCGCTGCGCTTCCGACTAATTTGCAAGCAGTTGAAACGTGAACCGAGTTACAGGATGAACACGAATATCCGGGCGACTAGCGTTACGGATTAGGTAAAATTATGCACGATTCCAGCCCAAAGATCGTGAAAGCGACCACGAAATGACCTCAAAATTACCAAATTTTGTACGTCGACTCTACGTCTCAATGTCAACTGATTCCGCATCTCGCATCCCGCGGAAACTGTGCTTTACTGTTACTTTGCCTTACATTACTTTACTTTACTTTAAATTAATTTTTAATTAGTTTATTTTTTACTTTACTTTACTTTTACTTTAAATTAATTTTTAATTAGTTTATTTTTTACTTTACTTTACTTTTACTTTAAATTAATTTTTAATTAGTTTATTTTTTACTTTACTTTACTTTTACTTAAAATTAATTTTTAATTAGTTTATTTTTTACTTTACTTTACTTTACTTTAAATTAATTTTTAATTCGTTTATTTTTTACTTTACTTTACTTTTACTTTAAATTAATTTTTATTTAGTTTATTTTTTACTTTACTTTACTTTTACTCTAAATTAATTTTTAATTAGTTTATTTTTTTATTTTTTCATGGATAAATTTTTATTTTGTATTATTTCACAAAATAACAAAATTTTGTATTATCATTTCATTTTGTATTATTTTGTATTATTTCATAGATATTTTATTTATCATAGATATTTTATTTATTCATAGATATTTTATTATTGTTTGGGGTGTTTGGGATTGATTTGTTTGGGATCTTTTTCGGACGGGACCAATTAGGTTTGGTATCTGTTTATTGGACATAATTTCGATATGAGGGGGGGTAATTGTTGTGGGCATCAATTGACGGGGATGCATTTTGTTCGGTATAAAGTTACATGGACCCGGTTAACATATCCAAGTCCTATGGTACATAACCAAGAACTTGATCGACATCCCCTATAATTTGGTTGATGAGTTCATTCAAAGAAAATCTAATATCAACTTAAGGAAATTATTACACAGACGTCAAAGAAATGTTTCATGGGTTTCAATTTCAAGGAAATTTCATTGAATCAAGAATACTTTTTCTCTCCTTTCGTGCAAAAGAAGCTTACTCAACCCAAAAAAACGATTATGGTCAAAGAAATCATCATACGAACCCCACACTAAATCGTATGATGATTTCAATTTACATGAAGTGAGTGCGGCCCAGAAACAATCATCCTGACGCGCCCGAAACTAGGCAGCCGCATCGAACTCATGGCAATGCCGATTTTTCCCCTGGCGGAAAAGCGAAACAAAGGCATAGCGGAGGTCGGAGGTTGAGTTGAGACATGCGGAGGACATCGCGCGCGGTCAAACGTAAACGGGACATCCTCCATAATCACACACCGATTCGTCATCCTTATCTCGCCGGATCGTGGATAAAAAAAACACACGCGTGCGTCGTGGTGGTTGAGTGCAAACGACGGAGTCAAGCGTGCTATTAGTCGGCCACTTGGCTTCGTCCACACGCGCGAGGCGTATGCAAAGCTTATACAGGTAGCAGAAAGACAGAAAGAGAGAGAGAGAGAGAGAGAGAGAAAAAGAGTTATTTATTTCGTGCACTAGGACCGAAGTCCCTTAAGCGCACCGTGCATAAATCAATACATAATGATCAGGCAATAAAACAATGAACAAGAAGGCATGAAAAAACAAATTCGAAAAAAAAAATAGAAAACCCTTAAAAACAACTTAACTATAAACTAAAACTAAACTAAGAACTAAAGATTACAACTAAAAATTTTACACAATCAAAGGCAGAAAATTATAACGGCAGACAAAAATAATAAAAATAATAGAAAGAAATGCAAAGAAAACAAGCCACAATAAAGAAAAACGGAAAATCAAACTAAGTTTAAATAAAAAAGAATAAAGATTAAAAAAAAAGAGAGAGAGAGAGAGAGAAAGAGACAGAGAGACAGCAGGCACATCGGTGCGCCTGGTGGGAAGCGGTGGTCGTCATTCAGGCCCGGGAATATGCGTGAATATATCCGCGCTTTCGAAGTCTAATTACCCGCATCAATAATTCAGCCGTGGGGTCGTAAAGCAAGAATTACCGGACGAACGCGGCGACGAGCCGAGAGTGGGGGGGGGGGGGCTCAGGCGCGACTAACGTACGATGGAAATCGCGACGACGCGACCCGGCCGGCCCGGCCCGGCCCCGAGGCGTGAATAGAGACTCTACCCCCGGCTAATGCCACACCGCGAATGCCACTTTTTGCTCGACGCAGGTGACACGTTGCTCTACCTGCGCCGCTCCGCCGACGTCGAGCTCTAACCCGTACTTAGTACGTACGCCACACACACCCACGACTGCTGGCGCAGTCGTGGCTGTGTGGACTACTCTTTGTGCTATTTTCCTTGCTATTGACCCTTTTTAACATCACCGAAATTTTCGTTGGCAATCTGTCGCAGAGATACTGAATGGTGGTGGGCGAAATTGATGACACTTTTGTGTCGAAACTTTTACGCTTCTCGGATGTTTTAGGGGAGTTATGGATCCTCATTAGTTTAAGGAGGAAATGTTACGGTTTGTTTTGTAGGTTAGATTTAAGTAATATGGTTTGTTTTGGAGGTTAGATTTAAGTAACACGGTTTGTTTTGGAGGTTAAATTTCAGTGATACAGTTTGTTTTGTAGGTTAGATTTCAGTGATACAGTTTGTTTTGTAGGTTAGATTTAAGTAATATGGTTTGTTTTGGAGGTTAGATTTAAGTAATACGGTTTGTTTTGGAGGTTAAATTTCAGTGATACAGTTTGTTTTGTAGGTTAGATTTAAGTAATATGGTTTGTTTTGGAGGTTAGATTTAAGTAATACGGTTTGTTTTGGAGGTTAGATTTCAGTGATACGGTTTGTTTTGTAGGTTAGATTTAAGTGATACGGTTCGTTTTGTAGGTTAGATTGAAGTAATACGGTTTGTTTTGGAGGTTAGATTTCAGTGATACAGTTTGTTTTGTAGGTTAGATTTAAGTGATACGGTTTGTTTTGTAGGTTAGATTTAAGTAATACGGTTCGTTTTGTAGGTTAGATTTAAGTAATACGGTTTGTTTTGGAGGTTAGATTTAAGTGATACGGTTTGTTTTGTAGGTTAGATTTAAGTAATACGGTTCGTTTTGTAGGTTAGATTTAAGTAATACGGTTTGTTTTGGAGGTTAGATTTAAGTGATACGATTTGTTTTGTAGGTTAGATTTAAGTAATACGGTTTGTTTTATAGGTTAGATTTAAGTAATACGGTTCGTTTTGTAAGTTAGATTTAAGTAATACGGTTTGTTTTGTAAGTTAGATTTAAGTAATATGGTTTGTTTTGTAGGTTAGATTCAAGTAATACGGTTTATTTTGTAGGTTAGATTTAAGTAATACAATTAGTTTTGTAGGTTAGATTTTTTTGTTTTTGTAGGTAGAAATTTTATTGAAAATAAATATTCTTCGCAGCCATAAAAATATGTGGACATTACAATTACTAGGGTCGTCCTTATTTGGGAAAATTTCGAAATCGCTATGCCTCAGCCCTAAAAATCTTCCATGTAATGTAAAAAAATGTCTGTAACGATTCAGTAGGATTAAACAATATTTACCCGTGCCGCATTGCACGTGAATATTAACCCTGGATTTAAATGGGAAAAAACGAGCTGTACGTACATATTTGCCTATTGCTTTATGACAATTTATATACAAAATCATGGCCAATAATTTGGACCCAAAGTTGACCCAACTGCTGGATGTCCAGTGACAAAAAAATTCTTCGCTGCAATCCTCGAAGAACAAAATTATTGCAAATTTTGTCATCGGTGAGAAAAACTAGACCCTACAATAAAAAGAAACTTTTTGAACCGACTAATTTTCCATTTTCCAGTATTTCCATTCACACGCTGATGACGCAAAAACTGCAAAACTCAGCGACACATTTGGATCTACCGTGTGGTGTGAAACGGTTCGACAAGTCACATGCATTTCCCGACGCGATGCGTGATCGCTTGACGCGTTTATCGACGTGTTATTCATCGTCAACGGAAAACTTGCACCGCCGCTATACGGTATAACTTTATCGCCTGCAATTATATGCGGCTTACAAAAAACGTACGCGCCCCGACACCGTCAACGTTCGCGTCGCCGATATCGTCGACGCGCTGACATGCACGCGACTTTTGCGACTCTCGGGGCTCGCGCGGGGCCTGCCAATTACGACGGGAGATCATCACCGGGTACTACGCGATGAGAGTTAATACTCACCTTTGACCAGATCACACGCCGTCGCTGTCGCCAACGGCGGCTGTATCTTCGCGCCCGGTTCTCCACTCGGAAGCGCAGTAGAACACCGATACTTATCGCGGGACTCTCGTGTGGGGTGAAAAAAAAATGAAAACATATTTACAATTTTACTGGCAATTATCCGAGGCAATTTCTCCATTATTAGTGTTATAGTTGTTATTGTCTTTCCGTCGCGCACGAACATTCAGAGTGAAATAATACATATTTTATTGTTCATATTTTAGTGCGGCGATTTGCAGTCGAGAAATTTTCGAAAAAAATACGGATTCTCTGAGGTGAATTTTCATACTATTATTATTAGGGATGTGCGAATACTCAGAAATATGAATAGTTCAATTCACATATTGTATTGATTATTCCAATCAATCGAATAATTCAGAAATTTACGAATATTCATGAAAAATCAGAAAGTTACGAATATTCATGAATAATCAGAAATTTACGAATCTTCATGAATAATCAGGAAGTTACAAATATCATGAATAATCAGAAATTTACGATTATTCATAAATATTCATATTATTCATGAAAGTTTGTACCATTCAAATTTCTGAATATTCAATTCAAATTTCTGAATATTCAATTCAAATTTCTGAATACTCAATTCAAATTTCTGAATATTCAATCCAAATTCCTGAATATTCAATCCAAATTTCTGAATATTCAATCCAAATTTCTGAATATTCAATTCAAATTTCTGAATATTCAATTCAAATTTCTGAATATTCAAATCAAATTTCTGAATATTCAATTCAAATTTCTGAATATTCAATTCAAATTTCCGAATATTCAATTCAAATTTCTGAATATTCAATTCAAATTTCTGAATATTCAATTCAAATTTCTGAATATTCAATTCAAATTTCTGAATATTCAATTCAAATTTCTGAATATTCAATTCAAATTTCTGAATATTCAATACAAATTTCTGAATATTCAATTCAAATTTCTGAATATTCAATTCAAATTTCTGAATATTCAATTCAAATTTCTGAATATTCAATTCAAATTTCTGAATATTCAATTCAGATTTTGACTTGAATATCATTATTCAATTCAATTCCATCCAAATGCTATTCGTACATCCCTAATTATTACGCAAGATCAATCTTTGCGACACCTGTCGTATGCACCTTAATTTTTTCTGGTTTTTATGTAATTGAAAAATGTTCAAAATTCTCTTAGTATTCCACGTTTAACCGGTCTGTACCGATACAACTGCCTTAATTACGAAACACAAGTTAGCAACGAAGAAAATTGAAACTGAAAATTGCGTCGAGTTCACCCGTGAGATCCAAAATTTCACTTACAGCGAGAAAACTCATGGCAAACACAACGATACTGTTTATATTTATTCCCAGAGGGGACGTCGATGCATTCCGTGGCTCTCGTGTCGGTATAATTATCGAGTGCGGTATAATTGTATTTGCCACTTGTTTCCATACACACACACATAAATGTTTCATGGGGGGGAAAATATCCCGCGGAGCTACGCCGCACACGATTACCGACTATGTAATTTTTCCGCCGCGCACGCACGTAAGAATTGAATTTCTCTGGATTGCATTAGTCGGCACAGAGGGGGCTGCGAACAGCCACGAGAACCGCGCAGGCATTTTTTATTATGCGGCAATATGAGCCCAGAGGCGAAAGTATCGAGGAGGCATCGAGAGCGCGATACGATGTATCGATACGCCCGAAGCTCGTGGGCGAAACGCGCACACTCGATCCTGCGTGGCTCTCGATATCCCGCGTATTTGCATATAAACGAAGTATTACGAATTGACACTACAGAGCGCGCGCGGCCCCGATATTGGCGACCGCGCGATATAGTCACGCGCTATATTATACCTAAAATAGAGTTGACGTTTTTCTTTCTTGTCCGCAAATTGGGGAGGTCGAAGCGCGGACGTCGCGTGCATGGAAAATCGATCAACTCTTCGGCGGCGATAATTAGACGACAAAGTGGATTGAGTGTCGGCCGTGCGTAGATTGTCCGACTCTTCGGACAATATTGACGCTCAATTAACGAGATGAACATCGACGTCGGTCGTCGTCACGCGCGATATCGAGAAATCGGTGTTGGAGCGACACAAATCGTCTAATCGTCGTTCGGTGATTGTGCGCCACACAAATGTGCGGTGCGATTTCTTTTTGTGCCATGTGTGGGCAGCCCTTGTGGCACGCGCAATTTTATTCACCACAGCACGGATACAACACCACAACACAGATCCAACATTGCAGCACAGATCGAACACCACAGCACAGATTCAACACCACAACACAGATTCAACACCACAACACAGATTCAACACCACAACACATTCAAGACCACAACACAGATTCAATCCTAAAGCACAGATTCAATATCACAGCACAGATCCAATACACAACACAGATTCAACATCACAACACAGATCCAACACCACAACACCGATTCAATACCACAGCACAGATCCAACACCACAATACAGATCCAACACCACAATACAGATCCAACACCACAACACGGATTCAACACCACAGCACAGATCCAACACCACAACACAGATTCAACAGCACAGCACAGATTCAACACCACAACACAGATTCAACACCAGAGCAGAGATTCAACACGACAACACAGATTTAACAACAGAGCAGAGATTCAACACCACAACACAGATTCAAGACATTCGTTCCACCACAAACTCCGTCTTATACACTGGTTTTCCTGCATATTTCTTAATGTTTGCCCACTTTATCTGCGACATTTCGAACACATTTCATACACACTTAGATTATACACATTGCCTGCTGCACAAACTTGACCCCTACGTCGAGTCGACACCACAGTCCGATTGTTCACAAACATTTCACTGCACCTTTTATTTCAACTCAAATAAATTGCACGCGTTCTTCTCCTCACCACAAACTCAAAGTTTTCCAACACAATTCGATATAAGTGAGATGTTTTGTAGTCCATTAATCAATTTTGTGTAGGTGATTCGAGTGACGAGATACAAACAAAAATCAACGTGCAGAAGGAAACGTTTAACGATGTCTGGTTGATTCACTTGTTCCAACATTTTTTTCTTTCTTGTCCACATATCGATTAACTCTGAGGACGTAGTAATTAGACAACAAAATGAACACAGTGTCACGCATGCCTGAGTCGCGCGACTCTTCGGCCAATATTGACGCTCAATTAGCGAGATGATCATCAATGGTAATAACGCGATGTCGACGCTAAACATACCACAGCGATGCCATTTTTTAATTAAATAAGGAAAACATCTTCGCTAAAATCATCAAATTTAAATTTTATAAGTTCCTTAATTACTGAATTAATCGATTTGCTGTTCCGGATGTGATCGGCGGAACATAAAAAAATGCATAAAGAAAATCGATGCAACTCAAGTACAACTAAAAAAAAAACGTTTATTTCTGTCTGGTCGATTTACTCATTTCCAGGTCATTTTTTTAACGTTTCGCACGTTCGCGCGACGAGGATATATCGAATGTGACGCAGTGCACACAAATCTCGCATAACTTGCAATTCGCAATGGTGGGAATTCTTCGCTGAACGGAATACAAACCGCGCTGACTCGACCTCCGATCGAACTCGGGTTATCGCGTTTGACCTCAAACGTAAGTACTCGATTTTTCATGAAACTCCGGGAGCCCGCGAGCCACCGCGGCAAAATCGTTCGCGTATTATCTTAGGTCGAGCTTCCTCAATCGCGTCTCGACCATGGCGGATGCAAAATGCGCTTTGGTACAGAAATAAAAAAATGTCATGTAGGTATAACAGTTGAACCCGTTCAAAAAAGGTAACTATTTTTTTAATTTTGTTGCTCATGGAGAAAATTTAAATTTGATGTAAAAGAAAAGTTTGCGTCAAAGGCAACTTGTAAAAGGAGCTTAAATAATAAACAAGCTGTGCAAACAAAAATATAATAGAAATGCCAACAAAAAAAATCTTTGCACCAAAGTGTTTTTTCAGTCATGTCACTAATGCGATTAAACTGAAAACCATTTCTGTTTTAATACCGATCTGAAGTCGCCTGTTATGTCGTGGAACGTAAAACGTCGATCGCCAAAATCGACCGAAAAAACATTCAGCACGAAGTATATGGCAAAAGTTGGAACTTCTGTCTTCCGATGGCGAATTTATGAATTACTTCACTTGAAGCACGAAGCCATTCATTCGTGGGTCGCGCGAAAAACTTCGACCCGGAGCTCTTAGCCGAGACTTCGGGATCGAAGTTTGAGAAATCCTTCAACAATCGTTTTCCAAGAAAATTTATCCGCCGTTGCCGCGAATTCAGTCGTACTAAGGGTTGCCGGCTTGAGTAATGATTCGCCTCAACTGGACTTTACTGGGCGTTCGTTTGGTACGTTCGATCGTTACCCGGAAAAATAATTGGTTGAATATTCTCCAAGTGAACAAATTGATTCGGTTAACTAATGAATCGTTTAGCAATCTTTTAGGTTAATTTAATTCCATTCACAGCGGCTAAAATTTATCTTTTTTGTAACAGTCCCTAGTCTACATTGATTACATCCAACGCGTAAACTTCTTTCTTGATGGTCATATTTTTTAGCTGTTGATAGAAAGAAAATAAACTTCGATGGTATTTAGTGTTTCCAATTCAGCTTCTATCTTTGGAACCACCGATATACTTGGTAGAGACGTCCCAGCTGGACATTGAACCACCTTGATTGCATCGTAAGTAGCAGTAGCTGTGGTAGTAGTTTTAATATTATATTTCATCTGAACATAAATCCCCTAAGGATTTGAGTAAGAATAAATCCCCTAAGGATCTGAGTAAAAATAAATCCTCTAAGGATTTGAGCAAGAATAAATTCCCTAAAGATTTGAGTAAGAATAAATTCCCTAAGGATTTGAGTAAGAATAAATCCCCTAAGTATTTGAGTTAGAATAAATCCCCTAAGGATTTGAGTAAGAATAACTCCCCTAAGGATTTGAGTAAGAATAAATCCCCTAAGGATTTGAGTAAGAATAAATCCCCTAAGGATTTGAGTAAGAATAAATCTCCTAAGGATTTGAGTAAGAATAAATCCCCTAAGGATTTCAGTAAGAATAAATTCCCTAAGGATTTGACTAAGAATAAATCCCCTAAAGATTTGAGTAAGAATAAATCCCCTAAGAATTTGAGTAAGAATAAATCCACTAAGGGTTTGAGTAAGAATAAATCCCCTAAGGATTTGAGTAAGAATAAATCTCCTAAGGATTTGAGTAAGAATAAATCCCCTAAGGGTTTGAGTAAGAATAAATCTCCTAAGGATTTGAGTAATAATAAATCTCCTAAGGATTTGAGTAAGAATAAATCACCTAAGGATTTGTGTAAGAATAAATCCCCTAAGGATTTGAGTAAGAATAAATCTCCTAAGGATTTGAGTAAGAATAAATCTCCTAAGGATTTCAGTAAGAATAAATCCCCTAAGGATTTAAGCAAAAATAAATTCCCTAAGAATTTGAGTAAGAATAAATCTCCTAAGGATTTGAGTAAGAATAAATCCCCTAAGGATTTGAGTAAGAATAAATCTCCTAAGGATTTGAGTAAGAATAAATCCCCTAAGAATTTGAGCAAAAATAAATCCGCTAAGGATTCGGATAAGAAAGAGACACAGCGACGAAAGCAATAGCAGACGTGACAAGAGTACAGAGACAAACTTAGGTCCAAATGCTTGTCAGATGAACGTCGTCATCTGACGACCTAGCAACCATTCCAACAGAATCACTTTGTATCTCAATTTTCGCATCAACAGACGCTTCACAAGGTTCAGGAAGGTCAAGCCCCCTGTCCGTCATTGATCTAAGCTGCATTAGAAGTATTTAAGTCCCTCAAAGAGAATGGCGACATCTGCCTATCGATCTGCAGCAATGACTGGCAGCCTCAACGTGGCTCGTGCCACGTGAATTGCATCAATCGTTGCACAAGGCACGAGCCACCCTTTCGGCGGATCTTTCATAGAAAATCCCGTGGCATCTGTCGCGATCACAGAACCCTTTTGTGCACCCACGCATTACATAATGCAACCTAACGAAAATCATGGAAAATCTGGAAGACCATGAAACGCGGGTCCATTCACAGCCTCAGCGGAGTCTTGCAACCCCTTCGCACGCTCGACCGGACTCGCGTTTTCAGAGCACAAACGAGGGCATGCAAAACGGGCTCGAAGGGTCTGCAAGACCTACAAGAGGGCTGGATAGGAATCATGGAAAAGGGTCCAGCTGCTGAGAACGAAGGAAAATCGTTGGGCCAAACTGTCCGCTAATCTCTTTGGAGTCTTCGACGACTCCATCCGATCGAGAATCAGCTTCAGGTTCGGAAATGGAAAATCGAGTGGCCATCCCTTCCTGATGTCTTTCGCACCTTTCGTCGGTCCTGCCGAGAATGAAGCCTGGGAGTCCCAGCGCCGTTTTGGCGAGCAGATGTCCATGGTATCATGATGTACGCCGCTCCCACGAGTCCGGGAGTGAACCCTTTCGTTCGCGGCGGTGGTGAGAGAGAACAAGGGAGGAGGGCGAGATCGTGCGAGCATTCACGGTCGCATTCCAACGGGGCATAAGCTCCGCGTGCGAATGGCAAGCGAGCGTGGAGGGGGCAAACGGTGAGGGCGAAACGACGGGAGCATGAATGGCCGGTCGTGCATGCATAGCGCGAAAAGGGTTTTGTGTCCTGGGTGCGTGAGGCACACGCGGCTGCCGGACAGGTAGCGGTGCGTTCGCGTAGGAGAGTTCTTGACAGCAGAATTGTAAATCCTCATTAGTTTAAGATATAAATGCTACAGGGCGGTTTGTTTTGTAGGTTTGATTTAATGGGTGCACGGAGAGAGGGATCTGATACTTTTTACCATATTTCTAGTAAAAAGTATTGTAAATTTCCGGTAGAGGGGAGATATAACGCCATCTATCGAGAAAAACTTGAACGATGAGAATTTTTACCACGAAATATGGTAAAAAATAATATATCTATGTTAGAAATTCTCATAGTTCTCGTACTGTTCGTCAGGTGGCGGCTATGGCGTTTCAATACCAGGCGTGTTGGTAATTTTTACTATAGCGTCCGGTAAATTTTATCTGATCCTTCTCGCCGTGTGGGGGTCAAAATAGCTAATGATCAAAACAGCGAATGGGTAAAATAGCAACTTTAAAAATAATGAATAGACTGAATATAGAATGGCCATCGTTATGAAATTCGCTATTTCAGCCATTCGCTATTTTGATCATTCACGATTTTGACACACATCTTTATTAAAATAGAATGAAAATAGCGAATTTCATAATGATGGACATTCTAGATTCAAACCGTTCATTGTTTTGAAATATATTTTGACCCGCACCCTGATTTAATAATAATAATTTACGGCGATTGTAAAATGATATGTGAACTTTCGAATGGCTGCATAGATATCTGATTTTCAATAAATAAGAGTGCAAAGCAGAACTTTGCATATTACTTGGTCAATAATTTTCAATTTTCACAAAGCCCCAGCTATGACGAAGTTTCAGTATTATTCTTAGCTTCCTCTTGGAGGAAGCTTTGCGAAACATGAAATTTAATGAATAAGCAATGAGCAAAGTTACACTTTGCATCCTTGTTTTGAATACATTTGAAAATCTCAAATTTATATGAACTTAATTCATCGAGAAGTAATAAACAGAACAAACCCCTTTACATATGATTACGAATCGCCGTTACAAACACCGTTGTGTCATATTTTGATTGAGCACAACGCTTTTGCTTAATTACTGGAGTTTTGTAAAATCCAGAAGGTTAAAGATAAATAAATAAAAAATTCAAAATCTCATAAAATACGAACGGCTTTACCGATTATCACCAAATTTGGTAAGTAGCAACGCTGAATATAATTTTTTGTCAGTGGAAACTTTCAGTTGGTTTGTTGAAATTGAACCTCAGCTGGAGCAAAACGTATATTTTTCGAACAATTCAAAATCGCATATAAAACTGAACCGCTTTACCGATTTGACTCAAATTCAATACCAAAGGTCACACCGCTTTGTGAAAACTTAATACGAAGTTTTGGCCCGATAACTCAAAATTCGTTCAAGCTGAAATCTTTACGTGCTTTTTCAAAAACTCAAAAATCTCATAAAAATGAAATGCGTGAACCGATTTTCATAAAATCTATGCCAATTGAAGACCAACCAGTGCTGCACAAGTTGTCTAAGTTTGAGCTAATTCGGTCGACTAGTTTACAAGTTATGGTAATATGAATTTTACCCCTTCTATGACACACCTCACTCATACATCCAAAAAATGTTTCTAAATCACTTTTCTCGACGTTTCAGATCATTCCAAGTGTTCTGAGATGAAAATCTAAAAAAAAATCTTTCAAGAAAACAAAGCTTCGTCTACAAGGAAGCAAAATTGTGAGCATTTGTGAGAAAATGGGAGACTATGGTCCTCCATTACTTTTGTAATGCATTGACCCCAGTCGTGAGCTGAGAAAATCGAGAAAACGATACGCGCGGTGTAGGTGTAGGTGATATAATACGCACTTGCGCTTTATGTAACGCGGCCGTACGACAACATGGACAGAATGTGCCTCCATACGGGCGGGGAAGGCGGCGAGCAACGGGGCGAGCCAAGAATTGCGTATTTACGCAGCCGGTGCGTTTTAAACCTCCGGAACACTTTCACACCCGACTTACAGTTTTATGGTTACACGCTCGCGTTTCTGGGCTCGCTGGCTGCCAGCCGCGGAGTCTCTTATCTCCGGCTTTGGCCGTTCTTGAGTCCTTCCCTAACGCCTCCGCGCCCCGAATTCGACACGTGCGTTAATTACAGGTTGCTCGACGGTTAACGCGCGCCGATTCTTTTGCGTTTCTTCTCTCGTTACTGGTGCGTGACGGCGCGTCGCACGTCGCGAGTATTTATACGCCTAGTCTCGAGCTATAAAGTTGTTACTTTTGAACGGAGCTGGGCAAAATAGTCGAAAATATTGGAAACACAAAATGCAAAATACTTTAGGTTTTCAAAATACAAAATACTTTAAGTTTTCAAAATACAAAATACTTTAGGTTTTCGAAATACAAAATACTTTAGGTTTTAAAAATACAAAATACTTTAGGTTTTCAAAATACAAAATACTTTAGGTTTTCACAATACAAAATACTTTAGGTTTTCGAAACACAGAATATTTTAGGTTTTCAAAATACAAAATACTTTAGGTTTTCAAAATACAAAATACTTTAGGTTTTCAAAATACAAAATACTTTAGATTTTCAAAACACAAAATACTTTAGGTGTCAAAAATACAAAATACTTTAGGTTTTCAAAATACAAAATACTTTAGGTTTTCAAAATACAAAATACTTTAGATTTTTAAAATACAAAATGGTTTTGGTTTTCAATATAGAAAATACTTTAGGTTTTCAAAATACAAAATACTTTAAGTTTTCAAAATACAAAATACTTTGTTTTCAAAATACAAAATACTTTAGGTTTTCAAAATACAAAGTACTTTAAGTTTTCAAAATACACAATACTTTAGGTTTTCAAAATACAATGTACTTTAAGTTTTAAAAATACACAATACTTAATGTTTTTAAAATACAAAATACTTTAGGTTTTCAAAATGCAAACTACTTTAGGTTTAGGTTTATTGATAAGTACTTTGTTTAAGTACTTTTTAAAATACGTAGTAAAATGTAATGGTATGTCTATTGCTGATGAATAGGGCCAGGCATAATCATTCCAATGTGGTATAAGGTGCATAATTTATTTTCATATGGCTATTTAAACTGATGTTGAAATATCTCCGAAGAATATTGTTTCCCCAGTTAACTCATTTGTTTTGTCGATTAGTAGTCTACCTACGTCACATCAGACTCGGGAGTTTTGTTGTCGAACGTCTTCAGCACAAAAAGAAAAGTATATTGAAAACATTATGTATTGTTAATCTCTCCCAAGCACTTCGGCTTCAGCTAATCGCACAAGCATTATCAAAAAATACAAAATGTTTCTGGATATGGAGTACATACAAGCGTAATTGTATTTTGTACTTAAAAGCATTTAAAATGCCAGAAAACGTATTTGAGTACTTAAAATACGTATTTAAAATACTTAAGGCGAGGTAATACCTACTCAGTCGGTAATAAAAACTGTAAACAATTATTCCGACGATGCTTAACGTTTCCGGAAAAAAGAAAAGTTTTACATCATTCCTGATTCAATTCTGCATGATGTTAAACGTTTATTTCTCCAAGCATGTGTCTAGTTTCCGTGTATTGTTGTTCCGAAAATTGTTTTCTATCTCTCTCGCACTCACGGTGGTTTCGCCTCGCCTTAAGGCAGTTATGTCGCTTCCCGCTCATTTTTCATAAATTCGAAAAAATAAGAGCGAATTGCAAACACTTCTCGATGGTATAAAAATCGGAAAAAAATCATGCATATTAAAGGTATCGAAAAGACTAATTTTGCATTATAACAATTATAAAATGTCAATAAAAAATTGACGAAAAAAAATGGTTTAACAAATCTCCCGTTGACCCAATTTTTTTTTTTTACAAAAATGATTCGTTCATTTTTCTGAACACGTATGAATTTTTTTAGATTTTTAACTTGACTTTGAATTTTGTGTTTTTTTATATAGAAAGTATGTGTGCAAAAACACAAATTTCAAAGTCAATTTAAAAATCTGAAAAAATTTCATACGTGTTCAGACAAACGAACGAATCATTCTCGTTAACAAACAATTTGGGTCACCGGGAGATTTGTGTTAAACAAATTGTTTTTGATCAATTCGCTAATAACATTTTAGAATTATTATTATGCAAAATAAATCTTTTCAGTACCTTCAATGTGCACAATTTTTTTTAGATATTTATACCATCGAATTGGCAATTCTCTCACTTTTTTTTATTTATGCGCAATGAGCTGTAAGCCACATAACTACGTTAAACAATTCAATGCATTTAAAATACTGCCCAGATCTGCCTTAATCTAATGAGGCTCTACGACTCGGGTCTAAAACGGCACGAGGTATCAGTCCATTGAGAGGGATATGTAATACTGATGTAATGCAATGAGCCGTAGGGTCGGCGTGTGCGTTTACGTATGCGCGCACGTCCTTTCACTCGGCGCGCTGGAGCCGCTCCGGCGTAGCTGGTTCGATCTGGGCTGGCCACTCACATTTTCTTTTCCACGCTGGAGGCGCGCGAGCCGGGGAGCCGCTTGGAAAGGCCGTAGTGCGGCTGCGATTCCGGGCCGAGGGGGAGCGAACGAGCCACGAGTTCCCCGACTAAGGAGGAGGGGACGAGGTGTGCGTGGGTTTCGTATACGCACTCGGTATACCTAATAGCTGTACACGACCCACAACTGCGGTTGTATACTTGCATTCTATGGAGCATTCCCCACCGATTCCACTTGGGACTGACCTTTCACCTTTCCAATTGGGTCCGCAATTTTTTTACATATGATTGACATAATTCTAAAAAGCACTAATTTTGTAAAAAAACTAAATTATTCATTTTTATTTATCTACGATTTTCTGAAACAAATTTTCGACCGACATGTTCTAAATATCTGAACGAATTCTGAAAACTTCCGATTAGGTCCGCAATTTTTTACATGATTGACATAATTCTAAAAAGCACTAATTTCGTAAAAAAAAAACAAAATTATTCATTGTTATTTATCTATGATTTTCTGAAACAAATTTTCGACCGACATGTTTTAAATATCTGAAAGAGTTCGGAAATCTTCTGATTAGGTCCGGAAATTTTTTACATGATTGACATAATTCTAAAAAGCACTAATTTTGTAAAAAAAAACAAAGTTATTCATTTTTATTTATCTACGATTTTCTGAAACAAATTTTCGACCGACATGTTTTAAATATCTGAAAGAATTCTGAATACTTCTGTTTAGGTTCGGAAATTTTTTACATGATTGACATAATTCTAAAAAGCACTAATTTCGTAAAAAAAAAACAAAATTATTCATTTTTATTTATCTACGATTTTCTGAAACAAATTTTCGATCGACATGTCTTAAATATCTCAAAGAATTCTGAAAATTTCTGATTAGGTCCGGAAATTTTTTACATGATTGACATAATTCTAAAACGCACTAATTTTGTAAAAAAAAAACAAAATTATTTTTATTTATCTACGATTTTCTGAAACAAATTTTCGACCGACATGTTTTAAATATCTGAACGAATTCTGAAAACTTCCGACTGGGTTCCCAATTTTTTACATGATTGTCATAATTCTAAAAAGCACTAATTTCTTTAAAAAACAAAATTATTCATTTTTATTTATCCATGATTTTCTAAAACAAATTTTCGATCGATATATTTGAAAAATTTGAAGAAACAACATCGAAAATTGCGATATTTATCGTGCTTATAAAGAAATCTTCGCATATAGTAGAACCTCGATTATCCGAGCCAATTGGGGCCGAGGCTAGTTTGGATAATCAAAAGTTCGGATAACCGAAATTTAGTTTCGATTATCCGAAGTGTTGATTCGAGAAGAATCAACACTTTTTTACAGAAATATTTCGTAGAAATCACTTTCTGTGCACGTTTTGGACCATTTTGAGTGTTCTGACATGAAAATCTCGAAAAAAAAACAATTTTTCACGAAAGCAAAGTTTCCTTTTTCCATTTTTTACAAAGCAAAATGGAAAAAATGGAAAAAAATGGTAACCTTACGATGAATCAACACTTTTTTACACAGATATTTCGTACAAATCACTTCTTTCGATGTTTTGTACCATTCTGAGTGTCGTGACATGAAAATCCTGAAAAAAAAAACCTAATTTTTCACGAAAGCAAAGCTTCCCTTATGAGGACGAAAAACGGAAAAAAAAAAAAAAATGGTAACCTTACGTCGGGCACCAGCTGGAAAGTTTTTGTGTGCAACACATGCCAGGTCGAAGCTTACATCGTTGAAATACAACGAAACTCCGAAAAAAAATTAATTTTAATTTCATCATTAACTAATAATAAGAACTAATTTTTCCTGAATTTCGTTGCATTCCAACGCTGCAAACTTCAACATCACTTCAGCTCGGTGGAATGCCCCATATACATCTGTTCGATCTCCACGCGTTGCGTTGCACTTTGTTCTACGTGGAATCTGTTCGCGTGGAAATATAGCCGCGCGCGTTCTGGACACCAGTCCAGCGAGTGGTGCAACTCGTGTGTCGTGTCGGGCACACGCGCGCCAGACGCGTTGCCGTTGCGTTGCTCGAGGCCGGTGCTCAAGGTTGCCCGTGACGTAGTCGACGTGGCGTCGAATGAGCAGACCGGCCGCGACTCATCCGCGAGCGCCTCGATCTCACCTGACGCGCAACCGCCCAGTTTTTCCGTCGTCTTCCTCCCCTCTTCGGCTTTTCCGCGACTGACCAACTTCGGATGACTGACTGACGTTTCCGTCTCGCGCTTGACGAGATCGATCTTGACCCTCGGTGGTCCCATTGCTTCTGGTTGTGACACGCTGGTCACACGGGGTCGCAGTGACCCCGGCCACGTTTAAGGGGAGGTTCTAGTCAAAATCGACCAAAAAAACGTATTTTTTTGTATTGCTTTATTTTCATCCTTAAGGTCTTAAAAATGTGTAGGCAAAAGGATATTTCCCTATCTAATTGACCTTAGGTCAACTAACCCTTGACCCTTGACCTTAGGTCAAGGTCAATTGACCTTGGTGTCTAGGTGTTCATTGACACCTTTTTTTTGCGCGCGGGGCGCGATTCCCCTTCAACAACTACACCGATTTCGACGTTTGGCGGCTCAAATTAAAGCTTATTCAATTCAGGGGGCCTTCAGGAAGCGTTTTTTGTAAAAAAAAAAATTTAGTATTGTTTTTTTTAACGTCAAAACAAATAGAAAGAGGCAAAAAAGGTGTTTTTTTTTTCAAAGGGTCCCCATTTTTTTTAAAAAGGGTTTTTTAAAAATCGGAAATTCATAAGGCCCCCCAAATTTCATCTACTTTAAGATTTTTTTTGGTTTTTTGTGTCAGATCACTTGGCAGGGCTGTAGAGTGCCCCGCGCACACTGTCCACCGCCGCGCACGACCGTCGTCAGTGAGGGCTGGAGCTGCCATTTTGTATTATTTTTACTCGAAAAAATGTTGTAAACTTTTAAAAATATAGACATATAAATGCCACAAAAGTGAGAAAAAAATACGTATGTACTCTCAAAAAAAAATCATGAAATTACGCACATTTTCGGGCCTCTGGACTAGAGGAACCCGATCGCCGCCCTGGCGGTATCGTTTCGAATGACTTATCAAAATTCAGCGTGTTACTTTGAACCTTTTGGAAGGTGACATTGTCGGTATTGTATTTTTGTCGCATTTCAAAATGGCGGGAAAAAATCAGGAAGTGGTCAATGCGTAAAAAAAAATCCTTTTTAAGACAAAAAAAATCAACTACTATAATTTTTAATTTTTTTTCATGAAATTTTGCGGTGATACTCTCGATATATGATAGTTTAAGAAAAAAAATACTTCCATAGTGGGCGTTTAAAAAAATGTGTCTATTGTGACATCTGAAGAAAGCCCATTTCGTTTTCGATCGACCTCCACGACGCAACCGCTGTGACAATTCGTCCGACCCTAGTCTGTATTTACAGAGGGAACCCCGATGCATCGTCAGAAGGCAGGCCAATCGCCTTGGCCGCCAACAAGTTACAGAAATGGTGGCTTAAAGTTGCGCCTGGAGTCATTTTGACTCCTATAGTGACCACGAAGGGTTGAGATTGAACTAGCGACAAAGAATTCGGCGCTGAAGGTCGAATTTTCGGATTTGAACTTAAGAACTTCGATCTGAAGTTCGAAGATCGATAGATCGATTCAAGATCGATCAAGATCGATTTTAAGCTCGAAGATCGATTTCAAGCTCGAAGTTCGATCTCAAGATCGATTTTAAGCTCGAAGTTCGATCTCAAGATCGATTTTAAGCTCGAAGTCCGATCTCAAGATCGATTTTAAGCTCGAAGATCGATTTTAAGCTCGAAGTTCAATCTCAAAATCGATTTCAAGCTCGAAGTTCGATCTCAAGATTAATTTTAAGCTCGAAGTTCGATCTCAAAATCGGTTTTAAGCTCGAAATTCGATCTTAACCTCAAAAGTGATTACAAAAATTTGACCCTAAGGATACGTCGCGCTGCAGTTCATTCTACATAGGTGTCTCTTGCTACGCAACGCGAGAAAATACGTGGATGACCCAACAATCGAACCGCGAATAGAGAAGAAGAGACGAAAAAAAAGTCACCGGTACGAGTCGTAAAAGGCCCGAGGCCTCCTTGGAGCCCGGAAAAAATTACTACGCTCAGACATGATCGAGGAAAGTGGCGTTACGTAACCCGTCCATCTCAAGTTCCTCGTACGTACGTCATTCCTACTTCACTCGTGTCTGTCTGCACGCGTGCGTGCACATAATAAAACGGTAAAGATCACCGTCGCTCTGGCGCGTTGCGACGTCAATCACACACCGAAAGCGCCGGTGACCGACTCCACTTTGGGCAAGCAATAAACAAGGCACTTCAACATTGCTTCTCCACCTTTCACTTATTTTCATCTGTGCACTTTACAATAAAGCACGTGTTTTATAATTAAGTATGTCGAAAAAGCGAAAAATCGAGCTTACTGCAATTTTAAGAAAATATTAACCGGTAATTTTTTTCAGGAAAGTCGTGTTTAAATTTACGGCGTTTTGGGTGGAAAGTTCAGCAACTTTGCAACCGCTGATGCTACGCAGACAAGTTTATTGGAATTGCAGACCGACGGATTACAAGAGAGACAGATGAGAACAGAGTTTGATGTTTATCCATTTCCAACTTAACCCTGAGTGTGTAGGCAGCCCTTTTTCCCCGCACGTTTTTATTCAGTACTTTGTCGATCCTACACATCGGTTTCTCCACTAAGCCTAACATGTTAACAAAACATGTTATTTGTACACATTTATATTGTGCAGATTTATTTCTACACAAACTGTTCAAACACACTCGGTTTACCGCGTAAACCAATGCACTACAATCCCAAAACAACACGACCATTCCTACACAAACCCGATTGTGCTGTTATTCCCTCACATATTCGATCTTCACGCGGTCTTTACGTCACATTTCGATGCTACACAGTTCGATACAACGCAGTTCGATACTACGCAGTTAGATACTACGTAGTTCGATATTACACAGTTCGATACTGCACAGTTCGATACTACATAGTTCGATACTACACAGTTCGATCCTTCGCCGTTCGATCCTACACAGTTCGATACTACACGGTTCGATCCTTCGCAGTTCGATCCTACACAGTTCGATACTACACAGTTCAATACTAGACAGTTGAATGCTACACAGTTCAATACTAGACAGTTGAATACTACACAGTTCAATACTAGACAGTTCGATACTAGACAATTCGATATTACGCGGTTCGGTATTACACAATTCGATATTACGCGGTTCGGTATTACACAATTCGATACTGCACGGTTCAATAATACACAGTTCGATACTACACGGTTCAACACTATGTAGTTCAATACTACACAGGCCGATACTACACTGTTCGATACTACACAGTTCGATCCTTCGCAGTTCGATCCTTCGCAGTTCGATCCTACACAGTTCGATCCTACACAGTTCGATCTTACACAGTTCGATCCTACACAGTTCGATTCTACGCAGTTCGATCCTACGCAGTTCGATCCTACAGAGTTCGATGCTATACAGTTTGATCCTACACAGTTCGACCCTCCATAGATCAATACTATATATACAGTTCGATCCTACACAATTCGGTACTACACTTTAATTAATCCGTCACGTCCCGCTCTACACGCGTTATCACTGCACATACTACACAAAACGTGTAGCAACGCGGTCGTTGCTACGCATTTCAACACGTCACAAATTTCCTACCAAATTTTTTTCCTACACGTTTCGATACTACACGCTTGTATGTCGGGATTTTTCTCATCCTTCCGTACGATCGGGCTTCACAATATTTCTACAAACACGACAAATTTACGAGACACGCGTTCCACCTCGACCGTCGTCAAAGAATCATCATCGTCCTCCGAATTTTCCTCGACAAGGTTTCCAAAACCTCCGTAACTCGTCGTCTTGTCGTCGAGACGGCAAAATTGTGATTTCACGACGATTGCCCAGTCGGAATGAATTCCTCGGTGCATTTACGCCGCGAATATTTACCGATTCGAGGGTGACGCGGGGCGTCACGAGCGCGTCGTGAGTGACGAGTTTTAGTGCGCATCGTCAAGTCGAAAATTTATGAGCAACTGAGAGAGAGAGAGAGTAAGAGAGACGGAGGGAGGGGAGAGAAAGAGAGAAAGAGAGAAGGAGGGAAAGCGACGCTATTGAGACGAGAGTAGCAGAGCCCAGCTGAGTGTCGCGTTGCCGTGTTTGCCCGTCACCTCGGGCAAAATTTGCGAGTTGGTGTAGGTCGCGGTACCTGCGAAGCGAGAGAGAGAGAGAGACACTCGAGCATTTCCGCGCCTCTTGTTGCGCTGCTCCTGTTTCATCTTTTCCGTCGTTCTTTATGATGTTTGAGCTTGCGCGTCGTAAACGCACGCAGGGAGTCGCTTTATCTTGGGAACTTGATAGAAATCGCGCGACGCCAGCGCCAACCGCGCTGCAACGCGATCGCGACGAAATGGGCGCTTTGCCTTTGTGATTTTTTTTTTTTTTTTCGTCACCATCGAACGCGGCCACCACGGAACGCCGAAGCGACTTGATGCGCATATAAATATACATTGACGCGGGAATATAAAAATGCACGATGTTTAACCTCTCAAATAATGCATAATTCGATGATACTTCGTGCGAGTACCGGTATTCACCTATTTTCTCGATTTTCTAACACGTTTTTCGTGCCATGAAAAATGTATGTATCGAACATGAGTTTCAAAGAATATTTCGAACAGTACTCGATGGGTTAAAAATCTGAAAAAAAAATCATGTACGTTGAAGGTGCTGAAAAGACTTATTTTGCATAATAATAATTTCAAAATGTTATTGACAAATTGATGAAAAAATGAATTGTTGAACAATTTTCCCGGCAACCCAACTTTTTTTTCTGATGAAAATTATTAATTAATTTTTTCTGAATACGTATGATTTTTTTTCAGAATTTTGTCTAAATTGTTTTAAATGCGGTTTTTGCCCCTCATTTTTCTTGCAAAAACGAAATTTTGAACAATTAGACAAAATTCTGAAAAAATGCATACGTATTCAGAAAAATTAATGAATAATTTTCGTCAGAAAAAGAAGTTGGGTTACCGGGTAAATTGTTGAACAATACATTTTTACATTTATTTGTTAATAACATTTTGGAATTATTATTATGCAAAATCAATTTTTTCAGTACCTTCAACTGCTTGATTTTTTTTACCCTGCAACATAATTTTTTTAAATCCTTTAATTTTTCTGAATACGTATGAATTTATTCGGAATTTTGTCTATTTGTTTAAAATTGCGTTTTTTTAGACAAAACGAAGGGTAAAAAATGCAGTTTCAATGAATTCGACAAAATTTTGAAAAAAAATTCATACGTCTTCAGTTTATCGCGATAAATTTTGCATGAGCCACAGTTGGACTTTTGAATGTCTAATTTGCCGTGTAATGGCGCATGTGCATATATTGCACCCGGTATAGGCGTGCACGACACGTGCCGCGCAGTTTGAATTAATAATTACGCGCGGAGCGAACGGACTTTGGCGCTGAATCCCGGGAGCCGCGTGTGGAGATGACGAAAGAAATTCTTCGAGAACCGAGAGGCGACTCACCGCGTGGCGACTATCGGACACAAGTTGAATTCTTTCCTGTACAAATTTATATAAGAGCGTCGCAGTGGATACGAGATTCACGCGCGGCGCCACGACTTAAGTTTTTATACGGAAAATACGTGTGCAAAAACACAAATTTCAAAGTGAGTACAAAAATCGGAAAAAATTCGTACGTATTCAGAAAAATGAGTGGATCATTACTATTAAAAAAATGTGGG
This sequence comes from Pimpla rufipes, assembly GCA_963932165.1. NCBI lineage: Eukaryota > Metazoa > Arthropoda > Insecta > Hymenoptera > Ichneumonidae > Pimpla > Pimpla rufipes. The sequence continues at coordinate 1,640,495 of OZ010630.1, forward strand.
TCATCGGGAAATTTGGGAACATTTTTTTCTCATTAATTTGGTAATAACATTTTAGAATTATTATTGTGCAAAATCAATATTTGCATGCATTTCTTCGGATTTTTATATCAACGAGAAAACTCGAATTTTCGAGGCGGTTTTGCATGCGTAAAGTGCCACTTTATCGATTTAAATTTTTTTTTTTTTTTATTCTAAATAATTAATAATTTCTAATTCTATTTTTTTGAAAATTCTAACTAATTCCTAATATCCAATTCCATTTTTTTGAAAATTCTAACTAATTCCTAATTTCTAATTCCAATTTTTTGAAAATTCTAACTAATTCCTAATTTCCAATTCCACTTTTTTGAAAATTCGAACTAATTCCTAATTTCTAATTCCAATTTTTTTGTAAATTCTAACTAATTCCTAATTTTTAATTCTAATTTTTCAAAAATTCCTAATTTCTAACTCCAATTTTTTGAAAATTCTAACAAATTCCTAATTTTGAATTCTAATTTTTCAAAAATTCGAACTAATTCCTAATTTCTAATTCTAATTTTTTGAAAATTCTAAACCCTTTGGTACCTGAAGTACTTAGTTCTTTTTTCGGTACTTTGCCCAGCTCTGTTATAATATATTAAAACTACTACGAACTCGAAGATTGACATAATAACATTTAGTTAGCTCTAAAGTATCTTTATCATGTGGCCTTTTTTCGGCAATTTTTTTTTTTTTTAGGGATGAGTCACGTCTGCAAACGTGACCTTGGTGTGTCGGGTGGCAGGAGTGAGAACAGCGCTAGATTGAAGGTGGGCGCGCATATAGAGGAGCTGACGAATCGTCGAGAGCCCAATTGACCTCGGGCCGCCTCGGCAAGTAGGTAGAAAAGGAAGAAGAGACCGCGGCTCGTCACACGAAAAAAAAAAAAAAAAAAACGAATAATAATAATAATAATACGATATCTCCGTAAGACGAGCGGCGGGGAAGGTCGCGAAGTCCGAGAGTCGCGCGAAATTGCGTTGCGGAAGGTCCGGACGCGCGGATTTTGCGAGGACTTCGCGAGCCGCTTCAGCGTATCGCGGCTCGTGTTCGACCTTGAGTCGCGCTTCTCGCGCGGCAACGCGTTTGTTTTTATTGCTTCGACGTGTGTAACGCGACTCGCGATAAGACCGACGGAGCCGTGGAAAAGTGATCGCGAAAAAAAAAGAAGAAAAAGAAAAAAGAAAGGCATTGTACACCGATCGGACCACCTTCGATCACCACCGTCGTCGATATAGCTAATTATTTTTTTAGTCATTCACTCCAATGGGTGGAACATGCACGATTTTTTTCGAATTTTTTATTGCCCATTTCGCGAAGTTGTAAATTTCTAAAAATTTGTCTGAACATTTTTTAAACAAGCGTTTCTTCTTGGATATATAAGTCGTATCGTATTAAGTGAATGACCCAATTAGTGACCTTCTAAGCTCAGCACGACGTTGTTGAGGCAAGAAGGCGGATGAAAATAGTAAATTGTTAGATATTGAAGGTAACGCAGCGAAGCTTAGAGTTTTTATTAACTTAAACGAGTATTTTTTTTTTTTTCAACTTGATTATAATTTGAAGGTAAAATTAATTAATATACGCCGTCATGTAAAAGACCCAATTTGTGTCCTGTGATTTCTTCATATGGACTATTTTATGACCTATAGAAGACCCAAACACTGACCCATGCCGACTTACATTTTTACCCGATTAACCTTCGACCACCACCGTCGTCGATATAGCTGATTATTTTTTTAGTCATTAACCCCAATGGGTGGAACATGCTCGATTTCTTTCGAATTTTTTTATTGCCCATTTCGCGAAGTTGTAAATTTCTAAAAATTTGTCTGAACATTTTTCAAACAAGCGTTTCTTCTTGAATATATAAATTGTATCGTATTAAGTGAATGACCCAATTAGTGACCTAAGCTCAGCATGGCGTTGTTGAGGCAAGAAGGCGGATGAAAATAGCAAATTGTTAGATATTGAAGGTAACGCAGCGAAGCTTAGCGTTTTTATTAACTTAAACGAGTATTGTTTTTCGACTTGATTACAATTTGAAGGTAAAATTAATTAATATACGCCGTCATGTAAAAGACCCAATTTGTGTCCTATGATTTCTTCATATGGGCTATTTTATGACTTATGGAAGACCCAAACACTGACCCATGCCGTCTTACATTTTTACCCGATTAACCTTCGACCACCACCGTCGTCGATATAGCTGATTATTTTTTTAGTCATTGACCCCAATGGGTGGAACATGCTCGATTTTTTCGAATTTTTTTATTGCCCATTTCGCGCAGTTGCGAATTTCGAAAAATTCGTCTGAACATTTTTCGTGCAAGTGTTTCTTCTTGGATATATAAGTCGTATCGTATTAAGTGAATGACCCAATTAGTGACCTTCTAAGCTCAGTACGGCGTTGTTGAGGCAAGACGGCGAATAAAAATAGCAAATTGTTAGATATTGAAGGTAACGCAGTGAAGCTTAGAGTTTTTATTAACTTAAACGAGTATTGTTTTTCAACTTTATTATAATTTGAAGGTAAAATTAATTAATATACACCGTCATGTAAAAGACCCAATTTGTGTCCTATGATTTCTTCATATGGACTATTTTATGACCTATGGAAGACCCAAACACTGACCCATGCCGTTTTACATTTTTACCCGATTAATGACTGGAACCATAACAGCAGTGCCCCAAATGATGACATAAGTATTTTTTTGCGCTTTTCCAGTTAATTATAAAAAGTATATATTGATCGGAATTTCAGAACATAACAAATTTAAAAGAATCCTCCACAATTAATTTTAAAACGGAACTGTTAAGTACCGATGTGTCCATCCGATCGAGTGACAGTTATGACAGTTGTGGTCAGAAATAGCACCAACCCGGCATTTTTGTGAACCTTTTGCTGACCTATACAATTTTCCGTCGGACAGAAATAGCATCAACTCGGCGCTTTTGTGAACCGATTGCTGACCTATATATTTTCCGACGTAAACGCAATTATTTGTCCTTTTCGCACAAACTAACGTTTTATTTGAATCTTAATTAAACACTACGAATTAAATTTGTTCCTTAAATATATTTTAAAAACATTAAAAAACTCATTCTCCAGATGGTAAGTTTTTACCGACGGCGACAAGAAAATGGCTGGTGTCGGTCGGTTTCTGACAAGGTCGCAGATAAAATGTTGAAACGGTACAATTATTAAAAATTACTTTTCCCCGCTTGTCACATCGGAAAATTAAAAAAATTATGAATATAAATTAAAAGTTTGATGTGTTCTGGACATCCAGAGAATTTCTTATCGTAACTAATATGAGCAACGAATAGTAAATGGGTCGTTCACCTTAGAACAAGACGAATTGTTCCGGAAGGCTGGGCAACGACGACGACTTTTATTTAAATAAAACTAAAAGTTTTAGATCGAAGTAATTTTATTTTAATAAAATTAATTGTTTTATTTCGATAAAACATATCGCAAAAAAAGATAAAAGTTCTTCATTTTGAAGTGCACTTTTATGTAAATTTATTTGAAAAATTATTTAAATCCTCCGAAGCGTTGATTTTTAATTAATAAACATAAGAATCGATTTTTCAAAAACTTGGACATTTTTTCACTTTTTCCGAAAGAATCGCGAAAATACTACTCTCAAAGATAAACATTTTAAGCATAAGGGAGAACTGGGACGATTCTATTTTCGATCTTTTACAAGAGTTTAGAAAAAAAATGAAACTAAAAAATTGGGGGAAAATGTCCTGCTTTGGGACAAAAAATGTAAAGTGGGACAAATTCGACTTCGAGGTCAAAATTAACATCTGCCATTGGATTTCTTAAAATAAAATCCATAATCTTTAGGTTAAAACTCCATTTTGTTTGTGTGGATCTACGTTACTACTTGAGTTTTCGCAAATCTCCAATGAATTTCTGCCGAAATCCGTTTGAAATCCATCTGGGTCCGGTCGGAAATTTACCTGCAACAAAAAGAAATATTTTTATGAACAAACGCGCTTTTTTATATACGAAGAAATTATTCGATTTTCAATGTTAATTCAATTTTTGTAAGTGAAGCAATCACTATATGCTGGAGAAGGTTTTGACGGATGTGGATTAATGATGTAGACGGTTTCACCGTTTTCACCATGGTAACGTTGCCATTGTCGAAACCATCAACATCAATGAAGTAATTGCTGAACCAATTTACTAACTTCTAAGGTTAAAACACTGACTCCTAGAAAAACTGATTGATCAATGCAATAAGATTTTTTCTAAATTAAAAAAACCTCGTTTCAAATTATACAACAACTCGAGCCACCAACTTTTTAGAAGGGGAAAATAATCTCTATACGAATAGTCGAATAATTTCTAAGGTTAACTAACTCTAGTAACTCTAGTCGAATAATTTCTAAGGTTAACTAACTCTAGTAACTCTAGTCGAATAATTTCTAAGGTTAACTAACTCTAGTAACTCTAGTCGAATAATTTCTAAGGTTAACTAACTCTAGTAACTCTAGTCGAATAATTTCTAAGGTTAAAACACTGATTTCTAGAAAGACCAATTGATCAATATAACAAGATTTTTTCTAAATTAAAAAAGCCTCGATTCAAACTATACAATAACTCGAGCCACCAACTTTTTAGAAGAGAAAAATAATTTCTGTACCAGTCGACTAATTTCTAAGGTTAAAACATCGATTTCTAGAAAAACTAATTGATCAATATAACAAGATTTTTTCTAAATTAAAAAAGCCTCGTTTCAAGCTATGCAATAACTCGAACCACCAACTTTGTAGAAGGGAAAATAATCTCTATACCAGTCGATTTATTTCTAATGTTAAAATTAGATTTATAGAGAAAAAAATCCGTCAATATAACAAGATTTTTTCTAGATTGAAAAAGCCTCGTTTCAAGTTATACAATAACTCGAGCCAACTTTTTAGAAGAGAAAAATAATCTCTGTACCTGTCGACTAATTTCTAAGGTTAAAACACTGATTTCTAGAAAAACCAATTTATCAATATAACAAGATTTTTTCTAAATTAAAAAACCCTTGTTTCCAACTATACAACAATCGTTCCAAACATCCAAATATTCACATGGGGAAAAATAATTGATTTCATAAAACCTTGTTTGCTTAAACTGTCAGAACTAGAAATTGTAGGAACTAGAAGTGACATTGAATTAACCTCACTTGTTTTTGGCTGCCCTCAAGCTAAGGTTTCATTCAACCAAAGATATTTTTTTCCGCGTCCGAAAGAACGAACTGTCGCTCGTGGAATTTCCGAAGGCGCTGCGCACGGCGCTCGCGACGGTGATTCGGCGAGCGGTGACCTTGGCGCAACTTTTTGGCGCGTAGAACGCGACACGTTTTTGGCGGGTCTGGAAGCGGCAGCGAATCGAGTGCGCCGCGTTGTCTGGACAGCGGGCGAGCGTGAGCGTTCCTGGCGGATGATGCGATCGAGTTGCTCGAGGAACTCACGACCCGTCGATACTGCGCTCGCCCGGACGCCGCGAGTCTATCGAGTAAAAGAGCGTCGATGCCTTTCGGCCGACGGACACGAGACTCGTCGCTCGTGTTACCTCGAGACACTGGCGAACGATACTTTTTCCTCGTCGCTCTCGACGCTTCGTTATTAATAAGTTAACGAAAAAAATTAACCGCTCGACAAATTACTCGGCAAATGAAAACCTCATGTAATAAAATTCGACTTAATTCTGGAAAAAAATGCATACGTATTCAGAAAAATTAATGAATAACTTTCATTAAAAAAGTGTTTTTAACAACAACAAAAAAAGCATACGTAATCAGAAAAATTAATGAATAACTTTCATTAAAAAAAGTGTTTTTAATGAAAGTTATTCATTAATTTTTCTGAATACGTATGCTTTGAAAATTGCGTTTTATTTAAGTCGAATTAAGTCGAATTTTATTACATGAGGTTTTCATTCTTCATTTCGCCTAGATAAAACGCAATTTTACATAATTAGACAGAATTTTGAAAAAATTCGTACGTATTCGAAAAAATTGACAAATCATTTACGTTTGAAAAAAAGTAAGGTTGCCAGATGTTTTATTGAACAATTTTTGTTTTCATTAATTTGTTGTAACTTATGCAATTTTGGGATTATTATTACGCAAAATCAATCTTTTCAGCGCCTTGAATATGCTTGATTTTTTTCAAATCTTTGTCCCGTCGAGAAGTGATCGAAATTTCATCTGAAATTATCGTTTGACGGGACTGACAGCACTACCTTAAGGTAGTACGAGCGGTATAGTCCCGCCAAACGTGAGTTTCAAAGAATATTTTGAACACTTTTCAATGGGATAAAAGTCTGAAAAAAAATCAAGCACGTTGAAGGTACCGAAAACTTTTTACCGAAAATGTTATTAACAAATAAACGTAAAAATGAGTTGTTCAACACTTTACCCGGCAACCCAACTTTTTTTTCTGATGAAAATTATTCATTAATTTTTCTGAATACGTACGAATTTTTTCAGAATTTTGTCTACATTTTTTTAATGCGTTTTTCGCCCGTCATTTTTCTTGAAAAAACGCAATTTTGAAAATTTAGACAAAATTCTGAAAAAATTCATACGTATTCAGAAAAAATAAATGGATCATTTTCAGCAGAAAAAAAAGTTGGGTTACCTGGTAAATTGTTGAACAATTCATTTTTACATTTATTTGTTAATAACATTTTGGAATTATTATTATGCAAAATCAATCTTTTCGGTACCTTCAACGTGCTTGATTTTTTTCAGATTTTTATCCCATTGAGAAGTGTTTGAAACATTCTCTGAAACTCACATTTGGCGGGACTGTGGCGCTCGTACTACCTTAACATAGGATTTGTTATTGATATTTTTTAATACGGGATTTTTTAATATGGGATATTTCAATCTCGCGAATATTTATACGGGATGATTCTGTATAATGGGACTATTTTCGGGGATATTTTTGCGCGGGATGAATCGACGCGCTTCAAGAGACGCTTATGACAAACGTAAACATCGGGGAGGCGTGAGACGAGAAGGCAGTCGCGGCGAGAGAGCGTAGGACAGCGTCGAGTCCATTGACGCAAGTGCCAAGAGCGAGGAGAAAAATTGCGGGAAACATCGGACGGCCAAGGAGAACATAGACGACGAGGAGGCCGAGGAGGAGAAGGAGGCGAGGCTTCTGCGCGTTGGCCGCTCCACGTCCACGGCCGCCGCCTCGGGCGCCCGGGAATATCAACAAAACGGAGAACCACTGGGGAAACATTCTAATCGCTCGATGACGTCACCGAGTTGCCCGGGTTCTTCTCGGCCACTCTCGTCCTCCGCGACCGAGCGATAGAGACAGACAGAGACAGAGAGACATAGCCACACGAATACCTCGGCTAATCTATTCGTCTCGCTCGTCTCGCTCTACGCATTTATGTCGATACATTTTTCGCACCCCAGCAGCCGGGCAATGACAAGATACAAAGACAAATACAAATACAAATACAAGATACAAGATACAAGATACAAATTTGTCATGTTTTAATTTTTTCGCATTTTGCTTCCTCATAGAGGGGGTCCTTTGTGTCCAAGAATTTTTTTTTCTTCAATATTTTCATCCCAGGACACTCAGGATGGTTTAAAACGACGAAAAAAGAGGTTTAGAAAAATTGTCCGAATGTATGAGTCAGGAGTGTCATAGAAGGGGTAAAATTCATATGACCGTAACTTGTAAACTATTCGACCGAATGACCTGAAACTTAGAAAACTTGTGCAGCACTGGATAGACTTCAATTGAGATAAATTTTGTAAAAATTGGTTGGCGCATTTCGATTTTACAAGATTTTTTCAATTTTGAAAAATGTACGAAAACGCTCTAGCTTGAACGAATTTTTAGCTATCGGGCTGAAATGTTGTACTACTTTTCAGCAGAGCAATGCAACTTTTGGTACTAAATTTGGGTCAAGCCGGTAAAGCGGTTCGGTTTTTATGAGACTTGGAATTTTTCGAAATATTTACGTTTTACTCTAATTCAGGTCAAACTACAACGAAACAACTGAAATTTTCTACACATGAAAAATAACATTCAGTACTACTGCATCCCAAATTTGGCGGTAATCAGTAAAGAGGTCGGTTTTTACATGATCTGAATTTTTTATTCATTTCAGACTTTTGTATGTTTTTTTGCATTTTAAAACATCCATTTTTTCGTGCTTTTACAACAAAAACTTGTCGTGAAAAATACAAAAATTTCGATACACTTTTATCTTACAAACACAGTCGAAAATAAAATTTACCGCAGCAGACACTTGGACTACCAACAACTCGAACAACGCCCGGACCCATTTAAATGAAAAATCAATAGTGGATAAAGGCACGTAATACGGAATTAATTAAACGATATAATTGCTTATTAAACAGCTACTGATAATAATCAAATATACGAATGATTAACGCAGTGGTAACGGCGTTATTTGACAAACGGGGTCGTCCGATTCCTGCGATTGTTACAGTCAAATAAATCAGTAGTTACTCGTCATCAGAGTTGTAACTTTTTAAATCTTTTAGAAACAAACTTGACCATTCAATTGGTTTATTAATTAATAATAGTAACACTAAGTAATTATAATATAATGTGTACACTTTTAATGACAAGAGATATATATTCTCAACTAAATTTCACGGTAATTTTACTAAAAAATGGAGAAATGCGGTTACTGCATTACGAAAGTAATGAAGGACTCGTGTTCGTCCATTTTCTCGCGGACGCTCACAATTTTGTTATTGAAAATTAGGTAATTCAAAAGTTCATGACGTTGAAGTTTGCGTCGTCAGAATGCAACGAAATTTAGAAGAAAAACATTTCTAATTAACCCCAAATTCTGAAATTAGATACAAAAAGTCATCATAGCGATTAGTTGCTTTGATGATTTTTTATACCTAATTTCATAATTTGGGTTAATTAGAAAATTTTTTTATTTCGTTGCATTCCAACGATGCAAACTTCAGCATCATAAAAGTTCACACATCATTTTATAATCGACGCAAGTTATTATTATTAAATCACACCAGTGTCATAAATCTCTAAAGCTTTTGTAAATAAAGTCGATGTTACAATCCGTTTTGCAATTATGAATTTACAATTATAGCATGTAAAATCGCGCTGTAAAATGTATTTGTTAAACTAACGAGGGATTTACAAATGTGCGTAAAACGAGCTTGTGTGACTCGCCGAGTTAAACATCGCCGAGTCACACAGCCAGTGGCAGACGGCGTTCGCGCGTCGTGAATCGCACATGCGCGCACGGGAAGCCACTCTCGCTTTCCGTTGCGCATAGACTGTAGATCACACACCGTTTACTCACACGTGGATCGAGGATCGCGACTCGAGAGCCACGCGCGCTATACTACGACTCGCCCACACGGACGTTGGACGCAAATAAACGGACGTGAAGCGCACGGTAATCGCGCGCTGCTGCTTCTGCTGATGCTTCACGTACAGTCGCTCGCGTAGCGTTCGTCCATTGGATTAGAAAGATGCTCAGTTAATTTTTCGGGAAAAAGTTATGTTGGGGATTTTTACCGGAAGATTTCGAATTATTCGATTGGATTGATTCGAGTCGTTCGAATTATTCCGTTTCGATTCGAATGATTCGAATCGTTTGAATTATTTCATTTCGATTCGAATAATTCGAATCGTTTGAATTATTTCATTTCGATACGAATTATTCGAATAGTTTGAATTATTCCATTTCGATACGAATGATTCGAATCGTTTGAATTATTCCATTTAGAATCGAATGATTCGAATCGTTTGAATTATTCCATTTCGATTCGAATGATTCGAATCGTTTGAATTATTCCATTTCGATTCGAATGATTCGAATCGTTGAAATTATTCCATTTCGATTCGAATGATTCGAATCGTTTGAATTATTCCATTTTGATTCGAATGATTCGAAGCGTTTGAATTATTCCATTTCGATTCGAATGATTCGAAGCGTTTGAATTATTCCATTTCGATTCGAATGATTCGAACCGTTTGAATTATTTCATTTCGATACGAATGATTCGAATCGTTTGCATTATTTCATTTCAATTCGAATGCATCGAATCGTTTGAATTATTTGTTTCGATTCGAATCATTCGAATCGTTTGAATTATTCCATTTCGATACGAATTGTTTGAATTATTTCGTTTCGATTCGAATGATTCGAAGAGTTTGAATTATTCGAATCGTTTCGAATGATTCGAATCGCTTCGGATGATTCCAATCGTTTCAATTATTCGTTTTGAATATTCGAATTTCTAATGTCTCGACATGTTTGAATTATTCGTTTCGATTCGAATTATTCGACTCGTTTGAATTATTCATTTCGATTCGAATAATTCGACTCGTTTGAATTATTCGTTCCGATTCGAATAATTCGACTCGTTTGAATTATTCGTTCCGATTCGAATAATTCGACTCGTTTGAATTATTCGTTCCGATTCGAATAACTCGACTCGTTTGAGTCATTCGTTTCAAACCTGTACGTTCGGTATTCTGAAATGAATTTTAGGCACGAAAAAATGCAGCCATAAGGATAAAAAGCGGTAGAAACTATTGTGGAAAAATTTGTATTTCGATTTCTCATGTTTATACTGTTATATTATACTCGAATAACCTGTAAGTTGGGTCGTTTCTATCCCGCTTCGGGAGTTCCCAATTTAAACCCAGATATCGAATGTTTAATTAAGTTAGATTCAGATATCGCGACTCCGAGGGGAATTCCCTCGTATCCGGATAAACTATGCACGAAAGAAAGGAGGAAGAGAAGGAGAAGGAGGAGGAGGAGGTAGTATTAACCGTCGCACTCGTCTCGCTATGCTCGCCCGATCTCTCGCGCAGCGTGCATTATAAATATCCGGGTGATTCGTATATTTAGAAAGATCCGCGGCCACGACGGAGACGAGGACGAAGTCTCGTGTGCTCACGCGAGAAGACACTCGACCTTCTGTGTCGGCTGCACGAAACTTCGCGCGGCAGTATTAGCGACGTCGCCGTGTAAAAAAACGATAAAATCCTTCGCTCTCCAGTTTCGAAAAAATGCAATATTAATGAATGTTAAAAACGCTGTGAAACGTACGAATGAGATTTTTTGAAGGCTGAAAGGACGTCGTGCTGAAAATAAAACTAGAAAGAAATTTACAATGATGTATTTGGAAATTTTTATTTTGGAGAATTTTACACCAGCTGAACATCACATAAAATACATCGGTTTCCGAATTAAAACTTCCGATGCATTTAATGCATTAAAATGCAATAATAATTAAATAATAATTAAATAAATGTATTATTATAAATAATACAATAATAATTAATAATACAATAATAATTAAATTAATAATGTATTATTAATTTTATGCATTTAATTATAACCCACCAGGAAATTAGAAACTGCCGTTTCCAAAACACCGGATTCTTTTTTTTTTTGCTTTTTCTTTTTTCAAGACTCCCCTGAGCCTCCTTGTTTCGCGAAGTACACGATAGTCTCGAATTACGCCGGGAGCGCAGAATGACGAGACGAGACGAGGTATCGAGTTACTTGGACTGCCGGATCGTAAACGCAGGGGCCTCGAGAGTTTGGGGCACATTGATGTTTAATGATGTGGTGCGCCAAGGTGATGTGCTACACGATTCTACGATACAGACTCAGTCGGTGACAAACCGGTTTTCCTATTTCCTCCGCAACTGTTAATATTTCTGAGAAAAGCAAATCAGATTTACGAAGCAAAAAAACGGACGCATGAATAACCAACCGATTGTATTTATGCAACATCCAGTTGGTTGTGATATCCAATTGGTTGATTGTGACAAAAAATTGGTTGGTTGTGGCATCCATTCGGTCGGTTTGGCATCCAATTGGCCGGTTGTGACATTCAATTGGTTGGTTGTGACGTCTAATTGGTTGTTTGTGATGCCTAATCCATTGTTTGTGACATCTAATTGGTTGGTTGTGATGCCCATTCCATTGTTTGTGACGTCCAATTGGTTGGTTGTGACATCCACTTGGTCGATTGTGGCATCCAATTAGACGGTTGTGACATTCAATTGGTTGGTTGTGGCATCCAATTGGTCGGTTGTGACATTCAATTGGTCGGTTGTGACGTCTAATTGGTTGGTTGTGACGTCTAATTGGTTGGTTGTAACGTCTAACTGGTTGGTTGTGACGTCTAACTGGTTGGTTGCGACGTCTAATTGGTTGGTTGTGACGTCTAATTGGTTGGTTGTGATGCCTAATCCATTGTTTGTGACATCTAATTGGTTGGTTGTGATGCCCATTCCATTGTTTGTGAAGTCCAATTGGTTGGTTGTGATGCCCATTCCATTGTTTGTGACGTCCAATTGGTTGGTTGTGACGCCCAATCGGCTGTTTGTGACGACCAATTGATAGGGTGTGACGGCCAATTGGTTGGGTGTGACGGCCGATTGGTTGGTTGTGACTTCCAATTGATTGGTTGTGACTTCCAATTGGTTTATTGTGACGTTCAACTGTTTGGCTGCGACATCGAATAGGTTGTACGTGACACCCACTCAGCCGTTTGTAAAGTTCAATTGGTTGATTGTGACGCCCATTCGGTTGTCTGTGATGCCCAATTAGTTGGCTGTGACATCCAATTGATTGGTTATGACGACCAATAGGTTGTTTGTGAAGACCAATTGCTGACACGGCTATTGTTGGTTCTGGTAAACCCAACCAATTTGTTCGTCGCTTGTGGCCTATTTAGCCATGCTAAGTTGGTTAGGGCGCAACCAATTAATGCTCTCCGTGCGGCGGTGCGCGTGACATCACCGAGGCGAGAGCCGGCGGAGAAAGCCGCATCTCGCCCGTGGTTATTAAAAGCGACGTTATATAGGTGGGAACGGCGGATTATTTGCGTATCGGCAGGAGGGTGGACGGACGGCTCGACACAGTAGATGCGATAAGAGGTGACGACGGTGGAGTGCGAGCATTCCCTACGTGTGCGGAGAGCTCTGCGAGCAGCGCTAGCCGCACACTCGGTTATCTCGGCAACACGAGGAGATTAGAAATTCGTACTTTATCCGTGAGCCAGGAACGACGACGACGACGACGATACGCATCCGTGCAAACAGCGTGACGCGCGGTTGAATGGTCGACGAGTCTCCGAGTCGTTCGGCGAACCCGAAGGTAACAACAACTCGGAGCGTCCGGTGCGCAGGCTGAGTTGCATTATGTCGCTCGTAAATACAAATTAAGAGAGAGAGACTCGACGCACGTGCGTCAAGTGAGAAGAGGTTTCGTTGATTCGAAGAAATCTCGTTGAAATCTTTCGGCCTACGAAAGACGTTTCGTTTGTCGCCTATGATATAACGTATGGGGCATTCCAACGAGTTTATGATGTTGAAGTTTACATCGTTGGAATGCAACGAAATTCAGGAAAAAAATTAATTCTAATTAACCCAAATAATTAAATTACGTATATAAAAAATCATCATAGGAACTAATTGATATGATGACTTTTTATACCTAATTTCATCATTTTGGGTTAATTAGAATTAATTTTTTTCTGATTTTCGTTGCATTCCAACGATGCAAACTTCAACATCATATGAGTTTCGACCTGGGTCTTACTCTTGCGATTGGGTCCCCAATTTTTTGTACGATTGGCACTACTCTAAAAACTACTAATTCTTATTTTTTCCTTTTTTATGCGTTTTTAATTATCCACACGATTTTTTAAACAAATGTTCGAACGACATGTTTGAAAAATCTGAATAAATTGTGAAGAACTTTTTTTGGAAAATCAATTTTTTTTGTAACCGAGGCGTAGTAAGCCAACGATTCCGTATATTTTTTCGGCGTTTTTTCGACAACAACAAAAATAGAAAAATAGCAACTTTACAATGGGAGATAATTATTTTATGCAGCTCATGATTTTTGAGAATTTTTTCGTTTTTTTTGCCAGAGAATTGCAAAAAATATGACAACAAAAAAGTTGTGTAACACTAATTGAAATAATTCTGTCCATTGTAGCGTAAGTGAGAATTCAATGAATATTTATTTTAAACGTGTTTGAATAAAACGATATTCCCGAATATTTCTGTTCACTTGTTTGCACAGCTCAGAGATCTCACCGCGGGTATTTCGAAGCGGAATTCTTCACGCTGCGCGCTGTGCTTATAAATAGCGCGCGGGTTATAAAAATTGATTGTAACGCTAATTAATATAATTCCGTGCGATAAAAAGCCCGATAACAGCGTGCGCGAGTGTTAAGATAGATTAATTTACAAATGACTATTCAAATCGTTTCTCTACGTAATAATTTCCAAAGAATTATCGAACATGATTAGTTTGAAAAAAAAAAAAAAAAAAAATGTTCTTCGAGAATATCACGGTTTGGTTATTTCCACAGCCTGAGATTTCATCGCGATACCTCGCGGAGCAGGTTCTATGCTTATAAATAGCACACGAGTTACGGAATAGCTGCTAATGAGAAGAAATCCGTGATATTCAGAAATTGCACCGAGAGAATTTTATAGTACTCACGCGGATTCGTCCAGCCGTCATGGCACATTAACGTTTCGAGTGACGACTTTTATTTATTGCGTCACGTGAACTGACTACTCGATATTTATAGTTGGACATTTCCATTGTAAACGTTTGGTTTAGTAGTTAACTTTTTCTTGGGGACGAATTTTTCGTCACATATTCAATCTTCAGAAGGATTTTGAGATCGATTTGAAGACTGAACAAAAGTGCGATTCTTGCTTAAATTTGAACAATATATTTTTTCCAAAATTTGCGTGCTTAAGTTCGAACTGAAATTCGTATTCAAGTTCGATATCAAGCATGATACATGTTCATATTCAAGTTCAATCTTAAGCACGAATCAAGTACGATCTTAAGCATGAATCAAGTTTGATCTTAAGTATGAATCAAGGTTGATCTTAAGCCCGAATCAAGTTCGGTCTTAAGCATCAATCAAGTTCGTTCCTAAGCATGAATTAAGTTCGATCATAAGGATGAATCAAGTTCGATCACAAGCATGAATCAAGTTCGATCTTAAGGATGAATAAAGTTCGATCTTAAGCATGAATCAAATTCGATTTTAAGCCTGAGTCAAGTTCGATCTTAAGCCCGAATCAAGTTCGATCTTAAGCCCGAATCAAGTTCGATCTTGAGCATGAATCAAATTCGATCGTAAGCATGAATCAAGTTTAACCTTAAGTATGAATCAAGTTCGATCGTAAGCATGAATCAAGTTCGATCTTAACCATGAATCAAGTTCGATCTTTAGCATAACTCAAGTTCGTTCTTAAGCATGAATCAAGTTCGCTCTCAAGCATGAATCAAGTTCGATCTTAAGTATGAATCAGGTTTGATCTTAAGCATGAATCAAGTTCGATATTTAGCATAAATCAAGTTTGATCTTAAGCATAAATCAAGTTTGATCTTAAGCATGAATCAAGTTCGATCGTAAGCATGAATCAAGTTCGATCTTAAGCCTGAATCAAGTTCGGTCTTTAGCATGAATCAAGTTCGTTCTGAAGCATGAATCAAGTTCGCTCTCAAGCACGAATCAAGATCGATCTTAAGTATGAATCAGGTTTGATCTTAAGCCTGAATCAAGTTCGGTCTTTAGCATGAATCAAGTTCGTTCTGAAGCATGAATCAAGTTCGCTCTCAAGCACGAATCAAGATCGATCTTAAGTATGAATCAGGTTTGATCTTAAGCATGAATCAAGTTTGATTTTAAGCATGAATCAAGTTTGAACTTAAGCATGAATCAAGTTCGATGACAAGCATGAATCAAGTTCGATGTCAAGCATGAATCAAGTTTGATCTTAAGCATGAATCAAGTTCTATCTTAACATTTACTCAACTTCGATCTTAACCATGAATCAAGTTCTATCCTAACCATGAATCAAGTTCGACCTTAACCGTGAATCAAGTTCGACCCTAAGCATGAATCAAATACGATCTTAAGTACGAATCAACATTCGAATTCAAGTTCGATATTAAGGTGAAACTCATGTAAAAAAATTCGGCCCTAAGTGCAAGAAGAGATTATTTATTTTCCCCCTATACCGTTCGCGTTGGCACCGCTCATGATCGCACGGTGTATCGGCCAACTTTTCCGGCGCAGATCAAGACAGCGCATATCGAAATTTGAATCTCGTATCAGCGAACCAATTCGCCATTCCTTGAGCGACAAAAGCGGACGCGATTATTCATCGTTTGCGCGCGGCGCGAGGAAAAAAACGAGAACGAGACGCACGGAGGACGCCGCGCGGGCCGCACGGGGACGAATTTAATTGCAGCCCGAGTCGGAGAGTTATCGCTATTAAGGCTTCTGGCTGCCCCGATGCCTCGGACTTCGGAATCAATTATTTTATCGACAGCGAGCGAGCTGCCGCGGGACTGCGGAACGGACGTCTTGCTGTGGAACGCTGCAGCCACCCGGGAGGGAGGATGCGATAATACAGCTCGCGAGCAGCAGCGACGCGAGTCACTTGGGAAGGTTGCCAGTCGCTTGGAACGCGAAAAGCTCCGGGAGCGCTTCATTTCTTTAATCTCGTCGTGGGGGGGCAAAAAGACCATGGAGAACGGGGGAAAAAAATTAGCGATGGTCTTGGGAGAAGATCGGACGGTTAATCGGACGGTAATTTTCTCGCTAATACGAGAAGGAGACGCACTTGGAGACGGCCCAGTTGGCTGGGAAACTGGTGTCCCGTTGGCGCGTTCGCCAGCAGAGCGAGCGGCAACGAGTATTCCGGTAATTGCTGATACTCCCGATGGATCCGGAGACACGAATTTCGTATTCAATAAAAAATCTCATCGATTGAAATTTTTGCAATATTTTTTTTATCTGGGCTGGACGTTTTTTGAGCCAACAAGTATTTTATTTGTGTACTTTGATGTTGAATTAAAAAAATATTTCATTCATAAACCGACCGGAAAATGAAGCTACAAAATTCTGAAAGAATTTCGAAATCTCCTCGATGACAAAAATCTGAATTAAAAATTAGGCATACGGAAGGTGGTGCAAAGTTTGATTTTGCATAATAATTGTCATAATTGTGTAATTATTAACAAATTAATGACATTTTTTTTGTTAATTTGTTATTAATAATAACATTCAGTTGACAAAAAAATAAATTGTCGAGTTGACTACAAAATGAATTGTTGAGCTGACTAAAAAATAAATTGTTGAGCTGACTAAAAAATAAATTGTTGAGTTGACTAAAAAATAAATTGATGAGCTGACTACAAAATGAATTGTTGAGCTGACTAAAAAATAACTTGTTGAGCTGACCAAAAAATAAATTGTTGAGCTGACTAAAAAATACATTGTTGAGCTGACTAAAAAATAAATTGTTGAGCTGACTAAAAAATAAATTGTTGATCTGACTACAAAATAAATTGTTGAGCTGACTAAAAAATAAATTGTTGATCTGACTACAAAATAAATTGTTGAGCTGACTAAAAAAATAAATTGTTGAGCTGACTAAAAAATAACTTGTTGAGCTGACTAAAAAATAAATTGTTGAGCTGACTAAAAAATAAATTGTTGAGCTGACTAAAAAATTAATTGTTTAGCTGACTAAAAAAAAATTGTTCAGCTGTCTAAAAAGAATGTTGAGTTGACTAAAAAAAATCTTTAGCTGACTAAACGATTTACTTTGTGGCCCCAGGATTTGCTGAATCAACAAATCCGGCTCTTTTCCCAGTCTCTGTAAATTATCGACGAGTTTTCGAATCTTCACCGTCATCAAACGCCTCACCACGAGGACCAAGAGAGCAGCGCCACGTGAGTGTTATGTATACAATGTGCACCGGGTGGCGCGCGCAACTAGCCATACGCTATACGTATAGCGAGCGAGGGAGACAGAGTCAAGAGGACAAACCCCAAACGCAACAAGTTGCCCATTCGGTCACTCGGAGTCTCGCTGCTCCTACGGCTAGCTCGTCGCGCCGCGTCTCAATCTCACCGCCCCCACTCGAGCTATACGTACAGGGGGGAGACCGGGGCAAAATGGATCATCCGGGGCAAAACGGACCACCGTTTTTTCGCACGCCCCATGAATATTCGTGGCAAAATCGAAATAAATCGTCAATTTCGAAATTCGACTCGCTTCAATATGCAATTTGATGTCGAAATTGCGAAATTCAAAATGGCTGACGCAAAATGGCGGATCGATCAAAAAACGTACAATACTTGGACTCTGTCGACGAAATATTGATTAAACGGATTTCTCGTGTCTCTAAATTCGCATTTAAAATAAAAATGGCGAACCAAAATACCAACGAAAAATCATTTTTTGACTTTTCACTCCGCCATTTTTTTTCGTCAGCCATTTTGAATTTGCAAACTATTGTGTCAAAATTCGGATTCGAGAACCCCTGATCCATATTGTCGGCTGAAAGAAAAATTCTTTCCATATTTATCACACTTAGTCGGATTATCTTTTTTGTCGAAGGAAGTTAGGCGATTAGACTTCTTCCCTTTTTTTCCCCGTTCGCCGAAACCATATTTTCCTGCGGTTTCCGCTTTCACCGCGCGAGAAAGAGAATCGAGCGGTCTATGTGTGTCAAGATGATCGACGCTCCGAGTGCGTCGCCCCTTATCGAAGGTTCGAGTCACACTCGGTCGGCGGTAATTGCGAGACTCACGCGGAGCTCGGAGCGACGCTCCAAGCCGGCTGGATCCTCACCGCAAGGCCGCGTAACTTCCGCGTAAACCGCCTAACGTAGATTACGTGTGTGTTGCGTCGTGTATAAACCGGGCAGATCCGATAAGTCGCGAGTAATTCGTGGAAAAGATTCGGGTATTCGCAGAAAAAATTACTGGGTGAATGAATTTTTATTTATCAACCTCGTAGAGGAAGTTTTGCGTTTGTAATTGTTTTTTCGTGGTTTTCACGTCTGTACACACGGAATTCCATTGATTCAATCGGCGGTCGATTTTTTTCGGGATTTCAATCACAACTGACATTATCGTTATTGTTGTTGTTATTATTTTACGCAATTTTATTTAATTATGCTCGGAAAAACATATTTAAATAAATGTATTTTATTGCGAGAACCCACGAACTTAGTACACATAATGAATTATTTTTTAAGTTCAAGTACGAACTCAAGTTCGATCATCTTGAGTTCAAGCTTGATCCATGCTGAATATCGATCTTAAGTTCATACTCGTCTCGAATGTTAAGTCGGATGTTCAGTCGGATGTTAAGTCGGATGTTAAGTCGGATGTTAAGTCGGATGTTAAGTCGGATGTTAAGTCGGATGTTAAGTCGGATGTTAAGTCGGATGTTACGTCGGATGTTGAGTCGGATGTTACGTCGGATGTTAAGTCGGGTGTTAAGTCGGATGTTACGTCGGATGTTACGTCGGATGTTACGTCGGATGTTGAGTCGAATGTTAGTCTGATGTCGGTCGGATGTTAAGTCGATGTTATGTTGAATGTTGCGTCGGACGTTGAGTCGGATGTTGAGTTGGATGTTGAGTTGGATGTTGAGTTGGATGTTGAGTTGGATGTTGAGTTGGATGTTGAGTTGGATGTTGAGTTGGATGTTGAGTTGGATGTTGAGTTGGATGTTGAGTTGGATGTTGAGTTGGATGTTGAGTTGGATGTTGAGTTGGATGTTGAGTTGGATGTTGAGTTGGATGTTGAGTTGGATGTTGAGTTGGATGTTGAGTTGGATGTTGAGTTGGATGTTGAGTTGGATGTTGAGTTGGATGTTGAGTTTGATGTTGAGTTGGATGTTGAGTTGAATGTTGAGTTGGATGTTGAGTTGGATGTTGAGTTGGATGTTGAGTTGGATGTTGAGTTGGATGTTGAGTTGGATGTTGAGTTGGATGTTGAGTTGGATGTTGAGTTGGATGTTGAGATGGATGTTGAGTTGCAATTGAGTCGGACGTTGAGTTCGATGTTAAGGTTGATCTCACGATTAAACTTGTCAAAAATCTCGGCCTTAAGTATATAAAAAAAGAAAAAAAAAGTGGTTCGTCAGAAAATTTCATTCGGGCTTTTTTCTCCAGTTGAGATTTTGTCGAGGGGATTTTTCGTCCATGGAGATTCAGTTAGCACCTACATTCAACGCTCGAAGTTCCTAATGGCTAAGGTGAGCGACGATTATCGCGCGTGAGAAATTCGCGACTCAAGTGTCTCGGGGGGCAATTAATCACGCGTTTGACGGCGAGCGCGCGAGCTCATTGGGCGAGCGCGCGCGAAGCTCCTTCCAAGAAGTTTGTCTGCGCCGCGACGCGGCGCGCGGCGTTACGTGATGTATGACTCGGACGATTCGTTGCATGTCGGGAGACGCGAAACCTCAACCCGCAGCCCGGAAATACCGGTGTAGAAAAAAAAAGAAGAGAAAAAATTGTCGTGTTCGGATAAAGATCGGTGCGAAGCACGTGGCTCGTTAAACGAAGGAAAAAAAAGGAACGTCTGCGGTGCAAAT
This sequence comes from Pimpla rufipes, assembly GCA_963932165.1. Classification (NCBI taxonomy): domain Eukaryota; kingdom Metazoa; phylum Arthropoda; class Insecta; order Hymenoptera; family Ichneumonidae; genus Pimpla; species Pimpla rufipes. The sequence goes on from OZ010630.1 coordinate 1,660,973, forward strand.
ACGCGACGCAGATATACGCGATATTTCGCGCACTTAATTGTATTTCATGTTGAGGGACAAAAGAGCGACGCAAAGTGGAACCTTGCGCGCCGCGCTTATCCTCGTCGCTCGTTTTTCATTTTTCACAAAGTCACCTCCACCGAGGTCAATTGGTTTCGGCTTCCGCGCACGGGAAACTGTGTGAAAAAAAATGTTTTATGCAACGAATATCAGCGGAGTATAACCTTCTGCGTCGGCTAGGAAAAAAAAATTGCACGGAATTGAGTGAAACGAAATTTGAGTGACGCAATTATATTTTGAAGAGACGTTTTCTTTCTCTGCGTTATTGAATTAAACGTATCATTTTCAGTATAATGTCAGCCATTTTCCTTCGATATGGCTGACACAAAATGGCAGGCTAAATGTTTTTTTGAAATATACGATACTTGAACTTTGTTGACAAAATATTGACTAAAGGGAGCTTCGAGGACTAAAGGGACTTCGAACTGGAAATAAACATTTACAAAATCAAGATGGCTGACACAAAATGGCGGGCGAAATGTTTTTTTTTTATTCTACGATACTCTAACTTTGTTGACAAAATGTAGACTACAGGGAGTTTCGAGGGTTATCGACTTCGAATTTGAAATAAACATTTACAAAACCAAAATGGCTGACACAAAACGGCGGCCGAAATATTTTTTTGAAGTCTACGATACTTGAAGTTTGTTGACAAAATGTTGACTAAAGGCGGTTTCGAGGGTCATCGACTTCGAATTTGAAATAAACAATAAACAGCCAAGATGGCTGACACAAAATGGTGGACCAAATATTTATTAAAATCTACAGCACTTGGACTCAGATGACAATTTTTTTACGAAAGGGACTTTATAAGTTTACTGACTAGGAATATGAAATAAAAATGTCCAAATTCAATATGGCTGACACATTAAAAATGGCGGTTCCAAAAATTTTCAAAAGTCGACAATACTTGGACCACGTGGACAAAATGTTGACTAAAGGGCGTTTCGAGAATCACCAACTTTGAATTTGAAATACAAGTTCCCAAACTTAAAATGGCTGACGCAAAATGGCGAAAAAAATTATCAAAAAATCTGTGGTGCTTGGACTTCGTTGACAAAATGTTGAAAAAAGGAATAATGTTGAATAAACTCGGATCACTGACTTCGAATTTGAGACAAAAGATTTCAAATTCAAAATGGCCACCAGAAAATGTCGAACCAAAATATCAATGAAAAGTCGTTTTTTATTTTTTTTTGATCCGCCATTTTGTGTCAGCCATTTCAAGTTTGTACATTTATACATCAAATTCGGAATCAGCGAGCCAAAAAACCTACATATTGTCGGCTAAAATTACAAAAAAAAAACGTGCCATTTTGAGAACATTTATTCCATTTTCCGTGCCAACGAAGCGTTTAAAAATCTCCATTCAACTTGCCCCGGTCTCCCGTTTCAGTGGCGCCTCGGTGTTCACAATTTTTCTCGTATTTATCATAGTGAAAAATTCTACGGTCAACTGGATCAAATTCGAACCAGCTGCGCTGCTCCAAGTCGCCGAAAAGCCAGAGAAGAAAACGAGGAAAAAGAAGAGGATGACGCGGAAAATGATGAGACAGAGAAGTAACTCGCTGGCCAGCGAGTTGAATGCGGCGCAGCCGGGGAGCGTATTTTTGGATTACTCTCTCGTGGCGGCGGCGGCGGCGGCGGCGGCGGCGACAGATTAACGACGCCCGTGTGGACCGCCGCGCGCGCTCCTTTCGCATTATTTATTTTCTTTCCCGCGACTCGTGCGATATGACCGCGCGGTACAAACGCGACGGTGTGTTCGGCGACTCGACGAAAAAAGATGAACGACGAGTTTAACAAATTTTCAATACAAACTTTTATTGGATTTGAGTACGCTTTGTGGATTCAGTCATTGGGGATATTTATGGAAAATGACGAAGAGCGTCGAATTGAGAAATTCGAGAGCGTGAAGTATTTAAGCTCGCAAAGTATTATTATCAATTATCCCGTATGGAAATAAACAGAGGTGAAATATTATGCTAAAATATATCATACTTATAAGTTCGGTCTATTTGTGATATATGTTATACAAATATTAAAAATATACGAAAAATATATGTCGTGTATTTTGGCACATTTGCCACGTTATTATTGTTGTTATTATTGTAATTATTATTATTATTACTATTATTGTTGTTGTTGTTGTTGTTAAATAATAATAGCATTAACAATAATAATTATAACAACAACAAACGATAAGTTTTTTAATGTCTCTTGACGCGATTATTAAATGCACGATTAATTGTCATATAACTAAAAACTCGTTTAGAGCCGAGAAAGTCATAAGCCTACTACATTTACCATAAAAACTTGTGTGACCGCTTCGAGGGGCAAAAAAGGAGACGATAAAACAAAATATTTTCACCGTCGGATATTTGATTTATTCATCTAAATTGAGTCTAGCTCAACGAAATTGTCATTCGTTCCTCGAAACTTTCCTCTGTCCAAATCGGGTTTAGCGAGTCTGGCGCAGATCGGGTGTGATACCTGGGTGTCCCATTTCAATCTTGCGCCCGATTTATCTCGAAAAGTACCGCTGCGATCGAGCAATGAGCGTAGTGAAACTTTTATTAGGGCTCGAAGGGGGACGGTCGAGGAAAAAAAATTCTGTTCCAAAATTTAAGACGGCGGACATTTTTTGTTTAATGGAAAAAAAGTCCGATTTTCTTCTCACGAAAAAATGTCCCAGGTCAAAACTGATATCATTTGTGAGGGTATTAAAAAAAAATTAATTGCATCATTTTTAGGCAAGAACGCCATTTTGTTTGCAAAAACAATTCGCCATTTCTCGCGTAATAATGGCGATCAAAAAACAAATTAAAGAAAAGAAAAAATTAGAAATTAACGAAAAAGATGAAAAAATAAGAAATTAATTAAATAAAAATAGAAATTTATGAAATAAAAATAGAAATTAATCAAATTAAAACAATAAAAATAGAAATTAATGAGATTAAAATAGAAGTTAATGAGATTAAAAATAGAAATTAATGAAATTAAAAAATTAGGAATTAATGAAATTGAAAAATGAGAAATTAATGAAATTAAAAAATGAAAAAATTAGGAATTAATGAAATTTAAAAAAATGAAAAAATTAGAAATTAATGAAATTTAAAAAATGAAAAAATGAGGAATTAATAAAATTAAAAAAATTAAAAAATGAGGAATTAATGAAATTAAAAAAATGAAGTAATTAGAAATTAATGATATTTAAAAAATGAAAAAATTAGAAATTAATGATATTTAAAAAATGAAAAAATTAGAAATTAAAGAAATAAAATAAAAGAAAAAAATTAAGCTGATGAAATAAAAAGCCCGCGTGTAAAATTTGCATTGACCCGCAAACGGGCTAACGCGAGCGGCGCGGGAGGATCGCATCGGGAAGGAGAGAAAAATAAAGGCGCGTGACGAGATGAACACGCGGCGACTCTCGGGCGAGTCTCGCGCGTTCGCTCGCGAAGGACGTGGCAACCGTGGCCGCCTGAACGATAACCCCTGCGAAGTCTCGACCGCGCGCCACCGATAACGCGCGGCCGCCGCGGCGGTGGAGCCTCCGAGCTGCCGCTCTCACTCTCACCACCGTTATGGCTTCTTATCTTTTTCTCTCGACTCGCGCCGAGAGTATTGCGAGAGGCGATAAACCCTCTCTCTCTCTCTCCGTCTACCCCCGCCACATTTCGTGTTTCACCATTTTTTTAACTCCCGTTTTTTTTCTCCTCCTCCGATAGAAAATTCCAAAATCACCCATTTTGGAACCGCCCTAATGTTCAACTATATTCAGTACAATTTTTGTTAAAAAAAAACGACTCCACTTCTTTTCATATTTTTCTCTAGGACAGAAAAAATAAAAACGTTTTTTCATTCATTCTTTGGGCTGTGGCATTTTTTTTTTTTTTTTTTTTAAATCGTATTACTATTTTGAATATAAAAAGAAGTAGATCCACTTCTTTTTATATTTTTTCTGTAGGACAGAATAAAAATAAAACAATAAAAAATGCAAATCGAATTACTGATTAAATTACTGATTAAAAAGCACCCCGAGAAAAGCAGGGAGTTGTGAATTTCAGGGCAATCAGCTGATTTGACCGATTGAGGTTCATCCGACCTGTTTACGAAGAAGGGTAACGAAATTACTTGACGAAATTTAGAAACATGGATTTTTCACTGTGCCCGTAGTCCACAAAAAACCAATCATCGGATTGGCCTTCACTAGAGTATCATCTCTTTACAATCACATTTCCTATAGATTAATTGAAAGGTTTTGTTTTAATAGTTCTTAAATCCAAGTTCCAAAATAATTTATAAAAAGTCATGACAAAGTGATCTCTTTACAATCACATTTCCTATAGATTAATTGAAAGGATTTGTTTTAATGGTTCTTAAATCCAAGTTACAGAATAATTTATAAAAAATGATAACAAAGTTAGCATCGGTGCAATTAATCTATACAATTAATCTATAGGAAATGTGAAGGCAAAGACATTGAGCCTTCACATTTTTCATTCTGCGCGCAGAATGAAAAACTCATATTTCTGGATTCGCAGCAACTAATTGACGCAACCATTAGGCCCAGTGACAAAAAAATCCTTTGCTGGGATTCTAAAAAAATTAAATTATTTGAAATTGTTTCATCGGTGAGGAAAAAAAGTAACGCTTATAATAAAAATAACCTTTTTTGACTGACTCGGCCTCCTTAAAGGGATGAAATGATATAAGTAAAAATGAAAAGAAATAAAAAGAAAAATAAACAAAAATAGAAATAAGTAAAAAGAAAAATAAATAAATATAGAAATAAGTAAAAAGAAAAATAAATAAAAATAGAAATACGTAAAAAAAAAAATAAATAAAAATAGAAATACGTAAAAAGAAAAATAAATAAAAATAGAAATACGTAAAAAGAAAAATAAATAAAAATAGAAATACGTAAAACGAAAAATAAATAAAAATAAAAATAAGTGAAAATAAAAATAAATAAAAAATTGTCCGCCGTCTGAGCCCACAGTATCCTTGCCTACTGGCGCTCTCGCATGGCCCGCGCACTTTGATCCGCGGCCGTGGAAGCCGCCGAGCCATCGGTGAGCCTCCTCGGGAAGGCTGAAAGAGGCCGAGAGGCGTGTGGGCTGTGTTTAGAGCCAAAATTGCGGCTCTCCCTACTCTCGCCGCCGACACTCAAATTTATTCCATTTCCTCTCTCGGCGGCTATGTGGATACATAGACTCATACACGTAGGCAGCACTAAGTCGGAGACTCGTTGCCGTTGGCTGGTTTTGCCTCGCGACCTTCGCCTCGACGCTCGCCTCGAGATAAGAATCATCTGATATTCTTCCCCGTGTGTAGTCACTCACTCGGCACGGAGAATAGAATGGAGACAGAATATATAGCATTCAATCTCTCTTTTTTTTCTGTCTCTCTCACTTTTGGTACACCGAATTCGTCGAATGAATCGATTAATTGTTGGGGTGTGCGAATAGTGATCGAATCGAGTTGAATCGAATAGTTTTACAATTCGATTCGGTTTTCGAATAAAATAAAAGGAAAAATATTATATGGGATTTTTCATACGGAATTTATTCACGTTACAAAAAAAGTAATTAGAAGTAAAAAAACAATAGAAAATTTAGAAAAGTTACTTAAATATAACAGAAAACAGAAACAACAGAAATAACAGAAATTACTTAAAAAATAACAGAAAATTTAGAAAAATTACTTTTGCCAATATTTATGCGAGATTTTATTGAATGAAATATATTTAATATGGAATTTTTCTTGTGGAATATTTTTTCATTAAAAAAAATTGACTCATTAGTAAAATTAGTCCAAATTAGGCAAATTAGTTTTGCGAATATTTATGCGCGATTCTATTGAATTTGGATTCTATTTATTGGGATTTTTGTACATTTTCATATTTTCCCGCGGAACAATTTTACGTAATAAATGTACGTGCTTCGGCGGTGGTTCAAGTATCAACGCGGATTTCCCCCGTGCGATATAACGCGACTGCGACGCAACCGCTCTCGAGCTTCGAAAAAAACGAATTAGTCTCAACCGCAGCGGCTGCAGTGTCAGGCGCGAGGCGCGTGTCGTCCCGCGCGCGCGCTCATCGATGCAATCTCTCGAGTAGTCTCGCGCGTTATCAGCCCGCGCTGTTTATCGGCACGGCGGCTCTCGCCGCTCTTCTGGAGTGCACAAACTCGCCGCGTGCAATCGTGCACGCTGCATTGCGATTTTTTAAATATTTTTTATAGGTATCATCGTGGCGAGTATTTTGTTGTGCATCGAGGAAAAAAAACCTCTGATTCGAGAAAATCACTTTGAAATATCGTCCTATGAAGTATTTATTTGCCGTCAGTGGAATACATATACTTTTTTTAAATAATTTTTAATAATTTTTTTATAATTTTTTTTATAATTCGACTATTGGCCAAAACTGGCCAATTGACTTGGGCCTGTTTTGCTAGCCAGCTGTGGCCAATTGTCTTGGGTCTGTTTTGCTAGCCAGCGGTGGCCAATTGTCTTGGGCCTGTTTTGCTAGCCAGCGGTGGCCAATTGTCTTGGGTCTGTTTTGCTAGCCAGCGGTGGCCAATTGTCTTGGGCCTGTTTTGCTAGCCAGCGATGGCCAATTGTCTTGGGCCTGTTTTGCTAGCCAGCGGTGGCCAATTGTCTTGGGCCTGTTTTGCTAGCCAGCGGTAGCCAATTGTTTTGGGCCTGTTTTACTAGCCAGCGGTGGGCAATTGTCTTGGGCCTGTTTTGCTAGCCAGCAGTGGCCAATTGTCTTGGGCCTGTTTTGCTAGCCAGCGATGGCCAATTGTCTTGGGCACGTTTTGCTAGCCAGCGGTGGCCAATTGTCTTGGGCCTGTTTTGCTAGCCAGCGGTAGCCAATTGTTTTGGGCCTGTTTTGCTAGCCAGCGTGGCCAATTATCTTGGGCCTATTTTACTCGCCAGCTGTGGTCAATTGTCTTGAGCTTGTTTTGCTAGCCAGTGATGCCCAGTTGTCTTGGGCCTGTTTTGCTAGCCAGCGGTGGCCAATTGTCTTGGGCCTGTTTTGCTAGCCAGCGATGGCCAATTGTCTTGGGCCTGTTTTACCAGCCAGTGGTGGCCTATTGTCTTGGACCTGTTTTGCTAGCCAACTGTGGCCAATTGTCTTGGGCCTGTTTTGCTAGCCAGCGGCGGCCAATTGTCTTGAGTCTGTTTTGCTAGCCAGCAGTGGCCATTTGTCTTGGGCCTGTTTTGCCAGCCAGCGGTGGCCAATTATCTTGGGCCTGTTTTGCTAGCCAGCGGTGGCCAACGATGGACACCCGTCCAGCCCTGGCAAAAAATCCGTGGCATTACATCCGGCTCGAGACGGGTCACGGCGAAGGCCACATTAACCCTGCCAGGGCCTCAGCCATGCCTGATTTGGGCCGCATGTAACGCTACAAATGTTCTACCAGGGTGGATCGCCACGCACAACCATCGATACCAGGCCAAAGTTGTTTTTCCAGCAGCGTCTGAATAAAAGCCGACATTTTCCAGCGCAGCGCAGATCGTGACTCAACTCGACTCGTCTCATTTTAATGAAAACCCCGTCACCATTCGGCCCGCCAGCCGTCGATACCAATCGGACGATTTACATCGACGCGGCCCGTTCCAATTACAATAACAACAGTAACAATGCAAACAAACGCAAAATTCTCGCGTGTCCTCGGGACGAAAATACACGGCGCGTCGGAATGTCGAAATTCAAATCGAGCCGGCCGAGCGCGATCGGCTCGCGCGGTAACGGTGCCTCGTCGACGCTTACATTACACGCCGGGGCTCTCAGCGCTGAATCACGTGACCGAGTTCGTGGATCGCACTCAAGGCTGACGACGGGCGCTCCGCGAGTCTGCCCAACGCTGCAGGTACCTTGGCTGCCTACCTACCTACCTACCTACCTACCTCCCGTATGGCGTAAGGCTGCCTTTCAGCCTTATGCTAGGCTCACACGTGGATAAACAGTGTGAACACGTGGCCTGCGAAATCGCGCGCGCGCTAAGAGCGACGAACCCGTTGATGGTCCTTGGGCCCGTCCAGCGAGGCCCTTCCCATCCTCCTCTTCCCCCCCGGACCCTCCTTCCCTTCCCTCTCCACTCCTCTCGTTCAGCGCCCTTCGTGACGCCGTCACCTTTGGCTCCTTTCCAGAGTCGTAAATCCTCATTAGTTTAAGAAATAAATGTTACAATAAATGTACAGAATAAATGTTACATGTTAAGGGATTGCTTTGTAGATAGATACACCCATGGAAAAAAAGTATATTCGAAAATATATTGAAAAGTATATTTTTTTTACACCATGTATACTTGCGCGAAGAATTGTATATTTGGGATATAACTTTCAGTATACTTTATAAGCATATATGGCAATATACTTGTACATATATATATTTGATATGCTCCTTATACATGCATTTATGTATGAAAAATTTATATTAAAATATACAAATATACAAAATATACAAAAAATCTAACGTACGTATGTTCGTCAGATATACGTAGGAATATACAAAAAAGTATACTGCACGTATATTCGTCCGGATATACGTTCGCGAAATATGTGATATTGCCGAATATATAAAAAGTATACAAAAAAATATGTTATTATTATACCACGTACATTATTTATATATTTTTCGATATATCGAAAAATACACTTTTCTTGCATACTTTTTTTCCATGGGGGTAGATAGATAGATAGATTTATTGCGCTAGGACCCATATGGTCCTGTAAGGCAAACACGAAAATTCAAAAAGTTCCGGTCGAACACCGCAGTCCGGCGCCGACCATCAAACGCAAAAATAACAATAAAATAAAAATATAATAAACAAAGCAATAATAATAATAAAAACAATAATAATAATAACGAACCATCATAATAATAGTAACGCCTTAGAACCACCTAACCTAAACTAACCTAGATCGGACTAGACACAATACAATCCTAGAAAATAAAAAAATAAAAAAAATAAAAAATAAAAAAGGTGTAGGTGACGTTCAAAGGGGTTAACGCTGTTGGAATTTTCAATAAATCAATTTAATAGCAGATCGACGTATTGGAAGCTGCCGAAGGAATGAAGGACGCGTTATGTGGCCCTGGAATTGATGACTCAATGTAAGTTAATTTTTTTTTTTTTGCTATGTGTAGGTCTTGTAACTTTAAACGCGTTTTTCCTCAAAACAGGATTTCTCAGAAATTGGCTGATCCAATCGGTCTCAAATTTTTACACAAGCTTTGTAAATATATTTTTAGTGATTAGTCGAAGGTTTTTGCTCAGCGATAAATATTTTCCATTTTATGAACAATTTACGGCCAATATTATGATCGAAAATCGAAACTTTTTTTTGAGGAGGTGCCATTTTTAAAATTAATATTTTGTTTATCCTTTCGATTAATTGCGAGATAATGAGTTATATAAATGAAATCTTTTTGGTTTTTTTCATTTTAGATGATCCAGTCACGAGATATCGTGCACATCGTCAAACAACTTTTTTTAGAGGAGCACAAGGAGATCCACTGTAGCGGCCTTAAAAATCATTATTTTCGAAAATAAAAAATGTTACAACAAAGTTGAAAGGTGTTTCTATACGCACACCAATTTTCGAGGTGATGACTTAAAATGGCTTTCCAAAAAAAAAATCGCGAAAAATCGCTTTTTTCAGCCTCCTAACTGCGTATAACCCTTTAATAATAATAACGTGCGGCGATTATAAAATGACGTGTGAACTTTTGAATAGCTGCGTCGATGCCTCATTTCTAATAAAAAAAATGTTGAGCAATAGCAAAAAAAATGGAAAAACTCGGTCCTTCCATTACTTTCATGATGTATCAACTACGTTTCTCAATTTTTTCAGGAAAATCACCATGATAGTTTATTGAGAATAAATATTCCGTGCAGCTCTAAAAATGTACTAATTATATTATAATTACACCATGTTGGTATTATTATTTATTAATTCCAAAACCAGTTGTACCATCAACTTTATTTCTAAGTGATTTAGGGATTTACAACTCTGCTTGTAACTAGCTTGCGGAAAGCCACGAGCACGACCTGGCCGGATCGGTTCAAGGCCTTCGCGTGTCGGCCGCGCGGACCGCGAAGACACGGAAAGAAATAGCGTCTCGTCACGACCGACAGATGAGTCGTCACTAATGGATTATCCTAATTCGCTTGCAATTCGGTTTGGTCGTCGACGTTGGCGACTAAGAAACTATTTCTCTTCGTGACCTCCGCGTTTCGTCCAACCTGAAAACCAACCATTCAATTGGTGCACCAAACCAACCACAACTCCGACCTTCTAATGGTTGACTTTGGGTTAGTTTTCAAAAACAAACCATAAACCAACAAGTTTTCAGACAGAATAAAAAATTGATTCACGGTTGGAAATTCCCCGACATTTCATCCCGGACAGCCTATCCCATGACAACTGATCCCACAGCAGCTTATCCCGAAAATGTTCGTCCCATCACAAACTGATCCCACGACGATTGATCCCACGGCAACTGATCCCGAAAAATTTTGTTCCCAAAAAAATGATCCCATCCCAGAAATATCCCATATCAATATAACACTGCTATAAAACACATTTAACATTACACTAAAGTATGTGTACAATTTACCGAAAGCAAATGCAAATCTTATTCTAAAGCGGAAATTCATCATAATGTAAAGTAAAGTATATTAAAGTATAGTTAATTTGTACTAAAGCGGAAATTATTCATAATCCGAATGTTATCTCTCTGCTGATCTTTGACTAAAGCGGAAACATTTCTGAGATGAGTAGAAAATTAAAAAATTAAAAATGTAAGCAAATTATCAATGTTATTCTAAAGCAGAAATTCTTCATAATATAAAGTAAAGTATGGAGTATGGTAGGGATTATTTTGACAGAGATCAGTTTATGCCAGGATCAGTTGTCAAATTTGAAACAATTATTTTGGGGATCAGTTACGACGGGGATTAGTTTGTCAGGGGGTCAGTTTATTTGGGATCAATTTTTAAGGGATTTTTTGGTGGGATCTGTTGTCGCGGGACGAAATGCCGTGCTACCCCAAAATGCAACCATAGAAATTACGGTTGGAAGGTTAAATTTTAAAGCTGATGAATAACATGTGTAGCGCAAATTTGCAACGATTTTTAATAGAACAGCCACGAATCAAAGTTTTCGGGGGAGGTGGGGAAGTCACGTGAGGCCATCAGAAGGTAAGACCCGGCATACTATGTAGTCAAACAGTGGAGGACACGCTGGTTCCACTCAGGCTGGACCATAGCGGCAGCAGCCGCCATGCGTCACATGTGTCGCAAGAAAACAGAATCATTGCCGTGACATATGAGACGATATTTCGGGTGGTGGCGAAGCCACGGGCCTCTCTCTATCGCTCGCGCGCCCAGTGTACTCGCCGTTTGCCCGTGTATTGTGCACATTGTATGCCGCAATGGCCAGGTACAACCGAGGACATCACTCTCGTCTACCCCTTCCACAATCTCGCTAGGCCTGTGCTCGAAAAAATTTGCCAATAAAGCCGCAGCGAGCTTGCGGTAAAAACCTCCCCCACCAATCACGTAAAATTTATTCAATATGCTTTAGATATTGAATAATTTATGGGCGGAGACGGAAGAAAAAGGCGAAACACCGAAAGTGACTTCTTGTTCCTCCTCGAGATGCACGGCGCTATTATTCGACGACAGATTTTGCCGCTGCTGCTGCTTCTGTTTTTTTTTAGTATGGGAGACAGGGGCGTATTAAAACACTTTTTGTTTAGCTTTTTTTCAATTCTTGGCTTTGATGATTTGCAATATTGTTGCGAAGATTGTTTTCCATGGTCAATTGGGTATATTCCATCGGATTTTGGACATCTTGCATGGTAGCATTTGCATAGGCTATAAGTGGTCACGGAGGCCTGCAATGTGTTCCGACTTGTCGCGTAGCTGGGCAAGTTGGAAGGTCTTAGGACAAGTTGGAAGGCTTTGGGGTAAGTTGGAAGGTCTTAAGGCAAGTTGGAAGGCCTTGGGGCAAGTTAGAAGGCCTTGGGCAAGTCGGAAAGTCTTAGGGCTAGTTGAAAGGCCTTGGAACAAGTTGGAAGGCCTTGGGACAAGTTGGAAGGCCTTGGGTCAAGTTGGAAGGCCTTGGAACAAGTTAGAAGGCCTTGGGACAAGTTGGAAGACCATGGGGCAAGTTGAAAGGCCTTGGGGTAAGTTGGAAAGCCTTGGGTCAAGTTGGAAGGCCTTGGGGCAAGTCGGAAAGCCTTAGGGCTAGTTGAAAGGCCTTGGAACAAGTTGGAAGGCCTTGGGACAAGTTGGAAAGCCTTAGGGCTAGTTGAAAGGCCTTGGAACAAGTTGGAAGGCCTTGGGACAAGTTGGAAAACCATGTGACAAGTTGAAAGGCCTTGGGGTAAGTTGGAAAGCCTTGGGTCAAGTTGGAAGGCCTTGGGGCAAGTTAGAAGGCCTTGGGGCAAGTCAGAAGGCCTTAGGGCTGGTTGGAAGGCCTTGGAATAAGTTGGAATGCCTTGGGGCAAGTTTGAAGACCATGGGGCAAGTTAAAAGGCCTTGGGGTAAGTTGGAAAGTCTTGGGTCAAGTTGGAACGCCTTGGAGCAAGTTAGAAGCCCTTGGGGCAAGTTAGAAGGCCTTGGAATAAGTTGGAAAGCCTTGGGTCAAGTTGGAAGGCCTTGGGGGCAAATTGGAAGGGTTTGGAGCAAGTTGGAAGGCCTTGGGACAAGTGCAAAGAACCTTTTTAATGACGATGACGAATGTCTACTCTTCCAAGCCTCCATGAATTTTTTGCATGAATCTCTTCGCAATTCGATCGAATCCATCTGTAAGTTCACTATAAGCTGTATTTCCGAGTAGTGACTAAAGCTGTTAGAGTGACAAAAAGTTCGCGTCGAAACGTCGATTTTTAACACCACTTGTTCCAAGCAGCCCCGGTCTCCCCTGCCGCGGATATATTTATTCGGCATTACTCTTGGTGCGATTCTCTTTATGTTTCGAGCTCGCACGCTGCGACTCGCTTTCCCGCGCGGCTTTCGTCGCGCCACCCACACTCACCGGGAATAGAATCCTTGTGCCGAAATACACGTTACGCTGAACAATGAGAGCCCGGGTGGGTTTAACTTTGAGAACAGGGAGGAACGAACGCCAAGGACGAGGTCGCCGTGCGCGACGTCGTTGACAGTGATGAGAGAAGGAAAGCTCTTGTCAGCGAGCTTTTCTCAAGGTTGGTGCGGAATTTAGTGGGTCACGTGAGAGACGCTTTAAAAAAATCACCGAAAGTAAAGAATGATTTCGTAAAATCGGATGTTGCTGTCGTGAGTCGTTACGCAAACGTGGAATCTATTTATCCACCTAATTTATGGTCAATATTAGCCATAGTAGAAAATGTGTAGCTTTAAATCCGGCCCAAGTCGGGCCCAGATCGGGCCCTGGCAGGGCCACTGTGACCCCGCTATCAGGGCCTGAATAGGGTCCGATGTAACTCTACAGATTTTCTACCAGGGCAGTAGAAAATTTGTAGTGTTAAATCCGGGCCAAGTCAGGCCCAGATCGGGCCCTGGCAGGGCCACTGTGGCCCCGATCAGGGCCTAACCAGGGCCCGATGTAACTCCACAGATTTTCTTCCAGGGCAGTAGAAAATTTGTAGTGTTAAATCCGGGCCAAGTCAGGCCCAGATCGGGCCCTGGCAGGGCCGCTGTGACTCCTATCAGGGCCTGACAAGGGCCCAATGTAACGCCACAGATTTTCTGCCAGGGAAGCAAAAAATCTGTAGCGTTAAGTCCGCGCCAAGTCGGGCCCAGATCGGGCCCTAGCAGGGCCGCTCTGGCCCCGATTAAGGCCCGATCTGGGCCCGATGTAACGCCACAGATTTTCTGCCAGGAAAGCAAAAAATCTGTAGCGTTAAGTCCGTGCCAAGCCGGGCCCAGATCGGGCCCTAGCAGGACAACTGAGGCCCTGATCAGGGCCTAACCAGGGCCCGATGTAACGCCACAGATTTTGCATTAGTGGTGACGGAAATAATTCGTTATTTTTTATTTTTCTAACGATGGAAAACATAAAAAAAAAATCGTTGATCATTTGTGCACAAAAACTTTTCCATAGTAGAAAAAATTCAGTTTAGCGGAGAAGCAATTTTCGTTCCAGGGAGAAATCTAGCGTTCTTATCGCTCGAAAAAATTCGTTCGCTCGTTCTATGTATACAGCGCCTAATCGTCACCACTTTTGTCTTATCGAAATGGCGTATCAGAAACGACGGCAGATTGGTTCGATTCCTCCGCGCCACGTGACCGAGTTACACGGGCTGCTCTGGCCATAAATCAAAAATATATATAACACGCGTAACGGTTATCAACGTATCGAAATCAACTTGACTTGTGTCTTAAGAGGCAGCGTCGCTTCTCCCACTAGCATTGCTATTTTTCGCTAAAGTGAGCGATTTTTTTTTTTTTTTTTTTTTTTAGATAGGTAAAAAATAAATCTACGCTATCAATTATCTACCACAAATTAACACGACATGATTTAAATATATAATTTAAATTAATTTAACATTTGACAATTAATTCATGTTTTTTGCTAAAGTGAGCGATTTTTTTTATTTATGAAAAATTAAGTGTATTAAAATCCTTCAAAAATGTAAACGTACATTTATCAAAATTTCTGGTGTTGGAAAAAAATGTCTCTAATTCTCTACCATCAATTAACACGACAAAATTATAATATATAATTTTTATTAATTTAACAATTGATTATTAATTCATATTTTTTGCTAAAGTGAGCGATTTTTTTTATTTGTGAAAAATGAATTGTATTCAAATCCTTCAAAATTTTCAAAGTACATTTATCAAAATTCCTGGTGTTGGAAAAAAATGTCTCTAATTCTCTACCATCAATTAACACGACAAAATTATAATATATAATTTTTATTAATTTAACAATTGACTATTAAATCATATTTTTTGCTAAAGTGAGCGATTTTTTTTTAATTTGTGAAAAATGAATTGTATTAAAATCCTTCAAAAATTTCGAAGTACATTTATCAAAATTTCTGGTGTTAGAAAAAATGTCTCCTTTGCAAAAAAAAAAACTGCAGCATCCACGACGACTAAAAAGAGCTTGCAATTTTTTCCTCGTTCATCGTAATATCCAACGTACGCTCGACTGTTTCGCGCTCGACGCGTCGACGCTGCCGCGAACTAGATAACGAGTGGGGGCGTGTGCTTCGAGGACGAAGTGAAAATTATTTTCAAACGTGCGTTTTGCACTCGCGACTTTTCGTATTTTCACCCGACTCCACTCGCTTCAATATTTCGACATAATTAAATGGGCTACTTGCAAAAATCGTTTATCTATGCAAATCGACGATTTGTCACCGTTTATGGAAAAAAACGGTCACAGAATCGACGCACGAAATTTGGTTAAGAAAAATGTTTGTCGAAATTAAAGCAATTAAATCCGCGTTTCTACTTTGTGTTGTCTGCTTCTGTTGACGCGAAGACGATAAACCATAAAAAAATAACGTAAAGCGAAAAAAAAAACAAACTTTTTTCCACGAACAAAATCAACACGCACGATGCACATGGCGGGACTGTAGCCGCCTCCTTCACCTCAGAGATGTTTGTTTACATCGCGTCTTTAACGCTTATCGCCCAATACGAGGAGTCATTCAGCATTTCATTGATCTAATTATAACATTTTATCGAAACGTCTGTAATTAAAACAACGAAATACACGATGATTTTTATGACCTTTTTTCATGATGTTGAAGTTTGCATCGTTAAAATGCAACGAAATTCAGAAAAAAATAATTCTAATTAACCCAAATGATTTAGGACGCGAATATATATTTTTTCGTACCCTGGTTGCTATGGTGACTTTGATACCTATTTTCATCATTTGGGTTAATCACAATTAATTTTTTTTTAATTTCGTTGGATTCCAACGATGCAAACTTCAACACCATATTTTTTCTAAAAAAATATGGTGTTGAAGTTTGCATATTTTATCTAAAAAATATTTCAAATATTTTTTCTAAAAAAATATGGTGTTGACCATATTTTTCTAAAAACCATATTTTTTCTAAAAAAATATGGTGTTGACCATATTTTTTTGGTGAAAATATGGTGTTGACCATATTTCCCGAAGTACACGACTTTAGTGATTAAACTTTTTTTTTAATCTACGTTTGCTTTTTTTGCACGTTTTGTGCAGCGTGTTCATCGAAAAAATACAACGAATTTATATATCGCGATTCCTACTTTATTCATCAAAAACAAAATGGTGTTCTAACCTAAAAATGATGGAATTTATATATAAAGAAAAAACTTTCCTAAAAAAATGTTAATTTCGACCCGTCAATTTTTTTGTAAAAATGAAAAGTTATATTTCCATTAAATAAAAACATGTTGGCCATCTTTCTACCGCCATTTGAATTCTAGAACGATTTTTTAAACGTTCTTCTTTGAACCCTAAAAGTTTCACAGGTAAATCAGGTGTAAGATTAAAATACAAAACATCTCTCTGCCTGTAGTGCAAAAGGGGTCAATATGGACCGATGCGCTACGACCGAGCAGTCGATCCACACGTGGAATCACAAAAATCTACAACTTACGTTCACTTGCGCCGATATCAGTGAGGTAATTCGAGTGTTAAACCGAGCCCGCGATAAAATTGAACAGCGTCACACGTGTTTTACTGTTTTCCAATCACAAAATCCAATTATTAGCCTATCAAAGGCGACGAAAGGAGCGACGAGTTTTTCCTGGAAGGCGATAGACGCATTTCTCGCTGGAGAATTTTCCTGGAAAACTTCATCCCCGCAAATCCAGCCGGCAGGCCGAATACAACAAGGAATAGAAGCAGATGAACAGATATAGGTGTAGGTGGGGCAAAACGGGACTGTGAGGAAAAACGGGACTGTGGGGCAAAACGGAACAGCTAATTTTGAATTGGGAGTACTGATGGGGTAAAATGGAACACCCCGATATCATTCGAAAATTGCGTTTCTACAGCACAATGCGGAACCTAATGCGACCCTTTTTTTCAGATCACTTAGGGTATTGTAACAGAGTCAATTTTCGCTCAGGTGGTTCGTTTTGCCCCGTTCTCCCCTGCCACAACTACAGAATTTCTTTTACTGACACTAAATTTCAATGATCGAAATCGAGTTTCTTTTTGTGAAAACCAACAGTCATTTTCCCTGGCGTGTTCCGTTTTGCTCTGCAAACTTTTTTTCTGCTGACGCTCAATATCAATGATGGAGGTCAAGTTTTTGAGTCAAAGGGACAAGAATACACTCAGGGCATTTTTGACAAAGTCATTTTTCGCTCAGATATGCCATTTTACCCCACTCTTCCCCGCGACGATTACAGAAACTTTTTTTACCGATACTCAAAATCAATTATCGTAATCGTAATTTTGAGTAAAAAGCAGATGTCATTTTACGCTCAGGTGGTCCGTTTTGCCCCACTTCCTCTGCCACGATTACAGAAATCTTTTTTACCAACGCTCAAACTCAATTATCGCAATGGTAATTCTGAGTAAAAAGCAGGCGTCATTTTTCGCTCACGTGGTCCATCTTGCCCCACTCCCCCTGCCACGATTACAGAAACTTTTTTTACCAATTCTCAAAATCAATTAATCGCAATCGTAATTCAGAGTAAAAAGCAGGCGTCATATTTCGCTAAAGTGGTTCATCTTGCCCCACTCCCCTTACCACGATTACAGAAACCGTTTTTACCAAAGCTCAAAATCAGTTATCGTAATCATAATTCTGAGTAAAAAAGCAGGCGTCATTTTTCGCTTAGGTGGTCCATTTTGCCCCACTCTCCCTGCCACGATTACAGAAACCTTTTTTTACCAATTCTCAAAATCAACTATCGTAATCACAATTCTACGTAAAAAGCAGGAGACATTTTTCGCTCAGGTGGTCCATTTTGCCCCACTCCCCCTGCCACAATTACAGAAACCTTTTTCTTACCAACGCTCAAAATCAATTATCATAATCGCAATTCAGAATAAAAAGCAGGCGTCATATTGCGCTCAAGTGGTTCATCTTGCCCCACTCCCCTTGCCGCGATTACAGAAACTTCTTTTTACCAATTCTCAAAATCAATTATCGTAATCCTAATTCTGAGTAAAAAAAGCGGGCGTCACTTTTCGCTCAGGTGGTCCATCTTGCCCCACTCCCCCCTGCTGCGCGCCCCCGAGTGCATCGTCGAATCGCCACCGCATAACGAGTCCATTTATCCCATCGCAATCACACGAATATTACTCGCCGGGCAGCAAAGTATACAGATTCCGTATACGAAGGATAATTCCACAACGAGTTCCCCCCCCCCCCCCTCCCTCCACCCCGCTGTGTGTGTGCGTCTCATGCGCCCTGGGTGGGGGAAGGGGTGCGATGCTCAGTTGCGCAACACGTGCGCCGCCAACGACAGCGCCGCGATAATTCGCAATTACGCATGCAAGGAACGACAACGGCGGCGACGTCTTCGTCCGCTGCTGGTGCTCGACGCGCGACTTCTGCGCCGCGCGCGGCATTGAAAAACGAAGCTAAGACAAGCAGCGCGCGGCCCGACTTCCCCCACCGTCTCACACAACACACAACGCGATGGATCATAGGTCGCGTGACGACGATGCTTAGGATATTAAGACGCAGCGTGTGTGTCATAACACACTGTGTTGCGGATCGATCGATCGATCTGTCGGACGATCCGGTCTCGATGCGGCTATCGTCACGATAATAATGACAATAATAATGACGATGATTATAATGGCGCGTATTATGAAGTGAATCGCTGCCCGCTGCTGTTGCAGCTGTTGCTGCGGCCACTGGGAAAATATTCTGAACATTTTCTGCGTAATCTGGTGAAAATGATTTTTTTTTTTTTTAATGTGCAATTGCAAGGATTTTTTTTAAATCAAAGCACTTTTGCAGTGAAATTGAGACATGGAAATGAGTGATTAAAATTAATGCTATTTTAACATTTTTACTTTTCACCATGGATTAAATTTAGCACACAATTTTATGCATAAAACACTTTCAGCACTAAAAATATTTGGATAGAATTATGCATAAACTGGGAAGGCTAATTTAATGCTCAATCGTTCGATGCAAAATTACTGCACTGTTTACGGTGAGATTGAAGGAAATTTATGAAGGCAGTCGTCTCGGTACAGTCTGGCTAAACGTCGGATTCGAAGAGAATTTCGAACACGTCTCAATGACTCAAAATTCTGAAAATAATGAGGCATACGGAAGTTGCTGCAAAGATTGATTTTGCATAATAATAATAGAATAATGTTATTAACAAATGAATGGAAAATGGAAACACGGCAACCAAACTTTGTTTACATATGAAATTGATTTATTAATTTTTGTGAACACGAATTAATTTTTTCATAAATTCGTACAACTAAAAAAAATTGCATTTCGATTTTGATTGATTTTGCATAATAGTAATAATAATTTCAAAATGTTGTTAATAAATTTATGAAAATATTCCATCTTTCAACTGTTTGAAACATGAAATTGATTCATCAGTTTTTCTGAATACGAATGAATTTTTTCAAAATTTCGTACGATTTTTTAAAAATTGCATTTTTTGTCGGTTTTGATTAAGTTTACATAATAATAATAATATCAAAATATTATTAACAAATTTATGAAAAAATTTCATGTTTCAACTTTTTGAAACATGAAATGAATTCATCAATTTTTCTGAATACGAATTAATTTTTTCAGGATTTCGTATAATTTGTTTTTTATTTGCGTTTTTTTTTTTTAATAAAGCGTGAAGACCGCAATTGCAAAAAAATTAGTGAAAATTCTGAAAAAATTCTTACGTATTCAGAAAAATTAAAGAATCATTTTTATTAAAAGCAAAGTTGTGTTGCCGGATTTAACCGGACTGTACCGCGACGACTACCTTAAGATCGAAGCACCTTTGCGGTGAAATTTCAAGTCATTAGAGTCAATTTAATTTTCACCAAACAACCAAACTTTTTTACATATGAAATTGATTCATTAATTTTTGTGAATACGAATTAATTTTTTCATAATTTCGTACACCTAAAAAAAATTGCATTTCGATTTTGATTGATTTTGCATAATAATAATAATAATAATATCAAAATGTTATTAACAAATTTATGAAAAAATTCCATGTTTCAACTTTTTAAAACGTGAAATTGATTCATTCGTTTTTCTGAACACGAATGAATTTTTTCAGAATTTCGTATAATATGTTTTTTATTTACGTTTTTTTTTACAAAATAAAGCGTGAAAACCGCAATCGCAAAAAATTCGACAAAATTCTGAAAAAATTCTTACGTATTCAGAAAAATGAAAGAATTATTTTTATTAAAAACAAAGTTGTGTTGCCGGGTTTAGCCGGACTGTACCGCGACGACTACCTTAAGATCGAAGCACCTTTGCGGTGAAATTTCAAGTCATTAGAGTCAATTTAATTTTCGTGTTTCCACTGCATTCCACACGTTAATCTCACATCGCACTTGCATGTTAAATTTATGATACAATTTAATGCGTAAAACGCTTCCACCACTTGCGCATTAAATTTCAAGCGGATTTTTTTTTCATTTCAAGTGCATAAAACATGCAGCGGGCATTTTCCGTCTCCCACCGATGTGTATCCGTTTACATCGGTCAACTCTCGCCGCGTTGACGACAAATGTTTACCTTCGTATAATTAAAATCCTAGTGGTAAACGATCAATCATCGGCGGCTATGAATATGAGCGTAAACGAACGTTCGCGATAATGTTATGTATTATTATCGAGGCATGCGCGGCGTCAGCGGCGCTGGGTGCGATTATCGGAACTAGTTTCAGCGCGCCAATAATTGTCGGCTGTCGGTGTTTATACTTGTGGTCGCGCATAGCGTAACTAAGTAACTGCTACGATACGATTATTAAACGAAGGCGGAGCGAGCGCGAGAAGCGTGGAAATTGCGGAGAACCTCGAATTGCTATGCGATTATTATTTTTTTTTTGCCATGAAACACAATTTTAGGTACTTGATATAATACAAGGCAATAACACTTTAACTTGAAATGCAACCATTCTTTTCCCTCTTTTGAACGCAGTTGATGCTAATCCTCATTAGTTTAATAAATAAATCTTCTAGTGCGGTTTGTTTTGTAGTTGTGATTTAAGCATGATAACCTGTGGCTGTTATAAAATCATGTGCGAACGTTTCAAGAGCTGCGTAGATGCCTCGCCTTTTGCAGTAAAAACAATTGTGAGCAATTGCGAAAAAAAAAATGGAAGAACTCGTTTCTCCTTTACTTTCGTACTGCACCAACCGCATTTCTCCATTTTTCTCAGGAAAATCACTGCGGAATTTTATTGAGAATAAACATTCTTTGCAGCCATTAAAAAATGAAGACATTGTCACTCTATATTATAAAAAGATTTCGCCACCGCCGCCATCGTGACAAGTATCGAGACTGGCCGGGGTCAAGTGACACACCTAAGCGTGCATTAACCTCACGCAACTTAACCGTACCTAACTTAACCCTACTTAACTTAATCTTGTCTAATTTAACCCTACCTAACTTAACCCTACGTGACTAAACCTCACATAATTTAACCCTACCTAACTCAACTCTACCTAAATTAACCCTACCTAACTTAACTCTACCTAAATTAACCTTACCTAACTTAACCCGACCTAACTTAACTCTACCTAACTTAACCCTACCTAACTTAACTCTACCTAAATTAACCTTACCTAACTTAACCCTACGTGACTAAAGCTAACCTAATTTAACCCTACCTAACTCAACTCTACCTAAATTAACCCTACCTAACTTAACTCTACCTAAGTTAACCTTACCTAACTTAACCCTACCTAACTTAACTCTACCTAACTTAACCCTACCTAACTTAACTCTATCTAAATTAACCTTACCTAACTTAACCCTACCTAACTTAACCTTACCTAACTTAACCCTATCTAACTTAACCTTACATAACTTAAACTCAGTTAGCCATGGCAACCATTACTATGGATTGATGTCATGGGCTCCTCACGGAAAGAAAAAAACTTGGATAATTTATCCAATTATGAATACTCCGGGTCAGGCAATGCAAGGGCGCGAGTCATATAACCATCTAGTATATTATAAAAACTCCATGTTACTATTACTAATTAATAATTGCAAAGCCAATTGTACCATCTACTTCATATCCAATAGACTCAGGGATCCACAACTCCGGCTTCGAAATACTGAGATGAGCAGAAATTGGGTGCACAGCGTTATTTGTATTTGTATATCGCGGGAAAAATATGACTGAAAAGTGGAAGACGCGGTTGAGAGTCAGAGCCGCAGTTTGTTTATGACCTACGCATATATAGCGAACGACGAGAAGACACTTGCTGCTCTGCTGCAATTCACTCTGAAGAGCGTTATTGCCGTTACGAGATGACGAGGCGCGGTATTATCCTTGCGTGTACCGGGACGGTAGGTACGGGTCGTATATAGGTACGGGAATCTCCGTGCGGATCTCGCGCAAAGTTCTGAGAAGCGTCGAGTTTACGTTTGCTCTACGCGACGCCACCGCCACGATGGCCTATCAATGTTTATAGTACGGCCGCACCGAACCAAGCGCGAGAGTAATGAATGAACTGGCTACTACGTGCGTTTAATTTCATTAGTGGTGGAGATTCCATGATTCACCGTCGGAAGTAAATCGTAAAACCCGACAATTTTCTAACGTTTTTACTATTTTCAGTTTTCTAACTGCCTTTCAAAGAAATAAATCCCCGGGTCAAATTTATGATCGATGTTGAGATCGAACTTTGAACTTAAGATCTGAAGATGAACTTAAGATGATAATAAAGGACCCGAGTCAGTAAAAAAAGTTTATTTTTTACTATAAAGACTTTTTTCCGCACCGATGAAAAAAATTGAAATAATTCTATTATTTTTAATCACCTCTTAAAAAGTGTGTGAGGGCTAAACTGAAAAAGTGTATCAGAATTGAGGTAATTCAAGAGTACGCAGCAAGTGTACTTGAAACTTGAACAAAGTTTGATCTTGAACAAAGTTTGATCTTGAACAAAGTTTGATCTTGAACAAAGTTTGATCTTGAACAAAGTTTGATCTTGAACAAAGTTTGATCTTGAACAAAGTTTGATCTTGAACAAAGTTTGATCTTGAACAAAGTTTGATCTTGAACAAAGTTTGATCTTGAACAAAGTTTGATCTTGAACAATGTTTGATCTTGAACAATGTTTGATCTTGAACAATGTTTGATCTTGAACAATGTTTGATCTTGAACAAAGTTTGATCTTGAACAAAGTTTGATCTTGAACAAAGTTTGATCTTGAACACAGTTTGATCTTGAACGAATTTTGATCTTGAACATAGTTTGGTCTTGAACAAAGTTTGGTCTTGAACAAACTTTGATCTTGAACAACGTTTGATACTGAACAAAGTTTGATCTCTTAAAAAGGGTGAGGGCTGAACTGAAAAAGTGTATCAGAAGTAAGGTAATTCAGGAGTACGCAACAAGTTTCAGCAAAATTCTTCCGTTGACGGCCTCGACCCCCTTAAGATCATCTTAAGATCGAAGTTAAGTCGAGTTGGAACGTGACGTCGAAAAAATTCGCGCCAGCGGAAGCTAATTGGAAATACGAAAGGAAGGATGATCGATCGAGTGGCGGAGACTGCAGGCAAGAGGTGCACACGGGTCGAGTCCACGTGTGACGCGATGATTCTCGCCGGTCGGTAAAATGGGTCACGGGCCGGCTGTGTGGTGTGCGTGAAACGAGCCACCGCGCCGCGTCGGGAGAGAACCAGGGAGAGGCGGAGAGGGGGAGAAAATAAAACCGTACGCCCACCGCGGATTGCGATGCCTGTCCCACTTAACCGCGGTGAAATCGTGAAACACGCCGAGGAGCCCCGCGAGCCCGCGATAATTATGCGGGTCGAGTTTTATCACGGGTGAACTTCAGAACTCCTCCCCTCCCACCGTACCTCCCTCCCCCCCCCCCCCCATCGACTCCTGTTGCTTCTGATGTCGCTGATGCGCTTCCCTCTTCGATCCGCGAGACTCGAACGAGATTGTATCACGTGTCTCATTGCCACCTGGTTAGATCGCGGACAATGCGGATGGCTTGGGTACCGGAATATCGATTGGGAACTCTGGAATATTCCCTGCACTGGGAAAAGAGATTTGTTGATTCAACAAATCCAGCGTTCACCGGCTGTCAAGTAAATCGTTTAGTCAGCTCAACAATATTTTTTTTCACCCTAACCATCATTTGGTCTGCTGAACCGAGAAACTGTTAAAGAAACAAAAAATGTCATTGCTTTAACTAAACATTCATTTGGCAGCCGGTGACCGCTGTATTTTGTTGATCCATTGATTTTTTTTCTCTGTGTGGTGGAAATGATAATAGCGTTACATTTGGTCCTGGTCGGGACCTGGTCGGGCCCTAGCCGGACCAACGGGACCGACCAGGACCTGACCAGAGTGTGACTAGGGCCGAATGTAAGGTTACAAAAAAATCGGCAAATCTGTAATGTTACATTCGATCCTGGTCGGGCCCTGGTCAAGCCCTAGCGGGCCAACATGACCCTGACCAGGGCCTGACTAGGGCCGAATGTAACGCTACAAAAAAATCTACAAATCTGCACCGAGAGAAAAAATGTCCTTGATTCCAAAGAAATGGGTGGATTGCATTTTTTTCATTGATTTCAATGAAATATTTCTTTGAATTTCAAAGACATGATCTCGTTGATTTAAAGAAATGATGTGCCTGACGGTACCCGGTCTGTCACCGTTTGGCTCATTCGCGATAAGTCGTATTCGTGTTTCTCGCGCAAGCTGATCTGTTATGTTATATTTAAGTCAAGTCAAATCAAGAAGATAATCATTGGTTAAACCATCGAAGTTATTGGTGAACATATCTAAGTACTGTGGTACGTAACCAAAAACTTGGTGAACATAACCTATAATTTGGTTGATGACATCGTTCAAAGAAAATATAATATTAACTTAAGGATATTATTTCATTGACCTCAAAGAAATGTTTCATAGGTTGAGACTTCAAGGAAATTTCATTGAATCAAGGAAACTTTTTCTGCGTTACATTCGATCCTGGTGAGGTCCTGGTTGGGCACTAGCCGGGCCAATGTGAGCCTGGCCAGGGCCCGACCAGAGCCTGACCAGGGCCGAGTGTAATGCTACAAAAAAATCTGCAAATCTGTAGTGTTACATTCGACCCTGGCCAGGCCTTGGTCGGGCCCTAGCCTGGTCAACGTGATCATGATCAAGGCCCGACCAGAGCCTGATCAGGGTCGAATGTACACGGAGAGAAGGATCTGATAAAATTTATCGGACGCGATAGTAAAAATTACCAATGCGGCTGGTATTGAAAAGCCATAAGCCGCCACCTGACAAACAGTACGAGAACTATAAGAATTTCTAACATATACATAACAATTTTTACCATATTTCGTGGTAAAAATTCTCATCGTTCTAGTTCTTCTCGATAGATGGCGTTATGTCTCCCCTCTACCGGAAATTTACAATACTTTTTACTAGAAATATGGTAAAAAGTATCACATCCTTCTCTCCGAATAACGCTACAGATTTTTGACTGGGGTTGACGGCATCGCTCGAAAAATGGACGTCGCTCTCCAAAAGTCGAAGTTATCATTTTTTTTACAACGGACGCGCAACATGAATAATTATTAGTTGTGTGCGATTGGAACGAAGAAGAAGTTTGGTGAGAAAGATCGAAATAAAAGCGAGAGTCGAGGCGCTAGACGTTGAGAATTGGTCGGTGCGCGGCTCGCGTGCGCGGCTCGCGCGTATCGTGCCCGCCGGCCGGCGAGACCACCGCGGCCGAGCGACGACTACTTTGACCCCGAGACGCGGGGTGCATGAACCTCGCGCGAGACGCGAACGGCGAGTCCGGAGCGTAGCGCGTAGTGCGCACGCACTGCCCGCTCTCTCCGCGGGACCCGAAAATATACGACGTAATGCGACGAATTAACGGTGCGAGCAACCGCGGAACGACGTCGGGCTGAATGTCATTCTTGTGCCTTTGAGGATTATTATTGAGATGATCTTAGGCTTAGGCTCGAATTTATCGTCCCAAGTTTCGACTCAAATTCGAACTTAGGCTTCAACTTTTTATTTCAAATTCCAACTAAAGTTCAAACTTGAGTTTTCACTTGAACCGAAAAGTTGAAAATTGGTACGAGAAAATACAGTTGGAACTTGAGTTCAAACTTGGAACTGCAAACTCGACTCGGATTTATAATCCCAAGTTTTTATTCCAAGTTAAGTTGGAACTTGAGTTTAGGCTCAAGTTTAAACTGAAGTTCCAAGTTTGAACTCAAGTTCCGACTTAAGTTCCAAATTTGAACTCAAGTTCCGACTTAAGTTCCAAATTTGAACTCAAGTTCCGACTTAAGTTCCAAATTTGAACTCAAGTTCCAACGTAAGTTCCAAATTTGAACTCAAGGTCCAACTTAAATTCCAAATTTGAACTCAAGTTCCGACTTGAGTTCCAAGTTTGAACTCAAGTTCTAACGTAAGTTCCAAGTTTTAACTCAAATTCGAACTGAAGTTCCAAATTTGAACTCTAGTTCCAACGTAAGTTCCAAGTTTGAACTCAAGTTCTAACGTAAGTTCCAAGTTTGAACTCAAGTTCCAACTTAAATTCCAAGTTTGAACTCAAGTTCCAACTTAAGCTCCAAGTTTGAACACAAGTTCCAACTTAAGGTCCAAGCTTGAACTCAAGTTCCAACTTAAGATCCAACTTTCTTGTTTTCAGTTCCATCTGAAGTTCCAACTTAATCTTAAACTTAAGTTCAAACTTGAGTCAAAACTTGGGAATATAAATTCGATTTTCAGTTCGATTTTAAGATCAAACAAGTTCGAACTTGAGCGAGTGGCACGATGAACTTAAGATGAATCTTAAAATCAAACTTGAACAGGACACGAGATGAACTTAAATTTAATATTGAAACCAAACTTAACTTCGTACTTAAGATCGAACAAGTTGGAATTTAAGCGAGAGACGAGACGAACTTAAGTTCGATCTCAAGATCGGTTTCGATCTTAAGACTAAACTAGTGATAAAAATAATTCGACCCGAAGGACCGAACTTCGGGTCGTAAGGTCAATCTTGAGTTCGATCTGAAGTTCGAACTTCATGTAAAGTTCAAAATAACAAAATGAATCGATTTTGAATCCAAGTTCGATCTCAAGATCCGAGAGGTTTTTCACACGATCAAAGTACGAACTGTGAAAAAAAAAACTCGAATATCACAACGTCAAGCCAATACATTCAATTTTATTTCCCTAAGTTAAATGCGAAAAAAATATCCACAAATATCGAGCAACCACTAACCGTGCAGGTGGCACGATTAGTGGTAGTTCGATTTTTCGACCGCAAACGAAAAAAAGCGAACACCTTACTTCACTGCAATCGGCTTAAATAATAATATTCGTAAACACCTAACACACGCGAGGAGCCGTTTTTTTTCTCAACAGCTCGAGAAAAACATTTTATCAGCATAATAATTCGCACGCGTGCGCGCAGATCGCCTGACGCGCCTTACTTTTCGCGCCCAAAATGACTGCGAGAAATAAAAGTGCAAAATAAAGGATATGCAGACAGCGAGAACGATGGCGAAGCCGAGCGATGATTTATGCACGAGGCAACGACAGCATCGACGCCAACAGACGTTCGACAACGTATGCACATTCGACAGAGAGAGAGAGAGAAGAGAGAGAGAGACAGTCGCGCTGGTTGTGGCGCGTTTACGATCTGCCATGCCCGGGAGCACCGCGCAGTCCGTCGCCGTCGTCGTCGCCGCTGCCGCCACCGCCGCCGCTTTGGACGGGCCCCTGCGGTTGCACGCGACGATTGGTCCACACAGAACGCACAGCCGCCCCGCGCGCGCGGTGCCACTTGCTTTACTACGCATCAGACACGCCGGTACAGTCTTGGCAAAGTATCGCCGCGCGTCGTCGTTGCTCGCGCGATCGTCGGTGTCGTCGCCCAAGTCGCCACCTCGTCACGATAACAGATAACGATCTGCGCCTCTATCGCTATTCAAAGACTAGTCGTACACCGAGTTACAACGTAAACAGCGCATTTTCACGGTACGTGTTCGAGTTTTTGAGAAACAGACGAAGGACGTAATTTCACACGTTCAATCTTAAGTTCGACATTAATAACGAACTTAAGTTCGTACTCGTCTGTTGCTTTAGTTTGAACTTGAAAGATTGATCTTGAACAAAGTTTGATCTTGAATAAAGTTTGATCTTGAACAAAGTTTGAACTTGAACAAAGTTTGAACTTGAACAAAGTTTGATCTTGAACAAAGTTTGATCTTGAACAAAGTTTGATCTTGAACAAAGTTTGATCTTGAACAAAGTTTGATCTTGAACAAAGTTTGATCTTAAACAAAGTTTGATTTTGAACAAAGTTTGATCTTGAACAAAGCTTGATCTTGAACAAAGTTTGATCTTGAACAAAGTTTGATCTTGAATAAAGTTTGATCTTGAACAAAGTTTGAACTTGAACAAAGTTGTATCTTGAACAAAGTTGTATCTTGAACAAAGTTGTATCTTGAACAAAGTTGTATCTTGAACAAAGTTGTATCTTGAACAAAGTTGTATCTTGAACAAAGTTGTATCTTGAACAAAGTTGTATCTTGAACAAAGTTGTATCTTGAACAAAGTTGTATCTTGAACAAAGTTGTATCTTGAACAAAGTTGTATCTTGAACAAAGTTGTATCTTGAACAAAGTTTGATCTTGAACAAAGTTTGATCTTGAACAAAGTTTGATCTTGAACAAACTTTGATCTTGAACAAACTTTGATCTTGAACAAACTTTGATCTTGAACAAACTTTGATCTTGAACAAACTTTGATCTTGAACAAACTTTGATCTTGAACAAACTTTGATCTTGAACAAACTTTGATCTTGAACAAACTTTGATCTTGAACAAACTTTGATCTTGAACAAACTTTGATCTTGAACAAACTTTGATCTTGAACAAACTTTGATCTTGAACAAACTTTGATCTTGAACAAACTTTGATCTTGAACAAACTTTGATCTTGAACAAACTTTGGTCTTGAACAAACTTTGATCTGGAACAAACTTTGATCTTGAACGATGTTTGATCTTAAACTTTAACATGAAGTTGGAGAAAAGTTTAAGGAAAAATCTAGTTTGACCTTAAATTCGATCTTATTCGTTATAATATTTTCTGTTATGCACAATTAAAGGCCATTTCAATGAGGATCCGATCGAAGCCGACTTCAATTTTTCACCTCAGCTGTATTTTTAGCGACACCGGTTATCCTTGGGAAGGCATCGCGATTTGCAAAAATTACCGGGGAATAAAGCGCCAAGTGTTTCTATAACGATGAATATCTTTATTGTGTATCGGAGGTATAAAAACAGTTCCGTTATGTACACAGCGTTCGGTGTGTAATACACCGACTCTCGGTCCTCGGTAATTCCTGTTTGTCTCGTTCCTATTCGGAGATTAATCGTCATCGATATACAATTTTCCACGAGAGGAGAGCGCGCGACTGTTGCCACTGGTGTTTGCTCGTACGCGAGCCAAGATTGCGAATCGCTGCAATAATTGAGGGTCGCGCGGTAGCAGCGGCAGCTCGATGTTGCACCCACCGCCGCTACTTCTGCTCGTCCGCCGCGGAGATACGTCGAGAGTTCGCCCGCAGTCCGGCGGTTAACTCGAGTTTGCTTGCTTAACCCAGATCCAATGTTTGCCGGCTCGTTACCGCGAGCTCGCTCGGGACCGACGAGAGTGCGAGCTTTTTTTTATTTTTTTTTTTTGCTCCACACCACGCGGCCGATAATGCAAAAACTTTTTCGCATTAAAAAAAATGTCAATAAACTTGAATCAACTTTTCCATTAGGATTCGCTCGCCGCAATCAAATGTGGTTAGACGGAGGGTGACGAGAGTTTGGAATCGTATGAAATATGGGGAAGTAATCAAAATGAACCCCAAAATAGGGCGATATTTTTTTTCTTTTTTTTTATCTTCATTTTTTTGTGTAGTTAAAAAGAGTGTGACGCAAGTTTCGATTCGTATAAAATGTAGAAAAATAATCGAAAGTGCTCAAAATGGCGCGGATTTTATTTTCAACAAAATTATCCGATGTTTCGTGGGGTTTTCTGGGTCGCTGAATCCGAATCTGACGAAAAAATTTGTAAATTCAAAATGGCTGACGCAAAATGCCGATGCGAAAAGTCGAAAAATGCCAACACAATTCCAAACATGTTGCCAACGATTGGGCGACTTGTGAATCGAGTTTAAGGCTGGAAATATTAAAAACCGAAAATACGCGCGTTAACAACACGAGGCGGCAACAAAATAGAGCGACGAAAAAGTCCTATCGCGTATGTTCAAAGAATTATCTCTTTTCACTGCAAGCTTATTTGCACAGCTGACACTTGCGGGTCACGAAGTTACCTAACCGAACAACCGATATCTGTAGCGGCTGAGTGGCGCCAAGTATAGAAAACAAATATGACACGCTGTGTACGCGAATCGTACGTATAAATTCGATTTTACGTGCTTTCGATTTAATTTCCGATACGACGTAGATGTAAATTGATCCGATTAATGATATACCAAACGCAAGTTTTTGTACCCGAAACATAATTTTTTTATCAATGAAAAAAAAAACATTTTTATTTTCCTATGAAAAAATGTATTTATCGTAGGAAAATATTTATTTCTTATTTATAAAACAAAATATTTATTTATTTATTTATTTTTCCTATGACAATATTTATTTGTCATAGGAAAATGTCAAATTTAAATGTAATTTTCTGTTGGTTTTTTTTCGATTTAATTTGCGATACGACGTAGATGTAAATTGATCTGATTAATGATATACCAAACGCAAGTTTTTGTACCCGAAACAACTTTTTTTTATCAATGAAAAAAAAACATTTTCATTTCCCTAGGAAAAAAGTTATCTGTCGTAGGACAATGTCAAATTAAAATGTAATTTTCTGTTGTTTTTTTTTCCTTATCATCCGCTTTTGTTGATATCCTTATTGTAAAGGCTAATAAATAAATAAATAAACAAACAAACAAACAAACAAACAAACAAACAAACAAATAAATAAATAAATAAATAAATAAATAAATAAATAAATAAATAAATAAATCTGTCTTTCACGCTAGTGCCACCCCCGCGCGGACGGAGCGTCGCGACGCAACCGGTGATACATAACTACGGTGGTAAATTTCAATTGTCGCTCGCATACGCCGGCTCGGCGCGGTACACGAGAGAGAGAGAGGGAGAGGGAGAGAGAGTCACCCGAGACGAGAGGCGAAGAGAGAGACGAGCCCGACCAATCGTCTCACGTACCGTGGACGCGACGGGAATTATGCTGGCTCTGTGATGCGCGCGCGGTGTAGTAGTAGCAGTCGTGGAACGACTGCTACACCGCAACTCGTCGTCGGCACCACGACGACGACTACGACGAGGCGCGGTGTGGCAGTCGTCGTGAGATCGAACTTCGAAATTAAGATCGATCTTGAGATTGAACTTCGAACTGGTGTTCGAACTTGATCCATGCTTAAGATCGAACTTGGGTTCGAACTTGACCCATGTCTAAGATTGAATTTGAGATCGAACTTGATCCATGCTTAAGATCGAACTTGGGTTCGAACTTGACCCATGTCTAAGATTGAATTTGAGATCGAACTTGATCCATGCTTAAGATCGAACTTGAATTCGAACTTGATTCATGCTTAAGATCGAACTTGATTCATGTTTAAGATCGAACTTGATCCACGCTTAAGATCGATCTTGATCCACGCTTAAGATCGAACTTGAATTCGAACTTGATCGAACTTAAATTCGAACTTGATCGAACTTGAATTGGAACTTGCTTTGGAACTTAATCCATAGTTAAGATCGAACTTGAATTCGAACTTGATCCATGCTTAAGATCGAATATAATCCACGCTTAAAATCGAATTTGAATTCGAACTTGCGTTGGAACTTAATCCATGCTTAAGTTCGAACTTGCGTTAAACTTAATCCATGCTTAAGTTCGAACTTGCGTTAAACTTAATCCATGCTTAAATTTGAACTTGCGTTAAACTTAATCCATGCTTAAGTTCGAACTTGCGTTAAACTTAATCCATGCTTAAGATCGAACTTAATCCATACTTAAGATGGATTAAGTTCGATCTTAAGAATTTTGAAACTTAATCCATACTTAAGATGGAACTTGCATTGGAACTTAATCCATGCTTAATATCGATCTTAAAACCGAACATAAGCACGCAAAAAGTTGGACAAGAGATGAAGTTCGATCTTAAGACCGAAACTTAAGTTCGAACTTAAGCAAGAATTGAATTCATACTTAAGTAAGAATTGAATTCGTACTTAAGTAAGAATTGAATTCGTATTTAACTAAGAATAGAATTTGTACTCAAGTAAGAATTGAATTTGTACTTAAGTAAGAATTGAATTCGTACTTAAGTAAGAATTGAATTCGTACTTAAGTAAGAATTGAATTCGTACTTAACTAAGAATAGAATTTGTACTCAAGTAAGAATAGAATTCGTACTTAAGTAAGAATTGAATTTGTACTTAAGTATAAGAATTGAGTTTAATATTAAGGTCGATATGGAGATCGATCTTTAGATTGAAAATACGACGAAAAGAAATGGGCTCATAGACCGCACACTGAAATGGAGAAGACGAGAGAGAAAGAGCGGCAGACGGCCGAGAGGCAGGAGTCTCGCGATGCTGCACACCGGCTGCGAGAGACCCGATTCGGTGCGGCAGGAACAACCCTCACGCCTCGCGCCTCGCGCGACCCACGAGACGGGACGATGAGTCTGCCGCTGCCGGTGCACGAGGTACGAGGCGGACGCCGAGTGGGACCTGTTGCGCCAGTCTACACCAAACGCGACGACAATCCCTCGTAGTGAACGGGTCGACAGAGAATTAACTTGAAGTAATGCTTCTTTATTGTGGATTCATTGTTTTTCTCTCACCCAAGATTCGGCGTAATACAACACAGTGTATTGTAAAAATACAT
Organism: Pimpla rufipes; assembly: GCA_963932165.1. NCBI lineage: Eukaryota > Metazoa > Arthropoda > Insecta > Hymenoptera > Ichneumonidae > Pimpla > Pimpla rufipes. The sequence goes on from OZ010630.1 coordinate 1,694,141, forward strand.
TTTGTCTCTCTTGACATCGATCTTAAAGTCGAACTTAAGTTCAAACCAGATTCTTGCTCAAGTTGAAATCTAAGATCAATCTTAAGCATGAATTAAATTCGATCTTAAGCATGACTTAAGTTCGACCTTAAGCATGAGTTAAGTTCGACCTTAAGCATGTGTTAAGTTCGATCTTAAGCATGAGCTAAGTTCGATTTTAAGTATGAGTTAAGTTCGACCTTAAGCATGAGTTAAGTTCGATCTTAAGCATGAGTTAAGTTCGACCTTAAGCATGAGTTAAGTTCGACCTTAAGCATGTGTTAAGTTCGATCTTAAGCATGAGCTAAGTTCGATCTTAAGCATGAGTTAAGATCGATTTTAAGCATGAGTTAAGTTCGACCTTAAGGATGAGTTAAGTTCGATCTTAAGCATGAGTTAAGATCGATTTTAAGCATGAGTTAAGTTCGACCTTAAGGATGAGTTAAGTTCGATCTTAAGCATGAGTTAAGCTCGATCTTACGTGTGAGTTAAGTTCGATGTTAAGTTTGAGTTAAGTTCGATCTTAAAATCGATCTTAAGCATGAATTAAGATTAATCTTCAACATTTATTAGGTTTGACCTCAATCTTGAAATAAGTTCGATATAAATATCGATCTTAAGCACGAATTAAATTCGACCTTATGACCAAAAATTCGGCCCTTATCACAATTTTCCCGTGCGTATCAACGAAAATGAGAGGAGAAAATACAGTCTCGTTATTCGGCCAAGTAAGTAAAGACGAGTCTATCGTAGACAGTGGAAAGAGAGGTCGTTTGCGGTTCAGCCGCGGATACTTAGCGAGAGTCGCACTCGCGCGAAAGCGCTCGACATAATAAACGCGTGTACGCGTCGCGCGGTCGGCGAGGTCCGTGCCCCGTACGTACGAATGCGAATGAGCCTGCTGCCTGCGCTGCCGGCTCTCATTCGCTCGACTCGGGCAACGCGCAATGAGGACGGAACGGGATGGGTCAGCCGAGCAAGCGAGTCGCTTCTCGGCCGTTGATGTTTTCAGACTTGCGAAACCCTCAATCTTTGGGAAATAAATTGTAAATTGTTTGGAAATAAATTTGGAAAAAACTGTAAAGACGGTACAATTGGTTTTGTAATTATTAATGAATAATAGTAACATGGAGTGATTATAATATAAGACGTACATTTTTTAATAACCGCAAAGAATATTTATTCTCAATAAAATTTCACGGTGATTCTATAGAAAAAAATGAAGAAACACGGTTGATGCACTACGAAAGTAATTTAGGAGCGTCCATTATTTTGAAGATTATTCACAATTTTTTATCGAAAATGAGGCATATATGCAGCTATTCAAAAGTTCTTATTATTATTATTAAATCACACCGTAGTTATAAATCCCTAAACCTTTTGTAAATAAATTTGATGGTATAAATGATTTCGCAATTATCAATTAATAATTGTAGCATCTAGTAATTATAATATAATGTGTAATCTTTTTAAAGGCTGCAAAGAATATTTGTTCTCAACAAAATTTCACGGTGATTTTCCTGAAAAAATGAAGAAACGCGGTTAATGCATTACGAAAGCAATGAAGGGCCTCTTCTATTTTTTCGCAATTGCTCGCAATTTTTAAATAAAAAATAAGATATCTATGCAAAAGTTCACCATTTAAAAATCACCGCACCTTATTATTAAATCCCACCTGCAAGACTCCCCAAGACAAACCGTGCTGTAACATTTGTTTTGTAATAGCGTGCGTAAAGTAACGTCGTGCGTAAAGTAAACGTCGTGCGTAAAGTGAAACTTTACGCACTCCGCTTACTTTATGCACTCCTTTCGGAAAACTCGCACTTTGACTTCGCTCAACCTCCCCGAAGAAGGCTCGCATCACGCACGCTATTACAAAAAAATAGTATGTGTAACTCGTGCAGAAATGTTGTACTTTACGCACTTGTTACACAATATACTATTTTTTAACCGAACGAGGAGTCACAACTCCCGGGTGTTTCAACCGCGCGCAGAGCAGAAGCGGAGCCGCCGCCGGTGGGACTGAAAGGCATATACAAACACGGGAGTCACGTGGTAGCGACAAACCGAGTGTAGCGTGCGAAAAAGAGAGCGACAGAAAGAGAGAGAGAGAGAAAAAGAACAGACAGAGAGGGAGAGGGAATTAAGAATAAAGAGAGCAGAGTGGTCGGAAGATAGACGGAAGGAGGGCAGGAAAGGGAGAAGAGCGAAGGGGAGGAAGGACAGAAGAGGGGGGAGGGGGGAATATGGTATATACGAAGCAAGGCAAAAGCAGAGCACGAAACTCGAGTGTGAGACAAGGACGGATTTCGTCTCGGTTGAAAAACCTGCTGGACCAAAAGCTGCTGCTGCTGATGGTAAGAAGAGCGCGCAGCCTCTCTCGTCGCACGAGTGCGAGAGGGGAATCCAAGAGGGGACGGGGGGGAGAGGGAGAGGGAAGGGGAAAGAGAGGCATGAGGCATCGCTAGAGATCGGGCGAAGAAGCGGCGGCGGCGGCTCGGTGGGGAGGGGAGGGGAGAGGGAGGAAGGAAGGACGCTGCGGCGAGCGAGCGAATAAGGGGGGAGGGGGAAGAGAGGGGGGAAGGGGCGAGGGGAGAGAAGGAGCGGGATAAATGGGACGCGAGGTCATTGCCTCGAATTCCTGGATCGGATTTGATCGAATCGATTGGAGACGCGAACCGAGCCGACTTGTAACGTTCCGGGGACAAAATCGACGTAACGTGGTGACTCTACTCCTTCCCCCCCCCCCCCTCCCCCCCGCCCCGCTGGCTTGTTGGAGGATCTCCACGCCTGACACCCGCCGATCGGTGGCCTGCCGAACGCGATGAGAAAAAGTCGGATGGAGCGACGAAAAATGGACAGTGGTATTATTAATATAAAGTATATAGCGTATACATTATATTAATGTAAAGTATATAGCGTATACATTATATTAATGTAAAGTATATGGCGTATACATTATATTAATATAAAGTATATGGCGTATACATTATATTAATATAAAGTATATGGCGTATACATTATATTAATATAAAGTATATAGCGTATACATTATATTAATGTAAAGTATATGGCGTATACATTATATTAATATAAAGTATATGGCGTATACATTATATTAATATAAAGTATATGGCGTATACATTATATTAATGTAAAGTATATAGCGTACGCATTATATTAATGTAAAGTATATAGCGTATACATTATATTAATGTAAAGTATATGGCGTATACATTATATTAATATAAAGTATATGGCGTATACATTATATTAATATAAAGTATATAGCGTATACATTATATTAATATAAAGTATATAGCGTATACATTATATTAATATAAAGTATAAATATAAAGCAGCGTTGTAAGTCCCCATTACTTTAAGAATTAAAGTTTACACAACAGTTTATTTTCTAGTTACGACTTTATAACGATGACCTGTAGCGATTATAAAATGATATGTGAACTTTTGAATAGCCGTAAAAAAAACCGAATTTTTCATTAAATTTTCTTTTGAGTACAATATTATTATAATTTTTTCTTGATTATACAAACAGTGAAAAGACTCATGATGTTGAAGTTTGCATCGTTGGAATGCATCGAAATTCAGAAAAAAAATTATTCTTATTAACTCAAATGATGAAATTAGGTACAAAAAGTCATCATAACAATTAGTTACTTCATAGTAACTTTTATACCCAATTTTATCATTTGAGTTAATTGGAATTCATTTTCTTTTTGAATTTTGTTGTATTCCAACGATGCAAACTTCAACATCATAAGGACTCTTAACATTAAGCTTCGACTAATATAGTTGAACTTTTTTTTCGAGTCTGTGGAAATGAACATTATTATTATTATCAGTACTTCATTCATTCTTCCTACATTCGTGAACTCACTTAGGTAGCACGTTCTGTGCTGTTCGTACAGTGGGCAACGAAGTATAAAATTCAGTTTTTTTTTATTCAGTACACTTTTATTTACACATTGCACTATAATCACGCCGTATTATTGTTATTAATTAAGAATTGCAAAATCAAACAACACCGTCGACTTTGTGTACCGGTAAGCAAGAACGGGGAAAAATAACTGAATCGGGTTCATTTAATTATTGTCATTATTGTTATTGATGTTTTCGTCGCGATTTCTCGTGTTTGCCTCGGTCTCGTTTCCGTCGCTCAAATCTGCACGTATATTTTTATATCATATATACGCAATGTGCGTGTACATAAAACGCTTTTCATTACTTCATTGTGTCCTACGCGGAAAAACAATCTACTTGAGTTCGTCGGATGAAATAACCGCACGACGATAACTGTATCGCCGCCGAATCAGAGGATATTTTTCCCCGGAAATACCGCGGGCAGGTAGCGCAATTGCGGAGGGTTTCCCGGAAGCGGAGACGTGAAAACAACACGGAACCGAATGAATATGCAAACCGGCGAGGAGGGGAAGACGCATCGAGACGGCCCTCGAGCTCTCGAGTGCGTGAACGCCCGATGCGGATGATTCGCGAGGAATTCGCGTGCAAAGACGCTATTATACAGCTGTCAGCCAGCCAGCCGCCGGTTTCACGACAAAACGACCCCAGCGACGAAATGTCCCACGACAAAATAGCCCCGCCCGAAGAATATCCCATGCTAAATTCCGTCGAAGAAAAAAGCGCAAAAAAATATTCCAAATGAATTTAAGAAAAAAAAAAGTAAAAAGTAAACTGAGGAAAATGCAGATAAAGAAAAGTAAAAAGTAAACTGAGGAAAAATATAGAAATAGAAAAGTAAAAAGTAAACTGAGGAAAAATATAGAAATAGAAAAGTAGAAAGTAAATTGAATAAAAAAACAGAAAAAAAATAAACTGCGAAGAAATACAGAAAAAGTAAAGTAAAAAGGAAACTAAGAAAATTTCTTCGCTGCGATCCCAAAAGAAAAGAATCATATCAAATTTTGTCATCGATGAGGAAAAAAGTAGCCCTTAAAATAAAAATAAACTTTTTGCCCAACTCAGCCGCCTTAAGGAATTATCACAGTGTGACCCGTCGAAAAATCACTGATTTTCGCGATTTTTTTTTTAATGTTTAGGATAAACTAGTAGGTCTGGATTTTTTTGTACAACTCACGGCACTAATGAAGAGTACAAAATGATGTTTTGTTAGTTGATTTATTTATTGTTCAATATTGTTATAAATTATTGAAAAATCCGGTTAAAAAAAGGTCCTGCATGGCGTCCAGGTTTACGGCCTTAATCCTGATCTGAGACAAAGTGGCGACGGTTTGACCAAAACGTGTCGAATTTAACCATTTTTTCGACAGTTTTTCGTAATAAATAGGAAGATTAAGAAAAAAAGCTTCCATAGGATGATAGAGAATGACGAGAAGAATGTTCTGTCCAAATTTGAAATGGATAGCTTGAAAACTCTTCCTTTGGGAGTGGACACCGTTTTAAAAAACACCATTTCGCGAAAAACGCGTTTGAAGTGAAAACTTTTCATATAAATCGTTTACTTACAATCAATCGCCGATGCCAGGTCCATTCGAAATAATTCGAATTTCGATAAAAAAAAATTTGAGAAAACGTTTATAACAGTGTATACTATCCAATACTGCAACAAAAAACAAGTTTTTGAAAATGCCACACTGTGATGATCCCTTAACAACATTTTTAAAACCAAGTACCAAATTTCAAGTGAATCATATCTAAGGAAAAATGGAAGCTTCAAAAGGTTCAGGACGAAAGGGGTCGCAAAGGGAGCAGTTAGATAATTTAACCACGACATCGAAATTCGCTCTCACGCAGCACTCGATAAACATATAAGCGCGCGTTTTCGCTTTAGCGTCTAATATAGCGTGTGCATAAAACGCTATAAATTGGTTTAAACTAACGCGCCGTGAAAGACTCGTTAGAGGAGTCAAGGGTAAGTTACGTGAGGACAATGAGGACACGCACCGCTCGCACACGTGTGAACCGCGAGCTGTCCGTGTGCGCGACTCGACGGTGGCGGCTGTGGTGGACTAGCGCCTGTTGCACGCCTCTCGGCTCTCGCGGCTCTTACGTCACGGCTAAGTACGCACAAGTGCACTGTCTACCGGGGGGCAAACGGCGATGATACGCGGCGAGGCACCGCGCATATACATAGCCTCAATCATAAGCACGATTGTACATGGCGAGCTCGCGCCGTCAGGATCACCGGCGTACGGCAATTATCGGCGGGATCATCATGTAACCGACGCATCTACACGTGCGCACACATGACTCGGGCCGCGTCGTGCATAGGTCATTCCATGCATCCTTGTATCCGTAGTCACGACCGGCATTCCCGCGTTTTTCGCGTCCTCGTAGAGGAGCTTTGTGTTTAGGAAAAAACAAAATTCCGCGATTTTTGTGTCAGGATACTCAGAATGGTCTAAAATGTCGAGAAAAGTGGTTCAGAAAAAGTTCCCGTGTATTTGGGTCGGTAGGTGCTGGAAGGGGTTATGATTCATATTACCATAACTTGTAAACTATTCGACCGAATCGGCTCAAGTTTAGCCAACATTTGCAGCATTGGCTAATCTACATTTGGTGTAAATTTTATAAAAATCGGTTCACGCGTTTCATTTTTATAAAACTTTTGAAATTTTCAAAAATACACGAAAACGCTCCAGCTCGAACGAATTTTTAGCTATCGGGATGCAACTTCGTGCTAAATTGTAGCAAAGAGATGCGACCTTTGGTACTGAATTTGGGCCAAATCGGTAAAGCGGTTCGGATTTTGTGAGGCTTTGACTTTTTCGGAAAATTTACGGTTTGATCTAACTCAAGTCAAGTACCAATAAATCAACTGAAATATTCTACAGACGAAAAAAAATGCAAAATTCTACTTTGCATCCTTTTTTTAACCCATACTTTATTTTATCAACAAATTTGCTGGACGTAGTTCAACATGTTATAGACTTAATAAATTTATGTGTACATTCATAAAATTATATATGAAAATGCTGAAGCAAGATGCACTTGGGATGGAATGTTCTATGTATACATCGAACGTGCTATTTCTGTGCGGTATCTGGCGCTATTACGCCCGATAATTACCTGACGCGTCAATTATTTATCGACACGTACAATTCGCAGGATTCTCGGTAGGACGAGATCGACTAAGACGTTCGATCTGTATCTATTTTTATGATGGACAATGTTTTTTTTTGTTCAATTTTTTTTTCTTAATCATCGCGTCTAGCGCTGGGAAGAAAAAGAGAAGACGCGAAGCAGGAAGCAGCAGTCTGGCTGGTGTGGCGCGAGCTGCTCACTTGACAATCCAGAAATTCTAGTCAGGTGAGATTCTGGCTGCGCTGCAGAGTGGATCGCGCTTTATTCTCGAAGTTGTGTCGTGGGTCCTGCCGTGTATATCGCGCTTTTGTGCAGCTCAACTTTACAGTGTATAATTAAATTCCCGCGCCCTTCTCAGACACGAGAAAAAAATTCACGAAAACAAAGCGTCCTCTATGAGAAAACAGAAAGAAGGATGCAAACTGAAGCTTTGCACATTGATTCCTCATTACATTTGAATATTTATAACGATTACTCTATGAGGAAGTATGTTCATCTATATTGGCTTCCTTATAGAGGAAGCTTCGTTAAAGCAGCTCTGAGTATTAATTCTCCTCTGTAGAAAATTTCAATTTATTTGCTGATATTTTACGAGGAATTAGCAAAACGTAAATTTGAGAAAAAAATCAGAGCTCCATAAAATCCGAACCCGTTTGCCGATCGTCGCCAAATTTGACACACAGCAGTGCTGAGTATTATTATAGGTCCGTAGAACATTTCAATTGAGTTGGTGAAATTTTACGTGAGTCAGAGTGAAAAGTAAATTTTTTGAAAAATGCAAAATCCCATAAAAATTGAACCTCTTTATAGATTCATCCCAAAATCAATATCAGTCGTCCTTTGACATAGTTTTATTTGTAAAAGATTACCAAGCTCGATAAATACAAATTTGTTTCAACTGCAGAACATTCAGACATTTTTCGAAAACTTCTAAATTGAATAAAATTCAATCTGGTGTTTGAATGTTTTTGAAAATGATCACAAACCAAGATATCCACCTGCTCTACATGCCTGCTAAATATTAGCTCGATTGACAAAGTCATTCTTGAGATATCGAAACTTGAATTTTCCTAGCGGATGACACACCCAATCAAAAAAGAATTCCAAATCACTTTTCTCGTTATTTCGGATCATTCTGATCACCCTGACATCAAAAACACGAAAGAAAAAAATTCTACGAAAAAAAAGCATCCTGAGGAAGCAAAAATAAAAAATAAAAAAATAGAAAATATAGAAATTCGTCGTCTTATAAGACGACGAAGGATCGTGACGCAGCAGAAATGAAACGACGAGTGAGTCGAAAGTCAAGAAATTGATACGAAGAAGTGAGGCGCGTTCCGGCGTTCCATACGGTGGCTACAGAGTCAGTCGTCGAGGAAGAGAGAAAGGTCGCGGACTATCGGACCAGTTGCAGCATAGTAATAGTATTAGTTATGGTCGGCAGTCGAGCCAGTCGGGAAGTGGCGAACGAGACTCGACTGTTTATCTGTTCATCTGAGCAGCGCGGGGAATCCGCGCGCAGAACGCGGCAGTCTTCGTCGTAGTGCGCGATGCGTCGCTTACAATTTGCCGCTAAGAAATCGCTGACGGCCTTGCCTCCGGGCAAGGTGATTGATATAGGATGGTGGTGGTCGATGCGACTTGGCGCCAGCAACCTGCTGCACTCGCGGCCGCTCCAACCCGGATGGTCGACAGCATCGGCAAAGTCTTCGTTTTTATACCTCGCATTATTAAAGGATCATCACAGTGTGACTTTACCAAAAAATCGTTTTTTGTTTTGCATTATCGGGTAGTATACACTGTTATAAATATTCTCTAAAATTTTTAAATCGAAATTCGAATTATTTCGAAATATTTCGATACACTTATAAATATTCTCTCAAATTTTTATATGGAAAGTTCTCACTTCAAACGCGTTTATCTCGAAATGGTGTTTTTCAAAACGGTATCTACTTTCAAGGGAAGAGTTTTCAAGCTATCCATTTCAAATTTGGACAGAACATTGTTCTCGTCATTCTCTATCGTCCTATGGAAGCTTTTTTTTTAAATCTTCCTATTTTTTTACGAAAAACTGTCGCAAAAAAGGCTTACTTCAACACTTTTTGGTCAAACCGCCGCCATTTCCTTACATATGGTTCACTTGAAATTTGTACTTGGTTTTAGAAAATTTATTAAGGAATCACCACAGTGTGACATTATCAAACAATCGTTTTTTGTTTTTGCGTTATCGGGTAGTATACACTGTTATAAACATTCTCCAAAATTAAAAAATTGAAATTCGAATTTTTTCGAATGGACCTGGCATCGACGATTGATCGTAAGTATACGATTTATATGAAAAGTTCTCACTTCAAACGCGTTTATCTCGAAATGGTGTTTTTCAAAATGTTGTCCACTCTCAAAGGAAGAGTTTCAAGCTATCCATTTCAAATTTGGACAAAACATTCTTCTCGTCATTCTCTATCGTCCTATGGGAGCTTTTTTTTAAATCTTCCTATTTTTTTTACGAAAAACTGTCGAAAAAAAGGCTTACTTCGACACTTTTTGGTCAATTTAAAAAATTTAAAAAAAATTTCGCCATTTAAAAAAAAAACTCCATAGGACGATAGCGACTTTCCTACAGATTAATAATCTTTTTGAAATTTTTGTTTCAGATCAGGATTAAGGCCGCAAACCTGGACACCATACAGGGCCTTTTTTAACCGGATTTTTCAATCATTTTTAACAATATTAAACAATAAATAAATCAACTTATAAAAATCATTTTGTACTCTTCACTAGTGCCTTGATTTGTACAAAAAAATCAGACCGATTAGTTTATCCTAATCATCAAAAAAAAATCCCGGAAATCAGTGATTTTTCGACGGGTCACACTGAGATGATCCCTTAAATTTTTTCTATTTTGTTTTTTTTTAACAACTGGTACATAGTAATTGTTAACTCCCGCCTGCGGCAAAAGATGGGAGTTGGGGGGGGGGGGGGGGGGCAAAAGATCGAGTTCCACAACGATCAGCTGGTTTTAGAGATTTCGATCTTATGACTGGCGCCGATTTTATTACTACCGCCGAATCTGTCTTTAAAAAAAAATTTCATAAAATGTAAATCCTCACTGCCAGATTCAATTTGAACACTTTTTTTCGTGAAACTAAAAATTCACCAGCATTTTTATTTGTTTGCGATTATTGTCAAAAAGTTTCTGTGGAAAAAAACTTGTCGTTAAAAGTACAAGTGGCCATTAGCACGCGGCGGCTTAATCAGGTCTAATGCTAATGATTCTAGGAAGTTAATCAGGTCCGATGCTAATGATTCTTGGAAGACACGTTGCGTTGCATTATCGATTGTCGCGCCACTCGATGGGAACAAGAACTTTCAAATGCCATCGCTTTATTTACTTTCACGTAACTATTTATTCAAACCGTTATATTAAAGGAGGGTTCGTGACGACATGTGATTTTTACTAAGCAAGTTTTGTTGAGCTGTAAACCCGGCCCAAGTCGGGCCCTAGCAGGGCCAACGTGGGCCTAATCAGGCCCTGACCAGGACCGAATGTAATCATCAATGTAATCATAGGTTTTCCATCAGAGATAGATATACAAAAATTCGTGTTTAGATATTTAAGAAATGGCTCTCGGATCACTTTAAACCACTGTTCAAATCTTTTAGAAATAAAGTTTATTTTATACAATACAATTGGTTTTGTAATTATTAATCCATGATTCTATCGATATAAAAAATTCGTCATATTTAAGAAATGGCTCTCGGATCACTTTAAACCAGTGTTCAAATCTTTTAGAACTAAAGTTTTTATTATATAGTACAATTGGTTTTGTAATTATTAATCCATGATTCTATCGATATAAAAAAATTCGTCATATTTAAGAAATGGCTCTCGGATCACTTTAAACCAGTGTTCAAATTTTTTAGAAAAAAAGTTTATGGTGCAATTGGTTTTGTAATGATTAATCTGTCATTTTAACGTGGAGTAATTATAATACAATGTGTACACTTTTAAATGGCTGCAATGAATATTTATCCTGAATAAAATTTCACAGAAATTTTCCTGAAAAAATGGAGAAACGCGGTTGATGCATTACGACAGTAATGGAAACTCCTTCTATTCTACTTTTTTTCGCTGTTACTCACAATTTTTAATTAAAAATTAGGTATCTACGCAGCTATTCAAAAGTTCACATAGCATTTTAGAATCCTCGCAGCTCCTTATTACTAAATCACAGCTAGAAAATGAACCGTACAATAACATTTATTTCAAAACCTAGTGAGGATTTACAACCCGGATTTCGACGATTAATCTTTCCAACCGCAAAAAGTGGTAAATTAAAAAACGGCAAAAAAAGCAAGATTCGGAAACGACAAAACTCAAAATGACACCCAACGATATCTGGACGAAAAAGATAATACCGTTTTTTATCTCCACTCCTCCCGTCGTATTGACAGAAGAATTGTAAATCCCTAAATGTTTTAGAAATAAAGTCGATGATACAATTGATTTTCTGATTATTAATTAATGTTATTAAGATTATTAATTGATAATAATAACACGGAGTAATTAAAATATAATGTGTACATTTTTAATAGATGCAACGAATATTTATTTATTTTTATTTATTTTTATTTATTTTTATTTATTTATTTATTTTTATTTATTTTTATTTATTTTTATTTATTTATTTTTATTTATTTGTCAATAAAATTAAAAGTTAATTTCCCTAAAAAAATGGAGTATTACGACAATAACGAAAACTTCTCTTCCACTGTTTTTCGCTGTTTCTCACATTTTTTAATTAAAAATGCGTTATCTACGCAGCTATTCAAAAGTTCCCACATAATTTTACAATCCCCGCAGCTCATTATTACTAAATCACACCTAGAAAACAAAACGTGCTATAACATTTATTTCTCAAACTAACGAGGATTCACAACTCCGCTACAAAAGTGCGTCTATGGTGACACTCGGCGCTCAGCTTTCGCGCCCGAAAGACCAAGCGGTGCTGGGCACGAGTTTCCAATACGCTGCTAGGGGGGCAAGAGGGGGGGGGGGGGGGGAGGGGGGACAGAAATGTCCGTAGGGAAGTTCGACCCAAGGCGAGGCGAAGAGAGAGACAAGTGGCGGTCGGTAGCGAATCGCCGTTATATCAGAGAGGCGCCCGGACGCCCGCGCGCGCCACGCGCGATTTCGTAAACTCTCTAGAAGGTGAAACCACGGCAAAAGGCGCTTTACGAGCGCGCGCGCTCGGTATATAAGCTATATATATTTATAGTATACACGCGGTGTATACAGATATAGCGCGGCCGAGCGAGCGGGTTGTAAGCGGGCAAAGAGAGAGAGAAAGAGAGAGAGAGAGAGAGTTGGATTTATTGCGTGCCCTATTATGTGCCACAAAAAAATACAAAAAGCCATCACATGACAAAATAGGCCTTAAACTTACAAAAATAAAAAAATTAATCAATACAAAAATAAAATAAAACAAAGATCGCGAGCGGTAACAAAATAAACATAATCCAGAAATAAAAAGAGAAAAGTCACATAAAGTAAAAAATAAAAATAAAAAACTGAAGATCGTATAAAGAAATAAAAATAAGTATAGTACAAAGAAATAAAAAATAAAGATAATATAGAAAAATAAAAATAAGTAAAGTACAAAGAAGTAAAAAATAAAGATAGTACAGAAAAATAAAAATAAGTATAATCCAAAGAAATAAAAAATAAAGATATTACAGAAAAATAAAAATAAGTAAAGTACAAAGAAATAAAAAATAAAGACAGTACAGAAAAATAAAAATAAGTATAATACAAAGAAATAAAAAATAAACATAGTACATAAAAATAAAAATAAGTATAGCACAAAGAAATAAAAAATAAAGATAGTACAGAAAAATAAAAATAAGTATAGCGCAAAGAAATAAAAAATAAAGATAGTACAGAAAAATAAAAATAAGTATAATACAAAGAAATAAAAAATAAGTATAGTACAAAGGAATAAAAAATAAATATAGTACAAAGAAATAAAAAGAGAGAGAAAGAGAAGGAGAGACTCGAGGCGCGAGAGTCGCGCGCATCGGGGCTTCTCGCTCGGGTCTCCCGACGCCGCCCGAGAACGACCGAGCGGCGGCGGCGGCGGCGGCGGCGGCGGCGCGTGGAACTCGGTATCGCGGCAACGTGGGAGAAGCGAGCGCGGCCGAGGCTGCTGCGGCGCGGAGAAGACGACGGTGCATCGCGAAAAGAGCGCGCGGGAGACGCGGCAACGACGCGCGCCCGCCCGAGGGAACCCACCGCGCGCGCGCTCTCTTTTTCTCTCTTTCGCGCCGTTCTCTCTCGGCTCGTGCAAAAATAACGCGGAAAGCATCACCCGGCCAGCGCGCCACTTCGGAACTCACTCGGCCGAGCGCGCCGCTCTTCTCGCGCCTATCTCGCGCCCGGCATCCTCGCCCCGGTTGCTACTATCAATTCCACGGGAGGAGTGGAGACTAAAATTTCTTTTTTTTTCGTTACGGGCGTTTTTTTTAATAGAGTTTATTTAGGGTTTTGGCGGTCTTTGAGCGTTTAATTTTTAATTTGCCGTTTTTTGAAGAAATTAATCGGTCGCTATCAATTCGACGGGAGGAGTGGAGACTAAAATTTCTTTTCTTTTTTTCGTACGGACGCTTTTTTAGTTTAGTTGAATTTTATTTAGGGTTTTGGCGGTCTTTGAGGGTTTAGTTTTTAATTTGCCGCTTTTTGAAGAAATTAATCGGTCGTTATCAATTCGACGGGAGGAGCGGAGACAAAAATTTGTATTTTTTTTTCGCACGGGCGTTTTTTTTTTAAATAGATTTTATTTAGTGCTTTGACTGTCTCTGAGCGTTTAGTTTTTAATTTGCCGCTTTTTGGAGTTGTAGTAATTAATCGGTTGCTGTCAATTCGACGGGAGGAGTGGAGACAAAAATTTGTATTTTTTTTCGTACGTTTTTTTCGTGGGATTTCATTTAGGGTTTTGGCGATCTTTGAGCGTTTAGTTTTTAATTTTCCGCTTTTTGGAGTTGGAGAAATTAATCGGTTGCTATCAATTCGGCGAGAGGAGTGGAGACAAAAATTTGTATTTTTTATGTACGGACGTTTTTTTATGGATTTCATTTAGGGTTTTGTCGGTCTTTGGGCGTTTAATTTTTAATTTACCGCTTTTTGAAATTGGAAAAATTAATCGGTTGCTATCAATTCGTCGAAACGAGAATTTTATTTATTTTACGTGGATTTTGTGTAATTGCATAGAATGAAGGTTTTTTGCACTTTTACAACGAGCTGAAACGTCAGAAACGCTTGAGACATGCGATATTTCGATTATCGGTATAGGTCGACATTTCGTTCGTTACGGCGGCGTCAGACAACTTTTAATGCATGGATCTTGTGTATTTGCGTAGAATGAAGGTTTTCAACACTTTCACATCGGGCTGATATGTCACAAACGCTGGAAACACAATGTCAGTGTAGTTCATTCGCTATTTGGATGGAATTAAAGTTTTTGGTATTTTTACAGCTAGTTCTAAACCTGCCGAATTCTTACACACATTTTTCATATTAAATTGAAGACTTTTGGAGGGTGAGACATGAGGATTTCTAGATTTCGTTTACATCACATGAAAGACATTTTGGTCGATTAATCGAGCACCGATGTTTTTTCTTCGAGTAATCGATGTTTTTTTTCGATGTTTCTCAAAACCGATTAATCGATGTTCGATGTTTATTTATGAAAAATCGACAAAAAAATCGAATGCCGTCTGTGTGGTATTACAAGTATATTTTAACACTTTTATAAAAATATCAACTGTCGGAAATTTTGCATTAATAAGGTTCCTATATCTTTAATTCCTGTGTAACATTTGTTATATGGTATAAAACATAACGTTCAATAGAAGAAAGATTATACCATCTATTTTGTTCTCTTTACATTTCTGCATGAATCACAACCCTCATCCTTATGCAACTTGAATCTGCCATTTATATTATTGTACATTCATTTTTTACGTTTACGAGAAAATTTCACCAACAACGGGTACTCATGATTTCACGAATCATGATTATTCGATGCTGATTCAAGCATCACTGTGTATCGAATGTGTCTCGAGGCCTTAGTCGACTATATTTATTCGAATAAAACAATTTTCCTGATTTTTTTGTTGATTTTTCATCGTTTTCTACTTTACCGATGTAAAATAATCGATGTTCCAATGTTTTTTTTAGTAACATCGATTTTTTTAATAATCGATTTTTTCGATAATCGATTCTTCACAATCGATTTTTTCAATAATCGATTCTTCATAATCGATTTTTTCAATAATCGATTCTTCGTAATCGATTTTTTCAATAATCGATTCTTCATAATCGATTTTTTCAATAATCGATTTTTCATAATCGAATTTTTCAATAATCGATTCTTTTAACATCGTTTTTTTTTTCTCAACATCGCTATATGGAAGACTTTTTGTCTACATGAAAGACTTTGTCTGTATGTAAGACTTTTTGCCCATATGTAAGACTTTTTGTCTATATGTAAGACTTTTTGTCTATATGTAAGACTTTTTGTCTACATGTAAAACTTTTTGTCTACATGTTAAACTTTTCGTTACCTAAAAATCTCCCCAAACAAAAACCTCCCTCATCCTCATCCTGACCAAATCAACGTCTCTCCCACTCCCCCCCGTTCCCCGTCCACCCGGTCGGTAAAAACGGTGTCGTCAATACCCCAAAACGGACGTATCCCTCATCATCCCCATATCGCCTCAAGTGCGATCCAAGCGCGAGAAATTGGAAAGAGAGCGCGGAAGTGAGGCTCGCGAACCCTCCGAGGAATTCCACCGGCGTGTCTGCCGGGCACGCAGGACAGGCAAAACGCAGAGCGCGCTGCGGCGGCCGAGTGTGCGTCGCGCGTTGCACGAGGAAAGCGAGGCGGCCGCCGTCCGTGTGCCGCTTGGCGCGTTGTACGCGCAGTCGTCAAACTTCTTTATCGCTCGCTCGCTCGGCCTCCGCTCGCCGAACAGGCACGTGCGATTCGTTCGACGACTTAACGGAAAGTTACGCAGCGACCCACCGAGCAATATATGTACGAAGGCGGCGGCGCTGCCGCCGCCGCTGGCGAACAGTAACGCGGGAATGCAGATGCGATCCGGCAGTCGCGCTGCGGCCTTGGCTATACCGCGATACCCGCGCGTCCTTTACGACGTCTGAGGCTGAGGCTGATGCTGATGCTGATGCTTCTTTGGTCTCGCTGCTGCTGAGAGTAAAGCGCTCGGTATTAGCGAGAGCCGGGAGATTTTCTCCTCCTCCCTCGGGAGACGCGTCCGAGAGTGATCGACCTCCTCGCTCTCCTCTCCTCTTCGGAGTGAGGAAATCCCTGAATCCCTGAATCTTTTGGAAATACACTGAGTTTCTTTTTGTAATTCTCTTTGTAATCTTTTTTTTGTAATTTCTTGTAATTTTTGTAATTTTTTTTTGTAATTTCTTGTAATTTCTTTTTTTTTTTTGTAATTCTCTTATTTCGACTTCTTGTCTGCCATGTGTTATTGTTTTCAAAGGGCTTGTCCCGTCCATTGTAAAAAATAAATAAAATAAATAAATAAATAAAGAGTTTATTTGTGGGGACCATGATTTGTTAACTGTTAACAAATGTTTTTTTTTTAATACGGAGAATAGAATGTTTCGTTGTATTTAACAAATAAATTATTTGAACCTTATAATTTGGCCTGATAATGATTTATTAACTGTTAATAAATATATATTTGAACTCCTACTTAAATAGACTGAAAAAAGAGTTTATTTGTGGGGACCATGATTTGTTAACTGTTAACAAATGATTTTTTTTTAATACGGAGAATTGAATATTTTGTTGTATTTAACGAATAATTTATTTGAACCTTATAATTTGTCCCAATAATGATTTATTAACTGTTAATAAATATGTAGCTGAACTCCTACTGAAATACACTGAGAAAAGAGTTTATTTGTGGGGACCATGATTTATTAACTGTTAACAAATGATTTTTTTAAATACGGAGAATTGAATATTTTGTTGTATTTAACAAATAATTTATTTGAACCATATAATTTGGCCCAATAATGATTTATTAACTGTTAATAAATATATATTTGAACTCCTACTTAAATGCACTGAGAAAAGAGTTTATTTGTGGGAACCATGATTTGTTAACTGTTAACAAATGATTTTTTTAAATACGGAGAATTGAATATTTTGTTGTATTTAACAAATAATTTATTTGAACCATATAATTTGGCCCAATAATGATTTATTAACTGTTAATAAATATATATTTGAACTCCTACTTAAATGCACTGAGAAAAGAGTTTATTTGTGGGAACCATGATTTGTTAACTGTTAACACATGATTTTTTTTAATACGAAGAATTGAATATTTTGCTGCATTTAACAAATAACTTATATGAACCTTATAATTTGGCCCAAATAATGATTTATTAACTGTTAATAAATATATATTTGAACTCCTACTTTGGCCCAAATAATGATTTGTTAACAGTTAATAAATGTATATTTGTATGAAAAGTTCCCCTATTGGTGTCCAATGATAATGTATTTCTCTCAATATAGCAATGGATTTTAATGAACAGTACATCTACATTACGAAACCATTTGTACATTCATGGCTGATGGAATGACTGATGGCTGTAGTATTAGTCATTATAATAGTAACACGGAGTAATTTTAATGCAATTTATGCATTTTTTTAAGGTGGATACAGTCTCGTGAAATTTGAGCTTCGGGTAAAATTTCTAAGACTTCTCGTTGAGAATAATCTGAAAAAAATCGAGCATGTGGAAGGTGCTGAAAAGATTGATTTTGTGTAATAGTAATTCCGAAATGTTATTAACTAGTTAATGAAAAAATTAATTGTTCAAGAATTTACCCGGCGACCCAACTTTTTTTCTGATGAAAATTATTCATTCATTTTTCGGAATGCGTATGAATTTTTTCAGAAAAAATTATTTTGTTTAAAAAATATGCGATTTTAAACAATTAGACAAAATTATGAACAAATTCATGCACGTTCAGAAAAATGAATGAATAATTTTCATCGGAAGAAAAAGTTGGGTTGCCGGGTAAATTGTTGAACAATTCACTTTTTCATTAATTCGTTAATAACATTTTGCAATTACTGTTATGCAAAGTCAATATTTTTTGTAACTTAAACATGCTTGATTTTTTCAGATTTTTATACCATCGCGAATTGTTCGAAATTATCCCTCAATCTCACGTTTGGCCGGACCATTCCACAATTTTTCGTTCGCACAATTTGTTTCTGCCACAATGACTATTGGCGTCGATTGACAAAAAGTTCAATTTTGAGCGCGAGTTTCCTCGTTGCTAGTGTAAACAAGAAATTGGGAAGAGTAATCCAATCAATTGATAGTGTCGGCGCGATAATTTTCGTGCATAACAACCGACCGACCACGACACTCGAAAATATATATCGAGAGAGATTTTTATTACTTCTTATTTCGAGCCCTCCCGTCCAATCAGTCTCGAGGCGATAAGAGGAGAGAAAAAGAATCCACTACCAGCGAGCACGGTAACAACAAGACCCGTCCGATTGTGATAGTGACGTTTCTGTCATATTTTTTTCTCTCCTATTGGCCCCTAATAAGACACCGTAACCGTGGATATCGGTCAATCGATCGACCCGATATAAACCAATAGTTGAACGATAACGCATAATTTTTCGGCAGGCGGGTCCGACTCGTTCGTGTCCGACGTATTTTATTATCTCGTCGTCTGTGTGTAGAAACATTTCGCTGATTACACGTGTTTTTGCACGTTGATCAGAGCTCGACGAAGTGCCGAAAAAAGTACTATGTACAAAGTGCTTCAGGTACTTGGAGCACAAGCATTCACAAAAGTAATTTTCGCACTTAAAGTGCGTGAAGCACGGAAGTAATTTTCGCACATAAAGTGCGTGAAGCACGAAAGTAATTTTCGCACTTAAAGTGCGTGAAGCACGAAAGTAATTTTCGCACTTAAAGTGCGTGAAGCACGAAAGTAATTTTCGCACTTAAAGTGCGTGAAGCACGAAAGTAATTTTCGCACTTAAAGTGCGTGAAGCACGAAAGTAATTTTCACACTTATAGTGCGTGAAGCACAAAAGTAGGTTTCGCACTTAAAGTGCGTGAAGCACGAAAGTAATTTTCACACTTGAAGTATGTCAAGTATAAAAGTATTTTTGACCTTAAAATGCGTGAAGCACAAAAGTAGGTTTCGCACTTAAAGTGTATTAAGCCCAAAAGTACTTTTTGCACTTAAAGTGTATGAAGCCCAAAAGTACTTTTGCACTTAAAGTATGTGAAGTATAAAAGTACTTTTCGTACTTAAAGTGCGTGAAGCACAAAAGTACTTTTCGCACTTAAAGTGAGCGAAGCACAAAATTACTTTTCGCTCTTAAAGTGCAAGAATCACAAAAGTACTTTTCGCACTTAAAGTGAGCGAAGCACAAAATTACTTTTCGCACTTAAAGTGCAAGAATCACAAAAGTATTTTTCGCACTTAAAGTGCAAGAATCACAAAAGTACTTTTCGCACTTAAAGTGCAAGAAGCACAAAATTATTTTTCGCACTTAAAGTGCAAGAATCTCAAAAGTACTTTTCGCATTTAAAGTGCAAGAATCACAAAAGAAGTTTTCGCATTTAAAGTGCAAGAATCACAAAAGTAGTTTTCGCATTTAAAGTGCGTGAAGCACTAAGTCTAACGCGGTTTTGGACTTGGGGAAGCTATTCAATAGGACTGTCCGTTCGAGATTCCTCTGAACGTATTTTTTTACGTGAATTTCAAAAGTACATTGGAGTTCAACGTGAAACAATTACCGGATGTATTTTTAACGACAATTGCAAAAGTACTTGTGCTTTGTACTTTGCCTAAACCACTTAAAGTACCGAAAAGTACTTTAGTACTTGATGTACGTAGTTTGAGCACGAAATAAGTACCGAAGTACTTAAAGTATTGCCGAGCCGTGGCGTTCATTAAAAAGGCGGGAAAATCAACGCTGTAAGTTATGTCAGCAAAGGAGAAAAAGTGAGAATCTACTCGAGAAAAATCCACCACGTGGTAATGCTACATTCTGTCAATTGGAATCCGCAAGTAGCAATTTAAAAGTAGCAACCGACACTCTGTAAATAGCAGCACTACAAACCGTTCATTTAGTTCGACTAATAGAGAGCAATAAAAAATAACGTTTAACACAAAGTATTATTAACGACTTCGTACGTAAAAAAGAAAGAAGTAAAAAAACAAACGACAACACCGTTTTCGTTGAATTACAGGCCGAATTCGTTGAAACAGAACTATAAAAACTCAACGGTGACAAATGGTTTCTCAATCCACCTGATTACCTGGCTTTTTTTTATCTATACGCAACCGATTAGTTTGTAGTTTTACCTCGGTGTGTAATTTAAGCGCGTCGACCGTAAATAACTCTTTTATTTGTCATGATAATTGTTGTCATTGGAGTGACAGTAATAGTAAGACTAACGCGCGTGGGGTTTAGTATCGAAGGCAAACTCGTTCGCTGCTTTAAATTTGCAACACATGTGCTTAAATTTGGCTAATTTTGCTAATTTGATCTGAAGTAATCAGGAATATTCGACGCGTGTGCGTTAAATTTCAGATACGGTTCCAATAACATTGAAATTATTTCGTGTCCTAATTCAGAAATTCCAACACATTTTTGCTCGATATTTAGGCAACGGTAATTGCGTAAAAACTCCCAACGACGGTGGCTTCATTTTCAAGCTGCTTTTTTTGTCAATCTATTCGTGGCGGAGTTGTTAATCCTCACCAGATTAAGAAATAAATGATACAGTCGGTTTGTTTTGTAGTAATTTGAAGATAACACAACCCGCGACGATTATAAAATGATGTGTGAACTTTTGAATATCTGCGTACAGAAACCATTTTCAATTAAAAAAAATGTCAAAAAAACATCAATCGACATAAATTGACGACAAAATCTTGCTAAACGATGGATTTTAACATTTTTGCGCAATTCTTCGTGTAATAAAACTCTTGTCATTCAGCTGCGATATAATTTCTTGCGGTCTCACTTGTCTTATTTTACTCACAAAAACTGACAGTTTTTTTTTAAATAAATACATCAGGTTTATCTTATACTATAGTTTGTCTAATATACCAATAGCTTCAGCGAATTTTAGAATTTTATTTAGAATTTTAGAATTTTAGTCAAACTAAAATAAAATTTAGAATTTTATTTTAGAAAATTTTTATTTTAGAAACTAAAATAAAATTCATTTTAGCAAAATAAAATTTGGAATTTTATTTTAGTTACTAAAATAAAAATAAAAAAATATAGTTACTAAAATAAAATTTAGAATTTTATTTTAGTTTGACTGGCCTCATTCTTCTTACTGAGGCAATTTTTCAGAGTTTGTGGAATCCAAAAGGTGGCCCTTTGTGGTTGATATTTGGGGCATTCCATTATGATGTGTTGTACTGAAAGTTGAGTGTTGCATAGAATGCACATTTCAGCTTCGGATTTCTTGAATAGATAAAAGTGCGAGAGGTTTCTGTGACCGATTCTCATCCGTTTTATAGCACTTTGTTCTTAAAGAGTGTCAGTAAAGTTAGTACAAAGCGTACATTTATCAGACTTTTACCCATTTAGTTACATGGAAAAGACTAAAAAGCTTGTTTTTCCGCATTCAACAACAATGTAAATTTTCAAGTGCAATGCGGCACGGGATTTTGTGTAATTGCGTAGAAGTTTTTTGGCACTTTTACAACCAGTTTGAACGCCAGAAATGCTCGAAGCAAGCGATATCTTGATTATCGGTGTGGATCGAAATTTCGTTCGTTACAGCTGTGCAAGACAATTTTTAACGCATGGATCTTGTGTATTTGTGTAGAATGAAGGTTTTTGACACTTTTACGCCGAGCTGATATGTCAGAAACGCTCGAGACACGATGTCGGTGTAGTTCAAAGTTTAATTGGCTAAGGCGATGCTAAACAATATTTGTTGTTTACTTGATCTTGTGTATTTGCGACATTTAGTCTTGTGTATTTGCAACATTTAACCTTGTATATTTGCAACATTTAATCTTGTGTATTTGCATAATTTAATATTGTGCATTTGCATAATATAATATTGTGCATTTGCAACATTTAATCTTGGGTTTTTGCAACATTTAATCTTGGGTTTTTGCAACATTTAATCTTGTGTATTTGCAACATTTAATCTTGTGTATTTGCATCATTTAATATCGTGTATTTGCATAATTTAATATTGTGCATTTGCAACATTTAATCTTGGGTTTTTGCAACATTTAATCTTGTGTATTTGCAACATTTAATCTTGTGTATTTGCAACATTTAACCTTGTGTATTTGCAACATTTAATCTTGTGTATTTGCATCATTTAATATTGTGTATTTGCAACATTTAATCTTCTGTATTTGCAACATTTAATCTTGTGGGTTTGCAACATTTAATCTTGGGTATTTGCAACATTTAATCTTGCGTATTTGCAACATTTAATCTTGTGTATGTGCAACATTTTATCTTATGTATTTGCAACATTTAATCTTGTGTATTTGCAACATTTAATCTCGTGTATTTGCAACATTTAATCTTGTGTATTTGCAACATTAAATCGTGTGTATTTGCAACATTAAATCTTGTGTATTTGCAACATTTAATCTCGTGTATTTGCAACATTTAATCTTATATATTTGCAACATTTAATCTTGTGTATTTGCAACATTTTACCTTATGTATTTGCAACATTTAATTTTGCATAATTAACGTTAATTAACGTTTTTGGCACTTTTACAACCAGTTCCAATCCTGCTGAATTCTTACACACATTTTTCAAAATATTAAATCGAAGGCTTTTAGAGGCTGAGACATGAGGATTTCTAGATTTTGTGAAATAAGGATCACCCGACCGATATCCAAGGTAAGATCCGACTGTGCAACGGAAAAAAACGAGCGTCACCGGCGCCACCGGCAGAGGTCAGTCCGGTCCACGGATTTTTACGATTGTGACACCGATACACGTGACGTCGCCTCCTACGGATGGCTACGCATAAGCCACATCGGCCTCAAACCTGAACAGTGTCGAACCTCGTGCAGATTTTTTATTTTATTTTTTATTCCGTTGTCGCGTTGGGTATCGGAAAAAAATGGCTGTGTGAAAAAGGCCGATTTTTCAAAAAGCCCCCTGCGAATAAACGTCCCAAACTCAATTTTACGTTCGATATTAATTTTCGCGTTTTAATTAAATCGTGTTTACATAGTTCGCCATCCAAAAAGTCTTCCCAAACTTCTCCATTTTATGAAATAATTACAATAAAATAGGGAAACCGACTTCGACTCCTTATATTTACGACGTTGAAGTTTGCATCGTTGGAATGCAACGAGATAATAAAATAATAATTGTAATTAACCCAAATGAAGGGCAGGAATAAAATAATAATTTATTTTTCGTGCTCTTATTTTCTATGGTGACTTTTTATTTGGTTTAATTACAATTTACATCATCATTTGGTTTAATTACAATTTATATCATCATTTGGTTTAATTACAATTTTTTATTTTTGTTTCGTTGCATTCCAATGATGCAAACTTCATCATCATTTATATTTACTCTACTTGGTTTTTCTTTTTTTTTACCACATTTTTCTTGACTTTCGCGACGGGGCGAAGACGTCACTTTGCTACTCCTCTATTAAAAATAAAGTCAACGTTTTTTTTTAGTTATATTATCCGCGAACCGCCTCCGTGTCGCCTTGAATAGACGCGCGTTACGCGTCCGAGTCCTCTGGACCCCTCAGGTCGACACGTGGACAGCCGAGGACAAAGAAAAACGTCGTTGACGGACCATAAGAGCGGAAAGACGAGACCTATTGATTCAGTTCTTTGGCAGAAATCGTGGAATATTACGACGAGAGAAAAAAAAAACGAGGCGGAAGCGAGTGAAAAAAAATTGCGGGAGATGTTGGTTTTTTTAAGAGACTTTTTTTCACCCGTTCGATAGGCTCGAGTTTCATTTCGATTTTCAGCAAAAAAAAAAAGAGAAGGAGACACCACGCTATACTACGCTACTTATTATTACCCAGAGCTAGGCAGTACACCGAGAGAAAAAGTTTCCTTGATTCAATGAAATTTCCTTGAAATCTCAACCTATGAAACATTTCTTTGAGGTCAATGAAATAATATCCTTAAGTTAATATTATATTTTCATTGAATGATGTCATCAACCAAATTATAGGTTATGTCCACCAAGTTTTTGGTTACGTACCATAGTACTTAGATATGTTCACCAATAATTTCGATGGTTTATCCAATGATTATCTTCTTGATTTGACTTCACTTAAGGTAGTCCTTGCGACCGATATTCATTTCGCATAAATTCGAGTGATTTGAGAGAGAATTACGAACATTTCTCGATGGTACAAAAATCGGAAATAATTTATGCACATTAAAGGTACTGTACAGATTTATTTTGTATAATAATAATTCTAAAATGTTATCAACAAATTGATGAAAAAAATATTGTTTAACAAATTTGGCGATGACCCAACTTTTTTTTTAATGAAAATGATTCGTTCATTTTTCTGAATACGTATGAATTTTTTCAGATTTTAGAGTTCACTTTGAAATTCGTGTGTTTTTATAGGGAAAATATGTGAAAATTCAAAGTGAAGTCTAAAATCTGAAAAAATTCATACGTATTCAGAAAAACGAAGGAATCATTGTTATACACAAAAAAACTTGGGTCATCGAAATATTTGTTAAACAATGTTTTTTTTTCATCAATTTGTTAATAACATTTTCGAATTATTATTATGCAAAATTAATCTTTTCAGTGCCTTTAATTTGCATGATTTTTTTTTCAGATTTTTATATTATCGAGAAATGGTTGCAATTGTCTCTCAATTTTCGAAAACTTATGCGAACTCGACACCAGGCGCAAGGACTACCTTAACTATAACATAACAGATCAGCTTGCGCGAGAAACATCAATACGACTTATCGCGAATAAGCCAAACACTGACAGACCGGGTGCCGTCAGGCATATCGTTTCTTTAAATCAACGAGATCGTGTCTTTGAAATTCGAAGAAATATTTCATTGAAATCAATGAAAAAAATGCAATCCACCCATTTCTTTGGAATCAAGGACATTTTTTCTCTCGGTGTACTTTAATGCCCCGGTACCTATTTGATACTTGAAGTAGGTACTTTATGTTCTCCCTGATAACACCGGATGGACATCAAGGTGTAGGTCTCATGTAGGAATAAAAAAAATACGCTTTTGAATTGGCGGTCTTACTTTTGCAGGCGCAATATTAAGATTAGGACCCAACAACGAATGCCTTTTTGGACATCATAAGCCTAAAAATGGAAACCCTGTTAGTGGACTTTAGTGTACGAAATGCTCACAAATGGACCCTTTGGTGTTGTCAGGGTTTAGAGTACTTTTCGGTACTTAAACCCTATGAAGCATAGTGACGTTTTTTCTTTAATGATATATGGTTTTTCTTTAATAATATTTGCAGATTTTCTTTAATTCACGTCGAAGCAGATGACATGAATTCCTACCGAGTACTTTGCATGCGCTTTAAGTACGAAAAGTAATTATGCACTTCCAGTACCTGAAATACTTTTGGCTTAGTACTTAGAACCATTTCGCTACTTTACAAAGCTCTGGTTCAAATAACGTTTCAAATTTTAGTACGCAATTGTCGTGAAATTCTATGACATGGTGGGCTTTTTATTTGTCGAAAAAAGAAAAAAGACAGTTCTGACAATTTCCATTACAAAAATGAATGTCCATGAAAATATATCCAAAACACATACACGTTTTCGATAAATTATTTATTTTGCCGATCGACGATGAACGTATTTTTTCTTTATGTATTTTATAGCCTTACATGACTGAACTTTAACGATACACTAAAATCTGCTTGAAAATTAAGGTGCCAGTGCTAGAGGTTTTTATGCAATTACCGTCCCTTAAATTTCAAGCAGAAATTTATTGGAAATCCTAAATTTCAATGTTGTTAACATTTCTGAGTATCGCAAATTAAATTCATATACGTTACGGACTTTATATTGCATAAGCGGAATCTTAAAAACAAAGTACATATGCATTGTAAATGTCAAATACAGTTGTAAAATTCCTCCACTTGTACATTAAATTAATACAGTCTTTTAACGATGTATATCCTAATGAAACATTAAACAAAATTAATTTTAAAAAAGTCCTCTGACTCGAGAATTACTTTTTGAGACATGAGTATTGGTTTCAATCGAAGAAAATTTTCCCGCCTATCTGGGCTTTGAACCCACGACATGACGTTGAAGTTCGCATCGTTGCAATGCAACGAAATTAAAAACAAAATATGAATACCATAAAAATAAAAATAATTCACCCCCATTTGGGGGCGAAATAATTGCGTTTTGTCATGTAATAACTTTTTAACTCTTCGTCATTATAATAACTTTTTATAGCCGATATAATCATTTGGGTTCATTTATACATTTTTATTTTGAATTAAAAACAAAAAATTAATAAGAAATAAAATAATAATAATAATAATAATAATAACAATAAAATTGTTTAAAATAAAAATAATTTACCCCCATTAGGGGGCGAAATAATTTTGTTTCCTCATGCTCTTAGTCCTTATAACAACTTTATATAGCCGATATAATCATTTGGGTTCATGAATATTTTTTATCATTAATTTCGTTGCATTGCAACGATGCAAACTTCAACGTCATCCTACGACCTGCCGAGCTATCGGGAAGGGTTAGAGAAAAAAGAGAAGAACGTAGAGAAAAATGATGTTGAAGTTTGCATCGTTGGAATGCAACGAAATTCAGAAAAAAAATGAATTCTAATTAACCCAAATAATGAAATTCCGTATATAAAAAATCATCATGGGAACTAATTGATATGATGATTTTGTATACCTAATTTCATCATTTTCGTTAATTAGAATTCATTTTTTTTCTGAATTTCGTTGCATTCCAACGATGCAAACTTCAACATCATAGAGAAAAAGTAGAGGTGTAACTGACCTTCCATCCGGCGCTGCTGTTGCTGTCGCCCTTGTCCTTGAAGTAGGGCACGTTCTGCACCATCCAGTCATAGATCTGCGACAGGGTGAGCCGCTTCTCGGGCGCGCTCGTGATGGCCTGAGTGATGAGATCGGCGTAGCTGAGGTTGCCCCAGGCGTTGCGCCGCGAGGAGCTCTTCTTCACGGGCAGGAGGCCGCCGCCCTGGCCGAGGGGGCCCTGCTGGGGCGGCGTGCCGCCCTCGACGCCCTCCTTGCCGCCGGCGCACCCGGCGGCGCCACCGTCCACGTAGCCCTCGGGCCGCGGCAGCGGCCACGTGTTCGATCGCGCCCGCGTCTGCGGCTCGAAGCCGCTCTCCAGGTCGAACGACAGACCCTGCTGCACCGCCACCGGGATTGGGATGCTCCCGCTCACCGGCACCGAGTCCATCATGCTTGTGTCGTCCATCCTTGCACTTTTCGATTGACTCAAGGCGAATCCACGAAAACCTTAATTCGTCAAGGCGAATCCACAAAAGCCTAAAACGTTGAGGCGAATCCACAAATCCTTAATCGTTGAGGTGAGTCCACGAAAACCTTAATTCGTCAAGGCGAATCCACAAAAGCCTAAAACGTTAAGGAGAATCCACAAATCCTTAATCGTTGAGGTGAGTCCACGAAAACCTTAATCGTCAAGGCGAATCCACAAAAGCCTAAAACGTTAACGCGAATCCACAAATCCTTAATCGTTGAGGCGAGTCCACGAAAACCTTAAACGTTAAGGCGAGTCCACGAAAACCTTAAACGTTAAGGCGAATCCACGAAAACCTTAATCGTTAAGGCGAATCCACAAAAGCCGTAAACGTTAAGGCGTATCCACGAAAACCTTAATCGTTAAGGCGAATCCACGAAAACCTTAAACGTTAAGGCGAATCCACAAAAACCTTGAACGCTAAGGCGAATCCACGAAAACCTTAAACGTTAAGGCGAATCCACAAAAGCCTTAAACGTTAAGGCGAATCCACGAAAACCTCAAACGTTAAGGCGAATCCACAAAAACCTTAAACGTTAAGGCGAACCCACAAAATCCTCAAACGCAAAGGCGAATCCACAAAAAACTTTGACGTTAAGGCGAACCCACAACGAAAAAAAAAACGCGGGAAACTCGCGAAAAGGTCGTCGACGAACCGAGGGCCAAAAAGCCGGCGCATGCGCGTCGTTATCGTCGCCCCTGGGTAGCCCTCGTGGATATTAACGTGAACCTCTCGCGTTTACAACGAGCGACGCATCGAAGCCCGAAGGGGGTTACGGGGTCAACGAATTCCGGGGGTTGCGGCGACGAGGTTAAAGAGATCGGCGGGAAGCTCGGTCCGCGCGCGAGGGGGGGCGCCGGGGGGAGGGGGGAGGCCGGCGGGCGGGCGGAAAGGGGGGAGAGAGTCGTCCGCGCGAGCCGTAGCAGCGGCGGCGGCGACGGCGGCAGCGCCACGAGGACCGCGGGATGTGACGATGCGCCCGAGGGGAAGGGGGGGGGGAGGCGAGGGGGGGCGAGAGCACGTGGTCCAACGTGGTGTGTTTACTGGCGCAGAGTCACGTGGCCATGTTTTGATTCTCGGGGCAAGTGCGCTGGCCACGCTCACCGTGTTTGTCTGACTCTCCCTCTTTCCCTCTCTCTCTTGTTTTTATTGTTATTTGTCTCTCTGTCTCTTTCGCACCCACAGCGATATATCGATATATCGATTATCTCGATGTACTCTCTTGTTTTTTATTGTTATTTGTCTCTCCGTCTCTCTCGCACCCACAGCGATATATCGATATATCGATTATCTAGATGTACTCTCTTGTTTTTATTGTTATTTGTCTCTCCGTCTCTCTCGCACCCACAGCGATATATCGATATATCGATTATCTCGATGTATCTCGCTGCGAAGATTTTCTGGCAAAGCTCGACGTATTTTTCTCTCTCTCTCTCTCTGTTTTTATCCTCTTGTTGTTATTCGCCTGTTTTTCTTTCTCTCTCGCACCCACAGCGATATATCGATTGTATATCGATATATATCGATAACCGACGCTCTCGCCGCTCGTCAACTTTTCAGCCGCGCGTCTCTCGCGTCCGACCGGGAGTCGCGTCCGTCGGCAGCGGCATCGGGAATATTTTTTCGTGGATTCTTTCGTTCTGCGCGCAAAGCGACTCGGAAATTCCTTCGCGGCTAATTTCACGCCGGATTTTTCTGCGTGTCGTGTGTCTCGCTTTCTGTCCTTCTATGTTTCTTTCTCTCTCGGTTTTGCGGTTTTCGCTGTCGATGAGCCTCTCGCTCCTCCCTTTTTTTCTCTCTCTCTTTCTATCCTCCTTATTTCTTTCTCTCACTCTCGGCTCTGCGGTTTCTCGCTATCGACGAGCCTCCCGTTCGTATCTCTCGCTCGCTTCACTTCGCGTTTCCAACTAAACCGCAGATCCACCGCCCGACGGTGTAAAAGTCCCTCGTCGATCGTCGCTCACTTCGTGCGTTTCCGTGTGTGAGTTTCTCACTCTCTCTGTCTCTGTCTCTCTTTATCGCTATTATCGCTCTCCCTCTTTCTCTCCACTCACTCCGCTCGAACGAATTTCAACCGAAGAATCTCAAGGCCGCTCGCCAGGGGGCGAGGGAGGGGGTGATGTGTGGGGGGCGAAGGGGGAGAGGGGGCACCGAGCGTACACGAGAGCCGTTAGCAATAGCGCACTCACTCGTCACAGGTGCGCGCCACGTTCTACGCACCGACGAGATTACGACTTCTCCTATTATTTTTATCTCACGGCTGTTACTCAATTTTACGTCTTTTTTTCGCTCACTTTCACGAATTTTGTGTTGTTATTTT
Organism: Pimpla rufipes; assembly: GCA_963932165.1. Taxonomy (NCBI): domain Eukaryota; kingdom Metazoa; phylum Arthropoda; class Insecta; order Hymenoptera; family Ichneumonidae; genus Pimpla; species Pimpla rufipes. The sequence continues at coordinate 1,724,189 of OZ010630.1, forward strand.
ATCTTCTTCTGCTTTTTTGTCTTCGATTATTCGTCAATTTTAGGTTGATTTTCTTCACTTTCACGGATTTTGAGTTGTTATTTTTTCTCGTGTTTTTGTCTCCTTGATTCGTCAATTTTAGATTATTTTTTCACTTTCACGAATTTTGGGTTGTTATTATTTTTCCTCGTGTTTTTGTCTCCTTGACTCGTAAATTTTAGGTTATTTTTTTTTTTTCACTTTCACGGATTTTGTTGTTCAAATATTCGTAAATTTTAGGTTATTTTCTTCACTTTCACGGATTTTGAGTTGTTATTTTTTCTCGTGTTTTTGCCCCCTTGATTCGTCAATTTTAGATTATTTTTTCACTTTCACGAATTTTGACTTATTATTATTTTTTTCTCGTGTTTTTGTCTCCTTGACTCGTAAATTTTAGGTTATTTTTTTTTTTTCACTTTCACGGATTTTGTTGTTCAAATATTCGTCAATTTTAGGTTATTTTCTTCACTCTCACTGATTTTATTGTTGTTTCTCTTTTTCCTCGAAAAAGGCGAATGAGAAATTATTTTCTGAACTGTTGCTCAATTATTCCTCAATTTCAGGTTATTTATTTTTGTTTCACTCTCACTAATTTGTATTTCTTTACTCTTCATCCAAACTCGAAATTCGCCTATTTTTATCTCCCAACTGTAACTCGAAAATTCGTCAATTTAAGGTTATATATACGTTTTTTTTTTTTTTTTTTTCACTCACTGATGTCTGTTATATTTTCTCTCTTCCTCCTCGTGAGGCGAGCGAAAAATCGTCTTTGGGCAAGACGCGCGCGCGGCGAGGGGAAAAATCCGTGGTGAGGTGGGGGGGGAGGGGGGGAATAACTTTTGTCTCTTTTCTTCTCGTTTCTCTCGCGTGGAACTCCCGCGAGTTCGTAGCCGGGGTACAGCGCGTTACTAATAACTCGGCGAGAGGCGGTCGAGCTTGTGGCTCGCGCTGGCGGCGCGAGGAATGAGAAGGGGGGGGGGGGGAGGGAGGAGGATGAGGTGGAGGGAATAAGCAAGCCGGGATCCTCGGTCCGAGTCCGGTCGGCGCTGCCAGCTGCGCTCCCTCTCGATATCTATCCACACGTCTCTCTCTTTCTCTCTCTCACTCTCTCACTCTCTCTCTCTCTCTCTCTCTCTCGCTCTTCGGGAATCCTCGCGAAACGCGGGAGAGCCGCGCCGATCCCGTTGTTTTTGCCCGCGAACCGGAAGAGAGCTGCGCACGCGCGCGCGTGTCCCACGTGCTCGGGAATCCTCGGGCAGCGCCGCCCTACGATTGGCCGACTTGGATTGTGGCCGCAGTCCCGGCGCGCACCGCGCGCACCGAACACGGCTTACCGAGTGTATTAATACACGCGTTATTTTATTTTTATTTTTTTTTTCCTTCGCCTCACGTTTTTTTTTTTTTTCAGGTCTTTTTTTTTTTGTTTCTTAATCCCGAGTCGCGACGATGTGATTCGACGACGCGCGAGGGAGGAGTGGTGGGGGTGGCGGGTTTTTTTTTTTGGAGGGGGGGAAAAGAAACAAAAATACGGATGTGTGGTGTGTAAAACGTGCGCGCGGCGAGCACCCACACTGCGTGGTCTGAAGTTGCCGGCGAGGCAGCGCGCGGCGTACTGGCGAACGCGCGGCCCGCGGACCGCGAGCGCCGAGCCGCGCGGTGGGGGCCGCGCCGGAGACGCCCGAGCGCGGCCGAGCGCGCGAGGCGGCCGATTCGTGGCGCCTCCCCCGCTCCCTGCGCGCGCAGCGCGGCGCTCCGCGCCGCGCCGCCGCCGCCGCCACCCACTCCACGCGCGCAGCCTGTACGCGTATCCTGCTCTCCGCGCTCGCCGCTCGCCGCCGCTACTGATGCCCCTGTCGCTCTGCGCGGCGCGCAGAGCGACGAACGTCGCCCGCGCTCCGCGCGGGCGACTCGTGTGGAGCGCGTGGGAGGAGGGAGACGTCGAGACACCGCGGAGTCAGACGGAATCGGGTGGCGGTGGATGTCGGGCGAACATTTTTTTACCCGGAAATTATTAATTTTTGTTATTTTTTGTTTTTTTATTTAAGGTAGTGCTTGCGAACAATATTCATTTCGCGTAAATTCGAGGAATGTGAGAGAGAATTGCAAACACTTCTCGATGGTATAAAAATCTGAAAAAATTCCTGCACGTTAAAGGTACTGAAAAGATTAATTTTGCATAATAATAATTCGAAAATGTTATTAATAAACTGATGAAAAAAAACTGTTTAATCAATATTTCGATAATCCAAGATTTTTTTTTCATTAAAATGATTCCTTAGTTTTCCCGAATACGTATGAATTATTTCAGATTTTAGAGTTCATTTTAAATTTTCACATATTTTCCCTATAAAAACGCACAAAATTCAAAGTGAACTCTAAAATCGGAAAAAATGTTTACGTATTCGGAAAAACGAAGGAATCATTTTCATGAAAAAAAAACTTGGGTCATCGAAATATTTGTTGAACAATTTTTTTTTCATCAAATTGTTAATAACATTTTCGAATTATTATTACGCAAAATGAATCTTTTCAGTACCTTTAATGTGCATGAATTTCTTCAGATTTTTATACCATCAAGAAGTGTTTGCAATTCTCTCTCATATTCCTCGAATTTATGCGAAGTGAATATTGGTCGCAAAAGTGAGTTTCCGGGGAAATTTCGAACCCTTCTCGATGAAATAATAATCTGAAAAAAATCAAGCATGTGGAAGGTACTGAAAAGATTGATTTCGAATAATAATAATCCCAAAATGTTATTAATAAATCAGTGAAAAAATGAATTGTTCAACAATTTACCCGTCAACCCAACTTTTTTTTTATGAAAATTATTCATTCATTTTTCTGAATACGTATGATTTTCCCAGAATTTTGTCTAACTTTTTTAAATTGCGGTTTTCGCCGCCCATTTTGCTTAAAAAAAATGCAATTTAAAAAATTAGACAAAATTCTGAAAAAAATCATACATATTGAGAAAAATGAATGAATAATTTTCATCAGAAAAAAAAGTTGGGTTGCCGGGTAAATTGTTGAACAATTCATTTTTTCACTAACTTGTTAATATCATTTTTTAATTATTATTATACAAAATCAATCTTTTCAGTACCTTCTACATGCTTGATTTTTTTCAGATTATTATCTCATCGAGAAGAGTTCGAAATTTCCCCCGAAATTCACATTTGGCGGGACTGTACCGAGACTACCTCCTTAACGGATTGCTTCTTTACATAGTAGATTACAATTTGTGAATTGAATCGAGAACACGAGTATTTCTAATATACATAATAAAATATGGTAGAGTATAAATACGCGCGAAAATTTGCATGCGGAAATAATAATTTTTTTTTTTTTTTCGTTCTTTATTTTTTATTTTTTTATTCAACAGTTTGCTCCTTTACATAGTAAATTACAATTTGTGAATTAAATCGAAAACAAATCTGCCGATAACCGAACACTTTTCATGAAAATTATTTATTCATTTTTCTGAATACGTATGAATTTTTTCAGATTTTTTAATGCACTTCGAGTTTCGTAACTCTCCACACATTTATTTCTATGTACAAAAGAAAAAATTGGGCAAAAATTCCGAAAGGTACGACAAAGATTGTTGTCATATTATTGTAAAAATGTTACTTACAAATTAGTGCAAAAAATAATTTTTCAACAAATTACCCGGCGCCACATTTATTTTTTTTTTAATGAAAATGCTTCATTCATTCTTCTGAATACGTTTCTGAATTTTTTTTCCGAATTTTGTATAATTTTTTTTTTTAATTGAGTTTTTTACAGACAAAACGAAGGGTGAAAACCGCAATTTCGAAAAAAAATCTGTCAATTTCAATCTCTGCAGCACCTTTTTTCCTCATTTTAAGCCTAATTTTTAATTTTAAGCCTATTTTTTTATTTCAAGCCTAATTTTTAATTTTAAGCCTAATTTTTAATGTTAAGCCTAATTTTTAATTTTAAGCCTAATTTCTAATTTTAAGCCTAATTTTTAATTTTAAGCCTCATTTTTTTCCGGTTTTTGTGTCATTGAGAATTGTTCGAAATTCTCTTTAAATCCAACAATTAGCCTGACTGTACCGAGACGGCTGCCTTAACGATACACTTAATTCGTCGATTAAAAATACAATTAACTCCACAATCCTTTTGCGTTACGAATTATCGCTCATAACGTGCAGCAGTTTCGTAATGGGCGCAACGATCCTCAAACCACTCGCGACTTTCTCGTACGCGCAAAACGGGAGGGAGGAAAAATGTGAGGATTTCGGTTGTTGTTGAGGCAGGCAGATTGCAATTGACGCGTATTGCGCTTCGCGCCGAACAAAAAGCGCGAATTACGCAACGTCTGGAGTCGATACGGATATGCTTTTCGCGATAAGCGCATATTCACGTGCAACGTATAGCCCGCATATAGACATTGGACAAAGCTAAATATACGAGCAAACGTTTCCGTATCGCAAATTTTCGGCGTTGGCCGAACTGATTCAATGTTGCATGTGACGCGAGCGTGAAATTGTTTATTGTATATATGAAATAAAATATGCGTGGAAATATTTTTATTTCATTTGGGCCCCAGTGGAAAATTTTCCAGCGTTTCATTGGCCTTGGTCAGGTCCCGATCAGACACTGATCAGACCCTAATTAGATCCTGGTTAGGCCCTGGTTAGGCCCTAATCAGGTCCTGGGCAGGCCCTGGTCAGATCCTGGCTCCCCCATGGAAAAAAGTTGCAAAGTAGAACTTTGCACACTGCTTCCTCATTAATTCCCCTTTTTCACAAAGCCACCTCTATGAAGAAGCTTATTTATTAACTTTGACTTCCTCATAGAGGAAGCTTTGTGAAAAAGGGGAATTAATGAGGAAGCAGTGTGCAAAGTTCTACTTTGCAACTTTTTTAGAATTTGAACAAAAGAAAACTCCGTTACAAACACCGTTACATCTAATTTTGATCAGATACAAAGTTTTTACTTACTTTAATAACTTTTCCATAAGTTACAGCGAAAATCTTAATTTTTTCAAAAATTCATAACAGCGTAAAATCCGAACGACTTTACCGATCGTCACCAAATTTTATACGTGGCAGCGTTGTATGTTATTTTTTGACTGTTGAATATTTTGGTTCATTTGATGAGATTCGACGTGATTTAGAGCAAAATTTATTTTTTTCGAAAAATTCAAAATTCTATAAAACCGGAAACGCTTTACCGATTTCGCTGAAATTCAATACCAAACAACATTGAACGTGTCTTTAGTTATGATGAAGTATATAGCTGAATCGTCGAACTTTTACGAAAGTTAGAGCGATCACGCCATTTTTTTGAAAAATTTAAAATTCGATAAAATTTGTATACATGGATATATTTAATTTTTTAAATATGTGAATTACAGAGGATTTAATACTCTACTTGCGTGCCAATTTTTAGTTCGATCCATCATGCCATTCCTGAGTTATGAACAATTGAATGTTCGGTGCCTGGATCATACATACATACACACACACACACACATACCCACATCAGAATTTTCTAGACCACTTTTCTCGACGTTTTAGGTGATTCTGAGTATGTTAACATGAAAATCTATATTGTTAATTTATATCAAAGATATATAGACAATACATACCGAACGTAACCTTTTTGTATCCCAAAAACATAATTAATATATTTTTGGTATACAGTCTTATATACATTTCTTATATACAACCATATATGATTTATATTTAGCATAAATATGAGATTTATAGTAGTTACATAATTCCATGTCTTCAGGATATATAAATAATACATCTGGAATTTATAAAAAATGCATTTATGTTAGATACGTAGCATATAATAGTATATTGTGCAACAAGGGTCGAAAGTTGGCAATTGCGGCGAGTGTGAGGTTTGCTGCCCGAGCGAAGCGAGGGCTGCAATCACACGAGTCGCAATTGCCAATTCGACCCGTGTTGCACATCATACTTTTTGTAACGAGTGCACGAATCTGCGGCACTTGGAATGGCAGTCGCACGAGACGAACACTGAAAAGTGAGGTTGTGATTGAAGGGACGAAAGTGAATGACAGAAACTCCCAAGGGACGAAAGTGAATGAAATGCGAACTGCGCATGCGTGACTCTGTCATTTCACCACAGGTTCGCGACTGACAGGGAAACGGCCACTTTCGGGTCGCAAGACTGCCATGGAAAGTGCCGCGATTCGTGCACGTGTTACAAAAAAAATATAGTCGATAAAAAATAAAAATAAATTAAAACTAAAAAAATTAAAAATAATAATGATATGTAATATGAAAAATATTACATGTCAAATATATATCAACGATATACATTGAGTTGATATATCGTTGATATAAAGCTAGAAATATTCTGCCTAGTAAGTGACCAAAATGCAGGCCATTAAAAGATACGAAGAATACGTCCAAATGTTTATTTTTCAAGCCGCTTTATTTTATTCTCCTCAAGCCAGCCAATTATAATCCCAACTTGACAAAAAAGTATAAATTCGAATAATATTTAATTGATACAAAATTCTACGATTTTAACTATTTTTTCAGGCTGAAATACGGTACATTCGGCCCTGGTCAGGCCCTGATCAGGCCCTGGCCGGGACAACGTGGTCCTGACCAGAGGCTGATGAGGACCGATTAATGTAACGCCACGGATTTTCTAGCAGGGAACATCGGGCCAACGGGTTAAATGGTGATCAACTCGTTAGGCGGTACATATGGACAAGTTTATCGTGGGAAGTTGGCCATACGGCGGTGGAAATTCACGAAATTCCCCACGTTCGATTCCGCAGCAGCCCAAGTTTATACGTGTGAACCGTCTGCAATACTGCGAATCCGCGGGCAGCGTCTTGAGCCTCGATATATATATATGTATAGTTAACGAACGACCTTGTGATTTGCGGATTCTCACGCTCGACGCGCCGCTCGGCGATCTCGCAAATCGCCAATGCACTACTACTCAGAGATGTCAAATGTTCGTTACTTTTAAGGTAGTCCTTGCGGATAATATTAATTTCGCATAAATTCGAGAAATTTGGGAGAGAATTGCAAACACTTCTCGGTGGTATAAAAATTTGAAAAAATTCATGCACATTAAAGGTACTGAAAAGATTCATTTTGCATAATAATAATTCCAAAATGTTATTAACAAATTGATGAAAAAAACAATTGTTTAACAAATATTTCGTTGACCCAAGATTTTTTTTTTCATGAAAATGATTCCTGCGTTTTCCGGAATACGTATGAATTTTTTCAGATTTTAGAGGTCACATTGAATTTTGTGCGTTTTTTATAGGGAAAATATATGTTTTGGCAATAAATTTTATACGAAAAATCGTACAAAGTGAATGTCACGAGAAACGAGTAACGTCGAAAGTAGCGATCGTTACTTTTCTTCGTTACATTTACTTTTTATGATCTTTTTTCATGAAATTTATTGCCAAAAATGTGTTTTAAGGTTGTATGAGCGTACAGATGAACGTCGCGTAAATTCGAGGGAGTTTGAGAGAGAATTACGAAGAGTTCTCGATGAGATAAAAATCTGAAAAAAATCAAGCATATGAAAGGCGGTAAAGAGATTAATTTAGACAATAATAATTTGAAAAATGTTATTAACAAATTACTTAAATAAATAACTCTTTTTTGTTATTAAAGTGATCTTCTTATTTTTCTACATACGTATGAATTTTTTCCGAATTTTGTGTGACGTTTGAAAATTACGGTTTTTTATTATGTTAAAATTAAAAATCAGAAAAAATTCTGAAAAAATTCATACGTATGTAGAAAAATAAGAAGATCACTTTAATAACAAAAAAAGTTAGGTTGCCGGATATTTAGTTGAACAATTATTTATTTAAGTAATTTGTTAATAACATTTTTTTAATTATTATTGTCTAAAATAATCTCTTTACCGCCTTTCATATGCTTGATTTTTTTCAGATTTTTATCTCATCGAGAACTCTTCGTAATTCTCTCTCAAACTCCCTCGAATTTACGCGACGTTCATCTGTACGCTCATACTACCTTAAGGATTTTTCATAAAGTTGAAACATTGAGCTATGTAACGCGTAGGCCACGTTCACTAAACATTTAATAATAAACAAATCATAGGGTAAAGTGAAAAACGTGTGTATTTAAAAGTAACGAACGCTTGACATCTCTGCTACTACTTATATTCCGCGATTATCTCCGCTTTACATCACCGACACGAGTATCGCTTAATTATGTCGCGCAGAATGATGAGCGCGTTAATTCTGCTCTGTGTCTGCGCGAATTGCTGAATTCGACAACGTGACGTCACTCTGAGGCAAAATAGTTCAATAATAATAATAAGAGTTTTATTAATAAACTAATTGGATAAGCAAAAAAATTGTCAAATTATTTCAAAAATATTTTTTATTTATAAAACCTATTTTCTTATTTTTATTTAATGTGTAATCAATCGCTGAATTTTGTATTGTAAAACGAGTTTTGCCGTCAACGAAACAGTAATTAAATACATAAATAAATAAATAGTATCTAATCATTCGCGTATAGTGATTGATTTATTTTTTATAATGTTCGGACTAGTCTAAAAAATGTCGTATTTGAACACAAAATTTACTGCGTAAGAAAATTGAAACAAGTCGAAGTTGGTTTTGAATAATCTCGGAGTTCGCCAGGGTGAAATTCAGCGAAGTAGATAAATGGCAAAAGTGGCGCCGCACAATGACGATCGAGCGAAGCTTCGCAACTGCACGTCGATATCGCGGTTCATTTTCAGGAAGAGACGCAAATTCTCGAAAAAAGTACAACAAAACTTCCATACCGACTGAAGGTAACCACGTCGATAATACAGGCCACAGTGGGCACATAAAAATTCGCGCGCGCTGGGTGTAGCGGGAAACTTCCATACCGACTGAAGGTCACAGTTTCGCTGTTACCGTTACTGTCGGTCGGTAACAAAAATTGCGGAGCGCCGTATCGTGCAAAGGTGAAAATAATGTTCAACAAAATAAAGAATTCTGCACTCATACTTCATATTTCCACCACCAGAGACGCTTCGAAAAAAATCCTTTACTTTCCTGCCCGAGGCACAACAATTCCCGAAACGTGCGGACGCAATTGGCACAGATCCCAGCTAAAAAAAACTCGTACAAAAGCAACGAGAAAAAGACCTCGATAAGCGAAATCGACCTTTAGGGATCAAAGCAGATTATAATTGTTATATGGCCTAAAAAAACGAATCTTTAATTTTTATCGAGGGGATTATATCAATCTAATCTTTCGTTAAAGTTTATATAGGTAATCGCAACGTGCGGTCCGAGTGGCGACGGTGGCGGTGATTATCGCAACCTCGAAACGCGAGTTGGCAGTTCGCTCTAGGCGCAACGTCCACGATATCGTGTTTATTTATACGTCAAGTTGAGCTAATAGGTTCGTATATATATATATATTTAAATTCGTACATCTTGTATCTTACATTATATTTTGGAATGTTGCTTGTCTGTTTGTCTGTCCCAGCTCTCTTAACAGTCTTGCTAAACGTGACATTCTAAGAGAATTTCCAAGGCTTCTCAATGACATAAAAATGCGAAAGAAATTAGTTATGGCTGCAAAGATTGATTTTGCATAATAATAATAACAAAATGTTATTAACATATAAATTGATCAACAAATTACCCGGCAAACCATGTTTTAGTATTTTTAAAATAAAAATGTCATTTTTCAAATGGCATTTCAAGTGTCATTTTCAACGACATTTTTCAAATGAAAAAATGAAATTTTGAAACTTTAATTTTTTTCAAAAGAAAGTATTCATTAATTTTTCTGAAACTGTATGAATTTTTTCAAAATTTTGATTAATTTTTTGAAAGTGCGTTTTTTTTCGACAAAATCTAAGATGGAAACTGAAATTTAAAAAAATTAGATCAAATTTTGAAAAAATGTATACATATTCAGAAAAATGAATGAACATTTTTCATTACAACTGAAAACTGGTTTACCGGGTAATTCATTGAACAATTAATTTTTTCATCAATTTGTTAACGATATTTTGTCGACATTTGTTGTTAACGACAAAATGAAAACTACGATAATAATAGTATCAAAATTGAAATAATAGTATTAAAATGTTGTTAAGAAATTTATAAAAAAATGTATTGCTCAATAAATTATCCGACAAGCAATTTTTTTTTAATGAAAATGATTCATTTATTTTTCTGAATACCTATAATTTTTTTCAGAATTTTATCTAGTTTTTTTTAATTGTGGTTTTGCATAATAATGCATAATCAATTTTTGCAGCACCTTCCATATGCCTAATTATATTCAGTTTTTTATGTCACTGAAAAAAAGATGGAAATTCTCTGAGAATTCCACCAACCCTTTGCGTCACAATGGGTCGTTCAGTGGCCCACCTATTTGCGTTCAGATTTTTATGTTCTAAGGTAGTCCTTGCGTCTAGTATTTAATCCGAATAAATTCGTGAAACATTCGCGAAAAACGCAAACACTTTTCGATGGTATAAAAATCTTTAAAAATTCATGCACGTTGATGGTACCGAAAAGATTAATTTTGCATAATAATAATTCTAAAATATTATTAACGAATTGATGAAAAAAAATCCTTTAACAAATCTCCCGATGACCCACTTTTATTTATTTATATTTTATAAACACATAAAGTATATTTTATGTTTGATATATTTTGAAAAAATACATAAAATATATTTCATATTTGATATGTTTTGAAAAAATACATACATTTTTTTTTGTTTTGAAAATGTATAAATTTTTATTTTTTTGTTGTTGTAAATGTTAATATTTTTTATTCAATTGCACGTTAAGGTAGTCCTTGCGCCTGGTGTCGAGTTCGCATAAGTTTTCGAAAATTGAGAGACAATTGCAACCATTTCTCGATAATATAAAAATCTGAAAAAAATCATGCAAATTAAAGGCACTGAAAAGATTCATTTTGCATAATAATAATTCGAAAATGTTATTAACAAATTGATGAAAAAAAACATTGTTTAACAAATATTTCGATGACCCAATTTTTTTTTGTGATAATGATTCCTTCGTTTTTCCGAATACGTATGAATTTTTTCAGATTTTAGAGTTCACTTTGAAATTCGTGTGTTTTTATAGGGAAAATATGTGAAAATTCAAAGTGAACTCTAAAATCTGAAAAAATCCATACGTATTCAGAAAAACGAAGGAATCATTTTCATCCACAAAAAAACTTGGGTCATCGAAATATTTGTTAAACAATGTTTTTTTTTCATCAATTTGTTAATAACATTTTCGAATTATTATTATGCAAAATTAATCTTTTCAGTGTCTTTAATTTACATGATTTTTCTCAGATTTTTATATTATCGAGAAATGGTTGCAATTGTCACTCAATTTTCGAAAACTTATGCGAACCCGACACCAGGCGCAAGGACTACCTTAATTTGACAATGACATTTTTTCTCGAGCATTTCCGCCTCTATAACCCACGCGGCAAATATACAAAAATAAACCATTGCTTACATAGACAATCGGCCGTGCGATTGGCGCGATCGCCCGGTGGGCGAGCTCGGCTCGGGTTTATATTTCGAGCTCGCGCTTTTTATTTGGCGCGCGCACGCGCATCACAGCCGCGCGGGAGTCGCGCCGCGGATTCAATGTCGCGGCGCGCGCGCCGCGCGACCCAGCCCGGCGGGCGGGCGGCAGTGTCACTTCGATCGCGGCGCCGCGACTCCCGCGCGTAAAGTGCATATCGCCCGTTGCCTCGTTATTTTAGTTTTAAGTGCGCTCTCGCCGCGGCACGTCTCGGCAATAAGCGTCGTCGACGGCAGCTCCGAGGACACCGAGGTGAGTCCGGTGCGACGATTGAAACATATTAATTAATAATAATAATTAATAATTAATTAATTATTAATTATTAATTTTATTTATTAATTAATTATTATTATTATTATTAATTATTTTACACAAATACCCGCGATTTAAATGTCAAAGCAAAATCTAAACAACGAAATAAACAAAATCCGATCGTACATCGAGTAAAGTCAACTGCGGTTCCGACACATTTTGTCTCGACGTGTCTAAAATAACGCGGCCTTCGTGTAACAAATGAAAAACTGTTTATTGACTTTCTCACGATAATAATAACAACAACAATAATAACAATTATAACAATAACAATGATAATATTAATAAGAGTAAAGATAATAATAGTGATGATGATTATAATAAAAATAAAAAAAACAAAATGAAAATAAAAATAAAAATAAATGTCAGTACACGAAATAAGCGAACATGTTTTTTTAATTATTTCTTTATTAATTCTAAAAACGTTATGACCTTGAGTTATGAGGTGTTCGCGTTTAAGGAATCGAGTAGTTTCCGCTCGGATTTCCGGCTATCGAGTTCAAGGTCACGTGCAGCCGTCGCAGTGGCGGGAGTCGATCAGTCCGAGCACTGCGGCTGCTGCTGCTGCTGCTGCCGCCAGGGATGTCGAGGATAGGCGGAAGCTAAAAAGTCAAAGAAACTAGAAAGCCAACAATTTTCAGTGACAATTTCGCCCTTGTTTCTCTTTTGACACTTCACCACAGTCGGGTGATATCCGCAGTGAATGAATTTCTTTTTGAAGCTGTAAATGCAAACATGCGTAAAAAAAGTTCACTACATTTTTTTTTATACCGAGTGAAAGCGAACCATAAAAAAATCCTTACAATTAATCTATTCAACACCTACAATTAAACTTAGGATTAAGTTAGGTAGGGTCAAGTTAAATAGGGTTAGGTTAGGTAGGGTCAAGTTACATAGGGTTAGGTTAGGTAGGGTTGAGTTAAGTTAAATAGGGTTAGGTTAGGTTAGGTTGAGTTAAGTTAAATAGGGTTAGGTTGAGTTAAGTTAAATAGGGTTAGGTTGAGTTAAGTTAAATAGGGTTAGGTTGAGTTAAGTTAAATATGGTTAGGTTAGGTCGGGTAAAGTTAAGTACAGTTAGGTTAGGTAGGGTTAAGTTAAGTAGGGTTAGGTTAGGTTGGGTTAAGTTAAATAGGGTTAGGTTAGGTAGGGTTAAGTTAAATAGAGTTAGGTTACGTAGGTTAGGTAGGGTTAAGTTAAGTAGGGTTAGGTTAGGTTGGGTTAAGTTAAATAGGGTTAGGTTAGGTAGGGTTAAGTTAAATAGAGTTAGGTTAGGTAGGGTTAAGTTAAATAGAGTTAGGTTACGTATGATTAAGTTAAGTAGGGTTAAGTTAAATAGGGTTAGGTTAGGTTAGGTAGGGTTAAGTTAGATAAGATTAAGTTAAGTAGGGTCAGATTTGGTAGGTTTAAATTAAGTAGGGTTGGGTTAGGTTGGTGTACGTTAAATAGGGTCAAGTTAAGTAGGGTTAGGTTAGATACGGTTGAGTTAAGTAGGGTTAAGTTAAGTAGGGTTAGGTTAGGTAGGGTTTAGTTAAGTAGGGTTAAGTTAATTAGGGTTAGTTTAGGTAGGATTAAGCTAAGTAGGGTTGGGTTAGGGAGGGTTATGTTAAGTCGGGTTAGGTTAGGTAGGTTTAAGTTACGTAAGGTTAGGTAAAAAAAAACGTGTATTACAGTTTTCGTTGCCGACTGCGGTATTTCACTCTCTCTTAAGTTTTGACGCTTCTGACGGTGGGTGGCGGTACAGATATGCGGTTGATTTTCTGGCCTCATTCGCGCGACACGCCAGAGCTTTGCGCACGCGCGGATCGCATTTTCACTCGCGACATTGAGCTACTAGGAGGGGACTCGCGACGCACGGCGAGCCAATGGTGAAATCGATAAAGTTCGAACTTGTCCAAGGCGAATCATAAGCCGAGGCGAATTCCGCGAGGCTGCTCGCAGAGACGCTCTCGCTGTTATATAACTCGGCGTAATTTACATCGGAACTTGAAACGGAAGAGACGCTCGACGGATTCGTAATCGTGGGCTCGTCACGCTGATCTCATCTCCGGACTTTCGCCTCAGTGCTGACATAACGCTGTAAACAATTTTATTTTTAACGCAAGTAAAACACGAGGAACACGTTGTTACTTCAAAATACGCGCCTTTTTTGTCATTCTGCTTACTTGTTGTTATTTTTTTTGTTTGTAAACATTTTTCACGTGATATTCGCATTTGATTCGGTATTTTTTATTTAAAACGCATTAAGTTCGTTGGTTTTGCCGTTATTATTGTTTTTAGTTATGAAATTCGTTTGCAGAAATCAAAACAAAATCATTTTTTTTTTTACTATTCAAGAATTATTGGTAATCAGGTTTCGTTTGCGTTATTAATAATACTGAATTTAAAGACAAAGACTACTGAATTTGAAGATAGTAGCGATTTAAAACGCGTTACAATCGTTGATTTCAATCATTGTTTTTTTTTATTAGGAAATTCGTTTCCGAAAATCAAAATGAAAATAATTTTTTTTTTTTTTACTATAGAAAGGTTAAATCACGCAGTTTATAAAAAATCGTTTATACGATAATTTATAACTAATCGTGTGAGACATAAATGACAAGTACGTATTTTAATTATGTGTATTTGTTCAATTTGAATTTATCCAATATTTTTCTCTCAATTGTACAGTGAACCTGAGTTTCGCTTTTACACGATTTAAAACTCATAAATCGAACTCGGTAAATCGCGAATTTACTAAATTGTTTGAAAAAATTCGATAAATCATAAATTCGTGACTCTACAATTATCTATATTTATTTAGCTCCCCCCAACAAATATTTTTCTCTCAGTTCCAACGGACCGCAAAATTGAATTTCACTTTTAGTCAATTAAAAACTCATAAATCGTCAACTTGGAAAATTTAAAAACAATTGAAAAAATTGCAGGCAGAAGGAAACGTTTCCAGCGGGAAAATCTGCGAGGCTGAATCGAAAAAATCCGAGACGACAAGGATGAAGACTGTCTGGGTGATCGGCGGTCCGGGATGCGGCAAAGGGACTCAGTGCGATCGCATGATCGCAAAGTACGGGTTGCTCCACCTGAGCAGCGGCGACCTGCTGCGTGAGGAAGTTGCCAGCGGAAGTCCTCGCGGTGCTTCTCTTCAGGAACTCATGTCCAAGGGTCTCTTCGTTCCCACTGTAAATATATTTTTACTATTATTTATTTATTAACGGTTTATTCCTTTTACAAAAAGTCACGCAAATTCATAATTTACGAGCTCTACTTACATGCAAAAGAAACATATCTTTCATTCTACGGTATTTCCATACAGCAAAAAACCCGACCGACTGCAATCGTCTCCTAATTTTTTTTATATCATTGACCATGTCAAACGAAGCATCCATGGATTTTTTAAGAATTTTATTGGAATATTTGTTTGATCCGTAGAAAAAAATATGAAAAAAATGAAAAAAAAATCTAACGTCGAGTGAAAAAATCAGATCGACACAAATAACTAGGCCAATATTTTCGTAATTTAATACAGTTTATGATCAAAATACTCCACATTTTTAAAAATTTGTTGTATTTTATTTACTCTTTTTACGTAAAAAAAAGTTCCATTTCACTCATTTGAACCCCTTCGATTTCAATGGAAAAAATCACGAAAATACTACATTCAGTGCCAAACACTTTAAGCGCAAACCCAAAATGGAGAAATTAATTCTTCCATTTTTTTAACGGTTTCTCATGATCGATTTTTTTTTTGTTCCAATGTTCTTAACTTTTTATGTTATTGATAATATCAAACTGAGCATATGTGATTTTTTTCATAATTTTATTTATAGATGCATTCGATTTATAAAAGCAAAAAAATTCAAACATTAATAAAAATTAAAGTCTAAGTGGAAAAATCATATTGACAAAAACAACAAGGTCAATTTTTTCGTAATTCAACAAAGTTTGCGATACAAATTTTGAGTATTCATACCGTAAACTGTGTTAAATTACGAAAATATAGATTTCGCGGTTGTTTGACTTGGTATGAGTTGCCACATATACAAATAAATGAATAAATAAATAAATAAATGTATAAATGAATAGTCTTGAATTATTTGTACTTAAATACAATTTCTGGAAAATAGTTTGTCGCCGTTTTTCATGATGTATTTAATTTTTTACGTCTCCAGGACGTCGTCCTAGAACTCATCAAGGAAAGGATGTCGAAGGCGCGAGCCGAAGGCACAGCGAAGGGTTTCCTGATCGACGGATACCCGCGCGAATTGGACCAGGGTCTTCAGTTCGAGAAAGACGTGAGTCACCGATACATTTTTTATTTTATTTTTTGCTTGTTTATTTCTTTATTTGCTTACTTATTTATTAAGCAGTGAAAGTTAATTATTCAATTAAAAGTGTGAATTAAATATTCGCATTATTCAAGTAATTCAAATTTTTATGAATATTTAAAAAGTCTGTGAAAATGATTCACATATATGAATATGAAGTTCATGAGTGGTGAATATGAAAAAAAAAAAATTGTAGGTTTGCCCGGTGGACGTGGTAATTTTCTTCGACGTGGAGAACGACACGCTGAAGAAGCGTTTGATGGGTCGCGCAGCGGTTTCCCAGAGGGCCGATGACAACGAGGAGACGATAAAGAAGAGGATCGAGATATTCAACGTCAAGAACGGCGAGATCGTCGAGCACTACAAAGACAAATTAGTGAGGGTGCGTTGAAAATTCGTTGTTAAATGTTAAATGCTGCTCTTTTTATGCACGGAAAAAAACATTTGGCACGGGTAAACCGTAAAGTGGCAACGATTGTGTTTCAATTAAATTGAATATTAACATTAACTTCGATATTTGATTCGATTGCTCAAAAAATGTGTTATTCAAATGTTCATTAATTATACAAATTTGAATAAAGTATTCAAGTATTCATAAATTATTAAAAAATTTATGAATTATTCAAATACTCGCAAATTATTTAAATTTTAATAAATTATTAAAATATTCACGAATAATTCAAATATTCACGAATAATTCAAATATTCACGAATAATTCAAATATTCACGAATAATTCAAATATTCACGAATAATTCAAATATTCACGAATAATTCAAATATTCACGAATAATTCAAATATTCACGAATTATTTAAATATTCACGAATTATTCAAATTTTAATGAATTTTTCAAATATCTGGGAATTATTCAAATTTCAATGAATTTTTCAAATATTCGCGAATTATTCACATTTTAATGAATTTTTCAAATATTCGCGAATTATTCACATTTTAATGAATTTTTCAAATATTCGCAAATTATTCACATTTTAATGAATTTTTCAAATAGGGTAGAAGTACCGGTTTTGGCCACCTTTGGTCCAGTTGTGGCCACCGAGTTCGAAAGGACAGAATTATTTGTATTGTTACAATGAAACGAAATTGTATCGATCATCTTTTTAACTTGTATAGATATTTTCGAAGTATCAACATGAAACTACAGGAAAGCAACAACTTGAAATATATTATAGTGAAAATGGCCACAACTGGTACAGTGGCCACAACCGGTGCTTCTACCCTATTCGCGAATTATTCCAATTTTAATTGATTTTTCAGATATTCTCGAATTATTCAAATTTTAACGAATTACGCAAATTACTAAAATAGTTGAATACTTTAGCACATTTTCGGCAGTATTAAATATTCAATTTTCAATCGAATAATTCACGTTAATCTCGCAATGAATTATTCGAATTAAAAAATTACCAGCTCAAAATACTGCGCTGGGGAATTTTAGGGACCCATAAAAAAGAATTCTCTGTTTGTAAGGAAAAGTTGACATTTTTTAATTAACGCGTATTATTATTATTCACCAACAGATCAACGCGGAAGGCTCGGTCGACGATATATTCGCCGAGGTCACCAAAGCGCTGGATCCCGTGCTGACCGCGTGAGACGGAATCGCGTGTACATAATTAATAAATTAATTCAACCGATCGAGCTGCGGATTCGCCTTTTCGTCTCTAGGATTCTCTCGCACTGTAGACACGAAAACCGCGGCGGCGAGGAAGAGAGAAGCAAAAATGTCGGGCTTGATCGACGCTTCCGATCGGAACTTCCGGATCCCCCGGAAATTCGTCGTCGCGGTTTCGTCCTGTAAATACGATTAATTCAATTGCGATCGATCCATCAATCGACCTCCGGATTTGCCTGTTTTCAACTCGCCAGAATCCACCGACTGTAGATAAAAACCAAGTGGACGAAAAAATGAAAATCAAAAGGAGAAAAAACAAACAAAACGAGTCACATTTGATCGACGCTTCCGACGGTGATTTCCGGACTTGGTCGCGACTCGTCCTGTACATAATATAAGCAGCGAATATTCGCGAATTCACCGCACAGTGTAAACATTTTCGTCCGCTCGCGATCGACGCGGCGGGAAAATGAAAAATTCACGTACAAACGCAATAATCGACTTTTATTTATTCACCCTTGTCCAGTTAAACAGTTTCGCCTGAACGTGCAAATAATTGTTTTTGACGACAGATTTTTGCGTCTTGCGATTATCTAGTGGAATCTATTTTGTGCTTTTTTTTTAAATGATTTTTCAAAATTTGCAGTAATTTTCGTCGTTTTTATCAACTGGCGAATTTCATCTGTGCGTACAAATAATTTTATTCAAGGAAAATGTTTTACTTCAGATTTATTTCTAAAGAAATAAATTTACTTTAAAATCGATTGAATTAAATTTCTGTAGATCTACTTCTAAAGAAATAAATTGAATCGAATTTCTGTAGATTTGCTTCTAAAGAAGTAAATTTAATTGAATTTCTGTAGATTTACTTCTAAAGAAATAAATCGAATTGAATTTCTGTAGATCTACTTTTAAAGAAATAAATTGAATTGAATTTCTGTAGATCTACTTTTAAAGAAATAAATTGAATTGAATTTCTGTATATTTACTTCTAAAGAAATAAATTGAATTGAATTTCTGTAGATTTACTACTAAAGAAATAAATTGAATTGAATTTCTGTATATCTACTTTTAAAGAAATAAATTCAATTGAATTTCTGTAGATCCACTTTTAAAGAAATAAATTCAATTGAATTTCTGTAGATCTACTTCTAAAGAAATAAATTGAATTGAATTTCTGTAGATCTACTTCTAAAGAAATAAACTGAATTGAATTTCTGTAGATCTACTTCTAAAGAAATAAATTGAATTGAATTTCTGTAGATTTACTTCTACAGAAATAAATCGAATTGAATTTCTGTAGATCTACTTCTAAAGAAATAAATTGAATTGAATTTCTGTAGATCTACTTCTAAAGAAATAAACTGAATTGAATTTCTGTAGATCTACTTCTAAAGAAATAAATTGAATTGAATTTCTGTAGATTTACTTCTACAGAAATAAATCGAATTGAATTTCTGTAGATTTACTTCTAAAGAAATAAATTGAATTGAATTTCTGTAGATTTGCTTCTAAAGAAATAAATTGAATTGAATTTCTGTAGATTTACTTCTAAAGAAATAAATTGAAATGGATTTCTGTGGATTTACTTCTAAAGAAATAAATTGAATTGAATTTCTGTAGATCTACTTCTAAAGAAATAAATTGAAATTCATTTCCGTAGATTTACTTCTAAAGAAATAAATTGAATTGAATTTCTGTAGATTTACTTCTAAAGAAATAAATTGAATTGAATTTCTGTACATTTGCTTCTAAAGAAATAAATTGAATTCAATTTCTGTAGATTTACTTCTAAAGAAATACATTGAATTGAATTTCTGTAGATTTACTTCTAAAGAAATAAATTGAATTGAATTTCTGTAGATCTACTTCTAAAGAAATAAATTGAATTGAATGTCTGTAGAATTACTTCTAAAGAAATAAATTGAAATTCATTTCTGTAGATTTACTTCTAAAGAAATAAAATGACTTTGAAATGAATTAATTGAATGGAATTTCTTTGAACTTATTTCTAGAGAAATAAATTGACTTGAATTTCGTTAGATTTATTGCCAAAGAATTTAGGGATTTACAGCTCTGAATTCACCGCACAGTGTAAAAATTGTTGTCATCGAGAGAGAATGAAAAATTCGTTCTTTAACGCGATAATCGGCCTCAATTTGTTTACCCTCGTTCTCGGCGATCGTTGCTGCCACGTGGGAGATCGCGAGACGCCGTTCTACAAATTATCCAGGGAAAACGCGCGTTCGACGATCTCGGTTGTGGCGCGAAAGGAGGTGACGAGTCTCGAGAAGTGCGAGGAATTCGCGGTCTCGAAGAGAGCGTTGGCCTTCAATTACCGCGAAGCGTCGTTGGGGAATCGTCGACCGAGCGATCACTGGACGAATTCCAATTGCCAGGCTCTCGAGTGCCCGGAAATCGGTGGCTTCAACGGGATCGTCGACGACCCGAGATTCAGCTACTACAGCGCCTACCGCATCCGAACATCGCCAGGTTTTTAGAGATTTTCCATTGGTAAATCGGTAGCCGATTGCGAACGAAGAATTCGATCATCGGGACCGGTAGGAATATCGGTTGCTTCTGAAAAAAAATCTGTATCAGTTCGCTCCATATTTTTTTCTGAATGCTCGAAAAAACAACAATAATTTATTGATTTTTTTTTTTACGAAAACCTTATTTTTCATTACGGTTTAAAAAAAAAATGTACGCCATAATTTAAAAAACTTGAAATTGTTCTCAAAAACAAAATATCGATTTCTTCTGAAAAAAATCTGTATCAATTTTCTCGATTATACTGTTCTAAGTTCTTGAAAAAAACTCCTTTAATTTTATGATTTTTTTTCCAAAACTTTTTTTCATGTTTTTTTTTAATAAAAAATGTATGCCAAAATGTAAATTTTGAAATTATTCTAAAAGAAAAACGAATATCGTTTTCTTACGAAAATAAATTAATATCTGTATCAATTCGCTACTTATTTTTTATACTATTCCAATGCTCAAAAAAACACTTTTAATTTTATGATTTTTTTACCAAAACTTGTTATTCATGTTTGTTTTAAATTAAAAAAATGTAAGCCGGAATTAAAAAATATGAAATTATTCTCAAAAATCCTGCATTAGATGTGAACATTTTTACGAAGGATACAAAAAGTTGAAAAATGTGTCATTTACGTTGAGCCCATTTTCCACGTAAAAAGAAAGGACTATTCGTGTCTCACACAGCGAACGGAACCGTCAAGTGCGTGCCAAGGTTGGGAGTATTTTTCGTCTCCGAGGATCGTCTGAATTACACGAACGCGCAGTCGGCGTGCAAAAAGCTGCGGGGCTATTTGGCTCACGTTGTCAGCGAGGAGAGAACCGAGGGATTGGGAAAAATCGTCAATGACATTCCCACTTTGGTCGGTCTCAGCAATCGAGACAAGGAGAGACTCTGGAAAAACGAATTTGGTATGATTACACGATTACAGAAGTTAGAAAAATTATTAGAAAATTACAGGAAATCATAAAAATTATTAGAATATTATATAAATTACAAAGGTCACCAAAATTATGAGAAAATTACAAAAATTACAAAAGAGAGAAAAATTGTTAGAAAATTACAGAAATTACAAGTCACAAGTATGGTTAAAATTTTTTTTAAATTACAAGAGTCAGAAAAATTGTTAGAAAATTACAGAAATTACAAGTCACAAATATGGTTAACATTTTTTTTTAATTACAAGAGTCACAATAATGATTAAAAAATTACAAAAATTACAAGTTAAAAAATATTAGAAAATTACAAGTTAAAAAATATTAGAAAATTACAAGTTGCAAAAATATTAGAAAATTTCAAAAACTACAAACGTCATCAAAATTATTAGAAAATTACAGAAATGAGAAAAGTCGCAAAAATTATTAGAAAATTATAGAAATTACCAAAGTCACGAAAATGATTAGAAAATTATGGAAGTTACAAAAATACGACAGAATGGCAAAAATGACGAAAATGAATAGAAAATTTTAAAAAATAAAAATAATCTCACCGTTGGAAAATCCGTAGACGTGCCACTCTCGTGTTTCGACTATCGTGGATGGGCATCGAACGAACCCGCACACTCTCGTGGCTGTGTCGTCCTCTCGACTTCCCGGGATCTTCATCGCCCTTCGCCCTCCTGGCGCGTCTTACCTTGCTCTCGTCGGTCTCCTTACATCTGCGAAATTCGCCCGAGATCTCGTCGGAGATTTCATCGAAAGCGCACGAAAAATTAACGCGGTTTTCTCATAAATTCCACAAATTTTATAAATTACTACGATAAATGTACGAAACTGTGAAATAAACAGTACCATAAGTGAGTATCGAATCGACCATTAATATAAATTTGGACCTCGAGTCAATTTGACGTAGCAAAATGTAAAAGTAATTGACGGGGATGTGCGAATAATAAAAAAAACTCGAATAATTCATTGTGAATTGGATGTGAATTGTTAAATTCAAAATATCAAATGAATATTCATATTATTCGAATAATTCAAATTATCATAAATCTTTCCGATTTTCTTCAGTAATTAAAATTCGCCTGAGTAATTCAAGTTTATATGAATATTTTTAATTTTCATAAATATTCGAAATTTTCATGAATATTATTTACTTTCATAAAAATTCGAAATTTTTGTGAATATTTTTTAATTTCATAAATATTCGAAATTTTCATAAATATTATTTATTTTCATAAAAAATCGAAATTTTTATGAATATTTTAAATTTTCATAAATATTCGAAATTTTTATGAATATTTTAAATTTTCATAAATATTCGAAATTTTTATGAATATTTCAAATTTTTATAAATATTCGAAATTTTTATGAATATTTTAAATTTTCATAAACATTCGAAATTTTTATGAATATTTTAAATTTTCGTAAATATTCAAAAATTTCTTCAATATTTTTAATTTTCATAAATATTCGAAATTTATATGAATATTGGTAATTTTTATGAATATTTGAAACATCTGCGACTACGATGAAAAATGTATTGATTAGTGATTTTTCAATTATGCATTAACGTTTGAACAATTCATTAAAACTTGAAGAATTCATGAATATTTCGAGAATTAATTTTTTTTAAATAATCAAGTGAAATGTTGAAGTGAATATCGATATCCAATTCCATCCCATTGAAACACTACTTATTCGCATGTCCCACGATTATTGGGTAAGGTGGAAATAGAATAAACCGAGAATGTTGTAGGTAATGAAAGATTTACTCCGATGAAAATATTTACACAGTAGTACGAGTAATCTGGCACGGTCTGCGTCTCGTGTTAACGCGATCGACGTTTCAAGAAACAAGAGAAAATATACGCATCATTCGTTCCTACGTATTGTGTATGTACATTAAAATTCTTACAGGAATCCGTTAATTGGTTTATATTCGTCCTTTGCTCTCTTCTTCGTCTTCCGTTTATCCTTCGTCTCTGAGCACACGATTTGGCAGTTGGAAGGGTTTTTTTTTTTCTCGCACTCAATCGAATCGAGGTGTTCGAAGATCTCGACTTCTCACGATTATCGCGAGCGGAGCAGAAATATTTTACGTGACTGCCGATTAATTTTCCCAAACTTCGCAGGTTTTCAGACGCAAAGCTGCTCAATTTTACTCGAAACTGCGATTTAATATTTTTTAAAACGATGGTTTTCATTTCTTTTTATTCACGTCAATCGCGTACTGAGATTTTAACCTTTTTTTGAAAATCTTTTCAAGGGGAAACTAACGTCAATAAAGGTGGATTTAAATTAAGTTATTTCGTGCGCCTAGAATTCATTTAGCATAAATTTGAGAAAAATGAGAGAGAATTCCAAAGACCGGATTTTTATCGGATTTTTTCCCGATAAAAATCGGAAAAAATTGATGCATATTAAAGATACCGAAAAGATTAATTTGGCATAATAATAATTCGAAAATGATATTAACAAATTGATGAAAAGAATTGCTTAACAAATCTACCGATGATCCAATTTTTTTCTACGAAAATTATTCGTTCGCTTTTCTGAATACATATGAATTTTTTCAGATTTTTAAATTCACTTTGAAATTTCTGTTTTTGCACACATTTTCCGTATTAAAAAATGTGAACTTAAAAATCAGAAAAAATTCATACGAATTCAGAAAAATGAACGAATCATTTTCATGAAAAAAATGTGGGTGACTGGCAGATTTGTTAAACAATTTTTTTTTTTTTTCAATTTGTTATTAACATTTTCGGATTATTATTATGCGAAATTAATCTTTTCAGTATCTTTAATATGCATAATTTTTTCCGATTTTTATATCATCGCGAAGTGTTTGCAATTCTATCTCATTTTTCTCGATTTTATACGAAATGAATATTAGACGAAAAATGTAAATTACAAAATACAGAAAAGTATGAAACTTTTCTCAATTTCTGCATTATCCAATCAGCAAGCTAAAAATTATCGTTTATCGGCAGATTAAACGTGGCGATATTAATTACGTTATTTAAACGATAGGAAATGTTTTAAGGCGATGACGATAATAATAAATCTGCTCCACTCGGCGCTAATCTCGAGAATTCGAAGGTCCAACGTTCGAAAATCGCCGTGCGGTTCGCAAGACAAATCGACGACGTGTAAAATGAACCTCGTGGATCTTCCGTTTGAAACGCGCGTTAGGGAATTGTGCGAAGGTGCTTTTTTGGAAATGTTTTTTCAGATATTCCGGGCGAGGGTGCGGAGTAAAGAAAGGGAAGGAAAAGAAAAGGACGCGGCCGTTTTCGGCGCGTCGTCTACGATTAATTTTAGGTATCAATTATCGGTTTCTTGCTGCTTTCGCTACTTGATCTGTGTCTCGAATGCCACGACGGCGAAATATAAAAGTACAAAAAGATCGGATGTTCATACAAAAATGACGATACGGAACAATTGGTCTGTCGAGGAATTGCCGATAATTGTGGATTATTTACTTCTGTTTAGTAATGAGTTTTCACCAGGGATGTGCGAATAATCTTTGAATTTAATTGAAATGCACATTAATATCGATATATTAACTTGAAAATGTCTTGTGATTATTTTTACAAAATTGAAGGATTCATAAATTATTCAAATATTTATACATTTTTTGAATATTCATGAATTATTCGAATATGTATACTTTTTTCGAATATTCATGAATTATTCAAATATTTATGCTTTTTTCGAATATTCATGAATTATTCAAATATTTATGCATTTTTCGAATATTCATAGATTATTGAAATATTTATGTATTTTTCGAATATTCATGAATTATTCAAATGTTTATGAATATTTGAAAAAATAATCAAGACGCATGTGAAAGAAAAATATATGCGCGAAGGTGCTTGAATTTTGTAAATTCGTTATCGTGTTCTTAATTTTTTCAAATATTCATAAAAATTTGAATTGTTGACGAGAATTTGAAATATTTATGGAAATTTGAAATGTTGACAAGAATTTGAAATATTTATAAAAATTTGAATCGTTGAAGAGAATTTTAAATGTATATAAAAATTTGAATTATTGTTGAAAATCTGAATTACTGTTGAAAATTTGATTTATTCATGAAAATCTGAATTATTTATGAAAATCTGAATTACTCATGAAAATCTGAATTACTGTTGAAAATTTGAATTATTCATGAAAATCTGAATTACTCATGAAAATCTGAATTAGTCATGAAAATTTGAATAATTTATGAAAATTTGAATAATTGATGAAAATTTGAATTATTCATGAAAATCTGAATTGTTCATAAAAATTTGAATTATTCATGAAAATCTGAATTGTTCATAAAAATTTGAATTATTCATGAAAATTTGAATTATTCATGAAAATCCGAATGATTCATGAAAATCTGAATTATTAGTGAAAATTTGAATTGTTCATGAAAATTTGAATATTCAATTCGTATTTTAAATCGAATAATTCGTTCATAATTCGGTTGATAATGAATTGATAGATTTTTTGATAATTCGCACATCCCCAGATGAAACTTTGAACTGTGTGACGTGTGTGGTTTCCGCGCGCGACGCGGACGTGCGAGACGCGACTCTTCACTCCGCGTTTTCCCCCCGCTCTCTCCCTTCTCTCACTTCTTCTAGGGCTAATTCACATCGGTCTACCACATATTTAGCACCATTTTAACAACGTTAAGAAGCAGGAATATGCTCGGCTCAGCGTAAAAGGGCTATGGCTCGGTGAAGGAGATATTTCTTTTAGTTTATCTTAGTTTCTTCCTCTTTCTCTCTCTTTTTCTCTCTCCACGCTAAATGCTTATACTCTGGATTTCTTTCTCGAGTCCTTTCGTCCTCGCGTATACCTTCGTAATGGAACCTCGGGCGAGGCATTTTTTTTTGCCAAACGGACCATTTTTATTTTAGATCTCTTGGCATTTTTTACTTACTGATTTATCGCTTTATTTCCGAGGACCTTTCATGATTTTCTGAGATTTTTTAATTCATTTTTTCGGAATTTTTCGTGAAAATTATTAACAAGTTTTTCTTCAAACACCAGAAATGTTGATTAAAAACTGAAAAAAATAGGCACATCGAAGGTGCTTCAACGATCGATTTTGCATAATCGTTATATCAAAATGATGCTAACAAAGTAATGAAAAAGTGGATCGTTTAACAAATTACCTGGAAACCCAACTTTTTAAAAATGAAAATGGTTCATTAATTTTTCGATGATTTGTCAAATTTTTTGTCGTTTGCTATTTTTTTTCGCGGTTATCGCTCGTCATTTTGACTAAAAAAATCGAAGTTTAAAAACAATTAGACAAAATTCTGAAAAAATTCATACGTATTCAGAAAAATAAATGAATCATTTTCATGAAAAGACAATTTTGGATCGCCGCGTAAATTGTTGAACAATTAATTTTTTCATTCATTTGTTAATAACATTTTGATATTATTATTATGCAAAATCACTGTTTGCGGCTCTTTCCATATGCATATGTTTTCATTTTTTTATGTCATTGAGAAGTGTTGGAAATTAATTTTTTCGGAATTCCCCGTGAAAATGATTAACATTTTTTCGAAATTTTCCGTGAAAATGATTGACATTTTTTCAGCACCAAAAATAGTTTAAAAAACACTGAAAATTTAAAAGAAATTGATTGCAGATTGACTTTTTTAATTAAAAAAAAAAGAAACGATAACGTTAGCGAAAAAATGAAATCTAAAGGAAGGAAAGATTAATAAAAAAAATCTAAAAAAATTACCGAAGAAAAATGAAAAAACGGTAAAAAAAATCGTAAAGCTCTGCCGAAAAAAGTGGTCCAATTGACAAAAAAAAACTCCTCTAATACGATTCGGAGGACACTCGACTACTCACTAATCACCGGTTAGAGACGCCTGAACGCAACGAAACTTATTGGCACGGTCGGATTTTTCTCTCTTTCTCATTCTCTTCGTTCGTTTCTCGTCCTTATAACTTTAAAAACTTACGCTTAAACACGTTTTAATTCGTAATCGATAACGCTCGATCGCTGCGAGGTTGTCGCTCGTCACGACGCGAGGAGACAATATTAAGTCGATCGACCGAGCGCCCTATTTAAGTACTTATCAACCTTAATTCGCGCTCCTCAATGCGTTCTCATCTCTTTCATTTCTCTTCACGATATAAATACTTCGACGTTCGATAACTGATATCTTAGCTGCTGCGACGCGTCGCGCGAATCTTTGAGGGGCAAAACGTGACGATCGGAGGCTCAAAAAGCTTTTTTTTCGGTCAACGAGAGTTTTTTTAATGAGCTTACAGCATAATCAATAAATCCACTTAATATTTTTTTCAGTAACTGACAAAATTGTGGAATTAAAATAGAACGAGAATTTAAAGCGCGATTTATAATTATAGAAATTTTGTTAACGTCTAAATTGTGCGAAAAAAGGAAACCAAAATATTGGGACCGAATTGCAAACTAAATGCGAGTCGAATCGGGATTTCTTTTTTCTAAGTCGAAGTGACGAGAATTTATAGCACAATTTATGATTATAGCAATTTTATTTGCGTCTAAATTGCGAAAAAAATGAATCCACTCGAAAACTTTGAGGAAGTAACGAAATTGTGGAATGAAAATAAACCGAGATTTTTTTTACGAGAATTTAAAGCGCGATTTATTATTATATAAATTTTGCCAGCGTCGAAAATGCGCGAAAAAGAGAAATCAGAATATTGGGACTGAATTGCAAAGTGCAAATTAAATGCAAGTCGAATTGGGAATTTTTTTTTTCTAAGTTGAAGTAACGAGAATTTAAAGCGCAACTTATTATGTTTTAATTGTGCGAAAAAAGGAAACCGAAATACTGAGATGGAATTGCAAACTAAACGCGAGTCGAAACGCCGAAAGGAAAATGTGACGCGTTTTAAAGCTTACAGCGGGATTTTTTTTCTTTTTATAGATGGAATTACGAGAATTTAAACCTCAAATTAAAGTCACAGTAATTTCATTAATCTCTGAATTGAGCGAAAAAAAAACGAATTTAAATTCCGAGCCGAATGGCTGAAAAAAAATATTGTGAAGCGTTTTGAAGCCGCAAAAATGTTTCCTCCCCAAAACCCAAAAACTCTGGTGCCTAAAAAAAAGGATTTTAAGCCGCCGATCGTCGACCGAATTTCCGCGATAAATTCGACCCATCGTAATCGGAGGCTGACAAATAAATCGTGGCAGTAAAAAACGGGAAAACTCTCGATTTTTCAAAAGAAAAACGGCAAAAAAATTAAGAAAAAAAAAACGCGCGCGCTCGAAGGATCGAAAATAAACGGTAATACTGAAGCGCATTCGCGGAACGGAAGGGCGAGCAAAAGTGTTGCGCTTTACAGCCAAGTCAATTTGATTACCGCGCGCAATTCGCGAGGAAAAACGAAAATTAATAAATATATAACAACAATTCGACCATAATTGGTAATCGTAACAATACGGTTTCAATAATAATAATAATAATAATAATAATAATAATAATAATAATAATATTAATAATAATATTAATCGTCACAATAATAAAAAGTCATTGTCGTAATCACGAATAGACAGACTTCGAGATACGAGCGTCAGCGTCGGTTTAATTAAGACGATGCGAAACATATTTTCAGCGTTTCTCTTGCGTTTCGTGCGGCGGTTTTTTTTTTTTTTTATCGGTAAGTCTCGCGTTATGACAAATGCGTTTTTCGCTAGCCGAAATGCGAAATGACAAAATGCGTTTTTCGTCAGCTGGACGAAAAAATTCGCTGGCCGAACGAAAAGTGACTTAGGGTCGAATTTTGGGGACGCAAGAAGGAAATGAAGGTAATATGAAATCTGGAAAAAATATGAAATTTAAAAATCTGAAAAAAAATGGAGCGTATGGAAGATGTAAAAATAATTATTTTGGCACAATAATAATTAAAATATGATATCAACAAATCACTGAAATAAATAATTGTTCGACAAAATAGTCGGAAACCTAATTTTTTTTTTATGAAAATGATTTTTTTTCGCTTTTCTAGATACGCATGAATTATTTTCCGAATTTTGTGTGATGTTTGAAAATCGCGTAGAAATCGTATGTAGAAAAATTAAAAAATCATTTTCGTACCAAAAAACATTAGTTTGCCAGATATGTTGTTGAACAATTATTTATTTCAGTAATTTGTTAATAATATTTTTGAATTATTGTTGTGGCAAAATAATCTCTTTAGCACCTTCCATATGCTTGATTTTTTTCCGATTTTTATCTCATCGAAAACTCCTCGTAATTCTCTCTGAATTTTCATTTTGAGTTCAAAATTACGTTAAAAAAATTCGCCCCTCAGCGCAGGAAAAAAAATTTACCAGCCCGACAAAAATTTACGTCAGTCTAAAAAAAAAATGCGCGTTGCTGTATTAAACGAAGGATTTTTTTTCGACGTAATTGTGGCGTCTCAATGTTTCGATAGTTTTGCGTCTTTTGGTGTTTCGCATTTTTTTTTTTTTTTCTTTCCAAGACGACGGCGAACGCCGAAAAAATAATCGACAGAAGTTGAGCGAATTCCGTCTCGAAAACAAAAAAGAAATCCGGTTTTCCTGCG
This sequence comes from Pimpla rufipes, assembly GCA_963932165.1. NCBI lineage: Eukaryota > Metazoa > Arthropoda > Insecta > Hymenoptera > Ichneumonidae > Pimpla > Pimpla rufipes. Next base: position 1,754,125 of record OZ010630.1, read on the forward strand.
GAGTGAAATCGACTCCGAATTGGCGAACGATTTTTTGTCGCCGATTGCCGATTTCTCGTTGAAACGACGAGAGGCGACGACCGAAACTTGTGACGCATCGTCATGAGGGGAGCGCGAGCGATATTTATACGCGCAGCCGGGAATGCACAGCGAATTTGTATTGTTTTCGTTTCTCTCCGTCTCGCGCGTCGGTTCCGCGCGCGCGCGCGCGGCGATACTTTACACCTGGTTGTTGATCGAAGCGTTGGCCAGTAGTGGTATTAGCTGCTCGGACAGTTGCGAAACCGTTCGTTGTAACATTATCTGTTTTTCCTCTAACGTCGCGACCTACACAGAGAAATGGAAAAAGAAATTTGTTTTTAATATTTTCGACAAATTTCACCAAAAAAAAGCTAGAAAAGCAAACAAACGTTTTTTGCTATAAAACTAAAAAACAAAGCTTTACAAAACAAAATGAAAGCTATAAGGCTAGAAAAAGCTAAAATACAAACAAAAAACGCTATTTTTAAAATATATTGAAATATTGAAATATATTTAAATACTTTTGAAGTTGAGCAAAAAAACGCCCGAATTAAGAAATCTGAACAAAATCTGAAAAATACTACGACAATAAACGAAAATTTTTGTCTACAAGCAAAAGTGGGCCGACAATTTTTTGTATCTTTTTTGTATTTTATAATGTCTTTGATCGGGCGATAAAAACATTACAAAATACAAAAAAGGTAGAAAGAAATTTTGTTCCACTCTCGATGGTCGACCAAAAATTTCGTTTTTTGTCGTCAAAATTTTCAGATAAAAAAAAAACGCTTTTTGTTTAGCTTTAAACAAAATAAGAGAGAACTGCAAAGACTTCTCGATGGTAAAAAAATCGGAAAAAAATCATGCACAGTAAAGGTACTGAAAAGGTTAATTTTGCATAATAATAATTCCAAAACGTTATTAACAAATGACCAAATTTTTTTATGATAATGTTTCGTTCATTTTTCTGAATACGTATAATTTTTTTCCAATTTTTAAGTTGACTTTGAATTTTGTGCTTTTTTATATGGAAAATACGTAAGCAAAAACGCAAATTTCAAAGTCAATTTAGAAATCTGAAAAATTCATACTTATTCAAAAAAACAAACGAATCATTTCCATTTTTTTTAAATTTGAATAACATTTTAGAATTATTATTATGCAAAATTAATCTTTTCAATGCCTTTAATGTGCATGAATTTTTTCCAATTTTTATACCATCGAGAAGTCTTTGCAATTCTCTCTATTTTTTCTCGAATGTATACGAAACCAGCTGTAAGTGACAGAATTACCTTAAAGTTATAATTGACAAGAGCGAAGAATTGTTAATGTTACCCTATCGAGTATCATTGATATGAGCGGTTCTCAATTGTGTATGTAATTGAAAACCGCTCAAAATTCTCTTGTGGTTAAATCTATAGTCCCAAGTTCAAACTTAAGTTCCAACTTTTCTTTTAAGTTCCAATTATAAGCGTCCGTACTACCTTGAAATTATAGGAATTGATAAGAGCGAAAAATCGTTACCCTATCGAGTAGCTGATTGTAGAGACGGTAAGGAACGTAGGCCGGCGTCGGGGGCGCAATCGTCGGCGACACCGGGCCCGTCGCGTGAGTCGTCGGATGCGCGTGCGATTCCGTCGCCGCCGCAGCCGCGGGACTCTTGTCCTTCTCCTTGTCCTTGGACCAGAGCTCGTCGTTGTCCTGGTGGGGCGGCTTCGCCGGGGGATTTCGCGCCTGCGTCGAGGGCGCCACCGCGGCCGGCGGAAGTCCCGGGTGAGCCGACAAACGGGGATAGAGACCCTCGCCTCGTTCCTTCTTTATCTCGGGTTTCTCCCCTCGCTCCACCGGAAACGTCTTTCTCTTCTCCATCTGGTTGAGCTTCAGTTCTTCAATCTGCGATCGGATGACACGAGGCTTAGATATCGTTTTTTAGACACTCACGTTTTGCAAAAAAAAAAAAAAAACACACAGGAGTGCCTGTTAAGGTAGTCCTTTCGTGGTACAATAAAAACCTGCGTGAAATTGAGTCAGAATGTTGAGTATCTTGATAGAAGAAAAATCGGAAAAAAATCGAGCATATAAAAGGTGCTTCACCAATGATTAATCAATGATTAATGATGATTCAATGATTAATTCTGCATAATAAAAATGACAAAATGTTATAAACAAATTAATGAAAAAATATATTGTTGAACAAATTACCCGTTAACGTAACTTTTTTCTTCATGAAAATAATTTATTAATTTTTCTAAATAAGTATGATTTTTTTCAGGTTTTTCTGTAAATTAAAGAAAATTGGGTTTCATAATTTTTTAATTTTGAAGAATGTGTTAAAATTCACGAATTTTGGATGTGTGTTTGTTTCCGAACGATTGATCGAGTAAATTCGCAAATACAGCTTAAACATTTTGAATAAACTTAATTTTTTAATTACATAAAATTCTGAAAGAATTCATACGGATTCAGAAAAATCAGTAAATTGTTTTCATGAAGAAAAAAAGGTGAGTTAACGGGTAATTTGTTTAACGATATTTTTTTCACTAATTTGTTTATAACATTTTGTTATTATTATTATGCAGGATTAATCTTTCAAGCACCTTTTATATGCTCGATTTTTTCCGATTTTTCCTCCATCAAGATGCTCAACATTTGGATTGAATTTCACGCAGTTTTCTACTGTACCACGAAAGGACTGCCTTAAATTCGGGCGGATTTCGCCCAAATTACCTTTTTATGCGAAAACATCAATATAATTTGAATGTATCCATTTTTTTCAGCACATTTCTTAAACATGGTGAAATACATATTCTTGGGTTAACGGAATACGGAAATTTCATTATTAAGTATTTCTCATTGTCGAGACAAGATTTGATCCCATCCTATCCTGAAATTTATAACATGTCTTAAGGTAGTCCTCCCGGTACGGTCCCGTCAAATGTAAGTTTCGGGGAAAATTTCGAACCCTTCTCGATGAGAAAATAATCTGAATAAAATGAGGCACGTAGAAGTTGCTGAGAAGATTGATTTTGCATTAGAATTATTCCAAAATGTTATTAACAAATTAATGAAAAAACGAAATGTTCAGCAATTTACCCGGCAACCCAACTTTTTTTTGTGATGAAAAGTATTCATTCATTTTTCTGAATACGTATGAATTTTTTTAGAATTCTGTCTAGATTTTCAAAATTGCGTTTTTTCAAGAAAAATTACGGGCGAAAACCGCATTTAAACAAATTTAGCCAAAATTCTGAAAAAATTCATACGCATTCAGAAAAATGAATGTATAATTTTCATCAGAAAAAAAGGTTGGGATGCCGGGTAAATTGTTGAACAATTCATTTTTTCATTAATTTGTTAATAACATTTTGAAATTGTTATTATGCAAAATATATCTTTTCAGCACCTTCAACGCGCTTGACTTTTTTCAGATTTTTATCCCATCGAGAAGTGTTCGAAATATTCTTTGAAACTAAATTCTGTGTACGAGTAACGAATTTTTTAGATTTTTCTTGCCATGAGATTACAAATCAATAATTCAATTATGGTGGCTACATTATGATTAATTACCCAAGGCGCCTTCCGCCGAGCTTTGCCGACGGGCGCGTCGCTCTCGTCCTCCCTCAGCTGCTCCAATCCCGCGTCGGCGTTTCCGTTTGCGATGTTGTTTTCCTGCAACCCCAATAAAAATCGTCACTTCATATATCCTGAATAATAAACAACAACGACAGTTAAAAAGAATTTCACTGTTAAAAATATTTAAGATAAAATTGCTGTACGGTGCAAGAAGCGACTTTACAGAAACGGGTGTAGCAAATTTACAACACGAGTGTAACGTAAAATGAATGTAGAATTCTGCTAAATTAGTTACGAAAGTCGTATTAATTGATGTACAATGTACTAAAATTCATGCACGTCTGCTAAATTCGTTACAGAAGTCGTACTCATTGATGCTCAGTATACTAAAATTGATGTACAGTCTCTGAAATTCGTGACAAAAGTCGTGATTTCATACAAGTTAACGTTTAATTTTGAATAGGGATGCGCGAATACCCAAAAATTTGAATACTTCATTGCAATTGAATATAAATAACTCAATTCACGTGTTGAATTGAATATTCGAATCAATCGAATAACTCAGAAATTTACGAATATTCATGAATAGTAATAAAAAATGTACGAATGTTCATGAATAATCAGAAATACTTATAAATTTATGAATATTTCGAATATTCGTGAATTTTTTAATAATTCGTATATTTGTGAATGTTCGTATTATTCATGGAGTTTCGAATAATTCAAATATTCATGAATATTCATATGATTCATGAATATTCGTATTGTAAATGAATATTCATATGATTCATGAATATTCGTATTATAAATGAATATTTATATTATTCATGAATATTCGTATTATTCGTGAATATTCATATGATTCATGAATATTCGTATTATTCATGAATATTCGTATTATTCATTAATATTCATATTATTCGTGAATATTCATATGATTCATATTATTCGTGAATATACATATGATTCATTTTATTCGTGAATATACATATGATTCATGAATATTCGTATTAATCAAATTTCTGAATATTCAATTCAATAAATTGAATATCAAAATTCAATTAATAAAAAATTGAATATCATTATTCAATTCAATTTAAATGCTATTCGCACATTCCTAGTTATTAACAGCGAAAAAAAAAAAAAGAAAAGGAAGACATGGTCGTTCTTCAATATCGGAAGATACCGAAAGAGCGAAGGACAGAGTAGAGTTTGCGTGGTTAACCGTGGAAGTCTGATGTCGCAGAAGCTGCGTGGAGGGCAATCGGCGTCTCGGGGCTTTGGCTCGAGACGCCGTCAGGTGGGAGAGCGGGGCGCCTTCGCCGCGCTCGACGCCGTCCAGCTCCTCGCCGAGTCCGGTGTCGGCGCTGTCGTTGCCGTCGGCCGCGACGTTTCCGTCGCTCGTCGTCGTCGTCGTCGCGGCGATTCGCTTCAGATTCGTCGCGATCGACTGGCTACCGATTGCGGATTTCTTGTCGCCGCCGCTCGTCATCTGCGAGGTCGACGACGAGATCGTCGTCGAGGACGAGGAGGACATCGACGTCTTCTTCGAGGAAGTTTCTGCACGGCGAAAACACACAAACGAAATTCGTATCTCTTTTTTGACGCCTCAACCGCGAATTTGAAACACTTCTCAATGACTTGAAAGACTGAAAAAATAAGGCGTATCGCGGATGCCGTAGCGCCTGATTTTGCATTATAATGATATTATTATTTTATTAAGAAATTAATGAAAACAATTAATTGTTTAACAAATTACTCTGCAACTCACCTTTTTTTTTTTTTCAAATGAAAATGATTCATTCATTTTTCTGAACACATATGTATTTTTTTCTTCATTTCGTCAAATTTTTTGAAGTTGTGATTTTTTTTCTTCATTTTTTGTAGAAAAAAGAACGCAATTTAAAAAAACTAGACAAAATCCGGAGAAAAATGCATACGTATTTAGAAAAATGCATGAATCGTTTGCATTTTTTTTAAAGTTGGGTTGACGGGCCATTTGGTGATCAATTAATTTTCATTAATTTGATAATGACAATGAACAAAAGTAGGCGTGCGAAAGGCGCCTCAAAGATTGATTTTGTATAATAATAATGTCATAAAAATTTTATCAACAAATAATGAAAAAATTAAACGTTCAGCAAAATTCCCAGCAGCTCAACTTTTTTTTTCAAATGAAAATGACTCTTTTTTTTTACTAATTTGTTTGAATACGTATGAATTTTTTTCGGTTTTTGACTACTTTTTTTGAAACTGCAGTTTTCTACCTCCATTTTTTGTCTGCAAAAACGCAATTTTTAAGAATTGTACAGAATGCTAAAAAAAAGTTGAGTTGCCGACTAATTTGTTAAAGAATTCATTTTTTCATTCATTTGTTAACAAAATTATGATACCATTATAATAATACTAATGATAGATTACATTATAATGACACTATTACAAAACAAAACGAAACAAAATAACGCAAAATCAATCTTTACAACACCGGCGATATGCCTAATTTTTTTTAGACTTTTGTGTCATTTAGAACCGCTCGAAATTCTCTTGTGGTCAAATTTATAGTCCCAAATTCAAATTTAAGTCCCAACTTTTTTTCTGAGTTTCAAATTAAGTCGAACTTAGGTTTTAACTCAAGCGGGGGATAAATTAAGTTGGAACTTTAGTTGCAATACGAAGAAAAGGTGGATCGTGAGTTGAAAGTTGAGTCGAAACTTGGGACTACAAATTCGAGCCTTAGAATCGGAGATTTTGTCGTTGTTGTTCCAAGTGAATTTTACCTGTGTGGAGGAGTCGCGAGTCGAGGCTCTTTCTCGCGTGAGCCTTCTCGCCACGTTGACGCGTGTAAGAGTGCTTGCCGGCGTTGCTCTTGGCGGTTCCATAGTTCGTCTCGTGCCACTGGTCCGGATCCGAGCGACGCTGCTCGCTCTTCGAGCCCAATACTTCGACGAAATTGTCGGGGAAGAGGCCAATCTGGCCGCGCAGCTCGCCCTTCCACCAGCCCTGCGGATATTTCGCCATATTCGCATTATTTTTCCTCTCCTCACTCGCGAAGCTTTGCACTCTCGTCAACATTTCTTTTGTCTCTCTTTTCTTTTATCTTTCATGAATACAAAGCTTTCACTATGAGGAATTAAAATATTAAAAAATTTCGGTATTTTCAGAATTAAATTTGCAATATTTTAATTTCGGTAAAACCAGAAAATTGTTCAATAGGAAACGAAAGTTTTCTTTCAATAGGAAACTTTGCACTCTCGTCAACATTTCTTTTATCTTTCATGAAAACAACATTTTCTCTATGAGGAAGTAAAAGATTAAAAAATGTCGGTATTTTCAGAATTAAATTTGCAATATTTTCATTTCGATAAAATCAGAAACTTGTTCAATGGGAAACGAAAGTTTCCTTTCAGTAAGAAACTTTACACTCTCGTCAACATTTCTTATATCTCTCTTTTCTATTGTCTTTCATGAAAACAAAGCTTTCTCTATGAGGGAAGTAAAATATTTTAAAAACTGTCGGTATTTTCAGAATTAAATTTGCAATATTTTCATTTCGATAAAACCGGAAACTTGTTCCATAGGAAACTTTCGTTTCCTTTCAATAGGAAACTTTGCACTCTCGTCAACATTTCTTTTGTCTCTCTTTTCTTTTATCTCTCATGAAAACAAAGCTTTCTCTATGAGGGAAGTAAAATATTTAAAAAATGTCGGTATTTTCAGAATTAAATTTGCAATATTTTCATTTCGATAAAACCAGAAAATTGTTCAATAGGAAACGAAAGTTTCCATTCAATAAAAAACTTTACACTCTCATCAACGTTTCATTTATATATTTTTTCTTTTATTTTTCATGAAAACAAAGTTTTCTCTATGAGGAAGCAAAGGATGAAATATATCGGTATTTTCAGAATTAAATTAGCAATATTTTCATTTCGGTAAAACCAGAAACTTGTTCCATCGGAAACTTTCGTTTCCTTTCAATAGGAAGCTTTGCACTCTCGTCAACATTTCTTTTGTCTCTCTTTTCTTTTATCTCTCATGAAAACAAAGCTTTCTCTATGAGGGAAGTAAAATATTTAAAAAACTGTCGGTATTTTCAGAATTAAATTTGCAATATTTTCATTTCGATAAAATCAGAAACTTGTTCAATAGGAAACGAAATTTTCCATTGAATAGGAAACTTTGCACTCTCGTCAACATTTATTGTATCTTTCATGAAAACAACACTTTCTCTATGAGGAAGTAAAAGATAAAAAAATGTCGGTATTTTCAGAATTAAATTTGCAATATTTTCATTTCGATAAAACCAGAAAGTTGTTCAATGGGAAACGAAAGTTTCCTTTCAATAGGAAACTTTACACTCTCGTCAACATTTCTTTTGTCTCTCTTTTCTTTTACCTTTCATGAAAACAAAGCTTTCTCTATGAGGAAGTAAAAGATTTTAAAATGTCGATATTTTTAGAATTAAATTTGCAATATTTTCATTTCGGTAAAACCGGAAACTTGATCAGTACGAAACTTTACCCTCTCGTCAACATTTCTTTTATGTATCTTTTCTTTTGTCTTTCATGAAAACAAAGATTTCTCTATGAGGAAGTAAAAGATTTAGAAATGTCGATATTTTCGGAATTAAATTTGCAATATTTTAATTTCAATAAAACCAGAAACTCGTTCAATAGGAAACGAAAGTTTCCTTTCAATAGGAAACTTTACACTCTCGTCAACATTTCTTTCATCTTTCATTTCCTATTGAACAGCGAACACTTCGTGTGGTCAGTTTTCGTTTCTTTTCAAAAATTTCAAGCGACGAGAGGCGGTGCTAAGCAATTTCATACCGACATCGCCTTTGACAAAAACTTTTCTTTTACATAATATTTCAGGAATTACTCGATGAGCAAGACAATAAAAAAATGTTTGCCTTTTTTTTACCGGTCCAATAAAAACATATTTGATACATTCCACAGCGCTTTCGCCATCCAGAAAACAACAAATTCTCCAAATTTTTCTAAAAATCGGGTTCAGTGGTATCTATAGATGCACCAAATTAAAAAAAAAAATCTTTGGCCGGATCATGCCAATTTTTTCATTTTAAATTTATTCTGTAATATCTCGGAAACGATAAGTCGTATCGAAATCATTTAAAAAATGAGAATGTGCGTTTTTTCAAGACCAACGAGGAAAAAAAAATTATACACAACTATACGACACATTTGACCTCAATTTGACTCAAATTTTACGAAAAGATGATCGAAAACATTTGTTTTTCTTTTTTCACCGAAGGTGCCGCTACATTTTAGCCGAATAAATTTCCTTAAATCTCGCATATGAATAACGAATTGTTAAGACCTGTTCCGAAAACTAGAAAACTCTCCAACGAATATTTGTCCTCGATCGATAAATTAGCATTTTCTGTTATCTTTTTTTTTTCATCCGGGATTCCGAACTGCTGGTCATTCTTTAAATAAAATAATAACAATTACAGCCTCATTTATTACAGCTAAAATCGTCGATCGGTCGGGACTCACTCGATCCGGGGCGTCTCGCGACAAAACGGTGATAACGTCGCCCTCGACGAGGGTCAGCTCGTCCTCGTTGGCGGCCTCGTACGGGAAGAGGACCTTGCAGCGTTCCTTCTCCTCGGCCGCCGGTGGCGACACGAAGTTCGAGGGAAAAACTCCCATCACACCGTGCAATCTTCCCTTCCACCATCCTTCCTCGACCTCGCCCAAAAATTCGATCGAGTCGTGCGGAACGAGCGCGAGTTCGTCGTCGTTGCAGGGATCGTAGCTGAACAGGACTTTGCACCATCTTCGGCCGGATCCGTTTCGCAGTGGGACTTCCTCTCGTCTCAGCGTCACGAGATCCTCGGCGTCGACCGTCGGAGCCGCCGCCGCAGCCGCTGCTGAAGCTGCAGCCCCGCCACTCGCTCCACCCGATGTCGGCTCGATCACCTAAATTTTTCGTGGTGAAAGAAAGGAAAAAAAAGACGGAACGTCTTTGAATGGGCGAAAGTGGTTTTTACTAGGGATGTGCGAATAGCATTTGAATTGAATTGAATTGTGTAATGATATTCCATTCAAAATTTGAATTGTGTATTCAGAAATTTGAATGGTACGAATATTCATGAATAATATGAATATTTATAAATTATACGAATATTCATGAGTAGTATGAATATTTATAAATAATACGAATATTCATGGGTAGTATGAATATTTATGAATAATACGAATATTCATGAATAATATGAATATTTATGAATAATACGAATATTCATGAATAATATTAATATTTATGAATAATACGAATATTCATGAATACTATGAATATTCATGAATAATATGAATATTCATGAATAATATGAATATTTATGAATAATACGAATATTCATGAATAATATGAATATTTATGAATAATACGAATATTCATGAATACTATGAATATTCATGAATGATACGAATATTCATGAATACTATGAATATTCATGAATAATACGAATATTCATGAATACTATGAATATTCATGAATGATACGAATATTCATGAATACTATGAATATTCATGAATAATACGAATATTCATGAATACTATGAATATTCACGAATATTTGTAAATTTCTAATTATTCATGCATGTTCGTAAATTTGTGAACTGTTGGATTGATTCGAATATTCAATATAAAATGTGAATAGAATTATTCATATTCAATACAATACGCAATGAATTATTCAAATTGTTTAGTATTCGCACATCCCTAGTTTTTACTGTGCAGACTAGAATCGAGACATCTACAATGGCAGACAGAATTAATCTGGATCCAACGATCCGACGATGACTGAACAGAGCTGGGCAATTTTTTTTCAGTAGCGATCAAACAAGCGGTTAGTTGGTTAGTTATTTTTAGGGCCTGCAAACAGCTGTATTTAATTGAATATTCCGTGTATTTTATTTCCGTGAATTTTACGAATCTCGATTTGTTATTCGAATATTAAGAAATATCATTTTATAAATAAATATATTCGTGGTCAGAGTTGTAAACCTTCGTTAGTTTAAGGAATAAAATGTTAAGGGTTTGTTTTGTAAATGCGATTTAATATCAATAATCTGCGGCGATTGTAAAATGATGTGTCAACTTTTTAATATCTGCATTTTAAATAAAAAATTGTGAGCAATTGTGAAAAAACTGAAGTTCTCGATTTCTTTCGTAATGCGTTAACCGCGTTTCTCAATTTTTTTAGGAAAATTACCATGAAATTTGATTGAAAATAAATAAACTTTGCAGCAATTAAACATGTACACATTACATTATAATTACTCCATGTTAATATTAGTCATTAATAACTATTGGCTAATTAATTAATATTGTGAATTTTTAGAATTAATTATCATTATTTCGAAACGATTTACGGATTTACAACTCTGCTTATTTGGCTGTTAATATTATAAGAAAAAATGTCGTGTAAGTTTCCCTTAAATAAAAAATATGTTCACCTTAAGGGGAAAATCTTCGATTTTTTTTTATAAAATCCACAGCCAAACGAATAAGATTATTCTGCAATCTATATATCAGTAATTTTTTTTCGGCTTCCTTGCCACAAATAAAAACTAAACAGTATTAATATTATTAGAAAAAATATCGTGTACGTTTCCCTTAAATAAAAAATATTTTCACCTTAAGGGGAAAATCGTCGATTTTTTCTTACAAAATCCACAGCTAAACGAAAAAGATAATTCTGCAATCTATATATGAGTAATTTTTTCCCGACTTCCTTGCCACAAATAAAAACTAAACAGTATTTCAATTACGAGTTTGAATGACAAATGTTGCAACATTATAAATGTTGGAAAAAAGCATGATTTTCGTTTAGAAACAAAAAACAATAAAAACGTCACGGTAATTTTCAACGAATGCAACAAATGATTTTTGTGGTGGCGAATGATAAGCGGACAATTTTGTTATTCGAATGAAAGGCTGACGTTTCAATGCGTTTGATGTTTGACACGAAGAACGCCCAACTCTGTGATCGAAGCTATCCTTCATTATGTTCGAATAATAAGTGTTAAATTATTAGCGAGTCGGAGGGTCGAATTTTCGGACTCAAGTTCAAACTTTGAACCTCGAGTTTAAGATCGAATTTCGAGATGAAGATCGATTTTGCGATTTAACTCCGAGTTTAGATCGAACTTCGAGATGAAGATCGATTTTGTGATTCAACTCTGAATTTAAGATCGAAGCTCGAGATTACGATCGATCTTGGAATTGAATTGTGAAGTTAAGATCGATGTTGAGATCGAACTCTGAACTTAAGGAGCTTCTTGTCTGACGTCATATAAGTTCGAGGGAAATTGAGAGAGAATTACGAGCAGTTCTCGATGATATAAAAAATGATCTGAAAAAATTAAGTATATGGAAGGTGCTAAAAAGATTATTTTGGCACAATAATAATTAAAAAATGTTATTGACAAATTGCTAAAATAAATAATTGTTCAACAAAATACCCGGCAACATCTTTTTTGTTATAAAAATGATTTTTTAATTTTTCTGCATACGTATGATTTTTTTTCCAAATTTTGTGCAATTTTTTAAAATTGCATTTTTTTATGTTAAAATTGAAAATCAGAAGAAAATTGGAAAAAATTCCTACGTATGCAGAAAAATATTTAAAAAGATTTCATAACATAGAAAAAATCGTTTGCCTTCTGTTAAACAATTATTTATTTCAGTGATTTGTCAATAACATTTTTTAATTATTATTGTGCCAAATAATCTCTTTAGCACCTTTTATATGCTTGATGTTTTCCGATTTTTATATGATCGAGAACTTTTCGAAATTCTCTCTCAATTTCCGTCGAATTTCCGTCAGACAAGACGCTCATACTACCTTAAAATCAATCTTGAGTTCGAGTTCCGAACTTCGATCTTGAATCAAGATCGAGCTTGGGTCGAAAAATTCGAGCCTAGGGATGGGCGATGTTTGTCGATTAAGCACCGATTTTTTTTTTTTTTTTAAATCCATGTTTTTTTTCCGATGTTTCTCAAAACCGATTAATCGATGTTCGATGTTTATTTATGAAACGTGGACAAAAAAAAGTCGAATACGATCTGTACGGTATTACAAGTATATTTTAACACTTTTATAAAAATATCAACTGTCGGTAATTTTGCATCACTAAAGTTCTTGTATCTTTAATTCCTGTGTAACGTGTGTTATATGGTATAAAATATAACGTTCGATACAAGAAAAATTATCCCATCTATTTTGTTCTATTTACATTTCTGCATGAATGACAACCCTTATCCTTATGCAACTTGTATCTGTCATTTATATTATTGTATATTCATTTTTTACGTGTACGAGGAAATTTATGACATTGAAGTTTGCATCGTTGCAATGCAACGAAATTAAAAACAACAAAATATTAATGAACCTCAAATGATTGTACCGGCTATAAAAAGTTATTATAATGATTTAGAGCATGACAAAATAACATTATTTCACCCCCTAATGGGGGTGACTTATTTAAATACTTATGGAATTAATATTTTGTTTTTAATTTCGTTGCATTGCAACGATGCAAATTTCAACGCCATGGAAATTTCATCAAAACGGTTACTCATGATTTTATGAATCATGATTATTCGATGCTGATTCAAGCATCACTGTGTATCGAATGTGTCTTGAGACCTTGATCGACTTTATTTATTCGAATAAAACAATTTTCCTGATTTTCTTTTGATTTTTAATTGTTTTGTACTTTACCGATGTAAAATAATCGATGTTCCGATATTTTTTGAGAAACATCGATTCTTCATAATCGATTTTTTCAATAATCGATGCTTTTAATTACGATTTTTTTTTTTTTTTAAATATCGCCCATCCCTATTGGAGCCTAAGTATTGGCCTAATCGTAAATGCAAGCCCAAATCTACCTTGACAAAATTGTCGGGGAACATGCCGCGCCTATCCCTCAAGGTACCTTCCCACCAACCTCCGAGCATCACTTTGATCTCTTTTATGATGTCCCCCTTTCGCAGGGTGAGCTCGTCGGGCTCTTGGGCAACGTAGTTGTACTCCACTATCGCCTCCATTTTTGTCCTAGGCCCACCTTGGCTCCCGGTGCGTGGGTCACCTTCTTACATCTCCAAAAATATTTGCACATTTAGAATCGTCGAGAATTCAATACAACGCGGAGAAGAATTTATCGAAAATTTTTTAACTTGTCAAAAATTTTATCGAAGAATTTAAATTTATCGAAAATGTTATCGAAGGATTTAAAATTTATTGAAAATTTTATCTAACGATTTAAAATTTATTGAAAATTTTATCTAACGATTTAAAATTTATTGAAAATTTTATCGAACGATTTAATACGTGTCCAAAATGTTATCGAAAAATTTTAAACTTGTCGAAAATTTTATCGAAAAAGTTAAAACTTGTCGAAAATATTATCGAACATTTTTAAACTTGTCGAAAATGTTATCGAAAATGTTGAAACTTGTCGAAGATTTAATCGAAAATTTTTAAACTTGTCGAAAATGATATTGAAAAATTCTGAACTTGTCCAAAATTTTGTTGAAAAAGTTCAAATTTATCGACAAAATTTAACAGGCGTCAATTTCGTCAAGAATCACTAATTATTTGACCTAGAATTGTGAAGTTACACGAGGCGATAATTTTCTCAGAATAATTCATGCAAATCTAATTTCGAGTCGGTTTGTCCAAAAGAAAATTTTCCGATAATCACGACGATGTAGCTCACAAAGATGTCATTATTTACGGGGGCCGATTCAGTGAAAAAAGTTTCCTTTTATTAAAAGAACCCCTTTGTTCTTTACCGATGAAAAAAAAATCAAGTAGTTCTGTTCTTTTAGAATCGTAGCGAAAAATTTTGTTCTCACTGGACCAACAAGTTGCTCAAAACCCTATTGAACGTTTTGCTCTCTGCACATAAATTTTGATCCTTAAATGCAAAATGTTCCAACTTTTTTTGGGTCTTATTTTTTCATGAATACGATTTATTCACTTCTCTGAATACATATGAATTTTTCCCGATTTTTTAATTCACTTTGAGTTTTGCGACTTTCCACACATTTTGTCCATATAAAAAAGACAAAATTCAAAATGATTGGAAAAACTGAAAAAATTCATACGTATTCAGAAAAATGAATAAATCATTTTCATGAAAAAAAAGTTCAGTTTTTGGGAGATTTGTTGAACAATTTTTTTTTATCAATCTGTTAGTAACATTTTGAAATTTTTATGATGCTAAATCAATCTTTTCAGCAGCTTTTATACGCTTGATTTTTTTCACACTTTTGTACCATCGAGAAGTGTTTGTAATTTTTTCTCATTTCTCTAAAACTTATGTCAAGTCAGCCGCAACTTCTCATTTTTCTGAAACTTATTTGAAGTCAGCGACAACTTCTCATTTTTCTGAAACTTATTTGAAGTCAGCCGCAACTTCTCATTTTTCTGAAACGTATTTGAAATCAGCGACAACTTATCATTTCTCCGAAACTTATATGAAGTCAGCGACGACACGCAAAGACTACCTTAAAGCAGAGTCATAGACTAGTTTACGAAACGTTAAGATAATATTGGCAATCAAGACACGGATCTATTAAAGTTTAAATTTAGAAAAAAATCACTCCAATTAAAAGATGCCCAATTAAAAGATGTAATTGCAAAGAGAACAAGATTAAGCGAAGGCGAATCCTTCGTGCATCGTCCTCCGTCTCACACGCAGAGTACAAAACCCTCGAATACAGTTTTGTCGCAACCAGTCGACCCAACCAGCGATAAAAAATTCTTCGCTGCTATCCTAAAAGAACAGAATTATTTCAACCCTTTTTCATCAATGAGAAAAAAGGAAATCTTACAATAAAAAGAATCTTTTTTCTAACTCATCCTTCTTAACATCGAAACCGAAGCGTCGACCCCAAAACCGAAGGAACGCTCAACGCTTCGACGACTCGTCTCGCTGGTCGAGCGAATAAAAAAATCCCTCCGTCTCAAATATTTCAAAAAAATCTCAATTTTCAAAACAAAAAATCCCAATTTTTCTTGAGTCGCAATCCCAAAATTTTCTCAGGTCACAGTCGAACAACCCGAAGACCCTCAAATTTCGCAGACCTCATCGAAGCTCCTCAAATATTTCGATCGGTTCGAATCGAGTGAACAAAAAAAAAAAAAGTGTGTCGGAAAATCGCGGGATTTCGGCGGCGCGCGTGAAATTGACGTAACCGGAGTTGGACACGAGTGACGAGAGGCACGAAGCGAGCGAGAGACACGAGAGACACGAGAGACACGAGAGATACGAGGACGACGAGGGCCCGAAGGCCGCGTAATGAGCGACGAATCGGGAATAAATCGGCGTGTCTACTCACGTAATTCATAATATCGCGACGATCTACGGTACGTAACTCAAAAAAGTGGCAATCAAGGCGTATCCCAAGCCGATTTGACAGCCCCGCAAATGTGTCACCGCCGCCATCTTGAAACGTACCTCGCGCTCCTGCGTAAAGACCACGGTGCTTTCCGTCTGTCTCTCTCTCTTTCCCTCTCTCTGTCTGTCTGTCGGTCTGTCTGTCTGTCTGCTGTCTTTATACATGTGTGAGTACAGTTGACTCCCTCTTACCCAACGCTCTCTAGCAGAGCTGGACGGTATTTGAATACATGGTATTTTTTCAGTATTTTGAATACATAGTATTTTTTCAGTATTTTGAATACATAGTATATTTTGAGTATTTTTTCAGTATTTTGAATACATAGTATTTTTCAGTATTTTGAATACATTGTATTTTTTTAGTATTTTGAATACATTAGTATTTTTTCAGTATTTTGAATACATTAGTATTTTTTCAGTATTTTGAATAGATTAGTATTTTTTCAGTATTTTGGACATCCATTTTGGACGAATATTCGAAAAATTGTCGAATATTCGAAAAACTGTCGAATATTCGAAAAATTATGGAATATTCGAAACATTATGGAATATTCGAAAAATTATGGAATATTCGAAAAATGATCGAATATTCGGTAAACCTGATAATTGTCCGAATAAAACTAGAAATGAAATAATTAATTCAGACATACAAATTAAATCAACATTTAGAGACAATGACCTTAAGTCAGATATTTATACAAGAAAATCAAGTTCTCGACGTTTTCGGGAGGCAATCTCGCACGTGCTTCTGTCACAATATCGCCGATAAAAGAAAACCGTTCGAGATTTCTTCGAACAGTCGATAATTTTTATGAATATTCGATGATTTTTCGAATATTCGGTAATTTTTCGAATATTCAATCATTTTTCGAATATTCGATCATTTTTCGAATATTCAATAATTTTTCGCATATTCAAAAAATGATCGAATATTCGGTAATTTGTCTAATATTCAATCATTTTTCGAATATATGATAATTTTTATAATATTCAATCATCTTTCGAACATTCAATAATTTTTCGAATATTCAATCATTTTTCGCATATTCAATAAATTATCGAATATTCGATTGGAAAATCGAATCCAGTAGTGCTATTCGATTCTATTCGAGCACTATTCGCACACCCCTAGCATTGATCATCAAAGGTGACGAGTATTACATTTGAAATTGTCACCCAACCTAACCGTTTCCCGCGCTTACAACCTCTGCCGGCAGATCATGGTGGGAGAATCTTTCTAGTAGGCCACTCTCTCTCTCCACTACTCAAGGGAATGTGAAACATGTACCACGTGACACGTGAGTGCGAGAGAGATAGCTGCAATTTTAGAAACAACGCCATTCGATTGTTTTTTCAAAAATCAAAATTCCGACTAATTCATTCCCTCGGTGCAAATTACTGGCGTCTGTGTTTCAATTTTCACATCGATCCGTTCATAATTCCCGTCAGAATCTACTACCGAAATTTTGAGGTGCGCGACCGAGTGTTTCACATGCCCTTAAGGGAATGTGAAACATGTACCACGTGACACGTGAGTGCGAGAGAGATAGCTGCAATTTTAGAAACAACGCCATTCGATTGTTTTTTCGAAAATTAGTCAGAATTTTTGATTTTTGATTAGTCAGAATTTTGATTTTCGAAAAAACAATCGAATGGCGTTGTTTCTAAAATTGCAGCTATCTCTCTCGCACTCACGTGTCACGTGGTACATGTTTCACATTCCCTTAACACGGAACTTCGGTGTCTTTCAACCGCGTTGAGTAAGAGGGAGTCGACTGTATCGATATGTCACTGTTACGCGTGGTATTCGTGAGTCGCCGCCGCCGCCGCCGCCGCCGCCGCACAGCGGTTCAATGCAACAACGTGGTGATGTGATGTTTTATTCCCGCTCGCCTCCTGGCCGCTCGCTATCGGTGAGTCGAGAAACGCGCGCGCGGCGGTAAAAGATAATTTATACGGATAAATGTATAAGCGTTGCATTGTGCGGCGATTGCGCGCGGCTAACCGTAATCTCCGCGTTCGCCGCGCGCCCGTCTTTCGCGCTCCTGCGATCATCTCGATAGACGAAAGCGGCTGATCTGCTTTTTTTCTTTTTTTTTTTCTTTTCTTTCTTTCTTTCCTTCGGGTGCCGATGTTATAAAGATAAAAATATAAATAATAATAACAGTACTCTCAATAACAATACTCATGATAACGATAATAATAATAACAATAACAATATTATTATAGAAACAAACAGAGAAAAAAGCGCTTTTAATCATTTTTTACGATTATTAATATTATTATTGTCATCATCATCATCATCATCATTATTACTACTATTATCATCATCATCATTATTATAATTGTTGTTGTTGTTGTTGTTATAAAAACTGCTTTTCCTGTTTTTTTTTCTATTACCGAATAATAATAATAATAATAATAATAATCATTATTATATTATTAACCATTTTTTCTCTGTTTGTCTACTGTTATTTATATACGTTTTTCTTCGCAAATTTTATTTCTCATTCAAAATAATATAAAAAAAAGATTACGTTTGAGTTGTGCGTTTCGCAAAAAAAATGGAAAATCGTTTATTACTTGTTTTGAAAAACATTTTTTTTTACTTTGTATTTTTGTTTTAGATTAAAAGTTGGGTAATGAAAAAAATCATTATTATAATTGTTGTTGTTGTTGTTGTTGTTATTGTTATAAAAAATGCTTTTTCTGTTTTTTTTTTTCTATTGCCGAATAATAATAATAATAACGATAATCATCATTATTATGTTTTTAAAATCGCATTTTCTCTGTTTATTTATTATTATTGTTACTAATATTTTTGTTCTTGTTATTAATAATAATTATAATTATAATTCGGCTTTAGGTCGTACCTCAAATACAGCACTCGAATTGTATCGTAAATATAAAACTGCGATCGCACTGAAAACTGAAGTCGTCGATATAGTCGTCACTTCACAGTTACCAATTATCAAAAAAAAAGGACAGCCGCGATTTTATCCGTGAGTGCAATCTGACCCGGTTACTTTCGATTAGATAACTCAACTTCGCCGTCTATCGTTCGATCTCACGTGGCCGCTTCTCGATCGACGAGCCGCACTTCGCGCGCTCGCGGCGACGAAACTCGCCGTGGATGTGGAAACGCTTATCGATATTTAACAAGCGCGTGGCACGAACTCGCTTGTATAATTGCCGCTCGTTAAGGTAGTCCTTGCGGATAATATTCATTTCGCATAAATTCGAGGAATTTGGGAGAGAATTTCAAACACTTCTCGGTGGTATAAAAATCGGAAAAAATTCATACACATTAAAGGTACTGAAAAGATTAATTTTGCATTATAATAGTTCGAAAATGTTATTAATAAATTTATGAAAAAAACAATTGTTTAACAAATATTTCGATGACCCATGATTTTTTTTTCATGAAAATGATTCCTTCGTTTTTCCGAATACGTATGAATTTTTTCAGGTTTTAGAGTTCACATTGAATTTTCACATATTTTCCCTATAAAAAACGCACAAAATTCAATGTGAACTCTAAAATCTGAAAAAATTCATACGTATTCGGAAAAACGAAGGAATCATTGTTATGAAAAAAAAATCTTGGGTCATCGAAGTATTTGTTAAACAATTGTTTTTTTCATCAATTTGTTAATAACATTTTCGAATTATTATTATGCAAAATTAATCTTTTCAGTACTTTTAATGTGCATGAATTTTTTCCGATTTTTATACCACCGAGAAGTGTTTGCAATTCTCTCCGAAATTCCTCGAATTTATGCAAAATGAATATTATCCGCAAGGACTACCTTAAAAAAGCCTCGAGTCGCGGCCAAACGTTTCACTCACGATGCTTCGTTTCCACTCGCGGCCGCTACGGTCAGACACTTTTTGAACTCGCGCGCAAACTCGCGCTTACTCCTCGATGATTCGATTCCTCCGTGATTCACAGTCTCTGTATCTAAATACAGACTGCGTACGGCTTTGTGTATGGGGCATTCCATGCCGATTCGACCCGAATTTGACCCTCGACATTTCCGGATTTCGTCCGTGATTTTTTGTCTTATTGTCTCAACTCTAAAAAGCGCGACACATTTTTTTTCTTTATTTTTTCAAATTGTAATTAGTTGAATTTTTTTTTTTTTTTTTTTTTTTTTCAAATATTCTTAGCTCAGTTTTAAAAATCTGAAAAAATTCTCAAAAATCCTGCATCGGATATAAACATTTTTAGGCCTAAGCCCAGAGTGGGTTGAAAGTTGCTTCTATTTTTTTCGGATTTTTGCACTTTTTGCGATTCTTTTTTGTCAGGGAAAAAATTCGAACAAAATATAAACAAATCTCAGCCCACTCTGAGTTTAAGCATAAAACAATTTATATCTGATACCGGATTTTTGTGATTTTTTTCTGATTTTTAAAGACGAGCTAACAATATTTCAATTTTGAAAAAAAAATATCGAGTTCTAAAAACATTCGACACTTTTTTTCCAAATTTGAATTAGTTAATTTTGTTTCAAAATGAAAATGCATGTTTAGATATTTTCCAGATTTTTTAATCCGAGTTAACATTCATTTTCATAAAAAAAATGTAACAAATTCAAATTTGAAAAAAAAAAATAAAAACTCTTTTTAGAGTTGGGACAATGAGAAAAAAATCGTGGACGAAATCCGAGAGGTCGAGGGTCAGACACAGGTCGCGAATCGGCGTGGAACGTCCCGTATACGTGACACATAAATGCGGCTGCGGTCAGGACGGTCAGGACCTTATCTACGAGGAAACTCACGTGTCGAGCGCTCGGCGTGAATTTTGATGCAACATTATATGACTTGGAATCGTCTCGGCGCTGTGCACAGAGCATAACGTATTCATCGAGGAGCCTCGGATACCGTTGAGCCATTAGACGCCTCTTCACCAAACACCAAACTCCATAGTTTTAGGCTCTTTTTTATATCCTGTATCGACAAATACATATATTTTTTATTCCATTTTTTCTTCCTCATTAGAGGAATCTTTGTTTTCGAGATTTTCATGTCAGAACACTCAGAACGATCCAAAATATCGAGAAAAGTGGTTTGTATAAAATTATATATTTTTTAAAGATATATTTATGTATAATTTCATGCGGAATGCGAATTCACAAAAAAAAAGATTGTCTGCTTTCGAAAGAGTTAAAGAAGAATTCGAGAGACTAATTGAAGGAATGAAGAAAATATAATAAAAAAAAACCATTGCGATTCACGAAACTTTCTGAAAACCCAAAGAGTTCGAGTTATACAAAATAAAAATAAATTTTCCATTTTTTATGGAAATTCAGTTCTTGGTAATGTTTTGGGTATAAAATGAGTGAAAAAATGGGACGACTTTGCAGCCAATGCAAGAGTCGGGAAGTGAAAAAAATCTTATAAAAATAAAAAAAAAAGAACCACACACAAATTGTGACATTTTTCCTTGGAAATTTTATTTCTTATTCAAAATAATATTTAAAATAAAAGGTTACGTTTGGGTCTTGCGTTTCGCCTAAAAAAATGTTTAAAGTTTATTTTTTGCTTTGATTTTTTTTTCATTTACTTTGTATTTTTGTTTTAGATGAAAAGTTGAGTAATAAAAAAATTGTTGTGACATTAACCGTACAAACAATAACACTCGATTCGGAAGGGGGTATCCCCTCAAGGCGATGTGAAACATCCATGTCGAGCCCAGTCGGTATCAAAAACTGTAATGAACGTTTGTGCCGGATATTTGCGTTTACAGCTAAAAGAAGAAATTCATTCCCTGCGGATTTCACCAGTGCAGGGAATGAATTTCTTCGTTTAGCTGTAAATGCAAATATGCGTAAAAAACGTTCATTACAGTTTTTATTACCACAGTCGGTACTTCACATGCCCTTAAGGCGAGGTGAAACCTGTTCAGTCGGTAAGAAAAACTGTAAACAATTGTTCCGGCGATTCTTAACGTTTCCGGAAAAAATAAAAGATTTACATCATTCCTCTTTCAATTCTGAATGATGTAAGACTTTCATTTTTCCTGGCATGTATTTAATTTTCGTGTATCATTGTTCCGAAAATGATTTTCTATCTCTCTCGTACCAACGGAGGTTTTGTCTCCTCTTAAGGCGATGTGAAACATCCACGTTGAGCCCAGTCAGTATCAAAAACTGTAATGAACGTTTTTTACGCATATTTGCATTTACAGCTAAAAGAAGAAATTCATTCCCTGCGGAATTCACCAGGGCAGGAAATGAACTTCTTCTTTTAGCTGTAAATGCAAATATGCGTAAAAAAACGTTCATTACAGTTTTTATTACCACAGTCGGCATTTCACATGCCCTTAAGGGAATGTGAAACATGTACCACGTGATACGTGAGAGCAAGAGAGATAGCTGCAATTTTTTAATAAACACCATTCCAAGACTATTCTTATTCTGAATGAAAACAAAATATCATCGGTTGGAGAATTAAAATACGCTTTCGTTGATGTTTTTCTTTGTCTCAGAATATTTTCGGTATCTCCATACGATTGATTACAGTTTTTGTTACCGACTGAGTAGGTTTCACAACGCCTTAACAAATTTTACACCGTACTTCGTACGATATTCAACAATCGCACGTCGATATTGCAGGTCACGCATGTACCACGAGATGGTAATCGCCCAATGCTTACCGACCGAGGGTAACAGCCCCAAGATAACACCAACATCGATAATGCAGATCGCGTCTATATCAACAAAGTAGTGCTTTCCAAAATGGCGCGCGCGCTGTGCGCGCGCGGAAGTTCCATGCCGACCGTAGGTGGCGACAGAAGCGCGGACGGTCAGTCGGCGGCCAGCGCGGAGAGTAACAGTCAAGATGGCCGCCACCAACTCGAGTTTATCTAGTGATATTCCAACCAAGAAAGAAGATGAATTTAACGAGTTTTACACCGAAGTACGTACGACACGACGATCGCCCGGCGACTCGCGGCTCCCGATCGGCCGGCGGCGAATCCCGCGCGACCGATTCGCCCGTTACGTAATCCCCAAACCGATCGGTCGAACGTCCAGCGGCCTCAAACGTCACCGACGCTTTTCGACGACGATCGCGGCCGTCCGATCGCCGATCGCGAACCCCGAACGCCGATTTTTCGTCCCTCGAAGATCCGCCCGTCGATCTTTCGCCGATCCGACCTGCGAATCGTTCGCTCGGTGGCCGCAAAACTCGACGGACGAAAATCCGAAAACCTAACCTCAAAATTTTCACTTTTTGTCGGGAATAAATATTGACAATTTGACGACGATCCGAATTGCGAGTCTCGATCGTCGCTCTCGCGGCGAGGGATGAAAATTCGAAAACCTAACCTCAATTTTGTGTTTTTTGAAAATACTTAAATATTGACATTTTGAAGATCGGATTTGCTAATTTTGCTTGTTGCTCTCGCAGCGACGACGGACGGCGATAGATGAAAATTCGGGATCCTAACCTCAAAATTCGTTTTTAAAAATATTTTTTCGGGAATAAATAACGATATTTTCTTAATTATCGGATTCGCTAATGTTGGCGATAAACAAAAATTTGGAAACCTAACCTCAAAATTCGTTTTTTAAAATATTTTTTCGGGAATAAATAACGATATTTTCTTAATTATCGGATTCGCAAAGTTTGGCGATAAACAAAAATTCGGGATCCTAACCTCAAAATTAGTTTTTTAAATATTTTTTCGGGAATAAATAACGATATTTTCTTAATTATCGGATTCGCAAAGTTTGGCGATAAACAAAAATTTGGAATCCTAACCTCAAAATTAATTTTTAAACATTTTTTCGGCTATAAATATCGATATTTTTTAATTATCGGATTCGCAAAGTTTTTCGATAAACAAAAATTTGGAATCCTAACCTCAAAACTAGTTTTTTAAATATTTTTTCGGCAATAAATATCGATATTTTTTAATTATCGGATTCGCAAATGTTGCGATAAACGAAAATTCAGAATCCTAAACTCAAAATTCATTTTTAAACATTTTTTCGGGTATAAATATCGATATTTTTTCATTATCGGATTCACAAATTTTGGCATAAACGAAAATTTGTAAAGATAACCTCAAGATTTTTTTTTTTCTTTTTTTTCCTATAAATATCAACATTTCTTGATTATCAGATTCGTGAATTTTTAGCGATAAACAAAAATTCGTAAACCCAACTGCAAAATTTTTGTTTTGTTTTTTTTTTTTTTAGAAATATTGACATTTTTTATTATCCTATTTGTAAATTTTTGCAATAAACAGAAATTTGTAAACCTAACCTCAAAATTCATTTATTTTATTTTTTTAATATCAACGTTTTTTGTTTACGGGATTCGTGAATTTTGGCGATAGACGAAAATCCTGAATCCTAACTTCAATTTCTTTTTTCAGTAATAAAATAAATATTTTGTGGATCGGATTGTTCAATTTTCTTCGTCTTCCACAGGTCAAGGAGATCGAAAAACGCGACTCGGTGCTGACGCCGAAGCAACAAATCGACAGACTACTGCGACCTGGGTCGTCCTACTTCAATCTCAATCCCTTCGAGGTTCTGCAGATAGACCCGGAAACCACCGTAGATGAAGTCAAGAAGAAGTATCGACGGGTAAGATCGTCAATTTTGGGACTGGCGCATTGAGAAAAGGAATTTTTTAACGCTCTTCTGGTTTTTTGGTTCACAGATGTCGATTCTTGTCCATCCGGACAAGAATCAGGATGACGCCGAGAGGGCCCAACAGGCGTTTGAAAGTATGTAAACTGTGAACAAAGATTCGCTTGAAATTTAACGAAATTTAACCGATTGACGTAGTTTTGTAAATTCTCGATCGGAAGTAAAAATCAGCAATATTTGGATATTGCAGTTCGTAAATGAATGAATAATTTAATGAAAAACATGCAACTGTTTTATTCTGTTTAGTTTGAAACAGAGCTGTAAATCCCTAAATATTTTACAAATTATGTTGACGTTTCAGTTGAATTTGTAATTATTAATTTATATTAATAATAACAAAGAATATTAATTCTCAATTTCACGGCAGTTTTCCTGAAAAAAAATGGAGAAACGCGGTTGATGCAATACGAAAGTAATGAAGGACAATTTCAATTTCAATTCAATTCAATTCAATTCAATTGAGCTTTTCAATTTTTTTTTAATACTCGCAATTTTTGTATTGAACACGAAGCATTTATGCAGCTACTAAAAAATGTATACACATAATTTTATAATCGCCACAGGCCGCATTATTAAATCACGCCTCCAAACACACCATACTGTAACGTTTATTTCTTGAACTAATGGAGATTTACAACTCTGAATATTTGGAAATATTCAAACACAATCTGCTTGAATATTTCCAAATATAAGTGTGAATTTTGAAATATTGTTGAGACTTATTTGAAGCCCTGAAGAAAGGTGTAGGGACGATTCTAGTACACTTTGTTGCGGTCCATTGAGGCTATATGAATTTGTATTTACATTTTTTTCCAGTCGTCAACAAAGCGTGGAAAACTCTGGAGAACGAGGAGACCAGAGCAAAGTGCATGGACGTGATAGAAGAGGCGAAAGCGCGGACGGATCACATGGTGAATAATTTCGCTACATTTTTATCGTAACAAAAATATCATATTTCTGGCATTTAAATTAAATTTTTTATTTTTATTTCAATCAAGATTGAAATACGAATTCAAATCAGAATTGAAATTTAAATTTAGATTTTTATTTTTATTCAGATTTTAATTGAAATTCAGATTCAAATGTTTATTTTCATTTTCGTGTTTCAATTCTTATGAAATTTTGAGTGCGCGTTTAGTCGAATTTTACCTGCCAACGAGAAGTTGAATAACAATCCGAGACAAACCCGAGTGACGTGTGATTTTTGCCAAACAGATCGCGGAGAAGAAGAAAAAGCTCAAAAAGGAGGGAAAAGACGGCAGCGGAGTTCCGGCGCTCGAGGAGGAAACGGAAGAGGGTTACACGCACGCGGTGTGGGTCATGACGATGAAGCTCTTCGCGGACATGGAACGCAGAAGGTGCTTCAACGTCCTTTTTTTCTCGCGTTCAGAAATAGCCAATTGCCTTTTTAAGGCGATGTGAAACATCCACGTCGAGCTCAGTCGGTATGAAAAACTGTAATGAACGTTTTTGACGGATATTTGCATTTACAGCTAAAAGACGAAATTCATTCCCTGCGGAGTTCACCAGTGCAGGGAATGAATTTCTTCTTTTAGCTATAAATGCAAATATGCGTAAAAAACGTTCATTACAGTTTTTATTACCGCAGTCGGTATTTCACATGCCCTTAAAGGCCGAGTTTGTAGACACAAGTTCAATCTTAAGGGCATGTGAAACATGTACCACGTGATACGTGAGTGCGAGATAGCCGTAATTTTTTAAACAATGCCATTCCAAGGCTATTATTAGTTTGGATGAAAGCAAAGTATCATTATAATATTTATGGTGTCCCCCTAGGGCTGATTACAGTTTCTGTTACCGACTGAGTAAGTTTCACATTCCCTTAAGGGAATTACTCAGTCGGTAACAGAAACTGTAATGAACCCTATGAAGACACCGTAAATATTCTATGATAAAGAAAAGCGTCGTTCGAAGCGCAATTTGATTTTCCGTCGGACGATGCTTTGCTTTCATCCAAATTAAATATAACTTTGGAATGGCATTGTTTCAAAAATTGCGGCTATCTCTCTCGCACCCACGTATCACGTGGTACATGTTTCACATGCCCTTAAGGGAATGTGAAATCTACTCAGTCGGTAACAAAAACTGTAATCAATCGTATGAAGATACCCGAAAACATTCTGAGGCAAAGAAAAACATCAACGGAAGCGGATTTTAATTCTCCGTTCGATGATATTTTGTTTTCATCCGGAATAAGAATAGTCTTGGAATGGTGTTTATTCAAAAATTGCAACTGTCTCTCTCGCACTCACGTATCACGTGGTACATGTTTCACATGCCCTTAAGGCGATGTGAAACATCCACGTCGAGCCCAGTCGGTATCAAAAACTGTAATGACCGTTTTTGACGGATATTTGCGTTTACAGCTAAAAGAAGAAATTCATTCCCTGCGGATTTCATCAGTGCAGGGAATGAATTTTTCTTTTAGTTGTAAATGTAAATATGCGTAAAAAACGTTCATTACAGTTTTTATTATCGCAGTCGGTATTTCACATGCCCTTAAGTTCTTTTTCAAATTTGTGTTTTTTCTATGGGAAATATGTACAAATTTTAAAGAGAACCTGAAAATCTGAAAAAATTCATACGTATTCGGAAAAACGAAGGAATCATTTTTATTTAAAAAAACTTGAGTCTTCGAAAAATTAGTGAAACTATTTCTTTTCATAAATTTGTTAATAACATTTTCGAATTATTATTATATAAAATTAATCTTTTCAGTACCTTTAATGTGCATGCATTTTTTTTTTTTTTTTAATTCTCTCATTTTTCTCAAATTTATGCGAAATGAAGACAATACGACAGAACCTCCTTAAGGGCATGTGAAATACCGACTGTGGTAATAAAAACTGTAATGAACTTTTTTCCACACATTTGCATTTACAGCTAAAAGAAGAAATTCATTCTCTGCATTGGTGAAATCCGCAGGGAATGAATTTCTTCTTCTAGCTGTAAACGCAAATATCCGCCAAAAACGTTTATTACAGTTTTTTATACCGACTGGGCTCGACATGGATGTTTCACATCGCCTTAAATAAATGTTTAGAAAATTCTAACTGCCTATAACCCCGTGTAACCGGCTCGCGATTGTCTTGCAGACGCGAACTGGCGACGCGGGACGCTGAGCAACGAAAGCGAAAGCGCGAGGAGGAGCTGTCGGCGGAGGCGCAGGCGGCGATGGAGAAGGAGTGGCAGCGTAACTTCGAGGAGTCGCGGCAGTCGCGGGTGGACAGTTGGAAGGCCTTTCAGTCGGGCTCGGGGACCGCGACGAAGCAGAAGAAGCCCAAGAAGATGAAGGCCTTCAGGCCGCCCAAGACAAAAGCCGAGTCCCGATAATCGACGTTTACCGAGTGTGATGTTTCCGTGACTCTCAATTAAAGGTGTGAATCTGTGTGCGTGACGTATGCGTGTTTTGCGTGTGTGAACGAAAAAAAACAAACAAAAACAAACGAAACAAAAAAATGATAAGCAAATGAGACGAGTTGTAAGAGGAGAATATGAATATTATTAAAGAAAAAAGAAAGAAAGAAAGAAAAAAAAGATTGCGCGCATGCGCGAGAATGCCTAATATAGTAGATATATATGTATCAATTTTAGACGCGTTCAAAAAAGTTTTGTATTTTTTTTTTTCGTTTTCTGCTCATTGCGAATTCTTGAAATTTTACGAAAAAAATAAATAAATGGTTTTCGCCATTCGGGCCGGCTGTGAAAAAAATATTTGGCGCGGCCTTTTTAAGGCTGAAATATCGAAATATAAAAAAATAAATATTCGCGGTTTTTGGAAACGGGAATTTTTTTTGCGAAATTTAAAGGCGATGCAATTTTTTTGGTTTGGTGAAAAACGAGATGCAGACTTGATTCTGTTCATTGCGAATTCTTGAAATTTTACGAAAAAATAAATAAATGGCTCTCGCTATTCGGGCCGGCTGTGAAAAAAAAAATTTGGCGCGGCCTTTTTAAGCCTGAAATATCGAAATATCAAAAAATTAAAATTCGCGATTTTTGGAAACCTGGGAAATTTTTTTTTGGAATCGGCGACGCAATTTTTTGGTTTGGTTGAAAACGAGGTGCAAATTTGACTGAAGATACGAAAATTTGAGAATTTTCAAGAATTAACGACGAGAAAAATTTCGTGAAAGCTGAAAATAAAAATCGATATTCAAATCCTCCATAAAGAGGCACAAAAAAGATTTCCCGAAAACTTTTCTTCATCATCGATCGACGTGGTTTTTAAAAACTGTGAATTTTCTGTTTTTTCCTCGTGGATTTGTCGAAATTTTAAGCTGCGGTGCTAAAAATTTCTTGACCAGCGTCGCCAATGGCGAAAGTTTTTCTTTTGCATCTAATTTTGAGAATCTCGATGAGCAGCAAAATTTGCAAAAAAAAAAAAAAAAATACGCTACGTTTTTGAACAGGTCTGATAAATACTTCGTATATCTTGCGAGTGAACTAGAGTCAATCTGTGCTCCGATATGTACGTAAAAATGCGCACGACCGATGATCATTTTACCGAGGAGAAACTCTGTCAATTTCTATGATTTGCCGGCGAGGATTGAATTTCTCTCTCACCCTAAAGAAGAGTCAATCCTACTCGCGATGTTGAGGCAATCAATTTCTGTTATCGGGCACATTTGGCAGCAATAAGGTATTCGACTTGGGAGGATTTTTTTTTTTTTTTTACCAACTGGTTCACTTTTTTCGGGAGACCTCGTTAATTTTTTCTCGTATCGGCCGCCGCAGTTTTTACTTTGGACGACCTTCGGTGATTTTTCTTTCGTATTTTTAAATAAGATGGAATAAAAAAAATTGCTGGATAATTAACATTTTTTTGCCAGTTGTTTTTCAGGGTTAAAAAATATTTCGAGCAATAACGGAGAAATCGGTCGACTCCGAAAACTTTCGTGATCTCAAATTACGAATGTTTTTCATCATTTTTACGAAAATTAATTACATTACGAAAGTTTTTCGTAAATTACGATGTTTTCGTTACCGACTGAGTCGTTCAGACAAAGGAAAAAATTATGGCTATGACCTCACTGGAAAGTGGACGAAAAATTAAAGTTTTCATATTTTTGCGTGACTGGCGGTTTTCTTGATATGCGATAAATTTAAGAATAAAATTACGTAAAATGTAATAAAAAATCATCGAAGCTCCTACAAAGTAAACATTAGACTTGTTCAAATAAGAAAATATTTTTCATCTTTTTGCTCATTGAGATTCCTTAAATTTGATGCAAAAGGTAAGTTTTCGGCAAAGGCGATGACTGCAAAAAATATTTAGCACTGCCTGCCGACGCTTGAAATTAAAAAAAGAAACGAATGAATGGCGAGATCCGCAATTTTCAAAACGCTCGTAGCGCCAAATCGCGCATGATGTGTTCGTTTTTCAATAGGAAATGAAAGTTTTTGTCAAGCCCCAAAACAATTGATTTCTGTATTTCGGTATTTTCAGAATTAAATCTGCGATATTTTCAGAATTAAATTTGTAATATTTTCAGAAATAAATTTGCGATATTTTCAGAATTAAATCTGCGATATTTTCAGAATTAAATCTGCGATATTTTCAGAATTAAATCTGCGATATTTTCAGAATTAAATTTACAATATTTTCAGAATTAAATCTGTGATATTTTCAGAATTAAATTTGCGATATTTTCAGAAATAAAACTGAAATATTTTCAGAATTAAATTTGCAATATTTACAGAATCAAATTTGCAATATTTGCAGAATTAAATTTGCAATATTTGCAGAATCAAATTGGCAATATTTTCAGAATTAAATTCACAATATTTTAATTTTTATAAAATAGTACTAAAAAAATCTCACTGGGTTTACAAGTTTTATGATAATAGTGAATTTTTATATTTCTTTCCTTTTGTTTTGTTTTGTTTTTATTTTTTTAATTTCAACCGGCGAGAGGTACTGCTAAATTAATTTTTACAGATATCGCCTTCGGCAAAAACTTTTCTTTTGCACAAATTTCAAGAATCTCGTTGAGCAACAAAATTACAAAATATTTGCCTTTTTGAAAAGGTCTACCAGACATTTTTTTTTAAATCCACGATGTCCCCCGAAAAAATAGACCAGGAAAAAAAGTCTATTATATTACCTTTGACCTATCGTACGCGACTGTCAGGCGTTGTGTTTCCGACGTTTTATATAAATATATATATAAATATGATTTGTATTTACGACGTGCATACATAACACACTCGAGATGTTTTTGCGTTTTACTTGGTTAATTTTTCGCCCCTCCCGCGTATCATTGTCAAGGGTAAAAGAAAAAGCGGGAGAATCCACGACGTTGAAGTTTGCATCGTTGGAATGCAACGTGATAATAAAATAATAATTGTAATTAACCCAAATGAAAGGCAGGAATAAAATAATAATTTATTTTTTCGTGCTCTTATTTTCTATGGTGACTTTTTATTTGGTTTAATTACAATTTATATCATCATTTGGTTTAATCACAATTTTTTTTATTTTTGTTTCGTTGCATTCCAACGATGCAAACTTCATCGTCATGAGAATCCGCGGAATCTACATCGCGGGCCACGAGAACCCACGAACAAAAACCATTGTATCAAACTGTTTTATATCTACCGAGAGGAGGTTGTGGTTCGCCGTTCCGCGTGTCAGTCGGCGTTTTGTGATTTTCGTCAGGCGGCACCGAATCTTCTTGTCACGATCAATAAACGTAATATTCTTTCGATCTATCGGTCTCTCCCACCTCGATCCCGATCTCGTCGAAAGAACGTTTTTTTTTTAAATATTACCCTCATTTTTTTTCTTTCGGGATGTCATAAGGCGATTCGAATGCCTTCTCGAATTTTTCTTTTCAGGTTTTTTCGATAATTTGTGTTTGATAATAATCCAAAATTTGAATTTCTCGAAAAGGTCGTGAAATTTTTTATTTTTTTTTATTTTTTTAAGTGAATTCTACTATGTCAATTTTTTTCCTTTCGGGATGTCGTATGGCGATACAAAGATGCCTTTTGGAATTTTTCTTTTCAGGTTTTTTCGAAATTTTCTGTTTCATAATTACCCAAAATTTGAATTTCTCAAAAAGGCTGTCGAATATATTTTAAAAAATTGTTTACAGTGAATTTTTTTTTTTTTTTTTTTTTTTTTTTTTTTTTTTTTTTTTTTTTTTTTTTTCAAAATGCGAAAATTATGCTTCAGCCTAGAGTAGCAGCTAAAAATTGATTTAAATTAAAGAAGTATTTTTATTTCATTTAAACAGAACAGAATTTACTGCAATTGTTTAAATGTAAAAAAAGAATTCGATTGTAAAATAGGAAAATTGAAATTTACAATCATTATCAATTTTCAGTTTCCAAATATACAATTATTAAATAAAGGACCGCCTAACCAACAATCCTACATAATCGGATACCCTCCCGTGAATGGGAATTAACACAATGGTCTATATAGAACTGAGCGCTCGGTAAACCTTCAACCCAATTGAAAATAAAAAAAAATTTACAATCATTAATTGTATTTATTTCACAATTTTGTATTTTTTTTTCTAATTTTCTAATTTGATGTGTTTTTTTCTAATTTTCTAATTTAATGTTTTTTCTAATTTTCATATTTTGTGTTTTTTCTAATTTTCAAATTTTGTGTTTTTTATCATTTTCAAGTTTTGTGTTTTTTCTAGTTTTCAAATTTTGTGTTTTTTCTAATTTTCTAATTTGATATTTTCTCTAATTTCCTAATTTGATATTTTCCCTAATTTTGTGTTTATTTATAATTTTCAAATTTTATGTGTTTCTTCTAATTTTCAAATTTTATGTGTTTTTTCTAATTTTCAAATTTTATGTTTTTTCTAATTTGTGATTTTGATGTGTTTTTTCTAATTTTCCAATTTTATGTGTTTTTTCCAATTTTCTAATTTGATATTTTCTCTAATTTCCTAATTTGATATTTTCTCTAATTTTGTGTTTATTTATCATTTTCAAATTTTATGTGTTTTTTCTAATTTTCAAATTTTATGTTTTTTCTAATTTTTTATTTTGATGCGTTTTTTCTAATTCTCCAATTTTACGCATTTTTTCCAATTTTCTAAAAAAATATTTCTAATTCCCGTCGCTTCCAACTTTTCGCAAAATCGTCTCAGACCCCCAAACGAAGCATTAATTACGCGCGCATAAAAATCGCAACCTGTCATTTTCCGTCTCGCATCTCGCCGGAAGTGAACCCTTTTGTTCACTCCGCGGGCTTCGTCCCCGGAGACGCTCGGCTCCCGCGCTTCCTGACTCCGGCGACACCGGAATGCGTCGCGTGGAAACGCGACGCACTCCATTACCCATCCGGAGTCTCGCGCGCGTGACGCGAATGCGCGCGCGCGAGATTCTATATCGATATATCGAGAATCCACATATGCTCTCCGTCTTCCCCCCCACCCCCCTCGGCCATTCCCACTCGTTACCGGCCAAGCAGGAAAATTTCCCCCACTCCCCGCTCGGCGGTGAGATGCCACAGGTATGCGCAGAGACGTCTCTGTGGGCACGAAACTCAGCACACAGACGCGTTGCACGCTGCAGCCTGTGGCTGCGCTACAGTCGACGCTCTCTACAGGCGACGCTGGGAATTTAAGGTAGTCCTTGCGGATAATATTCATTTCGCATAAATTCGAGGAATTTTGGAGAGAATTGCAAACACTTCTCGGCGGTATAAAAATCTGAAAAAATTCATGCACATTAAAGGTACTGAAAAGATTCATTTTGCATAATAATATTTCGAAAATGTTATTAACAAATTGATGAAAAAAACAATTGTTTAACAAATATTTCGATGACCCAAGATTTTTTTTTCATGAAAATGATTCCTTCGTTTTTTCGAATACGTATGAATTTTTTCAGATTTTAGAGTTTACATTGAATTTTCACATATTTTCCCTATAAAAAACGCACAAAATTCAATGTGAACTCTAAAATCTGCAAAAATTCATACGTATTCGGAAAAATGAAGGAATCATTTTCATGACAAAAAATCGTGGGTCATCGAAATATTTGTTAAACAATTGTTTTTTTCATCAATTTGTTAATAACATTTTTGAACTTTATTATTATGCTAAATTATTATGCTAAATTAATCTTTTCAGTACCTTTAATGTGTATGAATTTTTTCAGATTTTTACACCACCGAGAAGTGTTTTCAATTCTCTCCCAAATTCCTCGAATTTATGCGAAATGAATATTATCCGCAAGGACTACCTTAAGGTAGTCCCCCTGCTTGCGTTCAATTTCGCATAAATTCGAGAAAATTGAGAGAGAATTGCAAGCACTTCTCGATGGTCTAAAAATCTGAAAAAAATAATGCACATTAAAGGTACTGAAAAGATTAATTTTGAATAATAATAATTCTAAAATGTTATTAACAAATTCATAAAAAAAAAAAATTGTTTAACAAATATTTCGGTGACCCAAGTTTTTTTGTGGATGAAAATGATTCCTTCGTTTTTCTGAATACGTATGAATTTTTTCAGATTTTTATCTAATCTTTGAAATTTGTGTTATTTTACATGGAAGAAAACACAAATTTCAAAGATTAGATAAAAATCTGAAATAATTCATACGTATTCAGAAAGATGAATGAATCGTTTTTATCCACAAAAAAATTTGGGTCACCGAAATATTTGTAAAACAACTTTTTTTTTATCAATTTGTTAATAACATTTTAGAATTATTATTATGCCAAATTAATCTTTTCAGTACCTTTAATGTGCATGAATTTTTTCAGATTTTTAGACCATCGAGAAGTGCTTGCAATTCTCTCTCAATTTTCTCGAATTTATGCGAAATTGAACGCAAGCAGAGCGACTACCTTAAGGTGGTATGAGCGCCTAAACCGATGTCGCATAAGTTCGAGCGAGAATGAGACAGAATTACGAACAGTTCTCGATAAGATTAAAATCTGAAAAAATCAGATATATGGAAGGTGATGAAATGATTATTTTGGTAAAATAATAATTGAAAAATGTTATTAACAAATTACTGAAATAAATGATTGTTCAACAAATTACCCGGTAACCTCATTTTTTTGCTATGAAAATGATTTGTTTAGTTTTCTGAATACGTATGACTTTTTTTCAGAATTTTGTCTCATTTTTCACTTTAACGTGAAAAAAACGCATTTTTCAAACATCACACAACATTTTGAAAAAATTCATGCGTATTCAGAAAAATAAACAAATCATTTTCATAACAAAAAAATATGGTGCCAGGTAATTTGTTGAACAATTATTTATTTCAGTAATTTGTTAATAACATTTTTCAATTATTATTATTATGCCAAAATAATCTTTTCAGCATCTTCTATATGCCTGATTTTTTTCAGATTTTGATCTCATCGAGAACTGTTCGTAATTCTGTCTCGTTCTTGCTGGAACTTATGCGACGATTTTTTTTGTCGATATTTCATAAACAAACATCGAACATCGATTAATCAGTTTTGAAAAACATCGGAAAAAAACATCGATTAATCGGTTTTAAAAAACATCGAAAAAAAACATCGATTAATCGATTTTGAGAAACATC
Source organism: Pimpla rufipes (assembly GCA_963932165.1). Lineage (NCBI taxonomy): Eukaryota > Metazoa > Arthropoda > Insecta > Hymenoptera > Ichneumonidae > Pimpla > Pimpla rufipes. Next base: position 1,789,384 of record OZ010630.1, read on the forward strand.
GGAAAAACACATCGATTAATCGGTTTTGAGAAACCTCGGAAAAAAACATCGATTAATCGGGTTTAAAAAACATCGGAAAAAAACATCGATTAATGGGTTTTGAGAAACATCGAAAAAAACATCGATTAATCGGTTTTAAAAAACATCGAAAAAAAAAAACATCGATTAATCGGGTTTAAAAAACATCGGAAAAAAACATCGATTAATGGGTTTTGAGAAACATCGAAAAAAACGTCGATTAATCGGTTTTGAGAAACATCGGAAAAAACATCGATTAATCGGTTTTGAGAAACATCGGAAAAAAACATCGATTAATCGGTTTTAAAAAACATCGAAAAAAAAACATCGATTAATCGGCTTTGAGAAACATCGGAAAAAAACATCGATTAATCGGCTTTGAGAAACATCGGAAAAAAATATCGATTAATCGGTTTTAAAAAACATCGAAAAAAAACATCGATTAATCGATTTTGAGAAACATCGGAAAAAAACATCGATTAATCGGTTTTGAGAAACATCGGAAAAAAATATCGATTAATCGGTTTTGAGAAACATCGGAAAAAACATCGATTAATCGGTTTTGAGAAACATCGGAAAAAAATATCGATTAATCGGTTTTGAGAAACATCGGAAAAAACATCGATTAATCGGTTTTGAGAAACATCGGGAAAAAACATCGATTAATCAGTTTTGAAAAACGTCGATTTATCAGTTTTGAAAAACATCGGAAAAAAAAACTCGATTAATCGATTTTGAGAAACATAGAAAAAAACATCGATTAATCGGTTTTGAGAAACGTAAAAAAAATATCGATTACTCAAAAAAATAAAATAAAATAAACATCGGTGGTCGATTAATCGACAAACCGCCAATCCCCTGTAAAATCCCATAAAACGACCCTTTATATAACTTTCCTCTCACAAGCTACAATCAACTATACAGAGAATCGACTGTACATCCACCTAACGTGCATATTCCGTCTCCGTCCAACATCAAAGGACCCAAGTGCGTCCACTCCGCAGAATCGCCGTCTCCCTCTCCCACCTCAGCTCCCAAATCAACCACAACTATACAGAGACTCGACTGTAGCGCCATCTACGCAGCGCGCACACATCCAAAGAGGCCCGGAGGGCCCGTAACGCGCACCGCGCATGCGCGAGTCAGGTGCGCGAGCGTCGCAGAGCGGAGAGCAACAGGTAGAGGGCACGATTTGCTTACATCTATCCTTTCGAATTTCGTGGCTCGCCACGAGTCTTCCTCGAGCCGCGCGCCTTCGTCCCACGTCTCCCGTGTATCAAGTACAAAACGTTTTTTCTAACCCCCCATTTGTATCTTCATCGTGTGTGCGTGTGTTTTTTTTTCTCCCCTCTCTCTTTGTGTGAAAATCTCCGCCGATCGGTTGAGGTTAGAAAACGCGCGACGGTCGCCATCGAAAACCATCGGTATTTACGTGCGGCTCGCGAGAGGCGACCGCGAGGTGGTTGGTCGCCACCCGAATGTCGTGCGCGCTGCGCAGGCGCCGCCGAGTTTTCACGAGGCCCCCCCGAGCCGCTCGGCTTCAATCGGCCTTTGCCCTCTGCGCGCGCAGGACACGAGAGGCTTTTCGGCGCCGCTTCGGGAAAACTCGGGAAACTCGTAGTTTCGCGTTTCGCGACGGGATAACACGCAGAGACACGTTCCACGCGTGCGCGGCGGTACCGAGGACGAGAGATACTTACAGGGGTGCGGCGGCGCGCGCCGATCGCGACGCGACGTGTTTTTTCGAAGACGACGAGGTTCGGTGCGAAGCGAGTGCACACGTACGTCACACTTAGATTTTTGGTGCTTTTTTTATATGGAAAATGTGTGTGCAAAACGCATGAATTTGAAAGTGAATTTGAAAATTTGAAAAAATTCGTACGTGTTCGGAAAAACAAACGAATGAATTTTTGGAAAAGAATTGTGTTATCGGGAGATTTGTTAGACAATTTTTTTTAATCATTTTGTTAATATTTTCGAAATATAAATGAATTATTTTCGTTAAAAAAAAATTGTGTCATCGAGAGATTTAATAGACAATTTTTTAATCAATTTGATAATATTTTCGAAATATAAACGAATGATTATTGTTAAAAAAAAATTGTGTCATCGAGAGATTTGTTAGACACATTTTTTAATCAATTTGTTAATATTTTCGAAATATGAATGAATTATTTTCGTTAAAAAAAATTGTGTCATTGACAGATTTGTTAAACAATTTTTTAAATCAATTTGGTAATAATATTTTCAAATTATTATTATGCAATATTTATCTTTTTAGTACCTTTAATGCGCATGAATTTTTTCAAACTTTGAAAAAATCGAAATTTGTTGCGTTTTTTCCCAATGAAAATATTGTCAGTCGGGATTTAAAAATGTGGAAAAATTTGAAAAAACCTGTTGCCAAATGTAAAAAAATGTTAAACCTAAACCCAGAGTGGGCTGAGATTTGCTTCTGATTTTGAAACGCCTTGTATATCTTGTTATGGGGCATTTCACGGCTTATCGAAGGCTGTCCTGACACTCGTACTTTTTTCCTTCTGCGACGTTGCGGGGAAATATTGAGAAAGCTCGGTTTAAAATCGTTTGTTTTAGTATTTTCGTAATTTTTTCGACTTTTTTCTTGTAGTTTCTTTCGTTCTACCTGGATTTTGTTCGTAATTACCTGAAAATTAAATTTCGCGAAAACTACAGGGACGATTAAGAAAATAGTTTCAGTGTATTCTGTGGAAAAACAACAATTAAAAATAAAATGTTATCTGTACATTTTTTTGCTATTTCGTTAGCTAGATGCTTTTCCAGATTCACATCTGTTTTCGAACGAGTTTTAAAAAGTTTGGTTTTCGAACGCTGAATTTACTGTACAAAATTTGAACAATTAAGCGACGTAATTTTCGGAAAATACAGATTTTTGTTAATTACACTACATACTTTTAAATCTTTTGTGTTATCTTTAGCTGCCTCCCATTTTCGCACTGGTCTCCAAAGTGTCGTTTTTGAACACAGAACTTAGTGCGTTTTTTTTTAAAACATCGTCATTTTTGAGAAATTCAATAGTTTTCGAAAATAACATTTAGTGTAAATTTTTATTTTTTAAATCGATGTCTTTTTTGAGAAATTCAAAAGTTTTTTAACACAAAATTGAGTGTAAATTGTTGTTTTTTAAACTGACGAATTTGTTGAGACATTTTAAAGTGGTTTTTAACACAAAATTGAGTGTAAATGTTTGTTTTCTAAATCGACGTAATTTTTTAGAAATTTAAATGTTGTTTTCTAACATAAAATTTAGTATAAATTTCTGCTTTTTCAGTCGACATCATTTTTTAGAAATTTCAAAGTTTCCTAACACAACATTTAATGTAAATTTTTGTTCTTTAGGCCGACATATTTTTCAAGAAACTTAAATTTTGTGTATCCACGAAACGAAATTTTCGAAAAAATCGTGCCAAAAACTTCGCAAGGATTTTTCATATCGCCCCGCAACGTTCCAAACGTTAAAACGAGCGTCATGACCCCTCGACGAGACTTCGAATTCCTCCACACAATCCACGAAAATCATCTCCAACTTCTATCCATTATTCGCTTCACCGAAGGGCGAAAAAGAGTCGTTGGACGCCGAAGGAATTTGCGGTTATTCGGTCAGCTGGGGAGTCTCAAGATACGCATGAAGCTTCGAGCGCTGCGAGCGGCCGAATAGCCTTGATAGGCGCCAGCGAAACTCGCGCAGGATATTCGATGATGTTGAAGTTTGCATCGTTGGAATGCAACGAAATTCAGAAAAAAGAATTAATTTTAATTAACCCAAATGATGAATTTAGATATAAAAAATCATCATAGGAACCAATTGCTATGATTACTTTTTATACCTAATTTTATCATTTGGCTTAATCAGAATTAATGTTTTTTTTTCTGAATTTCGTTGCATTCCAACGATGCAAACTTAAGGTAGTCCTTGCGGATAATATTCATTTCGCATAAATTCGAGGAATTTGGGAGAGAATTGCAAACACTTCTCGGTGGTATAAAAATCGGAAAAAATGCATGCGCATTAAAGGTACTGAAAAGATTAATTTTGCATAATAATAATTCAAAAATGTTATTAACAAATGGATGAAAAAAACAATTGTTTAACAAATATTTCGATGACCCAATATTTTTTTTTCATGAAAATGATTCCTTTGTTTTTCCGAATACGTATGAATTTTTTCAGATTTTAGAGTTCACATTAAATTTTGTGCGTTTTTTATAGGGAAAATATGTGAAAATTCAATGTGAACTCTAAAATCTGAAAAAATTCATACGTATTCGGAAAAACGAAGGAATCATTTTCATGAAAAAAAAACTTGGGTCATCGAAATATTTGTTAAAAAATTGTTTTTTTCATCAATTTGTTAATAACATTTTTGAATTATTATTATGCAAAATTGATCTTTTCAGTACCTTTAATGTGCATGAATTTTTTCCGATTTTTATACCACCGAGAAGTGTTTGCAATTCTCTCCCAAATTCCTCGAATTTATGCGAAATGAATATTATCCGCAAGGACTACCTTAAACATCATGATATTCGCGTTTCTCAGCCGCCAAAAGACTATTTTTTATTTTTATTTTTCAGTGTGTCGAGTGATCTACGACTCGGTTGACTCGACGGAATCCGCAGTTAGTGTTATTTTTTTTTTTTTTTTTTTTTTTTTTTTTCGTTGTGAACTGGACGAAATTCTTGGATTTCCTACCGTTCGATTCGAGGGATCCACGGAAATCCGGAAACCGGTTTTGTTTATTTGTTTTTTCACCCGGTCGGGTGGGAAAAATCGGCGCGGCGAGAGAGAAAGAGATATGAGGGCCACAGCCGGACGGCAGCAGGTTGTTTGCTCGGGTCGGGGGAAGTCGTCGATCGTCGGTTGAACGCCCGGTTCATCCTCGATGTCAAATGCGCGCGATGTCAACGACGAACGCGCAGCCGCAGCAGGCAACGTGCGCCGAGGAGGAGGAGCAGCAGCAGCAACACGGGTAAATATTATACAATATCAATCACAGTGCATTTTTAACGGTGTATTTTTTAACGCTCTGATTCTTTTTTTTCTTTTTTTTTTTTTTTTTTTTCATTTATAGTTTGATATTGTATAAATATTGTACAATATCAATCACAATGCATTTTTAACGGTGTATTTTTTAACGCTCTGATTCTTTTTTTTTCTTTTTTTTTTTTTTTTCATTTATAGTTTGATATTGTATAAATATTATACAATATCAATCACAATGCATTTTTAACGGTGTATTTTTTAACGCTCTGATTCTTTTTTTTCTTTTTTTTTTTTTTTTTTTTTTTTTTCATTTATAGTTTCATATTGTATAAATATTATACAATATCAATCACAATGCATTTTTAACGGTGTATTTTTTAACGCTCTGATTCTTTTTTTTTCTTTTTTTTTTTTTTTTTTTTCATTTATAGTTTGATATTGTATAAATATTATACAATATCAATCACAATGCATTTTTAACGGTGTATTTTTTAACGCTCTGATTCTTTTTTTTTTTTTTTTTTTTTTTTTTATTTATAGTTTGATATTGTATAAATATTATACAATATCAATCACAATGCATTTTTAACGGTGTATTTTTAACGCTCTGATTCCTTTTTTTTTCTTTTTTTTTTTTCATTTATAGTTTCATTATAGTAGTGAATACAGGAATATGTAGATTGGCGTTTCTGAGCCGCGTCAATGGAAATTAATTCATTGTTTACCTGGGATAAGTGTGGGAAAAAGTAGTGCGGTTTATCGCAGGAATAAAAGGCAGACAACGTGCTCTGTACTATTTGCGATTGTAGAGCGGCTTTGCGCTGTAAAAAAGAGGGTTAAAAATTGCTAATGCGCGCGATTTTTTGTTAACGATAGATTTTCTTTAATTTTTTTTTGGGCTTAGGGTATGTTTTATTACTACTTTTGGCTGTTACATGGTATTTTTTGTTTAGTCCTTGCGCTTTAAGTTCGTTTCGCATAAATTCGAGAAAAATGGGAGAATTGCAAAGACTTCTCGATGGTATAAAAGTCTGAAAAAATGCATGCACATTCAAGGTACTGAAAAAATGAATTTTGCATAATAATAACTCGAAAATGTTATTAACAAATTGATGAAAAAACTTGTTTAACAAATCTCCCGATGACACAATTTTTTAAATGAAAATCATTCGTTCGTTTTTCTGAACATGTATGCATTTTTTTAGATTTTAAAATTCACTTTAAAATTTGTGTTTTTGCACAGGTATTTTCCATATAAAAAACACCAAATTCAAAGTAAACTAAAAAATCTGAAAAAATTCATACGTATTCAGAAAAAGGAACGAAACATTGTAAAAAAAAAAAAATTGAGTTATCGGGTGATTTGTCAAACAATTTTTTTTCATCAATTTTTTAATAACATTTTACAATTACCAGTATGCAAAATTAATTTTTTTAGTACTTTTAAGATAATTGTGTCGCTTACGACTCATTTCGCATAAATTCAAGAATAGTGAGAGAGAATTGCAAAGACTTCTCGATGGTATAAAAGTCTGAAAAAATGCGTGCACATTAAAGGTACTGAAAAAATGAATTTTGCATAATAATAACTCGAAAATGTTATTAACAAATTGATGAAAAAAATTGTTTAACAAATCTCTCTTCTGAATACGTATGAATTTTTTCAGATTTTTAAATTCAGTTTCAAATTTGTGTTTTTGCACACATATTTTCCGTATAAAAAACACCAAATTCTAAGTGAACTTAAAAATCTGAAAAAATGCATACTTGTTCAGAAAAAGGAACGAATCATTTTCATAAAAAAAATTGTGGGTCATGGAGAGATTTGTTAAACTATTTTTTTCATGAATTTGCTAACAACATTTTCGAATTATTATTATGCAAAATTCATATTCTCAGTACCTTTAATCCGCATGAATTTTTTCCAATTTTTACTCCATCGAGAAGTCTTTGCAATTCTCTCTAATTTTTCTCAAATTTATGCGAAATTAATACTAGACGCCTTAAAGTAACCTTAAAATTACTGCCAACATTTCAGGAACTTGTTCTAAATTCCGTGCAAAAATTCTCAGCTCGAGAAAAACATCAACAAACGTAGCCGGAATTTTACCGAAGTCGCGAATCGATTGTACCACATTGAAATGCAATATGACTCAAGTCAGGAACAAGAAGCACCTCCTGCCGACCGAGTTTTCGCTGATTCTTGGCAGTCCTCACTGGGGCTGTTACGTGCGCCGTTTAAGTGCTGTTAATTACCGCGGTGAGAGCGCTGAGCTTATAATGTCCAAGCGATTAAGCTGTGAGTCGAGACGTTAGGCGCCAGCCTAATGTCCTCCTTTCGTACCTCCAAGCCGGCCACGGATTTACCGAGCTCGAAACGCCGAGCGATTCGCCACGCAGGCGTCTAGTCCTTTAATGTGGAATTCCCGCGCAAATTAAGTCTGTCCTTTCCACCGGTTTCCTCATTGGAATGCGTCGGGACTCTCAGAGACTTCAATATATATGGGGCATTCCATGGCTTGGCGACAGCTTCTTGATTCCCATGTTTTTTTCTTCTGGGATTTTGTGAGGCGATATGAAGAAACCCATGAGCATTTTTTTCGGTTTTCTTTCGAAAATTCGAAAATTGGAATTTCTCAAAAATTACGTCAAAGATTTAAGATCGCCCTTGCGCCTAGTGTCGAGTTCGCATAAGTTTTCGAAAATTGAGAGACAATTGCAAGCATTTCTCGATAATATAAAAATCTGAAAAAAATCATGCAAATTAAAGGCACTGAAAAGATTAATTTTGCATAATAATAATTCGAAAATGTTATTAACAAATTGATGAAAAAAAACATTGTTTAACAAATATTTCGATGACCCAAGTTTTTTTGTGGATGAAAATGATTCCTTCGTTTTTCTGAATACGTATGCATTTTTTCAGATTTTAGAGTTCACTTTGAATTTTCACATATTTTCCCTATAAAAACACACGAATTTCAAAGTGAACTCTAAAATCTGAAAAAATTCATACGTATTCAGAAAAATGAACGAATCATTTTCATTAAAAAAAAAAGTTGGGTCATCGACAAATTTGTTAAACAATATTTTTTTCATCAATTTGTTAATAACATTTTAGAATTATTATTATACAAAATTAATGTTTTCAGTACCTTTAATGTGCATGAATTATTTCCGATTTTTATACCATGGAGAAATGTTCGTAATTCTCTCTCAAATTACTCGAATTTATGCGAAATGAATATCGGTCGCAAGGACTACCTTAAAGGGGGCTTACAACACTGCTCGAAATTGTCTCCGAAAGTCACGTTTGACGGGACTACCGTTAGGGCCGGAGACAAAAAAATGGGCGGCGGTGAAAAATAATATAAAACAAAATAAATACATAGGTATCTCAATATTATTTTATCACACGAGCCGGTGGATAAGCCGGTCGGAATGCCCCATATGTATACGACGTATGAAATATAACTCATCGAAAACCCGTTTAGTCGCCGTGGTCGTCGCCGGACACTCGAGCCTCGTGTTCTCAGCTCTCCGCGGTGTCAGTCACGTTTCGCCCGGACGTTCGTTTCTCAATGTCAATGACTGCTTGCAGCTTCCATCGATGTTTAGAACAGCGTGGCGGCGTTTTCCGTGCCCTCGCTTAAGGATGTAGGAGCGCCGAGTATTCAAATCGCATAAATTCGAGAAAATTGCGAGAGAATTGCGAACAATTGTTGATGGTCTGAAAATCTGAAAAATTTCACGCACAATAAAGGTACTAAAAAGATTAATTTTGCATAATAATAATTGTAAAATGTTATTAACAAATTGACGAAAAAAATTGTTTAACTAATACCCCGGTGACCCAATTTTTTTTTTATGAAAATGATTCCTTAATTTTTCTGAATACGTATGAATTTTTTCAGATTTTTAATTCAACTTTGAAATTTGTTTTTTATAGGGTGAAAAAAAATCTGAAAAATTTCATACATATTCAGGAAAATGAACGAATCATTTTTGTAACAAAAAATAATGTGGGTCACCGGGGTATTTGTTAAACTATAATTTTTTTCGTCAATTTGTTAATAACATTTTGGAATTATTATTACGTCAAATTAATTTTTTCAGCACTTTTAATGTGCATGATTTTTTTTCAGATTTTTATACCATCGAGAAGTGTTTGGAAGTCTCTCAGAGTTTTCTCGAATTTATGCGAAACCACCTCTATACGACAGAATCTCCTTAGTGTCCCGATTCCACGGGTCGTGCGTGTGACTCGCATCGGGAAAGCGCATGCGTCAAAAATCACCGATACTTACCGTGCGCCGGCGCAGCAGGATGTCCACAGTTAGTCTCTTGACCTTGCGGGTCGCTTCAAATGCTGCAATGCCGAGGGAAAAATGTCTGTCTTTTTTTTTACATCGCACTGTGATTATGTTTCATCGGGAACAAAAAATCGAATCCGTTACCGTGTGTGAGAAAATTGATTATGTTGAAATTTGCATCGTTGGAATGCAACGGAATTCAGAAAAACAAATTAATTCCATTTAACCCAAATGATGAAATTATTAATTAAATAATTATTTAATAATTAAGCCATTATTTGGTAATTGGATTACTATTTAAGAATTAAACCATTGTTGAGTGATTTGCTTTTTATTTAATAATTAAACCATTGTTTAGTAATTTGGTTTTCATTTAATAATTAAACCATTGTTTAGTAATTTGATTATTATTTAATAATTAAACCATTATTTAGTCATTTGATTATTATTTAATCATTTGGGTTAATTAGGACTGTTTTTTTAAATGAATTTTGTTGCATTCCAACGATGTAAACTTAAACATCTTGAAAATTGGACCTCGGAAAGAATTTCCCTGGTACAAGAAATCGGCGTGAATCCCAGCAGAAATATACATGGGGCTCTAACTTGACCCTTTCTAAGTTGCCCCAATTCTATTAGAGGCCCAATTGGACACCTAAGTGCAGACTTTCTAGGCTTGTCACGCTTGGAAAATCGGGGCCCATAAAGGTCAGCTAACATGACCCTGTAAAGGATGCCTCCACAAAGCTCTGCTTACCTAACAGGGCCTTAGAAAGCCCCTCAAGAATACCCTGATTGTTTCACAGGGCAATAGAAAGGCTCCAATTAGGTTTTTGAACACAAATTTTGTATAATTTTTTTATTTTTAAAGTTGATATACATGTTTTAAATAAAAATGTTAACATTTTTTATCAATATTAACGAAAATATAGACATTACAAAAATCGTGATGTACATTCGGCCGACGACGCGCCGGATTCGTTTCTCGATCACGTGACAAATTTCAATTTTTACGGTTTTAAAATGAATAATAATAATTTGCAGGCTTGCATAAAAAATAATCTGTTAGTTTTTTGGCGTTTTGGTGACATTAATGCACCATTTGAATAAAAAACAACGTTAATTTATTTTTTCAATAATCCAATGAGCTATCCAGTCCAGTTGAGTCAAATCACTGTCTCGATTTTTTTTATTTCGGCATAAAAAACATATATTTGGTATCATTGGAATCTACGCACGCTCAAATTTACAGAAATGTGTCGTAATATTATATATGAGACATTCCATCCCGTTTCGCACGGTCAAAAGATTCATAACTCCGAAAAAAATTGTAATTTTAGCATACTTCATGATCGCCTCCTTAGAATTTCAAAATTTTGAAATTCAAATTTTGAATTTTTGCATTTTTTCAAAATTTTTGGCGCCCTATTTTTAACTTATTTGAAAATTGACTTTTTTAAAAAATGGTCTGTATCTTTAAAATATGGGATTGCACAGAAAAATCTTTGGGACAAAAAAGTTTGAGATTGAAATGAACTTGAATAACTTTTTTTTTTTAATTTTCGGAAACAACAAAACGTAGTTTTTATGCAAAATACACAGACATTTTTTTTTTTCGACCAATACGTCAATTTTAATTTTCTCAAAAAATGACAGAACATCCTGCTGTGTGTATAAAATAAGCTCATATTTTTTTTAAGTATTTGGGGTACGCATATGCATTGTTTAATCGTGATTTCATTCTTTTTTATTTTTCATAAAATGAAAACACGATTAAACTTCGAATAACTTCACGATTAAAATTCGAATAAAAAGAAAAAGAATTCTTTTTATTCGAATTTATGCGAAATAAATACTAGACGCAAGGACTACCTTAACAATAACAAAACCAACTCGTAGCATCGACTTTATTTCTCAAAACATTCAGAGATTCTTAACACCGACACGAACGAGGAAGCATCTTGCCGGTTTCCACTCATCGCCTGTATTAAAAAAGCAGTCATCGAGAAACACAAATATATAATAAAACAAGTACGAACAGCCCGGCGGACTGTCCGAAACTCGTTTGGCGGGAGATCCGGGCGTTAGCGCCGGGGCGATAAGCCATCGAGCCGTAAACTTCGTGACCCCTGGAGCCGGCCACGTGAGCGCGCCGTGAAATAAATGCACCGCGCGGCTCGTCGTGTTTTAAGGTAGTCCTTGCGGATAATATTAATTTCGCATAAATTCGAGGAGTTTGGGAGAGAATTGCAAACACTTCTCGGTGGTATAAAAATCTGAAAAAATGCATACACATTAAAGGTACTGAAAAGATTAATTTTGCATAATATTAATTCGAAAATGTTATTAACAAATTGATGAAAAAAATAATTGTTTAACAAATATTTCGATGATCCAAGATTTTTTTTTTTTTTTCATGAAAATGATTCCTTCGTTTTTCCGAATACGTATGAATTTTTTCAGATTTTAGAGTTCACTTTGAAATTCGTGTGTTTTTATAGGGAAAATATGTGAAAATTCAAAGTGAACTCTAAAATCTGAAAAAATTCATACGTATTCAGAAAAACGAAGGAATCATTTTCATCCACAAAAAAACTTGGGTCATCAAAATATTTGTTAAACAATGTTTTTTTTCATCAATTTGTTAATAACATTTTCGAATTATTATTATGCAAAATTAATCTTTTCAGTGCCTTTAATTTGCATGATTTTTTTCAGATTTTGCTTCCTCATAGAGGAAGCCTTGTTTTCGTGAAAAAATTTTTTTTCGAGATTTTCATGTCAGTACACTCAGCATGGTCCAAAACGTCGAGAAAAGTGTTTTGTGCGAAATGTCTGTATGTGTGTGTGTGTGTGTGTGTGTGCACGTTTTTTTGTTTACACGATAACTGCCGTAATTTTTTAAGAATGTTCTTCAAATTTGGCACGCACGTTCGCTATCATAAAATACTGTATGGGATTGTAGTTGGCGCGAATCGGTTAGGAAATTCAGATTTTACAGCATTTTGAAAATTTGGCAAAAATCGTTTTCGCGCTATAACTTCCGCAAATTGAGAGATATCGGGATGAAATTTTGTACGACAATAGACCACCTTAAAACCATGACTTGTATCAAATTTGGCGAAAATCGGTAAAGCAGTTCTCATGTTATTGCAATTTCATTATTTTTTCAAATGTCTGTAAGTACTATAGCTCCTGTAAATTATGAGACATCCGATTGCAATTTCGAACATGTCATTACGTTCATTGATTATTAACGATGAGTTTCGTCGAGGAAACTGCCATTGTGTCGGTAAATTTGGATTTTGCTGCATGAAAAACAAAAAAAAGCCGGCACCCAAAAAAAAATCGGAAAAAAATTTTTGCAGAATTTTCTCAAATTTGATTCACGTATGGACAACCATGGACCACGTTTCGAGTACAAATTTGACGCGGATCTGAAAAGCCGTTCAAATTTTATGGCATTTAGAACATTTTGAAAAATCTCGATATCACGCTGGATCATGCAAATTACAAGGTACCGGCTTCTAATTTGGTCCACACATTCACTATCATGAACCAAGGGTTGGGTACAGATTTGAGGGAAATCGGTTCGGTGGTTAAAATCTTACATTTTTATTTATTAAAAAAAACAGCCGAAAAAACCTGCAAAGTAGAACCTTGCAAATTGCTTCCTCAGTATTCTACACTTTTGACGATGCTTCCTCTATGAGGAAGCCAAAATTGATCAACATACTTCCTCATAGAGGTAGCATCGTCAAAAGTGTAAAATACTGAGGAAGCAATTTGCAAGGTTCTACTTTGCAGGTTTTTTATATTGTCGAGAAATGGTTGCAATTGTCTCTCAATTTTCGAAAACTTATGCGAACTCGACACCAGGCGCAAGGACTACCTTAAGGTAGTCCTTTCGTCAATATTCAAGCAAATGTTAGAGAGAATAGCAAACATTTCTCGATGGTATAAAAAACTGAAAAAATGCATGCATATTAAAGGTACTGAAAAGATTAATTTTGCATAATAATAATTCCAAAATGTTATCAACGAATTGATTTAAATAAAAATAGTTTAACAAATATTTCGTTGACCCAACTTTTTTTTGCATGAAAATGATTCCTTTATTTTTCTGTATACGCACGAATTTTTTCAGATTTTTATCTAATCATTGAAATTTGTGTTTTTTTGTATGGAAAATATGTACAAATTTCAAAGATTAGATAAAAATCGGAAAAAATTCATACGTATACAGAAAAATAAAGGAATCATTTTCATGCAAAAAAAATGTGGGTCAACGAAATATTTGTTAAACAATTTTTTTAAATCAATTTATTAATAAAATTTTGGAATTATTATTATGCAAAATTCATCTTTTCAGTACCTTTAATGAGCATGAATTTTTTCAGATTTTCAGACCATCGAGAAGTGTTTGCAATTCTCTCGCACTTTTCTCGAATTTATGCGAATCGAACACTTCGCATTCCTACATCCTTAAGGTAATCCTTGCGCCTGGTGTCGAGTTCGCATAAGTTTTCGAAAATTGAGAGACAATTGCAACCATTTCTCGATAATATAAAAATCTGAAAAAAATCATGCAAATTAAAGGCACTGAAAAGATTAATTTTGCACAATAATAATTCTAAAATGTTATTAACAAATTGATGAAAAAAAACATTGTTTAACAAATATTTCGATGACCCAAGTTTTTTTGTGGATGAAAATAATCCCTTCGTTTTTCTGAATACGTATGAATTTTTTCAGATTTTAGAGTTCACTTTGAATTTTCACATATTTTCCCTATAAAAACACACGAATTTCAAAGTGAACTCTAAAATCTGAAAAAATTCATACGTATTCAGGAAAACGAACGAATCATTTTCATTAAAAAAAAGTTGGGTCATCGATAAATTTGTTAAACAATATTTTTTTCATCAATTTGTTAATAACATTTTAGAATTATTATACAAAATGAATCTTTTCAGTACCTTTAATGTGCATGAATTATTTCCGATTTTTATACCATCGAGAAATGTTCGTAATTCTCTGTCAAATTACTCGAATTTATGCGAAATGAATATCGGTCGCAAGGACTACCTTAACCCCAACCGCGCCAATGGTCCATCGAACAATCACACGATTCCTGCTGCTGCCGCTGCTGCTGGTGCTGCACTCGTGAATATTAGCCAGCGGCGCCAATCTCTTTCGTCACTGCGCGCGGTCGTACCTTAAACCTTAAGGTTGAATAACGGTAAACCTCTCTCCCCTCTTCGGCCGCCGATACACGTGACGTTTTTATATCCGTGGAACTCGTTGCCTAGCCCCGCACACACGTTGTTTCTACGTGTCCGAGTTGTCCGACTGCACGTAGAAACTGCGCTCGCAACTCGCAATCGGCCGACAGGGTTAGACGGGTCCCGACTGGTTCGCCGCTGCTGCTGCCGCTTGAGTGCGGCACCGGGACGAAGCTAAAAATTCAAAAACCCGTCCAGTCGCCCCGCCGGTTAGCCCCCACCGCGAGGACCCACCGGGATTGGCTGCTGCTGCTGCTGCCCCACCTCGTGTCGACTCCGCCAACTCCTGGCGCTCTCGGCCGGCTGTCGAAGCCGGCGGGACGGAAAACTGACCAGCACGTGTTGCTTCGGATGGCGAGTGACCAATCCGACCGATGTACCGGGCATTCTGTGCCAACTCGACGGAATCGTCGCCCTCGTTTTTTTGTATTGTTATCGTTGTATTGAAGAGTAAGAGTTTCCTTGGTTCAAGGACATTTTTTTGAAATCTTGATCAATGAAACGTGTCTTTGAAGTTTGTAGAGATGTGCGAATGGCATTTGAATTGAACTGAATTGATATTCAATTGAACATTTGAATTGATATTCAACTGAAAATTTGAATTGATATTCAATTGAAAATTGGAACTGATATTCAATTGAAAATTTGAACTGATATTCAATTGAATTGAATTGATATTCAATTGAAAATTGGAACTGATATTCAATTGAATTGAATTGATATTCAATTGAGAATTTGAATTGATATTCAATTGAATATTTGAATTGATATTCAATTGAAAATTTGAATTGAATGTAATGATATTCAACTGAAAATTTGAATTGAATGTAATGATATTCAACTGAAAATTTGAATTGAATATTCAGAAATTTGAATACTACGAATATTCTCAAATATACGAATTATTAAAAAATTCATTAATAATACGAATATCCACAAATGTACGAATTATTAACAAATTTATTAATAATACGAAGATTCACGAATATTTCGTTTCGTAAAATGAGATAATCGCATATCCTTTAGATTTGCATTATTCATACACATTCGAATTATTCATGAAAATTCGTAATTTTTCTGATTATTCGTGAATATTTGTACATTTTGGATTATTCATAAATATTCGAAGAAATCGGGTTATTCATGAATATTCGAAAAATTCGGATTATTAATGAACATTCGTAAATTTCTGATTATTCATAAATATTAGTAAAGTTCTGATTATTCATGAATATTCGTAAATTTCTGATTATTCATAAATAGTCGTAAAATTCTGATTATTCATGAATTTTCGAAAAATTCGGATTATTCATGAATATTCGAAAAATTCGGATTATTCATGAATATTCGAAAAATTCCGATTATTCATGAATATTCGTGAATTTCTGATTATTCATAAATATACAAAAAATTCGGATTATTCATGAAAATTTGTAAATTTCGGATAATTCATAAATATTCATCAATTTCTGAATCATTCGATTGATTCCAATATTAAATCAAAAACGTGAGTTGACTTATTCGTATTCAATTCGCAATGAATTATTCAAATGATCGAGCCTCCGCACATCCCTAACGAAGCATGCATCCAGTAATTGGCACTGAGTACGTGTTTTTTCGGTACTTTGCTCGGCTCTCGGTTATCGTTATTAAATCATACTTACAGAACAAAGCGTACTGTAACATTGGTTTCTTAATTAACTAATGAGGATTTACAACCCCGGTGCGATTGTGAGGCGCGATATTTTCTTCACGGTTTTATGGTGTTGAAGTTTGCATCGTTGGAATGCAACGAAATTCAGAAAAAAATTAATTCTGATGAACTCAAATGATGAATTTAGCAGAAGTTAAGATGGAATGAAATTGCCTAATTAGAGATTTCGCAGAAGTTAAGATGGAATGAAATTGCACTCTTGTTTTTCTAATTAAGAAAAATGTATTATAAACGGTTGAATCAATCGGTTGCTCCGGTGACAATTTCTTTTTATTTCGCAGAAGTTAAGATGGAATGAAATTGCACTCTTGTTTTGCTAATTAAGAAAAATTTATTAAAATTATCCGCTTGACTGCAACGGTTATTTAATGAAGGTCAAATCTCGAAAATAAATAACACCTTTCGCAAATTCACGCACGATTAATTTTTGTATACATTTTTTTTTCTTACAAATTTTCTCGTTTTTCTCGTTGAATTTTCGATGTTTTGGTCAAATAACGGTGCGTTTTGCAGTCAGCGGGAAATTGACCATTGGGTTTTAACAGGAATGTGTCCATTAATTTAAAACAAATATATATTATTTTATTTCAATAATAGAAAAAGTCATACCGGTAAAAAGATGCTCACATCTAAAAGCTATATAATACTCTGTAACAGAATCTGTTTTGTTATTGGAATAACATTTTTTACATTTTTTACATTGACAATTAAGTAAATGTAACGACGGTTATTTCGATTCATATATTTTGTTTTACATACGGTCTTTACTTTTTTCGGCTTTGTTTTTTCTTTTCCTACTCTCGTACTTTTTTCAGATTTCGCTAAAATATGATCACATTTCATGAATACAACAAGGGCCGAAAATAGGTTCGTTTAGCGGATTGTGAAAAAAAAAACGAAAAATGTTTATTTTATAAAAAACTTAGTTTGCCGGATGATTAATTAAACAATTTATTTAAGACTACTTATCAACAGATAAGTGTACAGGAATACATTTATTTTTATTTAAATAATATATTATTGTCCATTTGTCATGCGGGCAGAAGAAATTGATCAATTTTTCAAAAAACGGGTAGAGATTTTTCTTCTCGATTGAAATTGTTCCGTTCTCGACGTCCTGCTCCGCGTTGTGAAATGTCACCTGTAATTCGCAAAGAATACAAAAACACAACTAAGTAAAAACCGACTATAAACCTTTGATTGGGTCCCGAAATTAACCTGAATATTTACAAGAAATACTCGTTGGTATTCGGTTCGTGTTTCGGATCAATCGGCTGTTTTTAGAAGTGATCGGTCGGGTAACAGACAAGTATCCGAAAGCGCAACTTCTATGTCGAGGTTATGCACGATAGAAGTCGTGCTTTTTTAAATACTTGTTGGTTTTACCCCATCGGTCAGGTTAGTCTTCCTGTGTAGTTGAGTTTTAAGACTTACCATCGCTCCCGCAACGAGCTGGGCCCACTTCTCCTGGCACATCGCGCCGTCGATCAGTGCCGGCATGTGCTTTTTCGCGAACGCACTGGAAAAATAAATGTTATTAACATTTTATAATATGCACTATGGCGATAAAATTTTTAAAAATTGTAATACTCACACCCACGCGTGGAAAACATCTACCACATTACAACCGACAAAATACCTAATTTCATCATTTGGGTTAATTAGTATTAATTTTTTTTCTGAATTTCATTGCATTCCAACGAGGCAAACTTCAACATCATACGGTTTTTTTTACTGGAGACCGTACACCGAGAGAAAAAGTTTCCTTGATTCAATGAAATTTCCTTGAAATCTCAACCTATGAAACATTTCTTTGAGGTCAATGAAATAATATTCTTAAGTTAATATTATATTTTCTTTGAATGATGTCATCAACCAAATTATAGGTTATGTTCACCAAGTTTTTGGTTACGTACCATAGTACTTAGATATGTTCACCAATAACTTGGATGGTTTAACCAATGATTATCTTCTTGATTTGACTTGACTTAACTGTAACATAACAGATCAGCTTGCGCGAGAAACACCAATACGACTTATCGCGAATGAGCCAAACGTTGACAGACCGGGTGCCGTCAGGCATATCGTTTCTTTAAGGTAGTCCTTGCGGATAATATTCATTTCGCATAAATTCGAGGAATTTGGGAGAGAATTGCAAACACTTCTCGGTGGTATAAAAATCTGAAAAAATTCATACACATTAAAGGTACTGAAAAGATTAATTTTGCATAATAATAATTCGAAAATGTTATTAACAAATTGATGAAAAAAACTATTGTTTAACAAATATTTCGATGACCCAAGGTTTTTTTTTCATGAAAATGATTCCTTCGTTTTTCCGAATACGTATGAATTTTTTCAGATTTTAGAGTTCACATTGAATTTTGTGCGTTTTTTATAGGGAAAATATGTGAAAATTCAATGTGAACTCTAAAATCTGAAAAAATTCATACGTATTCGAAAAAACGAAGGAATCATTTTCATGAAAAAAAAAATCTTGGGTCATCGAAATATTTGTTAAACAATTGTTTTTTTCATCAATTTGTTAAGAACATTTTCGAATTATTATTATGCAAAATTAATTAATGAATATTATCCGCAAGGACTACCTTAAGGTAGTCCTTGCGGATAATATTCATTTCGCATAAATTCGAGAAATTTGGGAGAGAATCGCAAACACTTCTCGGTGGTATAAAAATCTGAAAAAATTCATACACATTAAAGGTACTGAAAAGATTAATTTTGCATAATAATAATTCGAAAATGTTATTAACAAATTGATGAAAAAAACAATTGTTTAACAAATATTTCGATGACCCAAGATTTTTTTTTCATGAAAATGATTCCTTCGTTTTTCCGAATACGTATGAATTTTTTCAGATTTTACAGTTCACTTTGAATTTTCACATATTTTCAGTATAAAAACACACGAATTTCAAAGTGAACTCTAAAATCTGAAAAAATTCATACGTATTCGGAAAAACGAAGGAATCATTATCACCAAAAAAAAACTTGGGTCATCGAAATATTTGTTAAACAATGTTTTTTTTTTCATCAATTTGTTAATAACATTTTCGAATTATTATTATGCAAAATTAATCTTTTCAGTACCTTTAATGCGTATAAATTTTTTCCGATTTTTATACCACCGAGAAGTGTTTGCAATTCTCTCCCAAATTCCTCGTATTTATGCGAAATGAATATTATCCGCAAGGACTACCTTAAATCAACGAGATCATGTCTTTGAAATTCAAAGAAATATTTCATTGAAATCAATGAAAAAAAATGCAATCCACCCATTTCTTTGGAATCAAGGAAATTTTCTCTCTCGGTGTACGGCCCTGGTTCGGCGGTGGCAGCAGCAGCAGCAGCGGCGTCAGGAGTATCCGGGACTGCGGTTCGTCTACCTATGCCGGCGGCGGTGGCCGTTTGCCTGGGCTGCTCACACGAGGACAGTGACTGTGCTCGACGACGTCGACCACACTGGGGCGGCGCGGGGGGGACGACAAAAGGAACGAGTCGCGCGAGCCGCTGGAAACGAGAGAAGGATGCCACGACTAACGGGGAGGCGGCAGAAGGGGAAAAACGCGAGACTGCGCGAATAAATGTGGCTATTTATTCTCTCGCGCATTATACCGCGCGACTACCTGCGCGCTATAAATATTATTCAAACGTCATTTTCTTCGACGGCTCCTCGATGTCACACTAACACACATCGCTCGTGCCGGAAGATTGAAAATCTTGATCGCTTTTTTTTTGCCTACGCTAATATTTACTGTCCAGGACTTGGTAGCATTTTTTTTTTTTCCCCACTAATTCCACTTTGTGCCTGGGATTTTTTTTATTTTAACTCCCGATATGAGTGAAGTAAAGAAAAGAAAAGAAAAGGCAAAAAAGTAAAGTAAGGTAGAGTAAAGAAAAGATAAAAAATAAAGCAAAGTAGAGTAAAGAAAAGACAGAGAAGAATAAAGTAAACTAAAGTATCTTAAAGGTAGTCCTTGCGTCTAGTATTCATTTCGCATAAATTCGAGAAAAATGAGAAAGTATTGGTCTATTGGTACACGTTAAAGGTACTGAACAAATTAATTTTGCATAATAATAATTCGAAGATGTTATTAACAAATTGATGAAAAAAAATGTTACCAAATATTTCGATGTCCCAAGTTTTTTTTATGCAAATGATTCCTTCGTTTTCCCGAATATGTATGAATTTTTTGAGATTTTTAAGTTGTCTTGGAAATTTTTACATATTTTCCATATAAAAAACACAAGTTTCAAAGAAAACTCAAAAATCTGAACAAATTAATACGTATTCAGAAAAACGAAGGAATCATTTCCATAAAAAAAACATGGGTCAGCGAAATATTTGTTAAACAATTGTTTTTTTCATCAATTTGTTAATAACATTTTCGAATTATTATTATATAAAATTAATCTTTGCAATACCTTTAATGCGCATGCATTTTTTCAGATTTTTATATTTCAGTGTTCGCAATTCTCTCTCATTTTTCTCGAATTTATGCGGAATGAATACCAGACGCAAAGACTACCTTAAGTAAAGTGTTATTTTGACGTGTGTTATTTTGTCGCGTGTTATGTTAACGTTTTGTTATTTTGTCGCGTGTTATGTTAACGTTTTCTTATTTTGAGGTGTGTTATTTTAACGTTGTGTTATTTTGTCGCGTGTTATGTTAACGTTTTGTTATTTTGTCGCGTGTTATGTTGACGTTTTGTCATTTTATCGCGTGTTATGTTAACGTTTTCTTATTTTGAGGTGTGTTATTTTAACGTTGTGTTATTTTGTCGAGTGTTACTTTTCCATGTTATTTTTGCAGAGTGTTATTTTGACATGTTACCTGTCTTTTTCCATAAATTGAGTTGATAAGTTATCGATTCGCGTGGATAAATAAATTTTACAAATAACCGGTTTGAATGTATCGAAATATCTCAAGATTGCCGCCATCGATGCGTATTCTGCAACTCACTTCATGCCGCATATGGCAGAGCGTTTGAATTACTTTGAAAAAGATGATATAAAAATAATTCTACAAAAATAAAAAAAACTCTCGACCGAAAAAAGCTTAATTATTAAACAAATTGGGCAAGTAAAAAATGGTGGTTACTTAATTATTTGACCATTTTTTATTTACTCAATCTGTTTATTAGTTACGCTTTTTCCAGTCGGGGGTTCTTTAATTTTTTTAACATGATTTTTTTTTTAATTGCGAATTTCTTCGATTTTTTTTCACGATGTTGAAGTTTGCATCGTTGGAATGCAACGAAGTGGAGAAAAAAAAAGAATTCTGAATTCTGATTAACCCAAATGATGAAGGGCACACATTTTTTTTCGTCCCCTTGGTTTTGCTATGGTGACTTTTTATATCTGTTTTCATCATTTGGGTTAATTACAATTAATTTTTTATACCTGATTTCATCACTTGGGTTAATTACTATTAATTTTTTATACCTGTTTTCATCATATGGGTTAAATACAATTAATTTTTTTACATGAATTTCGTTGCATTCCAACGATACAAACTTCAACGTCATTTTTTTCAAGCGCCAAGAGAAAATGCTAAATATTTTTTTACAGGCATCGCCTTTGGCGAAAACTTTTCTTTTGCATCGAAAATTCCAAGCCACTCGACGAGCAAAAAAAAAAAAATTATATTTGCCTTTTTTGAAGGGGTCCAAAGGACACCCACGCACCCCTTCGCCCTATCTATCTGACAATCAGTTGTATAACTGACCCGGGAATCTCTCCCCGCCGCTCATACATAATTCGACAAGTATTTCGTAATGCATCGCGGCGTGAATACGTGAAGAAACGAGTGTAGGAAACCGGTGGAGGCAGAGATCAGCAATCCTTGCCCTTTTAACGGTACAACGGGAACCCACGCAGACTCCGCGGTACCGGAAGCAAAAGCGAAGCCTTCCGGCCTACGCGACTTCGTGCGCCCCGCCGAATCTTCCTCTCAATCTTTTTCATTCCAGGGATTTCCAGCTCGGCCTGCTACCCTTTCCGCATGTCTTCAGTGTCGTTGAGAAAAAAAATCCCACGAGGAATGATGTTGAAGTTTGCATCGTTGAAATGCAACGAAATAATCAAAAAATTCTAATTAACCCCAAATTATGAAATTAAGTATAAAAAGTCATCATAGCGATTAGTTGCTTTGATGATTTTTTATACCTAATTTCATCATTTGGGTTAATTAGAATTATTTTTTTCGGAATTTCGTTGCATTCCAACGATGCAAACTTCAGCATCATCGCGAGGACTGTTCCGCGACAAAATATGCGATGGATATATCATCTGTTGTCAATATCCAATCTTTTCCTAATTTTTTTATACCTTCGACCATGTCAAACGGAGTATCTGTGATTTTTTTAAAGAATTTTATTGCTATATTTGTTCGAGACATCGAATAAAAAATGAAAAAGATGAAAAAATAAATCCGACGTCAAGTAGAAAAATCATATCAACAAAAATAACTAGGTCAATATTTTCGTAATTCAACACAGTTCACGATAAAAATGTTCCAAATTAAAAAAATAAACTTTTTTTTTATTTACGCCTTTTACAAAAAAAAAAGGCATCGTTTCACTAATTTGGACCCCTCTGATTTCAATACAAAAAATCACGATAATACTACATTGATTACCAAACATTTGGGCCATAAACCCATAATGGAGAAATTATTTCTTCCATTTTTTTACGGTTTATAGTAATCGACATTTTTTTATTCTCGCAATGTTCTCCTAATTTTTTTATTTCATTGATAATATCAAACGCAGCATATGTGATTTTCTTCATAATTTTATTTTAAGATGTATTTGATTTATAACATTTTTTTTAGTGTTAAGATTGAAAAAGGTACCATTTGGACCTCTCCGATTTCGTTACAAAAAATCACGAAAATACTACATTAAATACCCAAAATTTTCAGCAGGAGCCCAAGATGGAGAAATTATTCCTTTTAATTGTTTGAACTCTGTACAAAAAAAGCTTTTAATTGTTTGAGCTCTAAGAAAAAAATATTAAAGGAAAACATTTTTTTTTTTCGGTTTGTCTTTAAACTACAAAAATCTCAACCTATTATTTTTCGGACCTGACAGAAAGTCAAACGACTCATCCAGATTTACAGTAGAAATTCCGCACAAATTTTATTTAACGTTAACAAATTATAAAAAAAGCCTTTATTTTTTAATTCTATCAATTTGTCAACCTTTAGTCACTTTTAAAATAAAATCGTCTATACCTTTTCACATTGAATGTACCGGAAAGTAAGAAATAAAATGACACTTGACATTAAAATATTAATGTCAAGTGTCATTTTATTTGTGTACTTTAAAGACAAAAGAGATTTTTGTACTTTAAAGACAAAAGAGATTTTTGTAATTTAATGACAAAAGAGATTTTTGTACTTTAATGACAAAAGAGATTTTTGTACTTTAAAGACAAAAGAGATTTTCGTATTTTAATGCCAAAAAAGATTTTTGTACTTTAAAGACAAAAGAGATTTTTGTACTTTAAAGACAAACGAGATTTTTGTACTTTAAAGCCAAAAGAGATTTTTGTACTTTAAAGACAAAAGAGATTTTTGTACTTTAAAGACAAAAGAGATTTTTGTACTTTAAAGACAAAAGAGATTTTTGCACTTTAAAGACAAAAGAGATTTTTGTATTTAAAGATAAAAGAGATTTTTGTACTTTAAAGACAAAACAGATTTTTGTACTTTAAAAACAAAAGAGATTTTTGTACTTTAAAGATAAAAGAGATTTTTGTACTTTAAAGACAAAACAGATTTTTGTACTTTAAAAACAAAAGAGATTTTTGTACTTTAAAGCCAAAAGAGATTTTTGTACTTTAAAAGCAAAAGAGATTGTTGTACTTTAAAGTCAAAAGAGATTTTTGTACTTTAAAGACAAAAGAGATTTTTTGTACTTTAAAGACAAAAGAGATTTTTGTACTTTAAGGGAATATGAAACCTACTCAGTCGGTAAGAAAAACTGTAATCAATCGTATGGAGATACTGAAAATATTCTGAGGCAAAGAAAAACATCAACGGAAGCGCATTTTAATTCTCCGTCCGATGATATTTTGCTTTCATCCAGAGTAAGAATAGTCTTGGAATGGTGTTTATTCAAAAATTGCAGCTGTCTCTCTCGCTCTCACGTGTCACGTGGTACATGTTTCACATGCCCTTAATGACAAAAGAGGTTTTTGTACTTTAAAGACAAAAAAGATTTTTGCACTTTAAAGACAAAAGAGATTTTTGTACTTTAAAAACAAAACAGGTTTTTGTACTTTAAAGACAAACAGGAAATAAAAAAATGTTTTCCTTTAACATTTTTTTTTTTTTTTTCAGTTATTCAATTACTATTGAAAAGTATGTATGAAAGGGGAGACTGTGGACTGTGAACTGCGAGGTGAGGCGAGGCGAGGTAAACACGTCGTGGTCGTCGTGCGGATGGATATTGCCGCGAATAGTCGGAACTCGCGGCGAGTGACTCAAGGAGATATCGAGGGGGAAGGTTCGCGATCGGCGGGGGGGAACGTCGAAGAAGGTCCCCTTACACGGGCTGCGGCGTATCCTGCGACCCGACGTGCCGTTATGGTCATGCCGCGTGGTTCGAGCAGAGTTGCACAGGCGACACACGGCTGGCAGCCTACCAGCCAGTTCTCCGCGCGTCACAGCGTCACAGCGACACGACACTCTCGCGTCTTCGATTCCACGCCCGTGTGTTGTGTCGTTAGCGTGCGTGCAACATATAGGGGAGAGACCGCGCGGGGCAAAATGGCCTAGCGAGGGAAAAAAAAAAAAAAATTGGCACTCAGGAAAATTCGCCCGGCAAATTAGCCTCCTGGGAAATTGGCCTCCATGAACTTTTGGTCGACGGGGGTTAACATTTTTCATTTGAAATACTTGGGGTATTCAGGGTAGCAAGGGACGGGGGTGTCAAATTAAGTTCGATCTTAAGATCGTACTTAGGTGTGAATCATGCATTAGTCTAATTCGAACTTGAGTATGAATAAATTTCGAACTTCAGCATGAATCAATTTCGAACTTCAGCATGAATCAATTTCGAACTTCAGCATGAATCAATTTCGAACTTACGCATGAATCAATTTTTAATTTAAGCTTGAATCAAGTTCAAACTTAAGTATGAATCAAATTTGAACTTAAGCATGAATCAAGTTCAAACTTAAGTATGAATCAAATTTGAACTTAAGCATGGATCAAGTTCGAACTTAATCATGGATCAAGTTCGAACTTAAGCATGAATCAGTTCGAACTTAAGCATGAATCAGTTCGAACTTAAGCATGAATCAGTTCGAACTTAAGCATGAATCAGTTCGAACTTAAGCATGAATCAGTTCGAACTTAAGCATGAATCAAGTTTGAACTTAGGCATGCATCAAATTGAAACTTAAGCATGAATCAAGTTTGAACTTAGGCATGCATCAAATTGAAACTTAAGCATGAATCAAGTTTGAATTTAGGCATGAATCAAGTTTGAACTTAGGCATGCATCAAATTGAAACTTAAGCATGAATCAAGTTTGAATTTAGGCATGAATCAAGTTTGAATTTAGGCATGCATCAAGTTTGATCTTAAGCATGAATCAAGTTCGAAATTAGGCATGAATCCAGTTCTAACTTAAGCAAGGATCACGTTCGAACTTAGGCATGAATCCAGTTCTAACTTAAGCAAGGATCAAGTTCGAACTTAAGCATGAATCAAGTTTGTACTTAAGCAAGAATCAAGTTCGAACATAAGAACGTATTAACTTCGAACATAAGAACGTATTAACTTCGAACATAAGAACGTATTAACTTCGAACTTAAGCACGCGAATCAAGTTCGACCTTAACATTGAACTCAAGTGTGAATCAAGTTCGAACTTAAGGTTGACCTTAACTGTGAATCAAGTTTGAACTTAAGGTTGACCTTAACTGTGAATCAAGTTCGAACTTAAGGTTGACCTTAACTGTGAATCAAGTTCGAATTTAAGGTAGAACTTAAGTATGAATCAAGTTCGTACTTAAGATAGAATTTATGCACGAATCAAGTTCGAACTTAAGATAGAATTTAAGGACGAATCAAGTTCGTACTTAAGATAGAATTTAAGGACGAATCAAGTTCAAACCTTAATATAGAATTTAAGGACGAATCAAGTTCAAACCTTAATATAGAATTTAAGGACGAATCAAGTTCAAACCTTAATATAGAATTTAAGGACGAATCAAGTTCAAACCTTAATATAGAATTTAAGGACGAATCAAGTTCGAAGTTACAATTTAACTTATGACCAAAAACTCAGCCCTGAGTGCAGCGCGATGCATGGGGCATCCGCAAAAAAGGGCATCGCCCGAGGTTGTGGTACCACCTCGCGTTTGCCCCCGCGCGGTGCCCCCGCCCCTATTGGACGTTGAGCGAACACACCACGACCACGAGGCAGGTAGCGTATACCACACGTGGATGTGGATGAGTGTCGCGGCGACGACGGCGCGCATGAATTGCCGGGTGGGTCGTAAAACCGGAGACTCGTATTACGCATGTTTCGGCATCTGTATCTATGTAGGTGACGGGGGGGGGGGGGGGGGGGATTTCGACAGCGCAGCCGCCGTAGCTGCGCGCCGCTTCCGATTGGCTGGCGCGCTGCGCACGTGCTGGACGCGCGCAAGCCTGTGGATCAGGCGTGTGTGGGCATCGGTGGGCACACGTTGCGAGCTCAAGCCGGCCGCGCACGGGGGAAGGGAGGGCGGGGGGGGGGGGGGAGAATCCTATTCGCCGGGCGGGCGACTCTGCCTTGCCGGGCAAATATCCGCCTGAGGACGAGCGTGGGCGAAGTTGGAGAGGAGGAGAGGAGGAGGACGACGGAAGGAGAGAAACTGCGAGAGCGAGACACGAGCGAGTTGAGTCCTGAGGAGCGGGAGCGAAGAAATACAATTGACGATTGGGGAACGGGAGACGAGGAACAACAACTCCGTGGCCCCGAGGTGGCTGATTTATGAACACGGGGTTCGTAAATCACTGTTGTGGCTACACGGCGGAAGTGGTTAAATTAAATAATCACAATTAGGGACGGATTTATAGTCCCGAGTTTGAACTCAAGTTGGAATTTCAGTAGGAAATCAAAGAAAAAAAAATGGTTGGAACTTAAATTTGGACTCAAGTTCCAACTGAAGTTCCAATTTTTTTCTTACTTCAGTTCCAACTTAAGTTCAAACTCAAGTTCGAACTTGAGTGGGGAATATGCAGAGAATATGTCGAAGTTCCAATTTAAGTTTCAACTTAAGTTCGAACTTGAGTTGGGATTTAATTTTGAACGTGAGTCGAAACTTGAGTTGGAATTTAAAAATTCGAACATGAGTTAAAACTTGAGTTGGAATTTAAGTTTCAACTTAAGTTCGAACTTGAGTTAGAATTTAATTTAGAACGTGAGTTGAAACTTGAGTTGGAATTTAAGTTCGAACATGAGTTGAAACTTGAGTTGGAACTTAAGCTCGAACATGAGTTGAAACTTGAGTTGGAATTTAAGTTCGAACAGGAGATGAAACTTGAATTGGAATTTAAGTTCGAACATGAGTTGAAACTTGACTTCATAGTTTGAACTAAAGTTCTAACTTTTTTTTCGACTTAAGTTCCAACTTTTTTTCGACTTAAGTTCCAACTTTTTTTCTACTTAAGTTCCAACTTAAGTGGAGAATATGCTGGAAATATACTGAAGTTTCAATTCAAGTTCGGACTTGAGTTTGAATTTGAGTTGGAACTTGCAAAAAAAAAAGTTGGTACTTAAGTTGGAACTTGAGTTCAAACTTGAGACTACAAATTCGACCCTCAATGCGGTTCTCGTCAAAAGATTTTTCCTGAAATTCGCTAAGTTCAGTTCTCTGGCTTACACGACTTTTGGTGCCATCGTTTGTGTTATGTTTTTTTCGCGTTCGACGCATTCTTTTTCGAGGCCGAGGTCGAGTTTGCGGTTACCGCTTGTGTTGGGGAATCCCGGAAATAAATGACGCTCAGAGAAAAACAGGACATTTTTGTGAGTCAGAGGAGATGAGATACCATGTGGAATTAAAAAAACAAACTAGTCCTGCGAAAGGAAGCAAAATACAAAGATTTTTAAAATTTAAACTCGATTGTTGCTTAAGTTCAACAAATTTCCCCGAAAAAAAATCTTCATATTTTTCATACAGTCCCGGAAAAAAGTTCCCTAAACAATTTCTGTGTATTATTTATTTACGATTTCATTTTTATTAATTTTATTTATTTATGATTTTATATTTTATTTGATTTATTTATGATTTTATTTTTTATTTTATTTATTTCGTTTGATTTTCATTGTATTTTTTATTTTACTTTACTTCTACTTTATTTTCGAATAAAATTTCTTTTTTCTCTGTAGTTTTGATTTATTATTCATTATTTTGTTATTTTTATTATAAATAAAAAGCAACAAAACCATCGAAACCAAAATTTCCTACTTTTCATAAATAAAAAGCAACAAAACCATCAAGACCAAAATTTCCTAGTTTTTATAAATAAAAAGCAACAAAACCATGAAAACCAGAATTTCCTAGCTTTTATAAATAAAAAGCAACAAAACCATAAAAACCAAAATTTCCTAGTTTTTAGAAATAAAAAGCAACAAAACCATGAAAACCAAAATTTCCTAGTTTTTATAAATAAAAAGCAACAAAACCATGAAAACCAAAATTTCCTAGTTTAAAAAAATAAAAAGCAACAAAACCATAAAAACCAAAATTTCCTAGTTTTTATCAATAAAAAGCAACAAAACCATGAAAACCAAAATTTTCTAGTTTTTATAAATAAAAAGCAACAAAACCATCAAAACCAAAATTTCCTAGTTTTCCTAAATAAAAAGCAACAAAACCATAAAAATCAAAATTTCCTAGTTTTTATAAATAAAAAGCAACAAAATCATCAAAACCAAAATTTCCTACTTTTCATAAATAAAAAGCAACTAAACTATCAAAACCAAAATTTCCTAGTTTTTATAAATAAAAGGCAACAAAACCATAAAAATTTCCTAGTAAATTTCCTAGTAAATTCCTAGTAAATTCCTAGTAAATTGCAAATTTCCTAGTTTTTATAAATAAAAAGCAAAAAAACCACAAAAACCAAAATTTCGTAAATCCGAGAAAAAGCATCGTTGCTGGATTAATCGGGAAAGATCGGCAATCTCTAGTCCCTCGTTGAGGAGAGAGTCAATTCCGCAGTGACTGGCGGGGCTGCGGCGGCGGCGGCGCGCAGGAGAGCAAGAAGCGTCGAAGAGCGCGCGCGAGGCACAAAGAGAAGAGGAAGAGGCCGGTCGGGGTGGCGGGGAGGGGGGGAGTGGGGGGGGGGGCTCGGCATTGGGAATATAGCTCAGAGCGCGATTGCGCTCGGCGGCCGTGCTCAACCTATGCCCGGCTGCGAACGAGCGAGACGAACGAAGAGAAAGGGACGAAGAAAGAGCGGGAAAGGTAAAACGCGGAGAGAGAGAGAGAGAGGGAGAGGGAAGCACGAATCGCGCCGCAAGAGGGAGAAGGAGCACCCGAGACGCCCCCGCTGCCGCGGCGAAGAAACGTCTCGCGTATCGCGAGTCGGAAAGAGCGAGCGGCTAGTGGAGCCGGGAAGCCCGCGCACGATCGAGAGGAGACCGAGCGAGCGGTGCGTTTGTCTTCTGTGATTTTTCGCCGAACCTCGAAAAACGCGAAATCAGAGTTGTGTAAATTTTCGGTTTAAGAAACAACTTTTTAAAGTATGTTTTTTTCGGATGTGATTTAATCATAATTAACTGTGGCAATTATAAAATAAAGTGTGGATTTTTTAATAGGTGCAAAGATAACACAATTGGATTTGGGATTTTGGGATTTTGATTTTGAAAAAAATGAGCCTTTTTACGAAAATCACGGTGAAATTTTAGGGAAAATAATTTTCTTAGGGAAAATAATCTTGAAAGACTCGAAACCAGAGTTGTGTAAATTTTCGGTTTAAGAAACAACTTTTTAAACTACGTTTTTTTTACGGGTGTGATTTTTTTTTAATAATAAACTGTGGCGATTATAAAATAAGGTGTGAATTTTTTAATACTTGCAAAGATAAAAAATTGTTTTTGAATTTGGGAATTTGGAATTTTTTTATTCGTTTTGGAATTAAAAAAAAATTGCTAGCAATTGCGAAAAAATGAGCCTTTTTCACGAAAATTACGGTGATATTTTTGTGAAAATAAAAAAATGTTTGCAGCCATGAAAAAGTGTAGAATACACTTATTATTCATTCGGTTATATTCATTCACTTATTATTCATTCGGATTATATTCGGTGTTTGTGTTCTGTGATTTTTCGCCGAACCTCGAAAGACGCGAAACCAGAGTTGTGAATTCTTGGTTTAAGAAACAACTTTTTAAAGTACGTTTTTTTTACGGGTGTGATTTAATAATAATTAACTGTGGCAATTATAAAATAAGGTGTGCATTTTTTAATACCTGCAAAGGTAAAAAAATTGGGTTTGAATTTAGGAACTTGGAATTTGGAATTTCGGAATTTGGAATTTCGGAATTTCGGAATTTCGGAATTTGGAATTTGGAATTTCGGAATTTGGAATTTCGGAATTTGGAATTTCGGAATTTGGAATTTCGGAATTTCGGAATTTGGAATTTCGGAATTTGGAATTTCGGAATTTGGAATTTCGGAATTTGGAATTATTTTATTCATTTTGGAAAAAAAAATTGCTAGCAATTGCGAAAAAATGTGAGCCTTTTTCACGAAAATTACGATGAAATTTGTGTGAAAATAAAAAAATGTTTGCAGCCATGAAAAAGTGTGGAATTTATATTCAGTGTTTGTGTCCTGTGATTTTTCGTCGAGTCCCCAAAGACCCGAAACTAGAGTTGTAAATCCTCGGTTTAAGACACAACTTTTTACAATACGTTTTTTTGTATGTGTGTGATTTAATAATAATAAAATTCGACGATTATAAAATAAGATGTGAACTTTTGAGTAGCTGCAGAGATAAAAAACTAGAATTTGGGAATTTTTGTTTTCGATGAAAAAAAAAAAAATGGCTAGCAATTGCGAAAAAATGAGCCTTTTTCACAAAAATTACCGTGAAATTTGAGTGAAAATTAATATTTCTTTGCAACCACAAAAAAGTGTAGAATTTATATTCGGTGTTTGTGTCCTGTGGTTTTTCGTCGAGCCTCCAAAGACCCGCAACCAGAGTTGTAAATCCTTGATTTAAGAAACAACTTTTTAAAGTGCGTTTTTCTTCCGGTTGTGATTTAATAATAATAAACTGCGGCGATTATAAAATAAGCTGTGGACTTTTGAATAGCTGCAAAGATAAAAAAAAATCATTTTTGAAATTTGGGATTTTCGTTTTGGATTTTAAAAAATTGCCAGCACTTGCGAAAAAAATGGGCCTTTTTCAGAAAAATTACCGTGAAATTTTAGTGAAAGTGAATATTTGTTTGCAGCCATGGAAAAAGTTCACAATTTATATTATAATTGCGTCTTGTTATTACTATTAATTGATAATTGCAAAACCAATTGTAGCGTCGACTCAATTTAGGGTTTTACGACTCTGACTCGCGGCAAGCGGTGTTTGTGTCGTTTGTGTTGTGTGATTTTTCGTCGAACTTGGAGAGAGCCGAGGCAACAACGCGATTATAATCGCCAGCAGGGACAGCGGCCGATTCGCCGTAACAAAAGTAAAGACGTGCTGACATTGGATTTCTCTATAGAGTACAGTACGTTTTAATGTGAATGGATAAAAACGTCCCTGAAGTTTGGATACAGTGCTGATATATTTTTTCGGCCTTCCAGGAACCTAACTATCTCGCGACAAAATATCTCACAACAAAAAATATCATGTGACGAAATATCATACAACAAAAAATACCACGTGACAAAATATCACACAACAAAAAATATCATGTGACGAAATATCATACAACAAGAAATATCACGGGACAAAATATCGTACAACAAAAAATATCACGGGACAAAATATCACATAACAAAAAATATCACGTGACAAAATATCACACAACAAAAAATACCACGTGACAAAATATCGCGCAACAAAAAATATCACGTGACAAAATATCGCACAACAAAAAAATCACGTGACAAAATATCCACAACAAAAAATACCACGTGACAAAATATCACACAACAAAAAATATCATGTGACGATATATCACACAACAAAAAATATTACAGGACAAAATATCACACAACAAAAAATATCACGGGACAAAATATCACACAATAAAAAATATAATGTGACGAAATATCACACAACAAAAAATATCACGGGACGAAATATTGCGCTACAAAAAATACCACGTGACGAAATATCACACAACAAAAAATATCACGTGACGAAATATCACAAAACAAAAAATATCACGTGACAAAATATCACACAACAAAAAATATCACGTGACAAAATATCACAAAGCAAAAAATATCACGGGACGAAATATTGCACAACAAAAAATACCACGTGACAAAATATCACACAATAAAAAATATCATGTGACAAAATATCACACAACAAAAAATATCATGTGACGAAATATTGCACAACAAAAAATATCACGTGACGAAATATCACAAAACAAAAAATATCACGGGACGAAATATTGCACAACAAAAAATACCACGTGACAAAATATCACACAAGAAAAAATACCACGTGACAACTATTCATACAACAAAAAATATCATGTGACGAAATATCACACGACAAAAAATATCACGGGACAAAATATCACACAACAAAAAATATCAAACGCATAAACGTCGTTCATCTCTAGGAAAACTAGGAAACAATTTTCTTTACCAACCAAATTTTTATATCACGTGTTACACTTCGCCTAACACTCAATGGGTCAACACTGACTCAAAGACTGCACGACCAATTGTCTTGACATTTGAACACAGTGCAAAGCGAATTTTCTCGCCACGCAGCGCTGGAAGAAGAGAAAAAGAAGAAGGCGAAAAAATAAACAGCCCGACGATAAAGGAGCAAATAAATCGCGCGCGAACGCGGAGCGACAGGAGAAAGTACCAAAGTACCGAATGACAATCTGCGGGCGGCGCGCGCGGAAACTCGGAGCTCGTGAGGTACCGATCGAGTTCTCCGCGCACCAAGCAGAGACAAAATGACACTCAATTTTTCTGAATACGTATGAATTTTTTCAGATTTTCAGGTTGACTTTGAATTTTGTGTTTTTTTATATGGAAAATGTGTGCAAAAACACAAATTTCAAAGACAATTTAAAAATCTGAAAAAATGCATGTGTTCGGAAAAACGAACGAATCATTTTCATAAATACTGACGGAAATCCTGATAGTCGCAGCCAATTGTAAAGACGCAAATACAAATTGTTAGGCCATTCAAAAATTTCGGCAGTCAATTTAACCAATTCACAAAATGAAATTACACTATTTTTAGACCTCGAAAAAGCCTGAAAACTAATTTGGAAAATATTTGATAAAAAATTCTACATTTTGTCCCGGAACAATTTTTTGTGCCAAAAATTTGGGTAGTCAATTTATCCGATTGACAAAATTATGACTTTATTTTCAGGCCTCAAAAATGCTTGAAATTGTATCCAGACTAATTTGGAAAATAATTGATCAAAAAGTATTCGCGAAACCCTACATTTTGCGTCCGAACTATTTTTTTGTACCATGGATAGTTTTCAATTGGCAGCGAATTAAAAAAAAAAAAAAATGAAAAGACAGTATTTAATTGTGGATAAACTATGGGGATTAGAAATCTGAAATAATTTGTATGTTTTCGGGGAACTGTAGACACCCTGGAAAAAATGAGATTGCGCTTTACGAACATTTAAAATCAGGGAGGCACACTTCACGTAGAATGACCCATATATAAGAAGATGATTAGTAAAAATTATTTATTTTAAATGGCTTCACACCTGATGAAGAAAAAAATCTCTCGACTATTATACGCGAATCGTTATTTTATTATATCATAATTTATTTATTTACCCAATTTGTTTATTAATTCAGTTTTTTTTCTAAACGTTCAGCATTGCCAGAAACATAGTTTACACTTTT
The DNA here is from genome assembly GCA_963932165.1 of Pimpla rufipes. Lineage (NCBI taxonomy): Eukaryota > Metazoa > Arthropoda > Insecta > Hymenoptera > Ichneumonidae > Pimpla > Pimpla rufipes. The sequence continues at coordinate 1,823,842 of OZ010630.1, forward strand.
TATTACCCACTAAGTAGGTTTCATCTCCCCTTAAATCACACGTACAAAACAAACCGTGCTGTAAAAATGATTTCTTAAGGTAGTCCCTGCGTCTAGAATCATTTCGCATAAATTCGAGAAAAATGAGAGAATTGCGAACATTTTTCGATGGTATAAAAATCTGAAAAAATTAATGCACATGAAATTTACTGTTTAAGATTAATTTTGCATAATAATAATTCAAAAGTATTGTTAACAAATTGATGAAAAAAAATCGGTTTAACAAATCTCCCGATGACGAAATTTTTTTTTACTGAAAATTATTATTTCGTTTTTCTGAATACGTAAGAATTTTTTCAGATTTTTATATTCACTTTGAAATTTGTGTTTTTGCACACATATTTTCCATATAAAGAACACAAAGTTCAGTCAACTTAAAATCTGAAAAAATTCATACGTATTCAGAAAAATGAACGAATCATTTTCATTTTAAAAATGCGATATTGGGAGATTTGTTAAACTATTTTTTTCATCTATTTGTTAATGACATTTTCGAATTATTATTATTATCTTTTCAAATTAATCTTTTCAGTACCTGTAATGTGTATGAATTTTCATCAAATTTTTGTACCATTGAAAAGTCTTTGCAATTATCTCTCAATCGATGATGTTGAAGTTGGCATCGTTGGAATAAACGAAATTTAGAAAAAATGAAATAATTCTAATTGGTAGTCCTTGCGCCTGGTGTCGAGTTCGCATAAGTTTTCGAAAGTTGAGAGACAATTGCAACCATTTCTCGATAATCTAAAAATCTGAAAAAAATCATGCAAATTAAAGGTACTGAAAAGATTAATTTTGCATAATAATAATTCGAAAATGCTATTAACAAATTGATGAAAAAAAACATTGTTTAACAAATATTTCGATGACCTAAGTTTTTTTGTGGATAAAAATGATTCCTTCGTTTTTCTGAATACGTATGAATTTTTTCAGATTTTAGAGTTCACTTTGAATTTTCACATATTATCCCTATAAAAACACACGAATTTCAAAGTGAACTCTAAAATCTGAAAAAATGCATACGTATTCAGAAAAATGAACGAATCATTTTCATTAAAAAAAAAAGTTGGGTCATCGACAAATTTGTTAAACAATATTTTTTTCATCAATTTGTTAATAACACTTTAGAATTATTATTATACAAAATTAATCTTTTCAGTACCTTTAATGTGCATGAATTATTTCCGATTTTTATACCATCGAGAAATGTTCGTAATTCTCTCTCAAATTACTCGAATTTATGCGAAATGAATATCGGTCGCAAGGACTACCTTAACCCCAAATTATGAAATTAGATACAGAAAGTCATCGTAGCGATTAGTTACTCCGATGATTTTTTATTTGAATTATGTTTTCTCATCTCAATCGCATGTGCAAAAAAAACCTGCGCTTTAAAAATGAATTTTTAAACTAATGAGGATTTACAACTCTGAAAGAGATGCCGAGTCTCCCGCTGACAGACGCTGCGCGCAGCGCGCGGGATCGTCGTCGCGCAGCACCGTTAAAACCGCCGATACACATCGATATCGCGTTGCCGCCGCCGCCGCCGAGCGCTCCCCGCGCCCCCCGCGGCCGCGCGGCTCACTAGCCGCCGCATCAGTTCCGTGTACGAAACTAGTCGCGCGGCGGCTCTCGAGAGTTTGCCCCGCAGCAGCAGCAGCAGCGGCGATAAGAGAGGCCGAGAACACCTCTGCAACAGTCGCCAGCGACTCCGGCACGGGACGCGCAGTCACCGGTGATTATATATGGGGCTTTCCATGCCAACTCGACCGACAGTCAAACCTCACCTTGCTCGATTTGGATCGCGATTTTTTATCTTATTTTTCCACCTCAAAAATGCATGTAGAATTTTTTTCAGATTTTTTTTTAATTACGTTTATTAGTTATGAATATTTAAAGCTGAACGAAAAAAACGCCTGAATTTAAAAATCTGAAGGAAATCTGAAAATTATTACGACGAACAAAATGCATGTCGAATTTTTTAAAGATTTTTTTAAATTACGGTTTTTAGTTATGAATATTTAAAGCTGAACAAAAAAATGCCCGAATTTCAAAATCTGGAAGAAATCTGAAGAATACTACGACGAAAAATGCATGTAGAATTTTTTTCTGATTTTTGTTAGTTACGTTTATTAGTTATGAATATTTAAAGCTGAACGAAAAAACGCCCGAATTTCAAAATCTGAAAGAAATCTGAAAAATACTACGACGAAAAATGCAGGAAGAATTTTTTTCAGATTTTTTTTTTTTGTTACGTTTTTTAGTTATGAACATTTAAAACTGAACGAAAAATCGCCCGAATTTCAAAATCTGAAAGAAATCTGAAAAATACTAGGACGAAAAATGCATATAGCATTTTTTTTCAAATTTGTTTAAATTAAGTTTTTTAGTTATCAATATTTAAAACCAACCAAATAAAAACGTGCGAATTTAAAAATCGGAAATAAATATGAAAAATACTACGACGAAAAACGAAATTTTTGGTCAACAAACGAAAGTGGACCAAACATTTTTTCACCTTTTCTGTATTTTATGATGTTTTTATAGACCTATAAAAAATTACGTTTTTTGTCGTAGTATTTTTCAGATTTTTGTCGGATTTTAAAATTGTGTCGTTTTTTGTTTAGCTTTAAATATTGATAATTAAACAAATTAATTAAAAATAAATCTGTAAAAATGTCTAAATGCATTTTTTATGTTGAAGAATAATATAAAAAAATCGCGAACCAGATTGGAAAACGTTGAAGTTCAAGGTTCAGCCGTTGGTAGACTTGGTATGGAATACCCCATATATTCTCTCTCACTCGTCGCTCGAGGGGAAAACACTTTGCCTGGTGTCGCCCGTAAAGCGACTATTTTTGTTGTCTAGTTAAACACATGGAAATTGAGACACGAAAGCCGTTGGAACGGAAAGAAAAGTTTTGACAATGCAGCAAAACTTTTTGTTTTTTCTCCACGGCAGCACATGAAGAAAAATGTTTAGTTGGGCAACAAATCATTCGTCGAAACAGCTTTTTTTATGATTCTTAAACCCAAGTTACAGAATGATTTACAAAAAGTGATGACAAAATTGGCATCAGCCACGTGGAACTTTTAAAATATAAACGTTAAAAAATAAACCCGACAATTAATCTATAGGAAATGTGATTGCAAAGAGATTGAACTCTACCAGAAGCCAATCCTATGATTGGTTTTCTCTGGACGATGCTCAGAATGAAAAACCCATATTTCTGGTGTCAAAGCAACCGGTTGACCCAACCAATGAGCCCAGTGACAAAAAAATCCTTCGTTGCAATCCTAAAAGAATTATTGCTTAGAATTATTTTTAATTTGTTCATAAGTGAGGAAAAACGTAGACCTTATAATAATAATAACCTTTTTCGACTGACTCAGACCCCCTTCAAACGAGGTGTTCGCATAAATTCGAGAAAAATAAGAGGGAATTGCAATGACCTCTCGATGGTATAAAAATCTGAACAAATTTATGGACATTAAAGGTATTGAAAAGATTCATTTTGCATAATAATAATTCAAAAATGTTATTAACAAATTGATGGAAAACAAATTGTTTAACAAATCTTCCGGTGACATAAATGTTTTTTATAGAAATGTTTCGTTCCTTTTTCTGAATACGTATGAATTTTTTCAGATTTTTAGGTTGTTTTTGAATTTTGTGTTTTTTTATATAGAAAATGTGTGCAAAAACACAAATTTCAAAGTCAATTAAAAAATCTGAAAAAATTAATGTGTTCGGAAAAACGAACGAATCATTTTCATAAATAAAAAATGTGGGTCACCGGAAGATTTGTTAAGCAATTTTTTCATTAAAAAAATGTATTATATTAATCATTTTTTTAAAACAAATTGATTATAATCGATTTTTTAGTATTTTTGTCATTTTATTTTTATTTATTTATTATTTTATTTTTTATCATTTTTTTATAAAAAATAATTGAAAAATAATTCGTAATAACATTTTCGAATTATTATTATGCAAAACTAATTCTTTCAGAATCTTTAATATGCATTTTTTTTCCGATTTTTATACCATCGAGAAGTCTTCGCAATTCTCTCTCAGTTTTCTGGAATTTCTGCGAAATGAGCTCTAACAAATTGACAAATTGACAAACAAATTGACATATAAAAACAAGTAGGTGTATATTAACAAAATAAATGAGACAAAACAAAAAGAGTTAAAACGAGAGACACAAATACAAGAATACAAATCTAAAGAATAAAAACAAAACATACAAAAATGAAAAACAAATTTACAAAACGTTCGCAGTGAGTGAGGAAGAGAGAAAGGAAGACTTGGACGATTTCTCGTAGCGCACGATATCCTCCCGTGCAGGCGGCAATTACGACCGCGGCGATGAAACGTCTGTTAGCGTCGCTCGACAATTAATCATGATAACAGAGGCTGGCGGCGCAGCTACGACAGAAGCGGAATGGCAAAAATAGTGAAACAACAATGGGGAGTGAAAAACGCAAGTGTGTCCGTAGTTGGGTTTATTTCCGTGGGCGTCCGGGCGCTACCGGAGTCGAGCGGCCGCCCCGCCGCGTTTCCAGCAGTTTCCAAGGAGGATGAAGTTTTTCAGATTTTTGTCTTCGAAATGTCTCTTGAAGTCCTCTGAAATTTGTACATATTTTCCGTATAAAGAAACACATGTTTCAAAGAAAACTTAAAAATGCGAAAAAATGCATACATATTCAGAAAAACGAAGGAAGCATTATCATAAGAAAAAACTTGGGTCATCGAAATATTTCTTAAACAACTGTTTTTTCATCAATTTTTTTAATAATATTTTTCAAGTATTATTATGCAAAATTAATCTTTTCAGTACTTTTAATGTGCATGCATTTTTTCAGATTTTTAGACCATCGAGAAGTGTTTGCAATTATGATGTTGAAGTTTGCATCGTTGGAATGCAACGAAATTCAGAAGAAAAAAAAAATTAATCCCAAAACTTATATAAAAATGTGTATAAAAAATTGTATGGAAAGTCATCATAGCAATTAGCAGCTGTGATGACTTTTTATACCTGATTTCATCGTTTGGGTTAATTAGAATTAATTTCTTTTTCGGAATTTCGTTGCAATCCAACGATGCAAATGTCAACGTCATTTGCAATTCTCTCTCTCATTTTTCTCGAATTTATGCAAAATGAACACTAAACGCTAGAGCTACCTTAAAAGGGTGTTTTCGTGATTTTTTCCGGGAATATGGTTGCAGTTTTTCAATTTTTTTTTTTACAGTAAAGAGTATGATTTCAAGCATCTTTTACAATTGTTTTGTTAAAAAAATATTCGTAAATGTAAGAGACGGAATAAATTTCGCAGTTCACCGTTTATGAGAAATCAAAAAACCAAATAGATTTAGTTTTTCTATCATTCAATAAAATAATGATTTTTGAAAAAATGCTCACCGATCGAAAGTGGAAAATGGAAAAAATGTGTGGAAAGTTACGGAACGCAAAGTAAATTTAAAAATCTGAAAAAATTCACACGTATTTAGAAAAATGAATAAATTATCCTCGTGAAAAAAGATCGGTTTTTGGAAGATTGTTTACCATTTCTTTTTTTTTTATCATTGGTTTTTTCAAGCATATTGAAGGAGCTAAAAAGATTAATTTGGCAAAATAGTGAAACAACAATGGGGAGTGAAAAACGCAAGTGTGTCCGGAGTTGGGTTTATTTCCGTGGGCGTCCGGGCGCTACCGGAGTCGAGCGGCCGCCCCGCCGCGTTTCCAGCAGTTTCCAAGGAGCGGTGGGAGCAGCGCGGCGCAGGAGTCACGCTCGCTCCGTGTGGTTGGGAGCGCCGAGCGCGCCGAGCGCAGTCCGAGCCGAACCACAACACGAGCGAGCTCGTCCCGCTTCCTCGAAGTCTCGGCGAACTCTACACCTTGGAAGTAAATATGCCCCGCGGTACAGTGAAACCTCGTTAACCAACCCGATCTCCCCTCGTGTCCAATTGTGCTGCGAAATTTGCCTGCGCTTTTGTGTTGCTGCTGATGAGGCGAGTCGCGACGAATGCGCGGACCGCTCGAACGACTTTGGACGACTTTGGTATCGGTCAAAAAAGGGCGGGAAAAAAATGGCCAATGGACGACTTTGGTATCGGTAAAAAAAGGGCGGGAAAAAAATGGCCAATGGACGAAAAATCGTTCGGAAAAAATTGCCGGGCACAAACATGGCACAAAAATGGACAGAAAGTCGTATGGAAAAAATGGCCAGTGGAAAAAAGGCTGGGGAAAACATGGCCAATGAAAAACGATGCTGGGGATGTCCGATGGAAAAAGGCTGGGGAAGAAATGGCCAATGAAAAAAAAGGCTGGTGGAAAATGGCCAATAAAAAAAGGATGGTGGAAATGACCGGAGAAGAAATGGCCAATCGAAAAAATGGCTAATGGAAAAAGGCCGGGGAAGAAATGGCCAATGAAAAAAAAAGCTGGGGAAAAATGGCCAATGAAAAAAGGCTAGTGGAAATGGCCGGAGAAGAAATGGCCAATCGAAAAAATGGCCATTGGAAAAAAAAGCTGGGGAAAAAATGGCCAATAGAAAAAAGGGCTGGGGAAAAAATGGCCAATGGAAAAAAGCTGGGGAAAAAAGGCCAATGGAAAAAAAAATGCTGGGAAAAATGGCTAATGGAAAAAAAAGGCTGAGAAAAAAATGGTCAATGGAAAAAAGCTGAGGAAAAAATGTCCAATGGAAAAAGGCTGAGAAAAAAATTTCCAATGGAAAAAGGCTGAGAAAAAAAATGGCCAATGAAAAAAGGCCGATTTGTTTTGCTCTCCTTTATACGTTTTCATTCATGCGCGGTGTCGTTTGAATCAGCTGATCGCCGCGAGTCGCGTGACTCCCGTGTTTCGCCTCAGAGGGGATTTTGCCGGTCGCGATGTGCTCGGCTAATCGAGGTTCCACTGTACCTCGAGACAGCAGCGTCTCTGTGCCCGTGCGTTGCGTCCGCGTCTTCGTGCTCGTGTCGGTGGCTCGGGAGTCGCTGCATTACACCAGTACGTGACTCCTGGGCTCGAGGAGCAAAAACTTCCTGCCGGCCGGACGTAATACGTTCAACGACGACGAAGACGACGACGAGCGAACACATTCGAGCACCGAGCGCCGACGGCGACGGTGCCGATCGCTCGATCGATCCTCCTGCCGAGTCGGCTCGAACTCTCCGCCGATAACGCAGCGACGGCCAACGAGATCTTTAATGATCTAGGAGAGAAAATTATGGGGACTGAGTCACCGAAAAATCGGCATCTATTAATCATCTAATAATCGATGATTATTATTATTATTATTATAATTATCGATGATTAATATTATTATTATTATAATTATCGATGATTATTATTATTGTTATTATTATAATTATCGATGATTATTATTATTGTTATTATTATAATTATCGATTATTATTAGGCATATAATAATATAAAAAATTGGCCCGTATTACGTTTCTTTAATTTGGTAAAAAAATTACGTTCATCAAATTCTGCTTATCGTAATTGTGTTCACAGTGTAGATTGTTAATACACGCAAAAAAAAACCAGAAATTATCACTTAGAAAACGGAGAAGATTATATATTGTTCATGGATTTTTTTTTCCAACGTAGTTGAGTGATGTAATTTTTTCGCTTCATGTTTTTGCTCATATGTAGGAAGCTTAAAATTTGATTCAACTCTACACTTTTTGAAAAATATCTGCGGCTCTGGTTGCCGAAAATTTTCAGCCGTCAGGCTAATTCATTTTTTACGAGGCTACGTTGAAAGAAAATTCGCACTGAATTTGGGATGAAACTGTAAATAGGTTCGGTTATTATTCTGACAAACACGAATTTCGCTGAGAATCGAAACAAGAACCATTTTGACAATCCGAAAAACACCGACATTCTTTTTAATAAAAAAATAAAACCAGTCGTTGTCTGCCTGCAAATTCGTCTAGGCAGATTCGAAAATTTTATTATCAAAATGTCTACGCGAAAACCCAAATTTTATGTCAGAATAATTTTCTTTGTAACTGCGTGTGTAAAACTCGACTTTTCGGGGCGGTTTTGCGTGCGTAAAGTGCTCGTATTTCGCGCTAGTGCGCAAAGTGTTCGCTTTCCGCACTAGTGCGTAAAATGCTCGTTTTCCGCACTAGTGTGTAAAGTGCTCGTTTTCCGCACTAGTGCGTAAAGTGCTCGTTTTCCACACTAGTGCGTAAAGTGTCACTTTACGCACTCTTGGTTGCTTTACGCACGCGTGCCGGAAAACGTGAACATTAAGCACGCAAAACCGTCTCGAAAAGTCGAGTTTTACGCACACAGTTACAAAAATAGTATATGCAACTCGTGCGGAAATGACCTACTTTACGCACTTGTTGCACAATATACTATTTGGACGTAGTATGCGTAAAATTCGATTTTACGCATTGCCTTCGGTGCGTAAAATTAATTTTTACGTACAGTGCGTAAAATGGAATTTTTACGTACAGTGCGTAAAATGGAATTTTTACGTACAGAGCGTAAAATGGAATTTTTACGTACGGTGCGTAAAATGGAATTTTTCGCATACTACGTAAAAAAAATACGTTACGCCGCACATGCGTAAAATCGTATTTTGCTTCCAGCATAATAAACTATTTTGTGCCACGGATAATTTTCAATCGGCAGCGATTGAAAAAGAAAAGAAAACGTTGATAAAAAAAAACAGGAGCAGCGCGCTACTTTACCGACCCTGACGCTTCCACGGCTCCCGCACTTATATTTAATTGCGCCTCGCGCGATATTCTCTATCGTCACGTGTATAAAATTGACGTTTACGTGTTGTGATTTTTTGTTGTTGTTCTCGAACGCGTGACAGAAGAGCGAAGGCCGAGCAGCAGCAGCAGCAGCAGCAGCAGAATCAGAGTCAGCAGTGGCCGAGAAGGCGAGGCGGAGCTAGCAGGAGTCCCGCGGAGAACCCGAGTCAAGGACGCAGATGCGCGAGATGCGGAGGAGCCTTCGGTAGATTCTACAACACCGGGGCCTCCTGTCCGCGTTGCAGGCACCGAGTGTGCCGGCAGTGCCGTGAGTTCAGGGGCTCCGCGACGACCACGGCGGCGGCGAACAACAAGGGCGAGGACCACGGAGTCGACTGGCTCTGTGCGGTTTGCCACAAGATCGCGTGAGTCGATGATACGCCCTATCGAGTCTACGAATTTTCACCACAAAAAGTCGAAAAATTGACCCGCATTAGCGACAAAAACAATCCCTTACACTGTAAAAAATGTTTATCTGGATATTTATAAATTGTACATGAAATTTGATACGGTGCATGAAATTTACTATAATATTGTGTGAAATTTGTAATACATGGTATATTAATTTTTAATATACAGTGCATTAAATTTCATTAATTTAGCATTAAATTTCTGAATGTTCGATGCCGATTATTGTAAATTCTATGGAGAAATATTGAATTTAATTTGAAAATGTTGAACACTACAAACATCATATAGTAATAACAATTTTCAGTTACTGTTATTGTAAATTTCATATACACTTTACGTTAAACGTGTTGTAAATTTAACAGTGTAGCGTCTAGTATTAATTTCGCATAAATTCGAGGAATACGAGAGAGCATTGCAAAGTCTTCTCGATGGTATAAAAATTGGAAAAAATGCATGCAAATTAAAAGTACTGAAAAGATTAATTTTGCATAATAATAATTCGAAAATGTTATTAACAAATTGATGAAAAAAAATTGTTTAACAAATATTTTGACCACCCAAGTTTTTTTTTTATGAAATTGATTTCTTCGTTTTTTTAATACGTATCAAGTTTTTCAGATTTTTCTCTTCGAAATTTCTCTTGAAGTCCTCTGAAATTTGTACATATTGTCCGTATAAAGAAACACAAATTTTTAAGAAAACTTAAAAATGCGAAAAAATTCATACATATTCAGAAAAACGAAGGAAGCATTATCATAAAAAAACTTGGGTCATCGAAATATTTCTTAAACAAATTTTTTTCATCAATTTTTTAATAATATTTTTGAATTATTATTATGCAAAATTAATTTTTTCAGTACTTTTAATGTGCATGCATTTTTCAGATTTTTAGACCATCGAGAAGTCCTTGCAGTTCTCTCTAATTTTTCTCGAATTTATGCAAAATGTACACTAAACGCTAGAGCTACCTTGAAAGGGTGTTTTCGTGCATTTTTTTCGGGAATATGGTTGCAGTTTTTCAATTTTTTTTTTTACAGTAAAGAGTATGATTTCAAGCATCTTTTACAATTGTTTTGTTAAAAAAATATTCGTAAATGTAAGAGATGGAATAAATTTCGCAGTTCACCGTTTATGAGAAATCAAAAAACCAAATAGATTTAGTTTTTCTATCATTCAATAAAATAATGATTTTTGAAAAAATGCTCACCGATCGAAAGTGGAAAATGGAAAAAATGCGTGGAAAGTTACGAAACACAAAGTGAATTTAAAAATCTGAAAAAATTCACACATATTCAGAAAAACGAATAAATCATCCTCGTGAAAAAAGATCGGTTTTTGGAAGATTTGTTTACCATTTCTTTTTTTTTTATCATTGGTTTTTTCAAGCATATTGAAGGAGCTAAAAGATTAATTTTACATTTTAAAGATTCCAAAACGTTATTAACAAAATGATGGATAAGAAAAAATTGTGCAACAAATCTCCCGACAACAAAACTTTTTTTCATGAAAATGATTTGTTCATTTTTCTGAACACGTATGAATTTTTTCAGATTTATAAATGCACTTTGAATTTTTTTGTATTTTATATGTGAAAAAAAATATGTGTGGAAAGTGCGAAAAGTTTAAAAGCCGCGCGGCCGCCAACAAAGACAGACTGGACAATGGCTGACGCGTAACCACCGGCGTCCTATCCGTGTTTCAGAGAACTCCACGCGGCAACCGGAGAGTGGATATACGAGGCCGCCTCGGTCACCTCGAGTCGTCTCGTGGCCGCGAAGAAAAAATCCACGGTTGATATAATCAAGCGCAGCATCCGACGAGCGTGGACCATCAACGGTAAGACGCTCGGAAACCACATTAATTTTCATTCAATTTTACATTTTTCGAAAAATCTCCTTACGTTCTCTGGTCGTCGCAAATTTCTAACTATGGAGCCAAATAATTTTTTACGAACCAAAACTACGTGAAAAAACGACTCGTATTGAATTTGGGATGAATCTGTAAATAGGTTCGATTTTTATGGGATTTTTAAAAAGAATTCTTTTGGCTTAGTAATCGTGAAATTCGATTTATACAAATAATTTTTTACAAACCAAATTACGTGAAAAAACGACTCGTATTGAATTTGGGATGAATCTGTAAATAGGTTCGATTTTTATGGGATTTTTAAAAAGAATTCTTTTGGCTTAGTAATCGTGAAATTCGATTTATACAAATAATTTTTTACGAACAAAACTACGTGAAAAAACGACTGGTATTGAATTTGCAATGAATCTGTAAATAGGTTTGATTTTTTTGGGATTTGTAATTTTTCAAAAAATATACGTTTTGCTCTGACACCCTTAAAATATCACCGAATTAATTGACATTTTCTACGGACGAAAAAGTAATTTTATAAATAAATTTGGCGACGGTCGGCAAAAGGGTTCGAATTTTATGGCATTTTGAATAATTTTACAGGACGTACGATTTGCTATAACTCTCGTAAAGTATCGGGAAATAAATTAAAATTTTCTACATTCGAAAAATAATACTCAGAGCTACTTTAGGAAGGATCGGTAACGACCCTCGAAGTCAAATAGGTGCTAAACTTTCGGAATCGATTTTTAAGAGTTTAATGCATTAAATAAAGTGATTAAGCTAGTTCTGTCGCTTAGAGCTCATTTCGCATAAATTCAAGAAAAGTGAGAGAGAATTGTAAAGATTTCTCGATGGTATAAAAATCGGGAAAAATTCATACACATTAAAGGTATTGAAAAGATTAATTTTGTATAATAAAAATTCTAAAATGTTGTTAACAAATTGATGAAAAAAATCGTTTAACAAATCTCCCCGTGATTCAATTTTTGAATGAAAATGATTCGTTCGATTTTCCGACTACGTAAGAATTTTCTCAGATTTTCAAATTGACTTTGAAATTAGTCTTTTTGCACACATATTTTCCATTTAAAAACACACAAAATTCAAAGTCAACTTAAAAATCTGAGAAAATTCATACGTATTCAGAAAAAAAGAACGAATCATTTTCATTAAAAAAAAATTTCGTTCACTGCGAGATTTGTTAAACAATTTTTTTTTTCATCAATTTCTTAAGAACATTTTCGAATTATTATTACACAAAATGAATCTTTTCAGTACCTATAATGCGCATTAATTTTTTCCGATTTTTATGTCATCGAGAAGTCTTCGCAATTCTCTCTTATTTTTCTCGAATTTCTGCAAAATCTTCTCTCAGCGTCAAAACGACCTTACCTCTTATTTCCTTTTCAACAATTTCACTAAAATCATTGCCAGCTGACAACCGATAAATTTCAGCAATAATTAGTCTCTTTCTTTCCACACAAAAAACCTCGTTTATTTTTCCCTGCAAAATTAAAATTGCTTCCCAAAAATATTGCAGGTCCTCCAGCCCGCTGGTCAGTCGCGAGGAAATCGCCGGCGTTCCGAATCTACCGAAGTCTGCCGGTCCGGGACAAAATCCACCCTCGACTCTCTGAGGAGGCGGACGTCGAGCCGGACGAGAATTTTCCGTCGCCTCAGTTCATCGAAACGCTCGTCAGAAACTACGACAGCGATTCGCTGGTGAGTCACTCGGAGATCGGGCGGAAAAACGTGGAGGGAGCGGCGAAACGCAGAGGCGAGAAAAACGAGGACGATGACGACGAGTCGAGTCAGCCGGAAAAATTGACGCGAAGGAGGGACGAGAGACGACAGCAGCAACTCGATAATTCGACGTCGCGCGATTCGTCAAAAACACGAAGAAACGAACGAGAAACGTCGACGCTCGACGCGACCGAAAGAACGAAAAGCAGCGAGCAGCCCGTCGTCGACTCGGCGGCCGCGAACGACGCGAATTCGCCGCGGGTCTCGCTCATCAAACCGCCGCGAATTCACGCGAAGCTCGCGACGAACGAGAGCGGCCGACAGTCGAACAAGCATGGAGACAGAAAGTCGAGCATACCGATTTTTCGGAGGAGCTCCAGGGAGTTCGAGGACATCGGGAGCCCCCAGGAGACCGCGAAACGGTCCCTCATACCGCAGAGGTAACGCCGCGCTTTTCATTCAATTTAATTGACGTCAGCATTTTAATTAAATTTAATTGAATAATGATATTCACTTCAAAATTTCAATCGAATATTCAGAAATTTGGGTAGTGCGAATATTCATGAATAGTACGAATATTCATGAATAATACGAATATTTATAAATATACGAATTATTAAAAAATGCATGAATAATACGAATATTTACAAATATACGAATTATTAAAAAATGCATGAATAATACGAATATTTACAAATATACGAATTATTAAAAAATGCATGAATAATACGAATATTTACAAATATACGAATTATTAAAAAATGCATGAATAATACGAATATTTACAAATATACGAATTATTAAAAAATGCATGAATAATACGAATATTTACAAATATACGAATTATTAAAAAATGCATGAATAATACGAATATTTACAAATATACGAATTATTAAAAAATGCATGAATAATACGGATATTCGTGAATATTTGTAAAATTGTAATTATTCATGAATATTTGTAACTTTTTAATTATTCATGATTATTTGTAAATTTCTGGTTATTCATGAATTATCGTAAATTTCTAATTATTCATGAATATTCGCAAATTTCTGGTTATTCATGAATATTCGTAAATTTCTGATTGTTCATGAATATTCGTAAATTTCTGAATTATTCATGAATATTCGTAAATTTCTAATTATTCATGAATATTCGTAAATTTCTGATTATTCACGAATTTTCGTCAATTTCTGAATCATTTGATTGATTCGAATATTCAATTCGCCATGAATTATTCAAATTTTAAAAATAATTCATTGTTTTTATCCCTATCGACAACGACAGCGATAAAGACAGAGGAAAACTGTACCTATATGAGGCATTTTCCTCTGTATTTTTGCCACCCAAAAAAAGAAAACAAATTCTCCAAGTTTTTTTGAAAATCAGGTTCAGTGGTATCTATAGATACACCAAATTTCGAAATTAAAAAGAAATACTTGTCCGAAATATGGCAATTTTTTCATCTTTCATTGAAAAGGCTCAAGCTCGAAAATTTGAGGAAATCAATTCGGCTCAAATATAACGAGGATTTCGCAAAAAATAAAAAAATAAAAAGTTTGTGAAAACACACAAAGTTTTGTCAGCCTAAAGAAATATTTCGTGTCCCAGTAAAAAAAAGTTTAGCCATCATAAAAAAAATTGTTGGCCTACTAAAAAGTTTCACTGGCCCAAAAAAATATTTGTTGGCCCAGGAAAATAGTTTTTCAGGCGATGAAACAGAAAAAATTGCCTTTCGCAAATGAAACTTAATCGTTAATCGTTTTCGCCTCGCGATTTTTAGATACCGCGGAAGCACCGACGACCTGCGGCGCAGCCGCGAGGACATAAGTCTGCCGAGCCTCATCCCGAAGTTGTTCTCGCCTCGATCCCGGGACGCGGAGCGTCTGAAGCGCCACGACAGCCGGGACGACGTTCGGCAGCTCGGGCGAGGAGCCTGGACGACGCGTCGCGGCGACGCCGCCCGTGAAATCGCGCGGGAGGAAACGCGAACGTCGCTCTCGTCGCCGAACGTGCGCGAGGATCATCATCAGCAGAGCAGCCGAAGCGGCCTGCGAATCTTTCGCCGGGAGGACGTGGGACGCGAAACGACGAGTCTGCCGAGTCTCAGCGGATCCCGCGGGAAAATTTTTCAGGGCAAAGACGAGCGACACGAGCGCAGCGTCGGTGAAACGACGGCGAGATCCGGTCTTGTAAGTTTTACTGCATTAATTTAAGGTATTTCTGTCGCTTCCCGCTGATTTCGCATAAATTCGAGAAAAATTAGAGAGAATTGCAAATATTTTTCGATGGTAGAAAAATTAGAGAAAATGAATGCATGAAAAGATTCATTTTGCATAATAATAATTCGAAAATGTTATTAACGAATTGATGAAAAAATCATTGTTTAACGAATACTTCGATGACCCAAGTTTATTTTTGTTATGAAAATGATCTCTTCGTTTTTTTTTAAATACGTATGAATTTTTTCGGATTTTGAAGTTCTCTTTGAAATTTGTACATATTTTCCGTATAAAAAATTAATTTCAAAGGGAACTTAAAAATCTCAAAAAATTCATACATATTCAGAAAAACGAACGAATTATTTTTTTAAAAAAGTTTGGATCGCCGGGAGATTCGTTAAATAATTAACTTTTTTCATGAATTTGATGATAGCATTTTCGAATTATTATTATGCAAAATGTACTTTTAATGTGCATGAATTTTTTTCGGTTTTTTACAATCGAGAAGTCTTTGCAATTATCTCTCATTTTTCTCGAATTTATGCGAAAATGAATACTACGCGCTAGAACTGCCTTTACGTAGTTGTGTCGCAAAATAAGAGAGAATTGCAAAGATTTGTCGATGGTATAAAAATCAGAGAAAATTAATGCACATTAAAGGTACGAAAAATATTAATTTTGTATAATAATAATTCGAAAATGTTATACAAAAATTATGAAAAAAGATTGTTTAACAAATCTTCCGATGATCAAACATTTTTTTTGTGATTAAAACGATTTGTTCGTTTTTCTGAATACGTATGAATTTTTTCAGTTTTTATGTTGACTTGGAGCTGTAAGCGACATAACTACCTTAAGAATTAAAGCTTCACAATAGTTTATTTTCTAGTTACGATTTTATAACGATGACCAGTAGCGATTATAAAATTATGTGTGAACTTTTGAGTACCCGTAAGAAAAACCGAATTTTTCATTAAATTTTCGGAGAAATTGTGAGAAAAATGAACAATCACAGTCCTGCATTATTTTCGCAATGCATTAACAGTATTTCTCCATATTTTCAATAAAATGACCATGAAGTTTGATGGGAAATTAATATTTATTGCCTCTATTTAAAAGTTTACACATCGTATTACAATCATCACGAGTTATTATTACATAAATATAAAATATGTACAAAATATATAAGAATTGTTTCTATAAAAATTAGGAATTTACAACTCTGGCGAGATCCAAATCCTGCCCGAGCGAAGAAGGCAAAACGAGTCCGAAGGCGTCGGTGACGACGAGAGACGAGGAAAGAGAAACCGAAGTGGCGATCGGTAGGAAAATCGTCGACGAGGAAGGAAAAATCGACGGAGGAGTCGAAATTCCCGTCGCGAATTCCCGGAGCGAATCGGCGGGTCGAGAGAGTCGAGAAAACGAGAAAAGAAAACGAGAGAATCGAGAGAATCGAGAGGACGAAAAGAGAAAACGAGAGAATCGAGAGGACGAGAAAATCGCGACGATGGCGAACGAAAAAACGACGACGACGACGATCGACAGTCCGGAGGCGAAATTGAGTCGCGAGTGGAATGAGAAAAGCGTGGAGAGAGACGAGAGGGAGGAGGAAAAGGAGGACGACGAGGAAATTGGAAATTTGGTTGTCTTGAGCGTCGAGAAAAACGAGTTGATTGGAAGCAGAGAGAAAGAAACGGAGTTCATTGATGCGACGAACTTCAGCGAGACGGATTTTGCGGGGGGAATTGTGGGCGAGAGAAAAATCGCTGCCGAGGGAATTTTTGTGAAAAGAGTCGAGGATGTGCAGCAGGTGGTGAGGAGGAAATTCTCGAAGGAGGAGCTGTCGAATCCGGACGACACCGACGAGACGCCGAATCGACGTTCCTCCAGCGTGAGTTTTTATTTATTTATAAATTGCATTTGCTTCTAGCAAACGTAACGATCGATCCTGGCAAACGTAACGATCAGAGCTGAGCAATACTTTAGTTAAGGTAGATAGTGCGTGTAGTATTCATTTCGCCTAAATTCGAGAAATTCGGGCAAGAGTTGCAAACACTTCCCGATGTTAAAAAAGTGTGAAAAAATTCATACGTATTATGGGCACTGAAAAGTCTAATTTTGCATAATAACAATTTCAAAATGTTATTGACAAAATGTTGAAAAGAAAATTGCTCATCAAAATATGCGGTAACTCAACTTTTTTTTTTAATGAAAATTATTCGTTCATTTTTCGGAATACGTGTGAATTTTTTCAGATTTTTATCTTTATTTTGATTATTCTTGTTTTTTACATGGAAAAATGTGCAAAAATAATAATAAAGATAAAAATCTGAAACAATTCATAGGTGCTCCGAAAAATGAACGAATCATTTTCATCAAAAAAAAAAGTTGAGTTACCGCATATTTTTATGAACAATTTTCTTTTCAACAATTTGTTAATAACATTTTTAAATTATTATTATGCAAAATTAGTCTTTCCAGGGCCTATAATAAGTATGAATTTTTTCACATTTTTTTAACATCGGGAAGTGTTTGCAATTCTTGCCCGAATTTCTCAAATTTAGGCGAAATGAATACTACACGCACTATCTACCTTAAAGTAGTTTCGTCGCTAACAGCTCATTTCGCATAAATTCAAAAAAACTGAGAGAAAATTGCGAAGGCTTCGCGATGGTATAAAAATCGGGAAAAATTCATGCACATTGAAGGCACTGAAAAGATTAATTTTGCATTATTATGCATTATTATTCAATTCAATGTTTCAATTATTATTATAATTGAAACATTTTATTAACAAATGGATGAAAAAAAAATTGTTCATCCAATTTCTCGGGAACCCAAATTTTCTTTGTTATGATTAACAATGATAATTCTTCTTTAATTTTGCTGACTACGCATGGATTTTTCGGATTTTTAAGTTCACTTAAAAATTCGTTGTACAAAATTCAAAGTCAACTTAAAAATCTAACAAAATGTATACGTATTCAGAAAAATGAACGAAGAATTTTTATAAAAACAAAAATGTGGATTCCCGAGAAATTTGTTGAAAAAAATGTTTTTCATCAGTTTGTCAATAATATTTTTCAATTATTATTATACAAAATGAATCTTTTCAGTATCTTTAATGTGCATGCATTTTTTCAGATTTTTATATCATCGAGAAGTGCTTGCAATTTCTTCTAATTTTTCTCGAATTAATGCGAAATTAATACTAGACGCAAGGACTACCTTAACGTTTAATTTGGTTCTTAATAAAATAAATAAAAATGGGTTGTCTAACTTTTGCAGCACCTTTCACCCGAGGCAAGTCCTCTCAGCACGAGATCGTCGCGGTACAGTCCGCGCGAGAGCGAGAGCGAGCCGACTCCGGCTCTGCCCCGGAAAACCGGAAGCGGAGACTCCTGCACGGCCTCGCAACGAATTCGCGACGCGATCACGAGAACGAGAAGGGAATCGAACAGCAGCGCGCGCTACGAGAGCAGCGGCAGCGAGAGCGTTAGGTGGGTTGTTTTCTTTAAAACACACACATTTGTTTTTCCCACAAATTTTCGAAATATTGCCCGCAATTTACTATTGAATAGGGTAGTCACTAGTAAATGTACAGTTAAGGAGGCATCGGCGGTACAGTCAATTTGTTTGCGTGTTAGATTTGAAAAATTGTTTGCATATACTTTCAAAGGGAAACTAATGTTAATAAAAGTGGATCTGAATTAAAGAGGATCTGAATTAAAGAGATTCTGAAAAAATTCAGACGTATTCAGAAAGACAAACAAATCATTTTCATAACAAAAAAATTAGGTTACCGGGTAATTTGTTGAACAATTATTTATTTCGGTAATCTGTTAATAACATTTTTCAATTATTATTATGCCAAAATAATATTTTCAGCACCTTCTACATGTTTGATTTTTTTCAGATTTTTATTTTATCGAGAACTGTTCGTAATTCTGTCTCATTCTCGCTCGAACTTATGCGACGTCAGCTTAGGCG
This sequence comes from Pimpla rufipes, assembly GCA_963932165.1. Lineage (NCBI taxonomy): Eukaryota > Metazoa > Arthropoda > Insecta > Hymenoptera > Ichneumonidae > Pimpla > Pimpla rufipes. The sequence goes on from OZ010630.1 coordinate 1,842,892, forward strand.
TTCATACTACCTTAAGCAGGACCTTCTCAATTTAGATCCACCTTTATTGGTACTAGTTTCCCTTTGAATTCAAATAATTTAAATAATTAAAATAATTCAAATTCAGATTTGAATTATTCAAATAATAAAAATTCAGATTTGAATTATTCAAATAATAAAAATTCAGATTTGAATTATTCAAATAATTAAAATTCAGATTTGAATTATTCAAATAATTTAAATTCAGATTTGAATTATTCAAATAATTTAAATTCAGATTTGAATTATTCAAATAATTTAAATTCAGATTTGAATTATTCAAATAATTAAAATTCAGATTTGAATTATTCAAATAATTAAAATTCAGATTTGAATTATTCAAATAATTAAAATTCAGATTTGAATTATTCAAATAATTTAAATTCAGATTTGAATTATTCAAATAATTTAAATAATTCAAATAATTAAAACTCAAAAAATTGTTCAAATCTTATTTCGCGATTAACACAACTGCACCGTTGATGCGTCTTTAAGAAATGTTGGTCTCCTTGGTTCCAAGTTTTGCGATTTTTCGAAAAATAAAATTTACAGAGGAAATTTCGTTTCACAGACTAAGCGAGTCGGGTCTTCACGGCTACGCGGATCTCGCGCGGCGGGTGAAGCTGTTCGGAAGCGGCGGAAACAGTCCGGGCCCGTCGGCGGGAAGCGACGAGCCGGTGCAGCGAGACAGCGCGACGAGCGCGGGCGAGGACGATCCGTCCGAGGACTGCCATTCCCGCGGGCCGGGCTCCTCGCAGGGCCGAACGATGCTGCGAAGACGTCGCCAGTTCGACGCTCAAGGTAAGCAGCGTCTAAAAAGACCACGAAAATCCGAGACCTCTTGGACGTTTCTTTTCCTCGCCAGTTATTTATACCTCTCATCTGGCGATTTTTATATTTGTGTTGTAAACACTTCTCGTATTTTACACGAAAGATCAATCGTGGAGAAATACGATGCTTTACAGTTTTTGTTACCGACCGAAAACCAGCAGATCGTCGTCAAGCCCAGTCGGCTTCAAAAACTGTAATAAAGGTTTTGCCGCATATTTGCGTTTACAGATAAAAGAAGAAATTCATTCACTGCTGATATCACCAGCGCAGTGGATGAATTCCTTATTTTAGTTGTAAATGCAAATATAAGTGAAAAAACGTTCATTACAGTTTTTATTACCGCAGTTGGTATTTCACACGGTCGGCGAGGTGTGTGAAACATCCACGCCGAGCCCAGTCGGTATCAAAAACTGTAATGAATGTTTTTGACGGATATTTGCGTTTACAGCTAAAAGAAGAAATTCATTCCCTGCGGTTTTCACCAGTGCAAGGAATGCATTTTCTTTTAGCTGTAAACGCAAATATCCATCAAGAACGTTCATTACAGTTTTTATTACCGCAGTCGGTATTTCATCATCCCCTTAAGGACATGTGAAACATGTACCACGTGACACGTGAGTGCGAGAGAGATAGACGCAATTTTTGAAGCAATGCCATTCCAAGATTATTCTTATTCTGGATGAGAACAAAATATCATCGGACGGACAATTAAAATACGCTTTCATTGATGTTTTTCTTTGTCTCAGAATATTTTCGGTATCTCCATACGATTGATTACAGTTTTTGTTACCGACTGAGTAGGTTTCACATCGCCTTAAGGGCATATGAAACATCCACGCTGAGCCCAGTCGGTATGAAAAACTGCAATAAACGTTTTTTAAGCATATTTGCGTTTATAGCTAAAAGAAGAAATTCATTCACTACGGATATCATCAGTGCTGTGAATGAATTTCTTCTTTTAGCTGTAAACGGAAGTATGCGTGAAAAACGTTCATTACAGTTTTTTATGTCGACTGGCTTAAAAAGCGCAGGACAAATTTAATGTTTGCTCCATTTACATCAAGGATGGATCTTTTTTTTTTTCGAATTTCTGCGACTACGGTAAAAAAAAAAGAAAAAATGATTTGGTGTGGAAAACTTCTTATGTGATACAAGGAAACGATATTCGTGACGATTTTATTGCGATGAAATTTGGACCCCCCATGTATCGTCGCATTTCGAATTAGCGAATTTTCGTGTCCAACTCGGATCGAGCGACCCAATCGAAGCCCGCGTTGTAATCGAAGTCCCTGAAGGGGTTAAAACCTCGACATCGGGAATTCGCGAGAGCCTCGAGCCCTTCGGCGAATCGATGGGACAAAACGCGTCGTGTCGTTCGCCGGGCCATGTGGCGCCCGACGATTATGATAAGCCCATTGATTATCGAAGCCTCTTCCCGTCGTCGTCGTCTTCTTCACTCCGACCACTCGACGTCCACTCCAGTTGAAAATTGGAATGGTCGTCGAGTGGACGCGTCGAGTGGTGAAAAAAACCTCGACCGAAAAAAAAAACCATTCGCAATACATTAAAAAATAAATAAATTAAATAAATATTTGCAGACAGAACTATTAAAAATTAGCGTAAAAAAATTAAAACAACAAATCATTTTAAGCTACAAAACATTTAAAGCCACAAATAATTTAAAGCTACAAAACAAAACATTGAAAACAACAAAAAGTTTCAAGCTACAAAAAATGTTAGGCTACAACAAATTTAAAACTACAGAAAAATTAGAAGCTGCAAGAAATTTAAAGTAACAAAAAAAATGTAAAGCTATAAAAAATATTAATCTACAAAACATTTAAAGGTACAACAAATTCAAAGCTACAAAATGTAAAGCTACAAACATTTTAAATCTACAAAAATGTAAAGCTACAAAAAAATAGTGCAAACTACAAAAAAAATGAGCTTTGACTTTCGCTGAATCTGATTCTCGGGGCGTTTAATTAATGCGGGAAGACAGTTTCAGGGATTACAGAGACTGCGATTTTTTTTTTCTTTTCTTTCTCACTGTCTTCTCGGCTCGTTTGCCATTTGTGCTAATAACGACGTCTGGCCGCGCGGTCGCCGCCGCCGAGAGAGCAAATAAGCATGGACGTCAGGAGGATCCTACAGCTTTTCGTGACGGTTCTCGTGTCAACCTATTTCCTCGTGTTCTACGCGGCCGCGTGTGTCGTACTCTATTTGCTGTGGACTGGCAATCACTGACTTCCTCGCACGGGAAATAAAAGTGCACGGAGAAGAGAGAGAAATGCATGGTAAATTTAAATTATAACCCGGATGGTTTAACATCAGAAAAAGAATTTCAATCGTGATTTACAAACTCGAAATAAATCTTCGGTAGAAATCATCGAATTAAAATGATAATTCTAATGCTTTGACACTCGAAAAAGTGTTTAAAACGTGCCTTAAAAATGTTGAAGCATTACAAATTTATTTGTTGAAGTTTTATATCGTATTAAAAAATGGTTAAACATTCAACATTTATTTGTTGAAGTATTTATATCGTATTAAAAAATTTGTTAAACATTCAAAATTTATTTGTTGAAGTATTTATATCGTATTTAAACATTTGTTAAACATTCATAATTTGAAATATTTGTCGGAGTATTTGAAACGTGCTGCAAAAATGTTTAAGCATTGAAAATCTAAAGTATTTAAAAGTATTTGAAACGTGCTGTAAAAATGTTTAAGCATTCAAAATCTAAAGTTTTTAAAAGTATTTGAAACGTGCTTTAAAAATGTTGCAGCATTTTTAATTTGAAGTATTTATTGTGGAATTTATATCGTGATTTAAAAATGTTAAAGCATTCAGAATTGAAGGTATTTATTGAAGCATTTATATTTTGCTTTAAAAAAAGTATTCAAAATTTGAAATATTTATTCAAGTATATAAAACGTGATTTAAAAATGTTAAAGCATTCAAAATTTTAAATATTTATTGAAGTATATAAAATGTGCTGTAAAAATTTGGAGGCATTTAAAATTTGATGTATTTATTCAAGTATTTATAACGTGCTTTAAAAACATTGAAGCATTCAAAATTTGAAGTATTTAAAACGTGCTTTAAAAACGTTAAATCATTCAAAATTTGGAGCATTTATTGAAGTATTTAAAACGTGCTGTAAAAATGTTGAGACATTCAAAATTTGAAATATTTATTCAAGTATTTGCATATAACGTATTTTAAAAATGTTAAAGCATTCAAAATTTGAGGTATTTATTGAAGTATATAAAACGTGCTTTAAAAGTGTTGAAACATTCCAAATTTCAAGTACTTAAAACGTGCTATAAAAACGAAAAATTTGACGTTTTTCTAGAAGTGTTTAAAACGTGCTTTAAAAATGTTAAAGCATTTAGTTTGAAGTATAATAATTTTTAAAATTAGTTAAAAAAATTAACAAAAAAACTGAGTCCAAATTTGAAGAATTTTTTTAAGTATTTATATAACGCGCTTCTAAAATCTCAAGCTATTTAAAATTTAATGAATTTAAATAAAGCACTAATTCTGTCGTTTAGTGCTGATTCATGTTCCAAAACCGACTGACCGCCCGACGAGACGAAGAAGCGAGAAGCTGTCGGCCGAGTCCAAAAAAAAAAAGGAAAATAAATAGACAGAAATAAGAGAAACGCGAGATAACACGAGCAATCGTAGTTAGTACGAGGCGAGCGCCGATAACGACGCGCGCGACTCGCGACGGGGAAAAACACACAGGTAACAGCGGAACAACTTTGCGAGTGCGGCGACCAACGCGGAGATACTGTGTCTCGCTGACCACGCGAGGCGATAAACCTCGTCTAGTCGAATCCTCGTATCTCGGTGTCGCGATCGAACGCAACTGAATCGCGGTGCAATTGACAACAGGTGCGGTTGAGAGAAGGAGAAGAAAAATCGAGCCAAGTGTCGTGGTGAAAAGAGTGAAAAGTCGAATTTTCGGGCCTGGAAAAGTGAAATTAAACCCTGAGGACTGGGAAAAAAATTACAAAAATTAAGGATATTTTCTGGTGAAAAATTAATTCAATGAATTCTGGTAATTTCATTTTTTGATTTATTTTCTGATTAGTAAATTTTGTTTTATTGCGAAGAATTTGGTCTTTGTAGAAAAAAAAACAAAATTCTGTTGTGGGAATTTTACTGCTGTGGGAGTTTTTGGGTCTGGAAAAAGTGAAAATAAACCCTGAGGGCTGGAAAAAGAATTCTAAAAATTGCGGATATTTTCTGGAGAAAAACTAATTCAATGAATTATGGTAATCTCATTTTTTAAATTTTCTAATTAGTAAAATCAGTTTTATTGCGAAGAATTTGGTCTTTTTTAAAACAAGAAATATTCTGCTGTGGGAAGTTTTGGGTCTTGGAAAAAGTTAAAATAAAACCTGAGGACTGGGAAAAAAATTACGGATATTTTCTGGTGCAAAACTAATTCAATGAATTATGGTAATTTCATTTTTTTTATTTTCTAATTAGTAAATTCAGTTTTATTGCGAAGAATTTGGTCTTTTTGAAAAAAAAAAAACAAAAAAAAATTCTCCTGTGGGAAGTTTCGGGTCTGAAAAAAGTGAAATTAAAACCTGAGGACTGGGGGAAAAAAATTAGAAAAATTAGATATTTTCTCGTGAAAAACAATTCAATGAATTATCATAATTTCAAGTTATTATTTTTTACATTTTTTAAGTAAATTATTTTCTCGCTGCAGCTTCACGAAAAATTTCCCCGGTTCTTTTCATTAAAACATTTTTATTTTTACTTTCTTCTGTCTACATTTTTTTACTTTTTCAAATTCCGCCCAATAAACAAATAAATAAACAAATAATTAATAAATAAACAATTAAATAAATAAAATTAGGTAGACAAATAGATAAATTTTTAAAAAATTGGACAAAAGTATGTCAATAAACAGCTAAACAAATAAACACTGAAAAAAAAGTCAAAATAAACAGCAAAAAAACGACTATCACAAAAAATGTGTCACCGACTCCGTTAACTTTTGGTCTGACTGCAGTATCTTGGGGACTGATAAGCGATAACGTTTCCGCAGTCGAGCCGAATCTCGCGGCCGCGATCGAACGTGTCGAGAAACGCGACGGAATTGACAGCGATTGAGTGGAATAGAAGAGCGGAGAAAAAAAGCAGAAGAAGAGAAGGAAGAAGAGGAAGACTGTGTTAGCCGTGGAAAGGACGGTCACGAGCCAAGTGTCACGAAGAGAAGAGCGGAGGGAGTTTGGGGCAGCGGCGGAGAGGAAAAGAGAGCGAGGGAGTCGAGGCGGCTGCGGCTGCTGGTCTCTCGGTGCTGTACTCGAGGCGAGCTGAGCGAGGCGAAGCGAAGCGGCGGCCCGACGTAGGTATATAATAGTGTAACAACGTCCACTGTTTCACTCTACAGTGCGCTCAACCTGCGAGTCTAACGGGTGTCCCAAAGCGAACGAAAAATCTCGCGCGCGCCGCGTGCGGCGGGAAACCGAACTACTCGGATTTTCCGGACTTTGATGCGTTAATCGGAGCTGGAAATTCTCGACAGGTTAAGGGGGAAATTTTTACAATTTTATAATTTTACAATTTTTACAATTGTCAATTTTACGATTTTTGCAATTTTATAATTTTACCATTTTTTCAATTGTCAATTTTACAATTTTTTCAATTGTCAATTTTACAATTTTTGCAATTTTATAATTTTACAATTTTTGCAATTTTATAATTTTACAATTTTTTCAATTGTCAGTTTTCCAATTTTTGCAATTGTAAATTTTACAATTTTTGCAATTGTAAAAACCAATTACACTTTTACAATTTTTACAAAAACAGTTACAATTTTACAATTTTTACAAAAATAGTTACAATTCTACAATTTTTTCAAAAAAAGTTGCAATTTTACAATTTTTACATAAACAGTTACAATTTTTACAAAAACAGTTACAATTTTTACAAAAACAGTTACAATTTTTACAAAAACAGTTACAATTTTTACAAAAACAGTTACAATTTTTACAAAAACAGTTACAATTTTTACAAAAACAGTTACAATTTTTACAAAAACAGTTACAATGTTTACAAAAACAATTACAATTTTACAATTTTTACAAAAACAATTAAAATTTTACAATTTTTACAAAAACAATTACAATTTTACAATTTTTACAAAAACAATTAAAATTTTACAATTTTTACAAAAACAATTAAAATTTTACAATTTTTACAGAAACAATTACAATTTTACAATTTTTACAAAAACTATTTCAATTTTACAATTTTTACAAAATCTATTTCAATTTTACAATTTTTACAAAAACTATTTCAATTTTACAATTTTTACAAAAACTATTTCAATTTTACAATTTTTACAAAAACTATTTCAATTTTACAATTTTTACAAAAACTATTTCAATTTTACAATTTTTACAAAAACTATTTCAATTTTACAATTTTTACAAAAACAATTACAATTTTTTAATTTTTGAAATAATCGATATTTTCATTTTACGTATTTCGAAAGTGTAATATGTTGAGAGTTGTAGTGACAAAAATGTCTTTCAACACCCTGAAGATGGAATGAAATAATGTGAACGTTTTAAAGTGATGCAGTTATTTTATCAGCTTTAAAAGAAATTAATAAAAAACGTCGGATTTTCGAACGTCTATAGGGTTTCCAAAGTTCCAAAATGTTATCAACAAATTGATGAAAAAACCCAAAATTGTCCAACAGCTCGCCCGAAAACTGAACTTCTTTTTCACGAAAATGAAATATGATTAATACATTTAATACATAATATAGAAAAATTTAATGCAAAATAATAGAAAAATGTATATAGAAATATATTTTTCTCAATACGCTTGATTTTCTTCCGATTTTTCAATTCACTTTAAATTTTTTATTTTCTTATATATGGAAAATTTGTGTGTAAAGTCACAAATTTCGCGCAACTTAAATCCGTGCACGTATATTTTTCAATTTGGGCGTTTAATAAAAATCGTCATTCCGAGAATAATTCACCAAGGAAAATATTGGCACGGTCAATAAAAACTTGCAGTTATTAAAAAAAAACTGTAAACTAAAAATGCAAAAAAGTCTCGAATTAAAATAAAACAATAAAATGAGTGACATAAAACATAATAAAAAGTGAAAAAATAGTAACACGTTTTTCCAGGAAAATTTCATGCGGGTTGAGATTTTGTTCGGGGGGATTTTTCGCCCGATTCACTTTGCATTTAGCTCGATAATCAGCAGAAACACAAAAGAAACGAGGAGCAGCGAGTAACGAGAAATCAATTTTTCCCCGTATCGCGGCGGCCAAACGGAACGCGTCGAGGTATAATCGCTCTCGAACGCTCTCGAGCGAGCGTTGAAACAGGTGGTCTCGTTTTCGCGTGACGCTCGAATTTTCGGCCGCATCCTCTCGGGTTTCCCCGCGCCGCCTACGCTTCTCGTTTCTCCACGGGCAACACGATATCCATCGTGTTTGGGTAACCCAACCCAAATCTTTTGGCAATTAAGTTGATGGCGCAATTCGTGTTGTAATTATTAATTAGCAATAGTAACACGTTGCAATTATAAAATAATGTGTACATATTTTAATAGCTGCAAAGAATATTTATTCTCAACAAAATATCATGGTAATTTTTCTGAAAAAATGGAGAAATGTGGTTACTGCATTACAAAATTAGTGGACTTTCCTTACAAATTAATTACAAATTAATTACAAATTAATTACAAATTAATTACAAAATAATTACAAAGTAATTACAAATTAATATCAATTAATTACAAATTAATATCAATTAATTACCAATTAATTACACATCAATATCAATTAATTACAAATTAATAACAATTAATTACAAATTATTGTAATTTTCCTGAAAAAATGGACAAATGTGGTTACTTCATTACGAAATTAGTGGACGCAGTTTTTCTTTCTCACAGAGGAAGCTTTGTTTTCGGGAACTCTTTTTATTCGAGATTTTTCATGTTCGACACTCAGAATGAACCGAAACGTCGAGAAAAGTGGTTTAGAAAAAATATTAGGGATGTGCGAATAGCATTTGTATCTAATTGAATTGGATAATGATATTCAATTCAAAATTTGAATTGAATATTCGGAAATTTGAATAGTAAGAATATTCACAAATATACGAATTATTAAAAAATTCGTGAATAATACGAATATTTGAATAATTAAATAATCCATGAACAATATGACTATTCATTCAATTAATTTCAATTTACAATTTGAATTGAATTCGAATCAATTGACGTCTACGAATATTCATGAATAATCAGAAATTTACGAATATTCATCAATAATCAGAAATTTACGAATATTCATGAATAATCCGAATATTATGAATAATTCGAATGTAAAGGATATGCGATTATCTCATTTCAATGGATTCAACAAATATGATCGGCAGTTCGTATCCACCGATTTTACAAGACGCATATGCAGTGTGCTTTGAATAATATTGACAATGTGTCAATAGACACTGATGCTGTTATCGCCCTTAAACCGATATATCTCGGTTTTGAGATAGCCGGATAAGTGAGATTCAACCGTTGTGTTTTTTTTCCAACCATTTGACGCTTGAGTACTGACTAACTCTCGCGTGGCGTTAATTTATGAATATTTGTACTAGTCAAATTTCTGAATATTCAATTCAGATTTCTGAAAATTTAATTCAAATTTCCGAATATTCAATTCAGATTTTTGAAAGTTTAACTCAAATTTCCGAATATTCAATTCAAATTTCTGATTATTAATTTCAGATTTCGGAATATCCAATTAAAAATTCTGAATATTCATTTCAGATTTCGAAATATCCCATTCAAAATTCTGAATATTCAATTCAAATTTCCGAATACTCAATTCAAATTTCCGAATACTCAATTCAAATTTCCGAATACTCAATTCAAATTTCGCAATATTCAATTCAAATTTCTAAATATTCATTTCAAATTTCCGAATATTCAATTCAAATTTCTAAATATTCATTTCAAATTTCCGAATATTCAATTTAAATTTCCGAATATTCAATTCAAATTTCTAAATATTCAATTCAAATTTCTAAATATTCAATTCAAATTTCTAAATATTCAATTCATATTTCTAAATATTCAATTCAAATTTCTAAATATTCAATTCAAATTTCTAAATATCCAATTCAAATTTCTAAATATTCAATTCAAATTTCTAAATATTCAATTCAGATTTCTAAATATTCCATTCAAATTTCCGAATATTCAATTCAAATATTGAATTAAAAATTATGATTCAATTAAATTCAATTGAAACGCTATTCGCACATCCCCAATTTTATAATTGTTAAACTCCAAAATTCAAAAGTCAAGCACTCTGGATCCGAAGAAGAATAAGAAGATGATTCTTGGAAGGTTCGTGGAGGCGAAATTGGTCGATCTCGTCGCGCGGCGAGTCACCCCGTATGTCTGGCTGCAGTCGACGGTGTATTAACCGCGACGAGGAACTATAGGCTGTGTGTGTTCCGGCTCGTACCTGCTGGCTGTGCCGCTGCTGCTGGCGTTGCCGGTGCCTCGGCGGGTTCCAGGTGCGCCTCCGCAGCGTGACTCGGCTCGGGCTCTCCTCAGTTTAGCCGCGGTAGCCCACGCGAATTGGCCGCTCGCGGTGGTCACCAGTGTCCTGCTGCTGCTGCTGCTGCTGGCCCCCAGCCGGACTGACCCGCGACGCACGAGTCACTCGCAGCCAACAATCGAACCTCGCGTCCTCCTCCCTCGACGCAGTGTGACATAATTATTTTTTATATTTTAAGGACAAAAAAATATCCGATGAAGAAAAAGTTTCCATTTGAACCGAGTGATCAGTGCGGTTGACCCGAGAAGCCGAACTTTGTGCGCGAATAGCTGCGACGCTTCTGTTATTTTTCGACGTTCTGACGCTCTATAAAACCTTCTACAAAAAGTAGACAAAACTGGAATTAAAAACTATATTTTGAATCAATTTTTTGTTAAAAATGAAATTTACAATTATATTTTTAATTTCAATTAAAAATTACAATTATTTTTTATATTTTACGGACAAAAAAATATCCGGCGAAGAAAAAGTTTCCACTTGAACCGAGTGATCAGTGCGGTTGACCCGAGAAGCCGAACTTTGTGCGCGAATAGCTGCGACGCTTCTGTTATTTTTCGACGTCCTGACGCTCCGCGGATTATACGAGAGTCGTAGACTCTCTGACGTTTCCACGGTAACGTGGGGCTTTTGTACTGAGGGAAATTTAATTTGATACTCGTGTTGGAAGTTTTTGTTGAGGGGACTTTTGAGGTATGTTGAAATTTGAGTAGAATTTGAGTGTGGTTTGTAGGATTGTAATAGGGTATTAAATTAGGGTTTGTTGTTGAATAAAATTGGATTTATTGGTAGCAGGAAAAATTGTTTGTGATATAAAAATTGTTTGAATTCCGATAATATTTGTTTGTTGAAATTTGAGTAGAATTAATATGCGGTTTATAGGAATCGGTAAAAAGTCGGATTTATTGTTGAATTAAATTGAATTTTAACAGCAGCGGAAAAAATTATTTCTGATATACAAGTAGTTTGAATTTCGATAATATTTGTGAGGTGAAATTTGAATTGAATTAATGTGCGGTATGGTGGAATCATTAACAAAGTCGGGTTTATTGGTCAATTAAATTGAATCTTAATGCCTGTTAAAGTCTGTTAAAATTTGATGTACCAGTTTCAATCGGTTCATTAAATTCCCTAATTATTGATTTTGAATTGACTCATTGTTGAAAAATAAATAAAAAAATGCTCATTTCAGTTTTACACTACGAGGAATTAATTTAACACCCTGACGTTAGAAGTTTTTATTTTATGAACTGGGATACATTAGATTGGATATGGAAATTTGAAGACAATTAAAACGCGGTACATATGAAAATATTAACGAAGTTCTGTTTATTATAGAAGTATCTTAACTCTAAAAAAAAGTCCTTCCCAATATAAAAAGACCTACATTAAGCTTACATAATATTTGTCTGTTCCGGTGCATTACATTTTTTTTACGGTTTTTTTTTCACCGACCTCAGACACAATTGCAGTTGCATCGCGCCGCACGTGGCGGTTTATTTTTAGAATTATATTGCGATTACCGGTTTTGTTGCTTCCAAGATAAATCGCATTGCTCATTTTGCCGAGCGAATGGTTTTTTCGTGAAACGTGCTTTGAGCTAGTGATGCGCGATGTTGAGAAAAAAAATCGATGTTAAAAACATCGATTATGAAAAATCGATTATTGAAAAAATCGATTATGAAGAAACGATTAGTGAAAAAATCGTTTATGAAGAAACGATTATTGAAAAAATCGTTTATGAAGAATCAATTATTGAAAAAATCGATTATGAAGAATCGATTATTGAAAAAATCGATTATGAAGAATTGATTATTAAAAAAATCGATTACGAAAAATCGATATTTCTGAAAAAACATCGGAACATCGATTGTTTTATATCGGTAAAGTAGAAAACGATGAAAAATGAAAAGAAAATCAGGAAAATTGTTTTATTCGAATAAATAAAGTCGACGAAGGTCTCAAGACACATTGAATACACAGTGATGCTTGAATCATCATCGAATAATCATGATTCGTGAAATCATGAGTATCCGTTGTTGGTGAAATTTCCTCGTAAACGTAAAAAATGAATATACAATAATATAAATGGCAGATACAAGTTGCATAAGGATGAGGGTTGTGATTCATGCAGAAATGTAAATAGAACAAAATAGATGGGATAATCTTTCTTCTATCGAACGTTATATTTTATACCACATAACACAAGTTACACAGAAATTAAAGATACAGGAACTTTAATGATGCAAAATTACCGACAGTTGATATTTTTATAAAAGTTTTAAAATATATTTATAAAACCGCGCAGACCGTATTCGATTTTTTTTTTCGATGTTTCGTCAATAAACATAGAACATCGTTTAATCGGTTTTGAGAAAGATCGAAAAAAAAAGATCGATTACTCGGACAAAAAATATCGGTGCTCGATTAGTCGACAAACATTGATGTCAAAATAATCGATTACGAAGAATCGATGTTACAAAACAAACATCGGAATATTGATTATTTTATATCGTAAAAGTAGCAAAAGATAAGACATGATAAGGATTTTATTTACAATCACAGTTTTCACGGTCAACGAAAAATTGTGTTCGTGTAAAATCGTCGCTGTGCTCATTCGCGTCACGTTAAGCAGGCAATTCATTAGCTTAATGTCCGACGCACACCCTTTTCTCACGTGACTGTGGGATTTTTTATTTTTGTTATGAGATTCGCTCTTCATTAATTGGCCCACTTTTCTCGGGAGCCTCACGAATTGGGTCGTTTAATTAATTAGATAGCTTTCAAATCTACTTCAAAGGATTTTCTTTGATTTCTTTTACTTTATTGTTGTAGCCGTCCTTTGGTCATAAAAATAACATACAAATTATATTACGAAAAGCGTGATTTTATTTTTTAGAAATAAAATGCAGTCGCCTTTTATTTCCTCGTCTTTGTATGTCTTATTATTTTATCAATTTCACGTGACTCGATCTTTGGTTTTTTTTTACAAAAAGAGACAAAAACTGTTTTCATTTAACGGGGATGAGTTGGTCCAAAAAGTTTCCTTTAATTATAAGTACTACTTTTTTCCTCACAGATGAAGAAATTTGAAATGATTCTGTTCTTTGAGGATCAAAGCGAAGAATGTTTTTGTCACTCGACAATAAATCCAGAAAACACTGATCGAAGGATTCTTTCGATCACTAAAGGAAGCGAAGGAAAAAAATCCTTCGCTGCGATCCTAAAAGAACAGAATTATTTCAAATTTTTTCATTGGTGGGGGAAAAAGTGGCCCTTATAATCCTTATAATAAAAACAAACTTGACTGACTCGGCCCCCTTAAGATACATTTTTTTTCTCTCACTGTATTATGGAAATTATGATCTACATTATTTATTATTCCATAATTTTTCCATTACTCGATTATTAATTTTTAGCAAAAAAGAGACAAAAACTGTTTTCTTTTGATCCAAAAACTGTTGACGATTTTGCCCGCGAAGATTTTCACCGCCACCGGAAAATTCACACCTGATTGGTGTGTCGTCACAAAAAAATCCTTCGTTGCGATCCTAAAAGAATATAATTATTTCTAATTTTTTTCATCGGTGAGTAAAAAAGTGGCCCTTATAATCCTTATAATAAAAATAAACTTGACTGACTCGGCCCCCTTAAGACACATTTTTTTATCTTACTGTATCATGGAAATTATGAAATACATTATTTATTATTTCATAATTATTCCGTTGCTCGATTATTAATTTTTAGCAAAAAAGAGACAAAAACTGTTTTCTTTTGATCCAAAAACTATTGACAATTTTGCCCGCGAAGATTTTCACCGCCACCGGAAAATTCACACCTGATTGGTGTGTGACAAAAAAATCCTTCGTTGTGATCCTAAAAGAATATAATTATTTCAAATTTTTTTCATCAGTGAGGAAAAAAGTGGCCCTTATAATCCTTATAATAAAAATAAACTTGACTGACTCGGCCCCCTTAAGACACATTTTTTTATCCTACTGTATCATGGAAATTATGAAATACATTATTTATTATTTCATAATTATTCCGTTGCTCGATTATTAATTTTAAGCCAAAAAGAGACGAAAACTGTTTTCTTTTGATCCAAAAACTGTTGAAAATTTTGCCCGCGAAGATTTTCACGGCCAACGGAAAATTCACACGTGTAATTACGACTCGACCCGTTTACGTGATGTTAAGCAGGCAATTCATTAGCGTAATATCCGGCGCACACCCTTCGTTGGCGTGACTGTCGGACTTTTTATTTCTAATTTTTAATGCATGGTCGTTGTTTTTTTTTCTCTCTTTCTCCGTGTTTTTTCTTGTTTTTTTTTTTTCGCTTTTTCTCGCACGCACGGCGCTCACGCGATTGATGCGCGTCTCCTGGCCTCGCATCGAGAGTGAATCGGGAGAATTATAAGTGTCGGCGGCGCTCCAAGCTTGACGAGAATCGAGCGGTGGATGAACCCCGCGCGCGTCTCGTGGATGCGCAGCCGTCGGAGCTCGACGATTGAAATGCGGCGCTGCGAATTCTAGACCTGTTTTTATTTTTCGTTCAAAGACTACGGATTGCGCTTTTAAAGATCATTGACTGACCGCGGAAACGAGTTGCAAATTTATTTCGAGGCCTCGAAAACACACATCCGAAATTTGGAGAAATTTCGTCGAGGCGCAGAAGTTTTATTGTGGCGGGAAAAAACATTGAAAACGTTCTATAAAATTACTGTATTATCTAGGAATTGTAGAAAAAAAGTGGAATTAAAAACTATATTTTGAATGAATTTTTCATTAAAAACTATATTTTTAATGAATTTTTCATTAAAAATGAAATTTACAATTATATTTTAAATTTCCATTAAAAATTATATTTTAAATTTCCATTAAAAATTATATTTTAAATTTCCATTAAAAATTATATTTTAAATTTCACACGTCGTGGCATTATTATTATTTAAAGTTCACAATCGAAGTTTAATCGTCAATTTTGTGTTGATTTCTGTTTTCCACACCCGATTTTTTAATTTCAAAAATAATTTTTATTACCCTTTGATTTCTGTAATTTGGCACGATTCAATGGAATACAATACAAAATATAAATATGAAGAAATAAAAGTTGTTCTAAAAAAAATTACAACATTTTTTGCTCGTTTTTGTACACTTGTTGTTATTAAAATATAACGCTCGAAGTTCCATTGTTAATTTTGCATTTGATATCTATTCGATTCTTGTTGTTATTTCTATATAATTTTTTTCTTTTTCTTGTTTATTTTTTATAAAGAAAAGAAAATGTAATTTCCAAAGAAATTACAACATTTTTTCGGGCTGAAGGACCTCGGTCGATGGCCCGTTGATAGTACAACAATTGTGTAAAATAGTACTGGAAAAAAATGTACCGTCTATATTGTATTATCAATAAACTACTTTTATTACTACTACAACATTTTGGTCCTTTTCGCACCATCGCGGCCTTATTATTATTTAAATTTGACGCTCGAAGTTTCACTATTAATTCAGCTGTTGATATCTATACGATTTTTATTTTCATTATTTCTATGTAATTTTTGTTCTTTTTACATAATTTTTATGTAATTTTGCTCCTGATATCTATTCGAGTTTTTGTTATTTGGATATAATATTTTTATTCTTTTGTATAATTTCTATAGAATTCCGTTGTTGACATTTATTCTTTTTTTTGTTTTGTTGTATTTATTTAGCCATTCTTGCTATTACAGCTTTAGAATTTAACAATGGTTCAGCATAGATTCGTAATACAGATCTTAATTTCTTAACTTAACATTTGTTTCTTCTTTCCACATATTCTTTGGTTCCGCCTCCATCATGCTCCGCATTCATTCTTTCCATGTTCCTTACATTCACTCACTCAATCTTCTTCGTAAACTATATTCCGCTTATCTTAATTGCGTTCTCGCTATATCTTCTTTGGTTTAAAGTTCCACATTCTATCCATACATAGTTCGCCCATTCCCACCTTCCACATTTGTTATCTACTCGTCTTATTTCTTCCCTTCTTTCTCTCGTACTACTCTTTCAAATTCCCTACAGTATTCACATAGGCTTCGGTCCACCATTCCCTTCAAAATTCTGTTCCAGTCATTCTGTCCCCGGCTATTTCCAAAAAGCAACTCAACTTTATTTTTTAATTCTTCTGGTACTATCTTCTTGAACTCCGGGCATTGAGGTATATGCTCGAGGTTTTCCTTCCCCTGTCGACACAGTCTGCACTCCTCATCCTCATAGCCCTTGTTGCCCGCCCTACCTACATTCCCGCACCTCATTCTCGCCCACTGCTCTTTGTCTCTTCCCGCAACACCTTCCTGCATCCAGTATTCTTTTAATTCTATTGAGTCAGTTCGTTCCTTGTATTCTGGACAATATCTCGACTTCTCAATCCTACACCAATCGGCCTGGGTCGTCTGGTCCCGCAGCACCACACACCCCTGCTGCAGTCCTTCTGCTATCCCTTCGAGTTCTTCGTCTCTTCTCATCTTCTCCATTGTTATCCCGTCTCCGACTCTTCTCATGGCTGCCTCTACTTGTTTGATCCACCTCGACCCGTTCCCATTCGCCCAGGTCCTTAGTTCCTCTTTCAAACAGATTTTTGGCCATCTTTCATCTTGCATTTGCATTATGTTTATCAAATACTTTCCGGCTCTCTTTCTTCCTTCCACTTCTATTTTCTGTCGTCCTGCCTCCATCCTCCAAATGTACGCCGGCGTATTCCTACTTACTCCCAACATCATTTTGACGTATCTTCCTGTCATTCTTTCCAGTTCTGTTCTTTCTCGCCAACCCCAAATTTCCACTCCATACATTAAGATCGCTTTCACTAACGTGTCCAACAGATACCCTCTTCTCTTCAACCCACTCAGCTTTGACCTCTTCATTATGCCCCAAGCAGCATTTGTTGCTACTTGTGCCTTTGCCGCTAAAGTCTTCAAGTGTTTCGAGTATGAGTTCTTGACCGTGAACCAGAACCCCAGGTACTTGTAGCTGCTCACTTCCTCGATTTCGTCTTCGCCGTATTTCCATCTTTCCCTCTTGCTCCTCTTTCCTCCTTTTCTAAACACCATTACTTTTGTTTTCGTCGTATTTACCTGCATTCGATTCTTCTTCACGTATCTTGCTAGTGTGTTCAGCATTCCATTCAAGCCCGCCGCATCCTCTGCCACTAGAGCTACGTCATCCGCGAATTTCAAGGCGAATATCTTTGTTTGGCCGATTACAGTCCCCCCTTCGTTTCTCCGTCTCCAGTCCTTGTCGACGTCGTCCAGGAATACATTGAAGAGCGTTGGGCTAAGCGGACACCCTTGGCGCACACCTCTGTTCGTTTGGAATTTCCTCGTGCAACCCTCCTCCATAATCACTTCATTCGATGTGTTCTCGTATATACTTCCGATCACCTTCAGCATTCTACCAGTCACCCCAAGTCTTCGCAATTTTTCCATCAAAAGCTCCCGATCCACCATGTCAAAGGCCGCCTTGAAGTCAACGAAGGCTACGTACAGTTTTCCTCCTTTCAGTTTGAGTCTGTTTTCGATTAGGGTGTTCAAGACAAACACGTGGTCTCTCGTTGATCTTCCCGCTCTGAATCCATTTTGGCTGTCTTCCAATTTATCATGTTTTTCCAACCAAACCCTTAATCTTCTCGCCATAATCGCCGTTAGGATTTTGTAGCCTACATTTAGTAACGCTATCCCCCGATAATTTGCCGCCTCGTTTTCGTCACCTGTTTTGAAAATTGGATAGATTCTTGCCCTCTGCCAGTTTACCGGTATTCTGCCCTCTTTCCATATGTCGCTCAAAATTCGATGCCATTCCTGTACTCCCTCTCGATGCAATCCCCTATAAAATTCCACTCTGATACCATCCTCGCCCGGTGCCTTATTCTTCTTCATTTTTCTCATAGCCCGTCCCATTTCTTCGATCTCGATATCTCGATTCAGCTCATACACTTGTCCCTCATCGTTCACCTCTTCACCAATATCTCCATTCCATCTCCATTCCGCTTCCGTTCTTTCTGTTCCCCCTAGCAGCTTTTTGAAGTGTGTCAACCAGCTTTCCTCTTTTATACCTCGCCCCATTATTCTTTTCCTAGGTCTAAACATTTTTATTGCGCTCCAAAAGTCACTAATGTTAGTACTTTGCTCGACGCCTCGCCACTTTTCTTCCCACCACTGTTTTTTCTTCTCTTCGTACAATGTCTTTAGCTCCTTTTTTTCTCTGTTCAAACTTTGCCTATCCACCACTTTTTTAGACTTTAGAAATTTTGTTAATGCCTTCCAAACTCTTCCCCTCTTTGTTTTGCACTCTTTATCGAACCACCTGCATCCTTTCTTTTTCTTCTTCTTCATCGTCATACCCGCCTTTTTCGCTGCTTTCTTCATGCATTCGGTCATCTTCTCCATTCTCGCCTCCGTTGAATCTCGACTCTCTTCTGGTGTCCAGATTTCTGTCATTATGTTCTCGTACTGTTCTCTGTAGTCCTCTTTCCACACTAAAACTTCCGGCACTTGTCTGTTTCTTGTCCTTGATATACCTTCTTCACTCTCTTCCTCCTCTACCTCGGTCTTGAATGTAACTGTCACTGGTAGGTGATCCGATTCCGTTCTCGTCACAACTTCCAGTGACTCAATCTGAATGTCCTCTTTGTCTTCTTCTTTAATAATAACGTAGTCTAGAACTGAGGCACCTCTTGGTCCCACATACGTGAGCTTGCCCTCTCTGTCTCCATCTATTCTCCCGTTCAGTACAGTCAACCCATAGTCCTCGCATAAGTCTAGCAGTTTTATACCCTCCGAGTTTACTGTACCGTCCTCTGAATTCCTAGCCCACTCTTCGTCTTGTCCTTGAAATTCTCTTCCTTGTTCCTTTCCAATTCTTCCATTCCAGTCTCCTACAATTACCAATCTCTCGCCTTTTCTGATGCTATCAATAATCAGCGTTTCTAATTCCTTTTTGACTTTTCTAAAACCCACATTATTATATATTGAGACAATTTTCCACATTTCATTTCCAATATCTCCTTCCAGAACCAACCCATATTCCCATTCGTACACCCTCATTTCTAACCTCCCTTTTTTAACTCCTACCAGCTGTCCGCCCTTCGCTCTCCCTTTCGTTTTCTCCCTCTTTGCTGCTTTTGCCGTCCATTTATACTTATCACTAAGCTTACTTATTGCCTGTCTAGTCGCTTTTTCCTCTACCCATGTTTCCTGAAGAATCACAATATCGTATTTCTCTAGAAAGGTTTGCACTTCACCCAATCTCGCTATGCCCGCCGTATTCCAAGTTATCAAGTTTAATTTGTTTGGCCCTCTTCTACACGCTCCCGAAAACTTGGCTTTTCCAGCCTGTCCCGTCTCTCGTTCCATCTGCAGCACCTTCCGTCCACGATGAGCTTCATGTAGCCTCTTCTAACTGTGCATCCTTCCCCTTCCAGCTCCTTCGCACGCTCCCAGATCTTTTTGTGGATTTCTCTTTCCTTCTTCGTGAAGTCATCGTCGACGAACACTCCTGTGCCCTTGAGCAGCCTCCTTTTCGTCATAATGTTCTTCTTGTCCTCCAACGACTCGAGATGTACCAGCACATTCCTTACCTTCCCGTCGTCATTCTCGCTTGTCTCTCTGCCGATCTTGACTGCTTTTCTTATCCTCACTTTCGTTTCTAGTTTCGTCTCGAATAATTCTTCCACTTCCTCCTTCAGTTTCGTAGACTTGAACGCCATCCCTTTAATTATCAGATTCTGCCGCCTGGTCTGTCTCTCCGCTCTTTCGAACCTCTCGTCCAGTTTCCCCATGATCTTTTCTGTGTCTTCTCTACTCTTCTCCTTCGCTATCCCCTCTACTTTCTTCTCGATTTTCTTCATCCATCTCTCCTCGTTTTGCAGCTCCGGTATCGTGTTACCTTGTCGCTTTGCACTTTTCCCTAGTTCTTCACCTATCCATTTCCTTATCGATTTTTCGTCACTCAGCCTGCTTTGTCGTCCCTCTTTCTCCTCCAGTTTATCGACCCTTGTCTTGAGCAACTTTTTTTCGATTTCCCACTGTTTCTCCTTCTCTTCCATTCCCTTTTTCATTCTCCCTATTTCTGCTTTAACCTCGTACCAGATTCTGTCACACGCTTTTTCAATTTTTTGCGTAAATTCTTCGTACTGGTTCTGCAAATTCCGTATTATGTTGGCCTGCATTATTTCTAGCATGTCCCTGACCGATTTCGTGATTTCATCCCCCGGCGGTGTCCGTCTGCATTCCTCGATCTCGTCGAACACCGATATTTGCGATCTCACCTTGTTCCACGCACCTCGCTCCGTGTCGTCCCCCACTATTGTCGGCTTCGCATTATTGTTTTTCTCACTTTCCACTCTCTTTCTCCTCTCTGCGCTATGCACTTCAGCCTCCGTTTTCCCTTTACCCGCTATCGGCGATCTCGTTACTCTCTCGCTTTTCCTAAAGGCCCCCACGTACTCATCCATCTTTGTTTTTATCCGCGTGCTGCCTGGCTTGGGCTTGTTCTTCGAGCCCGGCGGTCTGCCTCTGCCGCGCTTACCCGTCCCTACATTACCGACCGATCCCACGGATTCCGCGTCACTCTCTATTATCGTTCGATCCAGTTCGTCCTCCGACTCTAGTTCCGAGTCCGCACCATAGGTGTCGCTCTCACACGTTCTCTTCGCTTCTTCCTCACTCATGTTCCTCTCTCAACAATCACAACCTCTAAATTCGCAAACTTTTCTCCCTTCGGAATTGACTAATCTTCTCCTTTCTCACACTCGATTATTATCTACCCTCACTCTCTGTTCACTTCTTCAACTCTTCACACCTTTTTATTCTGAATATTTGCTAATGAACCACTTTTTCACCCTTCTAACTTCGAGCGATCGGCGACACGTCGAACCGCTCCGCCGCCATCTTTCTAGTTCTTTTTTGTTTTGTTATTTTTATATAATATTTTTGTTCTTTTTGTTATTTCTGCACAATTTTTGTTCTTTTTGCATAATTCCTGTATAATTTTGCTTTTGATATCTATTCAATTTTCGGTTATTTCTATATAATATTTTTGTTCTTTTTGTTATTTCTACACAATTTTTGTCTTTTCGTATAATTCCTATATAATTTTGCTCTTGATATCTGTTCAATTTTTTGTTATTTCTATATAATATTTTGGTTCTGCTTGTTATTTGTCCACAATTTTTGTTCTTTTTGTGTAATTTCTGTATAATTTTACTCTCGATATCCATCCAATTTTTTATTATTTCCATTTAATATTTTCGTTTTTTTTTTTTTGTTTATTTTTTGCAAAGGTTCCCGGCGAAGAGGCAGATCGCACGCGAGAACCTGTTGCGGCGAGGAGCTGCAGAATTTCCCGGCGCTGCACGTGATCGGTCGAGGAGGCGGCGGCGGCGGCAGCGGAGGCGGCGGGCGTCAGCCGAGTCCGCCCCAGGGTCAGAATCCGGAGGCGCCGAACCCGGACTACCGGCGACTCGTGTTCATCAGCTCGGACTCGTCGTCCGGCCGCGAGGAGGACGACGCCGATAGCAGCTGCTCGGGCTCGTCGTACCTCAAGACGCGAAACAGCCACGCGCAGAGCCTCGAGGACTGCGACTGGGACTACTTCGAGAGCGGAACTTTGCCTCTGCCGGCCGGCGTCCTGCCGGACGCGGCGATAAACGTCGGCCACGTCGGCGTCGACCCCGGGATATCGCAGAGCTGGAGCTGCTGCCCCGGTCGCGGCTCCGCCGCCTGTCTGGTTGGCATCCCATTGATTTTGTTTTTATTTTCATTTTCTGTTTATTTTATTTATTTATTTTTTTGTTTATTTTTTATTTACTTGTTTATTTTATTTATTTATTTTTTTGTTTATTTTTTATTTACTTGTTTATTTTATTTATTTATTTTTTTGTTTATTTTTTATTTACTTGTTTATTTGCGTATTTATTTATTTAAGATAGTTCTTGCATGTAGTATTCATTTCGCATAAATTCGAGAAAAATGAGAGAGAATTGCGAACACTTCTCGATGGTATAAAAATTTGAAAAAATGCATGGACATTAAAAGTACTGTAAAGATTAATTTTGTGTAATAATAACTCGAAAATGTTATTAACAAATTCATGAAAAAAAATCGTTTAACAAAGATAACCTGTTTTTTTTTAATGAAAATGATTCTTTCGTTTTTCCGAACACGTATGAATTTTTTTAGATCTTTAAGTTCTCTTTGAAATTTTTCCATATTTTTCATATAAAAGAATATAATTTTAAAAGAGTATGTAAAAATCGGAAGAAATTCTACGTATTCAGAAAAATGAAGGAATCATTTTCATAAAAAAAGAACTTGGGTCATCGAAATATTTGTTAAACTATTTTTTTTTCATGAATTTGTTAATAACATTTTAGTATTATTATTATGTAAAATTAATCTTTTCAATACGTTTAATGTGCATGAATTTTTTCAGATTTTTAGACCACCGAGAAGTCTTTGCAATTCTCTCTCGTTTTTTCGAATTTATGCGAAATGAATACTAGACGCAAAGGATACCTTAAAAAAAGAAAAAATTAAAAGTGAGAAAATTAAAATCATTTTCATGAAAAAGTTCGGTTTTCAAGAGATTTATTGAACCATTTTTTTTCATCAATTTGTTAATAACATTTATGAATTTTTATGATGCAAAATCAAACTTTTCGGCACCTTCAATATGCTTGATTTTTGTATATTTTTATACCGCTGCGAAGTTTTCGCAATTCCTTCTCATTTCTCTGCGCCCAAACGTAAGATAAAAATGAAAAAAAAAAAAAAAAAAAAAAAAAAATCATATTCAAGGTGCCGAAAATACTGATTTTGCGTAATAATAATTGTAAAATGTTAACATATTGATGACAAAATATATATTCAACAAATCAGCCGTCGACCAAACATTTTCAGATGATAATGACTTGCATTTTCTTTCAATACGTACGATTTTTTTTTTTTGTATTTTTTCGAATTTTTAAAAATTAATTACCGTCATATTTTCTCCCGATTTTTATCCAATCGAGAAGTGTTCGAATTTTTTCCTAAATCTCACGTCGATTTAACAAAAAAGAATCTTTTTGAACCCATCGAGTCATGTATTAATTCATTTCGAGTCATCCGGCTTACGAATAAAACAAAAAAATTCGTTCTGTACTGCCGGACGCTCGAATAAAAAGAGCGAAAAGTCGTCCCGATTGACCCGACGTCCCTCGCGTTTTTGGAGTTAAAAAAGTATAATCCGAGCGATATTTCATTGGAATAATTTCCAACTTGGTTAGTAATCACGCTAAACCGGGATATTTCCATCAAGATAGGAGTCACGGCGGCGTGTCCGAGGTCTGTTATGCTTTTCAAATACGTTAATGCGCTCGCTCGAGCTCGTCCGCTCATCTTCCCGGCGTGTTTACAGTGTACGAGTTGCGGCGCGCGAGTCTTAATGAGTGTAATCGAGGGGCCGTGAAAATTCGATGACTCCGAGATAGGCGAATCGCCGTCTTCGGCCGCGCGTTAATGAAATATTATTTCCTAGGGAAATAACACCGCGATCCCGACAAAGAATTGCCGGAGTCGTGAATCCCAAAATCTTCTACAAACAGATGATACAATTCGTTTCGTAATTATTAATTAATAACAGCAGCACAGAGTAATTGTAACGTAATGCATGGATTTTTTAATGGCTGCAAATCATATTCATTCTCGAGGAAATTTCACGGTAATTTTCCTGAACAAAATGGGGAAATGCGGAATGGTTAACGCGTTACCAAAGTAACGGAGGCTCTTCCATTTTTTTCACAATTGCTCACAATTTTTTATTCACTATGAAGAATCCATGCGGTTATTCAAAAGTTCATACTGGGTTTTATAATTGCCGCCGTTTATTATTATTATTAAATCTAAGATTTACAACTGGTATCTCCTGTACTTATTCGATCATTGACCGATTTTATCATTCAATGATTGAATTACAAAAACTATTACAAAAATACAGTCGGACAAATGTAGATACAAATATGCACCGTCGATCCAGCGTCTTTTCACCTCGGTCAAAGCCAAATATTTCTGACAATTAATACAAAATGATAGCGGTGCAAAAAAAAGCTAATTCTCACGTCTAAAAATACAAGATACAATACAATCCAATACAATTTATTACTCTCATCCAAAAACGATTACAAAAAATACCCTCAGTGAATGTTTTCCAAAGCCAAATATTTCCGACAATTAACCGCAATAAATTGTTTTTGAGGTCAAAGCCAAATGAATTGTCTTTGACCTCAAAGACAAATATGTATTTCCGAGAATTCATTAAAAATGATAGCGGTGCAAAAAAAGCTAATCTTCACGTAAAAAATACAAGATACAATATAATCCAATACAATTTATTACACTCATTCAAAAACAATTACAAAAATACCCTCAAGTGAATGTTATTTTACCTCAAAGCCAAATACACAGGTAATAAAAAATGATAACCATGCAAAAAAAAGCTGATCCTCACGGCCGTTATTTCCATTTGTTTCGCAGGCCTCCGTCGCTTGTCTAGTTGGCATGCCTTTTAGTTCTTTTTACTTATTTCTTTACTTATTTATTTATTCAAAATTATTCATTCATTCTTCCGAATACGCATGAATTTTGTCCGAATTTTGTCTGATTTTCTAAATTGCATTTTTTTAAAGCAAAATGAGGGGCGAGAATCGCAATTTTAAAAAATTCTGGCGAAATTCATACGTATTCACAAAAAAGAGTAAATAACTCAAATTTGACGAATCACCTTAAACTAATGAGGTTTAGTCTTAAACTAATGAAAACTAATCCTCACACAACATACATATTTATTACAAATCATAACAATTTAATTGTTACTCTCATCCAAAAGCGATTACAAAAATACCCTCAGTGAATGTTTTTTACCTCAAAGCCAAAAATACACTTAATTAAAAATGATAGCGGTGCAAAAAAAAACTAATTCTCACGTAAAAAAATACAAGATACAATACAATCCAATACAATTTATTACTCTTGTCCAAAAACGATTACAAAAAATACCCTCAATTAATGTTTTCCAAAGCCAAATATTTCCGACAATTAATTCAAAATGATAGCAGTGCAAAAAAAGCGAAACATCACGTAAAAAAATACAAGATGCAATACAATTTAAAAGGATTAGAAAAATACCCTCAGTGAATGTTTTTTTTACCTCAAACCTACAGACACAATTAATTTAAAAAAAAATTGATAACGATGCAAAAAAAGCTGATTTTAACATCCGTTATTTCCATCTGCTTCGCAGGCCTGCGGGGGTTCACCAGGTGCGAACGTGCTGCCGGTTCCCGTGCCGATCCCGGTGCCGGTTCCCTATCCGGTCCCCGTGCCGGCCTCGCTGTGGACCGGCGACTTCGCGGCGGCGGCCTCGTCGATGATAACCCGTGGCGCCGCCCCGGAGGGAACTCTGCGCCTGCGCGGCGACCCTTCCGCCCCGTGGTTCTCCTGGCATCCGCGCTTCAATCAGCCGCTCCACGGCGCGCGGATCGATCCGCGGGTCGCGATCGGCGCCTTCGATCCCTCGGCCTTCGGCTTCCGGCCCGAGGAAATAATCGCGCCGCGTCTCTACGGCCGCGAGACTCTCGCGAATTCGCCGCCTAAAACCGCAGCCGCCACGTCGTCCGCCGACGACACGAAGAATGCCAACACGGTCGACGCGAAAAATCCGCCGGACGTCGAAAATTCGAGCGGCGATTCCGCAATCCAGGCTCAAATCGAGGATCAGGAAAGATCGAGGAACGAGAGTCGAATTAAATCAGAGAGTCTGATTCAGGGTGAAACTGAAGGTGAAATCGAGGATCAAAAAAATCGGAACGAAAGTCGAATTGAACGGGAAATTCAACGTCTGATTCGAGCTAAAACTGAAGGAGGAATTGAGGGTCAAGAAGGTCGAAACGAAAGTCGAATTCAACGTCTGATTCGAGCTGAAACTGAAGGAGGAATTGAGGGTCAAGAAGGTCGAAACGAAAGTCGAATTCAACGTCTTCGAGTTGAAACTGAAGGTGAAATCGAGGATCAAGAAAATCGGAGCGAAAGTCGAATTGAACGGGAAATTCAACGTTTGATTCGAGCTGAAACTGAAGGTGAAATCGAGGATCAAGAAAATCGGAACGAAGGACAAATTGAACGTCAAATTCAACGTCTGATTCGAGTTCAAACTGAAGGACAAACCGAAGATCAAATCGAACGTCTGACAGAAGATAAAATCGAGGGTGAAATTGAAGATCAAACCGAAGGTGAAATTGAACGTCGAATCGAACGGCTAATCCAAGTTCAAACTGAAGATCAAAACGAGGAACAAATTGAACGTTTGATAGAAGGTAAAATCGAGGGCGAGATTGAAGATCAAATCGAAGGTCATTTTAAACGTCAAATCGAACGTCAAACCGGAGATAAAATCGAAAGTCGAATCGAAGACCAAATAGATCAAATCGAACATCAAATCGGTGAAATTGACCATCAAATCGAAGATAAAATTCGGAATCAAAACGAAGGTGAATTTCAACATCAAATCGACCATCAAATCAAACATCAAATCGACGAAAACGATCATCAAATCGAAGGTAAAATTCGACATCAAATCGACAATCAAATCGTCGGCGAAATCGATCAAATCGAACCGCAAATCAAAGACGAAATCAATAAAATCGAACCTCAAATCAAAGACAAAATCAATAAAATCGAACCTCAAATCGTCGACGAAATCGACAAAATCGACCACCAAATCATCGAAAAAATCGACAAAATCGACCACCAAATACTCGACAAAATCGACCATCAAATCGTCGACGAAATCGACAAAATTGACCATCAAATCGTCGACAAAATCGACAAAATCGACCACCAAATCGTCGGCGAAATCGACAAAACCGTCAACGAACTCGATAATTTCCCACCCGAAGAATCGGCCGAAATTTCGCCACCGGAAAGCGAGGACGAAAAAGCGGATTCCGACACCTCGGACAGCTCGCGTTCCACCAGCTCCTCTCGCAGAATGTACCGCCGTTCGCGCGACAATTCCGGCAGCTCTTCGGGCCGCTCATCGGCCGACAGCAGCGACCTCGAGGATTCGGCCTCGCATCGTTTCTCCCGCGTCTTCGTCGTGAACGACGACAGCCTGACGAGCGACAACGAGATCGAGGACAACGAGGACTCGGATTCGGCTCGCGAAGGCGTCGTGACTTTGCGTCGGGTCGCCTCGCGCCACGACGAAGACGACGAGCCGGTCGTTCTTCGTCGCGTTCGGCTCCTCGACGAGGACGCGAATTTGCGAAAAGAGCCGACGGAGAATCCGGAAAACGCGGCGGCGATTCGCGACCGAAGAAACGCGAGGATCGAACGACGAGTCGATCTTCTCGATCCCGACGCCAACGAAATTTACCTCGCGAGCTCCACGGATTTTTCCGACAGTCAGATTCAGCTGAAATCGATAAGGAACATAAATCCCGATAGCATCGAAGTTTTCGCCGCCTGTCGGGGGGAAAATGAGGGGAGAGATTTGGGGGAGGAAACGAGAAATTGGGACTCGGTGATCACGCCGGATTCGCTGGAGGTCGTCGAGGATTTTAAATGTGACGAGGAAACGAGGGAGAATTTTGGGAGGAGAGGAAAGGAAAGAAGGCTTTTTGAGAGAGGAGAGGGAGGAGGTTTTTGCGGGAAGGAGAGGACGAGGGATTTTTTGGAGGACGAGGGAAATGAGAAGGATGAGAAGGGAATTTCGGTGGCCAAAGGCGCGGAAATTACGAAGGGGAATTCGAGCTCCGGGTCGGCGAACGACAGCAGCGAGAATAATACCACGGGCAGCGAGGTCAGCAGCGATGAATTGCATGAATATGAAGTTTCGCCCTATGAGGTTCTGCAGGCGGCGAACGCACGCAGATTTGGGATCGAGACGGGGACGACGAGGGAGAAAATTCTCGCTGGGGGAACAGCCAACGAACGCAATGTAAAGAGTTTTTGTTATTTTACGTTTTTTACACTGATTTTACACTGATTTCTACACTCTACCCTCAAATCATACAAAAAATAGTCAATTCGCCGAACTAAATCCACAAAATCTACCCTCAAATCACAAGAAACGAAATTGTAAGTTCGCCGAACAAAACCCACAAAATCTACCCTCAAGCCACACAAAAAAATGGTAAATTCGCTCAACTAAAACCACAAAATCTACCCTCAAATCACACAAAAAAATAGTCAATTCGCCGAACTAAACCCACAAAATCTACCCTCAAATCACAAAAAAAAAGAAATTGTAAGTTCGCCGAACAAAACCCACAAAATCTACCCTCAAGTCACTCAAAAAAATTGTAAATTCGCTCAACTAAAACCACAAAATCTACTCTCAAATCGCATTAAAAAAATTGTAAATTCGCGGAACTAAATCCACAAAATCTACCCTCCAAACACACAAAAAAATGGTACATTCGCCGCACTAAACCCACAAAATGTACCCTCAAATCACAAAAAAAAAATGTTATTCGCTAAACTAAACCCACAAAATCTATCCTCAAATCACACAAAACAAAATGCAAGAGGGAGAAAATTCTCGCCGGCGGAGGAGCCAACGAACGCAATGTAAAGAGTTTTTGTTATTTTACGTTTTTTTACACTGATTTTTTAGCTATGTCGATTTTTTAGAATAGCCAAAAAAATTATATAAAAAATCTGATATGTTTGATTGTTGCGAATAGTATACAAAGCACGAAACAAAATTTACAGCTCAGAATATTACAAATTAAGGAGCGGGGAGGACTAACGCGAGAGTTAGCTATTGGAAATAATGATTAAAAAAATCTGAAAAAAAATCACCTGAATGCCGATTTTGAATGTTTATAACATGCTTTAGACCGCTAAGGAAACATCGATTTTTTAGAATAGCCAAGAAAAATTATATGTATAAAAAATCTCATACGACTGATTGTTGAAAATTGTATACAAAGCATGAAAAAAATTGACAGCTCAGGATATTAAAAATTGTAAGAGGAGATACATTTTTTCGAATCGAGGGCGATATATATTTTTTTATTTTTCGGTGCCACTATTTTTTTCGTAAAGTGCAATTAGTTTAATGGAAATTAGGTCCTATAATCTTAATAGTTTCTATGCATATTTCCAGAGATATGATTTTTATGTATAAATTTTCAAAAAGAATCTTCCAATTTAACCCAAAAACAAATCTCCAAATCCACCGAATCAAACCCACAAAATCTACTCTCAAATCACACAAAAAACATCATAAAACGTACAAAAAAACTCGCTATCACATCCCAACAAATTCAACATCCGAACTAAACCCACAACATCTACCCTCAAATCACACAAAAAAATTGTAAATTCGCTGAACAAAACCCACAAACTCTACCCTCAAATCATACAAAAAATAGTCAATTCGCCGAACTAAATCCACAAAATCTACCCTCAAATCACCCAAAAAAATTATAAATTCGCCGAATTAAAACCTCCAAACTACCCTCAAATAAAAAGAAAAAAGAAATTGTAAGTTCGCTGAACAAAATCCACAAAATCTACCCTCAAGTCACACAAAAAAATTGTAAATTCGCTGAACTAAAACCACAAAATCTTCTCTCAAATCACACTAAACAAAATTGTACATTCGCCGAACTAAACCTACAAAATCTACCCTCAAATCACACAAAAAAATGTGTACTCGCTGAACTAAACCCCCAAAATCTATCCTCAAATCACACAAAACAAAATGTAAATTCGCCGAACTAAACCCACAAAATCTACCCTCAAATCACACCAAAAAAATATCATTGCTACATTAAAAAAAAACTCAGTATCACATCCCCCACAAATTCTTCACAACCGAAAAAAAAACACTCTACACCTCCGTCCTGAAAAACGAAAAAAAATCCCACAAAAACTCCTCTACAATGAACCAAAAAAAAAAAAAGAAAAAAAAATCTCTAAAAAAAAACCTTCACTTTTCCAGATGACGCCGATGCCTCGAAGAAACCCGCCGACTTCCCCCCTCGACCCGGATTCCCCCCGACTCTTCGTCTCGACGCCGCGCAAGGAAACCCCGGCCGTCCCACCGCGACTAAAACTCCTCGAAACCCCCCCAAAATCCCCCACCGACTCAAACCCCGATCCCAAAAAATCCCCACCCCAAAGAACCCCTTCTTCATTCCCCTCAAAAAATCCCTCATCCCCATCACCAACTCCAAACCCCAGCAACGTGGGCGACATGATCTCCAGTCGCATCCACGAGATGTTCAAATCCTGCGATTCTCCCTCTCCTTCCCTGATAATCGAAAACGACTCCCTCAGTTCCCCGTCGGCCGACGTCGGCATCGAGACTGCGCGGCCAGCGATCCGCGACGCCTGCGAGAAATCCGGGCGCGCGATGAAAAATCAGGTGGGAGCAGCGGGAGTCGGAGGAGGCAACGAGGAGGTGGAGGAGGTGGAAGCGGCGACGGAGGAGGTGGAAAAGGCTGGAGGTGGAAACGGCGAGGCGTCGAGGTTGGGTTTTCGCTCAGTCGAGCGACGCCCGCCCGCCCGGAAGGAGAATGGAGGCTGCCGGCTGGCGGCCGTCGGCGAGGATCAGCCGTCGCGATCGTCGTCAGCGTCGCAATTTTCGCAACCTCACAACAAATACCGGAGCCTCGTGATGATCACGCAGGGCGCCTATCAGCCCGTCAGCGTCGTCACCTCGGACACGACGACGCTGCTTCAGTCGGCCGAGGAGGCGCAGCAACAGCAGCAGCAGCCCCTCAATCCCCAGGGACTCGCCGGCTACTTCCATCTGGCCCTCGAGGCCGTCAACGAGCCGTCCGCGCGGCAGCGAAACGGCCAACCGCCCCGCCGGCCACTCATGGTCAAGCGGATCGCAGCCACGGCAGCGGCGGCGGCAGCCACCGGGGAACAGGAAATCGACAGCGGGCTCAGTGTCGGCAGTGCCAGTGAGAGCGACGATGTGCAGAACGGCAAGGGGCTACAGAGAAACGGCGTTCAGCAACAGCAGCAGCAGCAGCAGAGTCGTGATGTGAATGTGCGGAATATTAGTGTTGAGTGATTTGTGCTTGTTTTCGGGGATTCAGGGGATTCGAGGGATTCGAGGGATTCACAATCGCGGGATTTATAGAATTTACGGGATTCACGGGATTTACCGAATTTACGGAATTCACGGGATTTACCGAATTTACGGAATTCACGGGATTTACCGAATTTACGGAATTCACGGGATTTACCGAATTCATATTCGCGGAATTTAAAGAATTCACGGGATTTACAGAATTCATATTCGCGAAATTTAAAGATTTGCACAGAATTTACATTCGCAGAATTTACCGAATTTACGGAATTCACGGGATTTACAGAATTCATATTCGCGGAATTTAAAGAATTCACGGGATTTACAGAATTCATATTCGCGAAATTTAAAGATTTCACGGAATTCACATTCGCAGAATTTACCGAATTCACAGAATTTACATTCGCAGAATTTACCGAATTCACAGAATTTACATTCGCAGAGTTTACAGAATTCTCATTCGCAAAATTTACAGAATTCACAGAATTCACATTCACGGAATTTATAGAATTCATATTCACAGAATTTACAGAATTCACATTCGCGGAATTTACAGAATTCACGTTCGCAGAATTTACAGAGTTCACATTCGCGGATTTTACAGAATTCACATTCGTGAAATTTACATAATTCACATTCGCGGAATTTACAGAATTCACATTCACGGAATTTATAGAATTCATATTCACAGAATTTACAGAATTCACATTCGCGGAATTTACAGAATTCACGTTCGCAGAATTTACAGAGTTCACATTCGCGGATTTTACAGAATTCACATTCGTGAAATTTACATAATTCACATTCGCGGAATTTACAGAATTCACATTCACGGAATTTACAGAATTCACATTCGCAGAATTTACAGAATTCACATTCGCGGAATTTACAGAATTCACATTCCCAGAATTTACTGAATTCCTCAAAGTCATCGATGTTTTCGAATTCCTCAAAATCACCGAATTTGTCGATTTTCTCGAATTCCTTGAATTCACAAAATTCCTCGATTTTTCGAATTCCCAGAATTTACAGAATTCCTGAAATTTGCCGAGTTCACAGAATTCATGAAATTCACAAAATTCACAGAATTCATCGAGTTCCCAGAATTCATGAAATTCACAAAATTCACAGAATTCATCGAGTTCCCAGAATTCACAAGAATTCACGGAATTCACAGAATTCACAGAATTCACGGAATTCATCGAGATCCCAGAATTCACAGAATTCACGGAATTCGTAGAATTCACAGAATTCCTTGAGATCCCAGAATTCACGGAATTCGTAGAATTCACAGAATTCCTTGAGATCCCAGAATTCACGGAATTCGTAGAATTCACAGAATTCCTTGAATTCCTTGAATTCCCAAAATTCACCGAATGCCCATAATTCCTCATATTCCCAGAATTCACCGAATTCCTCTCATTTACAGAACTCCCATCACCCCTCGAGTGCCTCAAGTCCACAAACCGCGACAACGAAAATCTGCCTCTCGTCCTCCTCGAGCGACGAGAATTCCGGCGCGCCGGGCCCGGTGATCCTGGAGGAGGGTCTGGCGGACGACGACTCGTGGGTCGAGGAGGTCTCCCACGACGAGGACGAGGCGAGCGCGACGACGGCAACGGAGGAGAGCAGCGAAGACGAAGCGAACAACCTGGGCGACCGGGAGGAAGAATTACGCGGCTATCATCGTCAGGCGATCGACTTTACGCTTCACACGATCGTCGAGGAGTCGTGCGAGGAAAGCGAGGCCGAGCCGAGCCTCGCGGGCGGCCCGCGAAAAAAACCGCGACCGCCTTCGACTTCGGAACTCGAAAAATACTTCTTCTTCGGTCTTGGCGACGGCGGCGGCGGCGGCGCTAATTCCAGCGTCAATTCCAGGGAGGTCGACAGCCTCTCGGAAACCTCGTCGATCTATTCCGAAGGTCTCGAGTCTCTCGGCCAGGAAGAAGCTTCGCCAACCGCCGGCCAAGACGGCGCGAAAACCGGCAACGAGTTCTTCAACTCGTCGAGGCTCGAAAAGTACTTTTTGTCGGAATTTCTGGGCTTCGATCAGGACCGACGGGACAGCGACGGAAGCGTCGGAAGCGACTCCGAGGGTCGACCGAGTCCCGAGGCGCAGAGGCGAAAAAGACTCGTCAGAGCCCGAGGAACCGGAAGATCGTCGCACAGCTCGTCGCTGGACAATCTTTTGGCGCTCGCGCAGGGAACGCAGAATCTGAGCTCGCAGAATTCGCTGCAGGATTTGAGTTTGAATCAGGAGGGACAGGAGACGCAGTCGGAGGGATCGTCGACGGAAACCGACGGCGCTGAGGACGGACAGACCGCGGCTTTTGGGACCGATGGGCAGTTCGATACCGTGAAGAGGAAGAAGAAGAAACCGAGGACCCTGGGAACGCAGAGTCCGAGGGTTCCGGAGGATAGGAATAAAACGCCTGAACCGAGGGATGGAAATAATTGCGCCGTCGAAGGTGGTGACAATGACGGGGATCCGGGGAATTCGGAGGACGAGAGGGCGAAGACTCCGCAGCCGGAGAGCGCGATGCACTCGTCGTCGTCGTCGTCGTCGCAGGTCGACGCCGCGAGGAGCTCACAGGTGAGTCGAATTTTTTTTTTATTGTTAAAAATGATTAAAAATGGTTAAGAATTTGCATTAACGGTTATATAAATATATTAAGGTAGTCCTTGCGCCTGGTGTCGAGTTCGCATAAGTTTTCGAAAATTGAGAGACAATTGCAACCATTTCTCGATAATATAAAAATCTGAAAAAATCATGGAAATTAAAGGCACTGGAAAGATTAATTTTGCATAATGATAATTCGAAAATGTTATTAACAAATTGATGAAAAAAAACATTGTTTAACAAATATTTCGATGACCCAAGTTTTTTTGTGGATGAAAATGATCCCTTCGTTTTTCTGAATACGTATGAATTTTTTCAGATTTTAGAGTTCACTTTGGATTTTCACATATTTTCCCTATAAAAACACACGAATTTCAAAGTGAACTCTAAAATCTGAAAAAATTCATACGTATTCAGAAAAATGAACGAATCATTTTCATAAAAAAAAAAGTTGGATCATCGACAAATTTGTTAAACAATATTTTTTTCATCAATTTGTTAATAACATTTTAGAATTATTATTATACAAAATTAATGTTTTCAGTACCTTTAATGTGCATGAATTATTTCCGATTTTTATACCATCGAGAAATGTTCGTAATTCTCTCTCTCGTATTCAATTTAATACACAAGTGCAGTAACATTACAAACTTGAAAGTTCAAATGGACACTGAGAGGGTGGGGGAAGCATAAATAAGGATTTTTTGCCAACCTTATTAAAAAGAAAACAAAAACAGAAAGAAAAATCTCATTTTAAAATGAGAAAAAAAAGATCCCATCTCTTAAAATTATTGTTTTCGATTTACTAAATTTACAAAAACACCTCGCTTGCAATAAAGTTTTCGCGGGGCCGCATTTTTTTTTATAAAACTCCAATACGGCACCTCTTAGATTTTTGTCCAGTGTCGTCCCATTGCAAGGATTACTTCAAGATCGAAATCTACACTTTGACATGGTGAAAGAACCATATTTTTTTGAAAAGTAGTTTTTTTAAATACCTTAGAGTGTTCATAACACCGCGGTGTTCAAACTGTTTGTAAATTTACAACACGTTTAACATACAAGTGTATATGAAAATTACAACAACAGTAATTGAAAATTAGACGTTATTAATATATGATCTTTGTAATGTTAAACATTTTCAAATAAATATATGTCCATGAAATTGACAATAATCGGCATTGAATATTAACAAATTTAACGCTAAATCAATGTAATTTAATACTCCATGTATTAAAAATTTGACACAATAGTATAGTAAATTTCATGTACCGCATATGCATAAAACTTCATATACAATTTATGAATTTCCATACAAACATTTTTTTATAGTGCGATTCCGAAAGATTGCAGTGTTAAAAGTGTTTGGAAAATGTGTGTATTATATAGTAATTTAATGTCCAGTATTTTTACTGAACGTTAGCAAGAAATTCAATGTAATATACAAAAAAAATGAAAATTCAATGTACGTGCGGTAAAATTTAAGTTAACATATATAAGATTTTTGTAAACGAATTTCGGAGACAATACATCAATGTTAGTGTATTGGGCATCAATGAATACGACTTTTGTAACGAATTTAGCGGAAGGATGCATCAATTTTGCGTTACACTCGTGTAGTAAATTTATATAGCCGTTTCTGTAAAAGAGCTGCCTGCACATGTGTAGTAATTGTTATTTCTTCATTCATTCGCCAAAGCGACCATCACCTAAAACCCCCAAAAGTCGCTCATAAAACACGAACCTTCGATTCTCCTCCACAGTGTCGTTTTTTTAAAATTAGATCCTAGTGATATTAAATCCCTTAAGACCCAAAGTAATCCAAACAAACGTCCAATCAATTTTCCCAAGTCTACAAAACACTCAAAAAAATTCCTTTCGCTCATTCACCAAAAAGCTAACGTCGCCCAAATTCCCCAAAAGTCGCTCATAAAACACAAAACCTTCAATTCTCCTCCACAGTCAAGCGACACCAGTTCAAGTCGCAGCAAGCAGCAGTCCCGCGACTCCGGTTTCGTCGGTAGCTGCGACGACCTTTTACAGCACCAAAAATCCCCAGGCGATTCGTCGTCCCACGATTGTCACCCGGACCACCCGAGCAAGGATCATCAGCGCGGCGATCGCAGCGCTCGTGGCGTCCAGGAGGGAAAACGCGGCGGAAAGTCCGACCTGCTTCAGTCCAACAGCAGCAACAACAACAACAGCCTTCAGCCGCCTCCGAACGCCTCGTTGAGCCGTAAAGACAGCTTCAACAACTGGTCGAGCGACGAGGAAACGAATCTCATGATGTCGAAGATGCGTCAGTTTTTCAAAACGATGGTGGCCAACACGAACGGCGTTTCCGGTCCGACGCCGGCCGGAAACTCCTCGGGACCTTCGCCGGCGCCGAGTCCGCGACTCTCGGGTTACTCGAAGGCGCGACTGAGCGCCCAAAATCGCACGAAGCCGCCGCAGCTCGTCTACTTCGAGAACGAGCTGACGAGGCTGATGAAAACGGTGCCGGGAATTCGGGACGAGCAGGTCAGGGAGATCGTCGAGTATTTGAGCTCGGAGGACACGTGGTCGGATTCGTACGACTCGTCGGACTACACGAGCTCGGATCTCGAGGGTGCCGCGGGCGGAAGGCGATCCGCGCTGCAGGAGCAAATCTCGCAGAGCTGCCAGCAGATCATCAGCAAGTTCGACGTCAGCGCGACAGAGGGCGGAATAATGAGCCAGGTGAGATAGAGATTCGTTTTTCTTTTTGGGTTGTGCGAATACTCAAAAATTTGAATTTGTATAATTAATTGCGAATTGAATATGAATAACTGAAATCACATTCTGAATTTAATATTCGAATCAATGAAACAATTCAGAAATTCACGAATATTTGTGAATAGTCAGAAATGCACGAATATTCATAAATAATCAGAAATTTACGAATATTCGTGAATATTCAGAAATTTACGAATATTCGTGAATATTCAGAAATTTACGAATATTCGTGAATAATCAGAAAGTTACGAATATTCATGATTATTCGTATTATTCTTGAATATTCTCATTCATAAATATTTGTATTATACATGAACATTCAATTCAAATACTCAATTAAATGTCATTATTCAATTCAATACAATTCAAATCAAATGCTATTCGCACATCCCCGCTGCATTCCCATCTCGGTCGCATCGCCCAAATACTTAATTTTGTCCATCCTTATTGAGTTTCGAATAATTCAATTATTCATTAATATTCATATTATACGTGAATATTCATGAATATTCGCATTACTCATGAATAATCGTATTATCCATGAATATTCGTATTATTCACGAATATTCATATTACTCACGAATATTCGTATTAATCACGAATATTCATATTACTCACGAATATTCGTATTATTCACGAATATTCATATTACTCACGAATATTCATATTACTCACGAATATTCGTATTACTCACGAATATTCATATTACTCACGAATATTCATATTACTCACGAATATTCATATTACTCACGAATATTCGTATTATTCAAAAACATTCAATACAAATTTTCAACTGAATGTCACTATTCAATTAAATTCAATTAAATACAATTAAATGCTATTCCCATCTCAGTCGCCTCGCTCAAACACTTAATTCCCTCCGTCCCCCAGGACAAGAGCCGCGAGGAAAAGTCCGCAGCGACATCCACCCCGCCCCAGCCCTGCCTGGGCCGCGACACGGCCTTCGTCTACCAGAAGCTCGTTCAAAGTTTCACGAAAATCGCGGCCGACGGCCCGGCGAACCCCGAGAACTCGAACAGCTCGGCGACGCCGCACAGCAGTCCGCCCTTGATCGCCAAGGTGATGCACCACATTGGCAGCCGGCTGGTCGCCCTGATGCACGAGGTCAGCGAGGGCGGCTCGACGGTTCAGCCGCACACGACTTGGCGTCGATATTCCCAGCATCACCGAACGCCATCGTCGGCCTCGACCACCGAGGACGACGATTCGACCTCGGATTCCACGAATCCGCCGCCCTCGAGTCATCTGCCGAGGTCGAAAAGTCACGACCCGCTGCTGCTGATAAACGGACATCCGGCGACGAACGCCGGCCAGGAAGGCGAGGAACGCGAAGCCAGCGACTACGAGAGATTTTCGTGGCGCGGAAGCTTCGAGTCCGCGTTGATGGCCGCGGATTCCAGGACGAAATTGAGCCTCTTGGCGTGCTCGGGCGACGTCAGCGCCAGCGCGAGCGCCAGCGCTTTGGCCATGGCGGCCAAGAGACGAAGCGCCGGGGATTTGCTGTTCAATCCCAAGAGCTTCTCCAGGGAGCAGCTGGACAGGGTCAGAAGCTGCGGGTCCATCGGAGGAGGAAGCGGAGCCGGCGTTGGTGGCGCTGGAGGATCGATCGAGGAGAAGATTTGGAGCAACAGGAGGAGATCGTCCGTTCCGGATGCGAATACCAGAGGGGAGAGCGGTGAGTCTTTTTTTTTGGGCTTTTTTTGGGGTTTTTTTTTTGTGGTTTTTGGGAGGGTTGGAAGTTACGAGGATTTGAGGTAGTTGGGTCGCTTCGAGCTCGTTTCGAGTAAGTTCGAGAAATGTGAGAGAGAATTGCGAAGACTTCTCGATGGTACAAAAATCGGAAAAAAATTCCTGCATGTTGAAGGTACTGAATAGATTACTTTTGCGTAATTGTAATTCGAAAATGTTGTTAACAAAGTGATGAAAAAAAATCTTCCGGTGAACTTTTTTTTTTTTTTTATAATATAAATGATTTGTTAATTTTTCTGAATACGTATGAATTTTTGCAGATTTTTAAGTTGACTTTGAATTTTTTTTATATTTAAAATATGTGTTTAAAATGCGGAAAAAAATTCATACATATTCAGAAAAACGAACGAATAATTTTCATCGAAAAAAAAAAAAAAAAATCGGTGACCAGGAGATTTGTTAAACAAATTAGGTACAAAAAACTTGTCAATCGAACTTTTTTGTTAAATGAAAGTGATTCGTTTTTTCCCTCAATACGTACGAATTTTTCTAGAATCTTGAGATTTTTTTAATGTTTCGAGAATCACGAACTTTGGTTATGCATTTGTCGTAAAACCTCAACGCAGCTCAAATATTTAATAAAAAATAAATGTTTAGTTAATTTTTCATTGCGGATCACTTTTATAGCTAAAATTGGGGATTTTTTCCGGGGATCCTTTGACATTAATATATCACAGATTTTACGAGCAATTCGCTTATTTGGGGTGACACCGTTTTTTCGGATTTTTTTTATATTGTCTCGAATTTACATAGCGTTCGCGCAGCCGCCGCAGAAAAATAATGGAGAAAAAAAGAATTTGCGAGGAGAAGATTTGAATTCAGGTTTTTAAATGGTGAAACACTGACGCCTTCGGAAAAGAATTTATGTTCGATCGTCGTGTTCCGTGTTGATATTTTCGTTCTTATTGTTGCCAATTGCTTCGCGTGGGACGACCCGTATGACGAACCGAAGGCAACGAACCGCGCGGCGGATCCTCCGAGTTCGAACGGTTGAAAATTTCGTTTGGAAATATCTTGAGAGAATGGATTTTGTGCTGAATAATTTGAAGCGCAGCTTATCGGGAGAAGCGTAAAATACGGGCTTGTTGTTAACATTTAATTTTCTTGAATCTCTCACTTTTTCATACGAGCTAAATCCCGAATAGTCAAGTACAACGCGCGCTCGTTGCCATTCGAAAGTTCGCGTTGCACGGCGAAATTTCTCCTCTAAAACAGGAATTTGGTTCCTATTGTAATTCACCGTTTTGTGCGTCGAATATCCGAGCAGTTCGGTCGACGACCAGTCTTGAAGCTTCGTAATTAGGTTCTTAAAAAATCGTTCAAGCCACAAGTCGCAACGGTTTTTAACGTGAAAGTTTAAAGTACTTTCAACATGACCTTTTTAGCGGCTTAAAGAGAAATGCAGGATCGTATTTACTTTCTAAATCATGTTTTTGATGCCTCATAAAGGAAGCTTTGTTTTCGGAAAATTTGTTTCTCGAGATCCGAATTATTCATGAATGTTCGGATTATTCATAAATAGTCGTAAATTTGTGATTATTCATAAATAGTCGTAAATTTGTGATTATTCGTAAATATTCGTAAATTTGTGATATTCATGAATATTCGTAAATTTATAATTATTCATGAATATTCGTAAATTTCTGATTATTCATGATTATTCGCAAATTTCTGATTAGTGCATGAATATTCATCAATTTCTGATTATTCATTATACATAACTCTCATTATTCGAAAAATTCTGAATATTCATGAATATTCGAAAAATTCTGAATATTCATGAATATTCGAAAAATTCTGAATATTCATGAATATTCGAGAAATTCTGAATATTCATGAATATTCGAAAAATTCTGGATATTCATAAATATTCGAAAAATTCTGAATATTCATAAATATTCGGAAAATTCTGAATATTTATGAATATTCGAAAAATTCTGAATATTTACGAATATTCGTAAATTTCTGAACTATTAGACTGATTCGAACATTCAATTAAAAATGTGACTTCAATTTATTCACCTTCAATTCGCAACGTACTATTCAAATTGTGGAATATTGGCGCATCCCTAGCAAAACGCGACGCTCGTCACGAGACTCGGAATTTCTTGTTACTTTTACAGGAGCTTCGGCGGGCGACGACGACACGGAGGACGAGCTCGAGTACGGCGGCGACCCGCGAGCGACGACGCTGCCGCGCGGAATGCAAGCGGCCGCGGCGGCCGCTGCGTCGGCGGCGACGAATTCGCTGCCGCGTTTGCCGGCCTCGACGGCGCCGGGAGGCGGCGGAGCGACGGCGACGTCCTCGTCGACGCCGATGCACAAGGCGCACAGCGTCTACCACTTCCTGCCCCAGCACACGGGGGTCAAGTCGGCGAGGTACCGACCGCCCGGATTCGCTCGGAACAGCCTCGGAAACGCCGGCGCCGCCGGCGGACCGAAGCGCGCGGTCAGCGCGCCGGGACTCCAGGTGTCCGGCTCGCAGACGCCGGCGGGAAAACGCGAGACCTCGAGGACGCGAAGGCAGCAGGCAATTTCCCTCACACCCGGTGAGTGTTTTCCTGATTTTACTAGAATACCAGGTATTTCTGGGCAACTCGGCAAGCGTTCAACACTGACCCCTTACAATTTGCTCCTTCATTTTTTATTCTATTCCGAAATTCTCGAAAAAACACTATTTTTTTTCGATCTTTTTCAGGAAAAACTTTTATTTTCAAAATTTTTCACCAAAACTTTTTTTTCGTTCTTGTTAACCAACTTTTTTTTCATATTTCTTTCACCAAAACTTTTGTCTCATAATTTTTTAAAATTCAAAATGTACATTCAAAAAAGCCATGTAAAATGGGAAAAAATGAAACAAGATAGCAATTTACGATCGATTTTTGTTCAAATATTTTATACGTAACGCAAGATTATTTTAGAATTTTTCTGAAGCTTTTTTATCGATATAAAAAAATCATGTACTAAATAATGAGTTGTTGAAATGGAAAACAAAGTGGTTTTCCAAAGTGGAAAGTTAAATATGCAATTGGATAAATCCAAATGTTCAACAATATGTATAAATAACATGAAAACGAACTAAACCTCGAACAAAAACGGAGAGTGGACGGCCGAAAAAAAAAACATTAAGAACGTAAAGCCAAATCGATCTATTCGGGCTCTGATTGGTCGTGGACCATAACGACCAGCAGTCGTTGTTTATTAGTTCAAAAAGTTAATGTCACAGTACGGTTTGATTTCCAGGTGTGATTTAATAATTAATCATCCGCGACTATTATAAAACGATGTGCAAACTTTTGAATAACTGCCCAGACAGATACCTGATTTTCAGTAACAAAATTGTGAGCAATTGTGAAAAAATGGAAGAGCGCGTTTCGATGTTACTTTCGTAACGCATCAACTGTTTCTCTCTATTTTATTCAGGACAATCACCATGAAATTTTATTGAGAATAAATATTCTTCGCTGTCGTTAAAAAATGTACAAATTATATTATTACTCCATGGTTACTATTGTTAACAGCTATTGACAAATAAGCTTCTTCATAGCTTTGTGAAAAACGAAAATTAATGAGGAAGCAATGTGTAAAGTTGTACTTTTTCATGTCTTTTTTAATTTTAACCGACGAGAGGCAGTGCAAAATAATTTTTTACCTAGGCATCGCCTCCGGCAGGAACTTTTTTATTGCATCAAACATCAGTTTCCTCTATGAGCAACAGAACTAAAAAATATTAGCCTTGTACGTAGCACGAATAACGTAGACACACTGTTCAAAATATTTAAGGTAACAATTACTACACATGTGCAGGAAGCACTTTTGCAGAAACGGCAATATAAATTAAATTACTACACGAGTGTAACTTAAAATTGATGCTTATTTCCGCTAAATTCGCTAAAAAAGTCGTATTCATTGATGCCCAGTATACTAAAATTGATGAACAGTCTCCGAAATTCGTTACAAAAGTCGTAATTTCGTATAAGTTAACGTTCAATTTTACCGCACATACATTGAATTTTCATTTTCTTTCGTATATTAAATTGGATTTCCTGGACGCGTTCAATAAAAATACTGGACATTAAATTACTATACAGTATACGAATTTTTCAAACACTCTAAACAGACGAATAACGTAGACACGCGCAATATAATTACAATCCTTTCTACAGCGAGTCACGAGTATGCGGCGAGGATCATCTGACATTTTATGCGCGCGAATTCCGCGTAAAAAGTTCGAAGGTCGTTCTTGAATCGAGACGAAAGTTCAGGTGCGCGACCCGTCGACATTTCGCGGCGGCGCGAAAAAGTCGCGAGCGCAATTCGCGATGTCCCGGATGTTGCGTATGACGTTCAAGTTTGCATCGTTGGAATGCAACGAAATTTGTTAAAAAAATTAATTGTAATTAACCCAAATGATGAAAACGGGTATAAAAAGTCACCATAGCAAAACCAAAGGAACGAAAAAAAAGTGTGCTCTTCATCATTTGGGTTAATCAAAATTCTTTTTTTTTCTCTCAATTTCGTTGCATTCCAACGATGCAAATTTCAACATTGTTGTTGCGTTGTGTATTTCGGCTATCGCGGCCGACTGATATAAACGGCCGTGTCCGAAGTTATGAGATTCGTGGTCAGCTTTCTAGTCGTATCGATCCGCTGAACGGACGGCGGTGATAGTGCAACAACGGAGCCGACGGGAAGAGAAATGCGCGGCCGCCGCCGCTCGCCCACCTGCGTCGCTCGCGCTACCCGGGAGTGGCAACAAAGAGAATTCCAGCGGTCGCCGCGAGCAATTAGCTCTCTCACTTTTCGATTGATATCGAATTTCGATTAATCGATACCTTCGGACGATTGTAACCCGATGCACGATTGTCATTCACAAAGCAGATTTGTAAATCCCAAAATCCTTCGGAAGTAAAGTTTTTGGAATTAAAGTTTGGAATTAAAGTTTTGGAATTAAAGTATTTTTTTTTAGTAATTATTCATTAAGTGCTCTCGCACTTTTCGATTGATATCGAATTTCGATACCAGACCGTCGATTAATCGATACCGTTGGACGATTGAAAACCGGTGCACGATTGTCATTCACAACGCAGATTTATAAATCCCGAAATATTTTCGAGTTAAAGTTGACGGCCCTATTTTTGATTAGTAATTATTCATTAAGTGCTCTCGCACTTTTCGATTGATATCGAATTTTTATACTTGACCGTCGATTAATCGATACCTTCGGATTTGTAAATCCCGAAATCCTTTCGAATTAAAATTGACGGCCCTATTTTTTTTAGTAATTATTCATTAAGTGCTCTCGCACTTTAAGATTAATATCGAATTTCGATACTCGACCCTCGATTAATCGATACCTTCGGACGATTGAAAACCGGTGCACGATTGTCATTCAACGGAGATTTGTAAATCTCGAAATCCTTTGGAATTAAAGTTGACGACCCTATTTTTTTTTTTTTTTTTAGTAATTATTCATTAAGTGCTCTCGCACTTTTCGACTGATATCGAATTTCGATACTCGGCCGTCGATTAATCGATACCTTCGGACGATTGTAAACCGGTGCACGATTGTCATTCACAACGCAGATTTGTAAATCCCGAAATCTTTTCGAATTAAAGTTGACGGCCCTATTTTTTTTTAGTAATTATTCATTAAGTGCTCTCGCACTTT
This sequence comes from Pimpla rufipes, assembly GCA_963932165.1. Taxonomy (NCBI): domain Eukaryota; kingdom Metazoa; phylum Arthropoda; class Insecta; order Hymenoptera; family Ichneumonidae; genus Pimpla; species Pimpla rufipes. The sequence goes on from OZ010630.1 coordinate 1,887,318, forward strand.
ACGATTAATATCGAATTTCGATACTCGACCCTCGATTAATCGATACCTTCGGACGATTGAAAACCGGTGCACGATTGTCATTCCCAATGCAGATTTGTCAATTCCAAAATCCTTTGAAATTAAAGCTAAAGACACTATTTTTTTTTTTAGTAATTATTCATTAAGGTAATTCTGTCGCTTAGAGCTCGTTTCGCATAAATTCGAGAAAAGTGAGAGAGAATTGAGAAGACTTCTCGATGGTATAAAAATCGGAAAAAATTCATGCGCCTTAAAGGGACTGTATAGATTCATTTTGCATAATAATAATTCGAAAATGTTATTAATAAGTTCATGAAAGAAAATTATCAAATCTCCCGGTGACGCAATTTTTTTTAAATGAAAATGATTCGTTTGTTTTTCTGAATACGTATGCATTTTTTAGATGTTTGAATTGACATTGAAACTTGTGTTTTTGCACACATATTTTCCATATAAAAAACACAAAATTCAAAGTCAACTTCAAAATCTGTAAAAATTCATACGTATTCAGAAAAACGAAGGGATCATTTTCATAAAACAAAAACTTGGGTCATCGAAATATTTGTCATACTATTTTTTTTTTCATCAATTTGTTAATAACATTTCCGAATTATTATTATGCAAAATTAATCTTTCCAGTACTTTTAATATGCCTCAATTATTTCCGATTTTTATACCATCGAGAAGTCTTTGCAATTCTCTCTCATTTCTCTCGAATTTATGCGAAATGAGCTCAAAGCGACACAACTGCCTCAAGCTTAATAGTAGTGTATTAAATTAACTCCGTATATGTCACTATTATTAATCAATAATTGCAGAGCCAATTGTACCGTCAACTTTATTTCTACAAAAATTTCGGGATTCACAACCACAGCGACTGCAGCGTTACGACAGAAGGCGCAGAACGCGCGCGCTCGCTTAGTCGCCTCGGGACAACAGGTTTCACATAACGCGGAATTACATCGAGTTTTAAATCCGAGGAAGTCCGTACGTGTTCCGTACCTGCTCGGCGACTGAATTCGCGGTGATTCAGACGGGAGCGAGAGAGAGAAAGAGAAAGAAGCGAACAACGCTGGGAAGACGCGCCTAAGCTATTCCATTCTTCGTGTGTAGCGCGGCACACGCGAGTGTCGTAATTACATCCACCGCTCTCGGTGTTTTGCCTTCGTCGGCAATTGGAAACGAGGAAACGATTGCGTATGTAGGTAAATATGTTCGGGAAGAGTCGGATGATCGCCGCTCGTAAAATCATCGTCCATGGACGACTGCGCCACGATACAATGAGAGACGCGGCTGGCAACGATAGCCGCATTCGGTAGTCGGTACATTCGGCTGCCTCCCTCACGGCAGCGATTTTAACGTTCAGTTTTCTCGGCACTGCAGACAAAAATGGGCAAATTTCGTGCACCGGTTTCGGAAGTTTTCACGCAAAAAAAAAAACAACAACGACAACAACAACAACAACAACAACACCTGACGTTGCAAGAACTGCATTAAAATTGCTCGCTTAGAAGCAACAACCACAACAACAACTGAAAACTCCTGACACTACAAGAGCTACATTAAAAATTACTTGCCTGAAAGTAACAACAACATTCTCGCCTGAAAGTAACAACAACATCCTCGCCTGAAAGCAACAACAACAACGACAAAACAATAACAACTGGGGTTGCAAGAACCGCATTAAAATTGCTCGCTTAGAAGCAACAACCACAACAACAACTGACAACCCCTGAGACTACATTACAAGAGCTACATTGAAATGTAATTGCCTGGAAGCAACAACAACATCCTCGCCTGAAAGCAACAACAACAACGACAAAACAATAACAACTGGGATTGCAAGAACTGCATTAAAATTGCTCGCTTAGAAGCAACAACAACAACTGAAAATTCCTGAGACTACATTACAAGAGCTACATTAAAAGTTAATTGCCTGGAAGCGACAACAACATTTTCGCCTGAAAGCAACAACAACAACGACAAAAACAACAACAACTGGGGTTGCAAGAAAATTGTTCGCTTAGAAGCAACAACAACTGAAAACTCCTGAGACTACAAGAGCTGCATTAAAACTGCTTGCCTGGAAGCAACAACAACAACAACATCAAACAGCAACTGAAAATTCCTGAGTCTATAAGAGCAGCATTAACATTTTCTCACCTGAAAGCAACATTTCGCCTGGAAGCAACAACAAAAACAATAACAACAACAACAACAACAACAACAATAACAATAATAACAACTAACAATTCCTGAAACTATAAGCGCTACTATAAAAATTGCTCGCCTGGAAGCAACAATAACAACATTTTCGCCTGGAAGCAACAACAAAAACAAAAACAATAACAACAACAACACCAATAACAATAACAATAATAACAACTAACAATTCCTGAAACTATAAGCGCTGCTATAAAAATTGCTCGCCTGGAAGCAACAATAACAACATTTTTGCCTGGAAGCAACAACAAAAACAATAACAACTAAAAAATCCTGAGACTATAAGAGCAGCTGCATTGAAAATTGCTCGCCTGGAAGCCGGACGCTTGGACAGGCCGCGCGTTATTGGGCCTCCTGGTCTGCGGCGGCGGTGGCGGCCGCGAAAGAGGACGAACGGTAGCGGCGAAGCGTGTCTCGCGGCTCGGTTTCGGAATGCGTGCCAAACGCTTTTTTCGACGCAGGAGGAACAAACGGTTCTTCGACGACGGCAACGGGTGTTCTACGTGACGCGCCGCGGGAACGTCCGTCCTTAGCTCGCGTCTCTCGATGCTTGTCGCGAATCGACGAGCATCGAGATTCTTCACCTTTCGACGGAACTGTCGATTTTAAATAAATCCTGACTTCACATAAGTTTCAGAGAAATAAATCCTGACTTCACATAAGTTTCAGAGAAATAAATCCTGACTTCACATAAGCTTCAGAGAAATAAATTCTGACTTCACATAAGCTTCAGAGAAATAAATCCTGACTTCACATAAGCTTCAGAGAAATAAATCCTGACTTCACATAAGCTTCAGAGAAATAAATCCTGACTTCACATAAGCTTCAGAGAAATAAATCCTGACTTCACATAAGCTTCAGAGAAATAAATCCTGACTTCACATAAGCTTCAGAGAAATAAATCCTGACTTCACATAAGCTTCAGAGAAATAAATCCTGACTTCACATAAGCTTCAGAGAAATAAATCCTGACTTCACATAAGCTTCAGAGAAATAAATCCTGACTTCGCATAAGTTTCAGAGAAATAAATCCTGACTTCACATAAGCTTCAGAGAAATAAATCCTGACTTCACATAAGCTTCAGAGAAATAAATCCTGACTTCACATATGCTTCAGAGAAATAAACCCTGACTTCACATAAGCTTCAGAGAAATAAATCCTGACTTCACATAAGCTTCAGAGAAATAAATCCTGACTTCACATAAGTTTCAGAGAAACGCGAATTGCAGACACTTTTCGATGGTACTGAAATCGGAAAAAAATCAAGCGTATTGAAGGTGATGAAATTATCGATTTTGCATAATGAAAATTCCAAAATGTTTTTAACAAATTGATAAAGAAGGAAACTGATTAATGAATCTTCCGAAAACTGAACTTTTTTCTCTCGTGAAAATTATTTATTCGTTTTTCTGTATATGTATGAATTTTTTCAGATTTTTTAATTCACTTCGAGCTTTGTGACTTTCCACACTTTTTTTTCGTATAAAAAAGGGAAATTCAAGATGAATTGAAAATTCTGAAAAAAATTCATGCGTGTTCCGAAAAATGAATACATCATTTTCACGAGAGAAAAAAGTTCCCTTTTCGGGAGGTTTGAAAAGATGGAGTCTTGTGGCGCCGTGAAGATCTTCAGAATTATTAATCGGATCGTGGCAGAAGTGTTTCGGATATTTTCTCTTGCGGAACGCGTTCACCCGATTCACGAACCGCGTGAATTTCACTTTTTGTAGACTATGCGCGAATTTATGCGGTCCGAATAAAAAATCCGACATTCGCAAAGTTTGATAACAGTAACGTCAGAAACATAAATTTATGAGGTTTAAAGAAGAAAGTAAAAAAGATTGTTGAGAATGGAAAAAGATAATTATTTGCGGGGTCTAAGTTAAAAATTAATTCTGGAGGAAAAGATGTTTAAAAAGAGGCTGAAGTTCGTCGATAAATTTATGAAGTTTAAAGAAGAATAGAAAAAAGATTGATAAGAATGGGAAAAAATAGTTATTTGCAGGGTCTAAGTTAAAAATTAATTCAATTTTTAAGATAAAAATTAATTGTATTTCTACGTTTTAAATGAATTCCATTTCTAAGTTAAAAATTAATTCCATTTCTAAGTTAAAAATGAATTCCATTTCTAAGTTAAAAATTAATTTCATTTCTAAGTTAAAAATTAATTCCATTTCTAAGTTAAAAAATAATTCCATTTCTAAGTTAAAAAATAATTCTATTTCTAAGTTAAAAAATAATTCTATTTCTAAGTTAAAAATTAATTCCATTTCTAAGTTTAAAATTAATTCCATTTCTAAGAAAAAAATTAATTCCATTTCTAAGTTAAAAATTAATTCCATCTCTAAGTTAAAAAAAACTCTGGAGAAAAAGAAAGTTCGAAAAAAATCTACGTATGAAAAAAAAAGGTCAGGGTCGTCGATTCGTCGAGTTGAAATGGAATACGTTTCGTGTTTACCGTACGCGGCGTCGGACGCAGGTGGACTTAATCGACCGTGCTCGTATTTCGAACGTACGAATATGAAAAACAAGGAGCAGCGGCTCGTGGCATAACCGAGAGAAAGATAAATTCGCGATACCCACGCAAATACCGGCAACCGGTGCGTCGTACTGTCGCTAGGAGTAGAGAAACGTAGATAGATGGATAGTTTATTAATGCCCTGAGCAACAAAATTGTTATCCGGCACGCAATCCGTATTACGCGAAACAAAATCGTCGATTACGTAACGAATAAAAAAGTGATCGAGAACAAAAAGTACAGGAAGATGGGAATTTGATAAAACAAAAACAAGCGAAATAAATGTTCGACAATAATATGAATTACTGTATAAAGATACAATTAAATAAATAGATACCGGTGGAAAACAAACAAATAAAAATCTTTATAAATTTGTGGCGAAGAATAATCAATGAATTTAAATAAAACATTGCAAAAAAAATGCAATATGTATATAAATAATTAGAAGGCAATAGGAAACGAATAAAATAAAGTAAAATGAAAAAATTTAATCGATATATCGATAATAGATTAAAAAATACAATTATGGAAAAATTCACATATGCTTCGTTTAATATTATCAATGACATAAAAAAATGAGTTGAACATTGGAATGAAAAAAACTGTTTTTTTACGTAATCTGTGTTGAATTACGAAAATATTGACCTAGATATTTTTGTCGTTATGATATCTCCACCTGACGTCAGTTTTTTTTTCTCTTTATCATTTTTCAATTTATGGATCGAACAAGTATGGCAATAAAATTCTATAAAAAAATCACAGTTGCCCCGTTTGACGTGGTCAACGATATAAAAAATAAGAAGGAGTTTGGGAACGGTCGAGTTTTTTGCTGTGTGAAATACCGTGGAATGACCCATATTATAAATAATTAATAGACAAATAAAACAAATAAAATATATACAAAAAATAAGTAAAATAAACACACCAGAATTAAGTAAAATTAATACAAGAAAATTAAGTAAAATAAATACAAGAAAATTAAGTAAAATAAATACACGAAAATTAAGTACAATTAATACAAGAAAATTAAGTAAAATAAATACAAGAAAATTAAGTAAAATAAATACACGAAAATTAAGTAAAATTAATACGCGAAAATTAAGTAAAAATAATACGCGAAAATGAGTTAAAATAAAAACGCGAAAATTAAGTGAAATACATACAACAAAATTAAGTAAAGTCAATATACGAAAATTAAGCAATATTAATACGTGAAAATGAAGTAAAGTAAATACGCGGAAATGAAGTAAAATACATATAAAAAAGTTAAGTAAAATAAATACACGAAAATGAAGTAAAATAAATACCTGAAAATTAAGTAAAATAAATACAAGAATATAAAGTAAAATAACTGCAAGAAAATGAAGTAAAATAATTTCAAGAATATAAAGTAAAATAAGTTCAAGAATATAAAGTAAAATAAATTGAAGAAAATGAAGTAAAATAAATTCAAGAAAATGAAGTAAAATAAATGCAAGAAAATGAAATAACATAAATGCAAGAAAATGAAGTAACATAAATGCAAGAAAATGAAGTAAAATAAACTGAAGAAAATGAAGTAAAATAAACTGAAGCAAATGAAGTAAAGTAAACTGAAGAAAATGAAGTAAAATAAACTGAAGAAAATGAAGTAAAATAAACTGAAGCAAATGAAGTAAAGTAAACTGAAGAAAATGAAGTAAAATACACTGAAGAAAATGAAGTAAAGTAAACTGAAGAAAATGAAGTAAAATAAACTGAAGAAAATGAAGTAAAATAAACTGAAGCAAATGAAGTAAAGTAAACTGAAGAAAATGAAGTAAAATACACTGAAGAAAATGAAGTAAAGTAAACTGAAGAAAATGAAGTAAAATAAATGCAAGAAAATGAAGTAACATAAATGCACGAAAATGAAGTAAAATAAACTGAAGAAAATGAAGTAAAATAAACTGAAGAAAATGAAGTAAAATAAACTGAAGAAAATGAAGTAAATTAAATAATGGGAAAAAATAGAAAAAATAATGTGAAAGATGGAGAGCATCTCGCTCGCCGTGCGCGCTCGCCTTCTACGCATTGACGCGCAAGCAGCGCGGACTCTAACGAGTAGAATACGCGCGGTTGTTGCCGCGGTAAACACGTGCCCCACGCGCCCGCTCGCGCGCGCGGTGTCTACGAGAGCGACGAACGTGTATCCGGAACGTACTTAGTCGCGGAGACGCGAAAGTCTCCTTGAGTTATTCTTAATTGCTGCTGAAACTTCGCCGACCGCCTCGGCACCTTGGAGAAATTTTTCCACGGCTCCGTTGCGCCGCGCTTCTATTCTCACGGGGCCACCGCGGCTCTTTCCCGAACTTCCCCGAGCGTGGAAGCGGGAAAATTAATCTCGGATTATGCAAAAACGTGGCACACGATGCCGTCGCTCGTTACGCGACTCTTCGAAGGGACCGATTCACTTAAGGTAGTACGAGCGATGCAGTCCCGCCAAACGTGAGTTTCAGAAAATATTTCGAACACTTATCGATGGTATAAAAATCTGAAAAAAATTAATCACGTTGAAGGTGCTGAAAAGATTTATTTTGCATAATAATGTTTTCAAAATGTTATTAACAAATTAATGAAAAAATTAATCGTTCAACAATTAACTCGGCAACCCAATTTTTTTTCTGATGAAAATTATTCATTCATTTTTCTGAATACGTATGAATTTTTTCAGAATTTTGTCTAATTTAAAAAAATGCATTTTTAAAGTAAAATGGGCGTCGAAAACCACAATTAAAAAAAAATAGACAACATTCTGAGAAAATTCATACGTATTCAGTAAAATGAATGAATCATTTCCATTAAAAAAAAAGTTAGGTTGCCGGGTAAATTGTTGAACAATTCATTTTTTCAATAATTTGTTAATAACATTTTGGAATTATTATTACACAAAATCTGTGAAAAATGTATTAAAAAAATTATTTTTTTCAGATATTATCTCATCGAGAGGTGTTCGAAATTTCCACCGAAACATAATAGAAAAAAATAAATAATAATAACTTTTAAAAAATTGCTGATCTCGTATTTAGCTGTAAATTCAAAGAAAAAAATGTGTACTTCACAGTGATGTCAGTTAATTTGTAAAAGTCGCGGGGCTTCGTTACTCAACCGATAATACAATACGTATGGGGCATTCCTCACCGATTCGACCTGAGACTGACCCTCGATCTCTCAGATTTCACCGTCGATTTTTTGTGTTATTGTCCCAATTCCAAAAAGAGCTAGACGTCTTTTTCCGATGATTGTTTTTCAAATTTGAATTAGTTACCTTTTTTTCAAAATAAAAATATTGTTAGATCGGATTTAAAAATCTGACAAAATTTCCAAAAATCAAATATAAAAAATGTAAACATAAAATAAAATATTCAAAAATATTCAAAATGAAAAAATACATAAATACATATAAATAATGAAAATGAATTTTGAATATAAATTTTGAAAAATCAGATATAAAAAATGTTAAGCGGAGACCCAGAGTGAGCTGAGATTTTCTTCAACTTTCTAATTATTTTTTCACAAAACCAAAAAAAAAGTCAAGTGGAAAACTCCGAAAAAAATAGAAGCAACTCTCAGCCTTCTCTGGGTTTAAGCTCCAAAATGTTGGTATATGATACGGGATTGTAGAGATTTTTTTTCCGATTTTTGGCTAACAATATTTTCATTTTGAGAAATTGCAACTCAAATTTGGAAAAAATGTCGAGTTCTTTTCAGAGTTAATAACAACGAAAAGAATAAAGCGCAAAATCGTGGACGAAATCCGAGAGGTTGGGTGTCAAACCCATGTCGACTCCATATGGAATGCCCCGTACACAGCTATTATGTATCTGTACAGAAACGCGAAGTATCGTGGACACTCGAGTCGCACGAGTCGGCCAAAAGGATAACAAATTTTAAGCCTGAATCCAGCGTGGGTTGAGAGTTGCTTCTATTTTTTTTCTTAGTTTTTCACTTTTTTATTATTATTTTTTGTCAACAAAAAATTCACGAAAAATACACAAAAATCACAGCTCATTCCGGATTTAGGCTAAACAATTTTGATATTTGATACGGGATTTTTTAGATTTTTTTCAGATTTTTGGCTAACGATATTTTCAGTTTGAAAAGTTGTAATCCAAATTTGAAAAAAAAAAAAAAAAAAAATCGGATACGAAAATCTCAGTCCACTCTAGGTTTAGGTTAACAAAAATGTTATACCTGATACGAGACTTTTGAGAATTTCTTTTCAGAATTTTATCCTACGGTATTTTCATTTAAAAAAATTGTAAACCTAATTTTAAAAAAATTTCGAGTTCTTTTTACAGTTGGGATAATAAGACAAAAAATCGCGGACGAAATCCGAGAGGTCGAGTGTCAAACCCAGGTCGACTCCGTATGGAATGCCCCGTACACAGCTATTATGTGTCTGTACAGAAACGCGACGTATCGTGGACACTCGAGTCGCGCGAGTCGGCCAAAAGGATAGTTGCCTAGGAGCCGGCACAACTACCGCTTACCTTGACACACATTCTCGGCGGACTCGCGCACCGCGGTTGCTCTTAGAAAACAGTGGATACACGTAGTAGCCGTGCATTCGCGTGGAGCTGCAGCGCGAGCGCGGACGAGCAGAGCTGCACATTCGCGCAGCAGCGGCAGCAGCAGCGAGGAATGATTAGAAAGTACCGCGAGACGAGATCGCGAGAGAAACGAAAACCTTAGGAAAAAAACACACCTGACTGATGACCAGCGCGGCGGCTTCGTCAATCAGAGCTGGCAGAAGTGGAACCCGCGAGGCCTCTTTGTAGTCTGCACTTCGTATATTTAATTATGCTACTAATTATCCGCCTTTTAATTACGCGAGCTAATGTATAGCAAACGTTTTATTGCGAACAGGAAATATTAATATTTCAAATCCGGGAAAAAAAAATTGTTTTGTCGTAAATAATTGTAAATCAGTCGACCAATTGGTCGACTTTGGTTACCATTTGGTAATATTATTATTTTATTTCATATTTTTTATTTATTTTTATTATTTTTTATTATCTTATTTGGTAATATTATTTTATTTTATGTTCTCATGGTTTAAATAAAATATTTACGATTTATTTTACAAATAAAACAAGCCTGCAAAGTGGAACCATGCAAATTCCATTCTGCGCGTAGGCTATAAAAAATCAATCATAGGATTGGCCTCTGCTAGGGCTCAATCTCTTTGCAATCACGCTTTCTATAGATTCATTGTAGGGATTTTTTATGATTCTTAATTAAACTCATGTTCCAGAATAATTTATAATACGCGATGTTAAAATTGGCTTCAGCGACGTACAGCTTTTAAAGTACTAACTTAAGAGAGATATGGCTGAAATTTGGACGTGAAAGGGCCGCCATCGAACCATGATGTGCTCCGAATTTGGTGAGAATCAATAGAATGGTTCTAATTTTATATCAATTTGAAAAATGTTTAAATGTCTTTAAAGACTTGAATTGTGCTCTTGCGAATTCTGAGATATCCGCCTGCAATTTTCGATATTTCGCGATTATTGATTATTAATGATTAAGGTAGTTCTTGCGACCAATATCCATTTCGCATAAATTCGAGGAATATGAGAGAGAATTGCAAACACTTCTCGATGGTATACAAACATGAAAAAATCATGCACATTAAAGGTACTGGAAAGGTTAATTTTGCATAATAATAATTCGGAAATGTTATCAACAAATTGATGGAAAACAAAATTGTTTAACAAATATTTCGATGACCCAAGTTTTTTTTTCATGAAAATGATTCCTTCGTTTTTCTGAATACGTATGCATTTTTCAGATTTTAGAGTTCACTTTGAATTTTCACATATTTTCTCCACAAAAAACGCACAATATTCAAAGTGAACTCTGGCGTAAAATACAAATCACTTTACCGATCATCACCAAATTTGGTGCGTAGCAGTGTTGTATGCTATTTTTCGTCTGCAGAACATTTCAGTTGAATTGTTGAAATTCGACGTGATTTAGAGGAATTTTTTTTTTTTTTTTTTTTTCGACAAATTCGAAATTCCATATAATCTGAACCGCTTTGCCGATTTCGTCCAAATTCAATACCAAACAACATTGAACGTATCTTCAGTTCTGAAGAACTGTTTAGCTGAAACGATGAACTTTTACGAAAGTTCGAGTATTCACGTCCTTTTTTAAAAAAATTAAAAACTACATAAAATCTTAACAGCCGTATATATTTTGTAAAAAATTGCAATATTCAAAGAGTAGTAAAACTGCTACTTGCGTGTCTAATTTCAGTCCAATCACTTGACCGGTTACTGAGTAAAAGTTGTTTGAATTTTCGAACCCCTGCACACAAATCCAGACATTTCTTCCAAACCACTTTTCTCAACGTTTCGAACCACTCTGAGTGTCCTGACCCAAAAATCTCGAAAAAAAATTTCTTCACGAAAACAAAGCTTCCTGTACAAGGAAGCAAAAAAATTATCAAAGTGACTAAACTCCGGTCCACCGCCGGAAGATGCTGAGAGCTTATCGGCTTTCTCGCGTAGATTGCCGAGGTTTTCGCTGCGCAGGAAAATAATGTAAAATAAATACACCAAAATGAAGTAAAACAAATACAAGAAAAGTAAGTCAAATAAATACAAGAATATAAAGTAAAATAAATGCAAGAAAATGAAGTAAAACAAGTTCAAGAAAATGAAGTAAAATAAATTAACGAAAATGAAGTTAAATATATACAAGAAAATGAAGTAAAATAAATAATGGGAAAAAATATTAAAAAATATATAATGTGAAAGATTATATATTTTAAAAAAAAAATTATCAAAGTGACTAAACTCCGGTCCACCGCCGGAAGATGCTGAGAGCTTATCGGCTTCCTCGCGTAGATTGCCGGCGTTTTCGCTGCGCAGGAAGCTGCGAGCTTCACTCAGTAGCGTTCGAGACTCGCCGCGAGTCTCACCCTATAAAAAATCCGTCGATTCTCCCTAAAATAAATCGCGGTTAAATTCACACGGTTGCTCCACAATTTTTCCGTCTCGTCGGAATGACGAACGACGCTGGATACTCGACGTTCGACCCGCCGCACGAAAAAAACGCGGCGCGACGTTTGACGTCCGTCTGGCTGCGGGATTTTTGCTGCTGCGTTTTCGATCCCTGGAAGAGCCTAAAACGTTCGGGTTCGACGAGGAAAATCGGCGGAAAAAAGGAGGAAAATGCTGGAGGAGCGACGAACGGCGAGTCGAGTCGCGGATTGCTGGAAAACGAGCCGATCGAATTATCGGCAAAGCCCGACGAATCGGCGGAGGTCGAGAGTTCGGCGAAAGTCGCGACGACGACCGGAGCGAAAAGTCACGACGTGGCCGGCGGTGATTTCGACGCGGCGGAGTCGCCGAAAAGCGAGAAGATTGAGGTGAAAGTCTCGGAGGTCTCGGAAACCGGGGCGGAATCGGTTCTCACGTCGCGGATATTCACCGTCTCGTCGCCCCGGGTCCATCTCGCCCCGGTCCACGCGATCCTCGGGAAAGTCATGACGAGGCGGAAAAACGGAAACATCGCCCGCGAGACAATAGCGGAGGAGGCGACATCGTCGGAAACGTCGTTTAATTGCGGTTAGGAGCGAGCGGAGTTGTTGTGCAATACTCATCGATTTTTTCCCCCTTTTTTCGGCTTCCTTGGATTTTTAGATAAATGACGGTCATTTGACCGCAATTTAAAAAAATTATCGTCATGTTTAATTGACTGTCATTTGACCGCAATTTGTTTTTAAATTATGGTCATGTTTAATTGACTGACATTTGACCGCAATTTTTTTTAAATTACCGTCGTATTTAATTGACTGTCATTTGACCGCGATTTTTTTAAATTACCGTCATGTTTAATTGACTATCATTTGACCGACATTTTTTTACATTACCGTCGTATTTAATTGACTGTCATTTGACGGTCATTTGACTGCTATTTTTTTTTAATTACCGTCATGTTCAATTGACTGTCATTTGACCGCAATTTGTTTAAAATTACTGTCATGTTCAATTGACTGTCATTTGTCCGCAATTTTTTTAAAATTACCGTCATGTTTAATTGACTATCATTTGACCGACATTTTTTTACATTGCCGTCGTATTTAATTGACTGTCATTTGACGGTCATTTTACCGTCACGTTGAAAAATCTTGATCGACAATTGATGGCCATTTGACCGTCATTTTGAACAATCATGCCATCATGTTTAATTGATCGTCAATTTTGTTTCATGAAAAATTGAATATTCATGAACAATTTGAAAAATGTAATAGTTTGTGAATAATTTGAAAAATTGAAATGATTGTGAATCATTTTAACGATTGGAATATTTGAATAATTTGAACGGTTTGGAAAATTAGGGAATATTTGTGAATACTTGTGAATAATTTGAATATTTGTGAATAATTTGAATATTTGTGAATAATTTGAATATTTGTGAATAATTTGAATATTTGTGAATATTTGTGAATATTTGTGAATAATTTGAATATTTGTGAATAATTTGAATATTTGTGAATAATTTGAATATTTGTGAATAATTTGAATATTTGTGAATAATTTGAATATTTGTGAATAATTTGAATATTTGTGAATAATTTGAATATTTGTGAATAATTTGAATATTTGTGAATATTTGTGAATAATTTGAATATTTGTGAATATTTGTGAATAATTTGAATATTTGTGAATAATTTGAATATTTGTGAATATTTTGAATATTTTGAATATTTTGAATATTTTGAATATTTTGAATATTTTGAATATTTTGAATATTTTGAATATTTGCGAATATTTGTGAATATTTTGAATATTTGCGAATATTTGTGAATATTTTGAATATTTGCGAATATTTTGAACATTTGTGAATGTTTTGAATATTTGTTAATAACTAGAATAATTGGAAAAATTTGATTACTTATGAATAATTTGTATACTCAAAAAAATTGCACTATTCAAATTATTCAACTACTTTGGATCATCCAAATTATTCGAATAACCTAAATATTCAAATATGAATTATTCGTATTCAGTGGACGATGTACTATTCAAGCTTTTGAGTATTCGCACATGCCTATTTCTATCGTATTCTCATACAGTGGAAATTCAGTAAAAATAAGTCATTAACAGGAGTGGCTGCGGGCGACACTTTGCGTGAATGAGGAAGGGACGGGAATGAGGATAGTAAAAGCCCAGATCTGCGCACCAAGGAACACCCAATAAATAAATAAATATATATTTGCGTGTATTACGCACGCCGTGAATACGTCGCTTCGCTCGGAACATTCGATGCTTATCAGAAATAACCCTGAGGGGCTCCGATAAAATATGCCAGGCTCGCGGGGAAGTGACGTGTCAATTTGATTAATTTCAGACGACGGCAGCAGCCTGTCCGAGGCGTGCAGCACGCCGATCATCGGCGCCGGCTCGAGAGCCGGATCGAGTCACACCGTCATGGACATCGACGACATGGATCGCGGACTGCATTCCGGTCATCTGGCCACGCGCGCCTCGCTGTCCAGTCTCGGGGTGAGTTTCCACCAAAAATGGACATTTTCACGGTTTAAGGTAGTACGAGCGTACATATGAACGTCGCGTAAATTCGAGGGAGTTTGAGAGAAAATTACGAAGCGTTCTCGATGAGATAAAAATCTGAAAAAAATCAAGCATATGAAAGGCGGTAAAGAGATTAATTTAGACAATAATAATTTAAAAATTGTTATTAACAAATTACTTAAATAAATAATTGTTCAACTAAATATCCGGCAACCTAACTCTTTATTGTTATTAAAGTGATCTTCTTATTTTTCTACATACGTATGAATTTTTTCCGAATTTTGTGTGACGTTTGAAAATTACGTTTTTTTATTATGTTAAAATTAAAAATCAGAGAAAATTCGGAAAAAATTCATACGTGTGTAGAAAAATAGGAAGATCACTTTAATAACACAAAAAAGTTAGGTTGCCGGATATTTAGTTGAACAATTATTTATTTAAGTAATTTGTTAATAACATTTTTTTCATTATTATTGTCTAAAATAATCTCTTTACCGCCTTTCATACGCTTGATTTTTGTCAGATTTTTATCTCATCGAGAACTCTTCGTAATTCTCTCTCAAACTCCCTCGAATTTACGCGACGTTCATCTGTACGCTCATACTACCTTAAATTAAAAAAAACCTCCGCAGCTTATTCGTCAACCGCACTTTTCCAAGATTCGAACGCGGCAATTTGCATCCGCAGTTCGTCCGCTTGTTTTTCAAATCAAAGTCGAGATGAAGTCAATGTCGCCCCTTATCGGGAAAAAGTGATGAAAATGATGTTGAAAGATGACGAAATGTACAGAATTTATGGAATTTATAGTTGGCAGATCTTCCGGAAATCGTTTGCAATGTGCATTAAATCCACGATTTGCGATTGTAACTATTGTTAAAATCGTAAATCGTTGATTTTATGTTCATATTTAACTATTATTAGAATCGTAAATCGTGGTAAATCGTGCTCATATTGAACTATTATTAGAATCGTAAATCGTGAATTTAATGCTGACATTGAATTATTATAAAAATCGTCAATCATGAATTTAATGCCCATATTTAATTATTATAAAAATCGTAAATCGTAAATTTAATGTTCGTTGAAAACGATTCATTCAAGTCCAGGAAATCTGTCAACTACAAATTATTATTATTATTATTATTATCCAAAAATTAGTCCGAATTCTTTTTGGATTTGAAATTAAGACACGTAAATGAGTCGCAATTTTAGGTATCATTGAAATTTAAACGTAAATGAAAAACCAATTTTCTCCCTGAATTAACATTTAAATCTGACTAAATTTCCGATTCTCTCGAAATCGGGAGTTATTAATTCAAATTGCTAATTCAACTCAAAATCGGGAATAGAGAGAGAAGAAAACACGAGATGATTCAAATACGTCGCGATTTTTTATGTGGCGGAAAAAGAGAAAAGGATGAATTTAAAAAAGTGACTTGTCTAGATCGCTGATATCGATCGATAGAAAGAGGCGTAAAATACGCCCACGAGCAACGTGAATAAAACGTGTGTTTTCCTCGACTCGACAGGCGAGATCCGACTCGATGGCTTCGGTGTACAGCGGGGCCGGCGAGGGCCGATGGTGCGGCTCCGTCGCCGTCCGGGGTGAGGTCGAATTCTCCCTTCAATACGACTACAAACAGCTGACCTTCGAGGTTCACGTCACCCAGTGCAAAGACCTCGCGCCGGTGGACATCAAGAGAAATCGATCGGATCCGTGAGTGACTCACAATTTTTCGGACGCTTTTTTTCACGTCCAGGACATTTAAAAAATCGTTTTATGTCGTTCATTGTATTTTCCATTTTCGTCCTCAATTTTTAATTCGTTCATTATGTTTTCCATTTTTGTCCTGAATTTTTAAGTCGTTCATTGTGTTTTCCATTTTTATCCTCAATTTTTCAGTCGTTCATTTTATTTTCCATTTCCATCCACAATTTCTATTTCGTTCATTATATTTTCCATTTTCATCGAACATTTTTAAGTAGTTCATTTTATTTTCTAGTATCATCGAACATTTTTAAGTAGTTCATTTTATTTTCTAGTATCATCGTCAATTTTTAATTCGTTGTTTATATTTTCCGTTTTCGTCCTCAATTTTTAAGTCGTTCATTTTATTTTTCATTTTCCTCCACAATTTCTATTTCGTTCATTATATTTTCCACTTTCATCCTAAATTTTTAGTTCGTTTGTTCAATTTATTTTCAACCTAAAATTTTAAGTCAATTCAATTCAATTCAATTTATTTCCATGTATACCCTGGTGGATGTTCACATATTCCCTTCCCGTACAAATATTCCCCACAGAGACTGTTTTGTGCATCACATTTTTGGCTTTGACATTTACAGCCGATTTTATACTTAATATTAACAGGTTAATATTAACATTTATACTTAATTTTAACAGGTACATAGGACACCTAAAAAAATAGGACATTTAAAAAATCGTTTTATGTCGTTCATTGTATTTTCCATTTTCGTCCTCAATTTTTAATTCGTTCATTATATTTTCCATTTTTATCCTACATTTTTAAGTAGTTCATTTTATTTTCTATTATCATGCTCAATTTTTAATTCGTTGTTTATATTTTCCATTTTCGTTCTCATTTTTTATTTCGTTCATTTTATTTTCCATTTTCATCCTTAATTTTTATTTCGGTCTTTACATTTTCCATTTTCATCCTCAATTTTAATTTCATTCATTATATTTTCCATTTTCATCGTAAATTTTTAAGTCGTTCACTTTATTTTCCATTTTCATTCTTAATTTTTATTTAATTCATTATTCTGATCATTTCTATTCTTAATCTTTATTTCGCCGACTATATTTTGTATTTTCTGTTTATATTTCGCTCATTGTATTTTCTATTTTCATTGCAGATACGTCAAGGTTTATCTCTTGCCCGACAAATCGAAGAGCGGAAAACGAAAAACGAAAGTCAAGAAACACACGCTTAATCCAGTATTCGACGAGACCCTCAAGGTATGTTCGGACGAATTCCTCAAAATTTTATCGCATTTTAAAATTCTTTTAGTTTTTCATTTGATAAAATGTCAATTTGATGCTGATTAAAAAACAAAATCACGTTTATTGTCGCAGTTCCACATGAGCTTAAATGGCTTGGAAACGAGAACTCTGTGGCTGACCGTCTGGCACTCCGACATGTTCGGGCGCAACGATTTCCTCGGGGAGGTGCGAATGCCACTCGAGAACAAGATATTCGACGACCCTACGCCGCGATGGTACCCGCTTCAAGAGAGGGTGAGCCTTACTTTCCTTACCAGCTATTTTTTTATCAGACAACAAGCGTTTTCGATCATTCATTTCGTCTTGCTATTTTTTTACTCCTGACTCGACAACCAGGAGCAATAAAAAATAGCCAACACGAATTAAATATTTTTTCACGTAAAACCTGATCAGCTATTTTTTTTATCAGACAACAAGCGTTTTCGATCATTCATTTCGTCTTGCTATTTTTTTACTCCTGACTCGACAACCAGTAGTAATAAAATAGCCAATTAATTATTAACGAATGAAATATTTTTTCTCGTAAATTCTTACAGTTGTTTTTTTTATCAGAAAACCAGCGTCTTCCATAGTTTATTTCGATTTTTTTGCTCCTGTCTCGACAACTAAATATTTTTACTCCTGACGGAGTAAAAGTATTTAGTTGTCGCGGTAATATTATGTTTTCGCGGTAATGACTAAAGAAAAATAAAAATTATCTACAAATTTGGGATACAAGTCCGTAGGTAATCCTTTGCATTATAATTAGGAAATTAGAAAGACAAATTGGAATAGTCTTCAGATATGGTTTAAGTAAAGATAAAAAAGAGTTAGATGTGTCGAGCGAAAGAGGAAGATAAATCAGTCTGTTACTGAGTTTGAAGATCGAGAGCTGAAAAACAAAAAATGTCTAGAAAATCTTTAAAAAATGTCTATAAAAGTGACTAAAAAGGTCTAAAAATGTCTGAAAGATGTCTATAAAATGTCTATAAAATGTCTATAAAAATGTCTATGAAATGTCTAATCTTCTAGAAAAATGTCTATGGAATGTCTAGTCTTCTAGGAAAATGTCTAAAAAATGTCTAAAAATGTCTATGAAATGTCTAATCTTCTATAAAAATGTCTATAAAAATGTCTATGAAATGTCTCATCTTCTAGAAAAATGTCTATGAAATGTCTAATCTTCTAGAAAAATGTCTATAAATGTGTGTTTATTGTTTCGCGCAGACCGAGCCCTTCGACGATCCCGTCTCGTACAAAGGCGAGGTTATCGTCGGTCTGAAATTCATCCCGCCGGATCCGGCTCAGCTGGAACGCGAGCGGGAGACGAGTATCGATCATCGGGGGCTGTCGAAGGGGAGGAAGAATTGGAGCCGCGGCTCGCTCCACGTTCTCGTTAAGGAGGCTCGAAATCTTCAGACGAGAGCGAAAAACACCGGAACGTGCGATCCGTTCTGCAAAAGGTACGATAAAACAAAACAATCATTATGGATTCTAATTACGCAATTTTGAAAACAAAACGAGCACCATAAACGTTGTTTCGCAAAATAAATTTCGAGTCTAATCTGCCAAAAATTAAGCATATGGGAGGTGATGCAAAGATTGATTTTTAGTAGTAATAATATTACAATTTTATTGACAAATTAATGGAAAAAATAATTATTCAACTAATCTCTCGGCAACCTAACTTTTTTTAGATTCACGAATACTTTCTGAAATTTTCGAATTTTTTTGAATTACGGTTTTCATCCTTCATTTTGTCTGAACAAAAGCGCAATTTAGAAAAATCAGACAAAATTCGGAACAAATTCATATATATTCGGAAAAATTAATGAATAATTTTCATTAAAAATAGTTGGGTTGCCGGGTAATTTGTAATTTGTACGAAATTCTCTTAGAATTTCATGAGTTTAGCTCGACGATATTGAAACGGCTGCTTAATAACTGTTATTGTAACGTTAACCTTAGCCTAGTCCATCGCTTCGCGATCGTGTTTCGTTTAATTTGCTGAATAATTTGCATTTCCGTTTACGCCCCCCCGTAGTTATCTGCTGCCTGACAAGGGACGCTCGGGAAAACAAAAGACCGGCGTGGTGCGGAGATCGGGCGGATCGCCCGTGTGGACTCACACGTTCGTCTACAAAGACGTGAGCCTCCAGGAGCTGGCTGAACGCGGCCTCGAGCTCACCGTGTGGGATCACGATCGTATCGCGAGCAACGAGTTCCTGGGCGGAGTGCGATTCAATCTTGGCACCGGTAATTTACCTTACACCAATTTCCCAGTTTTTCATTCCCTATGTTTTTTTTTCTCTCCTTCAAACGATGCTCTTAGGGGATTATCGCGCGAGTGTAATAAATTATCAATCAGTAATTATTAATATCAAACTTTAAATGCTACATTCTAAAATCTAAATTCCAAATTCTACATTCCGAATTTCAAATTTTGAATTCCCAGCTCTGAATCTAAAATCTAAAATCTAAAATCTAAAATCTAAAATCTAAAATCTAAAATCTAAAATCGAAAGTCCAAATTCTAAAATCTAAAATCTGAAATCTGAAATTTGAAATCCAAAATCCAAAATCTAAGATCCAAAATCCAAATCCTAAAATCTAAAATCTGAAATCTGAAATCCAAAATCTAAAACCCAAAATCCAAATTCTGAAATCCAAATTCCAAATTTCAAAACTAAAATCTAAATTCCAAATTCTAAATCCCAAATTCTAAATACCAAATTCCAATGTCTAAATTCTAAATTTCGAATTCCAAATTCTAAATACTAAATTTTCAATTTCATATTTTAAATTCGAAATATCAAATACCAAATTTCAAATTTCAAATTCCAAATTCTAAATTCCATATTCCAAATTCTAAAATCCAGTTTCTAAATTCCAAATTCTAAAATCCAATTTCTAAATTCCGAATTCTAAATTCTGAATTCCAAATTCCATATTCTAAATTCCAAATTCCAAGTTCCAAACACTAAATTCTAAATTCCAAATTCCAAATTCTAAATTGGAGATTGAAAATTTCAGGAAAGCACTACGGCAAAGTGGTCGACTGGATGGACGCGACGGGCCGCGAGTTGTCGCTGTGGCAGAGCATGCTCGAGCGGCCGAACTTCTGGGTCGAGGGAGCCGTCACGCTGCGGCCGAATCTGCACAATCACGTGAAGAGCGGCGGCACGTGAGAGGAAAGCTTCCTCTTTCCTCGCGACGTCGACATCCGTCCACTTGGATCATCATGTATTATAGTAGAAAACGATCCCGGAGACTCGCGAGGCCAAGTGTAACGTGTGAACGGAAGAAAAAAAAATGTTCGCTCGGTTACGAAAATTCTGTTCTCACTGACGATCGGAAGGGAAGAGCCGACGCCGAAATCTCGATCGTCTCTGAAAAAGATGGAAAAACAGCCGAGTCGATTTTTGTTAAATCCGCGTTGCACTTGGCCAACGTAAACGGGGCGTCCAAACGGCCCGCCCGATCGCAACCACCGCCCGTTAACGTCGATAACGGGAATCAAGTTCTTCCGGCCTGTTTTTTCACAGCCGACGCCTCTCGATATTCATTCTGCGTGGCCAACTTGTACTTTAATGTCGCCCCCGTCGCGAAAAATCGGATTCGCGAATTTCCGTCGGGTCTCGAAGTCTCACGTTGATCGCGCGATTCTTCGTCGAATTTTTCGTCGACTGCAATAAAAAAATATTCGTCTTCGTTTAAAAAAAAAATGAATTTGCTACTCCAGCTGTTGAAAAGTTTACTTTTTTGTCGTTTTGAAAAGAAAACTGCGAAGCGAATTTCCGAGATTAATTGAGAACTTCGCAACGCTGGAAGCAAAATTGCAGCGACGAAATTCGCTTTCCTGTCGTCGCTTCGTAAACTCTGGAATGACTGCGAAAAATATTCGTCTTCGGCGGAATTTCGACGATTTGGAGAAACGAAAAAACGGAAGACGAAGTTGATGATTTTTTTTAATCAATTTTGCACGCAAATATCGCGTGTTGGAAATTACGAAGCGAATCGCGTCATCAACGTTGATTTTCGGGAACAAAAAACGGGACTTCGCGACTCCGCGAAAAAAGAAAACAGAATTCATGGACGATTTTCTCTCTCCGCGAGAAAAATACGCTTCCAGTTCGACGTACGGCGACTCCCGGAAAGATTTTCACGGACTCAGCGCGTCGTACGAACGTAAAACGTTGGACGTCCGGAGCGGCGTATTTAAGGATTTTGAAATACACCAGATCTCCGGTACCAATTAAAATTAGGAAGAAGAGAAGAACGAAACGAAAGAAACGCCCTTTATTATGTATACAAAATATACAGATATATTTATACATAACGCGATATAAGTTTATACATATATATAAATATAGATATATTGTTATATAGACACGAGAGTCCTGTAGTACTTAAGCGATTTTAGGACAACGAACGAGCCGCAAGAACCGCGAGGACCTCGCGGTCGTTTAAGGCAGTCCTTGAGATTTTCCGAAAATTTTCGACACTTCTCGATGGAATAAAAATACGAAAAAAATATCAAGCATATTCAGGGTGCCAAAAATATTGATTTTGCATCTTTATTATTGCAAAAAGTTATCAATGAACTCATGAAAAAAAAATTATTCTACAAATCATGCGTCAACCCAACTTTTTTTTCAAATAGAAATAATTCCGTATTCTGTCTAATTTTTGAAAATTGTTTTCACTTTTTTTGTGTGCAAAATTATGAATTCTGGATATGAATTCTGGATTGCGAAAACAGCTGAAACATTAAAAAAGGCGATTTTCAAAAATTAGATGAAATTCTGAAAAAATGTATTCGCGTTGAAAAAAATGGACACATAAATTTCATTTGAAAATTTTGTTAACTAAAATTAATTTGCCAAATGAAATTAAATGCATTTCCATTTGTAAATTTTTTTCGTGGTGAAAAAAATTGATGAATAATTTTCACTTGAAAATATGTTGGATCGACGAGTGATTAGTGAAATAATGAATTTTTTCGTGAATTTGTTGATAACATTTTCGAATTATTATTACGCAAAACGATTTGTTTCGGATTTTTGTCCCGTCGAGAAGCGTTCGAGATTTTCGCGGAGACTCACGTTAGATTTCCGAACGAGGGAAGAAGCAAAGGCTGAGCTAATAATTTTTCGTTAGTTTTACTCGCGAATTGTCGAATTGTGTTGTACATAAATCGTGTCGATCCGCATTCGTCTGCGACTCACGAGGAGAATGAAAAAGCGGCGGAGCGACCGCGTCGCGCGCAGCGAGAGAACAAAGCGAAAAGTAACGCGAAACACAGGGTGGATAGAGTTTAATTCGAGCCTGTGAACTTAACGCTAATTCGTAGCCAATGACTCGCGACGCTTTAATCCGTCATCGAACGTCAATTCATATCGCGACGTCGTCGCGGGTTCGTCGCTCGCATTTTTTCGCGATATCCGCGCGACGGATTTGTAAATCCTCATCGGTTTAAGAAATAAATGTTACAGTACGTTTTGCAGGTGCGATTTAAGGTTGTTTTGTCGTTTAGAATTCGTTTCGCATAAATCCGAAAAAAAATGAGAGAGAATTGCAAAGACTTCTCGATGGTACAAAAATTAAAAAAAATGAATTCACATTAAAAGTACTGAAAAGATTTATTTTGCATAATAATAATTCTAAAATTTTATTAACAAACTGACGGAAAAAGTAATTGTTTAACGAATCTGCCGGTGAACAAAATTGTTTTTTTTTTATGAAAATGATTCGTTCATTTTTCTGAATACGTACGAATTGCTTCAGATTTATTAATCCACTTTGAATTTTGTGTTTTTTTATATGGAAAATATGTGTGCAAAACCACAAATTTCAAAGTGAATTTAAAAATCTGAAAAAATGTGTACGTATTCAGAAAAACGAAAGAATCATTTTCATTAATAAAAAAAATTGGGTCATCGGGAGATTTGTTAAACCATATATATTTTTTTTATTAATTTGTTAGTAACCTTTGAGCATCATGATTATGGAAAATTAATATTTTCAGTATTTTTAATATGCATGCATTTTTTCAGATTTTTGTACCAACGAGAATTTTTTGCAATTCTCTCTCATTTTTCTCGAATTTATGCGAAATGATCTCTAGACGCAAGGGCGACCTTAAGAAATAAATGTTGTAGTACGGTTCGTTTTGTAGGAGTGATTTAAGAATATTAACCTGTGGCACTTATAAAATAATGTGCGAACTTTTGAATAGCTGCAAAGATACCTCATTTTCAATAACAAAATTTTGAAGAATTGCGAAAAAAATAGAAAACCTCAATTTCTTTTGTAATGTTTCAACCGCATTTCTCCATTTTTTCCGAAAAAAATCCGTGAAATTTTATATAGTAAATATTCCTTATTTTCGATAACAAAATTTTGAAGAATTGCGAAAAAAATAGAAGACCTCATTTTCATTCGTAATGCATCAACCGCGTTTCTCCATATTTTCCCGAAAATTTCCGTTAAATTTGATAGAGTAAATATTCCTTATTTTCAATAACAAAATTTTGAAGAATTGCGAAAAAAATAGAAAACCTCAATTTCTTTTGTAATGTTTCAACCGCATGTCTCCATTTTTTCCCGAAAATTTCCGTGAAATTTGATAGAGTAAATATTCCTTATTTTCAATAACAAAATTGTTGGTAATTGCGAAAAAAATGAAAGACCTCAATTTTAATAATAATGCATCAACCGCGTTTCTCCATTTTTTCCCGAAAATTACCGTGAAATTTTACCGAGAATAAATATTCTTTGCAGCTATTAAAAAATATACACATCATACTTTAATTATACCGCGTTACTATTATTAATTAGTAACAACAAAACAAATTGTACCATCAGCTTTATTTCCAAAAAATTTAGGGATTTACAAATCCGTCGTGCGGTGAGCCCGACCAATTTTTTCCCCCGCGGCGACGAACTCGACGCGCGCGCGAAAAAAAAGTAAAATTAGTGTAATTCTCAACGACGACGAAAACGCTTAAAACGGTCCTCGAGTCGACCTCGATTGTCTCGAGGCGAATTGACGTTCGTTCTTTTTCCTTTATCGAGGACTTTTTACGCGTTTTCGCTCCGATTAAAAATTCGGAGCTTGCGAGGCGGCGGCAAAGTCGTCGACGAATGAATGTTGTGTGACGAAAATTTTGAGATATTTAAAACGAAGGTTAAAAAAAAAGCAACGAGCTCCATTTACACTTATTCCACTTACCAATGTACATGGGAATAAATCTTTTATACGTTTATTGAAGCAGTGAGAATCAGTCAGTCGCGTTTATTGCACGCGTTTGTCATTATTATATACATGTTGTTGTAATAAAGAGAATATCGTACGAAAAGTCGCAGTCGTTGATGACCGCGTAAATTGTGTCCTGGACTCTCGGGACCCTCCAGTCCCTCACAGGTCGCTGTTCGAGATGAACCGGTTGCCCTCGGAATTCTTACCGGAGTAGCGGTAACGACATTTCCCGTAGGCTCCTGATTGACAAAAAAAAAACACGACAAGTTTTACCACTGTTTTGTTATTATTTTGCTACGCTATCGACTTGAAAATTTTAGAATTTTTGTAATTTCCAAAGTTTATAATTTTACCATTCTTTTTATCCTACATTTTTTTATCTTATGAGTTTTTCATTTTCAAATTTAATAATCTTATAATTTGTTGGTTTTCAAATTGTTGAATTTTAATTTTGTAATCAACATTTTCGATGTTTTCCAATTTTCTCTGATTGTAATTTTCTTTTTTCAATTTTCTAAATTTGTAATTTCCGGAATTTTCCAATTTTCTAAATTTTTATTGTTCTAAATATGTAATTATTTCATTTTCTACTTTTCAAATCTGTAATTTTTTTTATGTGTGCTAAGTCCCGAATTTTAGATGTTACCGGAATAGCGGTAACGACATTTCCCGTAGGCTCCTGATTGACAAAAAAAATACCAAGTTTTCCCCCAGTTTTGTTATTATTTTGCTGTACTATCGACTTGCAAATTTTATAATGTTTGTAATTTCCAAAATTTATAATTTTCCATTCTTTTTGTCCTACAGTTTTTAATTATATGATTTTTAAATTTTCAAATTTCAAAATCTTATAATTTGTTAATTTTCAAATTTCATAATCTTACAATTTGTTGGTTTTCAAATTGTTGAATTATAATGTTTAATCTAATTTTTCGAAATTTTCCAATTTTCTCTTTTTCCAATTTCGTAAATTTGTAATTTTCTCATTTTCCAATTTTCTAAATTTGTAATTTTCTCATTTTCCAATTTTGTAATTTTGTAATTTTCTCATTTTCCACTTTTCTAAGTTTTTAATTTTCTCATTTTCTCATTTTCCAATTTTGTAATTTTCTCATTTTCCAATTTTCTAAATTTGTAATTTTCTCATTTACCAATTTTCTAAATTTGTATTGTTCTGAATATGTAATTATTTCATTTTCTACTTTTCAAAGTTGTAATTTTTTTTACGTGTGCAAAGTCCCGAATTTCAGATGTTGTCGAAGTATCAGTAACGACATTTTCCGCAGGCTCCTAATTGACAAAAAAGCAAGTTTTCCCGCAATTTTGTTATTAGTTTGCTAAGCTATGCTATCGATTTGTTAATTTTATAATCTTATCATTTTTGCAATTTCCAAAATTTACGATCTTATCATTCTTTTTATTCTACATTTTTTAATCTTATAATTTTTATATTTTCAAATTCCGTAAACTTATAATTTTGTATTTTTCAAATTTCATAATCTTATCATTTTTGTAATCTACAGATTTTATTTTATCATTTTTTGGTTTCCAAATTGTTGAATTATCATTTTTTAATCAAAATTTTCGAAATTTTTCATTTCGAAATTTTGTACTGTCGTAAATTTGTAATTTCATTTTCTACTTTTCTAATATATAATTTTTTAAATTTGTAACTTCTGCATTTTCTGAATATGCAATTTCCTCTTTTTCTAATTTGCTGAATTGGTACTTTTCGCATTTCCTAATTTTCTAAATTTGTAGTTTTCGCATTTCCTAATTTTCTAAATTTGCAGTTCTCAAATTTCCTAATTTTCCAAATTTCCAGTTCTCAAATTTCCTAATTTTTCAAATTTCCAGTTCTCAAATTTCCCAATTTTCCAAATTTGTAGTTCACTCATTTCCGAAAATGTTATAAAATCGTTCTTTTTTTAATTTTCTTATCAATATTTTTAAGTTTTTCTTATCAATATTTTTAAGTTTTTCTTATCAATATTTTTAAGTTTTTCTTATCGATACCTTTGTGATCTTGTGGACTGCGTTGTGACTGCGGGAGCGGCGTGTAATTGAGGTCGAGAATGGTGTCGATCTCGTCGAAGCCGACCTGGGAGAGCGCGGTTATCGTGCGCGGCGGGAGTTTGACGGTACGCAGGAAGCGTCCGCGATTCCGAGCGTCGATTCTCTCCTGACGCGTCACGGGCCGCGAGTCGAGGAAGCACAGCGAGGTGGGCAGCGAGTGGATCGCGTAGAGCCTGTAGCGCTCGTAGTCGGCATCGTCGTTTCTCGCGCGGTCGGTCAGCTGATCCGGATAACCCGGATTACCGAGGAGACTCACGTACGCCACGTTCGGACAACACGCCTTTATCCTCTCCAGGGCACCGTCAATGTCGTTCAGCTGTTGATATCCCAAAACTCAAAGATTACTCCGGCCAAAAATGCGCAAACGACTAAACACCGGATTTTGATTTCCAGAAAAATTGCATAAAGAAATTTTCGAAAATGTAATATGCAACATAATGTACAATGTAAGCTAGAGCCATTTTTAAAAATGGTTGATATTCTATTTTTCTTTAAATGGCTGACAGTCTATTTTAAAAAGTGGCTGACAGTCTATTTAAAAAAATGGCTGATATTCTATTTTTTTTTATGGCTGACATTCTTAAACAAAATAGATGCCATTCTATAAACAAAATGGCTGTCATTCCATGAAAAATCGCTGTCATTCTATAAACAATATGGCCGCCATTCTATAAACAAAATGGCCGCCATTCTATAAACACAATGACTGCCATTCTAGAAACAAAATGGCTACCATTCAATAAAAAATGGCTGCCATTCTATAAACAAAATGGCTACCATTCAATAAAAAATGGCTGCCATTCTATAAACAAAATGGCTGCCATTCTATAAACAAAATGGCTGACATTCAATAAAAATTGTCTGCCATTAAAAAAAATGGCTGTCGTTCTATTAAAAAATGACCGCCATTGTATAAAAAACATGGCTTTCATTCTATTCGAAATGGCTGCCATTCTATAAAAAATTGGCTGTCGTTCTATTAAAAAATTACCGCCATTGTATAAAAAGCATGGCTTTCATTCTATTCAAGATGGCTGCCATTCTATAAAAAATAGCTGCCGTTCTATTTAAAAGAAATTGGCATTAAAAATATGACTTTTTAAAAAAGCCATGTTATCGTTGATACTACAACAAATATGCGACGAAATTGTTGATTGATTAATAAATTATGTTGTTCGTCCCATTTGATTATTAATTTCATTCCTATTTTCATCCCTATCAATTCACCACCTCTTAAATGTTGTTATTATTGGTCGGCTTTAAACAGTCGAAGCTCATTAACGCGCGAAAATAAAAATAAAAATAAAAGTCAAAACAAAAACAAAAACAAAAACAAAAATAAAAATAAAAATAAAAATAAAAATAAAAATAAAAATAAAAATAAAAATAAAAACAAAAACAAAAACAAAAACTAAAATTAAAATTAAAATTAAAATTAAAATTAAAATTAAAATTAAAATTAAAATTAAAATTAAAATTAAAATTAAAATTAAAATTAAAATTAAAATTAAAATTAAAATTAAAATTAAAATTAAAATTAAAATTAAAATTAAAATTAAAATTAAAATTAAAAGAAAAATAACCTTGTTATTGTTGATACTGAGCGTCTTCAAGCTCGGCATCGGCGGCAAAGTATTGAGGTCGTGCAGTTTGTTGTTATCCAAGATAAGTTCCTCGAGTCGCGCGTAGTCCCTGGCGGCCGAGACGGAGGTCAGTTCGTTGTAGGATAGATCGAGGCTGACGCAGTCGCTGCCCACGACGCGCACCAAACCGCTCGGTATACGGTCGGCCCGTTGACCGGTGTACCAAGCCTGGGCGACGAACGAAAAAAAAAGCCAAAAAACACGATTCAGATAAGCGCAAACCGAGACACGTGACGCGCGTCGCGCGTCGATCGAACGGCCGAAAAAAATTGGATCGTTACCCGATGGTTTTGCACGGTCAACGCGCTCCTGTTGAAGTCTTGCTCGTCCGCTTCCGCCATCTTGGATGCCTCTCCTACTCGCGTAAACAAGTAAATAATGATAATGAGACGCACGAAGATTACGATGACCTCATATGCGCCGCGTTTGTAATTATTCACCGGCCGCGAGGACGACGAATAACAAGTGAGGCTCGTTGGTCTAGGGGTATGATTCTCGCTTAGGGTGCGAGAGGTCCCGGGTTCAAATCCCGGACGAGCCCAATTTTTTTTTTTTTTTTCTTAAGTTTTGGATCACATGCGTCATACAAAAACAAAATTGCCAAATTCAAAATGGCGGTTCAAAATATTGATGATTTGACATCTTTTATATTTTTAGTCCGCCATTTTGTGTCAGCCATTTAGAATTTGCAAATTTTTCGGTGAAATTCGGGTTCGGCGGATAAACAAAACGTCACAGTAAAATGAAAAATGAAGATCCGTGCCATTTTGAGGACTCAAAAACCTACTCAGTCGGTAACAAAAACTGTATGATACAACTGGCGAAAAAAACAACAACGAGGATGCAGACTCGGTCGGTAAAAATTAGATTCTCTAATTTATTCCGCAATCGCTAGTATTTTAGACAAAAGCAAATTAGGTTGTCATAGCCAATAGACAGACGCACAAAAACCAAATTTGCTTTTGTTAGAAATATCAACAATAGCGGGGCCAACGTCGGTAAAAAAATCTACTCCTCCACACAATCGGTAATGCAGTCGGAACGCAGTCGGTAATAAAAGCTGTGTATCGGGATGCGTAAATAGTTGGTTACAGTTTTTATTACCGACTGAGCGCGCCGGTCGCGCCGCAAGGATGATTTTCACGTGCTCGCAATGCTCATTGTCCCTCGTTTCGAATGCGTTTTTTTTCTCGTTCTCGAAGTGGCAACAATGGAAGATCTCTATCGATAAAAATTTCTTCTTAGTTTATGAAGAAAAATATACGAAGTCGCCAATTCTTATCGACAAATGTCGGTAAAAACATCTTCTACCTCCACGCAGTCGGTAATGCAGTCGAAAACGCAGTCGGTAATAAAGTTTGTAGTAGCCCCAAATATTTCCACACGCATATCCGCATTAAGGCGATGTGAAACCTACTCAGTCGGTAACAAAAACTGTAATCAGTCCTATGGAGATACCGAGAATATTCTGAGACAAAGAAAAACATCAACGGAAGCGCATTTTAATTCTCCGTCCGATGATACTTTGTTTTCATCCAGAATAAGAATAGTCTTGAAATGGTGTTTATCTAAAAATTGCAGCGATCTCTCTCGCTCTCACGTGTCACGTGGTACATGTTTCACATCGCCTTAACGAAAGTCTTCTCGAAGCTGTAAATACCCGTACGCGTACAAAAGATGATTACAGTTTTTGTTACCGACCGAGCGCGCGATTCGGTCGCGCGGGGAAAGGAAGGAAAACATTTCACGTGCTCTCAATGCTCATTGTGACTCGATTCGAACGCGTGTTTTTTTTCTCGAAGTGGCAGCAATGGCGGCCGCCGTCAGTGCTGCCACTCGTGGCTCTCGACACCGACACGGGCGAAGCGAGTCACGCGAGCGCAGTGAGTCCGTGATCAGGAATCGTCGTAGTGTCGTTCCAGCGAGATATTAAGAAAAATGGTAGGCATTTCCCGAATCCGAATAACCCACCGGCATCCGCGCGTCTCGCGCTCCGATTTCTCCCCGATTCCGTCGATCGAGATTCCGAACGATCGCGGAAATCCTAATATCGCGGTTGTCTCGATCGGCTCGTCCGCGATTCTCGCTCGGCGACGAAAACAATTTGTCAAACCGGCGCCAGTCGCGAAATTCGTTCTCATCAACCGTTTTTTGTTTTTTTTTTCGAAATTTTTCCCAGCTCGCCTCGCGGTTTTTTTTTCTCATTGGCGAAGCACGAAAAAAAATTTCCGCGGTGTTGCCGACAAAATTTTCGACCCCGACCGCCGTTATAACCTTATAAGGACATCGGCTTCGTCTTATGCGCCGCCCACACCCCGAATTACCAATAACGTCGCGACGATGAGTTTTTCACGGAATAATCATAACAATTCGCCGGGATCGCCGAAATGGAACACGTGGTGTTTTTTTTTATTTTTTTTTTTTTTAATAATCGATGTCATTCGCGATGTCGATCGAAACTGTCAAAGTCGGAATCGACTTTTCGACTTTTTTTGCTTTGGCCTTCGATGATTCATTCGGTGTTGCGAATGGGATTCGATGGATCTGGAATTGATGGAAATTGAAGTGAAAAAAAAAAAAAAAAAAAAAAAAAAAAAAATTACAGTTGCAAAGCGTTGGTAGATTTTGGTATTAAGGAGGCACCAGCGCTGCATGCTAGTCAAATCAGTGCTAAATTTTTAAAAGCATTTTTATAACTCCCGGCTGTTTGATAAATTGTATCGAGGTATTACGCACGTAGCAGTGACAGTTCTTAATAGAAAAATACATTCGCAGCCGTAATTCGAATAGGAAAACGACTGATATATGCAAATTCCCGATGTCATGTTTTTTCGTGCAGTTTTTTTGAAGAGTAAACCGTAATAATAGTTCAATTATGACGAGCAATAGCTCATTTTTATTATTGAGAGATTCTTGATCGATTGACCGTTCCGATTTTTGATAGTATCAGTAGTTCAAAAGACACGACCGCTTAAATTCCTTCCCTAACCTAAAAGGAGACACACAAATGGCTGTAGTTTTCGAAGAACTAATACTGTAAAAGAATCTGAACGGTCAATCGATCAAGAATCTTTCAATAATAAAAATGAGCTATTGTTCGTCGTAATTGAACTATTATTACGGCTTATTCTTAAAAAAAACTGCACGAAAAAACATGACATCAGAAATTCGCATATATTAGTCGTTTATCTATTCAAATCACGGCTGTGAAAGTATTTTTCTGTTAAGAACTGACGCTGCTACGTGCGTAATACCTCGGAACAATTAATCAAAAGAACCGAGAATTATAAAAGTGCTTTTAAAAATTTAGCACTGATTTGACTAGCTTGCAGCGCTGATACCTCCTTAAGGAGGCCAAGTCGTTGAGAATGCAACGAAAGTCTTTGCGTGAAGTTCAGAAGGATTGGATGAAATAATGACTTTTGTTTAATTAAAAAAAACAGTAAAGAATCGTCAGAAACAAGAAGAATTTCTTTTTTTAATTCTATATTTTTTTATTTAAATTTGTAATTTTTTTGTTATTTTTTATGAAAAATTTTGTTCCCCTTATTAGCTACCAATAATGCCGCGGCGATGAGTTTTTCACGGAATAATCATAACAATTCGACGGGATCGTCGAAATGGAACACGTGGTGTTTTTTTTTTTAATTATAATAATCGATGACATTAGCGAAGTCGGTCGAAACTGTCAAAGTCGAAATCGACTTTTCGACTTTTTTCTGCTTCGGGCTTCGATGATTCATTCGGAATGGAACACGTGGTTTTTTTTTTTTTTTTTTTTTTTAATTTATTTTATAATCGATGTCATTCGCGATGTCGGTAGAAACTGTCAAAGCCGGAATCGACTTTTCGACTTTTTTTTTTTGCTTCGGGCTTCGATGGTTTTTTAATGGGATTCGATGGATCTGGAATTAATGGAAATTGAAGAAGTGAAAAAAGAAAAAAAAAAAAAAAATTAGACCCCCTGCTGCTTGCATGATTTGTGATCGCAGTCATAAAGCGTTGGTAGATTTTGGTATTAATTAAGGAGGACAAGTCGTTGAGAATGCAACGAAAGTCATTGCTTGAAGTTTAGAAGGATTAGATGAAATAATGATTTTTGTTTAATTAAAAAAAAAGAAAAAAAAAACAGTAAAGAAGCGTCAGAAACAAGAAGAATTTTTTTTTTGTAATTCTATATTTTTTTAAATTTAAATTTGTTATTTTTTTGTTATTTTTTATGAAAAATTCTGTTCCCCTTATTAGCTACCAATAACGCCGCAGCGATGAGTTTTTCACGGAATAATCATAACAATTCACCGGGATCGCCGAAATGGAACACGTGGTGTTTTTTTTATTTATTTTTTTTTAATAATCAATGTCATGCGCGATGTCGATCGAAACTGTCAAAGTCGGAATCGACTTTTCGACTTTTTTTGCTTTGGCCTTCGATGATTCATTCGGTGTTGCGAATGGGATTCGATGGATCTGGAATTAATGGAAATTGAAGAAGTGAAAAAAAAAAAAAAAAAAAAAAAAAAAATCGACCCCCTGCTGCTTGCATGATTTGTGATCGCAGTTGTAATGCGTTGGTAGATTTTGTTATTAAGGAGGACAAGTCGTTGAGAATGCAACAAAAGTCTTTGCGTGAACTTTAGAAGGATTGGATGAAATAATGATTTTTGTTTAATTAAAAAAAAAAAAAAAAAAAGTAAAGAACCGTTAGAAACAAAAAGAAAAATGTATTTTTTTAATTCTATTTTTGTTTTATTTAAATTTTTTATTTTATTTGTTTTTTTTAAATGAAAATTCTGTTCCCCTTGTTGACTACTTTTTTTCATTAAGGGAGCGAAGTCAGTAAAAAAAGGTTATTTTTATTACCTAACGGCATCTTTTTTCCTCGCCGACGTAAAGATTTGAAATAATTCTAGTCTTTTAGAATTGCAGTGAAGGATTTTTTTGTCACTGGACATAAATTATAGAACAAGCAGCACAAAAAAAATCCCTGCAATTAATTTATAGGAATTGCAATTGCATATAGATTATTAAGACTTGTTTGAAGCTAATCCTATGATTGGTTTTCTCTGGATTCTGTGCAGAATGAAAAACCCATATTTCTGGTTCAAAGTCACCGGTTGACCCGACTGCTGAGTCTAGTGACAAAAAAGTCCTTTGCTGCAATCATAAAAGAATAGAATGATATCAAATTATTTCCTTGGTGAGAAAAAAAGTTGCCCTTGTAATGAAAATAAACTTTTTTTTTACTGACTCAGCCTCCTTAAAGTTTACGGTACAATTTGATTGGTAATTCATACTTGATGTAATTCGGGACGTCATTAAAAACTACTAAACTTGGAATCTACTTTTCTACTTTTTTTTTTTTTCAATTATTAATTCGCTGTTACGATTTCTTGGAAGCTGAAGAAACGAAGAAAGAATAACCACCCCTAATCCTTGCTGTTTGTGCAGTTTGTGATCGAAGTTGTAAAGTGTCTTTAATTTTGAAAATAAAGTTGACAATACAATTTTACTTGTAATTGTGATTTTGCGACAGCGACGTGCGGTACTTCTAAAATGATATTTCAAGTTGTTTATTTAACAGAATTGCGGAATAAAGAAAAAAGCAGCCTTTAAAAAAAAGATGTTCACATATGCAGATTTTCTAAAAATGTTCTGGTGTGCAGATTTTTATAAAAATATGTTCACGTACAAATTTTACAAAATAGCAGATTTTTATAAAAATATGTTCGTGTACAGATTTTACAAAACAATGTCCACAATTTTTTTTTTACTAATTACTGATACTTTTTTTTGCATGGAATTTCACGGAAATATTTTTCATAAAATGGAGACGAATGACATGAATTGAAAAATAAATGGAGGTCTCGACTTGTCCAATTTTTCCCGCAATTTTTTGTGAAATTTCACTAAAAATCTGCAGCGTATTAATGCAAAATAATAAGTAGAATAACATTTTGGCTACAAAATAGACGGTGCGATTTCATTCATTATTATCGTTTCACGATAATAATGTAAGGTATTTGTGAATTATTATTTCGTACTTTGACTTGAAGAAAAAGAGGACAGAAATTGAAGAAAACAAAATCCGGCTTCGCCACTGCCAAGACGACCAGCGACTGTTTTTTCATCCGACGAAAACAAAAGCCAGCGAAATCGGCAGTTCGTTCTCGTTTCTTCGCCGTTGACACGCGAATTTCGTCGCAATACGTGAATTTAATTGCAATACGCGAATTTATTTAGTTGCGATAAAAGCGATCAAAAGTTGCAATACGCGAATTTAGTTGGGATAAAAGCGATCAAAAGTTGCAATACGCGAATTTAGTTGCGATAAAAGCGATCAAAAGTTGCATTACGCGAATTTAGTTGCGATAAAAGCGACCAAAAGTTGCAATACGCGAATTTAGTTGCAAATAAAAGCGAACAAAAATTGCAATACGTGAATTTAGTTGCAAATAAAAGCGATCAAAAGTTGCAATACGCGAATTTAGTTGCAAATAAAAGCAATCAAAAGTTGCAATACGTGAATTTAATTGCAAATAAAAGCGAACAAAAGTTGCAATACGTTAATTTAATTGCAAATGAAAGCGAACAAAAATTGCAATACGTGAATTTAGTTGCAAATAAAAGCGAACAAAAATTGCAATACGTGAATTTAGTTGCAAATAAAAGCGAAAAAAAAATCGCAATCCGCGAATTTAGTTGCGATATAAGCGAACAAAAGTTGAGACTCCTCGATCGAATAAAATGGGAAAGTTCGCTAGGGTAAAGTGAAGAAAATTGATGAAAAAAAATTGATGGATTGTTCGATCTTGTGGCTAACGTGAGTTTTTTCTTTGCAGCAACCTCAAATAATTCTGCTGAAGGAAGGGACGGACGCGTCCCAGGGAAAGCCGCAGCTCATCTCGAACATAAATGCCTGCCAGATGGTGGTGGACGCGGTGAGGACGACCCTCGGTCCTCGCGGCATGGACAAGCTCATCGTCGACCAGAACGGCAAGGGAACGATATCCAACGACGGAGCGACGATCCTCAAGCTCCTCGATATCGTTCATCCGGCCGCCAAGACCCTCGTCGACATCGCTAAGTCGCAGGACGCCGAGGTCAGCGATTCTCTTAATTATTTATCGCATTTTTTACTCATTGAAACCGAAAAGCCAACAAAATTCAGGCACAGAAAAGAAACGACTTATTATTTACTGCATTTTTTACTCGTTGAAACCTAAAAGCCAACAAAATTTCAGGCACAAAAAGAAATGACTCATTATTTACTGCATTTTTTACTCATTGAAACGTAAAAGCCAACAAAATTTCAGGCACAAAAAACAAACGATTTATTATTTATCGCATTTTTTACTCATTGAAACCCGAATAAACAACAAACTTAAGGTTGAAAAAACATACGAAAAAGCAAACTACTAATTATTTACTCCTTTTTTGTACTTATTGAAACCTGAAAAAACATACGAAAAAGCAAATAACTAATTATTTGCTGCTAATTATTTACTGCATTTTTTTACTTATTGAAAACTGAAGAAATAGAAGCTTTAGGTACAAAAAACTTACGAAAAAGCAAACGTGTCGCCTCTTTTTGTTGATTTCGCGAGAACAATGGGGAGGATGAGAGTTTTCAATTTTACGACAAAAAGTAAAAAAATAAGTTGTCAAAAATTTGTATCTTTTGACATGAAAATTCATCTTTTTCCTTCAACACAACGATTTTTTGCTGCGAAATTTTACAAACACGTTTCTCAAATCTCATCAGAAGCGAAAACGAATCAAGCAAAAATCATTGGCTATGGATACTCCAGAAATTCAGTGAATATCGAGTTTCTCGTTAAAAAAGACAAAGATAATTTTCAAAAGTTTTAATTTTTTACATAACAATTTGTCCCTTTCTTTCAATACAATGATTTTTCACAACTCTGCTTGAAATACTCCATGAATCCAATAAATATCGGGATGAAGGTGAGAAGAGCTTTACCACGATTTGGAGCGGAGAACATTCACCGTATTGAACGTCTAGACTGGCCATTTCTTAAAGAAATGCAATGGCCTCATCACTGTTCATACATTTCACAAACAAAATTGATGGTAAAATTCGCTTTGCAAATGCGATTTCGTATTAACAAAATGCAGAATTTATAAAGCGAGACATAAACTTTTGAATCGCAGAAAAAATATTGATCATCCGAAAAATTTCACGTGTTAATTAATAACGACACAACCAATTTTACCATCAACTTTTTGTTAAATCGAAAATCAAGTTTTTGGAATTTTTCGTGAAAACTATTGCATTAAAAAAAATAAACTAATGGCGTATTCGTTGTGTACCGACAAAAATACATCGTAGTAAAGTGTAAAAAAAAACACTTTCTATTTATAAAAACACTTTTTTATAAATAATGTTTAATGAATTAATGCTTAATATAATATAATGAAATATTATGTTTAACAAAACATAATATTTCGTTTAACTTGGATTTGTAACTTTAGCTTCAATATTTTCAATAGTGTATTTATATCGAAAATGCGAGACATTTTATTCCGAAATTTCTTGAAGAGGGATTTAGGGATTTGCACCTCTGTTGATAAAACGCAAATATAGGTACAAAAAACACACGAAAAAACAAATTGACACGAGAATTTGAACCGCAGGTCG
The DNA here is from genome assembly GCA_963932165.1 of Pimpla rufipes. NCBI lineage: Eukaryota > Metazoa > Arthropoda > Insecta > Hymenoptera > Ichneumonidae > Pimpla > Pimpla rufipes. The sequence continues at coordinate 1,924,290 of OZ010630.1, forward strand.
GAGACGGCACGACGAGCGTTGTGCTGCTGGCGGGCGAGTTCCTGAAGCAAATGAAGCCGTTCATCGAGGAGGGAGTTCATCCCCGCATAATCATCAAGTCCTTCCGTCACGCCATCAAAATGGCGGTCGACACGATAAACGCCTGGAGCGTGAAGATCGAGAAGTCCGTCGACGAGAAGCGACTCCTGCTCGAGAAGTGCGCCGCGACCGCGTTGAGCTCCAAGCTCATTCATCAGCAGAAAGATTTCTTCAGCAAAATGGTCGTCGACGCGGTGCTTCAGCTCGACGAGCTTCTTCCCCTCAACATGATCGGAATCAAGAAGGTAATCGAAAATCATTCTACGACACGTTTCAACATTTCTGTTCATTCATAAAAAATGCAGAAAATTCATAATTTGAAAATTTAAATAAATATTGAATCAAATCAATCGATCATTTTAAATTAATTATATTTTTCATGGTTTCTGAAAATGCATTATTTGTATATCAAGCCCTATGCATATGCGATACATGAAATTTCTTCTATTCTTAGAATTTTCTTAGAATTTCTTAGAATTTTCTAATACCGTGTATTAGAAATTTCGTTGATTTAGTGTTGAATTTGGAAAAGCGTTTTACTCAAACAAAATTATTTTAATTGTCGCCAAACAGCTTAATGACGCGTTGCACTGTAGTATTTCATAGATAAAAGATGAATATTCGTGAAAAAAAAAAGGTTACGACTCTGCCGGTAAAATCTAACAAGCTTGGATATTAATTTTCATATTTTTAAACCTGGATATTAATTTTCATTTTTTTTTTCTTTCGAAAATAATGACGACACATGCGTTTAATCAATTTGCAATAAATTCAATTTACTGAGTTTATTCCAAATTTATACAAACTTCAATAAATTTAATTTATAATGACTTTATAATCAATTGAATTTATAATAAACGAAATTGAGGATAAATTGAATTTGTTATAAACCGAATTAAGATCTGGTATTCATTTCGCATAAAATCGAGAAAAATGAGAGAAAATTGCAAAGTCTTCTTGATGGTCTAAAAATCTGAAAAATGTCATGCACATTAAAAATACTGAAAAGATTAATTTTGCATACTAATAATTCTAATCTGTTATCAACAAATTGATGAAAAAACAAATTTAACAAATATTTCGATGAACCCAGCTTTTTTTTATAGAAATTATTCCTTCGTTTTTCCGAATACGTATGAATTTTTTCAGATTTTTAAGTTCTATTTGAAATTTGTGCTTTTTTATATGGAAAATATGTACAAATTTCAAAGAGAACTTAAAAATCTGAAAAAATTCATACGTATTCAGAAAAACAAAGAAATCGTTTTCATAAAAAAAAACTTGGGTCATCGAAATATTTGTTAAACAATGTTTTTTTCATCAATTTGTTAATAACATTTTCGAGTTATTATTATACAAAATTAATCGTTGTAGTACCTTTAATGTGCTTGGATTTTTTCAAATTTTTATACCATCGACAAGTGTTCGCAATTTTCTCTCATTTTTCTCGAATTTATGTGAAATGAATACCAGAAGCAAACACTACCTTAATTAACGAGCCAATCGAACTAAAACCTGGAACATTTAAAACTCAAAGGTGTCCGGCGGCTCGCTCGAGGATTCCCTGCTGATCGCGGGTGTCGCCTTCAAGAAGACCTTCTCGTACGCCGGTTTCGAGATGCAGCCGAAGAAATACGTGCCCTGCAAAATCGCGCTGCTGAACATCGAGCTCGAGCTGAAAGCGGAGCGCGACAACGCGGAGGTTCGCGTCGACAACGTCGCCGAGTACCAGAAAATCGTCGACGCCGAGTGGCAGATTCTCTACCAGAAGCTCGAGCTGATTCACAAGAGCGGCGCGAACGTCGTGCTCTCGAAGCTGCCGATCGGCGACGTCGCCACCCAGTATTTCGCCGATCGCGACATGTTCTGCGCCGGCCGAGTCCCCGAGGAGGATCTCAAGCGCACCCTCAAGGCCTGCGGCGGTGCCGTCATCACCACCACTCACGACATCAGCGACGCCGTCCTCGGTCGATGCGAGTCCTTCGAGGAGAAGCAAATCGGCGGCGAGAGGTCAGTGAAAAATCACCGATACTATTAAAAACCTGTATTATTAAATAATAATAATCCCTCGATTATTATTATTATTATTACTATTATTGTTTCTATTATTATTATTATTATTATTATTATTATTTTTTTTTTTTTTTTTTTTTTTTTGAGCTAGTCGTCTTGGTACAGTCCCGTGAAATGTTAGTTTCTGGGAGAATTTCGAACCCTTCTCGACGAGAAAATAATGCGAAAAAATTAAGCATGTAGAAGGTGCTGAAAAGATGCAGAATGGTATTAACAAATTAATGAAAAAATGAATTGTCCAACAATTTACCCGGCAAACCAACTTCTTTTCCGATAAAAATTATTCATTAGTTTTTCTGAATACGTATGAATTTTTTCCGAATTTTGTCGATTTTTTTTTAATTGCGTGTTTTTTTTAAGGAAAATTAGGGGCGAAAAGCGCAATTAAAAAAAAATTAGACAGAATTGGGAAAAAATTCGTACGTATTCGGAAAAATGAATGAATAAGTTTCATCGGAAGAAAAAGTTGAGTTGCCGGGTAAATTGTGGGACAATTCATTTTTTCGTTAATGTCTTAATATAATTTTGAAAGCTTCAAAGCTGATCGAATTAAGAAGCCAAAATTGATAACCAAGTTCTTCATTCAGGTGGCTTTGTGAAACAGGAAAATTAATGAGGAAGCAATGTGCAAAGTTCTACTTTGCAACTTTTGTATTTTTAAATTCAGCTCGGTGTATGATGGAAAGTTTCCGTCGCATACTAACGTGTTCGCATTTCACCAGATTCAACTTCTTCGCCGGCTGCCCGAACGCTCGAACCTGCACGTTCGTCCTGCGCGGCGGCGCCGAACAGTTCTTGGAGGAGACCGAGAGGTCCCTCCACGACGCCATCATGATCGTCCGACGCATGATTAAGAACGACGCGGTCGTCGGCGGCGGCGGCGCCATTGAGATGGAACTCTCGAAGGATCTTCGCGATTACTCGCGCACGATCGCCGGAAAGGAGCAGCTCTTGATCTGCGCGATCGCTCGCGCCCTCGAGATCATTCCAAGGTATTTTTCCCTTCGCTTCAAATTTTACGAAACATTTCTCGTTTCTTTCGCGCAATTAATTTCACTTTTCGTTCGACACTAAAAAAAATTGCATACGAATATGGTAGTTCAAATATTTCGCAATCTGTTCATTGACTACGCTGCTTTTTCAGTCGGGAGCTTTTTCATTTTTGCAAAGTTATTATTTTTTTCTGTAAAAAAAAGGATGTAAAGGATACTTAGATCGTCAGCTAAGATAAAAAAAAAAACAGTCGTGCCACTTTAAGCACTTCTAGTTGAATTCCCCGTGTGAATGAAGGGGTTAATTTATTTTTCAGTCGGATTATTGTTTTTTTTTTTTTTTTTTTTTAAGGATGCTAAGATTGTCAACTAAGAAGGAAAAAAAAATAATCGTGCGATTTTTAGCACTTTTAGTCGAATTCTCAGTGCGAATAAAGGCGCTAAATACAGATAAATAAACACAAATAATAGAGATAAAAAACAAATAAATATAGATAAGCAAATACAAATAAATATAGATAAATAAACACAAATAAATATACATAAATAAACACAAATATATACACACTGTTAAAAATGTTTGGGAAATTCATATACTGTATAGTAATTTAATGTCCAGTATTTATACTGAATTCGTGTAGGAAATTCAATTTAATATACAAAAAAAAAAAAAAAAAATTCAATGTACGTGTGGGAAAATTAAACGTTAACTTATATCAAATCACGACTGCATCAATTTTACGTTGCACTCGTGTAGTAAATTTATATAGCCGTTTCTGTAAAATAGTTTCCTGCACATGTGTAGTAATTGTTACTTTAAATATTTTTAACAGTGGACGACAGTGTTGCAAAATTACACGTTAATTTGACGTTATAATCGTGTACTAAATTTACTGTACCCGTTTCTGTAAAAGAGCTTCCTGCACTGTACAGTAATTTTCGCTTAAATATTATTTTGAACGGTGCAGATAAATAACGATGGGTTGGTGTATTTTTGTTCAGGCAACTCTGCGACAACGCGGGCTTCGACGCGACGAACATACTGAACAAGCTGCGCCAGAAGCACCACCAGGGCAAGTGTTGGTACGGCGTGGACATTATGTCGGAGGACATCGCGGACAACATGCAGGCCTGCGTCTGGGAACCGGCGATCGTCAAAATAAACGCCCTCACCGCCGCCGCCGAGGCCGCCTGTCTTATTCTCTCGGTCGACGAGACGATCAAGAATCCCAAGAGCGGAGGCGGCGACGCCCCGCAGATGCCGATGGGCCGAGGCGTCGGCCGACCTATGTAATTTTTCATTCGAAAAATCCTACATTTTTCACCCGAAAAATCGCTCATTTTTCATTCGAAAAATCGTTGATTATTCGTTCGAAAAATCGTTGATTATTCGTTCGAAAAATTGTTGATTATTCGTTCGAAAAATTGTTGATTATTCGTTCGAAAAATCGTTGATTATTCGTACGAAAAATCGTTGATTATTCGTACGAAAAATCGTTGATTATTCGTTCGGAAAATCGTTGATTATTTGATCGAAAAATCAATGATGATTCGTTTGAAAAATCGTTCATTTTTCATTCGAAAAATTGTTGATTATTTGTACGAAAAATCGATCATTTTTCCTTCGAGAAATCGTTGATTATTCGTTCTAAAAATCATTGATTATTTGTACGAAAAATCGATCATTTTTCCTTCGAGAAATCGTTGATTATTCGTTCTAAAAATCATTGATTTTTTGTACGAAAAATCTTGCATTTTTCCTTCGAAAAAATTGTGCATTTCTCGTTCGAAAAAATGACAAACTTTTCGAGAAACAAATCGACGCGTGCCAAATGGTTTAGCGCACGCGCGACGCAAGAAAAAAAAAACAAACGCGCGGAAAATATTTTCCACGGTGAAAGTGCTAACAGGCCGCTTCGATCGCTTTACTTTTTCGTCACGAGTGTTCCCAACGTTACGGACGTTTTCGCTCGGGACGCGAGGATCGTCCCTCGACTATTTTGCGCGTCGGTCTCGCCGCGCGCCTCGACGAATCGATAACACGCACCGCAAACGCGAATATTTCTCACACGATCCATACAATACTGTCCCCATTATTTGTATCATTATTAAATTAATAAACCATTTGAATAAAAAATAAAAAAACAAACAAAACAAGAGTCGTGCGTTTCTTCTCGTTTGGTACATATTTTCCATATTTCCAAACTCCAAATTTCCAATTTGTTTAGAAATTTTTAAACAAGAGACTTCAAGCTTTAGATTACTTTGTAACGAAGATACAGCCTAGGGTGTGTCGAAAAAAAAAACTATTTTTTTTTTTCATCGGCACTATCATTTAATGTTCATACTTAACCTCAAGATACGTCGGTTAAAATTTGAAACCCGTAAAAAATAATTTAGAGGTGCCTCAACGACGTTTTAGATTTTCCATTTGATTAACACGTAGATGAATGCGAGGCTTAACAAATGGACGTCAGGTTTTTCAGCGGCTCATTTCCCAGGGATCTCAACCTTCTTTCCTTTAAATATAGGTAATTTAGAAGAGAAAAAGTGCTGACTCTCTTGTCGGTCGAAGTTATAGTTCCCGGCTTATGAATTTTTTGAAATCTTTCTTACTTTTAAAAAACGATATTTAACGCGTTCAGCGTCAACTGAGTCTTTTCTTTCAAGATTTGCTGTCAAACATCTCCAAAAATACAAAATATCGAAATTCCAAAATTCAATCATTCGAAAAATTTTTAATTCAGAAGTTCAAACACTAAAAAATTTTAAAATTCAGAAATTTAAAAATGTTAGAAATTCAAAATTCAGGAAATCCAGGAAATCCAGATTGCGAATTATTTGAATATTACATATTCTTTAATATAAATTATTTGTATATGGTGACCATATACAAATAATTTGGAAATCTGGATTTCCTGAATTTTTTCATTTTTGAGTGTTTGAATTTCTGAATTTTAAAATTTTCGAATGTTTCTCACAATTATTCTCAAAAAATACAAAATGTCCCTGAATATGAAGTAGAAGCAAAAGTATTTTCAATGTTGTACTTAAAAGTATTTAATATACCAAAAAAGGTATTTCAGTACTTAAAATACGTATTTAGGCTACTTTAAAAATACTACGTATTTAAAACACTGCCCAGCTCTGACACGAATTTTCTCTTTTATTCTTCTGAAGTTTTTAGCCACATTTTCCACAGGTTACATCAGTTCGTGTAAACGAATTTCGAGGGTACGGTGAATATTTGATGCCGAATTCTATACACGGTGATTTTCTTTAGTATTATTTTATACAGAAAAAAATCAATATCCATCAGATTCAAATCCTTCGTAAATCATTATTAAATTAATAAACCATTTGAATAACAAATAAATAAATGAAAGAAACGGAGTAACGAATTACGTCTTCGAAAAAAAAAAAAAAAATGATAATCAAATAAAACGATACATTAAATTTCCGAAGAAAATGTTGAAACAAAAAAAAATTGAAAAATTAAATTTCCGACATAAAATTAAATCGAAAGAAACTGAAAAATTGAATTTCCGACAAAAATGGAATCGAATGAAACTGAAAAATTGAATTTCCGAAAAAACGGAATCGAATGAAATCGGAAAATTCAATTTCCGAAAGAAATTGAATGGAAGTAAACTGAAAAATTGGATTCCCAAAAAAAAATGGGAGCGGAAAAAACCGGAAAATTAATTTTTTTTCCGAAAAAAATGTATTAAAAGAACTGAGAACTCAAAATTCTGAAAAAAATGGAATCGAATGAAACTGGAAAATTCAATTTCCGAAAAAAATTGAATCGAAGTAAACTGGAAAATTGAATTCCCAAAAAAATGGGAGTGAAAGAAACCCGAAAATTACATTTCCTTCCGAAAAAAACTGATAAAACAAAACTGAAAACTCAAAAATTCGAAAAAAAATTGATTCGAAAAAAACAAAAATTAACTTTCTGAAAAAAAAATTGATTCGAAAAAAACACAAAAATTAAATTTCTGAAAAAAAAATTGATTCAGATAAACAGAAAAAAAAAATTGCGGAAAATGTTAATCTGAAGACTCGGCTTGACTGAAAGATTGAAAGAGCATCGACGAACGAACGGAGATCGAGCGGCCGTGGTGCCAACTTCACTCGCGTGTCGCGCAGGTCCGGCTAAAATCCATCAAGAAGAGTCATCAGCCGCGCGCGGCTGCAAAATTGCAATCACGTGTGCAGAGTCGTCAAATGTTGACCTCACCAATCCTCAGACTGCGGCTTCTCGGGCTTCCAGTGCGGCGTTTCCTGTCGTCGAGGTACGAATTTTGACGTCACACGGAGAATCCGCGTGTGGTAAGAGTGGGCAACATCGAAGCGTGTCGCGCGGATAAAACGCGAGTTTAACTCCGTGAGTCACAAGCGCGAAGGTAGCCGCATGATGCAGGCGAATCGCTCGCGAATGGGCGGAGGAAAAATAAGAAAAAACGGACAGGATAGTCGCGAGAATAAGAAAAAAAAGATCCGCTTGTTCCTCGTCGTCGCGAGTCGCCTGAATAGTATTTTGCATCGTCTTCGCTGATTCATCATTTTTTTTATTCATGTAAAAAAATGCAGCCCACAAGCGAATACTTTAATCGACGTAATATAGAAAACAACACTTCGCACGAAATTCCGCTGAATTATTTTATCGACGTTTTCTTAATTCTTTTTATTTATCGATCTTTTTTAAATTCTTTCCATTTTTTTCGATATTTTTTAAATTCTTTCTCTTTTTTCGATCTTTCCTTAATTCTTTCCATTTTTTCGACCTTTACTTAAATCTTTCAATTTTTTCAACTTTTTCCTACTTCTTTCCATTGTTTCAACCTTTTCCTAATTCTTTCCGTTTTGTCGATCTTTTCCTAATTCTTCAAATTTTTTTCGACCTTTTCCTAATTCTTCAAATTTTTTTCGACCTTTTCCTAATTCTTTCAATTTTTTCGACCTTTTCCTAATTTTTTCTAATTTTTCAACCTTTCCCTAATTCTTTCTATTTTTTTCGATTTTTCCCTAATTCTTTCCATTCTTTGCGATGTGTTTCTAATTCTTCACATTTTGCAAAGAAAAAACAACCGGGCCAGATCTCATAAATCTTTATTTCTGCAAAACTGTAGAATTCGTAAATTTGCGAAAAAATGTGTCGAGTGCTTTTGAGAGTTGGGTCGACCGTGAAAAAATTACGGACCCAATCCGAAGGGTCAAGGTCAAGGGACAAACACGGGTCGAATCGATCTAGAATACCGCTTAATGGTAGGCGAAACCTCTGTGAGTGCGAGAGAGATAGAAAATAATTTTCGGACCAACAATACACGGAAACTAAACACACGCCAAGAAAAATACAAGTGTCACATCATTGGGGATTGATGTAAAACTTGACATGAGAGGATTGATGTAAAACTTTTCTTTTTTCCAGAAACGTTAAACATCGTCGAAATAATTGTTTACAGTTTTTATTACCGACTGATGAGTAGGTTTCACGCGAATAAAGTTTTACACCATTCAGGATCAAAAGAGGAATTGTGTAAAACTTTTCTTTTTTCCAGAAACGTTGGACATCGTCGGAATAATTCGTTACAGTTTTTATTATCGACTGAGCATTACGCCACGAGCTCAGTCGGTATCAAAAGCTGTAATAAACGTTTTTGATGCATATTTGCGTTCACAGCTAAAATAAGAAACTCATTCACTGCGGATATCACCAGTGTAGTGAATGAATTTCTTATTTTAGCTGCAAACGCAATTGTGCGTCAAAAACGTTCATTACAGTTTTTATTACCACAGGCGATATGCTACCTGTTATTCAGGCGATGTGAAACATCCACGTCGAGCCCAGTCGGTATCAAAAACTGCAATGAACATTTTTGACGCATATTTGCGTTCACAGCTAAAATAAAAAACTCATTCACTGCGGATATCACCAGTGCAGCGAATGAATTTCTTATTTTAGCTACAAACGCAATTATACGTCAAAAACCTTCATTACAGTTTTCATTATCGCAGTCGGTATTTCACCTGTTCTTAAGGCGATGTGAAACATCCACGTCGAGCCCAGTCGGTATCAAAAACTGTAATGAACATTTTTGACGGATATTTGCGTTCACAGCTAAAATAAAAAAACTCATTCACTGCGAATATCACCAGTGCAGCGAATGAATTTCTTATTTTAGCTACAAACGCAATTATACGTCAAAAACCTTCATTACAGTTTTCATTATCGCAGTCGGTATTTCACCTGTTCTTAAGGCGATGTGAAACATCCACGTCGAGCTCAGTCGGTATGAAAAACTGTAATGAACGTTTTTGACGCATATTTGCGTTCACAGCTAAAATAAAAAAACTCATTCACTGCGAATATCACCAGTGCAGCGAATGAATTTCTTATTTTAGCTGCAAACGCAATTGTGCGTCAAAAACGTTCATTACAGTTTTCATTACCGCAGTCGGTATGCTACCTGTTATTAAGGCAATGTGATCCACGTCGAGCCCAGTCGGTATCAAAAACTGTAATGAACATTTTTGACGGATATTTGCGTTCACAGTTAAAATAAAAAAACTCATTCACTGCGGATATCACGAGTGCAATGAATGAATTTCTTATTTTAGCTGCAAACGCAATTATGCGTAAAAAATTTTCATTGCAGTTTTCATTACCGCAGTCGGTATTTCACTTCCTTTCAAGTATCTTAAGGCGATGTGAAACCCACGTCGAGCCCAGTCGATATAAAAAACTGTAATTAACGTTTTTGACGGATATTTGCGTTTAGAGCTAAAAGACGACATTCATTCCCTGCGGAATTCACCAGTGCAGGGAATGAATTTCTTCTTTTAGCTGTAAATGCAAATATGCGTAAAAAACATTCATTACAGTTTTTATTACCGCAGTCGGTATTTCACATGCCCTTAAATTACTTGGAAATCACTTTAGTGCATATATCACGTTTTTTCGGCTCTTCGCGCCCGACTCTGTCGCAGAACGTCCCGTACCCGAGACAACGCGGAAATTACCTTCCAAGCGATAACAACAACAGCTATAGTAATAATAATAATGACGTAACAAAAAAAATAGGAATAAATAATGAAAAAAAGCGCCTCCGCGAACAGCGGCGAATTTTTGCGATTTCGTGCGGCGTGCGAGGCGCGAAATAGGAACTGACGTGTTTTTTATCGTCGCAAAAACAACAGCAATAGTAATAATAATAATAATAATAATGACGTAACGAAAAAAATAGGAAAAAATAATTTAAAAAAAGCGACTCCGCGAACAGCGGCGAATTTTTGCGATTTCGTGCGGCGTGCGAGGCGCGAAATAGGAACTGACGTGTTTTTTTATCGTCGCAAAAACAACAGCAATAGTAATAATAATAATAATAATGACGTAACAAAAAAAAATAGGAAAAAATAATCAAAAAAAGCGCCTCCGCGAACAGCGGCGAATTTTTGCGATTTCGTGCGAGGCGATAAATAGGAACTGACGTGTTTTTTATCGTCGCAAGCAATAAAAAAAAAAACACACACCTCGCCCTGCCTGAGGTGAATTTCGCTCGTCGCGCCGCCGTCGCCGTCGCCGCATTGTGATTCACGCTCGCCGAGCTGTCATAACGGTGAACCGCGAGCGACCAGCCAGACGCTGAAGCTGTCACTGCGAGTCGCGAAGGCAAAAGCAACGAGCGAGCCGCCCCCGAAATCAGCCAAGTTTTGCGAGTCGCGAGCGACGTTGATATACGCGAGAGGAAAATAATCGGTCGGTCGGTTCGGCTATCGCGACTCGCGCGGCTCGAGACACGAGCGAGTGGGACACACGAGGAAAATGACGTCGCTCCGCGATAAGGACAGCTCGGACCTTCTCCAGTCTGCGAAATCCGAGTAAGAGCCGATCCGGCGCTGCGGGAGGTTAGAGCGGCCGCTGTACTCGCTTTACGCGCAGCGCGGTTGCTAATTTCTTTTTTTCTTTTTTTTTCGCTTTGGGTGGAGAAAAAACCGCGTTTTCGCGTTTGTGTATATATTTAATTTTTTTTTTTCGTTTCCTTTGATCGAGATTCGTATGTTGTTACTGAATTTTTTAGTGGTCCTGATTTTTTTTCCTTTTGGGTAGAGAGAAAACTTTGTTTTCACGTTTTTGTTTTTTTTCCTTTTGTTCCCTTTGACTATGATTTTTTTTTGCCTTTTGCATAGAGAGAAAACTTAGTTTTCACGTTTTTGTTTTTTTTTACTCCTTTTGTTCCCTTTGACTATGATTTTTTTTTTGCCTTTTGCGTAGAGAGAAAAGTTAGTTTTCACGTTTTTGTTTTTTTTTTCTCCTTTTGTTCCCTTCGACTATGATTTTTGTTTCTTTTTGCCTTTTGCGCAGAGAGAAAACTTAGTTTTCACGTTTTTGTTTTTTTTTTACTCCTTTTGTTCCCTTTGACTATGATTTTTTTTTGCCTTTTGCGTAGAGAGAAAACTTAGTTTTCACGTTTTTGTTTTTTTTACTCCTTTTGTTCCCTTTGACTATAATTTTGTTTGCCTTTTGCATAGAGAGAAAACTTAGTTTTCACGTTTTTGTTTTTTTTTCTCCTTTTGTTCCCTTTGACTATGATTTTTTTTTGCCTTTTGCGTAGAGAGAAAACTTAGTTTTCACGTTTTTGTTTCTTTTCTCCTTTTGTTTCCTTCGACTATGATTTTTTTTTGCCTTTTGCGTAGAGAGAAAACTTAGTTTTCACGTTTTTGTTTCTTTTTACTCCTTTTGTTCCCTTTGACTATGATTTTTTTTTGCCTTTTGCGTAGAGAGAAAACTTAGTTTTCACGTTTTTGTTTTTTTTTACTCCTTTTGTTCCCTTTGACTATGATTTTTTTTTTGCCTTTTGCGTAGAGAGAAAACTTAGTTTTCACGTTTTTGTTTTTTTTACTCCTTTTGTTCCCTTTGACTATAATTTTGTTTGCCTTTTGCATAGAGAGAAAACTTAGTTTTCACGTTTTTGTTTTTTTTTTCTCCTTTTGTTCCCTTTGACTATGATTTTTTTTTGCCTTTTGCGTAGAGAGAAAACTTAGTTTTCACGTTTTTGTTTCTTTTCTCCTTTTGTTTCCTTCGACTATGATTTTTTTTTGCCTTTTGCGTAGAGAGAAAACTTAGTTTTCACGTTTTTGTTTTTTTTTACTCCTTTTGTTCCCTTTGACTATGATTTTTTTTTGCCTTTTGCGTAGAGAGAAAACTTAGTTTTCACGTTTTTGTTTTTTTTTACTCCTTTTGTTCCCTTTGACTATGATTTTTTTTTGCCTTTTGCGTAGAGAGAAAACTTTGTTTTCACGTTTTTGTTTTTTTTTCTCCTTTTGTTCCCTTCGACTATGATTTTTGTTTTTTTTTTTGCCTTTTGCGCAGAGAGAAAACTTAGTTTTCACGTTTTTGTTTTTTTTTACTCCTTTTGTTCCCTTTGACTATGATTTTTTTTTGCCTGTTGCGTAGAGAGAAAAGTTAGTTTTCATGTTTTTTTTTCTCCTTTCGTTCCCTTCAATCGTCATTTTTTTTTGCCTTTAGCGTAGAGAGAAAACTTTATTTTCGCGTTTTTGTTTTTTTTTCATCCCTTCCATTGAGATTTTTATGTTGTTACTTATGTTATTGTTTTATGTTGAGGTTCTTGAGTGTTGCAGATCTTTTTTTTTGCGTTTTCGAGAGAAAACTTAGTTTTCGTGTCTTTTTTAGTTCTCTTTGATTGGGATTTTTCTCTTTCTGAATTTGTTGGAGCCGTAGTGAATCTTTTGTTTCCTTTTGGGTGGAGATAAATGAAGAAGAATGATTTTTAAAATATGGACACTGGGAAAAGAATCTTTAATTGATGTCAACAGGAATTAGTAAAAACACCTCAAATAGAATCTTCAAGCTCTGTTTGCTTCAGAAATAAAGACAATTATAGAATTCGCTTTGTAATTATAATTTGCCTTTGTAATTTAATTTGTAATTATAATAAAATGTTTAAGAATGGATACCGTGCAAAGAATTTTTTGCTTCCTCATAGAGGAAGCTCTGTTTACCTGATTTTTTTATTTTATTATTTTTATATCAGTACACTCAAAATGATCCAAAACGTTGAGAAAAGTGGTTTGTATGAAATGTCTGTATGTGCAGATTTCGGTGTTTACACGATAACGGCCGTAATTTTCGAAGACTGTTCTTCAAATTTGGCTCGCGCGTTGGCTATCATAGAATACCGTTTGGGACTGTAGTTGACGCGAATCGATTAGGAAATTCAGATTTCACAGCATTTTGAAAATTTTGAAAAAATCGTTTTCACGTTATAACTTCCGCAACTGAAGAGATATAGGGCTGAAATTTTGTACGTAAATGAACTTCCATCAAACCATGACCTGTACCAAGTTTGGCCAGAATCGGTAAAGTGGTTCTAATTTTATTGCAATTTCAATTTTTATCTAATGTCTGTAAGTACTTCAGCTCCTGTAAATTCTGAGATATCTGATTGCAATTTCAAACGTGTCATTACGTTTATTAATTATCATTGTTACATTTCGTCAAGAAAACGGACATTACGTCGGTAAATTCCGATTTTGCTGCATGAAAAAGAAAAAAATGCCGTAACGAAAAAAATAAAATTAAAAACACCAATTTTTTGCCGAATTATCTCAAATTTGGTTCACATATGGACAATCATGGGCCAAGGGTTGAGTACAAATTTGGCGCGGATCTGTCCAGCTATTCAAATGTTATGGCATTTTTAATATTTTGAAAACTCTCGTTCTCGCGCTGACTCGTATAAATTACGAGATATCAGGTTCTAATTTGATCGGCACATCGACTATCATGAAACAAGAGTTGGGTACAAATTTGAGAGAAATCGGTGGAGCGATTCAAGCTTTACAACAATTTGATTTATTTTACAAAAACAGCGGAAAAAGCTTGCAAAGTAGAACCTTGCAAATTGCTTCCTCAGTATTTTACACTTTTAATGAAGCTTCCTCTATGAGGAAGCCAAAATTGATCACCATACTTCCTCATAGAGGTGACAGTGTAAAATACTGAGGAAACAATTTGCAAGGTTCGACTTGCCAGGTTTTCGTCATCTATGTTTAACATAATAAAATTCAAATAATGTTTCAAATATTAAAAATTATAATTTCACGATGGTTTTTCATTTCGCTGTAAATTTGATTTTTCTTCGTCTATTTTTCACATAATAAAATTCAAATCATGTTTCAAATATTAGAAATTATAATATCATTATGGTTTTTAATTTCGCTGTAAATTTGATTTTCCTTTGTCTATTTTTGACATAATAAAATTCAAATAATGTTTCAAATATTATAAATTATTACTTCACGATGGTTTTCCATTTCGCTGTAAATTTGATTTTCCTTCATCTATTTTTGACATAATAAAATTCAAATAACGTTTCAAATCCTCGTAATTAAAATTTTCGCGATGGTTTTTAATTTTGCTGTGAATTTGAGATTTTTCTTCGTCTATTTTCTACGTAATAACATTTTGTGGTGTTTTGTTTTAGACGTCAAGCCGGCGAAATGACGAGTCCGATTTCCGCGGAACCGCAACCCGATGGGGTGAAGAAGCGGTACGAAAATATCAAGAAATCTCAGAACGACACGAGATTATACAGGGGTCTCTTGCTGAACAACGACATGAAAGTCCTGCTGATAAGCGATCCAACGACCGACAAAAGTGCGGCGTGTCTCGACGTCGACGTTGGTAAGAGCTGGGCTTTCAAATTCTCTCAATTATGTAATTAAGTCAACGTGAAAGATCGCCGAGTTGCTTTATTTCGCCAGAGCCGTATATCACTTTTATTCGTCTTTCCGCCCTTAGAGTCTACTTTATTTTCTCAACAATTATACTGACCGTGGTTCAAAATGTTACGAACGTTCGGTAAAATGTTCGGCTTGCCTTTTTCATTTGTTCGCCGTCAATTAAATATATGAAATTGCACATTTAATTTATAAATGTATAAATTTTGACATTTAATTCGTAAATGTATAAAATTGTACATTTAATTCGTAAATGTATAGAATTGTAAATTTAATTCGTAAATGTATAAAGTTGCACATTTAATTCGTAAATGTACAAAATTGTACATATAATTCGTAAATGTATAAAATTGTACATTTAATTCGTTAATGTATAAAATTGCACATTTACTTCGTAACTGTATAAAATTGTACATTTAATTCGTAAATGTATAAAATTGTACATTTCATTGACAAATGTACGAATGTACAGAGCGAATTTTATACCAACAAATTGACAAATTAAACCAACGAATTAAGGTAGCTGTAGCGCCTAATATTCATTTCGCATAAATTCGAGAAAAATGACAGAGAATTGCAAGACTTTTCGATGGTATAATAATTTGAAAAAATGCATGATGATTAAAGGTACTGAAAAGATTAATTTTGTATAATAATAATAATTCCAAAATGTTATTAACAAATGAAAAAAAATGGTTTAACAAATATTTCGATGACCCTTTTTTATGGAAATGATTCCTTCATTTTTCTGAATACGTATGAATTTTTCTGATTTTTAAGTTCTATTTGAAATTTGTGTTTTTTTATATGGAACATATGTTCAAAAATCGGAAAAAATTGATGCTCATCAAAATTAATCTTTTTAGTAGAAAATATTAATTTTGCATAATAATAATTCGAAAATGTTACTAACATATTGATGAACAAAATTATTTAACAAATATTTCGATGACCCAAGTTTTTTTTACAAAAACGATTCCTTTGTTTTTCCGAATACGTATGAATTTTTTCAAATGTTTAAGTTCTCTTTAAAATTTGTGTTTTATTATATGGAAAATATGTAAGTACAAATTTCAAAGGGAACTTAAAAATCTGAAAAAAAATCATACGTATTCGGAAAAACAAAGGAATCGTCTTCGTAAAAAAAACTTTTTTAATTACTATTATGCAAAATTAATCTTTTAAAAGTACCTTTGAAGAGCATGAATTTTTTCCGATTTTTGTACCATCGAGAAGTCTTTGCAATTCTCCCCTATTTTCTCGAATTTACGCAAAGATCTTAAAAAATAAATAAATAAACTACCGAGGATTTACAACTCTGAAAATGAATTCGACAGGTTGAATGAATAATGAAAAAAATGAAAATAAAAAAAAAACTTGGGTCATTGAAATATTTTTTCAACAATTTTTTTCATCAATATGTTAATAACATTTTCCAATTATTATTATGCAAAAATAATCTTTTCGGTACCTTTGTTGCGCATGATTTTTTCCGATTTTTGTACCATCGAGAAATCTCTGCAATCCTCTCCTATTTTTCTCGAATTTATGCGAATTTCTTTAAAAAATAAAAAAATAAATAAATAAATAAACTACCGAGGATTTTCCACTCTGAAAATGAATTCGACAAGTTCAACGAATAAACAAAAAATTAACAAAAATTGCCGCATTTGTCCAGGAATGATGAGCGACCCACCGGAGCTGCCGGGTCTGGCGCATTTCTGCGAGCACATGTTGTTCCTCGGGACCGAGAAGTACCCGAACCGGGACGACTACCACTCGTTTCTCTCGCAGCACGGGGGCGCCGCGAACGCGACGACCCACTCGGACTACACGAATTACTTCTTCGACGTGACGCCCGAGAATCTCGACGGCGCCCTCGACATCTTCTCGCAGTTCTTCGTCCAGCCGCTCTTCACGGAATCGGCGACGGAGCTCGAGGTGAACGCGGTGAATTCCGAGCACGAGAAGAACATCGCGAACGACACATGGCGCGCGGATCAGCTCGAGAAATCCTCGGCGGACCCGAGCCATCCGTACTCGAAATTCGGCACCGGAAATCGTCAGACCCTCGACGTGCTGCCCAAGGAAAAAGGCCTCGACGTGCGCGCCTCGCTCTTGAAATTCTACGACACCTGGTACTCCGCCAATATCATGGCATTGAGCGTTCTCGGCAAAGGTGCGCAAAAACAATGACTTTTTTTTTACCATTATTCTCGTCTCGTTATCGCTTTGTCGTCGTTCACGGACGGATTTTCTATATGAAATCATATTCGGAACGACGTATTTTTTAAATCTGAAAAAATGCTCATAAATCTCGTTTAGAAATTAAACATTTTTGGTTATTGAGCCGAAGTGGACCGGCGATCCGTGCTATTTTTAAAAAAAAATTTTGATAATAAAAGATGAAAAGAATTAGACAAAATAGTAGATTCACGATGAGCAGCAGCTGGATAATTTTCGTGCGCAACACGTGATTTTTGAGCATTTTTTCAGATTTTTGCCGACGTATATGAAGCATTCTCTGTCGACTCAGCCACTTTTTTTCTCCAGAGTGGCACCGATAGATCTTCTGGTATAAAAAATGTATTTGTGCAAAAGTTCCGAAAAATGAAGGAATTCTTTTTTTTTTTTATTTATTTATTTATAAAAAACTCATCGGAAAATAAAAAGAAAGTAAAAATGACCCCCTCCCAATTTGTTGAAAATCAAATGACCTTTCGACGATAAAAAGCTCGATCTTCACTTGACCCAATTTTTCTCCGACATCACAGAGAGTCTGGACGAGCTGGAGAAAATGGTGGTCAACAGATTCGCCGAGGTCAGAAACAAGAACGTCGAGCCGCCCTGCTGGCCCGAACATCCCTTCACGGAGGAACACTTCCAGAGTCGGTGGAGCGTCGTCCCGATCAAGGACATACGATACTTGAATCTCGTTTTTCCTCTGCCGGACCTGCAGGAGCACTGGAGATCTTTCGTAAGTTTACGTCGATTTTCGTTTTTTTTTTTTACAGATTTTCGTTTTTTACCATTTTTTAAAACGTTTATCGATTTTGTAACTCTTTGGATCGATTTTCGGCCTTTCACCGATTTTTTCAAAACTTTTTAAACTGTTTTTCGGCTTTTTACAATTTTTGAAACTTTTACCGATTTTATACAACTGTTTTTCTTTTACCGATTTTCGCCTTTTACCGATTTTTTTCAAAACTTTGAAAACCGATTTTCTGCTTTTTACCGATTTTTAAATCTTTTAAAAATCGATTTTTGTCTTTTTACCGATTTAAAAAAATGTATCTAACCGATTTCTTTTTTAATTGGTTTAACTTGTTTTTTTTTACCGATTTTCGCCTTTTTACCTTTTTTTTTACTTTTCTTTAATCGATTTTTATGTTTTTACTGGTTTTCGGCTTTTTGTCGATTTTGTCAAAACTTTTTAAAGCGATTTTGAGCTTTTTACCGATATTGCGCAACCGCAGCCGGACAATCAGCTGCTGCGCGTAAACCTTGCAAAAGGCTTGCGCAGTTAAACCTTGTAAATTGCTTCCGCGCTTTTTGCGTTCTCTAACGGGTTCGATTGCCGCGGTTAACCGTAAAAATCACCGGGTGGTCTTACGCAAGAACAATAAAAAACGGAAAAATGAGTCGCAACGACTGTAAAAAAGACAGCTTTTACCGTCGTTGCTCGAAGAAATTCTCCAAATTCATGTGTTGCATATAAAAACGTTCTAACGTTCTATAAGTTCGAGCAAGAATGAGACAGAGTTACGAACAGTTCTCGATGAGATCAAAATTTGAAACAAATCAAGCATATAGAAAGTGCTGAAAATATTATTTTGGCACAATAATAATTGAAAAATGTTACTAACAAGTTACTGAGAAAATAATTGTTCAACAAATTACCCGGCAACCTATTTTTTTTGTTACGAAAATGGTTTGTTTATTTTTCTGAATACGTATGAATTTTTTCAAAATTTTGTGTGATGTTTGAAAATTGCTTTTTTTCATGTAAAAATAAAAAATCAGACAAAGTCCTGAAAAAATTCATACGTATTAAAAAAAAATAACCAAATCATTTTCATAACAAGAAAAATTTGGTTAACGGGTAATTTATTGAACAATTATTTATTTCAGTAATTTGTTAATAACATTTTTCAATTATTATTTTGCCAAAATAATCTTTTCATCGCTTTCTATATGCTTGATTTTTTCAGATTTTTATCTTATCGAGAAATGTTCGTAATTCTGTTTCATTCTCGCTGGAATTTATGCAACGTTAGCTTAGGCGCTCATATTGCTTTAATATTTCTTGCCTCTATTTAAAAGTTTACACATCGTATTCTAATCATTACGAGTTATTATTATAAAAACGTAATTACAAAGCCAATCGTAGCATAATTTTTTTTTTCTATACATTTAAAATTTTATTTTATATTTATAAAAATGCATTTATTTCTACACAAAAAAATGTATTTCTATAAAAATGAGGGATTTACAATTCTGAGTAGAAAATGAGCAGCCACGATGATGTTTTTCAGCCGGTTCACTACCTCGGTCATCTTCTCGGCCACGAGGGCGACGGCTCGGTGTTGTCGGCGTTGAAAAAGGCCGGCTGGGGCGACTCGCTGATGGCCGGCGATCGGCCGCAAATTCGGGGAGGCGCTAATTTCTTCACCATCCTCATAGACCTCACCGAGGAGGGTCTCAATCACGTGGACGACATAGTGACCCTCATATTTCAGTACATAAACATGCTGAAGAAGACCGGACCCGTCGAGTGGATATTTAAAGTGCGTTTTTCCCGAAATTTCGGGTTTTCCACACATATTTTCCATATTGGAAAAAAAAAAACAGAAAATTCAAAGTGAACTTGAAAATCTGAAAAAATGTGTGCGTATTCAGAAAAATGAACAAATCATTTCCATGAAAAGAAATGTTAGGTTATTCATATCGGGATATTAGTTAAACATTTTTTTTTTTTTTTTTTCATTCAATTTTTTATTAACATTTTCGAATTATTATTATGCAAATTGAATCCTTTTATTTTCATTTGAAAAAAGTCAGGTTAACGGGTGATATGATAAACAATTTTTTTGTTCGTCTATTTCTTAATAACATTTTGGATTATTATTGCGAAAAATTAATCTCTTCGGCACCTTCAATGTGCTTGATTTTTGACGATTTTTATCCAATCGAAAAATGAGAAAATGAGACGGAATTGCAAACACTTCTCGATATAAAAATGTGAAAAAATTCACGCACATTGAAGGTACTCAAAAGATCCATTTGGCAGAATAATAATTCGAAAATGATTTTACCAAATCCATGAAAAAAAAAAAAAAAAAAATGTTTAACAAATATTTTTAAATTCCTTTTCCTAAATACTTATACATTTTTTCAGATTTTTAACATCTCTTTGAAATTTCGACATATTTTCCATATAAAAACGCGAATTTCAAAGACAACTTAAAATTCTGAAAAAATTCATACCTATTCAGAAAAACGAAAGAATCATTTCCATAAAAGAAACTTGGGTCATCGCAGTAACAATTAAACCATTTTTTTAAATCAATTTGTTAATAACATTTTCGAATTATTATTACGCGAAATTAATATTTTCAGTACCATCAATTCGCCTACATTTTTTCAAATTTTTATACCGTCGACAAGTGTTCGCAATTCCCTCTCATTTTTCTCGAATTTATGCGAAATGAATTCTAGACACAAAAACTACCTTAAACTACGTATTTAAAGTACTTAAAAAAAGTACCTCAATTCTCCGCAATTTGCCGCAATTCTCTCGCATCTTTCTCGAATTTATACGAAATGAATTTTACACAGAAAAAATTGCCTTAAACTACGTATTTAAAGTACTTAAAAAAATGATTTGCGGAAAGTTCGTCTAAATCAATTCGTCTAAATCAATTCGTCTAAATCAATTCGTCTAATAATCAATTCGTCTAATAATCAATTCGTCTAAAATCAATTCGTCTAAATCAATTCGTCTAATATCAATTCGTCTAAAATCAATTCGTCTAAAAGCAATTCGTCTAAATCAATTCGTCTAAAATCAATTCGTCTAATATCAATTCGTCTAAAAATCAATTCGTCTAAAATCAATTCGTCTAAATCAATTCGTCTAAAATCAATTTGTCTAAATCAATTCGTCTAAAATCAATTCGTCTAAAATCAATTCGTCTAAATCAATTCGTCTAAAATCAATTCGTCTAAATCAATTCGTCTAAAATCAATTCGTCTAAATCAATTCGTCTAAAATCAATATTAAAAGTTTGTTAAAATACAGAATGTACTATATATTATTGATTTTTTTTTGTTCTTTTTTTCCGTTGGGCTAAAAAATGATAGTCTATAGCGGAAATCATTCGTTACATTATTCTACTATAGCGGAAATCATTCGTTACATTATTCTACTATAGCGGAAATCATTCGTTACATTATTCTACTATAGCGGAAATCATTCGTTACATTATAATACTATAGCGGAAATCATTCGTTACATTATAATACTATAGCGGAAATCATTCGTTACATTATTCTACTATAGCGGAAACCATTCGTTACATTATTATACTATAGCGGAAATCATTCGTTACATTATTATACTATAGCGGAAATCATTCGTTACATTATTGATTTTAGACGAATTGATGTTAGACGAATTGGTCTTAGACGAATTGATTTTAGACGAATTGATTTTAGACGAATTGATTTTAGACGAATTGATTTTTAGACGAATTGATTTAGACGAATTGATTTAGACGAATTGATTTTAGACGAATTGATTTAGACGAATTGATTTAGACGAATTGATTTTAGACGAATTGATTTAGACGAATTGATTTTAGACGAATTGATTTTAGACGAATTGACTTTAGACGAATTGATGTTAGACGAATTGATTTAGACGAATTGGTCTTAGACGAATTGATCTTAGACGAATTGATTTTTAGACGAATTGATTTAGACGAATTGATTTAGACGAACTTTCCGCGAACGTAAAAAAATACTATGTATTTTAAAAACCCTGTTCCGCTATAATCGATATCTGGGAATCGTGAAAAGACCATTTTTTCTCGCAGGAATACAGTCAAATATCGAAGATGGACTTTGAGTACAAGGAGAAGGTGCCGCCCCAGAGTTACGTGTACGCGACGGTCCGGGCGCTGCAGAAATACCCGATGGAGGAGATTCTGACGGCGCCGTGTCTGTTCACGGAGTGGCGGCCGGATCTGATTAATCTGGTGACCGAGCAGCTGTCGATCGAGAACGTTCGGGTTTACGTGATGGGCAAAGCGTTCGCGGAAACGGCGACGGAGGTCGAGCCGTGGTACGGAACGAAATTCAAGAAGGAAAAGATCGCGGCTGAGGTGTTGGAGAAGTGGCGCAACTGCGGCCTGAACGACGACCTCGCGTTCCCGACGAGAAACGAATTTATACCGCAGGACTTCGTCGTGCGAGCGAATCAGCGAACGGAGGCCGAGAAATTGGCGACCGAGAAGTATCCGACGATCATCGAGGAGACGCCGTACATGCGGATATGGTTCAAGCAGGACGACGAGTTCCTCCTGCCGAAAGTCAGCCTCACCTTCGACCTCGTCAGGTGAGCGCGAATTACGAGATCCTTGCTTTTTTATTGATTTGCTTATTTATTTATTTATCTATTTATTTAGATAAATAAATAAATACATAAATAAATAAATATTTAGATAAATAAATAAATAAATATATAAATAAATAAATATTTAGATAAATAAATAAATAATTATTTAGATAAATAAATTTAAAAAAAATTAATAATAAAAATAAAATAATAATAAATAAATATTTAAATAAATTAAAAAATAAACAGATATTTATTTTCTTATTTATTTATATATTTATTATTTATTCATTTATTTTGTTCGCTATTTTATCATTTCTGTTTTTATTTTTGTTCTCTTAAGTATACTTTTTTCGTTTATATCTAATTGTAATCTATATAAATAAGATTTGAGCGTGAATTACACGATTCAAAATTATAATTTGAATATTCACGTTATTCAATTAATTCATAAATAATTCAGATTTTCCTAAATAATTTGGATTTCCTTGAATAATTCAGATGTTCATAAACAACTTAGGGTTTCTTGAATAGTACAGATTTTCTTAAACGATTTCGATTTCCTTGAACAATTCAGATTTTCATAAACAATTTGGATTTTCTTGAATAATTCAGATTTTCATAAACAATTTGGATTTTCTTGAATAATTCGGATTTTCATAAACAATTTAGATTTCCTTGAAGAATTCAGATTTTCCTATAATAATACGGATTTTCATAAACAATTAAGATTTCCTTGGATATTTCAAATTTCCATAAACATATCAGATTTTCGTAACTATTTGAATAAGTCACGAATATTTGTATAATTCATAAAAATTGAGTACTTCATGAATATTTAGGTAATTTATTAACATTCGAATAATCAGACCAAATTTTGAAATATCAATACTCAATGCAATTTTTCAAATTCGAACAGAAGTTTTTCTTTATTCAGAATTACATTTAAAAAATTAAATTCAATGACATCTCTGAGAATTTAATTACATTCCCAAAAATATCATCGTAATTCTGAATAAAGAAGTCGTGACTATTTCGATAATTCACAAAAATTGAATGAATTCATGAATATTTAAATAGTTTATTAACATTTGAATAATCGAGGCAAATTTTTCGTTTTAAAATATTAATAGTCATAACATATTTTTTCAATTTGCATTCAAGTCTTTCCTTATTCAGAATAACATTTAAAAATCAAATTCGACGATATTTTTGAGAATGAAATGATTTAATCGCAGCTCGGTCGCTCACATGGATCCAATAAACTGCAATTTGACGTACATGTACGTTCAGTTAGTCAAGGACAGCCTGAACGAGTACGCTTACAACGCCAGCCTAGCCGGACTCAGTTGGGAGTTCTCGTGTAGCAAATACGGAATAACAGTAAGTCAACAAAATAACGTCCGCGGCGTCGGTTATTTAATTCGCGACTACGCCGGTTTTTTAAATATTATAGAAATTAGCGACTGCGCCGATTTTTTAAATACAATAGAAATTAGTTTTCCTTTTATCTCTCTGCCTAAACACATTACTGTATTTTCTTTACAAAACACTGCGAAAAAAGGCTTTAAAAAAATCAAGTCTGTAGACTAGAATTTTTCTTTAATGGAATCGCGCTGGCGATTCGCTCTTTTCTCCGATGTCTCCAGTCTCTGAAGTTTATTCATTCACGAACCGACCAACTGGGTGCGGGCTGGGTGGCTGTGAGAGTCTTCGACATCGCCTTAAGGATGTAGCAGCGTGAAGTATTCAATTCACATAAATTCGAGAAAAATGCGAGAGAATTGCAAACACTTCTCTATGGTCTGAATATCTGAACAAATTCGTGCACACTAAAGCTACTGAAAAGATTAATTTAGCATAATAATAATTCTAAAATGTTATCAACAAATTGGCTTTAAAAAAATAGTTTAACAAATATTTCGGTGACCCAAGATTTTTTTACATGAAAATTATTCCTTCATTTTTCTGTATCCGTATGAATTTTTTGAGATTTTTATCTAATCTTTGAAATTTGTGTTTTTTTTTGTATGGAAAATTTGTACAAATTTCAAAGATTAGATAAAAATCTGAAAAAATTCATACGTATACAGAAAAATGAAGGAATGATTTTCATGCAAAAAAAATTGGGTCACCGAAATATTTGTCAAACTATTTTTAAAAATGAATTTGTTAATAACATTTTAGAATTATTATTATGCTAAATTCATCTTTTCAGTAGCTTTAGTGTGCACGAATTTGTTCAGATATTCAGACCATAGAGAAGTGTTTGCAATTCTCTCGCATTTTTCTCGAATTTATGCGAATTGAATACTTCACGCTCCCACATCCTTAAGGACGTCCTGTCGTATTGAGTTCGGTTCGCATAAATTCGAGAAAAATGAGAGAGAATTGCGAACACTTCTAGATAGTGTAAAATTCTGAAAGTATTCATCATGCACATTAAAGGTGACGAAAAGATTAATTTTGCCTAATAATAATTCGAAAATGTTATTCACAAATTGATGAAAAAAATTGTTTAACAAATATTTCGATGGCGCAAGTTTTTTTTTATGAAAATGATTCCTTCGTTTTTCCGAATACGTATGCATTTTTTCAGATTTTTTAGTTTTCTTTGAAATTTGTACATATTTTCCATACAAAAAAACAAATTTCAAAGAGAACTTGAAAATTGGAAAAAATTCATGCGTGTTCAGAAAAACGAAGGAATCAATTCTATAAAAAAAAACTTGGGTCATTAAAATATCTGTTAAACAATTTTTTCATTAATTTGTTAATAACAACTTACAATTATTATCATACAAAATTAATCTTTTCAGTACCTTTAATGTGCATGATTTTTTTTTTCTTAAAATGTTTATATAATCGAGAAGTGTTCGCAATTCTCTCTCATATTTCTTGAATTTATGCGAAATGAACCCAAAACGCAAGGACTACCTTAAGGCATGTGATACAGACTCAACAGGTAACAAACCGATTTCCCTATTTTTCCGCAATTGTTCACATTTCGGACGAGACGAAATTTTGGTCTGTAATGACCACGAAAAATTAATGTGCTTTTGTCCGAAAAATTAAGAATCGCACGGTAAATAGCGAAACCGGTGTGTCACTGAATGACTCTGTATCAATTTAATCACATAAATGTAAGGCGAAGTGAAAAAAATAATTGTTGGTATTTTCATTACTTTCGATATTTTCAGATAGCGGTCGGAGGCTACAACGACAAACATCGGACCCTGCTCGATAAGATTCTGAACAAGATGGTGAACTTCACGATAGACCCCAAGCGATTCGAGATAATCAAGGAAACCGTGAGTAAACAGCTCGAGCAACATTCTCGTCCTTTGATCGTCTCGCGAAGGAAGAATTGCGATATTCTAATTTTATTTGTCCTTCAAAATGTGCAATACTTGCATTTTATTCTTCCTTGAAAATTTGCAACTCTTGAGTTATATTCCTCCTTGAAAATTTGGAATCCTCGAATTTTCTTCATTCTTGAAAATGTTCAATCTTGAATTTTATTCTTCCTTAAAAATGTGCAGTTCTTCAACTTTATTCTTCCTCGAAAATTTACAGCTCTTTAGTTTTATTCTTTCTGGAAAATGTACAATTCTTGTCTTTTATTCTTCGTTGAAAATATGAAATTCTTGAATTTTAGTTTTCCTTGAAAATGCGCAATATTTGTCTTTCATTCTTCCTTGAAAATGTGCGATATTTGATGCTTTAAATTTTCATTCGCAGCATATCAGAGGTCTGAAAAATATGGAAACCGAACAGCCGTACAAAACCGCCGTCTACTATTTGGCCGCTCTGATGTCCGAGCTAATTTGGAAGAGAGACGATCTTTTGGCCGCGTGTGATTGTAAGTTGCAAACCTACGGATTTTTTTTTATTTTCGGATTTACCGGTGCGCCGATTTCGATTTGAAATTCAATTCAATTAGAATGACTATTTGAAATTCAATTCAATTAGAATGACTATTTGAAATTCAATTCAAATAGAATCAACCTCAAAATCTTAGTTTGCCCTCCGAGAGGAAGCAAATAAAAAAGAAAAAAACGTTAATTAAATCCGCGGACAGCTTGAGAAACGAGAAATTGAAAAAAATCGCTCGTTAATTTCAGTGATAACGATCGAGAGGCTGCAGACTTTTGTTCCGCAAATGCTGACAAAAGTGCACGTCGAGTCTCTGATCCACGGAAACCTGACGAAGACCGAGGCTCTCGAGACCGCGAGGCTGGTGGAGACCAAGTTGAAGGAAGTCGCGGGCGGCAACAAAGAGAGGGAGATGGTCCCTCTCTTTCCCCGGCAGCTTCTGCTGCAGCGTGAGGTCAACCTGGACAGCGGTGAGTCTTTCGTCACGAATTTTCCACGTTTTCGACATTGGAGCAGAGTACCGAAAAAATTTACTGAGTACAATGTACTCCAGGCGCTGCGCGCCTGTATTTACTTCGCATAAATTCGTTAAAAATGAGGGAGAATTGCAAAGATTTCTCCATGGTATAAAAATCTGAAAAAATTCATGCACATTAAAAGTACTGAAAAGATTAATTTGACATACATTCCATTATGATTTCATTTTGATTAATTCCAAAATTTTATTAACAAATTGACGAAAAAAAAAAATGGTTCAACAAATATCCCGGTGACCCACATTCTTTTTGTTATGAAAATGGTTCGTTCGTTTTCCTGAATACGTGTGAATTTTTTCAGATTTTTAAGTTAACTTTGAAATTTGTGTTTTTTATAGGGTAAAAAATCACAAATTTCAAAGTTTACTTAAAAATCTGAAAAACATTCATACGCATTCAGAAAAAATAACGAATCATTTTCATAAACAATTTTTGGGTCACCGGAATATGAGTTAAACTTTTTTTTTCATCAATTTGTTAATAACATTTTACAATTATTATTATACCAAATTAATATTTCCAGTACCTTTAACGTGCATGCATTTTTTCAGATTTTTATACCATCAAGAAGGGTTTGCAATTCTCTCTTAAAATTCTCGAATTTATGCGAAATAAAGACTATACGACAGGACCTCCTTAAGTGTGAAATAAGTACCGAGGTACTGAAAGCGCCGTCCAGCTTTGTCTTCCATTTCTATTTCGACATTTTTGTCCGCTCGCTAGGCTCGAATTTCCTGTATCGAGTGGAGAACAATCACCACAAATCCTCGTGCGCCGAGGTTTATTACCAGTGCGGAATGCAGTCGACGGAATCGAATATGCACCTCGAGCTGCTCGCGCAAATAATCTCGATGCCGTGTTTCAACACTCTGAGGACGCAGGAGCAACTCGGTTACATTGTCTTCAGCGCGATTCGCAGGGTCAACGGCGTTCAGGGCATCAGAGTCATCGTTCAGAGCGAACGACATCCGAGCTACGTGGACAAGAGAATCGAACTCTTCGTCGACACGATGCTGGTGAGTTACGCCCCCTTTTTTCGACCTTTTTTCGTCCTTGTTCGGCCTTTTTCGGTCTTTTGTTTTTGCCTTTTTCGGTCTTTTGTTTTTGCCCTTTTCGGCCTTTTTTTTGCCTTTTTCGGCCTTTTCTTGGCCTTTTTCGGTCTTTTTTTTGCCTTTTTCGGTCTTTTTTGGCCTTTTTCAGTCTTTTTTGGCCTTTTTCGGTCTTTTTTTTTGCCTTTTCGGTCTTTTTTTTGCCTTTTTCGGTCTTTTTTTGGCCTTTTTCGTTTTTTTTTGTTGCCTTTTTTCGGCCTTTTTTCAAGAACAAAAAAATTGAAAACTAAATAAAAATAGTAACTTTTCGATGGACACAAACTAGACATTTTTTGCATGGAAGACGATTTTTAGGAATTTTTTCTGTACTATTAAGTTTTATGGGAAATTGATTGGTTTTTAGTCATTCACCGTAATGAATAGAGTATTCTCCATCTTTTCGTGAATTTCGAAAAATTAAAACGTATTAATAAGTTTTTCATTTTGAAGTTTCTTTTTATATTATTTTTTATTTTTTATTTCTACTCCGAAGCCTCGATTTTTAATTAATAAACCTAGAAATGAATTTTTCAAAAACGACCTTTTTTCTTTCTTTTTTTCGGAAAAATCTCTACTCATAGAGACGAATGTTTTAAGCATAGACGGAAAGTGAGGCAGTTTTTATTCCACCTTTTATGAGATAAAAAAAAATAAAACTTAAAATACTCTAATAAAAAAATCATTCCCACTTTGGGACATAAATTGGGAGTGCGACATTTTTTTTCGGTCTTTTACGAAAGTTCGAAAAATAAACCAGAAATAAAACAAAAGGCGGAAAGTGAGACAATTTTTTTCGATCGTTTTATGAGATTAAAAAAAAATAAAACGTAAAATACTCTAATAAAAAAATCATTTCCACTTTGGAACAGAAATTGGGAGTGGGAGAAATTTTTATCCCACTTCCAATAGTCCGTCGAATTATTGTGCGACTCTTTACGCAAAAAGCCAACGTATTTTGTTCGTCAGGAACATCTGGAAAATATGAGCGACGAGGAGTTCAACAGGCACAAAGCGTCGCTGGCGACGCAACGTCTCGAGAAGCCGAAGATGCTGTGCGGTCTCGCGTCCATCTTCTGGAGCGAAATCAGCGCCCAGCAGTATCACTTCGATCGCGCCAACGTCGAAGTGGCTTACCTAATGACTCTGACGAAGGACCAGATTCTGCAATATTTCAAGGTAACGTTTCAGCCATTAGACGCGTTAAAAAACACACAAATATTCATTAATTTTGTTGCTCATGGAGACTCCTGAAATTTCACGGAAAAGAAAAGTTTTTGCAAAGCTAGGCAGTATTTTAAGTACATTTTGTGAATATTTTAAATACTCAAATACGTTTTCTGGTACTTTAAATACTGTTGAGCATAAAATGCAAAGTACTTTTGCGTCTACTCGATATTCGGAAACATTTTCATTTTTTTTTTTTGAGAATGACTGAAATTCTCTGAAAATCCGACGCTTAGCCGGACAGCACCCAGGCGACTACCTTAAATTCATTCTGCCCGACCCTCTTCATCGGCAATGGATATACTATTGATTTTTACCGAGTATTTTAAAATGTACTTAAACGAATTACTTATAAATATATTTTAAATACAAAAAGTATTTTGTATTTTAAGTACAAAAAGTACTTTGTATTATAAGTACAAAAAGTATTTTGTATTTTAAATATAAAAAGTATTTTGTATTTTAAGTACAAAAAGTATCTTGTATTTTAAGTATAAAAAGTATTTTGTATTTTAAGTATAAAAAGTATTTTGTATTTTAAGTACAAAAAGTATTTTGGGTTTTAAGCACAGAAAGTATTTTTTATTTTAAGTACAAAAAGTATTTTCAATTTACGTAAAAAAAAGTTGTATTTGAAGTACAAAATTTTTTTTGTATTTTAAAAACAAAACGTATTTCGTATCTTAAAAACAAAACGTATTTTGTATTTCAAGTACAAAAAGTGTTTTGTTTTTTAAGTACAAAAGCGATTTTGTATTGTAAGCACAAAAAGTATTTTGTAGTTATGTTAAAAAAGTATTATGTAGTTTATGTTCAAAAAGTATTATGTATTTCAAGTACAAAATGTATTTTGTGTTTCAAGTACACAAAATATTTTGTATTTCAAGTACACAAAATATTTTTCGTAACACGTGCACGAATCGCGGCACTTTCCATGGCAGTCTTGCGAGCCGAAAGTGGCCGTTTCCCTGTCAGTTGCGAATCTGTGGTGAAATGACAGAGTCACGCATGCGCAGTTCGCATTTCGTTCACTTTCGTCCCTTGGGAGTTTCTGTCATTCACTTTCGTCCCTTCAATCACAACCTCACTTTTCAGTATTCGTCTCGCGCGACTGCCATTCCAAGTGCCGCAGATTCGTGCACTCGTTACAAAAAGTATGATGTGCAACACGGGTCGAAATGGCAATTGCGACTCGTGTGATTGCAGCCCTCGCTTCGCTCGGGCAGCAAACCTCACACTCGCCGCAATTGCCAACTTTCGACCCTTGTTGCACAATATACTATTGTCTTTTAAGTACAAAAAGTATTTTGTCTTTTAAGTACAAAAAGTATTTTGTGTGTTTAAGGACAAAAAGTACTTTGCATTTTAAGTACAAAAAGTATTTTGTATTTTAAGTGCAAAAAGTATTTTGTATTTTAAGTGCAAAAAGTATTTTGTATTTTAAGTACAAAAAGTATTTTGTGTTTGAACTACAAAAAGTATTTTGTCTTTTAAGTATTTTCGAGTATTTCGCCCAGCTCTGCCGCCCCCTCAATTTCCATGATTCACAGTTAAGGTAGTCCTTGCGGATAATATTCATTTCGCATAAATTCGAGGAATTTGGGAGAGAATTGCAAACACTTCTCGTTTGTATAAAAATCTGAAAAAATGCATACACATTAAAGGTACTGAAAAGATGAATTTTGCATAATAATAATTCGAAAATGTTATTAACAAATTGATGAAAAAAACAATTGTTTAACAAATATTTCGATGACCCAAGATTTTTTTTTCATGAAAATGATTCCTTCGTTTTTCCGAATACGTATGAATTTTTTCAGATTTTAGAGTTCACATTGAATTTTGTGCGTTTTTTATAGGGAAAATATGTGAAAATTCAACGTGAACTCTAAAATCTGAAAAAATTCATACGTATTCGGAAAAACAAAGGAATCATTTTCATGAAAAAAAATCTTGGGTCATCGAAATATTTGTTAAACAATTGTTTTTTTCATCAATTTGTTAATAACATTTTCGAATTATTATTATGCAAAATTCATCTTTTCAGTACCTTTAATGTGCATGCATTTTTTCAGATTTTTATACCCCCGAGAAGTGTTTGCAATGCTCGCCCAAATTCCTCGAATTTATGCGAAATGAATATTATCCGCAAGGATTACCTTAATTCGGCGCCCTCGAAGGAACGCTCGTGAAACGCGCGACAAAATCAAAACGAGTTACTTTAACGAAAAGTCTTCGGGGAAAATGTTTGCAGGAGGTGATGCACAAGGATTCGCCGACGAGGAGAAAAATCGCGGTCCACGTGATATCGATGGCCGAGGGCGGAGCGGGAACGGTGGAAGAGACCGAGGAGGAGGAGGGCGAGGAGCAGCCGACGGAGGCTCCGGTGGAAATCGAGGATATCCTCGTCTTCAAGACGAGTCAATCGTTGTATCCCCTCTTGAAACCCTACAACGGTTTGCCCCTCAAGGGCCAACGATCGAAGCTCTGAATTTTTTCCACCAAGGTTTTCGAGAGTCATAGCGTCAATGCGCTCGCCCACTCGGGCATATTTTGAGACCAGAGTTGAGATCCTCGTTAGTTTAAGAAATAAATCATTACAGCGCGGTTCGTTTTGTCGGTGTGATTTAATAATAATAACCCGCGGCGACTATAAAGGAGGATGCGTAAACTAGCGATGGGCGATGTTGGGAAAAAATGTATTAAACAATCGATGTTTTCCCCAAAACATCGATAATAATCGATGTATCGTTTGATTACAAAATGTTATAAACAAATTCATGAAAATATATATTGTTCAACAAATTAGTCGGTAACGTAACTTTTTTTTCTTCATGAAAACAATTTATTGATTTTTCTGAATACGTCAATTTATTGATTTTTCTGAATACGTGAATTTATTAATTTTTCTGAATACGTAATTTTATTGATTTTTCTAAATACGTCAATTGACTTTTATTCGACGTATAGAAAATAAAATCATCGGCTTAATATAATCGATGTAGCGCTGATCAACATCGATTTTCGGACATCGCCCATCACTAGTGTGAAATTTTTAGCAGCTGCATAGAGGTTCGATCTGGGTTTCACCCTTGACGCTTCCGATCGCAAATTTGTATGATTGACATAACTCGAAAATTCACTAGTTTTTTAATTTATTTTTTGACGTTTTTAATTATCTACGATGTTTTAAAATTTGTTTCCGAACGACTTATTTTTAAAATCAAAATTAGACAAAATAGTAAATTCACGATGGGCATCAGCAAGATAATTTTTGTGCGCAACACGTGGTTTTCGAGCTTTTTTTCAGATTTTAGCCGACGTATATATAAATTGGGATAACTCAGAAAATGTTCGGCCGGCCGATGTAAACATTGGCAAAAATCTGAAAAAAAAAGAAAAAATCGTGGATTGCGCACAAAAATGTTACGCCGTAAAGTTACTATTTTTTCGAATTTCTTTCACTTTTTTGTTATCGAAAAAAGACCGAAGAAAACAAAAAAAAAAACAAATACATTGCAATTATTTTGAAAAAATGTTTATTTTCCAAAGAAGTATTTTCATTTTTTTTTTCAGATTTTTAAAACGTAAATGTTTTTTGAAAAATCGTAGATAATAACAAATATGTAACAAATAAAATAAAGATTCAATACTTTTTAAAATTATGCCAGTCAGACAAAAATAAATATTCTCTGCAGCCGTTAAAAAATGTGCGCATCGTATTGAAATTGCTCCGTGTTACTATTATTAATCAACAATCACAACACGAATTGTGCCGTGAATTTTATTTCCAAAAGATTTAGGGATTTACGACTCTGAAATTGAGACACCATTAGGATTCGGAGTGAACTTTTTATTCTAGCACGCGAATCACGATGCCTTGAACACTATAGAACTAACGTGAGGAGGATGAAGAAAATAATTAGTGCCTAAAAACGCCGTTGAAACACGAAAATGGGAGCGGAAGGCCCACCACGAAACATCATCCAAGCAATATCACATGAAAAACAAACTTTTACGATCCTGTATATAAAAAATTAAAACAAAAAGGTACGGAACGATGTGTAGAATGAATTCTTAATCGATCCTCGTATTTCCTATCCGTTCTTATTTTTTTTTTCATTGCACGAGGAATTCCCCAATGTGTCCTTTAATTCGCCACATTGTGGAGTATCGCTTGATTTTTTTTTGCCAATTTTTTAGTCAAGCTGATCGGAAGATTTTCAGTTTTTTTTATCGACGTATCTTGAAAAAAGAAAATCGTTCGCACGGCAAAAAAGTTGTATTAGTTTTCTATGAACTTCGTGACGCCATATTTCGAATAATTTTATTGACCTGAAACAGTTGATTTATCGCGAAAAAATATAGAAAATATTTCTTTTCCTCGACAAACACTCCGTTTAATTTCGCTGCAAAAATTTCAAAATTGCCGATTATCTATACAGATACCACAGGAAAATCGCTAGAGTGGTGCCGACCGGGATTCGCACTCTCTTTGAAGCTCTGTAAAATGAATTTTGGCTACTGTTTTTATTACCGACTGCGTTTCCGACAGCATTACCGACTGCCTGGACGGTGGTCAAAAACTTTAATAACGTTTTTGACGCGGATATTTGCGTTTACAGCTAAAAGAAGAAATTCATTCACTGCAGATATCACCAGTGCAGAGTATGAATTTCTTATCCCAGCTGTAAATACAAATATGCATAAAAAACGTTCGTTACAGTTTTTATTACCGCAGCCGGTTTCACACGCTGTAAATAAAAGCCATCAGCAACTCTTTTATTACCGACCAAGTATTACATGTACCTCAACGAAAAACAGTTCGAGCCAGTTCCGCACGATCTCGCGCGCGCGCGCTCGTCTGTTTTACCGACCGTCAGTACAGATCTATCCCCACCACAAAATTTGTCTCGCCTGTATAAAGAACCAACCAACACAGACGAAGAATCCACACCGTGTGATCTCGAGAGGCTGATCGCAGGCAGATATATACTAGATTCAAGAGCGAGAGAGAGAAAGAGAGAGAGAGAAAGAAAGAGAGAGAGAGAGAGAGACGGAGTTGCAACGTGGG
Source organism: Pimpla rufipes (assembly GCA_963932165.1). Taxonomy (NCBI): domain Eukaryota; kingdom Metazoa; phylum Arthropoda; class Insecta; order Hymenoptera; family Ichneumonidae; genus Pimpla; species Pimpla rufipes. Next base: position 1,958,615 of record OZ010630.1, read on the forward strand.
ATCATGACGGGCTGTAAACAATTAATAAAAGCCATCAACAACAGCTCTTTTATTACCGACCGAGTATTACATGTACCTCAACGAAAAACAGTCCGAACTGGTTCCGCACGATCTCGCGCGCGCGCGCTCGTCTGTTTTACCGACCGTCAGTACAGATCTATCCCCACCCACAAAATTTGTCTCGCCTGTATAAAGAACCAACCAACACAGACGAAGAATCCACGCCGTGTGATCTCGAGAGGCTGATCGCAGGCAGATATATACTAGATTCAAGAGCGAGAGAGAGAAAGAGAGAGAGAGACGGAGTTGCAACGTGGGATCATGACGGGCTGTATACAATTAATAAAAGCCATCAACAACAGCTCTTTTATTACCGACCGAGTATTACATGTACCTCAACGAAAAACAGTCCGAGCCGGTTCCGCGCACGATCTCGCGCGCGCGCGCTCGTCTGTTTTACCGACCGTCAGTACAGATCTACCCCCACCCACAATAAAGAACCACACAACCAACACAGATGAAGAGAATCCACGCCGTGTGATCTCGAGAGGCTGATCGCAGGCAGATATATACCAGATTCGAGAGCGAGAGAGAGAGAAAGAGAGAGAGAGAGACGGAGTTGCAACGTGGGATCATGACGGGTCTCGCGCGTAAAACCCGAGTCGATAAATAATCAAGCGTCGTCGTCTATTAAAAACACGACGCAACCCGGGATAATAATCGCGTCGCGAGTTTTTCGCGAGCGGAATCAATCGAGTCGAGAGAGTCCGTGACACAGCCGCCCCTCCCCCCTCCGATCCCTCCGTTCCTCCGCCTCCCCCCCCCCCCGACGTCGTCCGAGCCGCAAAACTACAGATCCTCTCGGTCCGGTCGCACAGCTGGCATTGCCAATATGTCCGTTGTGGATAAAATTCAGCATTACCAGCGAAGTTTAGAGAGATGCACCGACAACGAGCAAAGGGTGTGTAAAATCATTTTCGGCCGACATTGAAAAAAAAAAACAAAAAAAACAACACGAAAAAAACCGTGAAGACGATCTCTTCGCGTTGTGGAGTGAAAATCGCGCGCCGAGCGAGCAGCGATTTTTTTCGGTGCTCGCGGAAAACGTCCGACGTAACCTCGAAATTCGCGGAGCGAATGAAACGCGAAGTTTCGCTCGGGGTTTTCGACGCTCGACGCGGATTTTTCGATGATTTTGCGAGTTGGGGGGAGAAAAATTGGGGGGTGATTTTCGGGGTTTTTGGCGAGTTGGGGGTTTTTGAGGACGGTTGAGGCTTTTTATGGACCATCTGGTAGTTTTCGATGGGAGTTTTAACCCCATTTGGATGACTTTTTGGACTTTTTTTTTGATGGAAAAAGGAATTTGGGATTCTTTGGAAACGTTTTTGTTGTGGAGGTCGTTAGGTGTTTTAATTTTCATGTTGCGGTGTTGGTTAAAAATGATGTCAATGTTTTAGCTGTAAATTTTTATTCCTTTTGGCAGACTTTTTTTAGTTATTTTTTTGTGAAAAACTTTTTTTTAGTTTGACGAGTACAAAACTTGGACATTTTTTTTTAGAACTCATCAATCGTCCTTTTGACGGTGTCAACTTTTTAGCTTCGTTTTTTAATCCCTTTTGATGGACCTTTTTTATTTTTTAATGTTTTGCTAGAAACTTTCCTTTCCGGGTTTGACGAGTATAAAACACAGAAATTTTTATTTTACAGTTTGTCAGTTGTCCAATTTGTTTGTCTCAATGTTTTTTTCTTCAAGTTTGTTGCAATGTCTTTTGGATTTCAAAGACACTTTTTTGGGTTGAAAAATGTTTGATTCTTGGTTGACGAGGGGAAGACATTAATGTTTTTGTCGTAGAGCTTGTCAGTCGTCCTTTTGACGTCACCATGTTGATTCACAATGTCGTTGCAATGTTTTATCCGTGGATTTTTATCCCATGCCATGGTGAACAATTTTTATTTATTTATTCACAAAAAAAAATTTCTTGCAGAGTTTGACGAGTCTGAAACATGAACATTTTTATTTTAGAGCTTATCAGTCTAATTTGACATTGCTACATTGTTTCAACATATTGTGCAAACGATTTTTCTGTAAGTTTGTTACAATGTTTTAGTTTTGAATCTTAATCATGTTCGAATAATTATGAACTGCTTTTGTTCCTGAAAAACGTTTATTTTTTGGTTGCCAAGTATTAAATGTCAACATTTTTATTGCATAGCTTATCGATTGTTGTCTTGAATTGAAGATGAATATTACAAAGTCGTCGCAATGTTTTAGCTTTAGATCTTAATCCCATGTTTGGACAACTATTATATTTTTCCCCTGAAAAAAGATGGTTTCTGTTTTTTAGCATATTTTACAAACTCATTACAATATTTTCGTTTGGTCAATTGATGACATGAAAAATAATGGAAGACGCCTCAGCCGGCTTTTTTTGTCGAGACAATATTTCGACAATTCCTCAGATTTCAGTGTAAAGCTGAATGAAGCATGAAAAATGCAATTAAAAAAAATCAGACAGAAGCTAGAAGAAAGTCTCTAAGTCAAAACTTAGAGACTTTCTTCTAGCTTCTGTCTGATTTTTTTTAATCGCATTTTTCATGCTTCATTTGTTTTAAGATTTCGTCTTGGCTGCAATTTGAGTCAATTGAGTCGACACAAATTCGCCGTTACAATTTGATTGCTTGATGTTGTTGTAATTTTTTTTATTGATTTTGCAGACACTTCACTGCATAGACAAGCTTTACAAGTTGCCGGTGACCGTGCAGCATCTCAAGGTAACCGGGGTGGGACGAACGGTGAACGCGTTACGAAAATTCGACGGTAGCGTCGGCGACGCGGCGAAGGCGCTCGTGGCGAAATGGAAGACGATGGTGGTGGACGACGAGACGAGCGAGGAGGAGGACGAGGCCTGCGTGCCTGACGCTCCCGAGGGCTACAGCGATCGCTCCAATTCCCCAAAATTCGACAGGGACAACGGAGACGACAGAAACTCGTCAAAGTAAATAAAAAAACACGATGTTGAAGTTTGCGCCGTTGGAAATTTGCAACGAAATTCAGAAAAAAAAAAGAATTCTTATTAACCCAAATGATGAAGGGCACGATTTTTTTTCTTTTTCATTTCCTTGGTTGCTATGATGAATTTTATACCCATTTTCATCATTCGGCTTAATTACAATTAATTTGTTTTTATGAATTTCGTTGCATTCCAACGATGTAAACTTCAACGTCATGTAAAAACAAAAAAATATCGATCGAAATTGCCAACACGAAGAACCAACGGCGTCGAAATTGGCGCGACAAAATCTTTTCGGTTATCAGTAGGTTTTTGTATGTTTGGTTCGAACGACGTTAATTGAGTGTCTTTCCTCGTTCGAGTGATTATTGGAGGCTGACTTGACTTAAGTTTTAGAGAAATGAGAAGGAATTGCAAAGACTTCTTGATGGCATAAAAGTCGGCAAAAATCAAGCGTATTGAAGGTGCTGACAAAAATTGATTCTGCATCGTTACAATTCCAAAATGTTATTAACAAATTCATGAAAAAAATATATTGTTCAACGAATCTCCCGAAAAACGAACGTTTCTTTTCGTGAAAATGATTTGTACATTTTTCTGAATACGTATGAATTCTTTCCGAATTTTGCCAAATTTAAAAAATTGCGTTTTCTTAGACGAAATGAAGGATGAAAAAATGCAATTTAAAAAAATCAGACAAAATTCTGAAAAAAAAATCAATGCGTATTCTGAAAAATGAACGAATCATTTTTATTTTTTCTTTAATTCTTTGTGAAAGTCAGAAGAAGCCATAAGAAAATCGGAAGATTTTGAATTAGAAAATCAGAAGATTTTGGATTAGAAAATCGGAAGACTTTGAATTAGAAAATCAGAAGATTTTGGATTAGAAAATTAGAAGATTTTGTATTAGAAAATCAGAAGATTTTGGATTAGAAAATTAGAAGATTTTTAATAAAAAAAATCAGAAGATTTTTAATAAAAAAAAATCAGAAGATTTTGAATTAGAAAATCAGAAGATTTTGAATTAGAAAATCAGAAGATTTTGAATTAGAAAATCAGAAGATTTTGAATTAGAAAATCAGAAGATTTTGAATTAGAAAATCAGAAGATTTTGAATTAGAAAATCAGAAGATTTTGAATTAGAAAGTCAGAAAATGTTGAATTAGGAGGTCAGAAGATTTTGAATTAGAAAATCAGAAGATTTTGAATTAGAAAATCAGATTTTGTTTGAATTAGAAACACAGATTTTGTTTGAATTAGAAAATCAGATTTTGTTTGAATTAGTAAATCAGATTTTGCTTGAATTAGAAGATCTAAGTCAGAAAATGCGAATATTAAAAATGTGTAACGTTTTAGCCACAAAAGCGGGGAATCGCGGGAGAAAACGAGTCGCAGTAGCGACAAACACGAGTCGTCGCGTCACGGAACGAAAAACTCGTCTTCCTCGTCGGAGAACTCGAAGCCCCGCGAGAACGAGCTGAAATCCTCGAGGGAAACCAGCGGCGGTGGCGACAAGTACAAATGTTCCAAGAACAACGGAGTAACGGAGAAGCGACACACGAAGAGCGAGACGAAGAGTGAGAAGAAATCAAAAAGCTCGAGAGACTCGAAGGACGCGAGGAGCGAGAGCCGGAGCGACGGCGGCAAGGAAGCCTCGACCAGTTCGCGAAACAGAATCAAGACGGAGGACTCGAGAAAGGTGAGAAAGACTTTGGCCTCGGAATTTATCATTTCCTGTCAGTGTATTCTTAAGTAAGGTTAAAAAGTAATCACTGTATTTTTAAGTAAGGTTTCTTCATCATTTTGAAGACTTAGGTAGTAGGAGCGTCTTGTCTGACGTCGTATAAATTCGAGAGAGATTTGAGATAAAAATCTGATAAAATCAAGCATACGGAAAATGCTAAATAAATTATTTTTGGCCCAATAATAATTAAAAGTTGTTATTAACAAATTACCGAAATTGATACCCGGCTTCAACAGAATACTCGGCAAACTAATTTTTTTTTTAGAAAAATGATTTTTTAATTTTTCTGCATACGCATGATTTTTTTCCGAATTTTTTCGGGTTTTCAATTTAAAAAAAAAAAAATGCAATTTTCAAAGAGACCTTAAAAATCTGATAGAATTCATATGTATTCAGAAAAACGAAGGAATCATTTGCATAAAAGAAATCTTGGGTCTTCGAAATATTTGTTACACTATTTTTTTCATCAATTTGATAATAACATTTTCGAATTATTAATATGCAAAATTGGTCTTTTCAGTACCTTTAATGTGCATGCATTTTTTTTCGATTTTTATGCCATCGATAAGCGTTTGCAACGCACTCTAATATTTGCTCGAATTTATGCGAAATAAATACTAACGAAAGGACTACCTTAATGTGAATACTTATATACTGAACTACTCACAGCCTCGGATGGTTAAAATTTCGTTAGTCTTGCTCCAATTGCTCTAAAAAATTTGATACAACATTCTTGAGATGTCGTGCATTCATAAAAAAGAATTAAAAAAATGTGAAAAAAAGTTTCAAGGCCATACCCCTTCCTTAAAATACTGCCCAACTCCGATTTATTTCTCAAACTAACGAGGATCTCCAACACCGCTTTAATTTCCCGCTGCGCAGGAGTCGAGCCGCGTGTCGAGCAGCAGCACGAGCAGCAGCACGAACGGCGGCGCGAGCAAATCGTCGTGCAGCAACAGCCACGACTCCCACAGAAAGCGAAAGCTCGACTCGTCGTCGAGCGAGCGCGAGTCGAGCAAGCGACGAAAGAGCGTGGAATCGCCGCTCGACGACGAGTACGACGATCCCGACGAGGTGGCCACTCAAGTATTGTCGCGCGACTCGGACGACGAAACGGGAAAGATTCTCCCGGACACGTCGATCGAGTCCGATTCCGAGGAGGAGGCGCGAACGAAGACGAAGATAAAATGCGAAAACGCGTCGCCTCCGCCGCCGTCGCGCGACGAGCGCAGCAGCGAGCGGGAAGTTTCGCACTCGAAAAGTTCCGGAAAAACGGAAAAATCCAAGTCGAAATCGCGGGAAGGCAACGCGGGTAAAACGACGTCGAGCGGCGCGGCGGAAAAATCGCGCCGGGACGGCGAGAGGAGCGAGAGATCCAAGAGCGAGAGGAGCGTCGAACACAGAAAGAACGAGAAGCGAAAAGAGCGAAGTCCCGGGAAGGAATCCTCGAAGCCGCGGAGTCACGGCGGCGGCTCCAAGGATCAGACGGCGGGGAAAGAGAAGGACGAGTGCGGCGGCGAGACTTCCAAGGGAAAGCGGGACAAGTCCGACTGTGATAGTAAAGACTCTAAGGAAAAGTTCAAGGAGCCGAAGGACAAGAAAGTGAAGAAGAAGAAGATCAGCAAGGACGACGGGATTGACTGCAATTCCGGTGAGAAGCTGTCTTTTAATTTCCGACTGCCTGTTGGGGCTAAAAAAACGACGAGTTATGCGTTTCACGGCGATCAGCTGATTTCAGCGATTTCGTTGTCCCCTGTATTCTCGAAAACGGTTAAAAAAATTGCTGAAATATTCATGTAAACTTGAATTACTCACGAGAATTTGAATTATTTACGAGAATTTGAATTATTCGCGAGAATTTGAATTATTCACGAGAATTTGAATTATTCACGAGAATTTGAATTATTCACGAGAATTTGAATTATTCACGAGAATTTGAATTATTCACGAGAATTTGTATTATTCACGAGAATTTGAATTATTCTCGAGAATTTGCATTATTCCTGAGAATTTGAATTATTCATGAGAATTTGAATTATTCACGAGAATTTGAATTATTCACGTGAATTTGAATTATTCACGAGAATTTGAATTATTCACGAGAATTTGAATTATTCACGAGAATTTGAATTATTCACGAGAATTTGCATTATTCACGAGAATTTGAATTATTCACGAGAATTTGAATTATTCACGAGAATTTGAATTATTCACGAGAATTTGAATTATTCACGAGAATTTGAATTATTCACGAGAATTTGCATTATTCACGAGAATTTGCATTATTCACGAGAATTTGCATTATTCAGGAGAATTTGAATTATTCATGAGAATTTGAATTATGCGCGAAAAGTTTAATTAATCATGAAAATTTGAATCCATCACGAAAATGTCCATTATTTGCGAAAATCTGAATGAAATAATGCATGTTCAATACGTTACGAATTATTCGACTTTTTGATTATTCACACGTCTCTAGTCTTTACCCTCTTAATTCGGTTATTTTGATTAACAAAAGAAGATTGTCTTGCTGTAGGTGCGAGTTTCGCAGAGGCGCTCGGCATGTGCACGGATCGTCCAGTCGCCCGAAAGAAGCCGAATCCAGTATCTCCGAATGCACCGGTTGTAAAAACCATTAAAAACGAACCAGGCACTTCAGCGTCCTCGTCTTCGTCTTCGTCCGCGCCGTCCTCGAGTTCGAGCGGCAGAAGCGGCGTTAAAATCAAGTCCGAGCCTCAGGCTTCCAGCGATCCCGAAGTAAACTATTTTTTTTTCCAAAATCAACTGTTCGTAAAATACGAAAAAGAACGCTTCGTATTGTATTAACGAGTCTTTGCCTTTCAGCCTCTGTCCCTCTTAGCGCCAAACGTTAAGCTCGAACCGCTCAACGTTGATTTAGCCTCCACGTTACCTGAAATCAGCCCCAATTATAAACCACTGCCCGCTCACTACATCAATCCGGTTCATCGCAAAGCAGAGGAATCCAGAGCCCTGAGCGACGTCATCTACGCAAAGACCGCGAGGTAATCGTTGTTCGTTTATTTACTGCATTATTTAGTAGTGCTTGATTTTCGTATCTTTTCGTACATAAATTCGAGTTTGAATTATTCGTGAGAATTTGAATTATTCGTGAGAATCTGAATAATTGGCGAGAATTTGAATTATCCATAAGAATTTGAATAATTCATAAGAATTTGAATAATTCATAGGATTTTGAATAATTCATAAGAATTTGAATAATTCATAAGAATTTGAATAATTCATAAGAATTTGAATAATTCACGTAAATTTGAATTATTCATAAAAATTTGAATTATTCATATAAATTTGAATTATTCATATAAATTTGAATTATTCCCGAGAATTTGAATTATTTATGTAATCTTGAATTACTCACGAGAATTCACATTCTCATTATTCACATTCTCATTGAAGTATTCATTAAAACTTGAATTATTCACGAGAATTCACATTCTCATTATTCACATTCTCATTGAAGTATTCATTAAAACTTGAATTATTCACGAAAATTTGTTTTATTCGTAAAAACTTGAATTATTAATGAAAATTTGTTTTATTCGTAAAAACTTGAATTATTCATGAAAATTTGTTTTATTCGTAAAAACTTGAATTATTCATGAAAATTTGTTTTATTCGTAAAAACTTGAATTATTCATGAAAATTTGTTTTATTCGTAAAAACTTGAATTATTCATGAAAATTTGTTTTATTCGTAAAAACTTGAATTATTCATGAAAATTTGTTTTATTCGTAAAAACTTGAATTATTCAGGAGAATTTAAATAATTTATTCGTGAAAACTTGTATTATTTGGTAAGATGCTGATCGTCGAGAATTGTGTCCGAAAGTATGTTTATCCATTGTGGCTTCCTCATAAAGAAAGCTTCGCAGAGATGTAAAAAAAAGCTGTAAAATAATGAGGTAGCCATTTGCAAGATACGATTTTGCAGGTTTTTTTGCTTTATTTTCTAAATCGAACATTATCGATAGTCTCAACGCTCGAGAACCGTTTATTCATTCCGTCATTTGATAAACAGAACGAAAGTGTATTCCGGAATGAAATCGGGCTACACGAGTGTGCCGACACTCTGTGAGGAGGCCATTCGAGTGTTGATCGAAAATATACACGGTACGTTTCCATCTTTAGTAGGACCTGTCGAAAAGGGGGAGTTTTTTTATTTTCTTGCGCATCTCAGATTCTCGAAATTTGACGCAGAAGAGAAGAAAATATTTAGCAAATATTTATAAAGGAAAAGGTGAAATCCGCAAGTTTTTTGAAATCACGTATTGCCAAACGGTTTGGTTTTCACTAGGAATGTGCGGATAGCATTTCAATGGAATTTAATCGAATTATGATATACAATTCAAAATTTTTATTGTGAATGTTCAGGAATTTAAATGATACGAATATTCACAAATATAAGAATTGTTAAAAAAATTCATTAATTATTCATATCGTTAGTATTATTCCAAGCACCCTGCATATGCGTCTCGTAAAATCGGTAGATTCGAACTGCCGATGATACTTGTTGAATTCGTAGAAATGAGATAATCGCATATCCTGTAGATTTTCATTATTCATAAATATTCGTAAATTTCTGATTGTTCATGAATATTCGTAAAATTCGGATTATTCATGAATATTTGGAAATTTCTGAATATTCATGAATATTTGTAAATTTCTGATTATTCATGAATATTCGTAATTTTCTGGATCTTCATGAATATTCATAACTTTTTGGATCTTCACGAATATTCGGAAGTTTTTTTTTTTTTTTTAGTTTCAGACTTGTGAAGTTTGAGAATTTGAAAAGTGCCAGTGACGAAAACTCGTCTTTTGCGTTAAATTTCAAGAGATTCGATGAGCGAGAAAATTTAAAAAACACTTTTTTCACCAGGTTTAATGTTCAGATTAAGATCATTTATGGCCTTTAATTTGTTGGTGTGTTGGTAACGATGAATTAACATGTCGAACGATTCGTAGAACTTGGTTTCACGGGCGGCATTCCGTACGACATAATAAAGCCCGTCTTGGAACGAGCGACGCCGGATCAGTTGTTCACCGTGGAGAATTACAATCCATACCTAATCGAGGACACCGATCTTCTCTGGCAGTTTCACTGTAATCGGGAGTTCCGCACGAAGAAACGCGAGGAGATGGAGTCCTGGCGCGACATGTATCTGGTAGAACCGCCTTTTCGTCTCCTCTCGGAGTTCTTTTCCTTTCTTCATATTTTCAGAGCTGTAAATCCTCCATAGCTTAAAGGAGTCCTGATCTAATTCAAGGTGGCTGATCTGACATAAGTTTCAGAGAACTGAGAACGAATTGCAAAGACTTCTCGATGGTATAAAAATCGAACAAATCAAGCATATTGAATGTGCTGAAAAGATTGATTTTGCATCATGAAATTTCCAAAGTATTATTAACAAATTACAGAAAAAAAAAATTGGTCAACAAATCTCGAACAACAGAACTGAATTTTTGAAGATTTTTCAATTCACTTTACATTTTTCCAAATTTTTCAATTCACTTTAAAGTTTTTCAAATTTTTTAATGCACTTTAAATTTTTACAGATTTTTCAATAAACTTTGAATTTTTGCAGATTTTTCAATTCTTTTTATATCTTTGCAGATTTTTCAATTCACTGTACATGTTTGCAGATTTTTCAATTCACTTTGAATTTTTGCAGATTTTTCAATTCACTTTAAATGTTTGCAGATTTTCCAATTCACTTTGAATTTTTGCAGATTTTTCAATTCACCTTGAATTTTTGCAGATTTTTCAATTCACTTTGAATTCTTGCCGATTTTTCAATTCACTTTGAATTTTTGCAGGTTTTTCAATTCACTTTGAATTTTTGCAGATTTTTCAATTAACTGTGAATTTTCATTTTTTTACATGAGAAAAAAAGTGTGGAAAGTCACACAAAAAATGGAAGACCCCGGCCGTTCATTATTTTCGTAATGCGTTAATCGCGTGTCTCCATTTTTTCCGAAAAATTGCCACGATATTTTATCGAGAATAAATATTCTTCGCAGTCATTTAAAACGTCCACGTTACATCACGATCACTCCATTTTATTATTATTAATTAATAATTGCAAGACCAATCGTACCGTCAACTTTATTTCCAAATGATTTGCGGATTTCCAACTCCGGACGTTTGACCCTCGTACTTTTTTTCGGTAGCACGTCTAAATAACTTCGACAAATAATCTTGTCAAAAAGAACTTGGGAAAAAGAACTTTGGGGAAAATAACTTCGCGACAAAAGAACTTCGGTGAAAATAACTTCACGACATAATGACTTCGCGACAAAAGAACTTTAAGAGAAATTACTTGGAATCACAGATTGTTGTACGTCGAGAAAAGTGGTTCGGTGAAAAATACTAAGCGGAAAATTTCCGCTTTAGTAAAGAATTTCGTCGATTTTTTCCTTTAAATAAAATCTACTAAGCGGAAAATTTCCGCTTTAGTAAGGACTTTGTCGATTTTTTCCTTAAATAAATTCTACTAAGCGGAATGATTTCAATTTTAATTATATTTTTTACCGAGTTATTTTTGTCAAAGTTCATTTGTCGCGAAGTACTTTTTGCCAATGTTCTTTTGTCGCGAAGTTATGTTTGTCAAAGTTCTTTTGTCGCGAAGTTATTTTTGTCGGAGTTCTTTTTGCCAAGTTATTTTTGTTAAAAATATATTGTCGAAGTTATTTTTACATGGAGCGTCTTTTTCGCACTCAAAGCCGACGTTACTGCCGTAGCGCTGTCGGGAGGAGCGGGAGGCGAAACTCAAGGCTCTCACCGCGAACATCAAGGAATCCATCGACAAATCCGTGCCGGTGAGATCGGCGAAGCTCGCCTACGTCGACAAACCGCCGCGAAATGTTTTGCGCCAGCAGGCCAAGTACGGAACCGCTAAAATTTCGACTTCCTCCTCGGATCTCAAGAAACAGATGATTCTGAGCGGCAGCAGCAACTCGGCGACCAACATCGCGGTGCCGCCACCTCCCATGTCGCGGCACAAATCGTCTTGTGAGTAAAACAAAAACTACCCTTTTTATTCCTCCTCGTTCCGTACAAAATTCACACCGTGCCGAATGTTCAGATCGATACGAATAATTGAAATTTACCGAAAAAAAAAAAAAAAAAAAAAAAATACCACGATGGTCCTGAAAAAAATTCTTGACTGATTGAAATTCAACCGAAGACTGGTTGAAAAAAATTCAACCAGTCTTGTAAGTAAAACAAAAACTAACCTTTTTATTTCTCCTCGTTCCGTACAAAATTCACACCGTGCCGAATGTTCAGATCGATACGAATAATTGAAATTTACCGAAAAAAAAAAAAAATACCACGAAGGTCCGGAAAAAACGGACGACAGTAGCGACGTTTTGCGCGAAAAACGACGATTTTACGTTAGCATGATTAGTTACACTTTAAAGGGGTTTTACGCAGTTAGGAGGCCGAAAAAAAAACGATTTTCGTGATTTTTTTCTGGATAGCCATTTTTATTCATTGACTTAAAAATTGGTGTGCATATGGGGCATTCCACCCCGTTTCGACTTGGATTTGCCCTCGACCTCTCCGATGTGGCTCATTTTTTATAGGTTTAGTTGGACCCTCAAATGAACAATTTTTTTTTTTTATTGACATTTTTGTTTGTTTAACACATTTTTAAAGTGACATATAAAACACCATAATTTAAAAATCTGATAAAATTCTGAAAAATACTTTGTTCAATAACAAAATTATCTAGCTTATAACCAAAGTGGATAAAATGTTACTTCTTAGTTTTTACGAAGATTGATCTTTTTTCAATTTTTTTTATAATTTTTTAAATTAAAAAATCTTCATTTTTTAAATAAAAAATCCATATAGAAACATCTTTTAACTTTGTACTAATTTTTTTTTTTCGGAAATTATGATTTTTGAGCCTGTTGGCTGTTTGCGCGATATCTCGCGACTGGATCGTCTGACAGAAAAAACCAAAAAGATTTCGTTAATATAACGTATTATCTCGTAATTAGTCGAAGGAATGAGCAAAATATTAATTTAAACTAAAATGGCAGATTCTAAAAAAAAGTTTCGATTTTCAATAAACCTTCATTTTTCGATTTTCATGTTCGATTTCAAAAACCTTCGATTGATCACTAAAAAATATATTTACAAAGCTTGAGTAAAAATTTGAGACCGATCGGGGTGCAGTCGTTTCCGAGGCATTGTGCGCACCGATTTTAAAAATGTAGTTTTGAGAAACTCGCCTTTAAATTTACAAGAGCTAATGGTGCATATAGTAAAAAGAAAAATGTTCAATTTAAATTAAGTCATCTATTCGAGGGCCATACAATGTGTCTTCCATTCCTTCGTCAGCTTCTAATATGTCGAGTTGACGTTAAATCGATTTTTTGAAAATTCTAATTGCGTATAAAACCCCTTAAAGGTACCGAAAAGATTAATTTGACATAATAATCATTCTAATACGTTATTAACAAATGGATGAAAACAAAAATTGTTTAAATCTTCCGATGACAAACAATTTTTTTTCAATGAAATTGATTCGTTCGTTTTTCTGAATACGTATGAATTTTTTCAGATTTTTAAATTCACTTTGAAATTTGTGCTTTTGCACACATATCCATATAAAAAATCACAAAATTCAGTGATTTTTTAATTTACTTTGAAATTTGTGTTTTTGCACACATCTTCCACATAAACAATCACAAAATTCACAGTGATTTTTAAAATTTCTTTGAAATTTGTCTTTTTGCACACATATTTTCCATATAAAAAATCACAAAATTCACAGTGATTTTTAAAATTTCTTTGAAATTTGTCTTTTTGCACACATATTTTCCATATAAAAAAATCACAAAATTTAAAGTGAACTTGAAAAACTGAAGAAATAAATAAAATAAAAATCCTGTCGCTAAGCCGTGTAACGCCTCACAATATTTGCTGACTGGCAAACAAAAATGCAAAAAGGTGATCGGCGGTTGATTTTTCGAGCTTATTGATATTAAAAATACGGCACTCGCTAACGTCGTTATTCCTCTCCCGAAGCTTCCGGCGTGATGAAGAAGAACAAGGCACCGCTGATGGCGAAAGCGTTGCAGCTGATAAAAGGAAGATACAAGCGATAGTCGGAGCGACCAAGAGGGAAGGAAAGCAGAACCGGGCTGGAATCACCGCAGACCTCGAAATTACCAATCGTCTTGTACAATGTTTGTCCGCGATCAACCGATTATAATTCGCCTTGACCCAGATCGGCGGCCCGACGTTCCCGATCGATCGATCGAGTCGGTCATCCTAGTGATATCAGCGTTTTTCTTTCCGCCGACTTCGCGCATCGTTTTCGTCTCCCCGAATTTTATCTCATTCATTTCGTTCAACCCTCGTCCGTACCGTAATAGATTTTCGTTCGTCTTGTCCGACGTCGGATAATTTCGAGGAGGATTCAGAGAGAATCACGAACGATTTCTCGATGAGATAAAAATCTGAAGAAAAAAAATCAAGCATATGGAAAGAGGTAAAGAGATTATTTTATCACGATAATAATTTTAACATTTTAACAACAAATTATTGAAATAAATAATTCAACAAAATACCCGGCAAACTCATTTTTTTTGTTACGAAAATGATTTTTTTTTATTTTCCTGCATACGTATGCATTTTTTTTCTGAATTTCTTCTGATCTTCAATTTTAACACAAAAAAGCGCAATTTTCAAACATCACACAAAATTCGGAAAAAAATCATACGTATGCTGAAGACTAAAAAATCCATTTTCATACGAAAAAAATTAGGTTGCCGGGTATTTTGTTGAGTAATTATTTATTTCAGTAATTTGTTAATAACATTTTTTAATTATTATTGTGCCAAAATAATCTCTTTAGCTTCTTCCATATGCTTCATTTTTTTCCGATTTTTATCTCATCGAGAAATCGTTCGTAATTCTCTCTGAATTACCCTCGAAATTACGCGACTTCGGACAAGACGTTCATATTACTCTAATCTAGCCGTAAACCGGAGCGTAATAGTCTTGTAATGAGTTTTTTTTCCTCCTTTCATTGATTTTTCTTTATTTCGTTGGCTCTATCGTTCAACCGGATGTATTGTATAAAATAGCCAAAAGCATGTGGATATAAAATGTACGTACGTCGAGACCGTGTCGGGGGTTTCGTAGTGTAATTGTCTCCTTTTTTTTTTGTTCAGTGTGACGGCCGCGGTGTATCCACAATAGGTACGCGAAATACAACGTTCATTCCTCTCTCTTTACCCACGTTTTTTACTCATCAAATTATTTTACCCGCTGCAAGACAGTCGAATCGTGTTTGAATTGTGTCTCCTCGCTGTAATCCACTGCATGTCAGACCCGGTAAAAAAAAACGGCGGATATTCTTCAATTTTGTTGCTCCGCGAAATTCCCGAAACTCGAGGCAAAATAAAAGTTTTCGCCAACTGTTTGCGATGACTGTAAAAAATTATTTGGCCTCGTCACTTGAAAATAAATCAATGAAAACTCGAAGAAATGCCGAAATTTGCTATTTTTAAAAAGATCGCAGCGCGCAAACCTCTCGGTGTTTTTGTTGTTCAATACGTGACGAAAGTTTTTGTGAAACCCCAAGACGATGAGATTTTTTTAGTACTGTTTTATCGTAATTAATGTGTTGCAAATTTAATTTTGAAAGTACGAAATCTTTTTATTTTTGACGCGCTCATCGGCAATAAAAAATATCGCATTTTCTTGAGACTTCTCAAAAATTTTGATTTCCTACTGAGCTCTGTGAAAACTAAGAAATACGGTTTTTTTTCTTTCAAATTTGAAGCGTCAAGATTCAGTGCTAATTTTTTTTTGCAAGCATCGCCTTTGGCGAAGATTTTTCTCTTGCGCCAAAAATCGGGAACCTCGATGAGCAACAAAGTAAAAAAATAGTTGCTTTTTTTTAACAGGTCTAATATTCACACTATGTATATGACGTCGCGTTAGGTTTTTTTTGGCCCGAAAGTAATGCGTATTTATAACTTAATTGCTATCGTTACGAATTCAGTTGATGCTCTTTCGGTTGCAGTAATTACAGATGAAATAATTGAATGACATTGAATTCTGGCTCTTGCGTACGAGCTCACCAAATGTTACCCCGGTAACAATCGTATTTTGTACCACTGTTGTAATTCCGATCGGTTACATAAAGAGTGCTTTACAAATCCAACATTTCGTCGTTGTCGCCTCTGCAAAACTGTTTCTTCCTCCTTGCATCTCCTCGCGCGACCGAAAACTCGGCAGTTTTATCCCGAGACTGCGAGATTTCAATTCATTACGCGCAAAAATATCCTCGAAAAAAATCTAATGCCAAAAAACCCTGCCTCGATATACGCAAAAATAAAATACCTCATATAAAAAAATCCCACTCAATAAAATCGCGCAGAAATATTTAGTACAATATTTTTTATGTGGGATATTTTATAAGTTTTTTTACTTTACTTTTCTTTGTTTTCTTGTTGGGTTATTAAAAATATCCTATTCAATAAAAAGAATTCTATAAACACATGTAAAAAAATCCCACTCAATAAAATCGCATAGAAATTTTTAGTACAATATTTTTTACGTGGGATATTTTATAAGTATTTTTTTACTTTACTTTTCTTCGTTTTCGTGGTGGGTTATTAAAAATATCCTATTCAATAAAAACCCGCATGAATATTCGCAGATGTAATTTGCCCAATTAATCGCACTATAGTAATTTATGGGGTTACACCTAGTTGGCGGCCGAAAAAAGGCGTTTTCATGATTTTTTTTTTTTGGAAAACGATTGCAAGTTTCGAACTTTTTTCTTTCATCGTAAAGGGTGTATCTTTGACTGTGTTTCATAATTTTTTAATTGGAAAAAATGCACAAATGTAGCTGATATAATGTTTTTGAAATGATATAATGAATTGTTTTTTAATTGAAATGATGATATTTCCCGGAAATGATATAATATTTCCCAGAGCACTGTTGGAAAAAGGCCTTCCGCGGTGACCACTGTAACTTCCACATCAATCATCTGAAATCAAGAAACCAAATGAATTCAGTTTTTGTATCATATCATTATAGTCCTTAATCGAAGGATGTGATAAAATATTAATTTTTGAAAAAATGTTCGGCGATCGAAAGTGAAAGTCTAAATTTCGGTAATAAAATCTCGTCATTTTCCGTGATATAAAAAAGTATGCATCGAAAAAAAAATCCTTATGGACTGCCTTTTGATATAAAAAAGTATGCAAAATTTCAAGTAAATCGGTCCACTCGTTTTTGAGATATTGTGGTCACCGATTTAAAAAAAAATCGTTTCGAGAAAAACGCGTTTAAAGTTTGAAGTCGGGTATATACATATAATTAAATAAAGCGTAATTTATTACCTCTAAATTGAATCATCGATGCCCGGCCCATAAAAAATCGTTCTGGCTTGCAGCATTGACAAAAGTGAAGCACGTCGACCCACTCGATAAAATCTTCGGACTTATTTTCCATACGTGTTGATTGCAGCTTTCATTATTGTTTTGTGTAAAACCACCTTTACATCTTTCCAGTAAAGTTTCGTTGGAGAGTTCTGTGTGGATTGGTTTTATTGCTTCTAAAACATTGACCGGTACACAGAGATGTCAAGTGTTCGTTACTTTTAGATACACACTTATTTTTATTTATCTTATAATTTGGTTATTATTAAACGTTTGGTAAACGTGGCCCACACGTTACATAACTCAAGGTTTTAACTCAATGTAAAATCCTTAAACACACATTTTTGGCAATAAATTTCATACGAAAAATCGTAAAAAGCAAATGTAACGAGAAACGAGTAACGACGAATGTAGCGATCGTTACTTTTCTACGTTACATTTACTTTTTATTTTATCTTTTTTTTGTCATTAAATTTATTGCCAAAAATGCGTTTTGAGGATTTTTCATAAAGTTGAAACATTGAGTTATATAACGAGTTGACCACGTTCTCAATTTGATAATAAACAAATGATATGGTAAAAAGAAAGTGTGTATTTAAAAGTAACGAACGCTTGACATCTCTGGTCGGGGGCGACGTTCGGCATTTCGTATACAATCTCATGGAGAACCACAACACCTATTACCTCGCAAAGTGTGAAACGCAACTGACTTAAATACATGGAAGAATATACATACAATCTTAGGTCATGAGGTAGATTCAGCATAACATTATTTACCAAAAACTGCGAAAAACAAAACGGATGTATCCGCACAAATTCTGTACACTGTTGGTAGAGATGTGGAAATAATAACAAAATTCGAATAATTCACGGTGAATTGAATGTGAATTATTCAATTCAAAAGACGAATTCAATACTGACATTCGAAAAATTCAGATTTTTTTTAGCAACTCAAATTTTCGTGAATAATTCAGATTTCTTTGAATAATTCAGATTTCTTTCAATAATCCAGATTTCTTTGAATAATTCAGATTTCTTTGAATAATTCAAATTTCTTTGAATAATTCAGATTTCTTTGAATAATTCAGACCTCTTTGAATAATTCAGATTTCTTTGAATAATTCAGATTTTATTGAATAATCCCAATTTCTTTGCACATTTCAGATTTCTTTGAATAATTCAGTACAGTTCAATGTCTCGTGAATAATTCAGATTTTTTTATAATTAGAATATTCATGAACAGTTCAGACTTCTTTAAATAATACAAATTTTCGTGATCAATTCAATTTTGTACGAATAAATGAAGTTTTTTAAATAACTATTTGAAATTTTTATGAATACTTTATTTTTTAACATTTGAAAAATTTGTGAATATCATCATGAATTGATCATTATTGTTCAAAAACACTCGAAAATGTTCAACAATTTATAAGTATCTAAATGATTAATTAAAATGTGTATAACTTCTGAATATTTGAATTTATTTTTTGAATGAACAAATGAAATGTTGCCGTAAAGATCAATATTCACTTCAATTCAAGCACTATTCGTACATCTCCAACAAATATCATGCTGCCAAACCGAGTTGTAAACCTCTAATTTTTCGAAAAATAAAATTGATGGTACGATTGGCTTTGTAATTATGTTTTTATAATAATAACTCGTGATGATTATAACACGATGTGTAAACTTTTAAATAGAGGCAAGAAATATCAAGTGCCCATAAAACTTTATGGTAATCTTATTGAAAAAATAGAGAAATACTGTTGATGCATTGCGAAAATAATGGAGGACTGTGCTCGTCAATGTTTTCCCAATTTTTCCGATAATTTAATTAAAAATTCGGCTTTTCTCGCGGCTATTCAAAAGTTCACATATGATTTTACAATCGCTACAGGTCATTGTTCTAAAATCGTAACTAGAACATAAACTGTTGTGTAAACTTTAATTCTTAATGTAATGGGGACTCACAACACTGCTGCCAAAGACAAAACGAACGTAACTCGTACAAATTATTATACACTGTTAGTTCCAATTGCACGACGCAACAAACATCGACGAAAGAACGAACGAACGAACAAACATCTCGCTGGCCATCGGCGAGTCGGAGACGGCGACTATTCGCAGTATCTTCTTTGGCATTTCAATTGAAATCCTATCAAAATGAATAATCGATTGAGCTAGAAATTCTTCTCACTGGTAACCGTATTTTTTCGAGCATTTCGATAGGATCATCATGGAAGTACAACGAACACGCGAATAGCTCCTTTTGGCAATCAAAGATTTAAGGGGGACTTCTATCCTGGAGCACCGTTTTTCATTATATTTTTTTTTATGGGGAAACGAATGAATGTAGACGACAGCGGTTTTTTTCTACGTGTTACTTACGTTTTAAAGTATACAACGGATTTTTCTTTAAGTTAAAAATTGTCGGCGTCCCAGATCCTCAAACACGGTGATCAAAAATAAATGGCTACCACTCTCCTGACCACTGTAATTATGCGATCGGCCTGAAATTGTGCATACATACTCGGGAAACATGTCTTCATGGAATGACGGAGGTTTTTTTTCGATTACTTAATTTTTGTATTTTTTATTCATGTTTTTATACGAAAAACATAGGGGCAAAATCGTTTGAACGCAACCATTTTCTTAATTTTGCGGTAATCGAAAAAAAAAACCTTCGTCATTCCATGAGGACATGTTTCTCGAGTACGTATGCACAATTTCAGGCCGATCGCATAATTACAGTTAGGGGTGGGCGATGTTTGTCGATTAATCGATCGCCGATGTTTTTTTTTTTTTTTTTTCGAGAAATCGATGTTTTTTCCGATTTTTTTCAAAACCGATTAATCGATGTTCGATGTTCGTTTATGAAACATCGACAAAAAAAAATCGAAGTCGGTCTGTGCGGTGTTACAAGTATATTTTAACAGTTTTAAAGAAATATCGACTCTCGATAATTTTGCATCACTAAAGTTTGTGATATATTCAATTCTTGTGTAACGTGTGTCATATGGTGTAAAATATGACGTTCAATAGAAGACAGATTATCCGATCTATTTTTTCTATTTACAATTCTGCGTGAATCACAACCCTTATCCTTACGCAAATTGTATCTGCCACTTATATTATACGTATATTGAATTTTTAGGAGTAGAAACAAATTTCACCAACAACGGCTACAACTCATGATTTCACGAATTATGGTTTTTCAATGCTGATTCAAGAATCACTGTGTTTTGAATGTGCCTTGAGACCTTGGTCGACTTTATTTATTTGAATAAAATAATTTCGCTGATTTTGTTTTGATTTTTTAACGTTTTCTACTTTACCGATGTAAAATAATCGATGTTCCGATGTTTTTTGAGAAACATCGATTGTTCATAATCGATTTATTTAATAATCGATTCTTTTAACATCGATGTTTTTTCTCAACATCGCCCATCCCTAATTACAGTGGTCAGGAGAGTGGTTGCTATTTATTTTGTATGATCGTGTTTGAAGACCTGGGACGCCGACAATTTTTAACTTAAAAAAGAAAAGAAAAATGCCATTGTATACTTTAAAACGTAAGTAACAAGTAGAAAAAAACCGCAGTCGTCTACATTTATTCGTTTCCCCATAGAAAAATATAATGAAAAACGGTGCTTCAGGGTAGAAGTCCCCCCCCTTAAGTAGAACAGCGCGAAAACATTTTTCGTCGCCGCCGTATGCGAGAAACTCGAATGATGTTGAACTTTGCATCGTTGGAATGCAACGAAATTCAGAAAAAAAAAAAAAATGAATTCTAATCAACCCAAATAATGAAATTCCGTATAAATCATCATGGGAACTAATTGACATGATGATTTTGTATACCTAATTTCATCATTTTGGTTAATTAGAATTCATTTTTTTCTCAATTTCGTTGCATTCCAACGATGCAAACTTCAACATCATCAACTCGAACAATTTGTCTCAGCTTCAGTCGCGCCTTTTTATTCCTCCTCGTTACTCGCGACGACAAATTCTCTTTTATTACTGCAATTGGCGACGCTATACAAACAACAATTGTCGACAGTGGCGCTTCATCAATGTTCCTTTTATTTCGATAATAGCGGTTTCGCTTAATCCTAGTGTCATCGAGATTACAAATTAGAACGAGTATCTAACTAATCTTATTAACGTCACGTTTACGTTTCGCATCTTCACGCGTGGACTGGTAAAATCGAGGGAACAAAAACATCTCTACGTCTCTCCGTATTCGCTATCAAAGAGAAAATAGACGTGAATACTATGCATTTCCACAGCCAGCATGGTAGTTTGGATTTATCATCACCCGAACTCTCATTCTCTCTCTCTCTTTCTCTCTATCTTTTTTTTAACTCTCTTTCTCTTTTCTCCAATAAAGTATGCGAGAAATTTGTGTCCACTGGCGACACTTTCGAAGACGAATGATCGATCGATCGACCCAGCGAACCGCACAATTCTTCGTTCGTGGTTATCGTAGTCGTTGCGAGTGGCGGCTGACTTCGCACAAGTTTCAGAGAACCGAGAAGGAATTGCCGACACTTTTCGATGGTATAAAAATCTGACAACAATCAAGCATATTTAAGATTTAATATTTAATTTAATATCAAGCATATTTAAGATTTAAGATTTAAGAAAAAAAAAAAAAAAAACGATTTTGCGTAATGAAAATTTCAAAATGCTATTGACGAATTGATAAAAAAAAAAAAAAAATTCTCAACAGATCTCCCGAAAACCGAAATTTTTGTTTCTGTGAAAATGATTTATTCATTTTTCTGAATACGTATGACTTTTTTCCGATTTTTAAATTCATTTTGAGAGTTCTGTGACTTTTCCACATATTTTTTCCATCGAAAAAAGAAGAAAATCAAAGTGAATTGAAAATTCTGAAAAAAATTCATAGGTGTTCAGAAAAATTGCCAAATCATTTTCATGAAAAACAAAAAATCGTTTTTCGGGTGATTTGATGAACAATTTTCATTTTTTCCATCAATTTGTTAGTAACATTTTGGAATATTTATGGTGCAAAATTAATCTTTTCAGCAACTTCAATATGCTTGATTTTTTGTCAGATTTTTATACCATCGAGAACCGCTAGCAATTTTTTCTCATTTCTCTGAAATTTATATGCGAGTTACAACTCGGCAATCAAACGAGCGACTGTCGAGCGCGCATTTTTCTCCACTATTCGCTGAATCCTCGCAACAAAATATTCGACCGATTACATTTTTTTCGTTCACTTCAATTCGCTACATTTACCTTCAAACATTTCGATCCTCTCTACAATCGCGTCCAGTAGAGAGATAACGAAATAAATTGTCGTACAACCTGTGGCGATTGTTCCAACTGCGGATTGCGATTTAATCGAGGTTGGCTTCGATATTTCAGCGTTACCGAAAACCGCGCGATCGGCAGCCGCCGATTGCGCAAAGTGGGAGGAGCGAAAAGCGGCTCTCGCGATTTTTCTGGCGTAAAAATCGCGCGGCAGTGGCTTGGAAAAAGCTTTTTCTTTTCTTCCTTTTTTCTTCCATTCGTGACTGAAAAATAAAAATTGTCCGTTCGGCAGCCACGGGCGTTTCCTCAAACCGTCCCCACGCACACGAGAGAATTGTTCTTCCGGTAATATTGAAGCGAAAGGATGCTTGAGCAATTGGTTGAGTATATTTGTGGGCAGATGGATTCTGTCGTCGAGTTGCTCGATCCGCTGAAAAATACGGTGATCATGTGAAATATGCAACAGAAATATAACGCGCGAGGCGACTTAAAAATTTATGTCGCGACGTTCGATGCAAGGTAGAAATTTTGCACTTTGCTTCGTCGAAAAGATTTTTCGAAAAAATTCAAAGTTGATCAAAAATTAATCTGCTGTTTGCATTCTTTTTTAAATGATCTCAAAGGTAACTAGACAACAAAATGCAAAATAAATAGACACAAAATTGTTTCGAAAAATTAAAAATTGAATAAAAATTAATCTGGTCTTTGAATTTTTTTTTATAATGATTGCAAAGATAACTGGAAAACATACAAAGATTTTTCGAAAAATAAAAATTTGAATAAAAATCAATCTGATGTTTGGATTTTTCTTTTTTCAATGTTCACAAAGGTAACTAGGAAACAAACAAAGATTTTTCGAATAATTAAAAATTGTTTAAAAATCAATCTCATGTTTAGATTTTTTTTTCAATGATCACAAAAGTAAGTAGAAAATATACAAGATTATTCGAAAAATTAAAAATTGAAGTAAAATTAATCCAATAGAATTTTTTTTTATGATCAGAAAGGTCCCACGTGTGTGGCAGTTTTCAGCTCAATCGACGAAACCGTTCTTGAGGCA
The DNA here is from genome assembly GCA_963932165.1 of Pimpla rufipes. Taxonomy (NCBI): domain Eukaryota; kingdom Metazoa; phylum Arthropoda; class Insecta; order Hymenoptera; family Ichneumonidae; genus Pimpla; species Pimpla rufipes. The sequence goes on from OZ010630.1 coordinate 1,982,171, forward strand.
TCGACGTATCAAGACCAGAGTTGTAAATCCCTAATTTGTATACGAATAAAATGATGGTACTATTGGCTTTGCAATTATGTTTTTGTAATAATAACTCGTAATGATTATAATATGATGTGTAAACTTTTAAATAGAGACAAGAAATATTAATTTCCCATAAAACTTACAACGTTGGGATGGGACTTACAACGTTGATCAAGACTCACCTGCTGCCGTTGCTAATGTGTTCCTGAGTCGACCAGAGACCCACCACGCCGTCCATGCTCGCGCTCGCTATGTACTGACCGTCCGAGCTCCAATCTAGGTTCATCACTGTGTCTTGATGGCCCTTGAGCTCCGTCAGCAGCGCGTTAGTCGCTAGATCCCATATCGAGATGCATTTGTCGTCTCCTGAAGAACAAAAACAAAATTTCCGCTTCAGTTCACGAAAACGTACAAATTTTTTTGTTCTTTTGTTCTTTTTTTTTTTGCCCAACAACAAAACGATCGCAACATGAGTCGAGATGCATTTGTCGTCGTCTGACGAGCAAACCCAAAATTTCCGCTCCAGTTCGAGAAAACGTACAAATTTGTTTGTTCTTTTTTTCTTTTTTTTCGCCTGACGAGCAAAGTTTCCGCTTTTTTGTCCTTTTTTCACTTTTTTTCGCCTGACGAGTAAACACAAAGTTTTCGCTTTTTTGTTATTTTTTCATTTTTTCGCCTGAGGAGCAAACACAAAAAACGTACCCATTATTTTGTTCATTAAAAAATGTTTTTTTGCGAACGAGAAAACGATCGCAACATCAGTACTGTAGAATTCACTGAATGTCGCAATTTCGCGTCACACAAATTCAACGTGAAATCGCGCGAGGAACTCACCAGCGGTCGCCAAATATTTTCCATCCGGACTGAAGGCCAGACTGTCGAATATTCGAAAAATTGTCGAATATTCGAAAAATTGTCGAATATTCGAAAAATTGTCGAATATTCGAAAAATTGTCGAATATTCGAAAAAATATCAAATTCTCGAAAAATTGTCGATAATTTTTCGAGTAATCGATAATTTGTCGAATAATCGATAATTTGTCGAATAACCGATAATTTGTCGAATAATCGATAATTTGTCGAATAACCGATAATTTGTCGAATAATCGATAATTTGTCGAATAACCGATAATTTGTCGAATAATCGATAATTTGTCGAATAATCGATAATTTGTCGAATAATCGATAATTTGTCGAATAATCGATAATTTGTCGAATAATCGATAATTTTTCGGATAATCGATAATTTGTCGAATAATCGATAATTTGTCGAATAATCGATAATTTTTCGAATAATCGATAATTTTTCGAATAATCGATAATTACTTTAGAATTCACTGAATATCGCAATTTCGCGTCACGCAAATTCAACGCGAAATCGCGCGACGAACTCACCGGCGGCCGCCAAATATTTTCCATCCGGACTGAAGGCCAGACTGTAGATCGTCGACTGGGCGCCGACGTAGACGCGCAGAAGATTTCCGTCGTCCTTGTTCCACAGCCTGATCGTCTTGTCCGCGGATCCGGTCGCCAGGTAACGAGCGTTCGGATGAAACTTTATACACTGCAACGAAACGTGTTTTTGATCATGTTTTTTTCTCGTTTATTTCAGCCGATTCGGAGAAATAAACGAAGATTTCGTCGTCGAGGACTCACGTTGACGTCTAAAAAATGGCCGGCGAATATCCTAAGAGGAAATTTGCGGTCGAGTGACCAGAGTTTGGCCGTTCTGTCGTGAGAACCTGTCGCGATATACAAGTTGAAGACACTCGTGTCCATACACCATATGGGATAGTTGTGACCGCTGCAACGAGGAGAAAATTCACTGTTCAAAATATATTTTGGTAAAATAGATGTTTTCGGTGAAAAAATCATTCTCGCGAAAAATCAAGCAGAGTTGTAAATCCCTGATTTTTATAGAAACAAAAATGATGGTATGATGGGCTTTGTGATTATGTTTTTATTATAATAATTCATAATAATTATAATATGATACGTAAACTTTTAAGTAAAAGAAAGAAATATTAATTTCCCACAAAACTTCATGGTAATCTTATTGAAAAAATGGAGGAATACTGTTAATGCATTGCGGAAATAATGGAGGGCTTTGCTTGTCCATTTTTCGCACAATTTCTCCCAAAATTTAAATAAAAAACTGGTTTTTCTTTCGGCTATTCAAAAGTTCACATATAATTTTATAATCGCTACATTCTCGCGAAAAATGAAGCAGAGTTGTAAATCCCTCATTTTTATAGAAACAAAAATGATACGATTGGCTTTGCGATTATGTTTTTATAATAATAACTCATAATAATTATAATACGATACGTAAACTTTTAAGTAGAAGAAAGAAATATTAATTTCCCACAAAACTTCATGGTAATCTTATTGAAAAAATGGAGGAATACTATTGATGCATTGCGGAAATAATGGAGGGCTGTGCTTGTCCATTTTTCGCACAATTTCTCCCAAAATTTAAATAAAAAACTGGTTTTTCCTTCGGCTATTCAAAAGTTCACATATAATTTTATAACCGCTACATTCTCGCGAAAAATGAAGCAGAGTTGTAAATCCCTGATTTTTATAGCAACAAAAATGATGGTACGATTGGCTTTGTGATTATGTTTTTATAATATTAACTCATGATAATTATAATATGATACGTAAACTTTTAAGTAAAAGAAAGAAATATTAATTTCCCACAAAACTTCATGGTAATCTTATTGAAAAAAATGGAGGAATACTGTTAATGCATTGCGGAAATAATGGAGGGCTGTGCTTGTCCATTTTTCGCACAATTTCTCCCAAAATTTAAATAAAGAACTGATTTTTCTTTCGGCTATTCAAAAGTTCACATATAATTTTATAACCGCTACGTGTCATCGTTATAAAATCATAACTGGAAAATAAACTGTTGTGTAAACTTTGATTCTTAAAGTAATGGGGACTTGCAACACTTAAATCAAGCATGTGAAAAATTATTTAGAGGTCGCTGAACAATTTAAAAAATTATCAATACGATTTTTTTTCTTTTTTCAATTTTTGTAATCTCTCGCCCCTCATATCATCTAGTTACCTCATTCCTAGCTTACGTTTGAGATTTTGGAATAATAAATAAACGTCTATGTATTGGTAGCTCAACGACAAAAAACATTTTGAAATAAATTCATTTAATTTTTAACTCCCGACTGCGCCTCTGAGGTGAAAAGACGGGAGAGTCTACGTCGCCAATGTTCTTTTATTTTTTGAGAATGATTATACGATCAGCCGAAGCCGAATAAAGTGGCTGTTACATCTGTTAGAGCAGGGCGAATCGGTAAAATATTCGAGAGGTCCGAGCTTTATTTATTACACGTCCATCGAGTACAAAGGTTGTTGATGGAGTGACAGATCATTCGTTACTCCAGGAAACGGAGCCAAGAGATGAATGTTACAATAATTGAATGAGGAGCGGATCCTCGAATATTTGAGGATTAAATCGAATATTTGTAAATTCTAACAACATCTGATAATCTAAAGCGGTAAAAATCACCTTCGATACTTACTTATATACAGCGGCGCATGAGTAATCGTTGAGTCGCCACGCTCGCATATCCTTGTCGCTGGATACGGAGAGAAGAATTTCCGACTCGGAAACGAAGCGCAAATCGTGAACGACGTCCGTGTGACCTCGCAGCACCACCGCGCCCGCTTCTTCCCTGCGCATTACAACAATATTATTTCGTTACTGTCTGTTTATATATATAATATCAATTGAGGTAATACGACGGGTACAGTCGCGCCAAACGTGAGTTTCAGAGAATATTTCGAACACTTCTCGATGGGATAAAAATCGGAAAAAAATCAAGCACGTTGTAGGCACCGAAAAGATGGATTTTGCATACTAATAATTTCAAAATGTTATTAACAAATTGATGAAAAATGAATTGTTCGACAATTTACCTGGTAACCCAACTTTTTTTCCTGATGAAAATTATTCATTCATTTTTCTGAATACGCATGAATTTTTTTTTTTTTCAGAATTTTGTCTAATTTTTCAAAATTGCGTTTTTTTTCAAGAAAAATGAGGGGCGAAAACCGCATTTAAAAAAATGTAGACAAAATTCTGAAAAATGCATACGTATTCAGAAAAATGAATGAATAATTTTTATCCGAAAAAAAAGTTGAGTTACCAGGTAAATTGTCGAACAATTCATTTTTCATTTATTTGTTAATAACATTTTGAAATTATTTTTATGCAAAATCAATCTTTTCGGTACCTGCAACATGCTTGATTTTTTCAGATTTTTATCCCATTGAGAAGTGTTCGAAATATTCTCTGAAACGTGAAAAAGTGAGATTTAGAGAAAATCTTTAAAAAATCAAGCGTATTCAAGGTGCTAAAAAGATTGATTTTGCGTAATAATAATTCCAGAATGTTGTTAAGAAATTGATGAAAAAAATTGTTCAAAAAATCACTCGTCAACCTGACTTTTTTCAAATGAAAATGGTTTGGATTTCTTGTACACATTGAACCTCGATCATCCGAACCCTCAATTATGCGAACGTTCATGACGTAAAATAAGGAATCTACTACAGGCGATTCGTCAAATGTTTATTTATGTAAAATCGGATTTTTCAGAATTTTTCCGATTTTTTCAAATTTTCAGTTCGGAAAAATCTGAAAAAAAGTAGTTTTTTGGTCCCCCAATAAACTACGTTTCGATCATCCTAACTATTCTCATAATTGGTTCGGATAATCGAAGTTCTACAGTAACACAAAAAAAATGAAAAGACAAATAGAAAAAATGAGGTAAAACGAAATCGTACATGTCGGTATTGGGCTCCGGTGGCCGACTTGTCGAAGCTGCGTCGCAGGCGAACGTGATGGGCGAAGGCCGACTCCTCGGCATCATCAGAACCGTCTCGCCGATGCCCCAAAGTCTGATCTCGGCCGTGCTGAACCCCGAGGCCAACTTGTCCATGTTCGGTGTGATTCTTCCGCAACTCGCGCTAAACGGGCAAAGAAAATTCGATCGAGGCTTAACGCAACTTCTTCTTAATCTTCGCGAATTTTTTTCCACGGTTGCTAGCGAGAGATCGAAACGAAATTACTATGCAGAGTTGTAAAAAAATCCCTATATCGTTTACAAATAAAGGTGATGGAACAAATGGTTTTGGAATTATTGGTAAATAATGGTAACATGGAGTAATTATAATATAATGTGTACATCGTTTAATAGCTGCGAAGAATATTTATTCCGAATAAAATTTCGCGAACATTTTCCGGAAAAACGCGGTTAATCTTCGAAAAATTGTCGAACATTCGAAAAATTGTCGAATATTCGAAAAATTATCGAATGTTCGAAAAATGATCAAATGTTCGAAAAAATATCAAATTCTCGAAAAATGTTCGAATATTTGAACAATGATCGAATATTCGAATAAATATCGGGACTTCAAAAAATTATCGAATACTCGGACTTCGAAACAAATATTCGGTAAATTCGATAATTGAAGTCCGAATAAAACTATAAATCAAATATTTAATTGGGACATGCAAAGAAAATCAATATTTAGAGACAATACTAACGATTAGAGGCAACAACCTTAAGTCATGTTTTTGTACAAGAAAATCAAGTGCTCAACGTTTTCGGGAAGCAATATCGCCACAGCATCGCCGGCAGAAAAAAACCATTCGAGATTTCATCGAAGTCGATAATTTTCCGAATGTTCGAATATTCGATAATTTTTCGAATAATCGAACATTTTTCGAATAATTGATCATTTTTCGAATAATCAATTATTTTTTGAATAATCGATCATTTTTCGGATAATGAATAATTTTTCGCATAATGAACAATTTTTCGAATAATGAATCATTTTTCGCACGATCGATAATTTTTCGAATAATCAATGTTTCAAATTTTCGTTTCGAGCAACTATTCGCACACCCCCAATTTATTTCTTAAAACAATGAGGATTTGCAACTCTGTTCTTCTCAATATTCGCGAACGTTTTTCCCACAGCTGCGGATAAGACATCGAATCTCTCGAGAGGTTGGTAAATTATTCCGGTTGTTGTTGTTGTTAAAACGTTGTGGATTCTCACTTTTCGATGGCGTTGTTCACCGTCAATATTCTCAACGGTTGATGAGCATTGTTCCTGATCAATCGTATTGCTTCCTGAAGCTCGCGCATCTCGCGATCGACTCCGGTGCCGGACGCCTGCTCGACGTGACCGTTTATGCCGATCTCGCTTCTGTGACTCCTCTCGCCGCCGTCCTCGTCCATCGAATTCGTCTCCACTATCTTTCTAATGATCGTCACGTGTATATTTATGACCTGCACGGAGAGACGCGAGAAAATCGTTTTAACAATTGAAATTCCATCGGATAATACATCGGTTTTTATTTTGCTTCCGCAAAAAAGACGCAGAAAACGTCGAGAAACGTGGATTTTTAAATTATGGCTAACAATATTTTCATTTTGAACAATTGTAATAAATTCAAACAAAAAAAAAAAAAAAAGGAAAAAATGCTAAAAAATCCAGTAATTCTTTTAAGCTTAGAGACGGCAACGAGCAAAACTTCAATTTGCATTCTCGTTTTTTACTTTCCCAAATATACACGTGACGATCTTTCTAATGATCGTCACGTGTATATTTATGACCTGCACGGAGAGACGCGAGAAAATCGTTTTAACAATTGAAATTCCATCGGACAATACATCGGTTTTTATTTTGCTTCCTCATAAAAGACGCAGTTTTCGTGAGAAAAAAAAATGTTGACGTCAAGACACTCCAAATGGTCCAAAACATCGAGAAACGTGGATTTTTTAATTATGGCTAACAATATTTTCATTTTGAACAATTGTAATAAATTCAAACAAAAAAAAGGAAAAAATGCTAAAAAATCCAGTAACTCTTTTAAGCTTAGAGACGGCAACGAGCAAAACTTCAATTTGCATTCTCGCTTTTTACTTTCAGGGCTTACATTGATTTCGCGAATAAATTCGCGAAATTCACGAAAAGAAGGGTTTTTTTCATGAATTTTGTCTTTTTGGTAAAATCGTTGCTGGTTTTCAACGTTTTTTTCACAGTAAAGCGTATGATTTGATGTACGTTTTACAATTTTGTAATTAAAAAATATTCGTAAATGTAAGAGACAGAATACATTTCTCGGAATTACTTTTTCAGGCTCGGTAACCACAATATTTAAAAAAACGACAAGACCGATATACTTGAAATTTTGCATACATTTTTTGTACACCAAAAGGCAGTCCTTAAACGAAGGATTTTTTTTAAACATACTTTTTTATATCAAGAAAAATGTAGTTTTTTTCACCAAAATTTTGGGCATTATTTTCGATTGGTAATCATTATTTTATTAAATTCTTCCAGTAAAGATTAGATAATACGATAGAAAAACTATTTGGTTTTTTCATTTCAAATTTATTCCATCTCTTACATTTACGAATATTTTTTAATAAAAAAAAATTGTAAAACATACTTAAAATCATAATCATTACTGCGAAAAAAAGTTGAAAAACTGCAACAATTTTCCCCAAAAAAAAAAAAACCTTTTTTGGCCGCGAAATAGACGCAAGCGTTTAATTCAGCTTGGAACTTGGAAACGAATTACCTGCATTATAATGATATGTCCGTGCTTGGTGAGAAACTTCTGAAGACAAATGTGCGCCTCGTCGGACATATCGACTTTGTACTTTCTGGTCCTGAAGGCGTTGACCAGCGGCCTTAATTCTATATCCTGTATGGAAAATACGCTGGACAATTCCTCGAGGAAGTCCCTCTCGGTGTCGGAGACGAAGTCGCTTTGGTGAGCTTTGAGAAACTGCACGGCCGCCTGTCGGTTACCCGCGTGCAGCATCTCCAGGTACAGATGACAAAACACGGGGTACAGCAGACCGAGCAGCTCCAATTTCAGTTTACCATTCACGATATTGTTCACCCACGATTTCAGCCTGCAAACAGACATTTCACGGATTTCATTCCACGACCATCTTTCATTTACAGACAACCCGGTTGTTTGAATACTCCACAGTGGGAATTAATTTTTTAAGGTAGTTCTAGCGCCTAGAGTCCATTTCGCATAAATTAGAGAAAAATTAGAGAGAATTGCGACTTCTCAATGGTCTAAAAATCTGAAAAAATTCATGCACATTAGAGGTACTGAAAATATTAATTTTGCGTAATAATAATTGTAAAATGTTATTAACAAATAGATTTAAAAAAATTGTTCAACAAATATTTCGATGTCCCAAGGTTTTTTAAAAATGAAAACGAATTCTTCGTTTTTTTGAATATGTATGAACTTTTTCAGATTTTTAAGTACTCTTTGAAATTTGTGTTTTTTTATATGGAAAATATGTACAAATTTCAAAGAGTACTTAAAAACCTGAAAAAATTCATACGTATTCAGAAAACTGAAGGAATCATTTTTATTAAAAAAAAAACTTGTGTCATCGAAATATTTGTTAAACAATTTTTTTTTTTTCATCAATTTGTTAATAACATTTTAGAAATACTATTATGCAAAATTAATATTTTGAGTACCTTTAATGTGCATGAATTTTTTCAGATTTTTACACCATCGAGAAGTCTTTGCAATTCTCTCCCATTTTCCTCGAATTTATGCGAAATGAATATTGTATATTGAATAATAAGATGTCGAAGTTTGCATCGTTGGAATGCAACGAAATTCAGAAAAACATAATATTTGTAATTAACCCAAATGACGAAGGGCACAAATGTTCTTTCTTTTGTGCCCTTGGTTGCTATGGTGACTTTATACCTATTTTCAGCGTTTGGATGCAAACTTCAACGTCATACTTTTTTGTATATCAATTTTTTTCGAGATATTTTTTGCTTGCCCTTTCACAATGTTTATTTGTTCCATAGACAATTTTATCTCAGAGCTGGGCAAAGTACCGAAAAAAGTATTAAATACCACTAAGAGGCTGAAAAATGAATAAATCATTTTCATCAAAAAAGTTCGGTTTTCGGAAGATTTGTTGAACCATTTCTTTTCATCAATTTGTTAAAACATTTTGAAATTTTAACGATGCAAAATTAATCTTTTCAGCTTTAAGGGCATGTGAAACACTCGGTCGCGATGTGAAACACCTCAAAATTTCGGGAGTAGATTCTGACGCGAATTATGAACGGATCGACGTGAAAATTGAAATACAGACGCCAGTAATGTGCACCGAGGGAATGAATTAGTCAGAATTTTGATTTTCGAAAAAACAATCGAATGGCGTTGTTTCTAAAATTGCAGCTATCTCTCTCGCACTCACGTGTCACGTGGTACATGTTTCACATTCCCTTAATTAGTATGCTTGACTTTTGTCAGATTTTTATACCGTCAAGAAATGGGGTGGGGATCAAAATAACTAATGACCAAAATAGTGAATGGCTAAAATACCAAATTTCAAAATAATGGCGGTCGGAATCTAGAATGGCGATTATCATAAAATTCGCTATTTCCGCCATCCGCAATTTTGACCCACATCTTTATTAAAGTGCAATCAAAATAAAGTGGACGACAGTGTTGCAAAATTAAGCATTAGTTTTACGTTACACTCGTGTAGTAAATTTGCTATACGCGTTTCTGTAAAGTCGCTTCCTGCACTGTATAATAATTTTACCTCAAGGTAGCTCATGCGCTTCGCACTAGTCAAATCGGTGCTAAATTTTCAATAATATTTTTATAATTCCTGGTTGTTTAATAAATTATTTCGAAGTCTCACTGACGTTGCAGCATTAGTTCTTAATAGACAAATACATTCACAGCCAGGATTTGAATAAAAAATCAACTGATATATGCAAATTCCTGATGCCATGATTTTTTGTGCAGTTTTTTAAAACACTGATTTGACTAGTGTGAAGCGCATGAGTGACCTTAAACATTTTTATCACTCAACTGTACTGCGCAACAGATGAAAAAAAAAAGGTAACGGAAAAGAGTGGCAAGTGGCTGACCTCTGGTAGGCCTGATCGGCGGCGACGACGTCGTTGATGATAGCGCTGAAGACGATGGAATTGTCACGCGAAGTGCCACACTCAGCGGTCGCATTCAGCGTCATTTCCTCGCTGGTGCGGCAGCCGCCGGCTGCTCTCTCGCTCTTCCGAAACAATTCGCCGTCCTGCGTGATCGACAATTTATTTTTCACATTTTCTTCTATTTCTAAAATTCTTCTAATTCGAAAATTTCTCTAATTCGAAAATTTCTCTAATTCGAAAATTTCTCTAATTCTTCTAATTCTTCTAATTCTAAAATTCTTCAATTCTAAAATTCGTCTAATTCTTCAATTCTTCAATTCTTCAATTCTAAAATTTCTCTAATTCGAAAATTCGAAAATTCTACAATCCTTCTAATTCTAAAATGTTTCTAATTTTTAAATGTTTCTAATTCTAAAATGTTTCTAATTCTAAAATGTTTCTAATTCTAAAATGTTTCTAATTCTAAAATGTTTCTAATTTTTAAATGTTTCTAATTCTAAAATGTTTCTAATTCTAAAATGTTTCTAATTCTAAAATTCTTCCAATACTAAAACTCTTCTAATTCTAAAATTCTTCCAATTCTAAAATTCTTCCAATTCTAAAATTCTTCCAATTCTAAAATTCTTCCAATTCTAAAATTCGTCCAATTCTAAAATTCGTCCAATTCTAAAATTCGTCCAATTCTAAAATTCGTCCAATTCTAAAATTCTTCCAATTCTAAAATTCTAACGGGGGGGAACGAAACGAAAACCGAAGGGCGTAAAAAGCGGTTTATAACACGACGGGATCGGAAATTGAGGTTATGTCGGTTGGTGTCGGGGAATCGGCAGGACTTTTGATATAACCCGGGGTACGGAAAAATCTCGCGGTCCGCGGGCTGCGGCGGCGGGGAAAAATGCGACTCGCGCGTCTCACCTGGTATCGGCGCCTCTTCAGATACGATTCGACCGTCGCGTTTATCACCTCGATTTTCGAGCGTTTCATCTTCATCTGGCCTCACGCTTTGTTTACCGCTTTGTATTTTGAAAACACGACGTCGTGCGAGCGCGATTTTGACGCCATGACGAGAGGCACAACATGCTTCGCGATCGCGACGCCCGGGGGCGGCCACGGGGGGAGCGGCAGCTGCGGCAGCTGCGGGCACCGAGTCGCCTCGCTCGCGCCTCACGCTCGCCGCCCGCGTTGTGTCTCCCTCTTCTTCTTCTTCTTCTTCTTCTTCGCTCCTGGCTATCGCCATCTATAGACGGCATGTGCCACTTCGTACCCGTAGATAAAGTAGGAATTATATATCGAGCACCGATAATACAGACAATTTGACGACTGTTGCAGTTTTAAGGCGATGTGAAACATCCACGTCGAGCCCAGTCGGTATCACAAACTGTAATGAACGTTTCTGACGGATATTTGCGTTTGCAGCTAAACGAAGTAATTCATTCCCTGCGGATTTCACCAGTGCAGAAATGAACGTTTTTGTAATGCAGGAACCTGCTTTACCGATTGCAGGTAATACTGTAATTGTAAGAGGGCTATATCCAAAGTAGCCCGCATCGCGAGGTCCAATACTTGACCGCCAGTTTTTACTGCATTTTTCTGGAGCTCAACAAAAATATTATATAATTTCGCGCCAAAAACTCCAACGGTACAAAAGCTCTACATATTGGCTATGTTTTTCAACCGACGAGAGCCCGAATAGGGCCATTTGGTTTATTCACCTTTCTTTCTTTTGGTTTTGTATTCGTTTGTGTTTCCAACTACACTCTGTAATTTTGTTTACCTGCTCGAAATAAACGACCAATAAAAAAAAGAGCTTGCTCGGTATTACCGTTTTTGTACAGATTGGTTTTTGCAGACTTCGTAAGTAGTCCAGGGGTGGGATCCTGAGTTAACAATACGATGTGATAAGACTTGCCGCAGCCAATCACGAATCAGCATTCGTTTGTGCTTGATCCATGATTGGCCGGCGAGGTCTTACCGTATCGTTATCGTTAAATCCCACCCCAGAGTGGCATAATAGTTTTCTTTCTGTATAACATCTTACCAGCGATCGGCAATGCAGATTTCCTTGGTACCGTGTTTTCGTCGTCACCGACGGTCGGTAACTTCAATGCGCGACACGAGAGCCACGAAATCGGGCGGAAAGTTCGATCCTCGGGCGCTGCAGCTGCATTTTCAAGATTCTCCAATCGCAGTGGCGACCCTATGGTAAATATGGCGTGTGTCGAAAAACTTTTCACGTAGAGAGAATATTTTCGTTCGAGGATATTTACGAGCGACTAAAGCGAGGATGAGTGGAAATCTTCGTAGAGAGGTAAAATTAGTTTCTCAGCTAAGAAAATAATTCGATTTTCGTGTTGGTTGGAGGAATTAATAAATGGATCATGAGACCGCGACTCGCTTCGTGCGCAGTTGGCTGCCGCAACTCTCAATCCTCAATGGCGGGAAAATTTGAATAACTGTTTTACATCTCGAATTCCAGGCTCTGAGAGTCTTCAAAAAATTGCACAGAACGCGGCTAAAGACTTTCCAGGGCGACGAGTTCGCGCTGAATGGTAATTGAAGCGAAAGTGTTGATCGACTTTTCGCGCAACTATAATTCGAAAATTTTGCAGTTGCACGGAACAAAATAAACGACGAGTACAGGAAGTACAAAAATGTATCGGACGAAGGCGCCATTTCTGAGGTAAAATCATTATTTAAGTGACGCCTTGTTTATAACATCTCGTTAATTAAGTGTGGATTATTTTTTAAAAATTCGTGAGTCTAAATAATAAAAAAAAAAAGTGCAAAGTGGAACCTTGCAAATTGCTTCCTCAGTATTTTGCACTTTTGATGAAAACACATCACACATCTTAAACACACATTTTTGTCAATAAATTTCATGAAAAAAGATAATAAAAAGTAAACGTAACGAAGAAAAGTAACGATCGCCAAAAAATTTCCATTTTTTTTTCGTGAAAGCATTTCTTTCTTTTTCATGCAGCAAAATCGAAATTTACCGACACAAAGACCGTTTCTTGGACGAAATTCATCATTTATAATCAATCATTCTAAAAACATGTCGAAAATTGCAGTCGGATGTCTCAGAATTTACAGGAGTTGAAGTACTTACAGACATTAGAAAAAAAAATTGAAACTGCAATAAAATTGGAACCACTTTACCGATTCTCGGCAAATTTGGTATAGATCTTGGTTTGATGGTAGCCCAGTTACGTACAAAATTGCAGCCCGATATCTCTCAATTTGCGGGAGTTATAGCGTGAAAACGATATTTTCAAAATTTTCAAAAAGCTGTAAGATCTGAATTTCACAACCGATTCGCGTCAACTACAATCCCAAACGTTACTCTGTGATAACCAACTTGCATGCCAAATTTGAAGAAAATTCGTCGAAAATTACGATAGTCATCGTGCACACAACGAAATCTGCACATACAGACATTTCGTACAAAAAATCACGTTTCTCGACGTTTTAGACACTTCTGAGTGTACTGACATCAAAATTTCGAAAAAGAAAAAATGTCCACAAAAACAAAGCTTCTTCTATGAGGAAGCAAGCTAAATAAAAAGCTAAATCTGAATAGAAAACTAAATCAAGCTATACAGAAAATAAATCTAAAAACAAAATAGAAAAAAAACGAATAATCGCGTCGCTTTTTAGCGTATCTTAACAATAATCTATGCGCGTTTAAAATTGTTTTCTTTTAATTTATTTTTGTCGTACTTTTGTTTAGCCATTTTTGCCAAATGAAAATAATTCGAATCTATATTATCGCTGCAGCTGATTAAATTCGCCGAGGCTGTGGATCAGGAAGTTCGCACGACGGTGATCCAGGCGGTTGAGAAGAAGCCAGGAACGTTCGGTAATTAACGATTAATCCTAAAAATGCGAATCTTAATTGGGATACTTAATTTTTTATTTTTGAATTTTTAAAAATTTCAGAACTCCGAATAACGGAAGACACGTTGAGAATCAACAACGAAGTGAAACCCGGGGATTACGTACCCGCGGGGAAATTGCGAAAATGTACCGACGTAACGGACAAAAAAACCTGACTTTTGTTAATTAAGCTGCTTCAAAGGATTGTAGTATTTCTATGTATTAAATAAACTCCATAGTCTATATAACACTGTTGAATCATCCTCACGTTGCGTTCAATGCAGATTATAAAACCCAATTTTTTTTTCTAGAAATAATTTGTTGCTTTAGATAATCTTTCCGTATTCGCTCCTCAATTATTTTTCAGTCGCAGACTTCTGCACTGTTAAAAATATTTAAGGTAAAATTACTATGCAGGGCAGGCAGCTCTTTTACAGAAACGGGTATACAAAATTTACTATACGAGTATAACGTAAAATTAATACACAATTCTGCTAAATTCGTTACGGAAGTTGTATTAATTGATGCGCAGTATTACTCAAATTGATGCACGTCTGCTAAATTCGTGACATAAGTCATATTAATTAATGCAAAGTATACTAAATTCGTGGCATAAGTCGTATTAATTAAGGTAGTTATGTCGCTTCCCGCTCATTTCGCATAAATTCGAAAAAAAAAACAAGAGAGAATTGCAAAGTCTTCTCCATAGTATAAAAGTATGAAAAAAGCCGTGCACGTTAAAGGTACTAAGAAGATTAATTTCGCATAATAATAATTCTAAAATGTAAAAAAAATTGTTTAACAAATCTCCCGGTGACCCAACATTTTTTTTTATGAAAATGATTCGTTCATTTTTCTGAATACGTATGCATTTTTTCAGATTTTTAAGTTGACTTTGAATTTTGTGCTTTTTTATATGGAAAATATGTTTGTAAAAACACACATTTCAAAGACAATTCAAGAATCTGAAGAATTCATACGTATTCGGAAAAAACGAACGAATCATTTCATAAAAAAAAAAAAATGTGGGTCACCGGGAGATTTGTTAAGTCATTTAAAAAATGTGGATCACCGGGAGATTTGTTAAGCCATTTTTTTCATCAATTTGCTAATAACATTTTAGAATTATTATTATGCCAAATTAATCTTTTCAGTACTTTTAACGTGCGTGAATTTTTTTTTCTTCAGGTTTTTAGACCATCGAGAAGTGTTTGCAATTCTATCTCATTTTCCTCGACCTTATGCGCAATGAACACTAAATGCTAGAGCTACCTTAAAACGTGGTAGGTGCCTTCGAAGAAATTGACAATTTTTCATCTTCACCTCGAATTTATAAAACTTTGAAACCTATATTTTTTTTCATAGCTGGTAACGACCTCGAAAAATGCATCGATCTCGGATTCCCTTTGCACGTTTTATTTATATATTACCCTACGCCGCAGGTTATTATTATTGAATCATACCTATAGAATAAACCGTACTGTAACATTATTTTTCTAATGAGGATTGACAACTCTGGTGTAAACTAGAGCTTAGTAAGAAATATTATTTATTTAACAAATAAACATATATTTTATAATATTACTTAAATAAATAATAATATTATTTAATATTAATTAATAAATTAATATGATTTAATATTGATTTATTTAATAAATAATAATATTATTTATTTAAGAAATAAATAATATTACAAATGCAATGAAATAAATGTCCGAGTGTGGCCGTCCTTTTCTGATGTAACTGGGAGAAAAATGAGGGAATATGTTTACAGAGACTCTCGTGACCGACCGTTTGCACGATATCACTGAAGATAGGAGTCGATTCGAGCAACGAGAAAAAAACGGCTGACGATATTTTGGGACCGAACGCGTTTGGCTCGGGAAATATACCCAGCGATAACTACAGTATGTGTGTCTTGTGCTATGTAAACGTCGAGCCTCGACACACCTGAAGAACCGAGAAAAACTTTTCATCTATCGATAAGTCTTTCTCGAGTTATCGATAATTTTCTACAACATATTTAAGTCTGAACAATTTCATGCACATTAAAGGTACTGAAAAGATTATAATTTTGTGCACAATAATTTGAAAATGTTATTAATAAATTGATGAAAAATAATTGTTTAACAAGTTCCCCATGGCCCCATTTTTTAATGAAAATGATTCCTTCGTTTTTCTGAATACGTATGAATTTTTTCTGATTTTTAAGTTCTCTTTGACGTTTGTTTTTTTATATGGACAAATATGTACAAATTTCAAAGAGATCTTAAAAATCTGAAAAAATTCATACATATTCGGAAAAACGAAGGAATCATGTTCATAAAAAAAACGGGTCATCGAAATATTTGTTAAACCATTTTTTTTCATAAATTTGTTATTAACATTTACGAATTATTATTATACAAAATTAACCTTTGCAGCACCTTCCATGCGTCTAATTTTTTTCGTATTTTTGTGTCATTGTAAAGTGTTGGAAAATCTTAAACATCCGCAATATACTTTTTGTTCTGATTTGAATTTAGCGAGAAATATATTCGTTCGAGGAGGGAAAATCGTGAATTATTTTTCGATTTACTTTACCTTTAATGTTACCTTTAATAAAAAAAACTTACCTTCATAAAAAATTATAAAGCAATTACCTTTAATAAAAAAACAAAAAATGTTACCTTTAATGTGCATGAATTTTTTCAAATTTTTATACCATCGAGAAGTCTTCGCAATTCTCTCATTTTTCTCGAATTTATGCGAAATGAATATTTGACTCACGGACTACCTTCAGTCGTGGCCATTGAAGTAAAAATTAGGTAATGAATAAAATTCTTGGATTGCTGAGACAAATGTTCTTCAATAAATTCAACCGTTGTACTCCTAATGGATTTTTGCTCCATTAGAAAAATGTTCTGGAGGACCGCAGCACATTTAGTGAATATTTGTTCGCTTAAAAAATGTCCCCAACTTCTGTTGTGATTTTAGCGAACATTTTCGCTACTTTCTACATTTTTTAGAAGGCCAGCCTGTCCTGCTTTGGTTCACATTTTCGACTGAAAAAATGGGTAATGAAGAGCTAAACATTTTTTGACAGAAAAAAAAATACAACTTGTCTTCCTTCTCCTCCTCTTCCCTTCGATTTTTATTCAAAGCCGTCCAGATATATACACACGAAAATATTTACAGTTTTACTTCCCTATCAACTATCCTTGTCGATCAGATGACGAATCTTCAGCGATTTTCGTAGATCAGGCTTTGCTTCTGCAAAAACACATTTCGCTTTGCGTTAGTGAATATCAACATGAAGAATAATAGCAAAATCGTCTGTCTGACTCACTCGTTATTGTTTATCGTCTCTCTAGAAATTAGTTCATGCGTGGAAATTTGCGGAAGGTAGGATTATATTTTTTCAAAACGTCAGCTGGTTCAATACATGTACAGCGTTTTCGGCGCGAATCTGCATATTGGATAATCGAGGAATAAACAGGGTAACACATTTCAACGTCACAGTGAGAAGCAATATTTAAATATTTAGTATTTAGCGCACACGAAAAAAAAAAAAAAATGTTTGTCCACAAATTAAGGTACATTAAATTCAATACGCAAATTTGAGTAAATCAATGCATAATATACAGAGTTGTAAATCCATATTTTTTCGAAATAATGTTGATTAATAATTGTAATATATTGAGTAATTATAATATAATGCGAATATTTTTTAATATTTTTTCTCAAGAAAAAATATACTTTCCTTTTTATTCAAAATTTGTATTGAAAATGAGGTATCTATGCGACCATTCAAAAGTTCGCACATAATTTTATAATCACCGTTGGTTATTCTTATCAAATTACAAAACAAACCGTACTGTAACATTTATTTCCTTAAACAAATGAGAATTTACGACTCCGTTTATTGCAGAAATATTTTTACTAAATGGAATTGTTTGTAATCTGAAAATACTTTAAGGGCGCCGAGTCAGTAAAAAAAAGTGTATTTTTATTATAAGGACTACTTTTTTTTTCATCGATTAAAAAATATCAAACAGTTCACTTCTTTTAGGATGGCAGTGAAGGATTTTTTGTCAGTGGATCCACCAGGCGATAAAAACAAACTTTTTTACCGACTCGGTTTAATAAAAATTAAGGTACCAGTTTATGGGCGAAAATAGATTTGTAAAAAATTGGTTTACAGTATATAAAACCTAGGAAGCGTTACGGAATTTCGTAAAGACTCGGAGCAGCGATACTCACACGTGCTCCGGATGATTGCGGATCTGGTCGATGAGATCCGCGGCTTTGAGCTCGCCGTTGCAGATACGATGGACAGCGGTGAAAATTGGGAATTTGTCGGATAGATTCTTCGCCTTGAGCATACCCTGAACCTCGTCCGCAGTCGCCGGTCCCTGCAGCTTTTGGCCACCCAGAAGCTCGTCCTCCAGGGCTTTGATACTCTAATTTTTTTATATATAATATTATCAATTTAACGACTTCATCGAAATAAAAAAAAATTATTAATAATTCAAAAAAAGTAAATGAAAAAGTAAATAAAAACTGAATAATTTTCACAAAAAAAAAACGTTTTCATGAATAATTCAAATTTGTATGAAAAGTTTTTATGAATAATTCAAATTTGCATGAAAAGTTTCTACGAATAATTCAAATTTGCATGAAAAGTTTTTATGAATAATTCAAATTTGCATGAAAAGTTTTTATGAATTATTCAAATTTGCATAAAAAGTTTTTATGAATTATTCAAATTTGCATAAAAAGTTTTTATGAATAATTCAAATTTGCATAAAAACGTTTTTGTGAATAATTCAAATTTGCATAAAAAAGTTTTTATGAATAATTCAAATTTGCATAAAAAGTTTTTATAAATAATTCAAATAAATGAGTTCTTATAAATAATTGAAATTTTCACAAAAACTCAGATTTCTAAAGATTTTATGAATAATAAAAATAAAGTTTTTATGAGCAACTCAAACGTTTCCGAAAATTCAGATTTCTATGAATAATTCAAATTTTGATGTATATTGGAAAAATCTGTGAATGTGGTGATTATAACTAACGAGAGTTGATGGTAATTTCAACTAATCATCAAAATTTGAATAATTCATGAATGTTCCAATTAATTTTTGAGAATAATAAAATCGTATTTCGAAGTTTGAATATAAATAGTCAATTCAATTTAATTAAAACACTATTCGCACATCCCTGCAATAAACCAGAAAATTCAAAAGAAAGAAGAAAAAAAAACAAATCCAAGAGATCTCTTGAAAAAAGTGCGGCCCAGTTGACGCGAAAAACGCCTCGGGTCGTACCTTTCCGGTCTTGACGAACTGCTCGCAGACCCGACGATTCCGTCCGCCGTAGCAGGTGGTTATGAGATCGGCGACGCCGCAGCTCTCGAAGAAAGTCGAGAGTTTCGCACCGCCGAAGAAGGTGTCGACGAAGTTGACCATCTCCATAAGGCCGAGCCTGATCACGGCGGCCTTGGTGTTATCGCCGAGGCCGAGTCCGTCGACAAAACCGGCGGCGCAGGCCACGATGTTCTACCAACAAAAAACATCCCTGGATAAGTAAAGAAAAATAACGACAAAAAGGATGCAAAGAACTCAGAGCTGGGCATTTTATTTTAAATACATGTAGTATTTTTTAAGTGTTTGAAATACATATTTCAAGCGCTCAAGTACTTTTCTAGTATTTTACATATACTTTTAAGTTGAAAATACAAAACACTTTTGCGTCAACACCATATTCGGAAACATTTTTATTTTTTGACGATGATTGTACGTAGGATCAAGTTAGGTGGGGATAAATTAACTAGGGTTAAGTTAGGTGAGGTTTAGTTAAGTAGGGTTAAGGTAGGTGAGGTTTAGTTAGGCAGGGTATAGTTAGATAGGGCCAAGTTAGGTAGGGTTAAGTTAGGTAGGGTTAAGTTAGGTAGGGTTAAGTTAGGTAGGGCTAAGTTAGGTGAGATTTACTTAAGTAGGATTAGATAGTTGAGGTTTAGTTAGGTAGTGTTACATGAGGTGAGGTTTAGTTAGATAAGGCTAAGTTCGGTGAGGTTTAGCTAAGTAGGGTTTAGTTAGGTAAGCTTAAGTTAGGTGAGATTTAGTTAGGTAAGGTTAAGTTAGGTGAGGTTTAGTTAGGTAAGGTTGAGTTAGATGAGGTTTAGTTAGGTAAGGTTGAGTTAGATGAGGTTTAGTTAGGTAAGGTTGAGTTAGATGAGGTTTAGTTAGGTAAGGTTGAGTTAGATGAGGTTTAGTTAGGTAAGGTTAAGTTAGATGAGGTTTAGTTAGGTAGGATTAAGTTGGGCGAGGTTATTCCAAGCTTAAGGGTCCTTTTGATATGGAATGCCCTATAATATCCTACATTTTTATAATATAGAGAGATATAACGCCGATTATACACGTTATATTTAATATTTGAATTTTTAGAAAACCGTAATAATCGATAAAAGTGGCGGTCGCAACGGGTTCGACGTTATGGATTACCTTGAGGGCTCCGCAGACCTCGACCGCCTCGCAATCCTCGACAACGACGACCCTGAAGTTGGTTGTTTGAATGATGTCTTTGAGAAGCGGAGCCAGACGTTTATCTCGGCAACCTGCGAACACACGCGGTCACGCGTATACTATACCAATTGTCGAGATAATATTACATAAATCGGGCGCCGCGTCAATAAAACCATTCATATTCGCTTTCGTCGATTATAACAATTCTTGCGTCATTTTGTTATCGAAACTTTAGAGATGTGCGAATAGTACAAAATTCGCATGATTCATTGTGAATCGAGTGCGAATTTTATTCTATTCAAAATATCAACTGCATATTCACATTTTTTAAATAATTCAAGTTTTCATGAATAATTCAAGTTTTCGTGAATAATTCAAGTTTTCATGAATAATTCAAGTTTTCATGAATAATTCAAGTTTTCGTGAATAATTCAAGTTTTCGTGAATAATTCAAGTAATTCAAGTTTTCGTGAATAATTCAAGTTTTCGTGAATAATTCAAGTTTTCGTGAATAATTCAAGTTTTCGTGAATAATTCAAGTTTTCGTGAATAATTCAAGTTTTCGTGATAAATAAATAAATGATAAATTAAGGAAATCTCCAATCCATATTTTGAATTGAATAATTAATGTTCAGAAGAACCATAAAGCGGTCATTCGAAAGTGGAGAAAGGTGTCCATCTGTAGTTGGATCAGCGAACTTATCTGTCGGGTTAAGAAATGTATTTGTTAGCTCAACTGATATAAGTCTGTTCACCCAATGACAATTAATTTTCTGGCGTTCGAGTCGAGATTCTGGCAGCTCTCTACTTTTCTCCGTGGGGGGAGATAAGATAGCAAGTGGGAGGGACTGGGCTAGCTTGGACCGGGGCAAGTTGGGTCACAACCCAGTTAAAAAATCAGCGACGGCACGAGGCGTCTCTTGGCCCAAAACGACTGTTTGCATATTCAGGAGACTGACACGCTGCGATGACTCGACGGAAACGAATTGTTGTCATAAGATGTTATATTTTTTCATCATTTTTTTCGTAATGGATTAACTAGTGATCCAGAAACACATTTTAAGGTAGTCCTTGCGACCGATATTCATTTCGCATAAATTCGAGTAATTTGAGAGAGAATTACGAACATTTCTCGATGGTATAAAAATCGGAAATAATTCATGCACATTAAAGGTACTGAAAAGATTAATTTTGTATAATAATAATTCTAAAATGTTATTAACAAATTGATGAAAGAAATATTGTTTAACAAATTTGTCGATGACCCAACTTTTTTTTTAAATGAAAATGATTCGTTCATTTTTCTGATTACGTATGAATTTTTTCAGATTTTAGAGTTCACTTTGAAATTCGTGTGTTTTTATAGGGAAAATATGTGAAAATTCAAAGTGAACTCTAAAATCTGAATAAATTCATACGTATTCACAAAAACGAAGGAATCATTTTCATCCACAAAAAAACTTGGGTCATCGAAATATTTGTTAAATAATGTTTTTTTTCATCAATTTGTTAATAACATTTTCGAATTATTATTATGCAAAATTCATCTTTTCAGTGCCTTTTTTTGCATGATTTTTTTCAGATTTTTATATTATCGAGAAATGGTTGCAATTGTCTCTCAGTTTTCGAAAACTTATGCGAACTCGACACCAGGCGCAAGGACTACCTTAAGGGCACCGATTGACTTTTCAAAAATCAAGAACATTAAATTTTCTAACACTACTGAATGACATAAAAATCTGAAAAAATTAGGCATATGGAAGGCGCCGCAAAGATTGATTTTACGCAATAATAATAACAAAATGTCATTAACAAATTAACGAAAAAATGAATTGTTCAACAAATTACCCGACAAAATAATTTTTTTGTAATGAAAACGATTCATTCATTTTTCTGAATACGTATGAATTCTTTCAGAATGTTGTCTAATTTTTTTATTGCGTTTTTTTAAACAAAATGAAGAGTGAAGACCGAAATTAAAGAAAATTAGACACTATTCTGAAAAAATCCATACGTATTCAGAATGACATAAAAATCTGGAAAAATTAGGCATATGGAAGGTCGAGCAAAGAGTGTTTTATGTAATAATATCAAAATGTTATTAACAAATTAATGAAAAAATTAATTGTTCAACAAACTACACGGCAAAGCAACTTAAAAAAATAATAAAAATGACGTTTTTTTTCTTATTTCATTCTTATTTTTGACGAAAAAAATAAGAATGACATTCATTTTTCTGAACATGTATGAATTTCTACAGAATTTTGTTTAATTTGTTTTATTGCATTTTTTTTAATAAAATGAAGGGTGAAAATCGCAATTTCAAAAAATCAGACAGAATTCTGAAAAAATTCATACGTATTCAGAAAAATAAATTAAACATTTTCATATTAAAAAGTTGGTTTTTCGAAAAAAAAAGTGTTTACCGATTGTCGTTTCGCAAAACTTCTCCTCGGCGACTTCGTTCGCCAGATTCGCCCCCATCAGCACGTAACACGGGACCTTAAGGTTCTTCTCGACGATCTTCGATATGAGCTCGATGTTCGTTCCATCTCCCTTGTCGCCGAATCCCTGTAATTATAGTTCTTTATTATTTGTTTTATATGTATAAATAAGTCAATTTGATGATCATTGGACCTGTTGAACTTCACTTTTTTCTACTTCACTGTTCAGTGAAGTAGAAAAAAAATGTTTGTCAGCAAAATTGATGGTCACCTTAATCAGCGAAAGTCCCACCGCAGTGGGCTTAATTTAATAATAAACTTTATTTAATTTAATAAACATTTAATAAAATTTAATAAATATTTAATAAACTTTAAATAAAAAAAATTGTTTGTCATCAAAATTGATGGTCACCTTAATCTGCGAAAGTCCCAGCGCAGTGGGCTTAATTTAATAATAAACTTTATTTAATTTAATAAACATTTAATAAAATTTAATAAATATTTAATAAACTTTAAATAAAAAACATTGTTTGTCAGAAAAATTGATGGTCACCTTAATCAGCGAAAGTCCCACCGCAGTGGGCTTAATTTAATAATAAACTTTATTTAATTTAATAAACATTTAATAAAATTTAATAAATATTTAATAAACTTTAAATAAAAAACATTGTTTGTCAGCAAAATTGATGGTCACCTTAATCAGCGAAAGTCCCACCGCAGTGGGCTTAATTTTTCCAAGCAGAGTGGCGCACAGTCCCGGAATGAATTGATGAGGAATCACGAACACGAGAATATCAGCGTCTTTGGCGGCTTCCGCGACGTCGGGAACGGCGACCTGATGATAAAAACGAAAATTATGCGAATGTTTATTTCATTATTTCACCATTTTTAATCAATTAAGTAATTGATTAATAAACAAATTTCTAAATCGGGCTATAACCCAATTTATTAATTTATTTATGAATTAAGCTTCATTTTCAGTCACCCAATTTGTTTATAATTATTTTCTTTTTTTTTACTCCTACGTATGCCGTCTTTAGGCATTTACGTTTCTTTTCTCTCTACTCATTCTTCACTTCACTCCTCACTTCAATTGTCGAGTTTTCATGATTTTTTCTGTTCTTCTTAAACCCAAGTTACAGAATTATTTATAAAAAATCATGATAAAAAAATAAAAAAATAAATAAATATAAAATGATAAAGTTGGCATCAGCGACGAATTTTTTGCAACTGGTGGCTGACTTGACATAAGTTTCAGAGAAATGGGAGGGAATTGCAAACACTTCTCGATGACATAAAAATCCGAAAAAATGCACGCGCATTACAGGTACTGAAAAGATTAATTTTCCATAACAATAATTCCAAAATGTTATTAATAAATTGATAAAAAATGGTTCAACAAAACTCCTGGGAAACTAAATTTTTTATGAAAATGATTCGTTCGTTTTTTTTTAATACATATGAATTTTTTCATATTTTTAAATTGACTTTGAAATTTGTGTTTTTGCACACATATTTTCCATATAAGAAAACACAAAATTCAAAATTACCATCAAAGTCTGAAAAATTCACACGTATTCGGCAATTATTTTTTTCATCAATGTGTTAAAAAAATTTTGAATTATTATTATGCAAAAGTAATCTTTTCAGTGCCTTTAATGTGCATGCATTTTTTTAGACTTTTATACCATCAAAAATTGCAAAAAATCTTTGCAATTCTCTTTTATTTTCCTTGAATTTATGAGAAATTAGCAGAAACCTACATAACTACTTAAAAAAAGTTCCTACAATCACTCAATAGGAAAAAGTGATTGCGAATAGATCGAGTCCCAGCAGAGGCAAATCCTATGATTGGTTTTCTCTGGATCAAGCGCAGAGTGAAAAACTCATATTTCTGGTGTCGAAGCGACCAGTTGACCCAACCGGTGGGTCAAGTGAGAAAAAAATCCTTCCCTGCGTTCCCAAAAGAACAGAATTATTCCAAATTTTGTCATCGGTGAGGAAAAAAGTAGCCCTTATAATAAAAACAAACTCATCAAAAACTCATATTTCTGATGTCGAAGCGACCAGTTGACCCAACTGGTGGGTCCAGTGAGAAAAAAATCCTTCGCTGCGTTCCCAAAAGAACAGAATTATTCCAAATTTTTTCATCGGTGAGGAAAAAAAGTAGCCCTTATAATAAAAACAAACTCATCAAAAACTCATATTTCTGATGTCGAAGCGAACAGTTGACCCAAGCGGTGGGTCAAGTGAGAAAAAAATCCTTCGCTGCATTCCCAAAAGAACAGAATTATTCGAAATTTTTTCATCGGTGAGGAAAAAAGTAGCCCTTATAATAAAAACAAACTTTTTTCACTGACTCGTCCCCCTCAATAATTCAAATTAACTCATTACCCCGCGTTTCATCTTTCGACTTTTTTGTCTGTTTTTTCTCCGCTCAAGATTGACACGATAAAGATAATTGAAGATGATGATATCGCGATACGTATCGAGCGACTTGTAATCCGCGTTTCCACGCGTTATCGCGACTAATTTCCGGCCTCCAGATTTATTATTTTCTGACAGGTGGAATCGGGAGTGTCCCCCTCGCTATCAACTTCTGTCTGTCTCCCTCGCTCTCGGCTTATCTGCCGATACTTTTATCTATTTTTAACTTGTTTACCGCCGTAAAAACGAAGCATGTTATTCGGGATGATTCAATACTTACGTGGGGTTACCCGACATATTGCTACC
This sequence comes from Pimpla rufipes, assembly GCA_963932165.1. Taxonomy (NCBI): domain Eukaryota; kingdom Metazoa; phylum Arthropoda; class Insecta; order Hymenoptera; family Ichneumonidae; genus Pimpla; species Pimpla rufipes. The sequence goes on from OZ010630.1 coordinate 2,007,759, forward strand.
ATCTGCAGATTGCATCGATTTAATCTCCGTTAATTATTTTTTCGTGCATTTTTAACGGCCAAGCCCCTTTTTTCCATCGATAAAATCGTGCTTTCTGACACTAGTGCGAAAAGTCCTATTCGGAGCTCGGCAAAGTACAAAAAAAAACATGAACTACTAAATACAAAGTACTTCAGGTACTTGAAGCGCAAAAGTCATTTTCGAACTTAAGGGGACCGAGATAGTAAAAAAGTCGAGTACTCAAAAATTGGAGTGATTCATTGCAAATAAAAAATGAACAATTAAATTCAAATTTATTTTATTGAATTTTCGAAAAAATCGAATAATTCCGAAATTAACGAATAATCATGAATAATCAGAAAGTTACGAATAATTCAAATCTAAAGAATGTGCGATAATCGCATTTCTACTTATTCCAAATCATTAAAAGAATGATAATACAGGATAATGTGTATATGTATGTATACAGAATTCGAGGAAATCAATTCAGCTCAAATATAGCGAGGCTTTCGCAATTTTTTTTAAAATGATTTCGCCTTAAAAAGATTATTTTGTGGCGAAAGTCAATTCGTATATTTGTGAATATTCGTACTATTGAAATTTCTGCGTATTCAATTCACTTCAATTCAAATGCTACTCGCACGTCCCTTATTACTTCAATTCAATTCAAAGTTTAATTTACTTCAATTCAATTCAAAGATTCATTTACTTCAATTCAATTCAAAGATTCATTTACTTCAATTCAATTCAAAGATTCATTTACTTCAATTCAATTCAAAGATTAATTTACTTCAAATCAAATATCAATTAATTTCAATTCAATTCCAATATTAATTTACTTCAATTCAAATATTAATTCATTTCAATTAAGATATTAATTCATTTCAATTAAGATATTAATTCATTTCAATTAAGATATTAATTCGTTTCAATTAAGATATTAATTCATTTCAATTAAAAATTAATTAAATTCAATCCAAATATTCATCAATTTCAATTCTAATGTCAATTCAATCCAATTCAATCAAATTTAATTGTAATTTAATTAATATTTCAAATCTAATTATAATTATATATTATAATTAAATACATTTGACATTATGTAATTAATGTCAAATTTAATTAATATTTCTATTAATATCTTTCCCCAAAAACTATGATGAGTATCAATGAAAGAAGAAGTTCGGAGTTAAGCCGGCCGACAGATATGCAGATAGTGGAGAACCGGAAACCGGTGAATCCGGGGCTCGAAAAAAACACACCGCGGGTCTGAAATTGATCGCGATAAGGTGCAAAATAATCCAGATTACTGGAGCGTCGAGATAAATAGGAATCTTTCGAGTGGTAGAAAGGGAGAAAAAAACGTCGGCTTATCGCCGTTTGCACCGTCTCTGTTTATCGTGACAATAACGAGGATACTGGAAATGTGTCTCGGTCTCTCTCTCGAAGAGACGGCCAATGTCACGCGGCCGTCGCGATACTTTGTACGTGCAGGAGCGATTGGCACTCGAGAGCGAGGGAAGCGACGGTGTTTGGCCCCTATTAAATCAGCCCGGATCGCCTCAGTCACCATCAGTTCTGCTTCGACTCTCACGGAAGACGCATCGAATTTTTCTCGCCAACGCGAAACCACCAGCAACATGAGGCTGAACTCCATAATTCCGAATTTCAAGGCCGAGACCACTCAGGGCCCCATCGATTTTTACGAGTGGCAGGGAGACAAGTGAGTTTTTTTTTTTGCTTCTTTATTTTTATTTTTTTGCTCGAGGTGATATTTAAATTATGGTCTTACCGAACGGCTCAACGTGGAATTCTCAGAGAGTTTCGAAGACTTCTCGGTGAGAAAAAATTGGGCTTACAGAAGGTGCGGTAAAGATTGATTTTACGTAATAATAATATCAATATGTTGTTAATGGATTAATGAAAAAAATAATTGTTTGGCGAATTAGCCGGCAAACCAATTTTTTTTTAATTATAGGATTCAACGATTTTTGTGAATACGTATGAATTTTTTCCGAATTTTGTCGAATTTTTTTAAATCGCGGTTTTCATCGAAGAAAGCAATTTAGACAATTTGTAACAAATTCTGAAGACATTCATACGTATTCAGAGAAATTTGTGAAACACTTTCATTCAAAAATAGTTGGAGTTGCCGGTTAATTTATTGAACAATTTTTTTTTTTCTGTAAAATCAATCTTTTCAGCATCTTCTATATGCCTAATTCTTTTTGTATTTTTGTGTCATTGCGAAGTGTTCGAAAATCTTAAATATCCGCAACTTACTTTTTGTTCTGATTTGAATTTAGCGAGAAAAATGTTTGTTCGAGGAGAGAAAACCATTAATTATATTTCGATTTACAAAACCATATTTTCCTTAAATATTATGAAGAAAAAAGAAGATCATGAAGTAACCATGAAATGCAGTGAAATTTCTTTGTTGACGAAAATATGTTTTTATAATATTGTCGATGCATAGTTAATTATAGTAATTTTAATTGTCTTATACATTATTTTAATTTCATTGTTTCAACAAATACAAGTGAATGTTTTTTTTAGCATTCACTGTTTCATGTTTTTCATTTCATTATATTAAAACCTTTTTACATAATCGATAATGAATCAACGGGAATTAATTTTCTTAGCGGTCGACAATATTTATTTTAAATATCGTCGATGCATAGTTAAATAAAGTAATTTCAATTATCTTATACATTATTTTAATTTCATTATTTCAACAAATACAACAAGTGAATATATTTTTTTTAGCATTCACTGTTTTATGTTGTTTTATTTAATTGTAAACACGAAAAAATAAAAGAAAAAAATTGTTCAAGTTGTTAATAAAAATAGAGTACAATTGAAATCATAAATTTGCAAGTTTATGAAAAAAAAAAAATTTAATATTGCCGATGTGAATTGTTAAGTTTAGTGATTTCGATTGTCTTATAAATGATTATTATTTGATTATATTTCAACATCTACAATACGTGAACATATTTGTTTCGGATTTATCGGTTGGTGTTATTTTATTTCTTCATTATATTAAAAAAAAATGTCGATAATAAAAATAAAAAGGAGCACTAAAAATAATAAAAAGAAAAAGAAAAAATAATAAAAATAAAAAGAAAAAATAATAAAAATAAAAAGAAAAAATTGGCCAGATGTAACACGAGCCCAAATGGAGTAAATATTTTTCTCCCAGTGAAATCGAAACCTCGCGCAGGTTTCACATCGAGTTGTAGCTGTTTCTTTTATCCACCTCGAATGTGTGTCAATCATGCAAGATAATTTATGCAACTACCCTGTCGCGTATCAAGTGTCGCTCTGTACGCGAGTTCTGAATGCGAAGCAACGAGACGACGACGAGATGGGTGGATTGCACCAGCGTGCACCGCCAGGCAGATGCGTTTAAACTCTCGTTACACGGCCCATGGCAACGAAAATAGTCAGTTGGCTTTGACCTCGGCACGAATGCAAGAACAGAATCGTGGCGTGCCTGCGATCTCGTGCCGTGTCCCTCATCTCGACAAGACCGGTTGCTAAATATTACCATTGTGCAAATACCCATCGAATCGAATTGAATATTCGATGAATTCTCGAATATTCGAATCATTCATATTCATAATATTCATATTCATATTCATATTCATATTCATATTCATATTTATGAATATTCATATTCATATTCATATTCATATTTATGAATATTCATATTCATATTCATATTCATATTTATGAATATTCATATTCATATTCATATTTATGAATATTCGTATTCATATTCATATTTATGAATATTCATATTCATATTCATATTTATGAATATTCATATTCATATTCATAATATTCGAATATAACTTTTCGAATATTCGATGAATTTTCAAATATTCGATAAATTTTTTAATATTCGATGAACTTTGGAAGATTCGATGAATTTTCAAATATTCGATATATTTTCGAATATCCGATCAATTTTCGAAAATTCGATGAATTTTGGAATATTCGATACATTTTCGAATATTTGATGAATTTTCAAATATTCGATGAATTTTCGAAAATTCACTAAATTTTTTAAAATTCGATAAATTTTCGAATATTCGATAAAATTTCGAATTACGTTAATATACAATTTACTAATCGATAAAATATATTTTTGTTTTCTTTTCAAGGTGGGTCGTGATCTTCTCTCACCCGGCAGATTTCACGCCCGTTTGCACGACCGAACTCGGTCGTATCGCTGTCCACCAGCCGCACTTCGAGAAGCGAAACGTCAAGCTTCTCGCTCACTCTGTCGACAAGCTCAAGGATCACGTCGACTGGGTCAATGTGAGTAAACATACGGGATTACAAAAAAAAAGAAAAATTCACTCGCTCTCTTTGCTTCGAAATTTCTATTCAAATCTTGTTGAAATTTGCCCACGGAATTTACATAAATTCATCCTTAACAATCAATAATCGTGAATATTTACAGTCTTAAAAAATATATACATTTTTTCATCTATTCTTTACTTTTCTTATTGGAGTTGGAGTGTTTACAGAAATAAAAAAAAAATCTTTTCTTTTTCGTTTATTGTTTACTTTTCTTCACTTTACTTATTGGAGTTGGAGTGTTTGCAGAAATTAAAAAAAATATTTTCTTTTTCTTTTATTGTTTACTATTCTTTACTTTACTCATTGGAGTTGGAGTTTTTATAGACATTTAAACAAATCTTTTCTTTTTCGTTTATTGTTTACTTTTCTTCACTTTACTTATTGGAGTTGGAGTTTTCACAGAAATTTAAAAAAATATTTTCTTTTTCTTTTATTGTTTACTTTTTTATTTTTCTTATTGGAGTTGAAGTTTTTATCGACATTTAAACAAACCTTTTCTTTTTCTTTTATTGTTTACTTTTCTTCACTTTACTTATTGAAGTTGGAGTTTTTTACAGACATTAAAAAAAATATTTTCTTTTTTTTTTAATTGCTTACTTTTTTTCTTTACTTCTATTATTGAAGTTGGAGTATTAACAGACATTAAAAAAATATGTTCTTTTTCTTATATTCTTTACTTTTAATGTTGGAGTAAATATATATATATATATTTTTTTTTATCGTCGAATTTGGAGTGTTTAGAGTGCGAATTTTTTTTTTTTTCTTCAGGACATCAAATCCTACTGCCAAGACATTCCCGGGGCATTCCCGTACCCGATTATCGCCGACGACGACCGGACCCTGGCGGTGAAACTCGACATGATCGACGAGGCGAGCAAGGACGACCCCGAGCACGCGATAACCGTCCGAGCTCTCTACATCGTCAGTCCCGACCACCGTCTGCGTCTCAGCATGCAGTATCCCACCTCGACTGGACGCAACGTCGAGTCAGTATTACGATATCAACGCGCGACACGACAAAAGCCAATTTTTTTAGCTTCCCAGATTACACTGTCTCTTATTATTACAGCGAAATCCTTCGTGTCATCGACTCCCTCCAGCTCGTTGACCGCAAACCCCAGATCGCCACGCCCGCCAACTGGGTCGTAAGTATTTTTCCAAAATTTTAATTTAGTTTATCGATTTTTGAAAATAAAAAAAAGAAAAAAAAATCTGTTTAAATTTTGAAAAAAAAAAAAAAAATTGTATTTTTAAGTTTTGATTAGCGTTTTGAAAAAAAACGCTAATTTTTGAAATTTTGAATAAAATTTAACTTTTCAAATTTAAAAAAAAAGAAAAAATGTGTTGTTTACATTTTGAAAAAAAAAATGGTATTTTTAAGTTTTGATTAGCGTTTTGAAAAATACGCTAATTTTTGAAATTTTGAATAAAATCTAACTTTTCAAATAAAAAAAACCTTTTAAAATAAAAAAAATGTTGAAAAACGCCTAATATTTTCAATTTGAAAAATAATAATAATAATAATAATTTTGAGAAAAAACCTAATTCTTTATTTTTTGCAAAAAAAAAATCGAATTTTGTTTAATGTTCCGACATTTTTTAAAAAATCTTGATTCCACGTTGAGCGCTTTTTTACACCAAACATAATAAGTTATGGCAAATTGATAGTTTATCATTTTACACGAAATTAACTCCGTCTATTGCTCACTGGTGATATTTAAAAATATTCAAACTAAGAAAACAAACTTAATAAAATAAAAAGTCATACAACAAACCCAAATTTATCGCTACCGAAAAAGGAGGAAATGTGTAAATTGCAAATTAAAAAAAAATGATTTTGCTTTGCAGGTTATCTATATAATAAAAAAAAATCTACATAATTGATAGTTTATCATTTTACACGAAATTAACTCCGTCTATTGCTCACTGGTGATCTTTTAATATTAAAACTAAGAAAATAAACTTAATAAAATAAAAAGTCATACAACAAGCCCAAATTTATCGCTGCCGAAAAAGGAGGAAATGTGTAAATTGCAAATTTAAAAAAAAAAATGATTTTGCTTTGCAGCCCGGCGAGAAGGTGATGATTCTGCCGACGGTGAAGGACGAGGAGCTCCCCAAGCTGTTCCCAGGTGGAGTGGACAAGGTTCTGATGCCTTCTGGAAAGGTCTACGTTCGCACAACCACCGACTACTAAATGTCGCAATTTCCCAAATCCCTCGATCCGCTGCGGATCGCAATGTCTCAGATCCACCGCACATTTTTAATCCCCCTCTCGATAATGTAAACTTTAACTTTCTAAGAGTCAAATAAATATATTTATATACATAAGAATCAAAAAAATGAATTAAAGAAAAACCAATTATTCTACATTTATCACGTACTTTAAACCCTGTCTCAACAATGTAGACTCAAACATTCCGAGGACCAAATTTTAGGCTTAAACTTAAATTCGAGCTTAACTTCGTATCACAGGTTGAAACTTAAGTTTTGTCTCGGTTGAAATTTAAGTTTTGGCTCAGTTGAAACATAAGTTTTGTCTTGGTTGAAACTTAAGTTTTGTCTCGGTTGAAATTTAAGTTTTGGCTCGGTTGAAACATAAGTTTTGTCTCGGTTGAAACTTAAGTTTTATCTCGGTTGCAACTTAAGTTTTGTCTCGGTTGAAACTTAAGTTTTGTCTCAGTTGAAACTTAAGTTTTATCTCGGTTGCAACTTAAGTTTTGTCTCGGTTGAAACTTAAGTTTTGTCTCGGTTGAAACTTAAGTTTTGTCTCGGTTGAAACTTAAGTTTTGTCTCGATTGAATCTTAAGTTTTGTCTCGGTTGAAACTTAAGTTTTGTCTCGGTTGAAATTTAAGTTTTGGCTCGGTTGAAACATAAGTTTTGTCTCGGTTGAAACTTAAGTTTTATCTCGGTTGCAACTTAAGTTTTGTCTCGGTTGAAACTTAAGTTTTGTCTCAGTTGAAACTTAAGTTTTATCTCGGTTGCAACTTAAGTTTTGTCTCGGTTGAAACTTAAGTTTTGTCTCGGTTGAAACTTAAGTTTTGTCTCGGTTGAAACTTAAGTTTTGTCTCGATTGAATCTTAAGTTTTGTCTCGGTTGAAACTTAAGTTTTGTCTCCGTTGAAACTTAAGTTTTGTCTCGGTTGAAACTAAAATTTCAATTAAGTTTAATCTTGAGTTTGAACTTAAGTTTCAAGTTGAATATTGAGCTTGAACCTAAGTTTCAAGTTTAATCTTGGGTTTGAACTTAAGTTTCAAGTTGAATATTGAGTTGGAACTTGAGTTTCAAGTTGAATTTTGAGTTGAAACTTTCGTTTCATGTTGAATATTGCGTTGGAACTTAAGTTTCAAGTTGAATATTGAGTTGGAACTTAAGTTTCAAGTTGAATATTGAGTTGGAACTTAAGTTTCAAGTTGAATATTGAGTTGGAACTTAAGTTTCAAGTTGAATATTGAGTTGGAATTTAAGTTTCAAGTTGAATATTGAGTTGGAACTTAAGTTTCAAGTTGAATATTGAGTTGGAATTTAAGTTTCAAGTTGAATATTGAGTTGGAACTTAAGTTTCAAGTTGAATATTGAGTTGGAACTTAAGTTTCAAGTTGAATATTGAGTTTGAACTTAAGTTTCAAGTTGAATATTGAGTTGGAACTTAAGTTTCAAGTTGAATATTGAGTTTGAACTTAAGTTTCAAGTTGAATCTTGCGGGTTTGAACTTAAGATTCAAGTTAAATTGAATCTTGCGGGTCTGAACTTAAGATTCAAGTTAAGTTGAATCTTGCGGGTTTGAACTTAAGATTCAAGTTAAATTGGATCTTGCGGATTTGAACTTAAGATTCATGTTAAATTGAATCTTGCGAGATTGAACTTAAGGTGAGTCGTGAGTTTCAAATTAAGTTGAAATCGTGAGAATTATAAACGAAGTTGCAATCACGAAAAAGTTGATAGAAGAATCATTTTTGTCAAGAATTGGCAAACAAAAGGGATGGAAGGTTTGGAAAAAGTACTTACGATATTGACGGGCAGTTTGTGTCCGGGCAGGTATTTTACGTTCTCGTGCTGCTCGTTTATAATCTCCGTGAGCTTCTTGCCGTTGATCATCTCCTCGAACACGTACATCGTCACCCGCTCCTCGAACTTGTCGTTGAACTTGACGGCATTCGCGCCGATGAGCTTCGCGATAGCCGAGCCCCTGTTTTCAAACGATCACGATCTATTTATCAAAGCAACTTGTGGCGCCATCGGAAAAGACTTCGTGACTTCGTTGACTTCATAACAAAAAACAAAAAAAATTGAGGGGAGGCTGAGTCAGTGAAAAAAGTTTTTTATTATTATAAGGGCAACTTTTTTTCCTCACCGATGAATAAATTCGAAATAATTCTATTATTTTGGGACTGCGGCGAAGGATTTTTTTCTCACTGGACTCACCGGTTGGGTCAACCGGTTGCTTTGACAACAGAAATATGGGTTTTTCACTCTGCGCTTAGTCCAGAGAAAATTAAGCATAGGATTGGCTTCCGCTGGAACTGAATCTCTTCGCAATTACATTTTCTATCCATTAATCGCAGGGATTTTTTTGAAGTTGATACTTTAAGGTAGACCTTGCGAGTGGTGGCTGACTTGACACATATCGAAGGTGCTGAAAAGATTGATTTTTCATAATCAAAATTCAAAAATATCATTAACAAATTGATAACAAAAAATTAATTGTTTAACAAATCTCCAGAAGACTGAACTTTTTTTCATGAAAATTATTTATTCATTTTTCCGAATATGTATACATTTTTTCAGATTCTTAAATTCACTTTGAGTTTTGTGACTTTCCACACGTTTTTCCGTATAAAACAGAAAACATTCAAAGAAAAGAATTTAAAAATCTGAAAAAATTCATACGTATTCAGAAAAATGAACAAATCATTTTCTTGAAAAAGAAAGTTCGGTTTTCGATTTTTGTAAATTTTTAATACTTTAAAAGATTCATTTCGCTGAAGCCAATTTTATCATCACTTTTTGTAAACTATTCCGTAATTTTGGTTTAAGAACCATAATAAAGAAAAATTCCTGCAATTAATATATGGGAAATGTGATTGCAACGAGATTGAACCCTAACAGAGGTCAATCCTACGATTGTTTTTTTCTGGAGAACGCATAGAGTTAAAACCCCATATTTCTGGTTCGAAGACACCGATTGACCCAACCGATGAGCCTAGTGACAAAAAAATGCTTCGCTGTGATCCTAAAAGAATATAATTATTCCAAATTTTTTCAACGGTGAGAAAGAAAGTAGCCCTTGTAATAAGAATTAACGTTTTTTACTGACTCGGCCCCCTTAATAAAAAAAAGTAGCTAATAAAGGCAACAAAATTTTCGTCAAAAACAAAAAAAATGAAAACAAAAATATAAGAGAAAAATACTTTTTTCCATTTTCGACGGTTTTTTGCTGTAAAAAAATCGTTTTTTTATTTTATCTTTTTTATTCTTGATTTAAAAAAGTAATTATTTTTTTCAATCTTTCTAAAGTTCTGACTCGGCCCCCTTAATAAAAAAAAGTAGCTAATAAAGACACCAGAATTTTCGTCAAAAACAAAAAAATTTAAACAAAAATATAAGAGAAAAATACTTTTTTCCATTTTCGACGGTTTTTCGCTGTCAAAAAATCGTTTTTATTTTAGCTTTTTTATTCATTATTTTAAAAAGTCATTATTTTATTCAACCTTTCTAAAGTTGACGTAAAAATTTTCGTTGCATACTGGATCGATGATCACGAAAAAACAGCAATTTTTAATGAAACATAATAACGTTTCGTTGCTTACTATGTTACGACTGAGAGTGATAATTAAAATTTCAGTGTCGTTCAAGCGCGTCGAGATGCGATAATTAATTCGCCACGCGAGGGCAACAGATTTTCTCGTCGCGGCAGAGACGTCTCGGTATTTATCTCCCGTTCGTGTGTTTTCGTTTCAGCGTGAATTGGCATTCCGCGAGATATCAGCCTCTCATTTGCATCCATCGTTACAACAACCGCGAGACAAAACGTCTTCCTCGCGTTGCGTCGCTCAATTAGTCGCTTCGTCCGACTGCTAAACATTCCTCTTCGACTCAGATTCCTCGCTGAGAACGCTTATACAATGTGCAGTGAGTCATCGACGCTCAACTAATTGAATACCAATGACTTATTCGTTTTTAAAGTTAAGTTCTATCGTTTAGTATTTATTTCGCATAAATTCTAAAAAATGGGAAAAATTTATGCACATTAAAGATACCGAAAATATTAATTTACATAATGAAAATATAATTTACATAATAAAATATTACACATAAAATATTAATTTACGTAATTTTACATAATAACAATTCGAAGATTTTATTAACAAATTGATGAAAAAAAAAAACATAGTTTAACAAATATTTCGATGAGCCAAGTTTTTTTTAATGAAAATGATTCCTTCGTTTTTTCGAATACGTATGAATTTTTTCAGATTTTAGAGTTCACATTTTCACATATTTTCCCTATAAAAAACGCACAAAATTCAATGTGAACTCTAAAATCTGAAAAAATTCATACGTATTCGGAAAAATGATGGAATCATTTTCATGAAAAAAAAATTGTGGGTCATCGAAATATTTGTTAAACAATTGTTTTTTTCATCAATTTGTTAATAACATTTTTGAACTATTATTATGCTAAATTAATCTTTTCAGTACCTTTAATGTGTATGAATTTTTTCAGATTTTTATACCACCGAGTAGTGTTTGCAATTATCTCCCAAATTCCTCGAATTTATGCGAAATGAATATTATCCGCAAGGACTACCTTAAAAATCTGAAAAATTCATACGTTTTCAGAAAAACGAAGGAATCATTTTCATAAAAAAAAAACTTGGGTCGAGAACCATTTGTTACACTTTTTTTTCATCATTTTGTTAATAACATTTTAGAATTATTACTATGCAAAATTAATCTTTTCAGTGCCTTTAATGTGGAGGATTTTGTTCGGATTTATTGATCATCGAGGAATGTTTGCAATTCTCTCTCATGTTTCTCGAATTTATGCGAAATGGATACTAGGCGCCAGGCTATCTTAACTAATCGAATACCAATGACTTATTCGTTTGTCTTAACTTTACACACGAGAGACGCAACGAAATTGGTGATGCGACGCGAGTTGTTGTTCCTTTTTATATTTGTCTGTAACGTTTTTGTCGTGAAGTTGGAATTAATCAGAGACCTCAGAGACAGAGTTGTAAATCCCTCATTTTTATAGAAATAAAATTGATGTTACGATTGGCTTTGTAATTATATTTTTATAATAATAACTCGTAATAATTATAATATGATATGTAAACTTTTACATAGAGTAAACAAATATTAATTTCCCATAGAACTTAATGGTAATCTTATTGAAAAAATGGAGAAATACTGTTAATGCATTGCGAAAATAATTGAGGACTGTGCTTGTCCATTTTTCTCACAATTTCTCCGAAAATTTAATGACAAATGTGGTTTTTCTTATGGCTATTCAAAAGTTCACATATAATTGTATAATCGCTACAGGTGATTGTTCTAAAATCGTAACTAGAAAATAAACAGTTTTGTAAACTTTAATTCTTAAAGTAATGGGACTAAATTCTTGAATGTATTCACAGATTTTCCAAATTTTCATAAAAATTTGCGTCACATATTCATGAAAATTTGAATCATTCGCGAGAATCCGAGTAAATCAAGGATAAATTATTAATGAGAATTCGAATTATGCACGAGAATTTGAATGATTCAAGGAAACATGAATTCCTTTTTACAAATCTGAATTACTTAAATAATATGAATATTAGATTAAAAATAGGAATTCACGTTCACATCACAGCGAATTATTCTCACATCCCTATTATAAACAACGGAGTTATGTTTTTCTTATTTATCATTTTTTAAATTTTGACAGCAATGTTGTAAGTCCCCATTACTTAAAGAATTAAAATTGACACAACAGTTTATTTTCTAGTTACGATTTTACAACGATGACCTGTAGTGATTATAAAATTATATGTGAATTTCTGAATAGCCGTAAAAAAAACCGAATTTTTCATTACATTTTCCGAGAAATTGTGAGAAAAATAGACAAGCACAGACCTCCATTATTTTCGCAATGCATTAACAGCATTATTCCTCCATTTTTTCAATAAGATTACCATAAAGTTTTATAGGAAATGAATATTTCTTGCCTTTATTTAAAAATGTACACATCACATTTCAACAATTACGAGTTATTAATATAAAAACATAATTACAAAGCCAATTGTGTCATTAATTTTATTTCCATAAAAATTAGGGATTTACATCTCTGTTTGACAGTCATAAAAAACAACGTTTAACGTGATCGCGAGTTTTCCAAAATTCTTTTCAGCCAAGATCTTCATCATTCCGAATAGTTTTTAATAGTTCTCACCAATAGTAACTTTACTGCTATTAATTTATTATTAATTATTATTAACCTCAGATTCAAAATTGTTTTTATTTTTTTTCAACCAGTCCAAAGCGCTCCAACCTACATCAAACATCAACAACTCGAGGCTCCTTAAAAAATTCCCTCTCAATCAATTTTTTTTTCGCAGCCAAACGTGGCAAAAAAAAATTCAAAACACAGCAAAAAAATAAAAATAAAAATTCCTTTAAACAAGAAGCTACGAATTTTGTATCGTTCCCTGGGCGTCCCTCGATTTAGATGTCACCTTGGCCCGATTCGCGGGTCTCGTTGTCTCGTGCCAAACGCCCCGAGTTTCGCTGACAAAAAGCTCCGATTCTGCAGACTGAAATTCGCGAGATCGATCGGCTCCTCCTGGATCATCGATCGATCGAATTGATCCACGACTTATCTAAACCTCAATCGTTAATTTTCGCGTTTGAAGATTTTTTGTCCGCTTAAAATCTACTCGTTTTTTTTTTAAATAATTACCAGTTGCCACTTCCCACGATGCAGACTCGCTGCTTAGGTTGCGCCATTATTGTTGCTAAAACTTGTTAATTTATTCGAGATTTTTCCCACGACACTGACACTCGGAGGGCTTCGATGTCGGGCTGCACCTCTCGATTACCTTGAGCGACCAAGTTCGATCGACTGACTTGACCGACTGACTGACTCACTTCACTCACCATTGACCTTAGGGACGACGACGACGACGACTTCGTCGTCGTCGGCGCAGGTCTTGGATTATGGCCAGACGAAATCTAAACCTTCGAGGACCGACGCGCTTATAGATCGTTAATTTTAGCATTGCTGTGATAATAAAGACAATTGTCGGTGCAGAGACGCGGAGTGCATTTTTGCATCGGCGTTGCGAATCCCTAAATCTTTTGGAAATAAAATCGGTGGTACAAACAGGTTTGTAATTACTTATGATTAATTGTAACGCGAAGTAATTGTAATGTGAAAAATTACGAAAAAAAAAAATTAATTATGAATTTTTCAAATTTTTTAGTCTTTTATAGAATATATGGGAATGGAACAACATTTTTTCCACCTTTTTTGTATTTTATAATGTCTCTTATTTTAATTATAGACCTATTGAAAACATAATAAAAGACAAAAAAGGTGGAAAAACTTATTGGTCCACATTTGCTTGTCACATTTGCTTGTCGACCAAAAATTTAGTTTTTTGTCGTAATATTTTTCAGATTTTTTTCAAACCTTTAAATTCATGGGTTTTTCAGATCTTTAAATTCGTGCATTTTTCAGATTTTTAAATTCGAGCGTTGCTGTGCTAATAACGACAATTATCGGTGCAGAGACGTGGAGTGTATTATTGCATTGGAGCTGCGAAACCGTAAATCTTTTAGGAATAAAATCGGTGGTACAAACAGTTTTGTAATTATTCATTGTTAATTGTAGCACGAAGTAATCGTAATGTGAAGCATTCGCTGCCGATTCAGCCACTTAAAAGAAAAAAATTAATTGCGAATTTTTCAAATTTCTTAGTCTTTTATACAGACGGAAAAACCTCCGCACGGAAAATCTGGCGCGCGATTTTTTATGTTATGTATTGATTTTTTCAGATTTTGTTTCATGAACTTTTTTATTATTAATATTTAAAGCTAAACAAAAAACAAATTAAAAACAAATCTGAACATATTCTGAGGAATACTGCGACAAAAAACAACATTTTTGGTCGACAAACGAGAGTGGAACAAACATTTTTTTTCCGTTTTTTGTATTTTATATTGTTTTTTAAAGAACTATCGAAAACATAATAAAATACAAAAAAGATCGAGGTTACGGTGTAAAAAAAATTTATTTGCGTTGAAGTTTCGAAAATTCGAGCCACGGTTATTCCGAAAAATTCGTTGTTTAAAAGAATCTCGATCCCTGCCACTCTTGCGATTTTTTGCGATATCGTCAGACGTACTAGAAGACTTTGTAATTTTTTCAGCCAAAAGAAAACATACGTTTTTTTAATAAAAAAAAATTTCTAGATTTTCGGCGAAAAATCAATGTTACATTATTTTTTGATTGAGAATAAATATCCTTTGCAGCCTTTAAAAAATGTACATATTACATTATAATTACTCCGTGTTTCTATTATTAATTAATAATTACAAAACCAGTTGTATGTACCGTCAACTTTATTTCCAAAAGGTATCGAGATTTACAACCCTGAAAACAACGAGGAAGCGAATTGCAAGTTTTGATTCGCCGGCTTCAATCTTCTTTTTTTCCAAATTTCCTCGCAAATTCCGCGTCGCTCGGTAGTCACAATTGCAAAGCAAATTGTGCGATCAACTTCGATTCCAACGAAAACGAAGCTTTGCACATATTTTCAATTTTCTCGGTTTTTTGAACGATTTTCCATCGGCTGACATAAAAATTTCGGGAGAAAAGGAAAGTAACGAAAACGGAGTTTCCTCCGCGAGGAAGCAAAATCAGGATTGTAGGGCGGAAACGAGCGTCTCGTGGAACGTGGAATAACAGCCAAAGGATGGAGATGAACGAATGAAAAGACGAAAAAAATAAGAAAAAATAAAATGCTTGTTTTGATGCAAATATATACGTTGTATAGATTGAAATATGTGACAAGATGATCGCCTATTGTAGAGGATAGTGCGTTTTATGCTGTATAAATTCACCGTAGAAAAAAAAAACAGAAATTTGAAAACTCAATGCACCATTATTGAAAATTTCTGTTGTAAAATTGTAAAATTAATTTTCACTCCCAAGTTTATATCGCGCAAATTTCAAGCACTTTCGTATTCCAAAAACGGTTTTGCTTTACGTAAAATCGACAGAATTCTGTAATATAAACAAAGACTTTGTTAACGTTTCTAATGTAGCGTTAATTTTGCTACACTAAATGCATATTAAATTTAAGGTGTTTCAGGTGTTTCAGAGAAAATTTCGAACACTTCTCGATGGAATAAAAATCAAGCGTTTTCGAAGTACTGAAAACATTGATTTGGCTTTTAATTATTCCAAAAAGTTAATTATCAATTGATGAACAAAAAGTTATTGAACAAATCGCCCGTCAACCGAACTTTATTTTTTTCATGAAAATTATTTGTAATTTTTCTCTTAACATGTAGGATTTTTGTTGTATTTTGACTCATTTTAAAAAATGATAATAATTATTTTTGTATGTGTGAAAAGTCACAAATCTTGTGACTTTTCGCAACATTTGGTAAAATTCTAAAGAAATTCGTACGTATTAAAAAAAATGGTTAAATCATTTTCATTTGAAAAAAAAGTTAGATTGGACGGGTGATTTGAACAATTATTTGTTCATCAATTTGCGAATAACATTTTAGAATTATGATTCACAGGAAAAAATTCATACTGATTTAAAAAAAAACGGTCAAATCATTTTCATTCGAAAAAAAAGTTAGATTTGACGGATGATTTGAACAATTCTTTTGATCAATCCGTGACTAACATTTAAGAATTATGTTGTAGTTGAAGATTTCGACCGCTGTTCAGTAATTGATGAAAAGGGTTTCGGCAATGGAACGTTCCATTGCCGAAACCCTTTCATCAATTTAAGAATTATGATTCACACGTAGGAAAAATTCATAGGTATTGAAAAAAACGGCCAAATCATTTTCATTTGAAAAAAAAAGTTGGATATGACGGGTGATTTGAATGATTCTTATTTCATCAATTTGCGAATAACATTTTAGAATTAATATTCACACGTATGAAAAAATTCATATTTATTTAAAAAAAAACGGCCAAATAATTTTCATTCGAAAAAAGTTAGGTTTGGCGGGTGATTTCAACAATTTTTTTTCCATCAATTTCCGAATGACATTTTGGAATTATAATTACGCAAAATCTATTTTTTTCGGCACCTTCAACATACTTAATTCGTTCAGATTTTTATCCAACCGAGAAATGTTCGAAAATATTCCGTAAATCTCACGTTTAGCCGGACTGAAACGTTGAGACTGCCTTAAATTTTAATATACAATTCAAATAAATTTAATAGCTTATATTTAATATATATTACTGCGTAGAATCTTTCGATATCGGTGTATTAAATTTTCAATTGTTTTCCTGTACACGACGGAGCTATAGAAAATACTATGTATAATACTATGTATAAAATCGGGAGAATATTTTACACGCGCGCAATTCAATTTCGCCTCGCGACGGGCGAGGATTTGAGCATGATTGAGGAATTCCGAGGGGCATTCGCGACCTCTCGCGAATCGTCTTCGTCATCTTCTTCGTGTTCCGTTGCTGCCGCGGAATCCTCAGAGTCGAGAGAGCGGAGCGTTCAGCTGAGCGTTGGTGGTGCCTTCGTCGTCGTCGTCGTCCCTGAATTTCAAACACCATTAATACACGAATAATCGTTGAGGAAAAATAGCAGCACGAGAGGCAAAGCAACACACATAACAAACGTAAAGGAGGCGGAAACTGGGAAAAAATATCCGTGGAGTAAAAAAAAAACATCCACAGGAGTAAAAGAAGGACGGAAAAATATCGGTGAAAAAATATATCCGAAGGAGAGAAAATCCTCGGCAATGAAAACGAAGGGAAAAATATTTCTTTAGAAAAAAAAAGATATCGGTTGAAAAACTCGGAACACGTCAAGTTTGTCAGTTTATCTTGTTACACATATTTTCGTCGTCTAAAAACGGCTAATTAAGTTTCAGAGAAATGAGAAGGAATTGCAAAGACTACTCGATGGTATAAAAATTGGAAAAACTCAGGCGTGCTGAAAAGATTGATTTTGCATCGTGAAAATTCTAAAATGTTCTTTACAAATTGATGAAAAAAAATTGATGAAAACAAATTTTTCATAAAAATGATTTGTTCATTTTTCTAAATACGTATGAATTTTTTCAGATTTTTCAATTCACTTTGTATTTTTTCATATTTATACGAAAAAAAATGTGTGGAAAGTCACGACACTCAAAGTGAATTAAAAATTTGAAAAAATTCATACGTATTCAGAAAAATGAATAAATCAATCTTATGAAAAAAATTGTTCGGTTTTCGAGAGATTCGTTGAACATATTTTTCCTCAATTTGTTAAGTACATTTTCGAATTTTTATGATGCAAAATCAATGTTTTCAGTGCCTTCAATATGTTTGATTTTTTCAGATTTTGGTACCAAAAAAAAACCAATTAGCAAAGAAATTCTTTCAGCGGTTTCGTTTCTACCGTTTATTATTTATTCGCGATTTTTTTCCCGCGGATTTTCCTTCCATGGATATTTTCGCCGTTCGAAGCAGGAAGAGAATCGACGACAAAAAATCCCCTCGAGACACCGAAGACGTTCTGATCAACAGTCGATATTCATTTGGTATATTTTTTATCTCTCTGCGTGTAGATACAATGATTTCATCATACGACGACAGATCGTAACAATTCATCGCCTTTTCCGTTTCTCGTAACTCCACTTTTTAAACGTTAATTACACAGTTTTTCTATACAATAGTTGTGAGATTAACTTCCGCAGGAGGGAAGCGGAACTACTGAACTAAATTTAAAACGAAAAAACGAAAAGGAAAATGTACTCGAGTTTCCAGTGCAGGAAACTGTTTTTTTTTTTTTTTTTTCAAGTCGCCCGACGGACGACCGATCAATTATTTGGCTACATCTTCGATCGCATTTTGGTCGACTATTCGGACGCGCAGACGCAAAAATTCCGTCGTCGACGTTTAAAATTAAGATATGCATCGACGAAATATTCTACTGGCTACTCAATCGCATTTCGCTAGGGATTTGTGAATAGTATTTTAATTGAATTGAATTGGATAATGATATTCAATTCAAAAATTTGAATAATACAAATATTCATAAATAATACAAATATTCATGAATAATACGAATATTCATGAATGATACGAATATTCATGAATAATATGAATATTCATGAATAATACGAATATTCACAAACATACGAATTATTCAAAAATTCGTGTATAATGCGGATATTCATGAATATTCGAAATATTCAAAAATTTATGAATATCCATATGCATATTCATTAATAATTCACAGGAACCGGAATAACATGCGAAATCAACATTAATACAGAAAATTACTGAAGATTAGAAATTATCCGAATAAATGCGATTCAGAAGGATTTTTGATTATTCATGAATATTCGTAAATTTCCGATTATTCATAAATATTCGAAAATTTCCGATCATTTATGAATATTCGTAAATCACGGATTATTCATGAATATTCGTAAATTTCGGATTATTCATGAATATTCGTAAATTTCGGATTATTCATGAATATTCGTAAATTTCGGATTATTCATGAATATTCGTAAATTTCTGAATTATTTGATTGATTTGAATAATCAATTCCAAATTTGTGGATTGAATTATTCATATTCAATTCGTAATGAATTATTCATATTCAATTCGTAATTAATTATTCACATTTTTGAGTATTCGCACATCCCTACTTTTTGCGTCTCAGGGCGGACGAGAGAAAGTTTTAGATTTATTTACAGGCGCTTTAATAAAAAATTGGGAGTTTGACGCACTGAAATTGAAAGTTTTTACGCACGAAGCGCAAAAACTTCCAACGTCGGTGCGTAAAAATTGCACGTTTTTCTCGCGGCGCAAAAGTAAATCGATTTTTGGACTTCCGGTTTTTTTTCTTCACGTTAAAAAGCTCTCGTTTCGTCTCGGAGATAAAATCATTCGCGGAGCGACTGGCGTAAAATAATTCGGGAGAGAATTCGCTGCTCTTGTTGATTCGCTTCTCTTCGCTCGGTGCACGCGAGATTCCTTCTTTTCCGTTCCAAACAAATATATACATATTCCATATAGGGATTGTCACGCACTAACGAGAAACCCGGGAAAATCTGGGAATTTCCGGCGTTTTTGCGATTTTCTGACTTTTCCAAATAACCAGAAAAAATTTTGGTTTTTTTTTTTGCAAAAATGGTTTTCGCGACTTATTTTGTTATTAGATGCATTTTGTTCTCGCATTTTATTAAAATCTCTGAAATGACCAACAAAAAATTACTAAAAAATTACCAACAAAAATTACTAAAAAATTACCAACAATCATGACTAAAAAATTACCAACAATCATGACTAAAAAATTACCAACAAAAATTACGAAAAATTACCAAATAAAAATGATTAAAAAATTACCAAATGAAATCTTGGTTTCTGTTTGCGAAAATGATTTTAGCGGCTTAGTTTTTTACTGCAGACATTTTTGTCTCGCGTTTAATCAATCTCTAAAAGTATTTTAGAGATTTTTTTGGAAAATAAAAAAATTCCATGTTTTTGGAAAATTGATTTGTATGTTTATGAATGAATTAAAAATCAACGCTTCGTTGGAGTTACAGAATAAAAAAAATTAATTTACTTAAAAGTATTCTTCAAAATGAAAAACTTTTATTTACGTTTTTTTATATACGTATTTATATACGTTTTTTTATTTTTAAAACAACTTAAAAAAATTGACAAGTGCGCGAAAGATGCGATTAAAAACTGGAAAAAAAATTGAGTTCCATCGATTGCGATGAATGACTAAAAAAATCAACTGTATCGACGATGGTAATAAACAAAGGTGGTTCGATTAACATACGACTAATTTTCAATTATTTTTCGCTGACAAAAGTCTTTCATCTTTGTCTTCGAAAGCCGTCTGAAAAATTCGGGAAAGTCAGGGAATTTCGTCGCGCGCGACAACCTCAAATGTATAAATATACATTTAAATATGTACACAAATTTCTTTACGACTCGCGACTCGTCAACAGACTCGTTAATTGTACATTGTGGTCGTTCTATGGCATTTTTGACTCGTTAAAAACTACGATTATCATGTATTTAGTCTCCACTCTTATACACATCACATATATTTACACTAGACGCGTCTTTCGCTTGGCGGACGCTGTCGACGATTATTTTCGTTCCTTTCCTCCGTCGCCTCGTCGAGAAATTTTCAATAATTGAAAATTTCCGTCTCTTCGATTTCGTAAAATTGTAAATAAATTGACAATTTCCTTTCGCAAGGAAAAAGCAATAATTGAACATTTCCGTCTCTTCGATTTCGTAAAATCGTAAATAAATTGACAATTTCCTTTCGCAAGGAAAAAGCAATAATTGAACATTTCCGTCTCTTCGATTTCGTAAAATCGTAAAGAAATCGACAATTTCCTTTCGCAAGGAAAAAGCAATAATTGAACATTTCCGTCTCTTGAATTTCGTAAATAAATCGACAATTTCCTTTCGCAAGGTAAAAGCGATTATTGAAATTTGCGTTTTCCCCGCAATTTCCGTAAAATCCTAAGTAACTCAATTTTCTTTAACTTCTATATTCATTTTCTGTTCTCTTTTTTCATCCGCGTTTTCTGAAATAAAATAACCGCGGTATCCGCGATTATTGTAATATTTTTTTTGTTATCCGGCAACTCTCGACAGTTTTTAGGTGACAATTTTTCGTCGCTCAGAAAAAGCAATTATTGAAATTTACGTTTTCCCCGAAATTTCTGTAAAATCCTAAGTAAATAATTTTTCTTTAATCTCTATATTCAATTGATCTTCTCTTCCATCATCCGCGTTTTCGCAAACAAAATAATCGCGGCATCCACGATTATTTTCGTTCCCTTCTCTCGTTTCGTATCTTTTTTAATTTCTTTTTATCCGGCAACACCGGACAATTTTTGTTTTTTACGCGACAATTTTTCGTCGCAAAGGAAAAGCAACGAAAAAAATCCGTGAATTGTATTCCGTCGATCCGACTCTTGCTGTCGTCGTCGCTAATTGTTCAACGCTGTCTTTAGTTTTTGGCTTTTTTTACTTGGTGTTTGGTTGAGCTTACATGTGTTCCGGGTGGCTGCGAATGCAGTCGATGAGATCTTCGGGCGCGAGTTCGCCGATGCAGATCCGGTGTATCGCGGTGAAGAGCGGAAATTTGTTCTCCATGTTCTTCAGCTTCAGCATGTAGTTGACCTCCTCGGCCGTGAACGGACCCTGAAGTTTCTGGCCGTTCAGCATTTCCTTCTCGAGCTCCACGATCGACTGGCAAGTTTATTTAAAAAAATCAGTGTGAGAAACGTTTCAACTTTCGTAAAATTCGTAAAATTCGTAATAAATACGCGAATTTTTGTAAAATTCGTAATAAACTCACGAATTTTTGTAAAATTCATAATAAACTCACGAATTTCCGGAAAATTCGTAATAAATTCACGAATTTTCGAAAAACTCGTAATGAATTTACGAGTTTTCGAAAAATTCATATAAACTCACGAATTTTCGAAAAACGTGTATAAATTCACGAATTTTCGAAACATTCATATAAATTCACGAATTTTCGAAAAATGCATATAAATTCACAAATTTTCGAAAAATTCATATAAATTCACGAATTTTCGACAAATTCATGTAAATTCACGAATTTTCGAAAAATTCATATAAATTCACGAATTGAAAATACATTTTCGGTAAACACAAAGAAAGGAGTACGAAATATCGACAATCGATTAATCTGTCCGCAGAAACGTCGATCAATCAGGAAGATCGATCCCATTATCTTCGATAAAAATTGATAAATTGTCTCCAATCAATTTTATTCTTCGAATAAAACGTCGATAATCTATTACAATCCTTCACTGTTAAAAATGTTTGGTATGAGCTTCCATCACAGGCAGAGAAAGCAGTTTCACACAAACGGCATTAAGTTTTCGGAAATTCAGTTTTCCAGAAATGAGAGGGAATTGCGAACATTTCTCGATTATATAAAAATCGGAAAAAATTCAAGTATTTTGAAGATGTTGAAAAAATTGATTTTGCATAATGAAAATTTCAAAACAATAAACGAATTGATAAAAAAAGAAAGACCTATTCTGAATATCCTACCGAATACAGAGAAATAAAAGGTATCGCATTGAAAGAAAAAAAATACTTTCCCTTATTTTTTTGTGAAAATTGTTTTTTTGGTGCCACTAAAAATATAACATATTTAGCATTAAATAGTCCATGGAAAATAACTTTTGTGTTTGAACTTTAATCTTCCACGATTTACGAAATCGAAAAAAAAAAATCATTTCCGAAACGAGTGAATAAAAAAATCTGAAAAACTGCCCAGAAAATGTTATTAAGTATTACTATATGGCTAAGTATAAAATATTGAATAATTATGAGAAGATCGAGAAGAAAGTTGTGGATGGTGGGGAATCTTAATAAAAGTCATAAATCCTAATTGCTCGTGAGTCAGTGAATAATTCGTTTTACCTTGCCGGTTCTGACAAAAGCCTCGGAGACTTTGCGGTTCCTGCCGCCGTAGCAGGTGGTGATGAGATCGGCGACGCCGCAACTCTCGAAGAAAGTGCCGAGTTTGCCGCCGGGGAAAAACACGTTGACGAATTTGATCATCTCCATGAGGCCCAATCTGATCACCGCGGCTTTCGTGTTATCGCCCAGGCCCAGACCGTCCACGAAACCAGCGCCGCACGCCACGATATTCTTCAGCGGCAAAGGAAACGAGATTACAACGGGGGAAAACGAATAATTCGGGATGTGAAAATAGTGTTTGAATCGAATTGAATTAAATATTGAAATTCACTTCAAGATTTCATTCGGTTGTTCAAAAGTCATGAATCATTCAAATATTCACGAATTATTTGAATTGTAATATTTCAAATAGTCAGGAATTATTTGAATTTTAATATTTCAAATAGTCAGGAATTATTTGAATTTGATATTTCAAATAGTCAGGAATTATTTGAATTTTAATATTTCAAATAGTCAGGAATTATTTGAATTTTAGTATTTCAAATATTCACGAATTAGTTGAATTTTAATGTTGCAAATATTCACGAATTATTTGAATTTTAATATTCCAAATATTCACGAATTAGTTGAATTTTAATGTTGCAAATATTCACGAATTATTTGAATTTTAATATTCCAAATATTCACGAATTAGTTGAATTCTAATATTTCAAATATTCCCGAATTATTTGAATTTTAATATTCCAAATATTCACGAATTAGTTGAATTCTAATATTTCAAATATACATGAATTATATGAATTTTAATATTTCAAATATACATGAATTATATGAATTTTAATATTTCAAGTATTCACGAATTATTTGAATTTTAATATTGTAAATATTCACGAATTAGTTTAATTATAATATTTCAAATATGCACGAATTATTTTAATTCGTTAGCTATAATCAATACGAATGTAAAAGAAAGAATGCGCGCGACGTTAGTTGAATTTTACAAAATCGTGATGAATTTACACATTTTCGACATAAATTCATATAAATTTCAAATTAGAAATACATTTTCAGTAAACGCAAAGAAGAGTATTGTGTAATATCGACAATCGATTAATCTGTCCACAGAAACGTCGATCAATAAGGAAGATTGATCAATTATCTTTGATTAAAATTGATCAATTGTCTTCAGTCAATTATCTTGGAATAAAACGTCGATGCTTATGACAATCCTAGAGAATTCCAGGGGGACTTCGGTTTTTGCTATTGATACCTTTAAAGCGCCACAACACTCGACAGCATCTGCGTCGTCCACCACGACGACTCGAAAGAAGGAACTTTGGATTATGTCCTTGAGAATCGGCGCCATCTCCTTGTCCCTGCATCCTGCGAATACGATCAAAAGTCATTAGCTTCGCGGCTATGAGAAAACGTCGTGGCGACTACTCATTAAAAATTCATATTTTAAGATATTTATGTCGCTTCCCGCTCATTTCGTATAAGTTCGAGAAAAATAAGAGAGAGTTGCAAACACTTCTCGATGATATAAAAACCTGCAAAGAAATTCATGCACATTAAAGGTACTGTAAAGATTAATTTTGCACAATAATAATTCTAAAATGTTATTAACAAATTGATGAAAAAAAACTTGTTTAACCAATATTTCGATGACCTAAGTTTTTTTAATGAAAATTATTCCTTCTTTTTTCCGAATACGTATGAATTTTTTTCAGATTTTTGGGTTCGCTTTGAAATTTGTACATATTTTCCATATAAAAAAAAACACAAATTTCAAAGAGAACATTTCCATAAAAAACTTGGGTTATCGAAATATATGCCAAACAATTTTTTTTCATCAATTTGTGAATAACATTTTAGAATTATTATTGTACAAAATTAATCTTTACAGTACCTTTAATGTGCATGAATTTCTTTTCAGGTTTTTAGACCGTCGAGAAGACTACAATTTTTTTGCATTTTTTCGAATTTATAAAGAAAAATAAACTCTAGGCTCAACCTTAATGCATGAACCGCATTTCTCAATTTTTTTAGACAAATTACTATGAAATTTTATCGAGAATAAATATTCTTCGCAGCCATTAAAAAATGTTCACATTATATTATAATTGCTCCGTGTTACTATTATTAATTAATAATTACAAAACCAATTGTACCATCAATTTTACATCTAAAAGATTTAGGAATTTACTGAATTAATTTTACAAAAAGTTGATTTACTAAATCAATTTTACAAAAAGTTGATTTACTAAATCAATTTTACAAAAAGTTGATTTACTAAATCAATTTTACAAAAAATTTGATTTAGTAAAATAAATTTTACTAAATTTTATTTAAAATTAGTAAAATTTATTTTACTATATTTTATTTAAAATTAGTAAAATTTATTTTACTAAATTTATTTTACTAAAATTTATGTAGTAAAATAAATTGTACTGCTCTGAAAAAAATGTTGTTCCAAAAGCAGGTAACAGCTCGACCTCGGTCTCAAGGAATGAAATACCAATCGTGACACAAGGAAGAAATTTGCATTTAGAATGTTTCGTCACCGCGATAATTTTTACAGCGATGTGAATCGTAATTAGCTTCTGCCTCGCTCGCTCGAATCGCCGCAAGCGCGACAGAGACGACCGAAGCTTTCTAGCCAAAATGTCTGCGTGTCACTGTTTACATCTTTTATTTGGTTGACAAACTCCGGCGGAGAAATGTCGTGTGGCTGATTCTTTTCCTGCGCATCCGTAAAGCACGAAGCATTTTTTTTACAGGCTCTGCCATTTTTTTCCTGGGACGTATTGATTTTTTTCTCGTTGATTTAACGGCTTATCGGCTTCCACTTGATAAGAGGGAGTTGAATTTAACAAATGTGTCTCCTTCAGAGTTGAGTCGAGAGACCTGAACGAAAGCCATCGAGGCTCGAGTGAAGTGGAGCTGCGAGCTGGTAAATTAAAAAACCTACAATGTAGAATCTTGCGAATTAAACAATTTAAAAAATCCTGAATCCAAAAATTCGAAACAATAAAATCCTAAATCCGAAAATCGAAAATAAAAAAATCCTAAACCCTAAATCTAAAAATCCAAAAATCCTAAAGCCAAAAATACGAAACCCAAAAATCCTAAATCCAAAAATCCTAAATCCAGAAATCCTAAACCCAAAAATCCTCAAGCCAAAAATCCTAAAACCAAAAATCCTCAAGCCAAAAATCCTCAAGCCAAAAATCCTAAATCCAGAAATCGTATGTTGCGACGTTTCAGTACTTGAAGCTCACTTGTTTTCGAACTTATTGAAAAAATACAAAATATTGGGCTGCTGAAAATTTAGCGATATTTTAGTGCGTGAATCTCACTCGTTTTCGGAGCGATCGAAAAAAATTTGAAACTGGATGGATTGAATCTTTTGTACAAACCCCAAGCGAGAGACGATTAATTCTCGCCGAGATATCGTCAAAAGAAATAAGAACGAAAATTGCAGCTTTAAAAATAAAATAAAACGGAAGCTTGAAACTTGTTCGTTTTTAAACTCACTCGTTTTCGGAGTGATTGCAAAAATTGGAAACATTGGATGGCTCGAGATATTGTGCGGAATTTCTCATACGTTAAACTTTCATTTTTTTTAAGGTAGTCCTTGCGACCGATATTCATTTCGCATAAATTCGAGTAATTTGAGAGAGAATTACGAACATTTCTCGATGGTATAAAAATCGGACATAATTCATGCACATTAAAGGTACTGAAAAGATTAATTTTGTATAATAATTATTCTAAAATGTTATTAACAAATTGATGAAAAAAATATTGTTTAACAAATTTGTCGATGACCCAACTTTTTTTTTTTTATGAAAATGATTCGTTCATTTTTCTGAATACGTATGAATTTTTTCAGATTTTAGAGTTCACTTTGAAATTCGTGTGTTTTTATAGGGAAAATATGTGAAAATTCAAAGTGAACTCTAAAATCTGAAAAAATTCATACGTATTCAGAAAAACGAAGGAATCATTTTCATCCACAAAAAAACTTGGGTCATCGAAATATTTGTTAAACAATGTTTTTTTTCATCAATTTGTTAATAACATTTTCGAATTATTATTATGCAAAATTAATCTTTTCAGTGCCTTTAATTTGCATGATTTTTTTCCGATTTTTATATTATCGAGAAATGGTTGCAGTTGTCTCTCAATTTTCGAAAACTTATGCGAACTCGACACCAGGCGCAAGGACTACCTTAAAGAGCCCAAAGCGAGAGACGATTTTTTGAACGAGCCCAAAGCTTTGGGAAAATTACCAATAGTCGTTTCGCAAAACATCTCGTCGGCGACTTCGGAGGCGAGATTGGCGCCCATGAGGACCGACATGGGAATATGCAGCTGTTCCTCGATTATGTGCGAGATGAGTTCGATGCCGCCGCCGTCCTTCTTGTCGAAACCCTTGATGAGCGAAAGACCAACGGCGCCGGGCTTCACGTGGCCCAGCAGAGTCTTGCACAACCGACGGATGAACTGATGTGGCACGACGAAAATTAGGATGTCGGCGTCCTTCGCAGCCTCCACGACGTCCGGCACGGCGACCTGAGAATTTCACGAGAAAATTCACGTTAAATGTTGACAAGAGGCGACAATTTGAAATTTTTCAACAAATTACCCGGTAACCTGATTTTTGTTTGTTATGAGAATTATTTGTTTATTTTTCTGAGTACGTATGAATTTTTTCAGAATTTTGTCTGATTTTTAATTTTTACATGAAAGAAACGCAATTTTCAAACACCACACAAAATTTCGAAAAAATGTATACGTATTCAGCAAATAAACTAACCATTTTCATAACAAAAAATATGTTGCTAGGTAATTTGTTGAACAATTATTTATTTGAGTAATTTGTTAATAACATTTTTCAGTTATTATTCTTATGCAACGTTAGACAAAGCGCTCATAGTACCTTTAAAATGTTTGCGAATTTAGACCATGTTTAACAAACAGCGATTTACAATAACACTAACTGAAAATTGTTATTAATATACAATATTAGTGATTTTCAAAATTTTCTAGTTAAATTGAATGCATGTTCATGGAATTAACAATAATTGGCATTGAATATTAGCATTCATTTTGCATAAATTCGAGGAAAATTAAAGAAAATTGCGACGACTTCTCGATTGTATAACATTTTGAAAAAATTCACGCACATTAAAGGTACTGCAAAGATTAATTTTGTATAATAATAATTCGAAAATGTTATTAACAAATTCATGAAAAAATAGTACATTACGTTACAAGGGAGGAAAGTGCAACTTTTCACTGAGTGTGAAGTTTGATGCCCGAGCGAAGCGAGGGCAGAAATTCACACGAGGTGAAAAGTTGCACTCCTCCCATGTAACGTACTATACTTTTTTCCCGACTGCGCTGAAATGGCGTGTTTTCTCCCCTGAAAAGCGGGAGGAAAATAGTCGATTTCTGACTTCGAGCAGTGCGCATGCGCAGCGGGCAGAAATAGCGGCCAAAGCTCCCTAGGGCATCTTGCCCACTTTTTTTGACCCGCTCACAGTTCTCAGCGTGACCACCGCAGCGCTCGCAACGACTAAGAGAGACGCCATTAGGCAACGGGCGGGAAACGCTTAGACGTGTATGATTGAGCGACTGGAGGTTAAGTGTCATTAAAAAAATTGTTGTGTCTTCAGTGGGGGGGCTTCGCCCCCCCAACCCCCCACCGGGGCTTCGCCCCGGACCCCACCAGGGGCTTCGCCCCTGGACCCCCCCCCCCCGGCCGCCCTCCGCCACCGGTTCCCGCATTTCAGCTTAGTCGGAAAAAAAGTATCGTATGCTACGCGGGAGGGAGCGCCATTTTCACCTCGTGCTCGTGCTGCCCTCGCTCCGCTCGGGCAGCAAACCTCGCACTCGGTGAAAATAGCGCTCTTCCCTCCCTTGTAGCATAATGTACTATTTCTCCCGATTTCGCTAAAAAATAACCACATTTCGTGTGTGCAACGCGGACGGAAAATAACCTCATTTTTGACAAGTGACGACACGCGTGCGTAGTACGCTTCCCATTACTCCCGCGCGGGCAGGAATGAGCTGATTACCTCCCTAGGGAGGTAATGAAAGCGGACTGCGCATGCGTAAGTCACGCGTCAAAAATGAGGGATTTTCCGCCCGCGTTGCGGA
This sequence comes from Pimpla rufipes, assembly GCA_963932165.1. NCBI lineage: Eukaryota > Metazoa > Arthropoda > Insecta > Hymenoptera > Ichneumonidae > Pimpla > Pimpla rufipes. The sequence goes on from OZ010630.1 coordinate 2,036,996, forward strand.
CACGAAATGGGGTTATTTTAGCGGAGTCGGGAGAAAAAATTGTTTAACATATATTTCGATGAACCGTTTTTTTTTATGATTCCTTCGTTTTTCTGAGTATTTATGACATTTTTCAGATTTGTAAGTTCTCTTTGAAATTTGTGCTTTTTTATATGGAAAATATGTACAAATTTCTAAGGGAACTCTAAAATCTGAAAAAATTTTAAGAGAAATTTCAAATGTAAGAAGGACGATTTTCGCCCCTCATTTTGCTTAAAAAAACACGCAATTTAAAAACATTCGATAAAATTTAAAAAAAATTCTTACGTATTCTGAAAAATGGATGAATAATTTTTATCAGAAAAAAACAGTTGGGTTGTTGGGTAAATTGTTGAACAATTAATTTTTTCATTAATTCGTTAACAACATTTTGAAATTATTATTATGCAAAATCAGTCTTTTTAGCACGTTCTACATGCTTGATTTTTTTCAGATTATCTCATCGAGAAGGGTTCGAAATTTTCCCCGAAACTCGCATTTTACCGGACTCTATCGAAACGACGTAACTGTTTCTCCATTTTTTCAGGAAAATTACCGTGAAATTTTATTGAGAACAAATATTCATGTTACTATTAATAATTAGTAATTACAAAACCATCAATTTTATCTCCAAAAGGTTCAGGGATTTACAACTCCGAACACGAATTCCGGCAGCCGACACTCAATAATCTCCGGTTCTAGCCAGTCACCTCTTTTTTCTTCTCCACGAGAGTAATTTCATGTTTAGTGCTGATGCGAGTCGGTGCTTACGTTCCGCGATCATTTCCCGCGGCCTTGACCAGACCCGGTAGCAGCAGCAGCAGCAGAATTGCAACGCACGACTCGGATACTCACAGCCAGAGTTGGAAACCCTCATTAGTTTCAGAAATAAATGTTACACCACGGTTTATTTCCTAGGTGTGATTTAATAATAATAACCACGGAGATTGTAAAATGATGTGTGAACTTTTCAACCGCTCATTCTCAACAATAAAAAATTGTGAGTAATTGCGAAAAAATTGAACCATTGCTCCATTACTTTCAGAACACATATTTTTCATTTTTTCCGAAAAATTACCATGAAATCTTAGCAAGAATAAATATTCTTTGGAGCCATTTAAGGTAATTATGTCGCTTCGAGCTCATTTCACATAAATTCGAGAAAAATGAGAGAGGATTGCAAGCTCTTCTCGATGATATAAAAGTCTGAAAAAATGCATGCACATTAAAAGTACTGAAAAGATTCATTTTGCATAATATTAATTCTAAAATGTTATTAACAAATTGATGAAAAAAAATGGTGTAACAAATATTTCGATGACGCAAGTTTTTTGTTTATAAAAATAATTCCTTCATTTTTCTGAATATGTATGATTTTTTCAGATTTTTAAGTTCTGTTTGAAATTTGTGTTTTTTGTGTGGAAAATATCTACAAATTTCAGGTCATTTTTCAGATCTTTAAGTTCTTTTTTAAATTTGGACACATTTTCCATGTAAAAAAACACAAATTTCAAAGAGAACTTAAAAATCTGATAAAATTCATACGTATTTGGGTAATCGAAAGAATCATGTCCATTAAAAAAAAATTGATTCATCGAAATATTTGTTACAGAATTTTTATTTCATCAATTTGTTAATACCATTTTAGAATTATTATTATGCAAAATGAATCTTTTCAGTACCTTTAATGTGTATGCATTTTTTCAGATTTTTAAGCCATCAAAAAGTGTTTGCAATTCTCTCTCATTTTTCTCGAATTTATGAGAAATGTATACTAGGCGCTTGAGGGTTACCTTAAGTACGCAAAGTAATTTTGTACTTCAAGTACCAGAAGTACTTTGTACTTAGTACGTTTTTTTTTTCGACCTTTGCCTGGTTCTGCTCCCATGTTATTATTTTTAATTATTAATTAAAAATTTTAAAAACCAATTGTACCATCAACTTTATTTCTAAAATATTCAGGGATTTTCGACTCTGCTCTCGCAGCACGAGCGACACGATGAGGCAACTCAGTGGATTTGGTGAAAGAGAGCAAAGTTCACAACGCGAACGAAATGATTTCACTTTTCTGTTTACACCCGAAACCTTCGCTGACGTGCGGCTATCGAAGCGATCAATGGACTTCGATCAATGACCGCGATGACGCGCACGTGAAACTCGCACGTTTGGCTCACAAAGTTCACACGTTGAATGACTGTGCGCAATGCCAGACTCTGCACCGAAAAGATAGTTTGAACCGTTGACAAATCCTTCGAAGGACGTAAAGAAATAAATTGTCATTTGTCATTTCCAAATTTCAAACTGGGGTCGAGTACGATTTGCATAAAATATCAAAATATTTCGTTACAATCAAATTTGTTTTAACAAACAAATATTTATTTAGTTTTAAAAACAAATGTTTATTTAGTTTTAAAATCAAATATTTATTTAGTTTTAAAAACAGATGTTTATTTAGTTTTAAAAACAAATATTTATTTAGTTTTAAAAACAAATGTTTATTTAGTTTTAAAAACAAATATTTATTGAGTTTTAAAAACAAATATTTATTTCGCAATAATATTACGATAATATTTGTCTTAACAAATGACATTGTTTTAAAATATTACAATAATATTTGGTTTATCAAATATTATTGTAATATTATTGCGAAATAAATATTTGTTTTTTGTTGTCAAATTTAAGTTACGCCAAACGATATTTTGTAATTTTTTGCCAAATGGTTTAACATTTCATTTGGGTCAATTGAATCTTATGTGACTCAACTTAAAATTTCGTAATGACAAAATAAGCATTTATTTAACATACAACAAGAGATTTGTTGACAGACTCTTTTCTCAGTGACCTACAAATTGCAGAGTTGCAAATCCCTAATTTTTGAAGAAATAAAATTGATGATACAATTGGCTTTGTAATTATGTTTTTATAATAATAACTCGTAATGATTATAATACGATGCGCAAACGTTTAAATAGAGGCAAGAAATATTAATTTCCCGTAAGACTGGATGTTAATCTTATTGAAAAAATAGAGAAATACTGTTAATACATTGCGAAAATAATGAAGAACTGTGCTTGTCCATTTTTCTCACAATTTTTTCCAAAATTTAATAAAAAATTCGGTTTTTCTTACGGCTATTCAAAAGTTCACACATAATTTTATAATCGCTACAGGTCGCCGTTATAAAATCGTAACTAGAAAATAAACTCTTGTGTAAACATTAATTCTTTAAGTCTTGGGAATTAAAATGACGAAGTTTGCATCGCTGGAATGCAACGAAATTCAGAAAAAAATTAATTCTAATTAACCTAAATATATGATGTGACAAATATATGATATTATGACTTTTTATACCTAATTTAATAATTTGCGTTAATTAGAATTCATTTTCGTTCTGAATTTCGTTGCATTCCAACAATGCAAACTTCAACATCATGAATTAAAACAGTGCTTACAGAATATTTCGCTGAAATGATATTTTTTGCAACAAGAGAGCAATTTTTTATTTTGTCGTAATTAAAAAAATGGTTTGTTAACGTCAAATAAAGTGTTTTCTCAGTCTATAATCTTTAAGCCGAAATATAAAGTCCACCGGGGCGTAAAATCAATACGACGAGGAGAGAGAGCTCGACGTGTTGACGAGGTCGGGACTCTGGAACGCGGCGGTCTGGGTGAATCGGCGCGCGGTGTCGTAGATCGGAAATCATAGCGTTTTCCTTGTGCAAAGCTTTTCCTCCAATGACTCAGATTTTCCTCCACGCCTTATTTATAGTGCGCGGCCCAGTTAGCAACCGGGTCGAATCAGCTGAATGTCAGCTGAATATTTTTTTCCCGGTCGACAGAAAAATCGACGAAAATTCTGGCTGGTCAGAAAATTGACGAAAGATTTTTCTGGCACCTGCAAAAACGATTTTGTCAACCGGTTCGCTTTTACATCTTTTTCGAAGTTTCTGCGTGAACCGGAACAAACCCGTTTAATAATTTTACTCCCAGTTATCTCATTTTTTTAGACATCAATCATTTTCAATAAGATAGTTTTTTTTAGTCTATTTTTTTAAGCATTCGGGAGTTGTTTTAATTTTTTATTTTTTGTTGATTATGTTAGAGTTGTAAATCCCAAAATCTTTTAGAAATATAGCTAAATTGTACAATTGGCTTAGTAATTATTATTTAATGATAAAAACATGGAATAATGATAATATATAATGTGTATATTTTTAATGGCTGCGAAGAATATTTAAACTCGGTAAAACGTCGTGTTCATTTTCCTGCAAAATGGAGAAATGCGGTTGATGCATTAACCGCAATTCAAAGATTCATACATGATTTCATAATCTTTATTTCTTTGACTAATGAGAATTTACAACTCTGTCTAGAATTCGGAGTCGAATTTCCAGCCTCGAACCGAAGGCAACAGTTTCTTAATCTCTTCGATCTGTCAGGTCCAATAATTCCGATATTTCTGACAAAATACGCGTGCGACCCAAGTGAAAATATTTCACGTTGTAAATTGCCGACTAGCCTTTCCTTTCGGATGAATTGATGTGACTGACAATCAGTAAATATTTACCGGATAATTAATCACTCATATTTTTTCCCCGGTGACCCAAATGTTTTTTTTTTTTATGAAAATGATTCGTTCATTTTTCTGAATACGTATCAATTTTTTCAGTTTTTTAAGTTGACTTTAATTTTGTGTTCTTATATGGAAAACATGTGCAAAAACACAAATTTCAAAATCAATAAAAAAATCTGAAAAAATGCATACGTATTCAGAAAAACAAACGAATCATTTTGATTAAAAAAAATTGGAGTCACCGGGAGATTTGTTAAGCAGTTTTTTATATCATCAATTTGTTAATACCATTTTTTAATTATTATTATGCAAAATTAATCTTTTCAGAACCTTTAAAGTGCATGCATTTTTTCAGATTTTTATACCATCGAGAAGTGTTTGCATTTCTCTCTCACTTTTTTAAATGAGCTCTAAGCGACTCCTTAAATAGGAACTGTACAAATAAGAACTAGAGTTAATTTATAATCACTTATTTTTGGCAGCCCGCAAGCGAATTGTTCTTGAATCAATGACATTTTCTTTAGTGTATTGTGTATTGAAATTCTTTGGTGTATTAAAATTCTGCGGATTTCTTATTGGGGGATTTGTAGTTTTTTTTTCTTTTTTGGTCCCGAGATAACATCAAGATTGGATCCTATGCACGTCCTTGTCTTGCTTAAGGTAATTCGATGGACAAGTAATGGCTTTTGTCCGGTGTAAGTTTGGCAAAATATCGTTGGCTGTTCGCCAGGATTTACCGCGAGCTTCGACGTACACATTGGAGTCGTGAAGTTAAAGATTCTTGTTTCCCGAACCGAAACCCCAGCAATCTCGACCACCGTCGTTTTCGGCAGATTTATCGCAAGAAAAACTGCAGCTAAACCAGAGTTGTAAATCCTCATTAGTTTAAAAGAAATAAATGTTACAGTACGGTTTGTTTCGTAGGTGTGATTTAATAATAATAATCTACAGTGATTATAAAATTATGTGTGAATTTTTCAACAGCTGATATTCCTGGCCAACTCAACAAGCGGTCAACCCTGACCTCCAAAGTAAATTTTGTAAATATTTGGGGATTTAAATCTTACGTATATTTTTCAAATATTTGGGGATTTAAATATTTTGTAAATTTTGTAAATGTTTGGGGATTTTTATATTTTGTAGATTTTGTAAATATTTGGGGATTTAAATATTTTGTAAATTTTGTAAATGTTTGGGGATTTAAATATTTTGTAGATTTTGTAAATATTTGGGGATTTAAATATTTTGTAAATTTTGTAAATGTTTGGGGATTTAAATATTTTGTCAATTTTGTAAATATTTAGGGATTTTAATCTTACGTACATTTTTTAAATATTTAGGGATTTTTATTTTTCGTAAATTTTGTAAATATTTAGCGATTTAAATTTTTCGTAAATTTTGTAAATATTTAGGGTTTTATATCTTTTGTACATTTTGTAAATATTTAGGGATTTAAATTTTTTGTTAATTTTGTAAATATTTAGGAATCTAAATCTTTCGTAAATTTTGTAAATATTTAGGGATTAAAATCTTTCGTACATTTTGTAAATATTTAGGGATTTAAATCTTTTGTTACTTTTGTAAATATTTAGGGATTTAAACCTTTCGTAAAATTTGTAAATATTTAAGGATTTAAATCTTTTGACATTTTTGTAAATATTTAAGTATTTAAATCTATTCTAAATATCGTAAATATTTATGGATTTAGGGATTTTCTGCCCCAGATCAGGTGATCTTTAAATCCCAGTGCAATATTACAGTCGGTGTCTTTCGATTCTCGCGCGTCCCGCGAGACAAAAAGTTTCCTGCCGATCCCAACAATAATCCACGGTCGGATTTGCCGCGGACACCGTTTAAAAAATCAACTCTCGTTTATGTCTTTTCTTCCTGGTGTAACGAGAAGATACGGATGGTGGATTTTTCGAAGCGACTCGAAGAAATGATATACAGCCGGGAATTAATTTCTCGATTGCCCAGGTGATCCCAAGAGTCCCGCGAGGCATTAGCGACTCTGACCCGGCGATAAAAGGATTGATAACAAGGCGCGCAGCGTCCGTATCTTCGACTCGCGGCGAATCAAGAGAAACACGCTATTTTCTCGGGGCGAGCACGAGCGCACCACGAGTTCAGCAAACAGCATCGATTAAGCCCGTTTAGCCGCCTACCTCGCGCGTCAATCGAAAGGTATTACGTGTTATTTCTCCTCGCGCGCCTCGCACCAAATGAGCCCTGAGACACGCGCGAGGGCCACTATCGTTTCCACTGCTATTTTTGCGTGCGCGATAACATTTTCAAAAACGCGTTTTTTCTCTTCCTTTTTTTCTTCTTAAGGTGCGCAAATTCATGCACACTGAAGGTACTGAAAAGATTAATTTTGTATAATAATAATTCGAAAATGTTGTTAACAAATTCATGAAAAAAATAGTGGAAATGATTCCTTCGTTTTTCTAAATAGGCATGCATTTTTTTCTGCTTTTTAAGTTCTCTTTGAAATTTGTGTTTTTATGTTATATGGGAAATATTTACAAATTTCAAAGAGAACTTAAAAATCTGGATGGAATAATTTCGCATAAATTCGAGAAAAATGAGAGAGAATCGCGAACACTTCTCGATGGCATAAAAGATTGAAAAAAATGCATACAAATTAAAGGTACTGAAAAGATACAAGAAGAAGATTTGCATAATAAATCTGAGAAGATTTTGCAAAATAATAATTCGAAAATATTATTAACAAATTCATGAAAAAGATAGTGGAAATGATTCCTTCGTTTTTCTAAATAGGTATGCATTTTTTTCTGCTTTTTAAGTTCTCTTTGAAATTTGTGTTTTTCTGTTATATGGGAAATATTTACAAATTTCAAAGAGAACTTAAAAATCTGGATGGAATAATTTCGCATAAATTCGAGAAAAATGAGAGAGAATCGCGAACACTTCTCGATGGTATAAAAGATTGAAAAAAGCGTACAAATTAAAGGTACTGAAAAGATACAAGAAGAAGATTTGCATAATAAATCTGAGAAGATTTTGCAAAATAATAAATCGAAAATGTTATTAACAAATTCATGAAAAAAATGGTACAACAAATATTTCGATGATCCAATTTGTTTTTATGAAAATGATTCCTTCGTTTTTCCGAATACATCTGAATTTTTTCTGATTTTCAAGTTCTCTTTGTAATTTGTCGATATTTTCCATATAAAAAACACAAATCTTAAAGAGAACTTAAAAATCTGAAAAAATTCATACGTATTCAGAAAAACGAAGGAATCATTTTCATCCACAAAAAAACTTGGGTCATCGAAATATTTGTTAAACAATGTTTTTTTCATGAATTTGTTAATAACATTTTCGAATTATTATTATGCAAAATTAATCTTTTCAGTGCCTTTAATTTGCATGATTTTTTTCAGATTTTTATATTATCGAGAAATGGTTGCAATTGTCTCTCAACTTTCGAAAACTTATGCGAACTCGACACCAGGCGCAAGGACTACCTTAATTAACAAACAAATTGGATAAGTAAAAAATTCTAAAATAATTAAGTAACCATTCGGGTATAGTCAGGATTTTTTTTTTTTCGTTATTAGGTCTAAAAATTCGTTAGTACAACAATCGATTTTTTACAACTCCCTGATTTTTTTTTCGCCGTGTGAATCCCGCATTGCCGCGTTTGCCACGAGAGTCGATCGAAAAGTATCTCACTCGTATTTTCTCGCGAAACGAGCCCTGAGATACGAGAGGGCGCGCCCGCGCTATCGTTTGCGCTGCTATTTTTGCGCGCGCACGACAAAAACACGTTTGCGAACGGTAAAACGGCGGGTGCTGAACGACGAAAAACTCATTTTTCTCCTCTCGATCTCCGAATATATAACTCACCACGTTCTCGGGCAGCTTGTGACCCGGCAGATACTTGACGTTCTCGTGAGACTCGTTTATTATCTCGGTTAGTTTTCGCCCGTCTATCATCTCCTCGTAGACGTACATCGTTACGCGATCCTCGAAACTTTCCAGCCTCTTAGCGTTGACACCGACGATCTTCGCGATAGCCGAGCCCCTGCGAAAAAAAAAATTCACGTTTCTCAGACATTTGCGTACATTTTTCGCGTCGCTCGCGATTTGCCGTTCGATCACAAAGTTTCGAACTGCATGATTGAACTCAAGTTTGACCTTAGTTTCGAACTTCAGGATTGAAATTAAGTTTTACCTCAAGTTTACATTTAAATTTGACCTTGATTTCGATCTTAAGTTTGACCTTGCGTTCGATCTCAACTTTGACCTTGAGATCGATCTTAAGTTTGACCTTGAGTTCGATCTCGACCTTAACTAAGTTCGATCTTAAGTTTGACCTTGAGTTCGATCTCGACCTTAACTAAGTTCGATCTTAAGTTTAACCTTAATTGAGTTCGATTTTAAGTTATACCTTAACTAAGTTCGGCCCTAAGTTTCACCTTGAGTTTGCTCTTAAGATTGACCTTAACAAATTTCGACCTTAAAGTTAACCTTAATTAAGTTCGACCTTGAAGTTGACCTGAAGTTCGATATTAAAATTGACCTTAACTCAGAGATTGATCTGAAGTTTGACCTTAACTGAGCTTGACCTTTTGTTTCACCTTGACTTCGCTCTTAAGGTTGACCTTAATGGAGTTCGAACTCGAGTTTGACCTTAACTAAGTTCGATTTTAAGTTTGACCTTAACTAAGTGCGATCTTAAGTTTGACCTTAATTAAGTTTGACCTTAAGTAAGTGCGATCTTAAGTTTGACCTTAATTAAGTTCGATCTTAAGTTTCACCTTCAGGTCGATCTTAAGATTGACCTAAACTAAATTCGATCTTAAGTTTGACCTTAACTAAGTTCGATCTTAAGTTTCACCTCGAGTTCGATCTTAAGTTTCACCTTGAGTGCGATCTTAAGTTTCACCTTGAGTTCGATTTTAAGTTTCACTTTGAGTTCGATCTTAAGATTGACCTTAATTAAGTTTGATCATAAGTTCGAGCTTAAGTTTAACCTTAACTAAGTTCGATCTTGAGCCTGTCCTTAACTAAGTTCGATTTTACGTTTGACCTTGAGTTCGATCTTAACCTTGATCTCGATTTCAACTTCAAGTTTGACCTTAACAACGAAGATCCTTTTAATCCCAAGGTCAATCTTAAGATCAAACGTACGATGAAACTGCGGCCCTAAGAACAAGTCATTCCGTTACAAATGTAACCTTAAAATGGAACTTGACTAATGTCAACATTAACCGCAGTCAAAATAAGTCAATTGACGCCAGCGTTTCGTAGGATACAAAATTTTCCCGCGGCTCAAACCCAGAGAAAAAGTTTCCAACAATATTTCGACATCATTTTCGTCGGGCTATTCGGGCACAATAATTTTTTCAGAGCAGCCGATTACGATTATCCGGGACCTCTGATTAAAGACTGAACCGTCCAAAGTTCGAAAAATTCCATCGAAATGAAATTACGATGAAATTGAGCGAGAGAAAAAAGAAAAAACAAGGAAAGACTTCTGCAATTCGGATTATCCGTCGAATATAATCGGTCCCCGGCTGGGCGTCGGTCCGGCGCGACAGAGTGGAAAGGTCAGGGACGACAGGGCCGACAGCGCGCGCGGAGGGCATCCGAGCAGCCGCTTCCAGGCCACGCGTGAATGAGATAACATTCGCCCGTCGCGGACCCCCCGACGACGAGAAGACGAAGCAAAGCGCGCGGCAGAGAAAATTACGAACGAGCGACACACGTGCGTGCCACAAATATAGAACCGGCGATCCAGCGTTTGACGTCCACGTGACAGATGTTTTTTTTAGTCACAATGCAAAAAAAAACCAGAAAAAAACAGGAAAGCGGTGATATGCTCGCTCGGCATATGCTGCACGAAACGACACATTTTAGTCATTAAAAATAGAGTGACGTAACGAAAATTGGATATACTGGATATTAAAATTTCCTATACGGCATGTTAAAATGTACTATACTGCAAATTAAAATTTACTATACTGCATATAAAAATTAACTATACTGCATATTAATATTTACTATACTCTATATTAAAATTTGATATACTGCATATTAAAATTGACTATACTGCATATTAAAATTTGCTATGCGGCATGTTAAAATGTACTATACTGCATATAAAAATTAACTATACTGCATATTAAAATTTACTATACTCTATATTAAAATTTGATATACTGCATATAAAAATTAACTATACTGCATATTAAAATTGACTATACTCTATATTAAAATTTGATATACTGCATATAAAAATTAACTAGACTGCATATTAAAATTTACTATACTCTATATTAAAATTTGATATACTGCATATAAAAATTAACTATACTGCATATTAAAATCTACTATAGTGCATATTAAAATTCACTTTACTGCATATAAAATTACGAACGAGCAACACACGTGCGTGCCACAAATATAGAACCGGCGATCCAGCGTTTGACGTGCATGTGACAGATGTTTTTTTAGTCACAATGCAAAAAAAAATAGAAAAACAGGAAAGCGGTAATATGCTCGCTCGGCATATGCTGCACGAAACGACACATTTTAGTAATTAAAAATAGAGTGATATAACGAGCGTCGGCGCGTTTACGTCTTCGCGTCGCCAGATAAAATTCCACCAAAATACGACACGGCCAGTTTTAACAACGGCTCACAAATCTATAACATAACGACGTCTCTGCCGCGATGAGACTCCACGGGATACGTGAAGTTGTGATAGTGACTGATGCTGCAGTCACTATATGACAAAGTTTGCCAGAATGCGACTCTATGTGCGGCATATGTACGATACATTTGCCTTTACTTTTATTTACCTTTATCATATTTTAAATGGGCAGTCTTATTTTGGCAGAGTTCTGTCTAGACGAAACTCTAGCAAAATAAGTGTGTCCATTTGAAATACCGTTTACCAACTCTATACCGAATCTACCGTTCAACGAACCTACCGTTTAAAAACATACCGTTTAACGAATCTACCGTTTCACAAATCTACCGTTTAACAAATCTACCGTTTCACGAATCTACCGTTTAACAAATCTACCGTTTACTCTACCGTTTGGAAACTCTACCGTTTACTCTACCGTTTGGGAACTCTACCGTTTACTCTACCGTTTGAAAACTCTACCGTTTGAAAACTCTACGGTTTGAAAATGCTACCATTTGAAAACTCTACTCTTCAAAAACTCTACCGTTTGAAAACAGTACCTTTTGAAAACACCTCCATTTGAAAACTCTACCGTTTGAAAACTCTACCGTTTGAAAACTCAACCGTTCGAAAACTCTACCGTTTGAAAACTACCGTTTGAAAAGACTACCGTTTGAAAACTGTACCGTTCGACAACTCTATCGTTTGACAATTCTACCGTTTGGAAACTATTGACGCTTTGATCAATCGTTAAAATCTATGAATTATACGCATTTTTTCAGATTTTTGTCTAATGTAATCTTTGAAATTTGTAGATATTTTCCATACAAAAAACGCAAATTTCAATGACAAGATAAAAATCTGAAAAAAATGCATACGTATACAAAAAAATAAACGAATCATTTTCATGCAAAAAAAACTTGGGTCAACGAAATATTTGTTAAAATATATTTTTAATCAATTCTGCGCATTAAAATTTGATATACTGCATATTAAAATTTGCTATACGGCATGTTAAAATTTACTATACTGCAAATTAAAATTTACTATACTGCATATAAAAATTAACTCTACTGCATATTAAAATTTACTATACTGAATATTAGTAGTAGTAAGTAGTAATAGTAAGTTTATTGCACATATAAGAATATACATTCATGGTGCAAGGGGTGCTCTGCTTGTTATACAAAATATAAAGGTTTAAAAGTAAGTCCGATGTACATATAAAAGTTATGATTAAGTTCGTGCTCGATCTCAGTCGTATAAATATAAAAATTGGGAGGACAAAGACAATGCTTAAGGGAACTAAAATTACTTGGTATGAACGGAATGTCGGGTCAATCTCCTAGCCGTTTAATATATCCGCTCTTAAAGTGTACTGCGCCGGAGTGCACTGGTGGTTCTCCCGTTTAAGAGGACAAAACCGTGCTCGCTCATACAGTTTTGCAGGAGCTTTCCCCTTTCGTTCTGCGCTGTGCCGAGCGTGGCTCTGTGAACTCGTAAACAGGACGAGTCAAAGATCTCCGGGGGCCAGTCATCCATTTCGGGAACCGCGGCGTTGAAATCTCCTCCGATGATTATTAGATCCTCCGGGAATCGCTCCAGCACGTCCTGTAGCGTCAGTTGGAATAGGTTGATGATCTCCGGTGAGTCGAGTGCGGGACTGAAGTATACGGAGCCGATCGTTGCGTGCCACGAAGCGCAGGATATTCTGATAAATGTCCACCAGTGCGAGACCTCGATTAATTCTGCGTTCCAATGATTTTTCACCGTCGTGACTAAACCGCCACTAGCTCTGCCTCGGCTGTTGTTTCGCGTTGCAAGGCCCCAGGCAGTAAATGTGTTCCTTAGTCCAGGGGGCAAGGCGCTCGGCTGCTCGTACTCGCACCACGTTTCCGTGAAACATCCCATCACCATGTCGTCTTGGAAGTCATTGTTGGCGAGGTTTTGCATACCATGAATATTCCAAAAGACGATTTTTATACAATTTCGTTTTTTGACTGATTATTATTGCTGGTGCCGGGCTGTGGGTTTGCAGCGTCAGTTGTTTTTCCTTTTTCTAAACTGTTGCTAGTCTTGTTCCAGTAAAACCACTCGTTGTCAACCTTAATCTTTTGGTAGCCTAACTTGACGATTTTCCCTTCGTCCCGTAAGCCCTTAGCTCTTAATTTAATCGCCTTGTCAATTTCCTTTTCGGCCTTGGTGCGCGCCTTCTCGATGTAGATAGGCCTTTGACCAAGTTTCTTTTTTTGGCGTAAGATGTTGTCTCTTACTTCGTTATTATTGAGTTTGACAAATACCACGGTTGGTTTGCGCTTTAGCTCGAAAACTTCGGTTACTGCGTTTTCCACACCGAACTCCGTGTGTAGGAAGTTGACTACATTTTCCCAAAGCGGTTGTTGCTCGTTCCTTGGAAACCCTTTAATCACGATGTTATTACTGACGATAATTTTTTCCTGGGCGTCGTGGCTAATTTTTAATTCAGCCAGTTCCTTCCGTATCGCTTCGTTCGAGGCATTTGGCTTGGACTCGAGTTGCTGGACCCTTTCTTGCAGATTAGTGACGACTTTGGTTGAGACGTTTTTTGCTATCTGAGATTCCAGCGCCTCGAATTTTTTATCGAATTTCGCCTCAATCATCTTCGAGTGTTCTTCTTGCTGCCGGATGTTACCGGCCAGTTCTTCTCTGAGCTCGCGCTTGAGGTTTTCAAAACATTGTTTGTTGCTAACTTTAGCCTCTTCCAGTTTGCTCTCCATTATCCTCGCGTTTATTTTGTTATCCTCCCTCATTGCTGCTAACTCGGCTAAAATGCAATTCATTAAGTCCCCCTTTTCTTGCTTGGGGGGTGTCTGATGTAGCTGATGCTGATACATATTTGACCCAGTTGGAGGGGATTCGACTTCCGTGCAATCGTTTGCTGCTATATCCGACGTTTGATTCACAGTGCTCGGCCCCGGCGCCACGTTTGGTGCATCCGTGATTGAGGATCGCGCTCTGTTGGGAGGAGAACGCGAAATCATGTTGCTTTTCTTAAACGGTGAGCTTTCCAGATAATCGTCTAATAAGTTTTGCTCAATCTCAGTGCGCTTTCTTTTTAGAAAATCTTTGATATTACCCGCGGAGTCGCTTCTATATCTCGCAAGCAAGGAATCTGCTTTCTTGGGTCGGCCGGGCCTTCGGTTACCGCCTGTGGGTAATGTAGATAACGGTGTTACGTATTGAGCTGCTGGTGAGTCCCCGTTTATCGATTCAGGCGATTGGTTGCTGATCGAGGCCACGGTAGAGCTTTCGGGTGTAGCCGTCGCGCTGGCGAGGCCGCCTAATCCCGTCTCATTATTTTTCCCCGTGTTAGCGATGTTCCTGCTGACAGCGCAGCGCAGTGGGGAATCCAAATTATTTTTGCCCGTATCAGCTGAGTCGGTACGAGAGGTATTCTGCATATTTGTGGTAGATTTCCTAACCTCTTTGTTAGGATTGAGGAAAAACTTGCGGGCTTAATTTTGTGGCGAAGGCTGGTCCTAGAGTCCTTTTCTGTTTTCTTGGAACGGCTTGGGCATCTCGTTCTATACACTAAGCACAGACGATTTGCTGACAGACTTTATTGCTTACTTTACTGCTTACTTGCACGAGCTCTCTGACACTGATGTTTACAGAACTTAGTCCAGAACAGAACCCCCACTATACTGAATATTAAAATTCACTATACTGCATATTAAAATTTACTATGCTGCATATTAAAATTTACTGCACTGAATATTAAAATTCACTATACTGCACATTAAAATTTACTAAGCTGCATATTAAAATTTACTATACTGCATATTAAAATTTACTATAGCGCGTATTCCAAATTTCATATACCGCATAAGCATAAAACTACATCTACAAATTATAAATTTTCGAACAAAAATTTCCAACAGTGTGTTCATTTACTGGTGACTTTACGCTATTCGATAACAACACGTAAACGCGGTGCCGTAATGCGCGCGCGCGCGCGCGCTCGTCGAGACCTCGCGCGCAGTTAGCACGCGTTCGGTCTAAAAGCCAGCTGCGCGGCGACCGCCTCGTTTTCTATCTTATCCGCGCATTCTCCGGCAGCAGACGAGATTCCGCGACTGCGTAAATATGCACAAAGCGCTGCGCTCGCTCCACGCGCCGCTCGGGAGTTTTTCCGATATACATAAAACCCAACACACAGACACACAGACGAGTCGATGTAATAATGAGACAATAATATATACTGTAAAACATTGAGAGTTGCTCACCAGTTGCCGGAACCGACGATGCAAACGCGCTTTTTTTCCGCCATATCGCTGGATTCTCGCGACGATTGAGTAATATAATGGCTGGAAATACTGCCTGAGTTCTATATATATAAATATATATAAATATATATATATATATATATATATGGTATATAGATTTTGTGTATATATTATGCACGAGGACGGGTCAGTCGATACTGCGACGCGATCGGTTCTGTGGTTGGCGAGCGACTGACCAACCGAGCTGGAGCAGCGCGAGTGGAGTGTGGAACGGGGGGCGGGGAGGGGGAAGCGGCGGCGACCCCGACTGATAATGATATGGGGGGTGGGGGGCTACAGCGTCCTCCGGCCAATGGGCGCGACGATTGATTGGCCGCTCTCTGCCACCCGCGCGCGGCTCGTCGCCTTCGCGCGTGTTTGGTGTATATCATGGCGCGGCGAAAATAGCGGCACGCGCGACGGCGGCGGCAATCGGGAATATTTACGTCCGGGTCCACCTGGAGCGTCGGACGGACGGGAAAGTCTCGCCTCACGAGAAATAGATCGTGGGTTTTAACGTGAGGGATGCTACGCGTTTCTGTCTCGTTCTCTCTCTCTCTGAAACGCGTTTTCTAGGATGCGG
This sequence comes from Pimpla rufipes, assembly GCA_963932165.1. Taxonomy (NCBI): domain Eukaryota; kingdom Metazoa; phylum Arthropoda; class Insecta; order Hymenoptera; family Ichneumonidae; genus Pimpla; species Pimpla rufipes. The sequence goes on from OZ010630.1 coordinate 2,053,141, forward strand.
GCTCGGTCGGTCAAAAAATTGGCTTCTCTGTTTACTCCGGGTTCACTTTTGAAGTCTGCGCAAAACTAATCTCTCGCGCAAAAACTGTAATACCAACCGAACTCTAATATGACGGTATTACCGGCAATAGGTAATACAGATTCCTGTCTGTTTTACCGACCGTCGGCAAAGCTCGTCGCCTTCGCGCGTGTTTAATGTTTATCATGGCGCGGCGAAAATAGCGGCACGCGCGACGGCGGCGGCAATCGGGAATATTTACGTCCGGGTCCGCCTGGTGCGTCGGACGGACGGGAAAAATTTCGCCTCACGAGAAACACATAATGGGTTTTTGACGTGAGATGAGTTTCAGGCGTGCTCTTTGAAACGCGTTTTCTAGGATGCGAACTCGGTCGGTAAAAAAATTGGCTTCTCTATTTTACTCCGTAATCGCTGGTATTTTGGGCAAAAGCAGATTAGGTTTTCAAAGCCGGCAGACAGATTCACGAAAACCGAATTTGCTTTTGTTTGATTGAGATATCAACAATGGCATACCGATCTACAAAAACTGCAATACCGACCGAACTCTTCTTACATGACGGTATTACCGGTAATCGGTAATGTAGATTCCTGGATTTGCATTTTCAGCTGAAAGAAGAAATTCATTCTATGCACTCGTGAAATCCGCAGGGAATGAATTTCTTTTTTTCGCAGTAAACGCAAATATCGGTCAAAAACGTTCATTACAGTTTCTGATGCCGACTGGGGTCGACGTGGATTTCTCTCTAGGGGCAGTATTATCAGCAATCGGTAATGCAGATTCCTTGTGTCGCGTGCCACTTATAACGAATTGAGATTACAGTTGTTATTACCGAGCGAGTCAGAGAAAAAAATACACATTCGAAAGGAGTTTCTTACCGACTGAGTCTGAGAGAGAAAAAAAAAAAGAGCCGAAGCAATGACAGTATTACCGGCAATCGGTAATGCAAATGCCTGTTTTTGGTGTGCCGCTTATAACGAATTGAGATTACGGTTGCTTTCGTCCGAAATATCATCAATATAGCGGGAGAGAGTTCTTTCATTACAGTTTTTATTACCACAGTCGGTATTTCACACGCTCTTAAGGTAATGTTACCGACTGAAACGCGCAGATCCCCCAGCCCAAGTGGTTATCAACTGCAATGACAGCTTCATACAGGTTTCGCGAGTCGCTCCAGGCGAACGAAACGTCGCGAGCTCGAGGCCGCATTTATGTATCCGTCTGCACCGCCGCCGGCCACGACGGCCGTAACTCGCTCAATTCTGCCCAAGTTCTTTTAATTATTAATAAACAATTGCAAACAGCAGGAAAAATCAGCAGGATGTTCGGCGACCAGAGCTTCGAGCCCGAGGGTTTCACCTCTCAAGTTGCCACCGAGAAGTCAGTAGTTTTAATGGGAACACCGCGAATTCAGCGAATTATCGTTACGATCCAAGGCCGATAAACTCGGTTCTCAATTTAATCGCAATTTTGAACTCTCGCAGGTCTCAGAAAGCGGCGAATGTACAAACCGAGACTGTCGTCTACGAGTCCAAAGAGTCGCAGAAAACGGAGCTCAAAACCGCCGGTGTAAGTTCGGACATCAATCGGTGACAGTTATACTTAAGGTAGTATGAGCGTACAGACGAACGTCGCGTAAATTCGAGGGAGTTTGAGAGAGAATTACGAAGAGTTCTCGATGAGATAAAAATCTGAAAAAAAAATCAAGCATATGAAAGGCGGTAAAGAGATTATTTTAGACAATAATAATTTTTAAAATGTTATTAACAAATTACTTAAATAAATAATTGTTCAACTAAATATCCGGCAACCTAACTTTTTTTGTTATTAAAGTGATCTTCTTATTTTTCTACATACGTATGAATTTTTTCCGAATTTTCTCGGATTTTTAATTTTAACATAATAAAAAAACGTAATTTTCAAACGTCACACAAAATTCGGAAAAAATTCATACGTATGTAGAAAAGTAAGAAGATCACTTCAATAACAAAAAAGAGTTAGGTTGCCGGATATTTAGTTGAACGATTATTTATTTAAGTAATTTGTTAATAACATTTTTTAAATTATTATTGTCTAAATTAATCTCTTCACCGCCTTTCATATGCTTGATTTTTTTCAGATTTTTATCTCATCGAGAACTCTTCGTAATTCTCTCTCAAACGCTCTCGAATTTACGCGACGTTCATCTGTACGCTCATACTACCTTAAGGTAGTCCTTGCGACTAGTATTCATTTCGCATAAATTCGAGAAAAATTAGAGAGAATTGCAAATACTCCCCGATGGTATAAAAATCGGAAAAAATTCATGCACATTAAAGGTACCGGAAAGATTAATTTTGCATTATAATAATTCGAAAATGTTATTAACAAATTGACGAAAAAAATGGATTAACAAATATTTCGATGACCCAAGTTTCTTTTTTTTATGTAAATGATTCCTTCGTTTTTCCGAATACGTATGAATTTTTTCAGATTTTAGAGTTCACATTGAATTTTCACATATTTTCCCTACAAAAAACGCACAAAATTCAATGTGAACTCTAAAATCTGAAAAAATTCATACGTTTTCGGAAAAACGAAGGAATCATTTTCATGAAAAAAAAAAATCTTGGGTCATCGAAATATTTGTTGTTCAGTACCTTTAATGCGCATGAATTTTTTCCGATTTTTATACCACCGAGAAGTGTTTGCAATTCTCCCCCAAATTCCTCGAATTTGACAGCAATTAACAGCGTACATTCGTTTCCGTGAATTGATATTTTGGAGATAACGGCTGTTGTCACTCGTTTTTAGACGCAAACGCTCAAGGATGCGAAACCAAAAGCGGACTTCGATTACAACAGGCTCGCCTCCTTCCTGAAAAGGGTCACCCCGGGTGTCATTGAGGTTCTGGACGAGGTGTACGGAAGCAACGCGTTCGAAGGTTACGACCCCGGGGCTTCCGGAGAGCCGATCGGCCACGTGCAATTGTTGTCGAGTCTTCGTACCCTCGGAGAAGCCAATACAGACGTAAATACAAACATAAAAAAACGTTCTTAAAAAAAATGATACAAAATTCGGACAAAAATTGTATATTTTCAAAAGTAATTCTAAATTATTTTTATTTGAAAAAAGTTAGGTTGACGGGAGGTTTGTCGAATAATTATATTCATCAATGAATTATTTGTTGAATAATTATATTCATCAATGAATTATTTGGTGAATAATTATATTCATCAATGAATTATTTGGTGAATAATTATTTTCATCAACGAATTATTTGGTGAATAATTATTTTCATCAATGAATTATTTGGTGAATAATTATTTTCAGCAATGAATTATTTGGTGAATAATTGTTTTCATCAATGAATTATTTGGTGAATAATTATATTCATCAATTAATTACTTGTTGAATAATTATATTCATCGATTAATTATTTGGTGAATAATTATTTTCATCAATTAATTATTTGGTGAATAATTATTTTCATCAATTAATTATTTGTTGAATAATTATTGTCATCAATGAATTATTTGTTGAATAATTATTGTCATCAATTAATTCTTATTTGAATAATTATTTTCGTCAATGAATTATTTGTCGAATAATTATTTTCATTAATTTGTTAATAACATTCTGGACTTATCATTATGCAAAATCAATATTTCTAGCACGTTGAATATGCTTGAATATTTTATTATTTTTATCTCATCGAGAGGTGTTTGAAATTCTCCTTAAACGTCACGTTTGGCCGGAATACCTCGACTCTTGTGTCAATTTTGTAATTAATTGTATTTGTAACGACTAGCAATTAAGGTAGTCCTTGCGGATAATATTCATTTCGCATAAATTCGAGGAATTTGGGAGAGGACTGCAAACACTTCTCGGCGGTATAAAAATCTGAAAAAATTCATACTCATTAAAGGTACTGAAAAGATTAATTTAGCATAATAATAGTTCGAAAATGTTATTAACAAAGTGATGAAAAAAACAATTGTTTAACAAATATTTCGATGACCCAAGATTTTTTTTTCATGAAAATGATTCCTTCGTTTTTTCGAATACGTATGAATTTTTTCAGATTTTAGAGTTCACATTGAATTTTCACATATTTTCCCTATAAAAAAACGCACAAAATTCAATGTGAACTCTAAAATCTGCAAAAATTCATACGTATTCGGAAAAATGAAGGAATAATTTTCATGAAAAAAAATCGTGGGTCATCGAAATATTTGTTAAACAATTGTTTTTTTCATCAATTTGTTAATAACATTTTTAACTATTATTATGCTAAATTGATCTTTTCAGTACCTTTAATGTGTATGAATTTTTTCCGATTTTTATACCACCGAGAAGTGTTTGCAATTCTCTCCGAAATTCCTCGAATTTATGCGAAATGAATATTATTCGCAAGGACTACCTTAAAATGAAATTTCCAGAGAAAAATAAGCGACGTAAGTTGGAGCACAGGGGGCGGCGTCCTCGTGGTCGGTCAGAGCGCGACCTACCACGAGACCTGGTGCGATCATCTGTCGGAAATAAGATTCTACAAATTGTCGAGGGACGAGCGACTCGCGGAAAATCCGGAGAAGACGCTGGAGACACAAGCGTGCGTCACCGCCCTCTCTTATCACCCGACGGAGCCCTCGATTCTCGCGGCTGGACTTTTCAACGGTGAAATTTCATTTACCTAGGTCACTTTGAATTTTGTGTGTGTTTTGTGTCTATAGAAAATATGTGTGCAAAACACACACATTTTTTTCATCAATTGTTAATAACATTTTCCATTTATTATTATGCGAAATTAATCTTTTCGGTACATTTAATGTACATTCATTTTTTCAGATTTTTGTACCATCGTCTTTTGCATCGTTTTTGTACCAGAAGTCTTTGCGAATCTCTCTCATTTTAAGGGCTTACATGTCGAAAAAAGGTGTTTTCGTGAATTTTCTTTTTTTTTCGGAAAATGGTTGCAACTTTTTTTCACAGTAAAGAGTACGATTTGAAGAATGTTTTACAATTTTTTTAGTCAATAATATTCTTAAATGTAAGAGATGCAATACATTTCTCGGAATGACTTTTTCAGAATCGGACATTTGTTGTATTTCAAAGGGCTGTCCTTAATCGAAGGTTTTTTTACGCATACTTTTTTATATCGAGGGAAATGTGTTTTTTTTTTCACAAAAATGTTGATCACTTTTGATCGGTGAGCATTTCATCAAAAATCATTATTTTATTGAATCCTTCGATTAAAGACTAGATAATATGATAGAAAATGTAAATCTATCTGGTTTGTTGATTTCTCATGATTTGTTTCCGAGCAGCAGTGGAGCAGAGCGGGTCAAAGTACTCGAAACTTCTTAAAATTTAAAATACTTCTCGTACTTAAAATACATTTATAAGTACTTCGTTTAAGTACTTTTTAACATACGTAGTAAAAATCAATGATACGTCGATTGCCGATTAATAGGGTCGGATAGAACGAATTTAAGGTAGTCATGTCGCTTCCCGCTCATCTCGCAGAAATTCGAGAAAAATAAGAGAGAATTGCAGACACTTCCCGATAGTATAAAAATCTGAAAAATTTAATGTACATTAAAGGTACTGAAAAGATTAATTTTGCGTAATAAGAATTCTGAAATATTATTCACAAATTTACGGAAAAAAATTGTTTCAACAAATCTCCCGGTGACATACATTTTTTTTATCAAAATGTTTCGGTCATTTTTCTGAATACGTATGAACTTTTTCAGATTTTTAAGTTGACTTTGTCTTAAAAAAAAAAAAATGTCAACAAATCTCCCGGTGACCCAAATTTTTTTTTAATTAAAATGTTTCGTTCATTTTCCTGAATACGTATGAAGTTTTTCAGATTTTTTATGTTGAATTTTGTGTCTTTTTTATATGGAAAATGAGTGCAAAACCACAAATTTCAAAGTCATTTTAAAAATCTAGCGAAAATGTCGTGTTGAAGGACCCTAAGCTCAACTTTTCATCCCGTTTGTTTTCAGGCGACGTTCTCGTATGGAATCTTCGCGACGACGACGCGGTGACGCCGGTCCAGGTCTGCGTTCACGGTGACTCGGTGACGTCGCTGCTCTGGCGTCCTCGGACGCTCACCGACGTGACTCACGTGGTGACGAGCAGCGCCGACGGCTACATCCTCGTTCACAAGCTGACCGCGAATTTCACGCGCGTTCGCGCGCACAGGTAAGGATGGCCGATGTTGAGAAACAAAAAATCCATGTTAAGGTAGTATGAGCGTACAGATGAACGTCGCGTAAATTCGAGGGAGTTTGAGAGAGAATTACGAAGAGTTCTCGATGAGATAAAAATCTGAAAAAAATCAAGCATATGAAAGGCGGTAAAGAGATTAATTTAGACAATAATAATTTAAAAAATGTTATTAATAAATTACTTAAATAAATAATCGTTCAACTAAATATCCGGCAACCTAACTCTTTTTTGTTATTAAAGTGATCTTCTTATTTTTCTACATACGTATGAATTTTTTCCGAATTTTGTGTGACGTTTGAAAATTACGTTTTTTTATTATGTTAAAATTAAAAATCAGAGAAAATTCGGAAAAAATTCATACGTATGTAGAAAAATAAGAAAATCACTTTAATAACAAAAAAGTTAGGTTGCCGGATATTTAGTTGAACAATTATTTATTTAAGTAATTTGTTAATAACATTTTTTAAATTATTATTGTCTAAAATAATCGCTTTACCGCCTTTCATATGCTTGATTTTTTTCAGATTTTTATCTCATCGAGAACTCTTCGTAATTCTCTCTCAAACTCCCTCGAATTTACGCGACGTTCATCTGTACGCTCATACTACCTTAAGGTAGTCCTTGCGAATAATATTCATTTCGCATAAATTCGAGGAATTTGGGAGAGAATTGCAAACACTTCTCGGTGGTATAAAAATCTGAAAAAATTCATGGACATTAAAGGTACTGAAAAGATTAATTTTGCATAATAATAATTCGAAAATGTTATTAACAAATTGATGAAAAAAACAAATGTTTAACAAATATTTCGACGACCCAAGATTTTTGTTTTTATGAAAATGATTTCTTCGTTTTTCCGAATACGTATGAATTTTTTCAGATTTCAGAGTTCACATTGCATTTTCACATATTTTCCCTATAAAAAACGCACAAAATTCAATGTGAACTTTAAAATCTGAAAAAATTCATACGTATTCGGAAAAACGAAGGAAGCATTTTCGTGAAAAAAAAATCTTGGGTCATCGAGATATTTGTTAAACAATTGTCTTTTTCATCAGTTTGTTAATAACATTTTCGAATTATTATTATGTAAAAATAATCTTTTCAGTGCCTTCAATGTGCATGAATTTTTTCAGATTTTTATACCACCGAGAAGTGTTTGCAATTCTCTCCCAAATTCCTCGAATTTATGCGAAATGAATGTTGGTCGCAAGGACTACCTTAATCGATTTTGAGAAACATCGGAAAAAAACATGGATTTCTCGGGGGGGAAAAAAAAACACCGTTGCTCGATTAATGGAGAAATCCCTACGCGCAGGAGGCTGAAAATCGCGAAGGAGCACAACCCGGCCGAAAGCTCGAGGCCTCGGAGCGCCGGCGGACGACGTGAGCGCGCGGTCGAGGCCGGACTCTCCGTGACCTGCCTGGATTTCTCCTCGAAGGATCCGACGATCTTCGTCGTCGGGACGCTCTGCGGCGGCCTCTACAAGTGCAACGTCGATCGCGCCGTTCCCATTGACTTCGGCGACGGTGACGGCGCCGACGGCGACGAGGAGACCCTCAAGGACCCCGTTGTCGACGAGTACAAGCGACACGAGGGCAGCGTCACCGCCGTCCGGGCCTCGCCCACCCGGAACGTCTTTGTCACGAGTGGCACGGAGAAGGAAATGAGAATTTACGACTTTGAGCAGGTAGAAAACCGAGTGGAGTTGAATTAAAAGTAAAAATGTTAGACTGACGTTTTTCGTTGCTGAAATGAATTTTTCTTGTTGGGATTTTTTTTTTTTTTTGTGAATCTTTGCAATGAATTCCTTAGAATTTTTTGCGTAGTTGTGTCGACGTTAGAATTCGACGTAAGAATTTACGAATTTGAACAGGTAGAAAACCAAGTGGAGGGTATTACATTTTTTTTTGTTGCTGAAATGAATTTCTTTTTGGTTGGGATTTTTTTGTGTGAATCTTTGTAATTAATTCCTTAGGAATTTTCAGCAGGGATTTGTTCGATTGAGTGGAGTTGAATTAAAAGTTAAAAAGTGAAATTGAGATTTTTCGGTGCTGAAATGAATTTTTCTTGTTGTTGGGATTTTTTTATGAATCATTGCAATGAATTCCTTGGGAATTTTCAGCGGGAATTTGTCGACGTGAAAATTTACGACTTTGAGCAGGTAGAAAACGAAGAGGAGGGAATTAAATTGAGGTTTTTTTTGTTGCTAAAATGATTTTTTTCCGTTGGGATTAAAAACAATGAATTTACAATGAAGACCTTGGAAATTTGCAGCGTACATTTGTCGACGTGAGAATTTACGACTTTGCGCAGGTAGAAAACGAAGAGAAGGGAATTGAGGTTTTTGTTGTTGCTAAAACGAATATGTTTATTGAGGTTTTTTAAACTAATCTTTGCAATCAATTCCTTGGAAATTTTCAGCGTAGATTTATCGACATGAGAATTTCCGTCTTCTAGCAGGTAGAAATATTTCGTACCGACATTTCGAAAAATCTACGGGGTTTTACGACCCCGATTATAAATGGTGGTAATTTGTCTTTTGAAAAATTTCTCAAAAACATCGTAAAACCCTTTGACGCATCTTTCGCCCGATTGTTTGTTTCCTCCCAATTCCGTCGACCATTCATTAATAGTCGATGGAGAGTGATAGAAAGTGATACCGTAATAACTGCGGCATTTGGCCGTTGATAGCCGAAAAAGGTCACGAAAAGAAAGCAGCCGTTCGTCGTAAGGAGGACAAATGTGGCTAATACGTTATTCATTTATTCGGCGTCGCAGGCTGCGAGTCTGCAGACAATCAGCGTGGAAAACACGGTCGTAGGTCTGACCTGGTACCTGGGTGGCAATCGGGACATAATCGCCGCGTACGGGGCGGGTTCGCTCGTTAAATTCTACGACGCGACGGACGGAAAACTCCTGACGAATCTGCAGTTGGAGTCCACGAGGGAGAACACGAGTTGCCTGGACTTTAATCTGAAAAGGTGCGTTTCGAAAACGAACGACGGGGGTCGCATTACCCGCCCTAGCGATTTTCTTTTGCCGTCTTTTTTCACACTGGTAAAAATCTTTGGAAACTGACAACGTGTTTGATATACAAGTGTATATGAAATTTACAATGCAGTGACTGAAAATTCTTATTAATCTACGATGTTTGTAGGGATGTGCGAATCGGCTTTGAATTGAATTAAATTGATATTCAATTCACGATGTGAATTGAATATTCAGAAATTTGAATAGTACGAATATGCATGAATAATACGGACTTTCATGAATAATACGAATATTCACAAACATTTGAATTATTTTAAGAATATTCGAAATATTCATAACTTTATGAATATTCGTATACATATTTATGAATAATTCACAGGAACCTGAATTACTGGCGAAATCACATTAATATAAAAATGTAATGACTGAAGTTTAGATATGACCGGAATACATGCGATTCAGATCCAGTCGTTTTTCATAAAACTTTATTGTACATTCTATACGACTTGATACGGTTATGCTGGTCTCATTATTCTGATTTCAGATTGTTCATGAATATTCGTAACTTTCTGATTATTCATGAATATTTGTAACTTTCTGATTATTCATGAATATTTGTAACTTTCTGATTATTCATGAATATTCGTAACTTTCTGATTATTCACGAATATTCGTAAATTTCTGATTATTCATGAATATTCGTAACTTTCTGATTATACATGAATATTCGTAACTTTTTGACTATTCATGAATATTCGTAACTTTCTGATTATTCATGAACATACATAAGTTTCTGAATTATTCGTTTGATTCGAATATTCAATTCAAAATATGAAGTGAATTATTCATATTCAATTATTCATATTTGTTTATTTTCATATGAATTATTCATATTCAATTTGCGATGAATTATTCCATTTTTGGAGTATCCACACCCTTTTGTAATTTTAAAAATCTTGAAATTACATTTAATATGTGCCTATTGAATCTATAATAATCGGTATTGCGTATTGAGAAACTCACGTATTAAGGTGTCCTCACGCCTAGAGTTCATTTCGCATAATTTCGAGAAAAATGAGAAAGAATTGCAAACGATTCTCGATAGTATAAAAATCTGAAAAAATGCACGCGTATTTAAGACACTGAAAAGATTAATTTTGCTTTAGTGCAAATAATAATAATAATTCTAAAATGTTATCAACAAATCGATGAAAAAAAAATGGTTTAACAAATCGCCAGATGACCGAAATTTTTAACGAAAATTATTCGTTCGTTTTTCTGAATACGCACGAATTTTTTCAGGTTTTTAAATTCACTCCGTATTTAAAAAAACACAAAATTGAAATAAAAATTCTCGATTGACAGCAAAAAAAAATCATATCTACGTCTCTGAATCTAATTGAATTTGCGTAGCCTAAAAAACTCGACGTACAGAATAAACAGTTTTCGTTCTGAAAGAATTCTCGGAATTTTTCTATTCCAGGGACGTCGCGGCTGTCGGCGACACAATTGGAAGGCTCGAAATTTGGAAAATTCCTCGACAGGCGATTCCCTGACTCTTCACCCCCGCCAAGACAGTCAAAACGCAGCCTATTAATTTTAAGAGCAAAGTCGATGTTGCATTTTGCTTTGTAATTAAGATTTCGTATTAATGACACGCAGCGTTTATTCAATGAGGTGGAAACTTTTGAACGGACGCAAAAATAATCATCATGGGGAAAGAATTTCACGCTAATCCGCAATGTGAAAGTAACGGAAGGTTCAGCTCTTCCATTTTTCAAATGTTCGTAGCAAATGTTGATTTCCAATTTCTCCCAATATATTATCGATTTTTTTTTCTTTCCTAACTACTCAAACATTTACACATTGTTCTATAAATACCGCGTGTGGTTATCGCAAAATCGTTATTATAAAACAAATCACACTGTCAAATTTGTTTCGAAAAGTAACGGGACTTCACAACAGAGCTGGGCAAAATATTCGAAAATACTCAAAATACAAAATACTTTATATTCTTAAAATACACTAACTTTAAGCACTTAAAATACAACAAACTTTATGTAGTTAAAATACAAAATCCTTTTTGCACTTAAAATAAAAAATAATTTTTGTACTTAAAATATAAAATACTTTGTGTACTTAAAATACAAAATACTTTCTGTACTTAAAATACAAAATACTTTTTGTACTTAAAATACAAAATACTTTTCGTACTTCAAATACAAAATACTTTTTGTACTTAAAATACAAAATACTTTTCGTACTTAAAATACAAATTACTTTTTGTACTTAAAATACATTGATAAATACTTCGTTTAAGTACAATTTACAACACTTAGTAAAAATCGATGGTACGTCTATTGCTGACGAATGGGGTCAGGTAAAATCATTCCAATGTGCTACAAGGTGTATAAATTATTTGTATTTCGCTATTTAAACAGATATTGAAACATCTCCAAAGAATTTCGTTTACGTCATTAACATATTTGTTTTGTTTAAAACAAAAACAAATAGAATATTAAAAACATTTTGTGCTGTTAATTACTCCTAAGAATTTATGCTTCAGCTAATCGCACAATCATTTTAAAAAAATACAAGATGTCTCCGAACATGGAGTAGACGCAAAAGTATTCTGTATTTTCTGCTTAAAAGTACTTAAAATTCGTATTTTTAAAAGTGCTTAAAAGTACTTTTAAAAATACGATATTTTAAAGTACTTAAAGATACGATATTTCAAAATACTTAAACAATACGATGTATTTAAAATACTGCCCAGTTCTGCGTCACAATTGCTGTTGCTATCATCACTAATTGTTCGCTCCAATCTTGTCGGCGATTTTCTCACGTCGTTCCGCTCTCTGCTGTTGTCGCTCGTATGTACGACATTTCTGCGCACTCATCAGTCTTCTCGCCGAGCTCAAAAGCCGCAGTGCATGTGATATATTTATAAATAAAGGAGCTTGAAAACCAAACGAGTCGTGTGGCGGTCATCGGTGTTTGTCAATTTATTATCGACCGCGAAACGAGAGAAGAAGGAGAAAAACCGACGGATTATCGGCTAGCGAGTCGAAGTAATACGTCGAAGCTGTAGCGCCGAGCATCTTCACAGACAATAAGTGGGAAGATGAATATTAGAAACGTGCGAAAAATAAAAGATTCGAATAATCCATTAAGAATTAAATCTGAAATATTCAATTCATAATACGTGTCGAATGCTCACATTATTCGAATAATTCACATTTTCGTAAATGACTCAGATTTCCTTGAATAATTCAAATTTATATGAACAATTCACATTCTCGTGAATAATTCAAATTATTCATAAAGAATTCAAATCGTCGTGAATAATTGAAATTATTCATAATGAATTCAAATCGTCGTGAACAATTCACATTATTCTTAACAAATTCCAATCGTCGTGAATAATTCAAATTATTCATAAAGAATTCAAATCGTTCTAAACAATACAAATTATTCTTAAAAAATTCAAAACGTCGTGAATAATTCAAATTATTCATAAAGAATTCAAATCGACGTGAATAATTCAAATTATTTATAAAGAATTCAAATCAACGTGAATAATTCAAATAATTCATAAAGAATTCAAATCGACGTGAATAATTCAAATAATTCATAAAGAATTCAAATCGACGTGAATAATTCAAATAATTCATAAAGAATTCAAATCGACGTGAATAATTCAAATTATTCATAAAGAAGTCAAATCGACGTGAATAATTCAAATTATTCATAAAGAATTCAAATCGACGTGAATAATTCAAATTATTCATAAAGAATTCAAATCGACGTGAATAATTCAAATTATTCATAAAGAATTTAAATCGGCCTCAATACTTAATTCAGATTATTCGCAAAGAATCCATATCGTCGTGAATAATTCAGATTATTCGTGAAAAATTCATATTGCCGTGAACACTTAAACTGTGCTGCGTAAATATGAAATTTAATTAAATTAATTTAAATGCAAATGAAGTAAATAAAAATGATGTGACACAACCCTAGAGTTGCAAATCCCTAAATGATTCAGAAGTACACATGATGTTACAATTGATTTTATAATTATTAATTAATAATAATAACATGGGACAATTATAATATAATGTGTACATTTTTAGTGGCCACGAAGAATATTTATTTGCGATAAAATGTCACGGTAATTTTCCTGAGAAAACGGAGAAGCGCGGTTGACGCGTTATACGAAAATAGTTGTGGACTGAACTCTCATTTTTTCCGCAATTGCTTACAATTTTTGCTACCGAAAATGCAAGGCATCTATGCAGCTAAAAATTTAACAAATGTAGCGATAACCCTAATTTTCTTGTATGAAAATGATTCGTTCGTTTTTCCGAATACGTATGCATTTTGTCAGATTTGGAGTTCACTTTGAAATTTGTGTGTTTTTATAGGGAAAATATGAGAAAATTCAAAGTGAACTCTAAAATCTGAAAAAATTCATAGGTATTCAGAAAAATGAACGAATCATTTTTATTTAAAAATATTGGGTCATCGATAAATTAGTTAAACAATTTTCTTGTTCATCAACTTGTTAATAACATTTTAGAATTATTATTATGCTAAATTAATCTTTTCAGTGCCTTTAATGTGTCTGAATTTTTTTAGATTCTTAAGTACCTACCTAGTACCTACTACCTTACCTACTACCTTAAGGTAGTCCTTGCGGATAATATTCATTTCGCATAAATTCGAGGAATTTGGGAGAGAATTGCAAACACTTCCGGTGGTATAAAAATCTGAAAAAATTCATACACATTAAAGGTACTGAAAAAATTAATTTTGCATAATAATAGTTCGAAAATGTTGTTAACAAATTGATGAAAAAGAAAATTATTTAACAAATATTTCGATGACCCAAGATTTTTTTTTCATGAAAATGATTCCTTCGTTTTTCCGAATACGTATGAATTGTTTCAGATTTTAGAGTTCACATTGAATTTTCACATATTTTCCCTATAAAAATCACACAAAATTCAATGTGAACTCTAAAATCTGAAAAAATTCATACGTATTCGGAAAAACGAAGGAATCATTTTTATTTAAAAAAAAATTGGGTCATCGATAAATTTGTTAAATAATTTTCTTTTTCATCAATTTGTTAACAGCATTTCAGAATTATTATCATTAAAAATTAATCTTTTCAGTACCTTCAATGTGTCTGAATTTTTTCAGATTCTTATACCATCGAGAAGTGTTTGAAATTCTCTTCTCATTTTTCTCGAATTTATGCGAAACGAATACTAGATGCAAGGACTACCTTAAATCAGTCAACAGTATATGAACTTTTCAAACATTTTTAACAGTGTAAGATTTATTCGTTAAACTAATGAGGATTTACAATCTCTGTTCCCACAACGTGTTGCGCAGTTCCGCGTAGAACGAGAATCGTGTCGATGTAGACGTGTCTGTGTGTAGCCGCGGTGTGACGAACGGACGGTGTATATCATCATGGGCTATATACGATTATGGACAGTGGGGGAGTCCGTTATCTCTCCCGCCGTTGCCGCTTGCCGCTGTCTCGAAGCTTCTGACATGACGTCCGTCCTCGCTCGCTGCGACGCATCGATCGTACAATTTAATACACTGGCGCACCAGTCGCACTGATATAACTCCACCGCAGTCCCACGAATCGTCTTATCGCCGTGAAAAACATTTAAATTCAAGTTAAAACACCGCAATCGACGCCTCGTGTTGATACTTTTATCAGCACTCCAGTCGCACTGACACAACTCGAGTCTCTAAATGCCACAAAACACTGAAAATAACAAGGATGCAAAGTCGATCTTTGCGTACTGTAAAGGAGTAACTTTAAGGAGGCATCGTCGGTACAGTCACGTCAATTGCGCACTTAGATTTGAAACATTATTTAAATATACTTTCGGAAGGAAACAAGTGTCCAAAAAGGTGGATATGAATTAAAGAGATCCTGTTTAGTATAGAAAAAAATATATGCAATAAAAATTTACAGAAAAATAGCTCAGTTTATGCTAATAACCAATGGGACATATTATAAGCAGTTTTTTGGAAGTCAAATTGGTAATTTCAGGTCGATCTTGTCGGGCGACAGCTCGTTTTGTTCGTTGAAGAACGTTTTACGAATTCACCGAGTTATTTTCTTCAGTTTATTTGTCGATTAGGAATAAAATGAGATAAACTCGTCGTTTAATTTTCTTCTCTTATAAACAAATGGCTGTAATTTGTGACCTATGAATATAATCGCAAATGTTCAACGGTAAATTTGTGCATTGTCCGTCGATAAACAAAATGAACCGTCGCTCGACAAGATCGAACTAAAATTACGAATTTGACTTCCAAAAAACTGCGTATAATATGTCCCATTAGTTATTAGCATAAACTGAGCTATTTTTCTGTGAATTTTTATTGCACATATTTTTTTCTACACTATACAGGATCTCTTTAATTCATATCCACCTTTTTGGACACTTGTTTCCTTTCGAAAGTATATTTAAATAATGTTTCAAATCTTAATGCGCAATTGACGGACTGTACCGACGATGCCTCCTTAAGGTAGTCCTTGCGGATAATATTCATTTCGGATAAATTCGAGGAATTTGGGAGAGAATTGCGAACACTTCTCGGTGGTATAAAAATCGGAAAAAATTCATGCACATTAAAGGTACTGAAAAGATTCATTTTGCATAATAATAATTCGAAAATGTTATTAACAAATTGATGAAAAAAACAATTGTTTAAGAAATATTTCGATGACCCAAGATTTTTTTTTCATGAAAATGATACCTTCGTTTTTCCGAATACGTATGAATTTTTTCAGATTCTAGAGTTCACATTGAATTTTCACATATTTTCCCTATGAAAAACGCACAAAATTCAATGCGAACTCTAAAATCTGAAAAAATTCATACGTATTCGGAAAAACGAAGGAATCATTTTCATGAAAAAAAAATCTTGGGTCATCGAAATATTTGTTAAACAATTGTTTTTTTCATCAATTTGTTAATAACATTTTCGAATTATTATTATGCAAAATTAATCTTTTCAGTACCTTTAATGTGTATGAATTTTTTCCGATTTTTATACCACCGAGAAGTGTTTGCAATTCTCTGCCAAATTCCTCGAATTTATGCGAAATGAATATTATCCGCAAGGACTACTTTAAGTACATCCGCACTTATTTGGTGCTTAAAGCACATACTTCAAGTGCTACTTTAAGGTACTTTAAGGTAATCCTTGCGAGTGGTGGCTGACCTCACATAAGTTTCAGAGAAATGAGAGGGAATTGCAAGCACTTATCGATTTTATAAAAATCGAAAGAAAAATATCAAGCATATTAAAGGTGCCGAAAATATTGATTTTGCATCATAGAAATTCTAAAATGTTGTTAACTAATTGATAAAGACGGATTTTGTTCAACAAATCTCCCGAAAACCGAACTTTTTTTTTCATGGAAATGATTTACTAATTTTTCTGGATATGTATGATTTTTTAAAGATTTTTTCATACCTACTTGATCAAAAAGCAAAAATAATGCAAAAATAATGCAAACATTCAAGAATAAAGCAACAATACTCGAAACGTACCGAAATCGTTGTAAATAATAGAAAAATTCACCCAGAAGTATATGACATGGATTCCTACCGAGTACTTCTAAATATACTTATTTGAAGTACTTTCCATGTGCTTTAAGTACGGAAAGTACTTTTGTAGTTTAAGTACGGAATGTACTTTTGTTATTTAAATACCCGAAGTACTTTTGTCATTGAAGTATCCGAAGTACTTTTACTTGAAGTACCCGAAGTACTATTGTATTTTAACTGCCTGATGTACTTTTGTACATTAAGTGCCTACAGTGCTTTTGAAATTTAAATGACTGAAGTGCTTTTGCACTTTAAATGTCTGAAGTGCTTTTGCACTTTAAATGACTGAAGTACTTTTGTACTTTAAGTACCCGAAGTACTTTTGTACTTTAAGTGCCCGAAGTACTTTTGTACTTTAAGTGTCCGAAGTACTTTTGCATTTTGAGTACCCGAAGTACTTTTTGGACTTTGAGTACCCGAAGTACTTTTTGTACTTTGAGTACCCGAAGTACTTTTTGTACTTTGAGTACCCGAAGTACTTTTGTGCTTTGAGTACCCGAAGTGCTTTTGTGCTTTGGGTACCCGAAGTACTTTTGTACTTTAAGTACCCAAAGTACTTTTGTACTTTAAGTTACCTAAGTACTTTTGTACTTTGAGTAACTTTGTAGTTAGTACTTAGTGCTATTTTCCGGTACTTTGCCCAGCTCTGTTTGAAACTAAATTTAATCCATTTTATCACTCATCGCTGTATATTATTACAGATGTTATATTTAACCTATAGCCAAATAATATTTTTTTAAAGTCATGCCCCGTAAAATACATAAATAAATGGGTAATCGTTTAATCAACCGACAGAGGCATCGACAACGAAAATACTCGATTGCAACATAGGAAAAAAGAAACCGACATAGAATTATAATCGGAGAGCGTCGCTCGCGTCCCTGGAAGAAAATAAATTTCGTGCCGTTCCCCATAGCCCGAAGCCTCGCGGCGGGCAACATTCGAGGGAGCGATTTTACGTCTGCGTCGTTCGGCCTGCGCGGCGACCACAGCCGAGGAGGCTTTTGAAAAACAGGCCCTCGCGGCTCGCACAGTGGGAATAACGAAATTGTGTATCCACGTATTCTCGTGTGCTATATTAGAGGCGGGCGAGTCGAGGATACACGAGCTGTGTGTAAGAGCGGCGAGCAGGTATAAACGAGGGTTTATTTTTTTAACAAAAATATTTGTTAATATTTTTTAAATAAACATTTTTATGAATATTTTTTTAATAAAAATATTTATGAATATTTTTTTGTAAAAAAACATTGTAAAGCATACTTCAAATCGTACTCTTTAATGTGAAAAGAAAAATTGAAAAGCTGCAACCATTTTCCCATAAAAAGCACGAGAACGCCCTTTTTTGACGGTGAAATAGATGTAAGCCTTTAATACCGATGGCGGTATTTCACATGCTCTCAAGTACCAAATACCTACCGAGGTACTTAAGGTAATCCTTGCGTCAAGTATTAATTTCGCATAAATTCGAGAAAATGAGAGAATTGCAAACACTTCTCGACGGTCTAAAAATCAGAAAAAATGCATGCACATTAAGGATACCGAAAAGATTAATTTTGCATAATAATAATTCGGAAATGTTATTAACAAATTCATGAAAAAAATAGTTTAACAAATACTTCGATGACCCAAGTTTTATTTAATGAAAGTGATTCGTACGTTTTTCTGAATACGTATGAATTTTTTCAGATTTTCAAGTTCTCTTTGAAATTTGTGTTTTTCATATGGAAAATATGTACACATTTCAAAATTAAAAATTTCAATTCCATTGTCAAAAATTCGTTTTTCCACAAAAAAATTAAATGAAAAAACGGTGCTCCAAGGTAGAAGTCCCCCTTACCATGACAATCTCAAAAAAAAAAAAAACAAAAAAAAAATTTCAACAGGCCCTCGCGGCTCGCACAGTGGGAATAACGAAATTGTGTATCCACGTATTCTCGTGTGCTATATCAGAGGCGGGCGAGTCGAGGATACACGAGCTGTGTGTAAGAGCGGCGAGCAGGTATAAACGAGGGTTTACCCACACAACCGGGAAGTGAAAGCCGGTCGCTCGCTCGTTCGTTTGTTCGGTTGGCTGCCCGCTCGCTCGCTGCTGCTGGTGCTCGACATCGGAGTTCGTCCGGACGACCCGGTGGAAACCCAACTTCGAGAAACTGGAACGACGTCACGCTCACGAGACTTACCGGAATTGTAAATCCCGAAATCTTTTAGGAATAAAGTTTACGCTACAATTTTGTCATTATTAAGGTAGATAGTGCGTGTAGTATTCATTTCGCCTAAATTCGAGAAATTCGGGCAAGAGTTGCAAACACTTCCCTATGTTAAAAAAATGTGAAAAAATTCATACGTATTATAGACACTGAAAAGTCTAATTTTGCATAATAACAATTTCAAAATGTTATTGACAAAATGTTGAAAAGAAAATTGCTCATCAAAATATGTGGTAACTCAACTTTTTTTTTTGATAAAAATGATTCGTTCATTTTTCGGAATACGTATGAATTTTTTCAGATTTTTATCTTTATTTTGATTTTTCTTGTTTTTTACATGGAAAAATGTGCAAAAATAATAATAAAGATAAAAATCTGAAACAATTCATTGGTACTCCGAAAAATGAACGAATCATTTTCATCAAAAAAAAAAAGTTGAGTTACCGCATATTTTTATGAACAATTTTCTTTTCAACAATTTGTTAATAACATTTTGAAATTATTATTATGCAAAATTAGTCTTTCCAGGGCCAATAATAAGTATGAATTTTTTCACATTTTTTTAACATCGGGAAGTGTTTGCAATTCTTGCCCGAATTTCTCAAATTTAGACGAAATGAATACTACACGCACTATCTACCTTAATTGAGGTATTCCTCGCGTCTCGATTTCGCATAAATTCGAGAAAAGTGAGAGTGAATTGCAAACACTTTTCGATGGTATAAAAATCTGAAAAAAAAAAATCGTGCACGTTAAAGGTACTGAAAAGTAGTGCTTGCATTGTATCAAATGATCGGATAACTTGAACTATCCGGACTTGACGGATCCGACACTTCAAATCCGAACGTTAGGTCAAAATAAATTTCGCTCTAAATTTATTTAAATTTTTTTTTTTTAAATATGTTTAAAAAAAAATTACCCGGACTATCCGGATTACCCGAACTGTTCGGACTGTCCGGATTGTCCGGATACTCGAAGTATCCGAACTATCCGGGTACTCCAACTATTCGAACTCTCCGGATACTCGAACTATTTGGACCATCCGGATACTCGAACTATCCGAATAATTTATTCTTTCATTAGAAAATGTGCGAATAGTCACAAATTTTGGATATGTGTCTGTGATCGGATGGGTCATTTTCATTTTTAAAAAGTTAGGTCGGCGGCTGATTTGTTAAACAATCTCTTAACATCTAATTCCTAATAACATTTTGTAATTATTTTTATGCAAAATCGATCTTCCCATAGCACCTTCCGTATGCTCAATTTTTTTCAGAATTTTGTCCCATGGAGAAGTGTTCTAAATTGTCTTTGAACGTATGTATTAGGCCGGACTGCGCGCTCATAATTTACCTTCATAGAAAATAATTTAAGGTAGTCCTTGCGACCAATATTCATCCCGCATAAATTCGAGGAATTTGGGAGAGAATTGCAAACACTTCTCGGTGGTATAAAAATCTGAAAAAATTCATGCACATTAAAGGTACTGAAAAGATTAATTTTGCATAATAATAATTCGAAAATGTTATTAACAAATTAATGAAAAAAACAACTGTTTAACAAATATTTCGATGACCCACGATTTTTTTTTCATTAAAATGATTCCTTCGTTTTTCCGAATACGTATGAATTTTTTCAGATTTTAGAGTTCACATTGAATTTTCACATATTTTCCCTATAAAAAAACGCACAACATTTTAAAATTAAATATATCCATGTATACAAATTTTATCGAATTTTAAATTTTTCAAAAAAATGGCGTGATCGCTCTAACTTTCGTAAAAGTTCGACGATTCAGCTATATACTTCATCATAAATCAAGACACGTTCAATGATGTTGGGTATTGAATTTCAGCGAAATCGGTAAAGCGGTTCCGGTTTTATAGAATTTTGAATTTTTCGAAAAAAATAAATTTTGCCCTAAATCACGTCGAATCTCATCAAATGAACCAAAATATTCAACAGTCAAAAAATAACATACAGCGCTGCTACGTATAAAATTTCGTGACGATCGGTAAAGTCGTTCGGATTTTACGCTGTTATGAATTTTTGAAAAAATTAAGATTTTCGCTGTAACTTATGGAAAAGTTATTAAAGTAAGTCAAAACTTTGTATCTAATCAAAATTAGATGTAACGGTATTTGTAACGGAGTTTTCTTTTGTTCAAATTCAAAAAAAGTTGCAAAGTAGAACTTTGCACACTGCTTCCTCATTAATTCCCCTTTTTCACAAAGCTTCCTCTATGAGGAAGCCAAAGTTAATAAATAAGCTTCTTCATAGAGGTGGCTTTGTGAAAAAGGGGTATTAATGAGGAAGCAGTGTGCAAAGTTCTACTTTGCAACTTTTTGTTCATGTTTTTATACGAAAAACAGGAGAAAAATCTTTTAAACGCCGCCATTTTCTTAATTTTGCAGTAATCGAAAAACAAAACCTCCGTCATTCCATGAAGACATGTTTCTCGAGTGTGTATGCACAATTTCAGGCCGGTCGCTTAATTACAGTGGTCAGGAGAGTGGTAGCCATTTATTTTGGATGATCGTGTTTGAGGACCTGGGACGCTGACAATTTTTAACTTAAAAAAAAAAGAAAATTCCATTGTATACTTTAAAACGTAAGTAACAAGTAGAAAAAAACCGCAGTCATCTACATTTGTTCGTTTCCCCCCCCCCCCCCCCCCCCCCCAAAAAAAATGAAACGTGAGCACCTGAAAAATGCAGCTCCTAAGTTAGAAGTCCTCCTTAAGGATGTTATACAGCTTCACACTAGTGAAATCAGTGCTAAATTTTTAAAAGCGTTTTTACAATTCCTGATTGTTTAATAAATTGTTCCAGGGTGTTAGTGACGTTACAGCATTAGTTCTTAATAGGCAAATACATTCAAAGCGATGATTAAAATAGAAAGGTGACTAATATAAGCAAATTTCTAATGTCATGTTTTTTCGCGCAGTATTTTAAAAGAATAAACCGTAATAATAATTCAATTATGACGGGCAATGGCTCATTTTTATTACTGAAAGACCCTTTATCGATTGACCGCCCAGATTTTTGATAGGATCAGTAGTTTAAAAGATACAACCGTTTGTTTATCTTGTCGTAACCTAAAAGGCGACATACAAATAGCTGTATATTTTGAACTACTCATACTATAAAAAATCTGGATGGTTAATCGATAAAGGGTCTTCCAGTAATAAAAATAAGCTATTGCCCGTCATAATTGAACTATTATTACGGTTTATTCTTTTAAAAGACTGCGCGAAAAAACATGATATTGGGAATTTGCTTATATTAGTCGTCTTTCTATTCGAATCATCGCTTTGAATGTATTTATCTATTAAGAACTAATACTATAACGTCCGTAACACCTCGGAACAATTTATTAAACAATCAGGAATTGTAAAAACGCTTTTAAAAATTTAGCACTGATTTGACTAGTGTGAAACTGTATAACATCCTTAAAGTACTGCCCAGCTCTGCATCGTCTCGGGGGTAAAAATAATGGGCGAGGGGGGGAGGGGGCGACTACGATCAAGTTCACGATGCCAAGCGGGGAAAAACCATGGCTTAAAGTGAGGGTCAACAGACGGTTCGAGGGTTAATCGAGACAATGGCGAGAAAAAGAGATAAGGTCTCGGTGCGGCATTCGCAAATGTAAAGTCCTTCACGCTTCGAGGGAGCGTCGCGACTTATTCCTTTACCCTCGACCTTCTCTTTTGTTCCTTTCATAAACCGAGTTTCAGAATCCTCGAGCCGCGTCATCGCTTTTCATCCCAAGAAACAGCGCGTCGTCGCATTATTCGCAATTCCCTGGATTTCCAACGAAGCGAATCTCAAAAGTCTCAGAAATCAGCGAATACGTCGGCTGTCTTCGAAATATTTTTTTAAATAAAATATTTGTGAATATTTTTTTAATAAAAATATTTGTGAATATTTTTTAATAAAAATATTTATGAATATTTTTTAAATAAAAATATTTATGAACATTTTTTTAATCACAATATTTATGAACATTTATGTAATAAAAATATTTATGAATATTTTTTTGTAAAAAAAATTGTAAAGCATACTTCAAATCGTACTCTTTAATGTGAAAAGAAAAATTGAAAACCAGCAACCATTTTCCCACAAAAAAGCGCGAAAACGCCCTTTTTGGCCCTGAAATAGATGTAAGCCTTTAATACCGACTTCGGTATTTCACATGCTCTTAAGTACCAAATACATACCGAGGTACTTAAGGTAATCCTTGCGTCAAGTATTAATTTCGCGTAAATTCGAGAAAAATGAGAGAATTGTAAACAATTCTCGGCGGTCTAAAAATCAGAAAAAAATGCATGCACATTAAATTTTGCATAATAATAATTCGGAAATGTTATTAACAAATTCATGAAAAAAATAGTTTAACAAATATTTCGATGACCCAAGTTTTATTTAATGAAAGTGATTCGTACGTTTTTCTGAATACGTATGAATTTTTTCAGATTTTTAAGTTCTCTTTGAAATTTGTGTTTTTCATATGGAAAATATGTGAAAATATGTACAAATTTCAAAATGACGCCGACAATTTTTAACTTAAAAAATTCCATTGTCAAAAATTCGTTTTCCCACAAAAAAATTAAATGAAAAAACGGTGCTATATTATTAAGCAAAAAAAAAAAATTCACGATAACAACGCTTCCTCTAGAAAAGGAATTGCACCGCGCATATCGAGTTTATTTAATTCTAAGGTTATACACAACGGGACTTTGGGAGTCTGAAGAAGCTCGTTGTGAGGTTCGCCGCCGCTCGGCTCGGGCTCTCGAGTGCCGATCCGCTTTACGAATAACACATTTCGAAATCAGCAGCCCCCATGCCAAGGTATTGATTGCGCCGAGGCTGCCAAACGTCGTCTCATGACGAGCCAGCAGCTGCTCCGATATTTCCGCCGCCTCCGGTGGGAACGTCGAACGGCGAACGAGACGAGGTGGCTCCTCGGTCTCGCATATGGAAAGTCTCGACGCGGGCTGGATCAACGAAATCCACAGGCGGCGGTGGCGGCTCTCGTGGCTCCCTCGACCTCCGAGAAATCTGAAACCCACGTAATTATACACGGCACACAGCGCCGCTTGGGTCAAAATTTCCGCCACTCTGAATGGTTTTGCTTCCTCAAGAAGCTTTGTTTTAGAGAAAAAAAATGTTTTCGAGATTTTGATGTCAACGTGTTCAGAATGTTCCAAAACGTCGAGAAAACACATTTTGAAAAAATCTCTGGATGTATGTGTGTGTGTGTGTGTGTGTGTGTGTGTGTGTGTGTGTGTGTGCGTGTGCGTGTGCGTGTGCGTGTGCGTGTGCGTGTGCGTGTGCGTGTGCGTGCGTGCGTGCGTGCGTGCGTGCGTGCGTGCGTGCGTGCGTGCGTGCGTGCGTGCGTGCGTGCGTGCGTGCGTGCGTGCGTGCGTGCGTGCGTGCGTGCGTGCGTGCGTGCGTGTGTGCGTGTGTGCGTGTGTGTGTGTGTGTGTGTGTGTGTGTCTGTGTGTGCACATGATTAAACCTTAATAACTCGAGAACGGTTTGAGATATTAAGCTGAAATTTCTACCACATATTGGGTGGTCACTGCCTCTTCTTGGGTGCAATTTTTAGCAAAATCTATCCAGTCGTTTGTTTTTTAGGGCACTTTTAATTTTTCAAAAATTCTCTGTACGCTCTGTCTCTTCCACATTTTTTGAGATATCGGGCTGAAATTTGGTAGAAAGTTGAACTATTACAAACTAAAGACCGCTATTGAATTTGGGAAGAATCGGTAGAACCGTTCAAATTTTATGGCAGTTTCAATTTTTTGAAAAAAACTCGATTTTACTCCTATTTTCGTAATATCTGAGATATCGAGTTGAAATTTGGTTTACAAGTATATTATCACCAGACTAAGTTTGTGTATAAATTTGGAGTTGATCCGTGCAGAGGGCGTGATTTTATGGCTTTTTGAATTTTTCGAAAGAATGTTGATCGTTCTTGAAACAAAAGAAAGCTTCTTGAGGAAGCCAAAAATAAAAAATGTTGTCTACCCTACAAACTGAGCGGGGTAGACTGTGATTATAGGCGGAGAGGAAGCATTATGACAACGATCTAGTTTTTTTTTACTGTGGGAGAAATTTAAAAAATATAGGTTGAAGCACTTTTGCCAAAATACTCGGACGGTTAAGGGTCCTTGCGGATAATATTCATTTCGCATAAATTCGAGGAATTTGGGAGAGAATTCTCGGTGGTATAAAAATCGGAAAAAATTCATACATATTAAAGATACTGAAAAGATTAATTTAGCATAATAATAGTTCAAAAATATTATTAACAAATTGATGAAAAAAACAATTGTTTAACAAATATTTCGATGACCCACGATTTTTTTTTTTCGTAAAAATTATTCCTTCATTTTTCCGAATACGTATGAATTTTCACAGATTTTAGAGTTCACATTGAATTTTGTGCATTTTTTATAGGGAAAATATGTGAAAATTCAATGTGTTTTAAAGGTACTGCGAAGATTAATTTTGTATAATAATAATTCGAAAACGTTATTAACAAATTCATGGGGAAGAAATAGCTTAACAAATATTTATATGACCCAAGTTTTTTTGTATGAAAATGACTCCTTCGTTGTTCCGAATACGTATGAATTTTTTCAGATTTTTAAGTTCTCTTTGAAATTTGTACATGAAGCATTCCATCCCGTTTCGGACGGTCAAAAAGTTCATAGCTCCGAAAAAACTTGTAATTTTAACATACTTCATAATCGCCTCCTTAGAATACATGGGATATTTTTCAACATTTTTGGAGCGCATCTTTGGGACAAAAAAATTTGACATTGAAATGTCAAGAGTTCGTTATTTTTAAATGCTCACTTTTTTCTCTTCACCTATAATTTCTTTAATATTAAATGTTTAGTGAACGTGGCCTACACGTTATATAACTCAACTAAACCAAACTCAATGTTTCAACTTTATGGAAAATCCTTAAACACATTTTTGGCAATAAATTTCATGAAAAAAGATAATAAAATGTAAATGTAATGAAGAAAAGTAACGATCGCTACTTTCGTCGTTACTCGTTTCTCGTTACATTTGCTTTTCCGATTTTTCGTATGGAATTTATTGCGAAAAATGTGTTCTAACGATTTTACATTGTGTTAAAACCTTGAGTTATACACAAACATTTAGTAATAAACAAATTATAGGATAAATAAAAATAAGTGTGTATTAAAAGTAACAAACGCTTGACATCTCTGCTCGACAGCTACTCATTTACGGAAGCTAGAGAACCTGCGGACACTTTTCGAAAAATGCAAAATTGAACAAAAAAGTTGCA
Organism: Pimpla rufipes; assembly: GCA_963932165.1. Lineage (NCBI taxonomy): Eukaryota > Metazoa > Arthropoda > Insecta > Hymenoptera > Ichneumonidae > Pimpla > Pimpla rufipes. The sequence goes on from OZ010630.1 coordinate 2,079,559, forward strand.
AAGTAGAACTTTGCACACTGCTTCCTCATTAATTCCCCTTTTTCACAAAGCCACCTCTATGAAGAAGCTTACTTATTAACTTTGGCTTCCTCATAGAGGAAGCTTTGTGAAAAAGGGGAATTAATGAGGAAGCAGTGTGCAAAGTTCTACTTTGCAACTTTTTTTTAATTTGAACAAAAGAAAACTCCGTTACAAACACCGTTACATCTAATTTTGATTAGATACAAAGTTTTGACTTACTTTAATAACTTTTCCATAAGTTACAGCGAAAATCTTAATTTAAAAAAAAATTCATAACAGCGTAAAATCCGAACGACTTTACCGATCGTCACCAAATTTTATACGTAGCAGCGCTGTATGTTATTTTTTTACTGTTGAATATTTTGGTTCATTTGATGAGATTCGACGTGATTTAGAGCAAAATTTATTTTTTTCGAAAAATTCAAAATTCTATAAAACCGGAACCGCTTTACCGATTTCGCTGAAATTCAATACCAAACAACATTGAACTTGTCTTTATTTATGATGAAGTATACAGCTGAATCGTCGAACTTTTACGAAAGTTAGAGCGATCACGCCATTTATTTGAAAAATTTAAAATTCGATAAAATTTGTATACATGGGTATTAGGGTGGTCCTTAAAAGGGGTATTTTTGAATTTTGATCTTGCCGCCCCCCAGATCGGTTCGAAATAAAAAAAAAGAAATCCTCAATTTTTTTCAGATTTTTTCTACCACTCTTAACCCTCCCCCACGGGCCTTGAAGTTTTCCATTCAAAATACATGGGACTTTTCGGTCTTCGCAGTCAATATTTTCTTGCGGGACTATACGTCGATCGAAAAATCTGAAATTTACACAAATTACGCTATAAACATTTTACTATAAGGGGAAAAATCACCAACCCCCCTATCCTCAAACTTGGGAGGGGGGAGGGTTGACAATGTCAGGCCAAAAAGATATATGGATTTTGCAGTAAAAAAAGTGTCAAATGTGGTCTACTTTTTATAACAGGGCTCTGTAAAACAAACCTTAGGTCCAAATATACAAAATAGTAGAAAAGATGACATTTTGTGTTACGTTTTTCTATATTTTTATTTTTTTTAAATGCTACTTCGATAATTACAATTCACTCCATATTATTAAGGAGGGTCTCTCTTTTTTTGCGTCTGGGTGATTCTTGCGATATTCACTGACGATTTGTAGTTGTAGAATAATATATAATAATATATAATATATATTATATAGATTTTCGCTTCTGAAAATAACGAGTTGAAGTTTTTCAATGTGTTTATCGGTTTTAAGCAATCAATATTTTACCATGCGACTATTTCTTTGTTAAAAAGTTTGAAACTTACACAAATTACTCTATACATGTAACACCATACGGGAAAAAATTAACAAACTTTGATAATTTTTAAAATTGATTATTCAATAAAATTATTATTATTAATTATTAAAATGATTAATTTTAGATGAATTAAATATCTCTTTTGAAAAGAATGTGATTTTTTACCGAATCTACCTTAACTGCATTAAAAAGTGATTTATCAATATATTGCATTTTGAAACATAACACGAATTTTTGTATGACTTCTCAACGGTTGAAATAATTCACGTTAAAATTCGGTTGGTTCATTCTGTCAGATAAGGCTAGTGTTTGACTAAAACTCCAACTGTCGCTAGTTATTTAGTTACAAAGGCCGCCACTGGTGTCGCCAATGCTGCATAATACGTATTCCGAGGTGTTTCCATCAATTAGCTGCTTTTTTCGATTTTGTATGGAAATGTTACTCTAACCTCATTCCGCAATGGAACTAAGGCCGGATCTGCGTCAAAAAATTTATTTGCTTGGTGATTTTGACACACAAATCTACGGAAACAAGTTGCCATCAAAAGGGCAAGTGCTGAAAGTTCTGTTTCACAATATCCGCGTCGTGAATTTAAGTACACGTGAAAGCGCAAAATTGCTAGTTAGAGAAGTAAAAGTATTTTGGGACAAGGCTCGACTGCCGATCCAGAAAGAGAGTCGTTGTATCGACAAATTATTGTCTCTCCATCAAGAATGGGCGGACTTACAGAAGCACAAGACAAGACCTACGAATCTTCAAAAAGAAAAAGATTTCTCTTCTCGACTTCAAGATTTATTCGACATCGCTCACGGAAATATTAATGAAAAAATTGACGAAACGAGACGAACGTTTCTTGAAAACCAAAGACGCGATGGCCGCGTGGGACACATCAACGATATCGAAGGATTGTTCGAAAGAATGGAGAGAGAAGAGAAACAGCGGAACGAAATTATGGCGGAAAGGCAACGCAAAAATCAGATGGATATTGATTTGCTCGGTAAGTGATAACTTTAGGTTTGAATTCACTTAAGGATACCTGGCTCGTACATTCCTATCAACAGTAAGATTAAGGATGCTTTACCCGTACATCCCCAACCAAAAGTTTCGTTTGATCAAAATTTCAGTATTTCATGATGCGACAAAAATCTGAAAAAAATCAACCTCACTTAATACTTCAAAAAACGTTCATTTTTCATAATAATAACGCGAAAAATTATTAACAAACTATAAAAACAAAAAAAATTCAACCAAAAAATGAGTAACTTTTATTTTTTTTTAATTCAAATAAATTCGTTGATTTCTTTTAATCCATATAATTTTTTTTAGAATCTCCGTATCCAACATTTTTTAAAGACTAGCTATGAAACTGTGTTTTAAATCACCAGGAAACTTTTTGAGCGTAATGCGGAATCTTGCTACAAAAATATATCCAAAATTCGCGGCATACCATCAATAAAAAAAATCGAAAACTACTTAAATTCTGAAAAAATTCATATGGATTCACATAAATAAACGAATGTATTCGAAACGAAAAAAAGGGTTACTGATTTTTTTTTTTACATTTTTGTTTTTATAATTTGTTAATAATTTTTTGGCATTATTATTATGCAAAATTAATGTTTTTGATGTCTTTAATAAATTTGATATTTTTCACTTTTTCGTCGCATCATGAAGTATTGAATTTTGACCGAATAAAACTTTTGGTTGAGGATGTACGTGTAAAGCATCCTTAACAAATTGATCAAAACAAAAAATCAGGAACATTTTCAATTTTTGTATTCATTATTTTTTTACAATTTACCGTATGACAAAGTGCTACGTTTTTGTTTGGTTAAAGTTATTGGTTGGAATGTAGTTGTAAAGCATTCTTAAATTAATCGTTCGATGTTTACGTTTTCATAAATATTATTTATTATGATTCTAATGGTGCATTAATTATATCGAAAAAAAATGTGTTTCAGACAGTTTCGTGGAACTAGCGTCGAGTGAAAGTCCTTCCCAGATTTTGACTCAAGGAAGCATCGGCGCGTATTCGAATATTTCTCTTCATAACGAAAGTGAAGATGAAGCTGGTCCATCCGCTTCCAAAAGATCGCGAGGGAATGTTAACATATTCAACGACAAAGTCGTTGCGGTTCTCGACAAGTGTGAAGTGACTGATCGAGACGCTGTTCATCTAGTTGGTGCCATAGCGGAAGTTCTGGACGTCGACTTGCAATATTTGACCCTTAACCGATCTTCGATTCGTCGGTACCGACAAAAAGTGCGTGCTGCACGAGCTGAACAAATAAAAACGATCTTCCAAACAGAAAAGTTGGATGCTCTCGTTTTACATTGGGACGGTAAACTATTAATGGACCTAACGAAACGTTCTATGGTTGACCGAATACCCGTTGTCGTTACAAACGGCGAGATTGAAAAGCTCCTCGGTGTTCCAGCTTTAGAAAACGGCAAAGGCGTAACGCAAGCAAATGCTGTCCTCGAAGTTTTGAAAGATTGGGGACTCTGCGAATCCGTTAAAGCACTCTGCTGCGATACGACGGCATCTAATTTAGGCAATAAGAACGGTGCAGCAATACTATTGGAGAGCTTGTTACAGACGAGCCTTCTGTTTTTGCCTTGTAGGCACCACATCTTCGAACTGGTTTTGCGCAGTGTATTCGAAACAAAGTTGCCATTTACGACCGGTCCGAACGTCCCACTCTTTAAGAATTTCCGCGAAGCCTGGAAGACAATAGACGTCACCAATTACAGAAGCGGGACCGAAGATGAATACGTCAAACAAATTGTAACGCCGAATCACATCGAAAGGATAAGATCGTTCGCACAGAAAGCACAGGAGAATTTTCAACCGAGGGACGATTATAAAGAGTTGTTGGCGTTGAGCCTCATCTTCATTGGATCTGCACCGTCTACTAAAGTCACGTTCATTTATCCTGGAGCATTCCATCACGCACGATGGATGGCAAAAGCCATATACTGTCTGAAAATGTTCATGTTTCGTGACCAGTTTCCAATGACAGAAGTAGAACGGTCAGCAGTTCGCGACACATCGATATTTATCGTGATGTTGTACGTTGAAGCATGGTTCGGAGCTCCACTTGCCTCTGCAGCACCAAACAACGATTTACAATTCCTGAAAAATCTCTACCGTTATAAATCGGTCGACGAAGAAGTGTCGAATATGACGCTCAAAAAATTCAGGAATCATTTGTGGTACCTCAATGCCGAAACAGCTGCTATGGCATTTTTCGACGAAAATGTATCATTGGAAGTCAAGCGTAACATGGTTTCGGAGTTGAGTCCATTCGACGAGATCGATGAGTTTTTTCCGAAACGGATTCAAATCAATTTCAAAGACATTGGTGGTTACTGCGATAAAGAAATGGATCATTTCGTGTCTCCTCAATCGCTGAACTTTTTCCGAAGGTTCGAAATTGATGAAGAGTTTCTAAAGCTCGATCCATCCGTTTGGAGCGAAAATAAAAGTTACAGACACGGTTCGAAAATTGTAAAACATCTGAAAGTGGTTAACGATGTCGCGGAACGAGGCGTTCGTCTGTTCACCAACTACAACGAAATACTAACACGGAACGAACAGCAGAAGCAATTCATTCTACAAATCGTCAGTGAATATCGCAAGAATCACCCAGACGCAAAAAAAGAGACCCTCCTTACTAATATGGAGTGAATTGTAATTATCGAAGTAGCATTTTTTAAAAATAAAAATATAGAAAAACGTAACACAAAATGTCATCTTTTCTACTATTTTGTATATTTGGACCTAAGGTTTTTTTTACAGAGCCCTGTTATAAAAAGTAGACCACATTTGACACTTTTTTTTACTGCAAAATCCATATATCTTTTTGGCCTGACATTGTCAACCCTCCCCCCTCCCAAGTTTGAGGATAGGGGGGTTGGTGATTTTTCCCCTTATAGTAAAATGTTTATAGCGTAATTTGTGTAAATTTCAGATTTTTCGATCGACGTATAGTCCCGCAAGAAAATATTGACTGCGAAGACCGAAAAGTCCCATGTATTTTGAATGGAAAACTTCAAGGCCCGTGGGGGAGGGTTAAGAGTGGTAGAAAAAATCTGAAAAAAATTGAGGATTTCTTTTTTTTTATTTCGAACCGATCTGGGGGGCGGCAAGATCAAAATTCAAAAATACCCCTTTTAAGGACCACCCTAATGGGTATATTTAATTTTAAGAATATGTGAATTACAGAGGATTTAATACTCTACTTGCGTGCCAATTTTTAGCTCAATCCATCATGCCATTCCTGAGTTATGAACAATTGAATGTTCGGTGCCTGGACCACACACACACACACACACACACACACACACACACACACACACACACACACACGCGCGCACACACACACACACACACACACACGCACACGCACGCACGCACGCACACACACACACACACACACACACACACACACACACACACACACACACACACACACACACACACACACACACACACACACACACACACACACATGTTAACATGAAAATCTCGAAAAAAAAAATTTCACGAAAACAAAGCTTCCTCTATGAGGAAGCAAAATGAATCTGATGTCCGAATTTCGTAGCAAATTATTACAAACAAATGTGTCGACCTGCCCCAAATTTCGTGCGTGCCAAATTTCAGCTCGATTGGCGTTCTTGAGGCGTCAAAGTTTGAATTTTGCAGGCCAAGATGAGAAATTGTCTGATTCACGAGATCCGGGAAATAAAGGATGTACGTCATCGATGAATCACGAGACAAAAGTGAGCCTAGGCAGAGATTAACACTCGAGGATCATCGAACGCAAAGTATCGTCGGAGCGGTTCAATCTCGCGGTATCGGATGAAACCCACGGGACATTCTCGAGGACGGCTGTTGGAGCGAGGCTTCCGCGTTCCTCGCCCAAGGTCTGATGCTGTCGCAAGAAGCGGGAAGTTATTATCGCTGGTAACTAGAGTCATCGTTATCTATAAATACTTTACGCCATATCGCGTTTAATCGTAGAAGCGACCGATATCGAGGGATTTTCTCAGCTTCCCCTCTCTCTCTTTCTGCTTTTCCATCTTGCTTATGTCTCGCTTCGTTCAATCTTATTCCTACTATCTTACTTTAATTCTGTTCTCTAGGTCGCCGGATTTTTATTCCATCCTCGTTAAGGTAGTCCTTGCGACCGATATTCATTTCGCATAAATTCGAGTAATTTGAGAGAGAATTACGAACATTTCTCGATGGTATAAAAATCGGAAATAATTCATGCACATTAAAGGTACTGAAAAAATTAATTTTGTATAATAATAATTCTAAAATGTTAATAACAAATTGATGAAAAAAACATTGTTTAACAAATTTGTCGATGACCCAACTTTTTTTTTATGAAAATGATTCGTTCATTTTTCTGAATACGTATGAATTTTTTCAGATTTTGGAGTTCACTTTGAAATTCGTGTGTTTTTATAGGGAAAATATGTGAAAATTCAAGGTGAACTCTAAAATCTGAAAAAATTCATACGTATTCAGAAAAACGAAGGAATCATTTTCATCCACAAAAAAACTTGGGTCATCGAAATATTTGTTAAACAATGTTTTTTTTTCATCAATTTGTTAATAACGTTTTCGAATTATTATTATGCAAAATTAATCTTTTCAGTGCCTTTAATATGCATGATTTTTTTCAGATTTTTATATTATCGAGAAATGATTGCAATTGTCTCTCAATTTTCGAAAACTTATGCGAACTCGACACCAGGCGCAAGGACTACCTTAAGATCGTTTGATAGTTTTTATGTTATGTTAAAATTCATGTTAAAATCATTAAATTCATATCTTGCTTATGTCTCGCTTCGTTCAATCTTATTCTTACTATCTTACTTTAATTCTGTTCTCTAGGTCGCCGGATTTTTATTCCATGCTCGTTAAGATCGTTTGATAGTTTTTATGTTATGTTAAAATTCACGTTGAAGTCATTAAATTGATGTTAACATTAATGCACTTTTACAGTAAAATTGAGGTCAATTATTAAAATTGCTTCCCCTCTCTCTCTTTCTGCTCTTCTCTCTTGCTTATGTCTCGCTTCGTTCAATCTTATTCTTACTATCTTACTTTAAGTCTGTTCTCTAGGTCGCCGGATTTTTATTCCATCCTCGTTAAGATCGTTTGATAGTTTTGCTTCCTCATAGAGGAAGCTTTGTTTTCGTGAAATTTTTTTTTTTTCGAGATTTTCATGTTAACACACTCAGAATCACCTAAAACGTCGAGAAAAGTGGTGTGTGTGTGTGTGTGTGTGTGTGTGTGTGTGTGTGTGTGTGTGTGTGTGTGTGTGTGTGTGTGTGTGTGTGTGTGTGTGTGTGTGTGTGTGTGTGTGTGTGTGTGTGTGTGTGTGTGTGTGTGTGTGTGTGTGTGTGTGTGTGTGTGTGTGTGTGTGTGTGTGTGTGTGTGTGTGTGTGTGTGTGTGTGTGTGTGTGTGTATGATCCAGGCACCGAACATTCAATTGTTCATAACTCAGGAATGGCATGATGGATCGAGCTAAAAATTAGCACGCAAGTAGAGTATTAAATCCTCTGTAATTCACATATTTTTAAAATTAAATATATCCATGTATACAAATTTTATCGAATTTTAAATTTAAAAAAAAATGGCGTGATCGCTCTAACTTTCGTAAAAGTTCGACGATTCAGCTATATACTTCATCATAAATAAAGACACGTTCAATGTTGTTTGGTATTGAATTTCAGCGACATCGGTAAAGCGGTTTCGGTTTTATAGAATTTTGAATTTTTCGAAAAAAATAAATTGTGCTCTAAATCACGTCGAATCTCATCAAATGAACCAAAATATTCAACAGTCAAAAAATAACATACATCGCGGTCACGTATAAAATTTGGTGACGATCGGTAAAGTCGTTCGGATTTTACGCTGTTATGAATTTTAGAAAAAATTAAGATTTTCGCTGTAACTTATGGAAAAGTTATTAAAGTAAGTCAAAACTTTGTATCTAATCAAAATTAGATGTAACGGTGTTTGTAACGGTTTTCTTTTGTTCAAATTTTAAAAAAGTTGTAAAGTAGAACTTTGCACACTGCTTCCTCATTAATTCCCCTTTTTCACGAAGCTTCCTCTATGAGGAAGCCAAAGTTTTATCTTATGTTAAAATTCATGTTAAGATCATTAAATTAATATTAACATTAATGCACTTTTACAGTCAAATTGAGGTCAATTATTACAATTGCAATAAATTGCTGCGTTTTTTTTCTGCACAGTACATTCATTTTTACATTGGACTTAAGGCAGTCACCCATTGTGATACGTATGTCGAAATAGTACATTATGCTACAAGGGAGGGAAGAGCGCTATTTTCACCGAGTGCGAGGTTTGCTGCCCGAGCGGAGCGAGGGCAGCACGAGCACGAGGTGAAAATGGCGCTCCCTCCCGCGTAGCATACGATACTTTTTTTCCGACTAAGCTGAAATGCGGGAACCGGCGGCGGAGGGCGGCCGGGGGGGGGGGGGGGTCCAGGGGCGAAGCCCCTGGTGGGGTCCAGGGGCGAAGCCCGTGGTTGGGTCCAGGGGCGAAGCCCCTGGTGGGGTCCGGGGCGAAGCCCCGGTGGGGGGTTGGGGGGGCGAAGCCCCCCCACTGAAGACACAACAATTTTTTTAATGACACTTAACCTCCAGTCGCTCAATCATACACGTCTAAGCGTTTCCCGCCCGTTGCCTAATGGCGTCTCTCTTAGTCGTTGCGAGCGCTGCGGTGGTCACGCTGAGAACTGTGAGCGGGTCAAAAAAAGTGGGCAAGATGCCCTAGGGAGCTTTGGCCGCTATTTCTGCCCGCTGCGCATGCGCACTGCTCGAAGTCAGAAATCGACTATTTTCCTCCCGCTTTTCAGGGGAGAAAACACGCCATTTCAGCGCAGTCGGGAAAAAAAAAACGATTTTTTTTTGCGTTGATTCCTAAACAAGCGTAGAATGAATATGCTGGTAATGTGAGTTTCTATGGACCAGGCATAACTGATTAGTGGCGAGTAAAGATTTCATAGTTTGAATCGTATTTGCACTTTTAAACGAGTTTTTCTTCAAGCTACGTTTTTCTGACTGGTCTCAATGATATCTCAAAAACCGTTTAACCGATTGCTTTGAAATTTTTATGGTAAATTCGGCACATGTATAGTCATCAATTAAACAAAAATAATGCAAAAATTCCAAGCCGTTTTTTTTAACAAAATGATCGAAAAAAATGATGAAATTTGAAAATTAATTTTCACAAACATGTCAATTATTCAATTTTCAATATTTTCGAATGCTTCTAGTTGATTTGATAGCCACAGCTTCAGAGATTGAAATTCCGTTTGGTTTCTTTATTTCGGATAAGCCCATCAGCCGGAATCATGGGGACCGTCGACAAATCGTTTTTCGACATGGGTGCCTTTGGAGTGGCGCAACCCACATTGTGACGAAGATTTTTGTGTGAAAATATTCTGACTTACTATTGGATTGTCAATAAATATATAGTAAAAAATCCAAACTTCTATATTTTTATTGTTCGTTAAAAAAAGATCCCAAAAAAAGCTTTAAAAAATCGGCCGTCACACGGGGTGACTGCCTTAAATTTTGAGGTCGAATTTTGTATACAAAAACATGCGTCGGTACTTTTTTGTGTTGGTGCATCTACAATCGGGTGGTCCTTGAGAAGTAAAATTCCTTCAGTAGATGTTTAACATGCTTCAATTTTTCGCTACAAAAAGCTTATCTCGCCATCTTGTCCATACTTGAAAGAAATATGTAACGCAGCTAATCGCTGGCACACCGAGTTTTCTGTAGTGAAAAAACGACGTCTGGTAAACATCTACCGAAGAGTTTTACTTGTTCATTTGACATATTTACACATTTATTCGGGATGTGCGAATAGCATTTGAATTGAATTGAATGATATTCAATTCAAAATCTGAAATAAATATTCAGAAATTTGAATAGTACGAAAATTCACGAATGTTTTAATTATTCGAAACTCCATGAATAATACGAATATTCACAAATATACGAATTATTCAAATATTCATATTTCACACGATATGATTCATGATTTTTCGTAAATTTCCGAATTATTCGATTCATTCGAATATTCAATTCAAGATGTGAATAGAATTGTTCATATTCAATTTGCAATGAATTATTCAAAATTCGTAGACTTTGCACACCCCTAATATTTGTATATGGCTTCGTGATCATTTGTTTTTAACGTTTTTGCATAATTCTTCATATATTAAAGTTCATGTAACTCAATTGCGATACAATCTTTTTCGGTCAAACTAGCCTTTACATAAAAAGACTCACAGTAAAGTTGGTGTAAAACACAAATTTTCAATTTTTATCCCCGTTTAGTTGCATGGAAAACATTAAAAAGCTTGCTTTTCCGCGTGTGAAAGCAATAATAATCTTCAAGTGCATTGCGGCACGGGTAAATGTTATCCAATTCTGCTGAATCTTGACATAAATTTTCTTAATAATGCATAGAAGACTTTTAGGGGGTGAAGGCAAAAGGATTTAAAAATTTCCTGAAACAAGGATCACCCTGACCCACAACAATAAGAAATATAGAGATAATGAATTTAAAAAAACGACTTTTTCAAATAAAAAAATCGCAAAGTAGAACTTTGCGCACGGCATCCAAAATCATTACCGTTTTTTGTTAAAACGAATGCCAATGTCTTTATGTCTGGATCTTTCCAATGAAGTACAGCCGCATAATTTTCTCGTTACAGAAAAGTTCATTATTTATGCACAAAAACATCCAGACTTTTCTTGCTGCGTTATAAAGCGATCGCAACAGCTAGCGGCCGTTCGTTCGACTCTGTCCTTGCCGCGAGGTACACGGAACGTTTTGGTGTGTACACAAGAGAAGGAAAAAAAAAAATAACGGCCAGCATATATAAGCGAGATTCGTTACGATTACGAAAGCTTCGCGTGACGCAGCTCGGCAGTTGGTGCGCGGCGGCCTCGAGCTGCGTTACAACAGCAGCAGCAGCAGCAGCAGCAGCACAAGCAGCTTGGGTTCGGCGTAAATGCTCTGTCGCTGCTGTTGCTGCTCTGTGCTGTTTGGCATGAGGGCGGGGAACGTACAGATTGGTCGCTTATGGAAAGCCTCACGGTTAAAAAATATTGGAAATCTTTATTCATAAACTGGTGAATTAAATGTATATCTACAATTCTGAAACAAAATGAATGTACTTTTATAGTAAAAAATAAAGCTTTTATAGTAAAAATTAATGTACTTTTACAGTAAAAATTTAATGTACTTTTACAGTAAAAATTAATGTGCTTTTACAGTAAAAATTAATGTACTTTTACAGTAAAAATTAATGTACTTTTATAGTAAACACTACTGTACTTTTATAGTAAAAATTAATGTACTTTTATAGTAAACACTACTGTACTTTTATACTAAAAATTAATGCACTTTTATAGTAAACACTACTGTACTTTTACAGTAAAAATTAATGTATTTTTACAGTAAAAATTAATGTGCTTTTACAGTAAAAATTAATGTACTTTTACAGTAAAAATTAATGTACTTTTATAGTAAACACTACTGTACTTTTACAGTAAAAATTAATGTACTTTTACAGTAAAAATTAATGTACTTTTATAGTAAACACTACTGTACTTTTACAGTAAAAATTAATGTACTTTTACAGTAAAAATTTAATGTACTTTTAGAGTAAAAATGAATGTACTTTTACAGTAAAAAATTAATGTACTTTTACAGTAAAAAATTAATGTACTTTTACAGTAAAAATTAATGTACTTTTATAGCAAACATTAATGTACTTTTACAGTAAAAATTAATGTACTTTTATAGTCAAAATTAATGTAGTATTATAGTAAAAATAAGCAAATCATAAAAACAGAAGGACTTTTACACCAAAAGTAAAATAAATGATAGAATTTACTATGCCACAAATTAAGTTTGGATTGCATCAGTATGTGAAATTTAGTACACAAGTTTATGCATAAAAACTTCCAGTACTGAACATTAAATTTCAGGTAGACTTTTTGCACAGTGCTATGCGATGTATGCAGCGTTTGCCAGCAGGGCCACTTTTTTCAGTGGACTTGTTGGATCTTTTTTTTATTTACTTCCAGTTTGTAGATCTGCTTCGGAGTAGGTTCGATGGTTTTTCTTTCCTCATAGAGTTAGCTATGTTTTCGTATATTTTGGTTGTTGCTGCAAATTTTCATGTCCGCATATTCAGAATCAGAATTGCAAATCCTTAAATGTTTCGGAAATAAAATTGACAGTACAATTGGTTTTGTAATTATTAATTAAGAGGCAGTGGCACTTCCCCCACTCCAGCTTGAATTTTTGAAACCTAGTTTCTCCTAAACTATTCGACAGATAGAGCTCCGATTTTGATAGAATGTGCATAAGTATTACAGAATTGGACTGATCTTCGGGCTCCTCGATAAATCAAGCCGTTGGTCAGGAGACTCGATAAACAAAAAGGTGCGAGAGGGACAGCGCTATAGGTGTTGAGCATTGGGCGATGAAGTTCCGAGCGAAGTATCACTGCCTCTTAATAGCGAACGCTAGGTTGGTTTGTTTGCATTTAGTTTCATCTAACGTTCTTCCTACATATTTTTTCAGACTATCTATATGGAAATGTCTCGTATTATTCAAGCTGATTGAATGATATACTTTATCAATCATTTATGCATTTTAAATACATAAAGTATTCTGTATTTTAAATACATAAAGTATTTCGTATTTTAAATACATAAAGTATTTCGTATTTTAAATACGAAAACTATTTTGTATTTTAAAAACGTAAAGTATTCTGTATTTTAAATACGTAAAGTATTCTGTATTTTAAATACGTAAAGTATTTTGTATTTTAAACACAAAGTATTTTGTATTTTAAACACAAAGTATTTTGTATTTTAAACACAAAGTATTTTGTATTTTAAACACAAAGTATTTTGTATTTTAAACACAAAGTATTTTGTATTTCAAACACAAAGTATTTTGTATTTCAAACACAAAGTATTTTGTATTTCAAACACAAAGTATTTTGTATTTCAAACACAAAGTATTTTGTATTTTAAACACATCAAGTATTTTGTATTTTAAACACAAAGTATTTTGTATTTCAAACACAAAGTATTTTGTATTTCAAACACAAAGTATTTTGTATTTCAAACACAAAGTATTTTGTATTTCAAACACAAAGTATTTTGTATTTTAAGTACATAAGGTATTTTGAATTTTAAACACATGAAGTTTTTTGTATTTTCACTATTCTCGAGTATTTTGCCCATCTCTGTTATTTTACAATCGACGCAGGTGATTTGTTATTAAATCACAGCTACGAAACAAAACGTACTGTACGATTTATTTCCCAAACTAATGAGGATCTACTACTCCGCTCGTTGTTGGCGTTTCTCTTCCTGCACGGACGCGAGAGCCGTAATCTCATAAGTGACTGAAGTAACACTCACCGACTCACCCGGCGACGGCGGCGGCAACACGCGTTGCACACGCCGAGCGAGAACCTGATCTTCTCCGCTGTAAATTGTCGCGAGCCACTCCGAGGGTTTCTCGGCCTCTCGGGTTACCCCTGCCACCCCCGCCGCCCCCCCCCCCCTTCCGTGCCACAGCATATTGTGGACATTTGTGGATCAGGCTGCACTGCTACTGCTCTTCATCCCATCGACGTCACACACGGAGACACTCCGAGTGCGCACTTTGCCACGAAGCCGGAAAAGCTACAAGAGCAGCTTGCCGGATCGATCGCCAGAAGTGCACGTCGTGTGTGTTTAGTATTTCCCGCTCCTCTCGCAGTTATCGTCCTGTTTTCCAGCCTCATGCACTATCCAGTCTCGTGCAACGGTACCGTCACTTGGGCGTCGACCTCAAGTTCTCGTATTAAGGTAGTCCTTGCGCCTTGTGTCGAGTTCGCATAAGTTTTCGAAAATTGAAAGACAATTGCAACCATTTCTCGATAATATAAAAATCTGAAAAAAAATCATGCAAATTAAAGGCACTGAAAAGATTAATTTTGCATAATAATAATTCGAAAATGTTATTAACAAATTGATGAAAAAAAAACATTGTTTAACAAATATTTCGATGACCCAATTTTTTTTTGTGGATGAAAATGATTCCTTCGTTTTTCTGAATACGTATGAATTTTTTCAGATTTTAGATTTCACTTTGAATTTTCACATATTTTCCCTATAAAAACACACGAATTTCAAAATGAACTCTAAAATCTGAAAAAATTCATACGTATTCAGAAAAATGAACGAATCATTTTCATTAGAAAAAAAAGTTGGGTCATCGACAAATTTGTTAAACAATATTTTTTTCATCAATTTGTTAATAACATTTTAGAATTATTATTATACAAAATTAATCTTTTCAGTACCTTTAATGTGCATGAATTATTTCCGATTTTTATACCATCGAGAAATGTTCGTAATTCTCTCTCAAATTACTCGAATTTATGTGAAATGAATATCGGTCGCAAGGACTACCTTAAGTAAAAAAAAAATCAAGATTTTCGATATTTCTCGCGATTGCATTGGTGAAAAATTTCTGTTCGAAATTTGTATATGAAGTTTTATGCATACACGGTACACGAAATTTGTATATGAAGTTTTATGCATACACGGTACACGAAATTTGTATATGAAATTTTATGCATACACGGTACACGAAATTTGTATATGAAATTTTATGCATACACGGTACACGAAATGTGTATATGAAATTTTATGCATACACGGTACACGAAATTTGTATATGAAGTTTTATGCATACACGGTACACGAAATTTGTGTATGAAATTTTATGCATACACGGTACACGAAATTTGTATATGAAGTTTTATGCATACACGGTACACGAAATTTGTATATGAAATTTTATGCATACACGGTACACGAAATTTGTGTATGAAATTTTATGCATACACGGTACACGAAATTTGTATATGAAATTTTATGCATACACGGTACACGAAATTTGTATATGAAATTTTATGCATACACGGTACACGAAATTTGTAATACACGGTATATTGAATTTTTAATGTGCAGTATATTAAATTTCATTGATTTAGTGGTAAATTTGGAAACGTGTTTTAGTGAATGAAAATGCTTTTAATTATCGCTAAACAGTTTAATGCCGCATTGCACTGTAGTATTTCATAGATAAAAGATGAATATTCGCGAAAAAAATTAACATACATATGAGGCACTCCACTGTAGTTTCGCCAACAAAAAAAAATTCTAAACATTTTTCTGAAAATCGGGTTCAATGGTATCCATAGATGCACTAAATTTCAAAACTAAAAAAATGTACATGAGCCAATCCACCGTAATTCTGCCATAAAAAAAAAATTTCAAAATTTTTTAAAAAAATATATATTTGGCCGGAATATGTAAATATTTCAGTTTTCATTGAAACGGCTTAATCTTGGGATAGATTCAACGTATATACAAATATTCCCAAATAACAAAAAAGTGTGGAAGTTTACTTCCGACAAGACAAAAATTGATATAGATTTATATGAGACATTTTAGCTCAAGATAACTCAAATTTAACGAAAAAATTATCGAAAATATTTGTTTCTACCAACCTGTTTCCAACAGGTTTCCTTAAATTCTGCAGATAAATAACGAATTTTGAAGATTTTTTTTCGAGTGGGACTCGAAACTCCTGGCCATTTTTAAATAAAATTTTTATTTGTAAGGCCAAACCATTTAATTTTTTTTTTTAAACCTCGCTATATTTGAGCCGAAATGATTTCCTCGGATTCTGTATATATATATTATTCTGTATTATTCATTCCATTTTTTTTTTCAAATCCTTGATTTTTTTCAGATTTTTATCCCACCGAAAAACGTTCGAAGTTTTCTCCGAAACTCACGTTTTACGAGGCCACCGCAAAGTTGCACAGTAATGAGGAATCAATTTGCAAGGTTCTACTTTGCAGGCTTTTTATGATTCGTCATTCTGTCGTTAATATTCGAGGGTCAAATCAATCGTCATACAACCCATTCTTGACCACCGTGATTTTCGGTTGATCTGCAGTAAAAACATGACGTTGCAGTTTGCATCGTTGCAATGCAACGAAATTAAAAACAAAATATTCATTTCATACAAATTTAAATAATTCACCCCCATTAGGGGGTGAAATAATGTTGTTTTGTCATGCTCTAAGTCGATATAATACATGTTTATAGTCGGTACGATCATTTGGGTTCCTTAATATGTTGCTGTTTTTAATTTCATTGCATTGCAACGATGCAAACTTCAACATCATGTAAAAACTACACTCAAATGTCTAGTTTTTATTGTTGTTATACTGAAGCTAAGCGAACAATCAGACCCAACTAGTGATGGGCGATGTTGAAAAAAAAAAAAAAAAAAATCCATGTTAAAATAATCGATGTCTCAGCATCGATGTTTTCCCCAAATCATCGATAATAACCCATGCATCGTTTGATTGTAAAAAGCGCGGGCTAATTTGAATACTCTATAAAATAACACTCCTACTTTTTCGTTTTTTGCAAGCAAGAACTGATTAACACGGTTAAAACGAAACTGAGTAAAGAAAATAATTTGTTTAACATTTTGCGAATTAATAAATCTCCGTGATTTGCGCGTCCAGGTTGGTTTGTCAACTGAGATGATTCTGTCTTCCAGCTTTTTCAGCCAAGGTATACTGAAAGAAAAGACCCAGAATCCTACTGTCCAAACGACTAATTGGACCAGATAAAGAGATGTAATATCAGTAGATGTAATCAGTAGATGTAATATCGGCAGAACTTGAAAGCCTCAATTTTGAAATTTGACATGTTATCACGCCTGCGCAGCGAAGGTTAAGAAACATCGATTATTTTTCGTAATAATATCAATTCTCATTCGATGCATCGAAAAAAAAAACATCGGCTTAAGGGGGACTTCTACCCTGGAGCACCGTTTTTCATTTTATTTTTTTGTGGGGAAACGAATAAATATAGACGACTGCGATGTTTTCTTGTTATTTACGTTTTAAAGTATACAATGGGATTTTTTTTAAGTTAAAAATTGTCGGCGTTCCAGGTCCTCAAACACGTTCATCCAAAATAAATAGCTACCACTCTCCTAACCACTGTAATTATACAATCGACCTGAAATTGAGCATAAATACTGGAAAAACATGTCTTTATGGAATGACGAAGGATTTTTTCGATTATTGTAAAATTAACCCTCCGTGTGTAAACTATATTTTTCTATACAGGGTCTGTACTCTGGGTCTTTCAGGGAACATTCGAGTGTTCAAAATGTTCTAAGCTTCCAAAAAATCTGAAAAAATTCAGGGATACTTCTCGAAGTGTCTGCCGCACCGCCCAGAAGTTTCCGAAGTCAAAAGATTATAACTATTGTTAATAAAAATTGAATTGTAGTCGAAAATGGGAAAAAACGGGTTTTTCTTTAAAAAAAATTGCATAGCTTCGCAATAAACAAATATAAAGAAAAACGGTTATAGGGTTTTGTAGCTTAGACTGCGAGCTTTCAAAAGAATACAGGGTCATTGGGGTGGGCTTTGAAAAGTTGAAGTATTTCAGTACCTGAATGTCAGTACCACCAATTTCAGGCCGATCGCATAATTACAGTGGTCAGGAGAGTGGCAGCCATTTATTTTTGATCACCGTGTTTGAGGACCTTGGACGCCGACAATTTCTTACTATAAAAATTCCATTGTAGCCTATAAAACGTAAATAACAACTAAAAAAAACCGCAGTCGTCTACTATTATTCGTTTTCTCACAAAAAAAATGAAAAATGGTGCTCCAACGTAGAAGACCTCCTTAAGGTATTCCGAGCGTAAGGTCATTGTCTTCGGAAATTAACACATTTTTGGCATATTCTAATTTCATCAACTAAGATCGTGTTAAAAAAATCTGAGGCTCGGTTACCGAACTTTTTATAGAGAATTATCAATTTAAAAAATACAACATTAGTATGGGCTCTTATGGAGAAAAGCTCCATTTGAATTTCAATAGCGGATTTCTCATATCAATCATCTTGAGATCTAAGACATAAACTATCCAAAAGATTCAGCGAATTTCAGAGATTAATTATTGCGCTTTAAGAACATGCCTTACCGGAATCTTTCGCGAGAAAATATTATTTAAAGGTGCGAGAAAAAGTTCAATATCATTTGAGAATCACGGCGGCGGCCGCGAGGTTATATCTAGCAACACCGTACATCGTCAGCTGTGATTAAAAACTTCGATGGCGATTCGTGCGAAATTGTAAAGTGATTGTTTGAGGTGTTAATATCGATGTGATATCATAGTCGTGATACTAATTCACATTAATAATGCAATTGTGGTACACTACAAAGAGCGTTGACAGATCGCTCATGAGGGCTCAGGGCCGTTACATATGGAAAATTGAAAAATTGAAAAATTATTTTTAAAATTGAAATGCTGTATATTTTATGCATCACGGAGCTAAATCAACCTTTAAAAATGCTTCAAAAATAATTTCACGGTGGCATAGCATTACATGCGCGAAAAAATTATGGGCTGTGTCCAGACACCCACAAAACACGCTCCTTCGCGCTCGGAATACCTTAAAACAATCGATGTAGCGCTGAAAAACATCGATTTTCGGAACATCGAGTGAACATCGCCCATCACCAGACCCAACCACAATAAAATCGAGAGGAAGGAAGACAGGAAGGAAGGCACTTTATTCTTTATTCCCCGCATCATCCTCGTCGGCAGAACAGCGGGAAATTCCACCGGTTGATGCTCTCCAACGTCCTTGGCAGCCCGTTGAAAGGACGACGGGAATAACCGCCCTGACAAGGGCAGATATCCGTCGTTACGTGATCCCCCCGCGTTGCGTAACGTCAGTCCTGAAAAGGACAGTTCGGATGCTGCGACATCGGTCGTCCCAAAACGGACAGCCCAGCGTCTCGAGACTCCCGTCGTTGGTCCCTCAATGACGAAACCGCGAGGCGAACACATCGCCGTCGCTCCTTCTGAAAAGAACGTTTTCCCTGTGACGGGAAAACGTCGCCCGATTGTCCTGAGAAGGACAGTTGATGGCCATATTTGCGCAAACCAGCTTACGAGTTGTTCATCGTACCGAGATAATTGCGGGCCCTGAAAAGGGCCCTTAAATGAAACAAAAAAGAAAAACTGATGTGTGTTGTGTGTGTGTGTGATGAGGACGGGTCTTCGGGTGTTCGAATTCATCGACCCGTCTCTGGAAAAGCATCCGCTTCGAGTTCGCTGGTCAATTTTGTCCTCGAGCCCTTCTCAATTTTTTTTTCCTCCTCTCGCGGATCGTTGAAATCTCGCCGAAAATTTTCGTCGTCGACTCCTCGAGAACTCGACTCGATCGGAATGCGATTTGGGAATTTGGTTCTGATGTGGCACGACGATGAATATGAAAATTTGGAAAATAAAAACAACGCTCGTTTTTGGTCGAACGTCGCACCGATAGTGTTATTGACTTCTTCCGCTTCTCCTCCTCCTCTTCGGCTCCTTCTTCGTCCTCTTCGTCGCCTCCTCGATGTTCCTCGACGCCTTCGTGGGACGATCGCGTCGTCCCTCCGCCTTCATCCGCGTCTCTTCTCCTCTCCTTCCTCATCCTCGTCTTAGACTTACGTGACAATTTATATTTTTTTGTTGCTTTTTCCATGCCGAAAAAGCCATTTTCTTCGTAATTACTTTTCTTCCCTCTCTCAATCTCCGCAAAAAACAAAATGTATATCCCACACACCTTAGTTTTCTCTCGCTCTCTTCTCTTCTCTTCTCTTCTCGCTTTCCCTTCGCCTTCCACGCAACTAACGTGTGTCCTCTAATTCTAACTCCTCGTCGTTTTCTCCTCACCGTGCGCTATATAATAATATGCGATCTCGGACCCCGCGAAAGCCCCGGTCGAGCGACCTTGGGGGGCTCTCCAAATCGTGGAATGCCTTTTTTTATATATGTTTGCGATTCCACAAATATTTTGGGTCTTGCCCTACGACACAAAGTCATCCGTTTCTTCTCTCTGTGTTTTTTTTTCTCCCTTCCTCTTCTTCTTCTTCTTCTCCTCCCGTCGCTCAACTTTCGTATTTTTCTCCGTGAACGACGCGCCCGAAATTCTTCCGCAACGTAATCAGGACTCGACGTTATATATTCAAGAGTTTCCTGCTCGTAGCTCGACGCGACGTCGCTTTTGTCGATCTTTCGGTCTTCACCCAGTGAACGACGCACTGTTCGCTCCTTTCGCCTCTACGTTCTACTCGTTATATGAATTACAAACGGAAAACGATAAAGGGCCGAGAGCGTCGACGGCGTTTTTTTTGTTGTTGTTTTTCTCGCTGGTCGAGCCGTCGCCGATCCTTCCCCGAGACCGAGAAAAAGGCTCGGTTGTCGCGCGTTTGGACGCCGAATCACCACGAGAGCCTCAAAGTCCTCCTCTTCGTTCTTGCCTCGCTTTGTTTCACTGTCTTCACTTTTTCTTCCATCTCCTCTTCGTCCTCTTGCGATTCTTCTGCACGTTGCGAAAGCCACCCGACTTTGAGATCTCTAACAAAATATTCTTTCTCGGTATTATACGCCTAACTATTCACAGATACATTTACAATTTTTGTTATCCCATTTAGTTTAGTGTTGTTTTTTTCTCTCCCTTCGTTATCATAGCGCACGCCTTTGTTTTTTGTGTGTGTGTGTGTAATTCGTGTTGTGTGTTTGTGTTTTTTTTCTCTCTCTTTTAGTCGCTTCTGTCTCTATATAATACAATTCTGAAGTTCCGCCGCTCTTTTTGTTGTTGTTGTTGTTGTCTGTGACTAAACACGATTTGTAGTCCCTTAACGTACTATACAAACATTGCAACGTGTCCGAGGAAAGTGTAATTAAAAGACGGGGGTTTTACATAGATTCGAGATTAGAAACGTAAATCACAGAGATCGCGAGTCACGGGAGTCACGATTTGTTTGCAATACACATTGTATTGTTTTTTTTTTAATCGTCCCTCGTTGCGCGTTTCTCGTGACTCTCGAGGAGACAGAGGAGAAGATGAGAAAACACGGCGAACGAGTTTAAAAGTCAAAGTAAAACGCGAGATAAAACACGAACTCTTGGACTTTTGTTTGTTTTTTTTTTTTTTTTCGTAAATGCCTCGTCGGGTGATCTCGGTTTGTCTGGTTTCTCTTCTCTTTCTCTCCACATCATCCGCGCGGTGAAAACATAGGTAGTTTAAAAATCGATAAACGTAATAAATCCAAGGTTTTAGCCTAATATATAATCGTAGTAGTTGTCTTGTTCGTTACGCCGTTTCGTCTCCTCGTTCGCGTAGGATTATTCGGCCAACTTTCACGCGCTCGCAAAATCGATCACATTTTTGTTTTTGAGGTATATAAAATCTACGAGGCTTTCCCGGTGCTTCGAGCGCCTTTCGTCGTGTATCTTTTTCTATTTTTTTTTCTTTCCTCTCTTTTTTTTCCCTGCGATATATTCCAATTTGAAGCTCCGATTTGCTCGCGCGTGTCCGTTCGCCACGAGGACGCGCGCGTTTTTCGCCTCGACATGTCGTGTTTATCATGTCCGAACGTTTCTTTTTTTTTTTCTTTTTTTTTTCTTCTTTTCTTCTCGCGCTTTCTCGATCGTTTCTCTGTCGCGATTCTGCCGAGCGAAAAACGCGCGTTTCCTCGAGAGGGAAGCTCTTTAAACGATAGTCGCGGAAACGAACGTTCCTAAAAATTCTTTCACACACACGAGAGAGAAATCTGACTCTCTTTTTCTCTCGTTCGCGACGCGCGCGCGCGATCGATGCGCCCGAGATTTTTTGCAGGAGTTTCCGAGCGTGAAGAACGGAAATTTGGTTTGTCGAATTCAACACACAAGTGCGACAGAAAATTGTGGCAGTTCTGAGTTACGGAGAAAATTACGAACACCTCTCGATGGGAAAAAGATGCGAACGAAAATTTGAGCATATTCGAGGCGATGGAAAAATTGATTTTGCGTAATAATTCCAAAATGTTATTAACAGATTGATGAAATCAATTCGTTTGATGGACCATCCGTTGACCTTACTTCTTTTTTTTTTTTTTGGGAAAAGCTTTTCAATTTTTTTGAATACGTACAAATTTTTTCCGAATTTTATCTAATTTTTGGAAATTGCGTTTTTCGTCATGTTTGAGCTATATTTGCGAATCCACTTGATCAATTGTCCGGACACTTTGTGGGTGTAACCGGTGATTTTTACGAGAGACGCGTATTCGAAAATCGTGACTCTTTGCACGTTTTTCAAGCAAACAAAAATTGTTAAACATAATTTCGAAGCATTAGACAAAATTCTGAAAAAATTCGTGCACAAAAAAAATTGCGAGTCATTTTCGCTTGAAAAAAAGTTAGGTTGACGGGTGATTCGATGATTTTTTTTCAGCAATCTGCTGACAACATTTGCAATTTTGCTTGATTTTTTCCGATTTTCATCCCAACCGAGAACTATTCGAAGTTTTCTCTAAATCTCGAACAACTTTTTCGCTAAATCCCACGAAAGTCAGTTAGTTTAATACAAAACTCGGTAATTTTCGCCGCACTCGTGTGTGAAATTTATCGTATTTAGCGGACGAATAAAAAAAAAAAAAAATTGCCGGTGATGGAAAAATCGCGAGACGCGTTTTCGCGGAGCCTCCTGCCGAGATCTCGGGACGATCGAGCCGCGCGCGGCGCTTCGCACAACAGACGCAAATATCTCGAGTAGCCTAAAAACTAGTCAGTACGGTTTGTCGCTTATCGCAGCAGCGGCAGCAGCAACACAGCACGTTGCGAATGTATTCTCGCTTATTATTTTTTTTTCTCTCTCTAATTCTACAACTTCGTAAAACCTTCCCCGCGGGCAAAAAAAAATTATACTGACGAATGGTATATATATATATATATATATATAGATATTTATATATATATAGATTTTTTTTTTCGTATATATATATATAAAATGTATATAAAACAATAATAATGAGGGATAAACGAGAAATGACAAATATACAAGTCGATTTTTTTCGAAGCGAGCGTTGAGATCAGAAGGTTTGTTTGCGTTTTTTTTTGCCTCTCTGCCCGCGACAATTCTCGGCGTCTGATGAATAAATTTAACATGTTTAATTCTATTTTCTTTTGTTTGCTTTCTCTCTCTTTCTCTTTCTCTCTTTCTTTGTCAAAGGATCACGTGTGGGGGACGGGCTGGCGTCGTTTTAAAAAGACTCTCGTATCTCTCCCTCGGATATTTTCAATCGGGACGGTCGTCGGAGACTGACGGATAAATATCGTTAGAGCCGATTTGTTTTTTTGTAAAGATACTTCTAATCGAAAACTCGCTCGGAGAGATAGAATTCTTATTCGTGCAGTGACGAGGTTGGACCTGCTCGAAAAAGGCAAATATTTGCGATTTTTTAAGCCTTTGACGATAAAAAAAAAAACGAATTTCGCAATTTTCAAAAATCTGGGATACGAAAGTTATTGTTCAATGGGGAACGAAAATTTTCGCGAAACCCCCCCAAGACGATGAGATTTTTTTTTTCGTACCGTTTTGTCGGAATTAGAATATTGCAAATTTAATTCCGAAAATACCGAAATTGGTTCATAAAAAAAAGAGAAAAAAATCGCATTTTCTCGGGGTAGAAACTTTTCTTTCGCATGAAATTTCCGGAATCTCGATGAGCAACAGAAGAAAACAGATATTCGCTTTTTTCGAACAGGTCGGTTTTGTACAGTGACGTTTTTTTTTTCTGTTTCTTCGTCTCTGTCTCGCTTTTCGCTCTCCTCGAGGGGAAATTCGTGGACACGAGTTTCTTCAGTTTACGATCTGTTTTGCGTCACGTGCGTCTCGCACGCGTTTTTGCTTCTCCTCCTTCGTCGCTCTCGCACTTCCCGTTTTGTTTGCTTTTGTCGTTATTTTGTTTTTTCTCTCTTAATTCTAAAATGTAAGGCTTAATTTGTCTCGAACGGTCGACGCGTGGGTCTCAGACATCGTCTCGGCCACTCGCGGGTGACCCTCGTTCGCCATTTATTTTCCTCGGTTAATCTTAAAGCTATCGTTTTTCTTTTCTTTTTCGTAGGTGTGTAATTATGTTTCATCTCGCAGTTTGTGTGTGTGTGTGTTTTGTGTCTCTGTGTGTGTCGTGTTTGCATTGATTTTGCGTAACGCCGGATTCCCGAAGTCGTCGGCCTCGAGATCGCTCGTCGAGGCTTTCGCGTTCATCGAAGCCTCGGCGAATTATCGGGGAGACCGACGCGTTTCGATCGATAACAATTTTCGCCGATGTGCTTCAATGGGGCTGTCGATCGGTTTCGATATGCTCAAAAAAAAAAATAAAAAATAAAAAATAAAAAAAAAAATCGCCGAAGTCAGTTTCGTAAAATAACGGAAATCGAGCGAACGAAAATGCGCTCGATTAAAATGAAAACTGGTAAAATGCCGAAGAGACGCGGACGCGAAATCCGCGCCGACTCGACTCTCGTCGCGTCGGTTACGATAGGATATAATTATAATAATAGTAATTGCGATAATTCGTAAATAATAATTAACAATTAGAAAAAGTGGGATTTACGATTAAAGTTACGAGTCTCGTTTTACGTTGGTGCGGGGGAAAAAAATCAACTTGAAATTTACCGCACGAGTACTGGAAAATCTTCTTTCTTTCTTTTTTTTTTTAGGTTTTTCTATTTTTCACATCGTTATGTTTTGTACGTTACAATATCACATTTAATGCTGGCCGACCGTGTGTCGCCTTCCGGTTGTCGATATTTCGGAAAAATCGTCACACTTTCGTGGCAAATTTTCGTCAAAAAAGTGGGATAAATTACCACAGTCTCGTGACGAATTGACGAGAAAAAAACAAGGTGAAATTACCACACGTTCCGCAAAATTTAGCAGAACTTCTGGGAGAAATTATCAGACGTTTGGCAAAATTTAGCAGAACTTCTGGGAGAAATTATCAGACGTTTGGCAAAATTTAGCACAGCTTCGGGGAGAAATTATCACATGTTCGGTAAAATTTAGCAGACCTTCTGGGAGAAATTATCACATTTTTGGACAAATTTAGCAGAACTTCTGGAAGAAATTATCACATGTTTGGCGAAATTTAGCAAAACTTCGGGGAAAAATTGCCACACGTTTGGCGAAATGTAGCAAAACTTTTGGGAGAAATTGCCGCACGTTTGGCGAAATTTAGTAAAACTTCGGGGAGAAATTGCCACACGTTTGGCGAAATTTCGCAGAACTTTTGGGAGAAATTGCCACACGTTTGGCGAAATTTCACAGAACTTCTGGCCCAAATTCTCGCATTTGTGGCGAATATTCTAGTGAATGTTCGTCAGCCGAAAATTCCGCCACATTCGTGTGGTGATTTTTCCCAGACCTATGGTATTACTTTTCGATATCTCTCGGTGCGATTTCCGCGACACTCGGCGCGACAAACTCGCGAGTGAAAACAAATCTCTCGCGTCGATCTTCCGCTCCCGTAGCCGAAAATTCCCACCCGCCGCCTCGACGAGCGTCGCGCTTCTCGCGTTAAATCCGCCAAGTGCGAGCGTCTCGTCAATTTCACGTCGTTTCGACCACGAGGGAAGAAGAACGACGAAGGACTCGGATTAATTTACTCGCTCGTTCGCGCTCGGTGTCGACTCGACGGATACTTTTCGAAATAATTCTTTTTTACTTTGCAATTTCTTTCTATCGACAACGAAACGGCGCGAGAGGATCAACGTCACGCACAATATATAATGTATATATATAATATATTTACTAATTTTACTTTGTTTTCGTCGCCGCGACAACCGCAAAAAAAAAACGCGAGAAAACCGAGAAATTGGAGAGAAAGAAAAAAGAAAGAAGTGGAAAATCGATTAAATACAAATTAGCGTAAAATTGCATCGGTTGTCGTTTTTCTTTTTTCCTTGAAGAAGGTCGCGATCGCTGTAGATAATTCGTGTCGGAGATTTCGGCAACGATGCGAATCGTCGCCGAAACCTCCGACACCAGTTTTTCATTTATCCTTCTTTAAATAAACTCGCGACGATTTAAACTCGAGAAAAAAGAAAATGGAAAATAACAAATCGCGGCCAAGCGTTTTGGTCGTCAGTCTCGTTTTCCGGCGCAATTCGGCACGCGCGTCGCTCGTGTCGTTCGTCTCGGTCTCGAGTGATTCGCGTGTCTGTCTCGCGAAATCGACCGGACGGTCGATCGTTAAAATTATCGTTTTCACATCCGTGCTCGGAATTGATTCGTTCGCGCACGTTTTTATCATCGTTATCAGCCGTGTCGACACTTCGACTTTTACTCTTTACAATATATCAGCGCGTGCGTGGCCTTTAATATATGGCAGAGATGTGCGAATGACAAAAAAAACAAACAAAAAATTGAATAGTTCGTTACGAACTGAACGTGAGTTGTTTAATTGAAAACACGAATTGAGTATTCATATCACTCGAATAACTCAAGTTTTCATAAATAATTCGAATTTCCTTGAATAATTCAAATTCTTGCGAATAATTGCATTTTTTGTAATGAATAATTAAATTTCTTGTGAATAATTGCAGTTTTTCACGAATAATTGAAATTCTTGTGAATATTTGCATTTTTGCCATGAATAATTGAGTCTTGTGAATAATAGCATATTTTCATGAATAATTGAAATTCTTGTGAATATTTGCATATTTTCATGAATAATTGAAATTCTTGTGAATAATTGCATATTTTCATGAATAATTGAAATTCTTGTGAATAGTTGAATTTTTTCATGAATAATTGAAATTCTTGTGAATAATTGATTCTCGCAAATAATTGATTTTTTTTTACAAATGATTGAAATTCTTGCGAATAATTGCATTTTTTCATGAATAATTGAAATTCTTGTGAATAATTGATTCTCGCAAATAATTGATTTTTTTTTACAAATGATTGAAATTCTTGCGAATAATTGCATTTTTTCATGAATAATTGAAATTCTTGCGAATAATTCAATTTTTTTTTAATGAATAATTTAAATTCTTGCGAATAATTCAATTTTTTTATGAATAATTTAAATTCTTGTGAAAACTGAATTCTCGCAAATAATTGATTTTTTTTTACAAATAATTGAAATTCTTGTGAATAATTGCATTTTTTTCATGAATAATTGAATTCTCGCGAATAATTGAAGTTTTCATAAATATTTAAAAAATCTGTGAATACATCTGTTGTCAATGTCAGCTCACTGAGTGGAAGGCTTTTTTCGTTCAATCCCAGTCAGAAAATTGACTCGCCGGCAGTTTCGATTAAATTGAAACCGCGCCGTCCCGCAAAGGCTGAATGAACAATTCGGATTGCTCCATTACGCGCGCACTGTTTATCGCCATCGGCTAACGTAAATCATCGACATTCTCAACCGTTCGTTAATATCGCGACAACTCGTGAATACTCGAATCATTCATGTCTCTTAACGATCAAATGAAATTTTGAATGGAACATCAACGCTCAATTCAAACTCCATTCGCACATCCCCAATATATAGATATATATATGTATATATATATAATCAATCGGTTATCAATTAAAAATTAGTAGTACCTATAGGGTGTCAATCATCACAGCTAATTTATCATCATTCAATTAATCTCGCTCGATTCACTCGAGTTACTGGGATTCTCTTTTTCTCACTACGCCGTTTTTTTTTACATCACTTTTTCCCCGCTTTTCGCGTGACGAGCGCCACGAAAAATTCCGGATCGCGCGAATTCCTCTCTCTCTCTTTCTCTCTCGTTGTCTTTTTTTTAATTATCGATTGGCTCTTCGCGGCGCGCGTCGAGGCGACGAATAATAATCATCTTGTCGCTCGCGACGCGCGTTTTTGTTTCTGCGTTTTGTGCGCACGCATTCGCGCGCTCACGTCTCGTGTATATATTATAAAATATATACAAAATATACACGTTTTATGACAAATATAACAATTTGCTTTGCTGTTGCTGTTGTTCTCAAATTATTTACAAGATTTTCCCGCGAGCGAACGAGGAAATTCCTCGCGACTTTCTCGGATTTCGCCCTCGTTCGTCGTTATCTATATATTTTCTCTCGTTTTATATCATTATTATTTATCATTTATTTATTTATTTATTATTAATTCTTTTAACTTTAATTCATATTTGGTCTCGCCTCGAGGGGCTGAATTTTTTCAGCGCTCGATCACGTTTTGTGTTTGTTTTTTTTTCTTCGTTTTTTTTTTCCCCCCGAGCGTCAAACGTGTCTCGTTATTTTTCCTCCTTTTCCTCGACTTCGAGGTTGAATAACACGAGTGAACGTCTCGAATTTAACGCAAAAACGTTCGCTTGTCGCGCGAGGTAGATAAATACGCGAAAAGACAGCGAGGGAGAGACACAGAAAGAGAGGAATCGATTCGCGGGGGATTGGAAATGATCGGAGAGATCGAGGCGATCGAGCGAGAGAAAAAGTTCGATCCTCGGCTTCGTTTCCGCCGAGCCAGCGGCTACTGCTCAATTTTTCGTCATCTCCTTTTCCCCTTTTCTCGTCGATCTTTAAGCTATCAACGCGATTTTTTTGCACTTCGTCACCTCGCGACGTTCCCCATTTTATTCCACGCCCGTGTTTCTCGCGTCGATTCCGCGCGATCGGCGACTGCGAAATTCGGTCCCGCACTAAACACTCGTTACGGTCGCTAAGGGAAAAAAGAAGAAGAAGAAGAAGAAGAGGAAGACCGAAACGACCTGAAGAAACGATTTTTTTTTTCCAAGCCGATTCAATCCCGCTTTTCCCGCCTAATTAAAGAAACGTTTCCTCCGGAGTGCGAAGAAAATTGCCGAAGAGAAATCGGCGCGACTCTCGTCGATGCCGATTTTAGTCGCGAGACGCTGTTAACGGAAAATACAAAAAGTGAGAAAGAACGAAGAAGGAAAAGGTCGGCATCGCGCTAGAAACAACAGATTTTACGGTCGAACTGATCCGAACCAAACGCCGGAATTTTGATTCTACGGATACCGCGTGTTGCATATATAAAAAAAAGGGAGAAAAAGAACAAAAATTACGAAGATTTATCACACTATGGAAAAACTAAATAATCTCTATAGCTAACATATACATATTTATATATATATCGTATACATCATGCCCGAATCGAATAAATCAAAGTCAGAGAATTGCACAATTTGACTTCATTATCACCCCCCCCCCCCCCCCCCAGCACTCGAGGCTTCGCAAATTTCCTCGGCGGATATTCAGTTTCGAACGCCGCGGCGGCGAATTTGCGAAACGTTTCTCGTTTCGCGCCGTCGAAGTGCAAACACGAACGGAGAAAAATTGCAAACTCAGCCGCTGCGCTCGAAATTAGGTTCCGAGAGAATTTCGAACACTCCTCAACGACTGAAAAATAAAAAAAATGAGGCGTTCTGAAGGTGCAGCGAAGATTGATTTTTCCATAATAATAATATTAAAATGTTAAAAAAAATAACGAAAAAATTAATTGTTGATCAAATCACCCCGGCAAACCAATTTTTTAATGAAAATTATTCATTCTTTTTCTGAATACGCATAATTTTTTTTTTTAGAGTTGTCGCATTTTTTTAAAACGCTTCATTTTATCTGAAAAAAAGGCGTTTTTAAAAAATTAGACAAAATTCTGAAAAAATTCATAGGTATTCAGAAAAAATAATGAAACAAAAAAATGTTGGATTGCCGGGTAATTTGTTGAACGATTGATTTTTTCGTTAATTTGTCGATAACGTTTTTATATTATTATAATGAAAAATTAATTTTTGCAGCGCCTTCCAGGGCTAATTTTGTTCAGATTTTGATGTCACTGAGAAGTGTTTGAAATTCACTTAGAATCTCGAGTCGAATGATTAAAGCAAGACGCGCGCGACGCGTTTCCGACCAAGTTCGAGCAGATCCGATCGCTTCTCTCCTGCATCAATATCGGTAAAAAAAAATAGAAAAAAAAAGAAACCCGAAGTTCGTATCTCGCCGAGAGGACGAGGCGCGAAAAATATGTAAATAATCATCGTCTTACCCGCCGCTTCGGCCTCGCGACGCGATGGAAATGAATTAAAATGAATTTATGCATTTGGCATTCGTCGTTTGTTTTGTTTATCTCGCTGCTGATTTTTGCGGAAGGAAAACGAAAATAAATAGAGCGTTTTTTTTTTTTTGTTTCACGCGTTCTACTCTGTCGCTCGCTAGGCAAAGCGATGGAATTTTAGCTTATTAGCTTTCGTACCGAGAACGACTTATCACAATTCGTGTTCTTCCAACTTGACTCGAAGAAAAAGAAAAACGAAGGAAAAACGAATAAGTTTGTTTCTCGAAACGAAAAAGAAAAACTCGGAATTTCTCGATTTTCACGCTG
Organism: Pimpla rufipes; assembly: GCA_963932165.1. Taxonomy (NCBI): domain Eukaryota; kingdom Metazoa; phylum Arthropoda; class Insecta; order Hymenoptera; family Ichneumonidae; genus Pimpla; species Pimpla rufipes. The sequence continues at coordinate 2,110,310 of OZ010630.1, forward strand.
ACTAAATCGGCGGACGTTAATCGTCGTTTCGCTCGCGCGTGACTCAAGTCGGCGAATTTTTCGCGTTTCCGCCGCTTCTGATATTTGGAATTTGAGCTTACGCGACTTTTCGTCGGATTTGGAAATTCGCGGAAAGAGAGAAAGAGGGAGAGAAATAAATCGGAGGACAGCTTTGAACGTAAAAATTCGTAAAATTTCGTCGAATTATCGAGAAATCAGGATGGTCAGGTGGTGTTCAAAGAAGCCTCGGAATCTCGACGCTCGCGACGAACTCGCGAAGATCGCGATGTCTCTCCTTCGTCTCTCTTTCTCTTCGAAAATTTCGCTCCTGACTCTCGACTTTTAATAACAATTTGGCGCGAAACGAAAGAAAGAAAATAGGTATTTTCAGCGCGAGACTTGATTCCCGATCGAACCCACGCGGCCCGAGAGACAAATACGAGAGGGAAGAAAACGAAAGGAAAGAAATAGAAAAGAACCAGAAAATCGCTCGAAGCTTCACTCGAGTTCCAGCGAGTCTCGTTTTTCCGCTTGAATTTTTCATCTCGACTCCAAAAATGGCCACGGGAAAAATGGCATCCGGAAAATTGACACGCGCCAATATAGCGTCGTCATACCAAAACTTCATGGGGGCCATTTTTTCCGGGTGCCATTTTTTTCGGAGGACCATTTTTTCGGTGGGCCATTTTTCAGGGGCCATTTTTTCGGTGGGCCATTTTTCCAGGGGCCATTTTTTTCGGAGGCCCATTTTTCCAGGGGCCAAATTTCCCAGACTACCCGCGGGGGCAAAAGTCAACGAACTTTGTGTTTGTTCGATATAAAAGTGGATCGAGAGCGACGAAAGAGAAAAGCCGAATTGAAGCGCACATGTTGTGTTCGTTCGTGTTTGTTTTTTATCTCCATTTCGGTATGAAAGAGAACTAATGGCGCGCGCGAGCGGCTCGTCTCGTCTACCGTCGTCGTCGTGTCTGGACGGTAGCGAATTCGTGTTTCTCAAGTGTTTCTCGTGTCTCTCTCTCTCTCTCTCTCTCTCTCCCCCTCTCCGTGTCTTCGTGTCTCCGTGTGTTTCTCAATATGTGTCTCTCTGTGTGTGTGTGTGTGTGTTGTGTGTGTGTAAATAGTGTAAGTTAATTAATACGATAATCTAAAATACATATGTTTACAACTTTATACACGTCGTGTGGCTAATAATCGTTAAACGCTTTCACAGTTTTTCTTCCTCCCGTCGCGTATATCGAAAAAAAAAAAAAAACTTGGATCGACGAGTCGACGCGATTCGCGCACCGGTGCGGAGTAAAAATCGTCGTCGTCGTCGTCGCCGGTGGCCGGAGAAAAACACCGCGGAGCAATTTTTGCGTGTGTGTGTTTGTGTTTTTATTTTTTTTCTCCCTCTCTCCCCCACGTTCCACGAGTCGCCGCCGTCAGTGTCCTCTCGCGGCTGTGTGATTCGCTTCTCTTGAAAATTCGTGCGTCGCGAATCGCGCGCCTCGTGTGTGTAATTAGAACGTATGTTAATTGTAAACACAGGTCGCGCGCGCGTGGCGCGCACGGGTTGTACGTTAACGTTATTATTATGTATCACGATGAGCGGCGCTAGCGCCTCAAAGTCCTCGCCGCGCGAAATAATCTCGCGCGAGCCGCGTGCGAATTTTTTTTTTCGTCTTCCTCTTTTCCCTCCTCCTCCTCCTTCACCTCCTCCTCGTCTCGTCGTCGTCGCGTTCTCGTTAAAATCGATCACGTCGCCTAGAGTTTGTTCGCCCGCGGACGAGGCTTCGCCTTTTCGCCGCCGCTGCGCTGGCGACGACGGCGACGGTGGCGCCGGCGTCGCGGTAGCTCCGAGCAGCCGCGCAACGCCCGCGGATATCAAGCCTGAACGTTGAGTATCATCTTGAGATGACTCGAGATGCTGCAGCAAGTCTCGGACTGCTGGCAGCTGCTCATCAGCCTGGTGGTCCAGTGGCTCGGGGGCTTCGGGAGGGACGCCGGCGACGGCGGCTCCGAGAACTTGGCGCCCGCGTAGAAAGCCCCGGTGGGGCTGCCGCGCGGGCTGCCGTCCGCAGCGCCGCCAACGGCGCCGCATCGAAGCGGCGAGTTTCGCGGGTTCTTCGCCGGCGGACTGCAGCTCAGCCGGCCGCCGCCGCCGCCGTTTGACGTCGTGTTTTTCGCGCCGTTTCGACCACCGCCGCCGCCGCCACTCGCGAAATACGTCGTCGTTTTTATCGCACCCGACCTGTGATGCTGGCGCTGCTTCGCGCTCGCGCTCGGCGAGCCCTGACGCTCCACCTTGTCGCTCATCTTTGGAACTGAGTTCGTCATCGTTGCCGCTGCTGATGATGATGGTGATGGTGGTGATGATTGAATGCGGGATCGAAGGCTCCAAGGGGGGATCAACAGGCGGTGGAGCGCTGATGATGCGGCTGATCCGGGGGAGCCGTGACGGAGCAGGGATGTCGTCCTTCGGTACTCGAGATAGGTCCTCTCTTTTTTTTGGGGAAACAGAAGAAAATGGGGAATTAGTTACGGTGATTTTGATTTCTTTTTTTTTTTGTGGGTGGAGTTTAGGAGGCATCGGGGACGGAAATGGTGGGTGAAGATTTGAAAGATTGTTTGGTGAATATAAATTAAAGAAATCCTGCTTGCGTCTAGTAGTCGTTTCGCATAAATTTGAGAAAAATGAGAGAGAGTTGCAAAGAATTCTCGATGGTCTAAAAATTTGAAAAAAATTAATGCATATTAAAGGTACTGAAATTACTAATTTTTCATAATAGTAATTCTAAAATGTTATATCGAATTGATGAAAAAAATAATTGTTTAACAAATTTATTGATTACCCAATTTGTCTTTTTGAATGAAAATGATTCGTTCAGTTTTCTGAATACGTAAAAAATTTTCAGATTTTAGAGTTCACTTTGAATTTTCACATATTTTCCCTATAAAAACACACACAAATTTCAAAGTGTACTCTAAAATCTAAAAAAAAAACATACGTATTCGGAAAACAAAGGAATCATTTTCATAAAAAAAAAAAAAAAACGTTGGGTCATCGAAATATTTGTTAAACCATTTTTTCACCAATTTGTTAATAACATTTTTTAATTATTATTATACAAAATTAATCTTTTCGGCGAATTCAACGTGCATGATTATTCCAGATTTTTGTCCCATCGAAATGTGTTCGCAGTTTTTTCTGAAACTCAGTTTATACTAATGATGTTGAAGTTTGCATCGTTGGAATGCAACGAAATTCCGAAAAAAATAATAATTTTAATTAAAACAAATTATGAAATTATGTATAAAAGATAATTATAATGATTAGTTGTCATGATGATTTTTTATACCTAATTTCATCATTTGGATTAATTAGAATCAAATTTTCTTTCTGAATTTCGTTGCATTCCAACGATGCAACCTTCAGCATTATTTATACTAACAAGCCAATGGGATGTATTAAACGCAGTTTTTTCAAAGTCAGATTCGCAATTTCTGTTCGTTCTCGTCGATCGATGGCTCATTTTCTTTCTCGACAGATAAGGTACGAATTTACCGATGAACATTTGCGATGATATTCACAGCTCACAATGGCTGCCATTTGATTGCAAGAGAAAAATAAAAACAAAGTAACGAATTAAACAAATTTTTGTTCGTAATTGAGAAATAAACCGATGAAAATATCTGAGTGAATTCGTAAAACGTTTTTCAAGGAACGAAACGACCAGTCGCTCGTCAAGAAGGAAACAAAACTACAAATTTTGCTTCGAAAAAACCGCGCGTTGGTTATTAGCACGAACTGAGTTGTTTTTCTATGATTTCATACAATTTTTTGTCGACATTCAGCAGGATCTCTTTAATTCAGATCTTTAATTCCCTTGACTGTGTCGCCGATGCCTCCTTAAAGTTTTGTTCTATCGTGTTTTACGCGACGCGAATTATTCGTGTAAGAAATCACGCGAAATATTTTTGAATCCCTCGAATGAGTGAAATTGAAAATTCGAACGCCTGAAAATCCGACCGGCGTCGATTGAAAGTTCAATTTGGTTAATTGGAAAACGGATTTTACTCTTGAATCTCGAAAACGTAGGTTTAGATGGAGTGAAAAATAATTAAAAGTACTTTGGCAAAAACTTGTCTCACCGTTGAGACAAAACTCAGCATTGATAATCTTAATCAGCAACGATAAAAATACGTCTAATATATAATGTTGAAGTTTGTATCGTTGGAATGCAACGAAATTCCGAAAAAAATTGATTCTAATTAACCTAAATGATGAAATGAGGTATAAAAAGTAATCATAGCAATTGGTTCCTACGATGATTTATTATACCTAAATTCATCATTTGGGTTAATTACAATTACATTTTTTTTTCGGAATTTCGTTGTATTCCAACGATGCAAACTTCAAAATCATTCTAATATTTACGACGTTAATAAAAAAATGTCTTTCCAAAAATGATTCTGTTTCTTCTTATTTTTTCAAACACAGAAACACAGGACATATGTTGAATTCCAATTTCTAAATTACCACAGCATAGATCGAGTAACAATTCACGTTCGAACCAAACCGAAAGGATATAAACTTGAGCTACTTTTGTTCATGATTTGACGATCTATTTTATTCTTCGAGATTCTCTCGAACTGACTAAAAAAAACTTTGCTCATGTTATTTTCATGCATCTTGTGCAACTTGGCTCAAATATTGCTACATCGCTTTTTAATAAAATAAAAAAATCGAGCGCCAATGGCGAATTTAATCAGCTGTTAATTTTCCCACTGCATAGTTTATCAATTTCCTGCTTTGTTTCCCGCATCAATTTTCATCACCAATGGGTTTTTACATCTGGAAGCTTCGGAATGTATATAAATTACGAAACTCTTTGACTTAATTTGCAATTATTTGCATCGTTTTTTAAACCTTTTACCCGGTATTTTTATTACTTTAAAGTGGCGAAAAATATTTGTGCGAAGATATTGAATAAAATCAAGATAAATAAATTCTCGTCATATGAAAAAAGTGGTGAAACTAATGATGTTGAAGTTTGCATCGTTGGAATGCAACGAAATTCAGAAGAAAAAAAAATTAATCCCAAAACTTATATAAAAATGTGTATAAAAAATTGTATGGAAAGTCATCATAGCAATTAGCAGCTGTGATGACTTTTTATACCTGATTTCATCGTTTGGGTTAATTAGAATTAATTTCTTTTTCGGAATTTCGTTACAATCCAACGATGCAAATGTCAACGTCATTGAAACTACAGTGAATTCTCGATGAAGAAAATTACAAAAAAATTACGTTACTAGTAGCCAAACAGATATTTATATTCTTATCACAGTGTCTATTAAGTTTCTTGATAACACTAGAACTTTGTCTTCACTTTTTTCTCATCAATCTCGTTTAACGATTTGCCGATAAGGCGAGAATAACTGGAAATTTCCGCTTGTGCGATACAAAATACTGAATCAAAACCAGAAACAGAGCTGAGTCACTCAATGACGAGTCTTTCGTATTTTTCGCACAACTTTCTGCACCTGCAGTCGCTAAAATATCCAAAACGTTTAATGAAACAAATAATTTCTCAAAACCGCATCGAAAGTATTATAGACACAACCGATATGTATAATCTTCGCGATTTTTAGGCTATTCGTACCAGAGTTGTGAATCCCTGAATCTTTAAGAATTATTACGTTGAAGTTTGCATCGTAGGAATGCAACGAAATTCAGAAAAAAATTAATTCTAATTAACCCAAATGATGAAATTAGGTATAAAAAGTCATCATATCAATTAGTTCCTATGATGATTTTTTATATATAATTATTAATTTTTTTTTATATATTATTGATTTTATAATTTAATTATTTGGGTTAATGAGAATTCACTTTTTTTTCTGAATTTCGTTGCATTCCAACGATGCAAACTTCAACATCATCTGATTTTTCACAATCGCTCGCAATTTTTTTAAATGGAAAACAAGGTAAAACAAGGTTTATAATTGGCCCAAGTTATTATTATTAAAACATACCTACAAAATAAATCGTACTATGACATTTATTTCTTAAACCAATGAGGATTTACAACGTTGGCTTCTTCACACAATTCAATACGAGATGCTTTATTCACTCAATCATTAAAACTCGACTAGAAAAATCATTTACAGATTATCTAAAAACTCTGAGCAGCTCTTTGCGCTCAATTTTTCCTGCAACATTTCCTATTCGTTTGACAAATTTGTAAAAACATCCAGGGTCGTTGCGCATCAACAGCTATAAAATTCCCAAACATTTCCAGGCTTTCCATCAAAATTCTACCAATATTTCAGGGCAAACACGAAGTCCAAATTTTTGTTTGCTAATCTTTCTTTATGTTAGTCCAAGGTCTGGAGTTCCAAGTCTCAGCGAGGGAATCAAGAAACCAAAAGCGCCAAAAAGATTCTACGATTGAAACAAACTGCGCAGCAAAAAAAGAAGTGGAAACGATAACAAAAATAATTAACAAGGAAATTCACTGATAACAATTCTCAAAAAAGAAAAAATAATCGGAAATCCGAAAAATCACAGATAAACAAAAAAATTCCTTCCCTGAAATATCCAGAAATATCCAAGATTTCCGACGTGCGCAACGAATCCAAACCTGAATGAAAGCTAATCGCGCGTAAACAGTTTGCGCGTAAATTTTCGATAAGCCGAAACGGCGACTACGACTTAAAAGTGTGAGAGGATTTGGAGGGGGAATTTCAGGAGGGGGGGGGACGAGTTTATAATATACGCAAAAACCCGGATACAAACTAATCGCGCGTAAACAGTCCGAAAACTTCGATAAGTTGAAACCGCGACCGCGATTAAAGAGTGCGAAAGGATTTGAGGGGGAGAAGCTTATCGCAAATATGCGCGACAAACACAAAGGCGAGCTGATCGCGCGCGTTTCCAAATTGCCGATAAGGCGAAACGGCGGCTACGATTAAAATGCGTGAGAGGACTTAAGGGGTGAGCGGAGGGGTGGGGGGAAGGGGGAGGGGGAATTACAAAAAAATGCGCAACAAACCCGGAAGCAAACTAATCGCGTCCAGCCCCCCACTGATTAACTAAAATAGATATGATTGAAAAAAAAAAAAATGTGTGTGAGAGGAAATTCGAAAAAATATACAGAAAAAAGCCGGATGTAAACGAATCGCGCGACCCAAACAAAGCGCCCATCAACCCAAAATGGAGGTTATGGTTGAAAAAAAGTCACAGCCTAAAAAAAATTGGGGTTATAATTGAAAAAAATAAGACCAAAAAATAGAGGTTACGAGTGGGGAAAATCCGACTAAAAAATAAAGGTCATGATTTTCTTTTAAGTATATGGGGGAGGTGAGGAAATGGTAAAAAAAAATATACAAAAAAAAACCCGGACGCGATCGAATCGCGCGTCCCAAACAAAGCCCATCGACCCAAAATGGAGGTTATGATTGAAAAAAAAAAAAAAAAAAAAAAAAATCATAAACCAAAAAAATAGAGGTTATAATTGAAAAAAATAAGATAAAAAAATAGAGGTTACCAGTGAAAAAATACAGGTTATGATTTTTAAAAAGTATATGGGGGGGAGGTGAGGAAATTATAAAAAAAAAAATAAAAAAAAACAAACAAAGCCCATCGACCCAAAATCGGAGGTTACGAAAACAAAATCATGGTCTCGTTCCCAAAGTCATCGGGAAGAAGGATCGAACCGCGGATTTTCTCATACATAAAACATAGACAAAAAAAAAGCGACTCACGGGTATGACTGGCGCCGTTTAACTTTCGAAAGGTCGTGGCTCGCGTCGCGGGGACGCTACGTCCGTCGTTGGCCGCTGTTGTCGAGGCTTCGCGGCTAACTGCGCAATAGTCGCGGCGGTAGATCCGCAACGGGAGGGTGGGGAGAGCGACGATGCACAACACGGCGTCGTCGTCGCGTCACCCGGGCGTAGCTCGACGCTACCTGGCGCACCGGGAGCTCTGATCTCGTATCGTCCTCGTCGTCGTCGCTTCTGCTGCTGCTTCGCTGCCTTCGTCTTCGTCTTCCCGTCGCGATTTTCCCCACATCCGGCGACCGTGCGGCTCGCCTTCTCTCTCTCTCTCTCACTCTCTCTCTCTCTCTCTAACCGAGCCCCGCGACAAGCGCACAAAGCGATCGATGGGTCGTTGCGCCGCTTTTAGCACAGCTGGAGGCGGCACAAGATGGCCGCCGCGTCTTGTTTGTGTTTTCGCCTTCGGCCCCGCGATTCCTCGTCCTTCTCTCTCTCTCTCTCACCCTCCCGCAGCGCCAGCTGGCGTCGTCAGTCGTGGGGGGGAAAATAAAAACAAATTCTCTATCCCTCTCTCTCTCTTTCTCGATCTTTATTTATCCCTCTCTCTCGCTCTCGCAGGAAGCGAGAAAAAAAAGCCGCGCACGCGCACAAGACACTCGCGAGTCGGTCGGAATTTACTGCCTCTTTGTTTATTTTTTTGCAATTTTTCTTTTTTTTTCGTTTTTTTTTTCTTCAGGTTTTCTATTTCGTTATATCCTCCACTTCCGGTTTGGCTCGCAAGCAGCAAACATTTGTTGGTTATGTAAAACGCGCGTCACCCGCTGCTCTCTTCTCTCTCTCTCTCTCTCGTCGTCGTCCCGACGATTTCGGGATCGCGAGTCACGCGATCCTCTCTCTCCCTCTCGCTGTCCCTCACTCGGATTGTTACCACACTCGGAAAGTCCTTCCTCTCCCTCTTCGTCTTCTCGCACTGCGCGTAACACACTTTCGAGCTTCGGCGCTGCTGCTGCTGCCGCTGCTGCTGCTGCTGCTTGTGGCTCGCGGCTCGTCGTATTTATCAATTCGACGCTCGTCGCACACTCTCCGTCCACACGCGACACACAACCTTCCACTCGCACTGTGCTTCTGCCTTTGTGACGACTGCGGGCCACGGGTGAGGGATTAAGAAGCGCCTCGTCGCTCCTCGCTTCCCCCTCCCCCCGTTCCGCCCCGCCCCCCGCTCCCCGCGCGCCCTCTGTGTCCCCCCTCCGCGCGCCACCGCCGCCAATGTTAAACCCCGAGCGTGACCTCGCTCCGCCAATCGGAGCGCCCCGCGCCGCTCGGCCGCCCTCGGCTGACTTCGGCTCCGTCCGACTATCGACGCGCGCAACGCGTTCGTCGATGAAAAATTTTGATCGACCCGACGCGCGCCGAGCGCGCGACGATTTTTTCCTCGGCTTTGCTCGCGGTTTCGCTCGCAAGAAACGCGAATCTCGCTCGCCGTGCTCTCTGGGTTGTTTATAACGATCGGCGCGCAGCCGCGCGCTGATTGGTCGACGGAGCCAGCCGAGTCAACAGCGACGCGATGAACGCGAGTTGCGCGGTTGGCCGCTCGCTCGGCTCGGTGGCAGCACCGGCGGCAGCCTCCCCCCTTCCCTTCCCCCCACCCAATCCCCATCCGTTTTCCTAGCCGCTTCCCCCACCCCATGCGCCGATCGCCTCTCCGCGTTTCGTAAAACGCGTTCTCCTCCGCACCTGCGAGGGCGATGCACAAAATTCGTTTCTCCTCGTCGTCCGCGTAGTCGACGCAGCGCGCCACGGCGAACGAATTGCGTCGTTCCGTCGTGTCGTTTGTCCGTCCCGTGAGAGGATCTCGCGCGCGCGGCTGTGTGCGACACGCGGTGAGAGAGAGAGAGAGAGAGCGAGGAGAGCCACATCGTGCACGAGGATAACCCGTCGATCGTCGTCCACCACGTCGCGATCTACGAGTGCAAACGACGATAATAACAAAGGTCGAAGACGCGCGGCCGAGGACGCTCGATTCCCGTGCTTGTTTCGCGCAATCGTCGCTCTCGTGGAAACTCGCCCAAAGATCGCTAGCCCAACGCGACAACGGGAAGCGGCGACGAGGTCGGGCGAGTTCCGACCGAGTCGACGGGATTTCGCGTCGCCGAGAGTCAGTGCGAAAAAAAAAAAAACGCGAGAGACGCCACGGGAACGTCGGGCGGACTTCGGAGCGTAAAGGCGGGTTTCCATTGTCGTCGCGCTTTCTCCTCGTGCACGCGGCCTAACATGGACTAACAAACAAAAGGCCAAGTCAGCGTGAGAGAGAGAGAAATAAAGGTCGTCGCTGAGCAGATTTCGGGACGTAAAGGCGGGTTTCCATTATCGTCGTCGCGCTTTCTCCTCGCGTACGCGGCCTAACATGGACTATTAAATAAAAGACAAAGGAAAAGGGAGAGAGAGAGAGAGAGAGGAAAAGAAAATCGTACGCGCGGTGCATGAGAACGAGGCGGCGGCTTCGATGAAAACTCGCCCGAAGGATTTTTCCGTTTTCCAGCAGTGTCGGTAGCGGCGGACGTGCGAAACAGAGCCAGCCGTGATCCCCGCGACTCGGTTCGCGTCGCGGGCTGCGCGGTCGCGTAGGCGGCTGGTGTTACACAGGCGGCGGCGCTCTCGCGTTTCTCCATCGAGCCAGGGGCGCTCGCGCGATGGGTGGGGTCGCGGCTCGAGCCGAGTGAGACGAAACGAGCCGAGCGACGGGTGGGCGAAGAGGGGAGGGAGGGTGAGAGAGAGAGAGAGAGGGAGAGACCCCCGCAGTGTTTCACCAGTGTGGCGAGAGCAGCACGGCCATCGCCGCGGCCATTCGCCGTGCCACGCAGCTCGGGCTCTCCTATCGCTGTCCGCCTTCTTCTCTCGCACGGGCAGCGTCGCCTTTTCGCTGGCGTGCGCAACGCGCGCCGATCACGCACGCAGATTCGTTCGCCAGCCTAAAGGTAGGAAACGACTTTCCTACCCCCAAAAATAAATAAACCAATACCGTTGTTATTATCCATTACTATTGTTATTGCTGCTGTTGTTGTTGTTATTATTATTATTATTATTATCATCATCATCATTATTATTATTGTTACGATTATTATTATACTATGTATACTACTTAACTGCTGTACGTGTGTGTCATGTGTATGTATGTACATATATATATATATATATATATATATTAAAACGAATGGGGGAGAAACGATGGAGCTTCGGTGGGAGTAAAGAGGAACGAAGCTCTCGTCTCTCTCGCACACGCACATCAATCTATCGTTTAGTTTTTCCGAACCTCCTTTGTTTGATACCCTCTCTCTCGCTCCTAGTTACGCAGTAATATTGTTATAATGCTACCATAATAAAGGTTAAAACACACTCACGCAGCTTGTCGTTCCTGGCTTTGGGTAGACTCTAGAAATGCAGCCCGAAATCGTGACCGGTCATTTGACGGTCATTTGACCGTCGCGTTGACGTCGATTGACCACTGGAAAAGTGACTAAGCGTCTTTTTATTTGAATTCACGCGAGAAGAGAGATGCAACCCGAAATCGGGACCGGTCATTTGACGGTCATTTGACCGTAGCGTCACCGTTGATTGGGCCACTAACCAAAAATTAGTGTAACCGTGATTTATATTTAAATTCGCGCGAGAATAGAGATGCAATCCAAAATCGTGACCGGTCATTTAACGGTCATTTGACCGTCACGTCGCTGTTGATTGGCCGTTGAAAGAAAAATTACTAACCGTCATTTAAGTTTAAATTCGCGTGAGAATGGAGATGTAACACGAAATCGTGACCGTTCATTTAACGGTTGACCGTCAAGTCACCGTTGATAAATTGATCGTCAAGTCACCGTTGATTGGCCACTGAAAAAAATGACTAACCGTGATTTATGTTTAATTTCGCGTAGAGATGCAATCCGAAATCCTGATCGGTCATTTAACGGTTATTTGACCGTCGCATCATCGTTGATTGGCCGTTGAAAAAACGACTAACTGTCGTTAAATGTTACAAAAAATGACCGAAATTTTCGACCGGAATGAAAATGACCGTCATGTTGCATCCAGACAGACGCGTGAAACATAATTGACGGTCACGATTTTTCAAAATGACGGTCAATTTCCAGAGAGAATACGAAACGAAGATGGTAACGTAAATTGACCGTAAATTGACGGTTGCTCAAAATGACCGTCATTTTGCGTCTCCAGGTAGACTCGGAACAATCGAGTTTTTCCTGGTTGCTCGGGGCTTGAATCGTTTTGCTATTTAACAACAACAACAAAAAAGACGAAGAAAAAAAAACACGTCATGTGTACATGTGTATTATGTACCCTTTTCCTTTCTACCACGCACTGCAGTCGCTCGCTGCCGCGTATCCTTTCTCGGTATTGTGTCTGTCTCTTCCTTTCACAGTCCGCACCTCGCAGTGACATCTGCGTCGCTCCGCGATAGCGTTTCGTTCCACCCACGATTCCTTTATTCCCGACCCCCTCTCAGCGCTATCTTTCTCTCTCTGTCTCCCTCCCTCCCTCTTTAACTCAGTTCTTTTTGACTCTCCGTCTCTCTCTGTCTTCCACGAATACCGCACCAGGCCCGATGTATACGGAGGATATGCACGCTCGTCGGAGAAAGGATATATAGTCGCTTGCGCACGAACAACTTTGATACGTTCGCCTCTGCCTCGCGCGCACAAAGGACGTGTGCGATTACACATTTCGCTCTCGCTCTGTCTCTGTCTCTTTCTCACAGCTGTCTTTCGTTTTTCGATAGGAATCGTCGGGTGTGCAACACACGCTGTTTCCCCTTACGGGGGGAAAAAAACACTATTAGGGTCGACGAAATAATATCAAGGCGAGGCGAAGCCTGCTCAGTCGGTAACGAAAACTGTAAACAATTATTTTTACGGAAGCCGAATGTTTCTGGATCAAAGAGAAGTCTTACATCATTCGCCTCGTAATTCTGCATGGTGTAAGACTTTTTTTTAACCCCAGAAACACTTGGCATCTGTGAAAGAAATTGTTTACAGTTTTCGTTACCGACTGGGTACGTAATGGAGAGAGGGTGAAGGGTGTTTCACCTCGCCTTAAGGCGCCGCGAAACTTACTAAGGCGGTAACAAAAAACTGTAATCAGTCGTATGGAGATACCGTAAATATTCTGTGACAAAGAAAGGCGACATCGGAAACGCAATTTAATTCTCCATCCGATGATACTTTGCTTTCCTTCGGAATAACAATAACCTTGGAATGACGTTGTTTAAACAATTGCAGCTATCTCACTCGCAATCACATGTCACGTGGTACGTGTTTCGCGTGCCCTTGAGACGCGGGGGGCGGAACCTACTCGGTCGGTAACAAAAACTGTAAACAATGGCACGGAAAAACTGTGGATGTGTTGAAAAAAATAAAAATGCCACCAGAAGCGCAACTTAATTCTCCGTTCTGTGACACTTTTCTTTTTTCCAAAATAACAAAATTGCAGTCATCTCTCTCGCACTCATATGTCACGTGGTATGTTTCACCTCCCTTTAGTATTTGAAACATCCACGCCGAGCCCAGTCGATATCAAAAACAGTAATGAACCTTAGATTTACAGCTAAAAGAAGAAATTCATGAAATGCGAATATCACCAGTGGCATTCGATACGTTTCTTCTTTTAGCTATAAATGCAAATATGCGTAAAAAATAAGTTCATTATAGTTTTTTATACCGACTGCGGTATTTCACGATAACGCAAAACTTGCTCAGCCGGTAACAAAAACTGTAATCAATTGTACGGAGGAACCGTACACGTGTTGAGAAAAAGAAAAATATCGCCGGAAGCGCAATTTAATTCTCCGTCCAGTGACGTTTGCCTTTTTTTTTTTACAAAATAACAAAATTGCAGCCATCCCTCTCGCACTCACGTCACGTGGTGCATGCTTCGCCTCTCTTTTACCACCAAATGTATTATTATTATTTAGTACTGTTATTATTGTTATTATTAGTACTGTTATTATTGTTAGCACCAGTTGCTACCAGTAACTGTTGTCTTTGAATAGTTTTTTTTTCGATACTATATTAATACACATAAATACATATAAATACGTATGCACGCGTGTTTTAAATACGTAGCAGTGACGCGCGCACGTGCTGAGCATCAGCAAGGCGACACACGCGTCGCGGTTTTCAGTGTAAAGCGTGGGCGAAAACGTGTGCGTGCGCGTCCCTATATCTACATATCTACATAAATAAATACGCTTCGACGTTTCCGCTTTGGGATGCCTGACTTAACCTTGGTCGATCTACCTGCCTCGTTCGCGCAGTTTGAGGTTATGTCTCGGTGCGCCCGTTTAAAGGGCCGCGTCACGGAGGAAGTTGGGCTGAATAGAAATAGCTCGACGCGCAAGCGCGACATGAAAATTCACGTCGTTTCTTTTCTCTTTACTTTCGTGTGTTCGTCGCATTCGAGTCGGTGGTTGAGTTTCATAAATCGAGCGACGCATAAATAAAAATAAAAATTCACGATTTTTGGAGTTGTGTCAATGATATAAAAAATTGCAAACCCAGTCGGTAAGGTCAAGGGTCGGACATTACTATTTAAATGTTTTTTTCTTCGAGATTGTGATTTGACTCAACTGGATTGTCATAGCTGCCTCAATTAAAGCCTCGAATTTCCGTTCGTACGACACGAGCGACGATTAAATAAAAAAATCGTGATTTTTGGGGTTATGTCAATCATATAAAAAATTGCGGACCCAATCGGTAAGGTCGAGGGTCGGTGTATATATATATTTTTTTTTTCGAGATGATAATTTGACTCAACTGTACTGTCATAGCTGCCTCAATTAAAGCCTCGAGTTTCCCTTCGTACGATACGAGCGACGCATAAATAAAAATTCGTGACTTTTAGGGTTATGTCCATGATATAAAAAATTGCGGACCCAATCGGTAAGGTCAAGGGTCGATTTTTTTTTTCGAGATAGTGATTTGACTCAACTGGACTCCATAGGTGTCTCAATTAAAGCCTCGAATTTCCGATCGTACGATACGAGCGACGCATAAATACAAATTCGTGATTTTTAGGGTTATGTCAATCATATACAAAAATTGCGGGCCCAAATGGTAAGGTCAAGGGTCAATTTTTATTTTTTTATTTATTTTTTTATATGATGATTTGACTCAACTGGACTGCCATAGCCGCCTCAATTGAGGCCCCGACGAGAAGATACGACCGACCACGACGACAGAGTCGCAATCTCAAACAAACATGGCCGCGCGTCTTCGTGTTCGAGCTCGTGAAACGCCAGCTGCCGCTGGCATTATCAATTCCTTCTGCCGCCTCACGAACGGCTCGCCCGGAGGGACGGAGAAGCGCACGACGCGCGCGACTCGTCCGTATAGTACCAGCGACAGAACGACGTGTACGCTCCGACGCGCGGCTGTGTGGAAACGCTTCGCGATAAAAACGTTTGAAAACGTCGCTTCCTCCCGCCGCGGCAACGTGCGCGCGCCGCTCATTGTATAATTCACCTCGCTTGCGTCAGTTGGACATTTTATTCACCTAACGAGTAGGGATGGGCGGGCGATGTTGAGAAAAAAAATCGATGTTAATAAAATCGATTTTTAAATAAATCGATTATAAACAATCGATGTTTCTCAAAAAACATCGGAACATCGATTATTTTACATCGGTAAAGTAGAAAACGTTGAAAAATCAAAACAAAATCAGCGAAATTATTTTTTTCAAATGAATAAAGTCGACCAAGGTCTCGAGGCACATTAAAAACACAGTGATTCTTGAATCAGCATTGAATAACCATAATTCGTGAAATCATGAGTTGTAGCCGTTGTTGGTGAAATTTGTTTCTACTCCTAAAAATTCAATATACGTATAATATAAGTGACAGATACAATTTGCATAAGGATAAGGGTTGTCATTCACGCAGAATTGTGAATAGAAAAAAATAGATCGGATAATCTGTCTTCTATTGAACGTCATATTTTACACCATATGACACACGTTACACAGGAATTAAATATATCACGAACTTTAGTGATGCAAAATTATCGAGAGTTGATATTTCTTTAAAACTGTTAATATATACTTGTAACACCGCACAAATCGACTTCGATTTTTTTTGTCGATGTTTCATACATAAACATCGAACATCGATTAATCGGTTTTGAAAAAAATCGGAAAAAAAACATCGGTGTTGGATTAATCGACAAACATCGCCCACCCCTACTAACGAGGGTTTTTAGAATTTTTTTTCAGGTTTTAAAATTTGTTAAAAACAAAAATTGAAGATAATTAAGGTAACTACTGCGCTTCGCACTAGTAAAAATCTGTGGTGAATTTTTTAAAGCGTTTTTACAATTCTATAATTATATTTTTACAATATAATATCAAAACATATGGGGCATTCAACCCCGTTTCGACCTGGATTTGACCTCGACCTCTCCGATTGGCTCATTATTTTTTATAGACTTAGTTGGACCCTCAACTGCACAATATTTTTTTATTGCCATTTTTTTAAATATATTTTTAAGGTGACATATAAAACCCCATAATTGAAAAATTTGATAAAACTCGGAAAAATACTTTGTTCAGTAACAAAATTATCTAACTTATAGCCACAGTGGGGAAGATTTTTCTTCTTACAGTTTTTAAGCTTTTTTATTTTTAAAAATTATAAAAAATAATTCATCTACTACAGGCGATTGGTCAAATGTTTATTTATGTAAAATCGGATTTTTCGGAATTTCTTCAGATTGTTAGGATCTTTTTCAGATTTTTCCGAACCGTGCACATTTTTTTAAATAATATCATTGTCGACTGATCTAAGGCACAGAGCAATACTCACAGGTCCCAGGTTCGAATCCTACCAATGGCAAAAAAAAATTATTTCTTTATTCGTGATTAAATATGTAACAAATAATCGAGTAAAGTCGAATATAACATTGAAAGAGCAAAATAACCCATTAAATTAAAAGCAAAAATATGTTTTTTTTTTTCGAAATTTAGGGGGTTTTGACGGTGGTTTTTTTTTCTATAATTACCGAAAAACGACCGAATATAAATTTTATGGACAGTCGTTTAACGGTCGTTTAAATGCATCGGCAACCGAAAAAACGACCATTTTTTTTTTTTTTTTTTTTTTTTTTTTGAGGCGTCGTTACGACCGGATTTCGGTTTTTTATTTGCAAATAATCACCTGATGGGTTGACGGTGGGATTTATGGTGAATCAGCCGAAAATCACGTTCGTCAAGATTGCTAGGGTAGCACTAATTTCACTAGTGTGAAGTGCAGTTATTATCTAACTTCACATAAGTTTCAGAGAAATCACAAGGAATTGCAAACACTTCTCGATGGTATAAAAAGCCGGAAAAAAATCAAGCTCATCGAAGGTGCTTCATTGAAAACTTTTATTTTTCATAAAAACGATTTATTCATTTTTCTGAATACGTGTAAATTTTTCAGATTTTTCAATTCACTTTGAATTGTTTCTTTTTTATGCGAAAAAAAATGTGTGGAAAGTCACAAAACTCAAAGTAAATAAAAAAAATCTGAAAAAATTCATACGTGTTCAAAAAAATTAATAAATAATTTTCATGAAAAAAAAGTTGGGATTTCGAGATATTTGTTAAGGAATTTATTTTTTTAAATTAATTTGTTAATAACATTTCGGAATCTTCATGATGCAAAATCGTTCTTTTCAGTACCTTCAATATGCTTGATTTTTTTTCAGATTTTTATACCTTCGGGAAGTCTTTGCAATTTCCTCATATTTATCTAAAACTTAAAATCAGCCACCACTTGCAAGAGCAACCTTAAAAATGTGTAAAAAAGTACCTTTTGGGGGTTATGTCGACCGTATAAAAAATTGCGTACCCAGTCGGAAGGGTCAGAGCGATTTCAAAACTCGTTTCGAAACTTCGCCCCATATATTATAATCACGACATAACGATTAGGCACCGAGAATTTCGAGCGACGGATTTCTCTCGAAAAACGTGCGCCACCTATGTAATATATTTACAGGTTGCGCGACAAACGCGCGTCGGACGAGCGAATTGAGTGGAAAAAGAGGCGCGTGAGGCTTCGGGGAGTGAATGAAAGTAGGGATGGGCGATGTTTGTCGATTAATCGATCACCGATGTTCTTTTCTCCAGAAATCGATGTTTTTTTCCGATTTTTTTCAAAACCGATTAATCGATGTTCGATGTTTATTTATGAAACATCGACAAAAAAAAATCGGAGTCGGTCTGTGCGGTATTACAAGTATATTTTAACAGTTTTAAAGAAATATCAACTTTCGATAATTTTGCATCACTAAAGTTCGTGATATATTTAATTCCTGTGTAGCGTGTGTCATACGGTGTAAAATATGACGTTTAATAGAAGAAAGATTATCCGATCTATTTTTTTCTATTTACAGTTCTGCGTGAATTACAACCCTTATCCTTATGCAAATTGTATCTCCCACTTATATTATACGTATATTGAATTTTTCGGAGTAGAAACAAATTTCACCAACAACGGCTACAACTCATGATTTCACGACTTATGGTTATTCAATGCTGATTCAAGAATCACTGTAGTTTGAATGTGCCTTGAGGCTTTGGTTGACTTTATTTATTTGAATAAAATAATTTCGCTGATTTTGTTTTGATTTTTCAACGTTTTCTACCTTACCGATGTAAAATAATCGATGTTCCCACGTTTTTTGAGAAACATCGATTGTTCATAAGGATGTTATACGGATTCACACTAGTCAAATTAGTGCTAAATTTTTAAAAGCGTTTTTACAATTCCTGAATGTTTAATAAAATGTTCCTGTTAGTGACGTTACAGTATTAGTTCTTAATAAGCAAATACCTTCAAAGCCATGATTAAAATAGAAAGACAACAAATATAAGCAAATTTCCAATGTCATGTTTTTTCGCGCAGTCTTTTAAAAGAATAAACCGTAATAATAGTTCAATTATGACGGGCAATAGCTCATTTTTATTACTGGAAGACCCTTTATCGATTAACCATCCAGATTTTTTATAGTATCAGTAGTTCAAAAGATACAGCTATTTGTATGTCGCCTTTTAGGTTAGGATAAGATAATCAAACGGTTGTATCTTTTGAACTACTGATCCTATAAAAAATCTGAACGGTCAATCGATAAAGGGTCTTTCAGTAATAAAAATGAGCCATTGCCCGTCATAATTGAACTATTATTACGGTTTATTCTTTTAAAAGACTGCGCGAAAAAACATGACATTGGGAATTTGCTTATATCAGTCGTCTTTCTATTCGAATCATGGCTTTGAATGTATTTGCCTATTAAGAACTAATGCCGTAACGTCACTAACACCACGAAACAATTTATTAAACAATTGGGAATTGTAAAAAAACTTAAAAAAATGTAACACTGATTTGACTAGTGTGAAGCTGTATAACATCCTTAATAATCGATTCTTTTAACATCGATTTTTTTCCTCAACATCGCCCATCCTTAAATGAAAGGCGAGACAAAAAGACGGGACGAAGAAGCGAGCGTATAGAATGATTATTTATTCGTGTCGGTGGGGGCGCGCGGCGCGCGCAACGCAACTTTTTAAGTCCCACGTTGACGCTGACTATTTACCGCTGCACGCTCGGATCCTCTCCCGCGCACCTACTACCCCGGACGGCGCGCGCGATGCGGTGGGAAACATAAATATTCAAGGCGCGTGGGGGAGGGGGAGTCATCCCCACCCCGGCAGAACGCTCGCCGCTCTGTTCCCGCTTCGACACACGCGGAACGCGGCGGTTGAAATAACGCGCGCCTTCCCCCCCCCCCCCCCCCCCCCCCACCACCGTGCTACGGATACACGTGCACATTGACACTTTCACACGCTTATCTTACTCCCCCCCCCTCTCTGCGCTAAGAGAAAAATTTACTTGATGAAACTGGGTGTTAATTATTGTAAATAAATTTCTTCACTGTAAAAAAAATGATTTGGAAATTCGTAAGTTCATTGTAAAAAATGTTTGTTTGAAAATTCATAAATTCATTGTAAAAAATGATGGTTTGAAAATTCATAAATTAATTGTAAAAAATGATGGTTTGAAAATTGATTAATTGATTGTGAAAAATGTTTGTTTGAAAATTTATAAATTCATTGTAAAAATGTTTTGTTTGAAAATTCATAAATTCATTGTAAAAAATGTTTGTTTGAAAATTCATGAGTTGATTGTAAAAAATGTTTGTCTGAAAATTCATAAATTGATTGTAAAAAATGTTTGTCTAAAAATTCATAAATTCATTGTAAAAAATGTTTGTTTGAAAATTTATAAATTCATTGTAAAAATGTTTTGTTTGAAAATTCATAAATTCATTATAACAAATGATTGTCTGAAAATTCATAAATTCATTGTAAAAAAGTTTTGTTTGATAATTCATAACTTGAATGTAAAAAATGTTTGTTTGAAAATGTATAAATTCATTGTAAAAAATGTTTGTCTGAAAATTAATAAAGTGATTATAACAAATGTTTGCTTGAAAATTCATGAATTCATTGCAAAAAATATTTGTTTGAAAATTCATAAATTGTATATGAAGTTTTATACATATACAATACATTAAATTTACTATAGTGTTGTGTGAAATTTTTAATACATGGGATATTAAATTTTCATATACAGTATATTAAATTTAATTGATTTAGCTGTACATTTCTGAATATTCAATGCCGATTATTGTAAATTCCATGAACATGCATTGAATTTAATTAGAAAATGTTGAAAATTACAAAGTATAATAATAACAATTTTCAGATACTATTATGGTAAATTTCATATACACTTGTATGTTAAACATTTACAAACATTTTTAATACTGTTTGCTTGATTACCGGTCCTTCTTTGAAGGACAATAAGGACAAGCTGAAAAATCGACGCTTGTTAAACATCTGCTGAGGAATTTTACTCTTTCATTTTACATATTTATATATTGCTTCATGATAACTTGTCGACAAAATCATGCCGACTGATGGGTTCTGAACATTTCCCATTGATTCCGGTCCAATCAGTCATGTTTTACTCACAAAGCTCGCAGTAAAGTTGGTGTAAAGCGCAAATTTTTTCATTTTTAATAAAAATAAAATTATGAAAAAACTCACATATGCTTCGTTTGATATTCTCCATGACAAAAAATAAGGAGACCATTGGAAGAAAAAATATAAATCGATTACCAGTAATCATAAAAAAGCTGGAAGAAATCATTTTTTCAACATGAGTTTTCGCTTAAAATGTTTGGTACTCAATGTAGTATTTTCGCGATTTCTTGTATTGGAATCAGTGAGCTCCAAATTCGTGAAATGGCACCTTTTTTAGGTAAAAGGCGTACATAAAACACAAATGTTGTGTTTTTTTATTTGGAATATTTTTATCGTAAATTGTGTTGAAGTACGAAAATATTGACCTAATTATTTTTGTCGATATGATTTTTCCACTTGACGTCAGACTGTTTTTCATCTTTTTCAGTTTTTATTTTATGGATCGAACAAATGTGGCAGTAAAATTCGAAAAAAATGCACAGATGCTCCGTTTGATATGGTGAACGATATAACAAAATTAGAAGAAGATTGGAGTCGGTCGGATTTTTTTGCTGCGTGAAATATTATCGTGGAATGACTCATATAAATTCAACCGAAGGACAATTCTAGTTGGTTTCAATACAACCAGTGAAATACTTTGATTTTGTCAATTCAAACAGATATTTTCTTCAGGTGAACAAAAATTTAGTAGCAACAAGTAAATGATTTTTTCATTCTTACACTATTTCACTAAGGTTTGAAAAAATAAATATATTAAAAACAAATACATTGTACACTGGAATAAAGTACGAATATATTTCATAGAAACATAAAAAACAAAGAAATCATTTGAAAAATGATTTTTTATAATCAGCTCAATCAACGAAGCCGTTCTTGAGATTTGAAAGTTTGAATTTTCTGTTGACGTGAAAATATAGAGAAAAAAAAAATTCTCACGAAAACAAAGCCTTCTCTATGAGGAAACAAAAATACGGTAAGATAACCGGTCACATGACCGCTCGTGTCTCTCGTCCAAACACACCAGCCGAGTCTCATTCGTCAAAAATAGAGATGCGCAAGAAATTTGGGATCGGTCATTTTTTGGTCTTGTGACCGTCCCATGACCGTCACATGACCAGCCAAAAAATGACTTCCTCGTGACCATTTGTGACCATAAAAAAATGACGGTCATTGTGCAACTAAATAGCGGTTTTGACGTAATTTGATCATATTTGTGACGCTCAGCAAAAATGACCGTCATAGCGCATCACAGAATTTTCCCTTAAAAAAATGACGATATTTGTGACCATAAAAAAATTACGGTCATTGTGCAACAAAATAGCGGTTTTGACGTAATTTGACCATATTTGTGACGCTCAGCAAAAATTACCGTCCATGCACATCACAAAATTCGGAAACACAAAAATGACGGTCACGTGACGGTCATATTTGTGTCAATTGACGATATCGAAGAATGACGGTCATTGCACATCTCTAGTCAAGAAGGTGCGTCTGTGCTGGTCGTAATAAAAAAAAAATAAAGTCGTGTTTCCACTTGCGCGGGGCCTTCGGGTGGTCTATTTTTCATTCGTTTCATTCGGAAAGCGAGGAGAGGAGACGACGCGTATTCTTTTTAAATTCACGTTCAGCCATACCGTCTGTATTTTTCTTCCTCTTTTTGCTCCACTACTTTTATGTTTTATTTACGTTAATTATAAGTTGATGGAGTCGAGGCTGAGAGGAGAGGCGAAGGGAGGAGGAGGAGGAGGGGGGGGGGGGGGGGGAACAGGCGCTGCGACGAAGTTTCGAAACTTTATTTGCCGGCTTCTCCGCCGTTTCTGGTGCGCGCCAGTGTCAACAGACTCTCCCCGTCGAGGGCAGAGTGGAGAGAGCACGATGACGCCCACGATCGACGTATGCGCGCCGCGCTCCCGGCGCCCCCCTTATCGCCCGGCCGCCCCTACGCCCCTGGCTTTTCTAACGACGCGCCGCTGCGCGCGCCGCCGACGCCCCACCAACTTGACGCAGTGACGGCCTAAGCTGTTCGCGGGCCCCGAACTGCGGAACAAACATATTTTTCATTTCTTTATTTTTTATTTTAATTTCTTTATTTTTTATTTCAATTTCTTTATTTTTTATTTTAATTTCTTTATTTTTATTTTTATTTCTTTATTTTTTTATTTCAGTTTCTTTATTTTTTATTTTAATTTCTTTATTTTTTATTTCTGGATAATATTTATGTGCTGTCTTCGGCGATACAACTACAGCTTAGACTTGGGCGCCGCACCGTGTACTGCCTATTCGTTGATTTCAAGAGAGCTTTCGATTCCATCAACCACAGTAAACTTTGGTGCAAACTATTTAAGGCGGGCCTCAGTGGGAAAATAGTGCGAACCCTCAAAAACCTCTATGATCAGGCTAAACTGCAGGTAAAAACGGAGGAGGGGCTCTCAAGGGCAACTGAAATCACAGAAGGAGTGTTACAAGGCGAGATCCTCAGTCCGCTACTCTTTATATTGTACATAGCAGACATCGAACAATTTTTCAGGGATAGGGGATCTAGTGGAGTAAACATTGATGGTATTAACGACGTGCTCCTTATGCTTTATGCTGACGACCTTGCTATCCTTGCCTACTCACCCGTGGACCTAAAAAAGAAGCTGAAAATTTTAAAAGAATACTGTGAATTAAACAGTCTGAAAATCAATGTAAGCAAAACGCAAATCGTACCGTTCAGAACGTCGGGTAGGACCAAAAAAACAGACATCTACTGCTATGGAGACAATCCGATCGAGGTAGTGGGGGCGTATACGTACTTGGGCACCATCTTTGCGAGCTCTTCGCTAGGACTACAGGCAGCGAACAATGCTGTAAGCAAGGCCCGAATTGCTTGTGGAACCGCGGTATCTATTTTAACCAGGGCGAAATCGGATTCGTGGCTGAGTAACGTAAAGATATACAATAGCATCGTTACGTCAACGCTACTGTACGCGGCGCCCGTATGGGGTCTGAGGTATACAGACATTATGGAAAAAGCGCAGATGTACTACTGCAAGAGACTTTTCTTACTACCGAAAGGTACGCCAAATTACCTGCTAAGACGCGAACTCGGTATCGATAGAATAAAAGTTAGAGTCCTATCACTAACGTTGGGATGGATTATAAAAATCCTAAAGATGAGCAACAGCCGCTACCCGAAAATCTGTTTAATGAGACAAATAGATCTATTTCTCCGAGGAAATGTCCCAGTTAAATACAACTGGGTGAGCCAAGTCGACGAAAAAATTTATGGTATTTTTTTAATACTTTTAAAAAATACTATATATTGAAAACACCGCCCAGCTGCGCTCCATGCTACAATCGTTAATTAATAATAACAAAAGCAATAGTGCCATCGAGTTTATTTGTAAAAGACTCACGGGTTTGACAACTCCAGTGACAATGGGGTGCACGTCGGGCCGAGAGTGGTCCGCGCGCGCCTCCTCCGCGGGTAAAACCCGACGAGCTCCTCGCGCGGCGCTATATAGTGGGTTAGGGAATGTATTCCACGTCGTGTGTATCGCAGAGGGATCGTATATTAGGGACGGAAGAGGCCCCTAGGCCCAGAGAGCCCCTGGCATCGTCTCTCGTCTCCCGTATCGAGGGAGCGAGGCTGCCGCTGCTGCTGCTCGATCTAGATATCGCGGCTCTCGGTGTGTCCGTAGTCGCTGGCGCTGCGAGCCGCAGCTGTACTACTAGATATGGACCGAGGCTGCCGCTGCTGCTGCTGCGTCTATACACTTGCCTTGGCTTGGAGCTCCCGTCGACTGTGCAAGTGTGCTTTGGTGCACCGAGACTCGTCAGCCAAGCAGCATAGCCCTAATCATCAGCGTCGAGCTCCACTACACCACACGTCTATCTACCATATATATATATATATATATATATATATATATATATATATATATACGTGATTATATACTCTACCACATATATATATATATATATATATATATATATATATATATATATGTGTTTATATATATGCATATGTATATAAATGTATAAGATATAGAGGAATACGGGGCAAAATGGGACACGTAAGCGAAGAATGGTTTTATGACGATATAGCCAAAGTGTATTTTTGATGCTACTCAACCAAGAACTTGATTATGTTTATCTATCTTGAGTGTTGATAGAAAAAAAGATTGTGGGGCAAAATGGGACGCATAAGCGAAAAATGGTTGTGTGACATACCCAAAGTATATTTTTGCTGCTTTTCACCCAAAAACTTAATTCCAATCATCGATTTTGAGCGTCGACAGAAATAAAGATTGTGGGGCAAAATGGGACACATAAGCGAAGAATGGTTTTATGACGATATAGCCAAAGTATATTTTTGATGCTACTCAGCCAAGAACTTGATTATGTTTATCTATCTTGAGTGTTGATAGAAAAAAAGATTATGGGGCAAAATGGGACGCATAAGCGAAAAATGGTTGTGTGACTTACCCAAAGTATATTTTTGCTGCTTTTCACCCAAAAACTTAATTCCAATCATCGATTTTGAGCGTCGACAGAAATAAAGATTGTGGGGCAAAATGGGACACATAAGCGAAAAATGGTTTTGTGACGTACCCAAAGTGTATTTCTGCTGCTACTCACTCAAAAACTCGATTAAGATTATCGACTTTGATCGTCGACAAAAAACAAAAATTGTGGGGCAAAATGGGACGCCTAAGCAAAAAATTGTTGTATGACGATATCCAAAGTGTATTTTTGCTGCTACTCAGCCAAGAACTTGATTATGTTTATCTATCTTGAGTGTTGATAGAAAAAAAGATTGTGGGACAAAATGGGACGCATAAGCGAAAAATGGTTTTGTGACGTACCCAAAGTATGTTTCTGCTGCTACTCACTCAAAAACTCGATTAAGATTATTGAATTTGATCGTCGACAATAAACAAAAATTGTGGGGCAAAATGGGACGCCTAAGCGAAAAATGATTATATGACGATAGCCAAAGTGTATTTTTGCTGCTACTCAGCCAAGAACTTCATTACGATTATCTTGAGCATCGGCAGAAAAGAATTGTGGGGCAAAATGGCGCGCATAAACGAAAAATGGTTGTATTATGTATCTTGAGCGTCGATGAAAAGACATTGTGGGGCAAAATGGGACGCATAAGCGAAAAATGGTTTTATGACGATAGTCAAAGTGTATTTTTGGTGCTACTCAGCCAAGAACTTGATTATGATTATCTATCTTGAGCGTCGACGTAGAAAAGATTGTGGGGCAAAACGGGACGCATAAGCGAAAAATGGTTTTATGATGATAGTCAAAGTGTATTTTTGCTGCTACTCAGCCAAGAACTTGATTATGATTATCTATCTTGAGCGTCGACAGGCAAAAAATATTGTGGGGCAAAATGGGATGCATAAGCAAAAACTGGTTTTATGACGATAGTCAAAGTGTATTTTTGCTGCTACTCAGCCAAGAACTTGATTACGATTATCTATCTTGGGCGTCGACAGAAAAACAGATTGTGGGGCAAAATGGGATGCATAAGCGAAAAATGATTTTATGACGATATAGCCGAAGTGTATTTTTGCTGCTTTTCACCCAAAAACTTAATTCCAATCGTCGATTTTGAGCGACCACAAGAAAAAGAAATTGTGGGGCAAAATGGGACACTCCCCAAATTCGACAATGTACGGTTTGGCCCACCGAGTGCAACCGGACGTTATCAGCGTCGATTGCATTCCCTAACTAAAGGTGAGACACGAACGTAATTTTTTTCAGAAATATCAAGTGCATTCGGGTTCATATTTCTAGAAAATCGCGTCCACATATGAAGTGGATGCCTCATAAACTTGTATTTTTTTTGTTTGTTTTTTATGAACGTTCGTTTTTCCCCATTTTTTTCGATGGTTTCATGGAATTGTGTTCTAGAAACGCGATTTACAAAAAAAGAAGTCGGATCGTCCCATCTTGCCCCGTACAAAGATCGAAAATGGAAGAAAATGTCTGTCCCATTCTGCCCCAGCGACCCATTTTGCCCCGTGTTCTCCTACATACATATGTACATCTACCATGTACATAACATATATACCTACATACATATACATATATATAAACGTATATCGTGTTTCAACGGTTGGGCGCGGTTCTCGTCGAGTGAGCCGAAGGAAGGAAAGAGCAAGAGCGCCCCATCGCGCTGCAAGAGAGCCTGCCAGGCTCTTCCCCAACCTCGAACGAGGTCCTGAGCTCTCGTCTCTCTTTCGTTCGAAAGTCCTTTAGGCGTCCGCCTTTGCCTCCTTCTCGCCTCTCTGAATCTCCGTCTCTCTCGCTCTCGCTCACTCTCGGTCTCTCTCTCTCTTTCTCTCTCGCTCTCGCTGTTTATCCGTCTCTCTCGCTCTCACTGAATCTCTCCGTCTCTCTCGCTCTCGCTGACTCTCCGTCTCTTTTTCCCTCTCGCTGACTCTCCGTCTCTCTCGCTCTCACTGGCTCTCCGTCTCTTTTTCCCTCTCGCTGATTCTCCGTCTCTCTTGCTCTCACTGAATCTCCGTCTCTCTCGCTCTCGCTGACTCTCTGTCTCTTTTTCCCTCTCGCTGACTTTCTGTCTCTCTCGCTCTCACTGGCTCTCCGTCTCTTTTTCCCTGTTGCTGACTTTCTGTCTCTCTCGCTCTGACTCTCCGTCTCTTTTTCCCCTCTTCCTGAGACTCTCTGTCTCTCTCGCTCTCACTGAATCTTCGTCTCTGTTTCCCTCTTGCTGACTCTCCGTCTCTCTCGCTCTCACTGACTCTCCGTCTCTTTTTCCCTCTTCCTGAGACTCTCTGTCTCTCTCGCTCTCACTGGCTCTCCGTCTCTTTTTCCCTCTTGCTGACTCTCCGTCTCTCTCGCTCTCACTGACTCTCTGTCTCTTTTTCCCTCTTCCCGAGACTCTCTGTCTCTTTTTCCCTCTTCCCGAGACTCTCTGTCTCTTTTTCCCTCTTCCCGAGACTCTCTGTCTCTCTCGCTCTCACTGAATCTTCGTCTCTGTTTCCCTCTTGCTGACTCTCCGTCTCTCTCGCTCTCACTGACTCTCTGTCTCTTTTTCCCTCTTCCCGAGACTCTCTGTCTCTCTCGCTCTCACCGAATCTTCGTCTCTGTTTCCCTCTTGCTGACTCTCTGTCTCTCTCGCTCTCACTGGCTCTCCGTCCCTTTTTCCCTCTTACCGAGACTCTCTGTCTTTCTCACTCTCACTGACGCTCCGTCTCTTTTTCCCTCTTGCTGACTCTCCGCCTCTCTCGCTCTCACTGACCCTCTGTCTCGTTTTCCCTCTTGCTGACTCTCTGTCTCTCTCGCTCTCGCGGACTTTCCGTCTCTGTTTCCCTCTTGCTGACTCTCTGTCTCTCTCGCTCTCACTGGCTCTCCGTCCCTTTTTCCCTCTTACCGAGACTCTCTGTCTTTCTCACTCTCACTGACGCTCCGTCTCTTTTTCCCTCTTGCTGACTCTCCGCCTCTCTCGCTCTCACTGACCCTCTGTCTCGTTTTCCCTCTTGCTGACTCTCTGTCTCTCTCGCTCTCGCGGACTTTCCGTCTCTGTTTCCCTCTTGCTGACTCTCTGTCTCTCTCGCTCTCACTGGCTCTCCGTCCCTTTTTCCCTCTTACCGAGACTCTCTGTCTTTCTCACTCTCACTGACGCTCCGTCTCTTTTTCCCTCTTGCTGACTCTCCGCCTCTCTCGCTCTCACTGACCCTCTGTCTCGTTTTCCCTCTTGCTGACTCTCTGTCTCTCTCGCTCTCGCGGACTTTCCGTCTCTGTCTCTCTCGCTCTCGCGGACTTTCCGTCTCTGTCTCTCTCGCTCTCGCGGACTTTCCGTCTCTGTCTCTCTCGCTCTTGCGGACTTTCCGTCTCTGTCTCTCTCGCTCTCGCGGACTTTCCGTCTCTGTCTCTCTCGCTCTCGCGGACCTTCCGTCTCTGTCTCTCTCTCTCGCTCTTGCGAACTTTCTATCTCTGTCTCTCTCTCGCTCTTGCGGACTTTCTGTCTCTGTCTCTCTCTCTCTCTTTCTCTCGCTCGCCAGTTGGTTCGCGCAACCGTCGTCGCAGCGCTGCTCACTCACTCACTCTCTCTCTCTCTGTCTCTGTCTCTCTCCCTCTCGTATACATGCCGCTCTACCGAGTACCGACACTCCCCGGCTCGTCGGGCCGAAGCGCGAGCCGCGCGCCCCTATGTGCTCTCCGCGCCTCTCGCCGTAAGCTCGCCGCGCTGCCGCTGCCGGCTACTGGCTGCTGCCGCCCTCGGTCTCTCCCCGCGCGCGCCGTAATATTAAACCCCCATGGGCCCCAGGCCGCTCGGATAGGCTTCCCGTGTCCCTATCCCTCTGCCACCCACCCGCAGCTACACTGATAACTAATAAATCAAGCCCCCCCCCTTCCCTCCTCTCGCCACGCATGGCCCTTCGCATCTAATCATTACGCACACACAGATGTACCGCGTATTTGTATTGTTGAAAAAAAAAAAAAAAAAAAAAAAAAAAAAAAAAAAAAAAAACGTCCACCCGACTTAACCCGAGACACTCGCTGCACTCTGGCGAGCTTATAAATGTTCTTATCTCCGGCTGGTTTCACACGCCGCGCGCACCATAAGCTGATATCGTTTCTCGACTTGGTGCGCTCTGGTCTTGCTCTTTCCGACTCTCTCGGCTGCTCGTTTTGTGTAAACAGCGCCTAGTTGAAAATCCACGTTGGTTTAGGGCACAGCTGGGCGAAGTATCGAAATAAAAAAAAAATAAAACGTACCGAGTACCAAGTGCTGAGTACTTTGGGTACTTAATGGGCAAAAGCACTTTTTGTGTTTCAAGTATACGCAGAGTACTTCTCGGGTGGTTTTAAGGTAGTCCTTGCGCCTGGTGTCGAGTTCGCATAAGTTTTCGAAAATTGAGAGACAATTGCATCCATTTCTCGATAATATAAAAATCTGAAAAAAATCATGCAAATTGAAGGCACTGAAAAGATTAATTTTGCATAATAATAATTCGAAAATGTTATTAACAAATTGATGAAAAAAAACATTGTTTAACAAATATTTCGATGACCCAAGTTTTTTTGTGGATGAAAATGATTCCTTCGTTTTTCTGAATACGTATGAATTTTTTCAGATTTTAGAGTTCACTTTGAATTTTCACATATTTTCCCTATAAAAACACACGAATTTCAAACTGAACTCTAAAATCTGAAAAAATTCATACGTATTCAGAAAAATGAACGAATCATTTTCATTAAAAAAAAAGTTGGGTCATCGACAAATTTGTTAAACAATATTTTTTTCATCAATTTGTTAATAACATTTTAGAATTATTATACAAAATTAATCTTTTCAGTACCTTTAATGTGCATGAATTATTTCCGATTTTTATACCATCGAGAAATGTTCGTAATTCTCTCTCAAATTACTCGAATTTATGCGAAATTGAACGCAAGCAGGGCGACTACCTTAATATACGTGTCGTTTTTTCAATGTAGCTTCTTATTTGAATATTACAATTCGCAATTTTAAATTAATATACTTATCTATCAATTCATCAATAATAGACACGTGTATAGAAATGCAACGCCACGCAACTATGATATTCAGAACATGTTTGACATCACAGATGAGAACGCATCAAACGCGCGTGTCGTCGAAAAAAAAACCCCCGTCGATACAATCCAAAAACGAAAATAAGCAAATCCTCCCTGTCTTGGGGAGCTTTTATTAGCATCGCACTTGTATTCTCGTAGCGCGGGTTGTTATTGCGTGTCGTCACGGTATTTATACCGTATTCGCGTTCGTAAGCCTCCTTGTCAGATGCAAGTGTTCGATACATAACGTCCAACCGAGGTGTCTATTTTCGGCGTAATACGCGCTCGTCAATGTATCACAAGAAAAGGGTCCAAGCGTGGATTCGGTAATTATAGCTGTATTCACACGGTCCCACATCGAACCCGACTTCGGATTACCGATTCTCGTGCGGCGCGAAAAATCGCCAATCGAACGTAACCTCCGGAGTTATTTTGATCAACGCAGTTATAAAAATACAGACGTCTTAATATTCATTTCGCTTAAATTCGAGGAATTAGGGAGAGAATTGCAAACACTTCTCGGTGGTATAAAAATCTGAAAAAATTCATGCACATTAAAGGTACTGAAAAGATTAATTTAGCATAATAATAGTTCGAAAATGTTATTAACAAATTTATGAAAAAAACAATAGTTTAACAAATATTTCGATGACCCAAGATTTTTTTTTCATGAAAATGATTCCTTTGTTTTGCCAAATACGTATGAATTTTTTCAGATTTTAGAGTTCACATTGAATTTTCACATATTTTCCCTATAAAAAACGCACAAAATTCAATGTGAACTCTAAAATCTGAAAAAATTCATACGTATTCGAAAAAACGAAGGAATCATTTTCATGAAAAAAAAATTTTGGGTCATCGAAATATTTGTTAAACAATTGTTTTTTTCATCAATTCGTTAATAACATTTTCGAATTATTAGTATGCAAAATTAATCTTTTCAGTACCTTTAATGTGCATGAATTTTTTCAGATTTTTATACTACCGAGAAGTGTTTGCAATTCTCTCCCAAATTCCTCGAATTTATGCGAAATGAATATTATCTGCAAGGACTACCTTAATCACATTACAATCATTACCTATCATTATAATACGATTATAATTATAATCATTCATCACAAATGGTGATGACATAATCAATCATCACAAATTATAATATTATTATAATTATAATCACATTATATTTGTTTCTGCGTTTTTACAATTATAATATGATTATAATTATAATCACATTATAATCATTACGAGTTATCATTACAAAAGCATAATTCCACAGTCAATAACACCATCAATATTATTTCCACAAAAATTGGGGATTTACAATTCTGGTGAGAGAGAGCAGGGCCCCCGTTTCTCAGTGGCCGTCGTTGCGCGATCCCCACCCCCCATGATTATAATTGTATTCACATTATATTTTTTCTGCATTTTACAATTATAATATGATTATAATTAAAATCACATTATATTTTTTCTGCATTTTTACAACTATAATATGATTATAATTATAATCATTATATTTTTTCTGCATTTTTACAATTATAATATGATTATAATTATAATCACATTATATTTTTTCTGCATTTTTTACAATTGTAATATGGTTATAATTATAATCATATTACTTTGGCCTAAAATCTATTCATAAATCTATTAAAATCTATATATTACTTTGACCTAAAAAAACCGAAATTCGGTAATATGATTAGAATTATAATCATATTACAACCATTACGAGTTATAATTATAAAAGCATAATTGCAGTGTCAATAGCACCATCAAATTTATTTCCATAAAAATAGGAGATTTACAATTCTGGTGAGAGAGAGAGCAGGGCCCCCGTTTCTCAGTGGCCGTCGTTGCGCGATCCCCACCACCTCGCAGCGGCTGCGGCGGCGGCGGCGGCGGCGGCGTTCGGCCGCCCCTGCGGTGCCTCCCCTCCAGGCCTCGGGGCGGCCGCGCTCGTCAGTCTGTCGCGCGCCGCCGTCGGAGGCGGATCTGTCCAGCAGCGTCAGCGTGTCTCCGTTCTCGCCCTCGGTGTGCGCGCGCGCGCGCGTCCTGTGTTGAGTGTGCTGCGTGTGCGCCCCGCGCAACCTTCGTGAGTTCCCTCGGTGTGTCAATTTCTGTTTTTTTTTTTCCCCCCTCATATATAGCGCGCGCGCCGCTATGGTGTTAGCCGCCTCGACGTCCACGAGCGCACCAATCGCGAGCACGGAAAAACCGTGACAGTGCGCGACACACACGGAGCGAGCGAGCGAGGAGGAAGAAACAACGAGTGGTGCACGAATTTCCGTCTCATCGCCGAGCCAATCGGATCGCGAGAATCTTTTTTGTTTTCGTCCCACGGTACGCGGAGCTCGGGACACTGGCGAGAAGCTTCGTGCCTTACCGTCGAGGAATGACGGCGACGCGGGAGTGCTACCCCATACGGTATGAGACAACAACAACAACAACAACGAGAAATAGAAATCCGCCCTAAGGATGAGAATCCGTGGGGCGAGCGCCGAGCGCCGCCCCGCATAGGTTAGAAATTCCTATGATGTTGAAGTTTGCATCGTTGGAAGCAACGAAATTCAGAAAAAAAAACGCTGTGTCTAGCGTCACGTAAACGTGACTTTTGCGTCACTATTAAGGAGGTTCGGTGAAAAACGGCAATCCAAGATAAAAATCTGAAATTTTTTCAAGATGTAGGAAAAGCCTTCATAGATGCGTATGCAAAATTTGCGATGGATTTACCGCACAGTTTCCGAGATATTAAATGGTAAAGTCAGTGAATTTTATACGTGTTTAGTGGATCAGAGGCATGATATCTCATATTTCGATTTTTTTCTAATACTTAAATCCAAGATATAGTTATATAAAACACATGATTGTGTTCGTTAGATATTCCCGCATATTTAGTCGATGTATTTTTTGATTGGTTCAATAAAAAAAAATAAAAAAAAAATAAAAAAAACCTGGTATTTCACGTTTTCTTAATCACCGGGAATATCTAACGAACACAATCATGTGTTTTATATAACTCTATATCTTGGATTTAAGTATTAGAAAAAAATCGAAATATGAGATATCATGCCTCTGATCCACTAAACACGTATAAAATTCACTGACTTTACCATTTAATATCTCGGAAACTGTGCGGTAAATCCATCGCAAATTTTGCATACGCATCCATGAAGGCTTTCCCTACATCTTGAAAAAATTTCAGATTTTTATCTTGGATTGCCGTTTTTCACCGAACCTCCTTAAAGTCACACAAAGTCCGCGTGACTTTTATTTTTTCATTAAAGTCACACAAAATTGTCGTGACTTATAGTCACTTGCAAAAGTTACGCTAAATTGACGTGACTTATAATTATTCACAAGAATCACGCTCACTGATATTATATGTATATATATAATGTTTTAAAAAGGAAAACCCGTTAAAAATCCCTACTAAAGTAAAAAATGACCGCTTTAATTCTGTATGTAGTGTTTTTAAAGAGAAAACCGTTAAAATTCCTTACTAAAGCGGAACTCTTCCACTTTAGTAAGTTTTTCATGTAAGTTTTTCATCAGTGACCGTGATTCTTGCGAATAATTATTAGTCACGTCAATTTAGCGTGACTTTTGCAAGTAACTATAAGTCACAACAATTTTGTGTGACTTTAATGAAAAAATAAAAGTCACGCGGACTTTCTGTGACTTTAATAGTGACGCAAAAGTCACGTTTGCGTGACGCTAGACACGGTGAAAAAAATAATGAATTCTAATGACGTTGAAGTTTGCATCGTTGGAATGCAACGAAATTCAGAAAAAAAATAATTCTAATTAACCCAAATGATGAATTTAGGTATAAAAAATCATCATAGGAACCAATTGCTATAATTACTTTTTATACCTAATTTTATAATAATCTATTAATCAGAACAGATGTTTTTTTTTCCTGAATTTCGTTGCATTCCAACGATGCAAACTTCAACATCACAAATTCCTGCGCGAAACATGAGTTAGGCGATAAGCGGAGATGTGATGAGGAAATTCACGCGGGTTTCTGAGGGTTTGGAGGGTTTTGAGAGTTGGAAATTTCGGGGGATACGGGAGAAAAATTCGGGGAGGGAGTTTCGTGAGGCGGGTTGGACGAATTTGAGGTGAATTTCGTGAGGGAGGTTAGAAAAATTCGTGGAAATAAATTTCGTAAGGCAGGTTAGAAAAATTCGTGGAAATAAATTTCGTAAGGCAGGTGAGAAAAATTTGTGAAAATTCATTTCGTAAGGCAGGTTAGAAAAATTTGTGAAAATTCATTTCGTAAGGCAGGTTAGAAAAATTCGTGGAAATAAATTTCGTAAGGCAGGTTAGAAAAATTCGTGGAAATAAATTTCGTAAGGCAGGTTAGAAAAGCGCAAAACGTGGGATTCGAGTTCGTCGATAAATACAGCCGAAATTCGGAAATTTACGCGGGTTCCGAGTGCTCGGAGTGTTTTGCGAGTTAGAAATTTCGTGGGACACGTGAGAAAAATTCGAGGAGTAAATTTCGTAAGGCAGGTTGGACAAATTCGACGTAAATTTCGTAAGGCAGGTTAGAAAAATTCGACGTAAATTTCGTAAGGTAGGTTAGAAAAGCGCGAAACGCGAGACCTGAATAGTCGATAAGCAAAGCCGAAATTCGGAAATCACGCGGGTTTCGAGTGTCCGGAATGTTTTACGAGTTAGAAATTTCGAGAGACACGTGAGGAAAATTCGAGGAAATTAATTTTGTAAGGCAGGTTAGAAAAATCCGACGAAATAAATTTCGTAAGGAAAATTCGAAAAATTCGACGAGATAAATTTCGTAAGATAGATTAGAAAAATTCGAAGGAATAAATTTCGTAAGGCAGGTTATAAAAATTCGAGAAAATAAATTTCGTAAAGCAGGTTAGAAAAATTCGACAAAATAAATTTCGTAAGATAGGTCAGAAAAAAATTCGTACTCGGATACAACCGAAACCCGAGTTACTTGGCAAATCTTGGTGGATCGGGTGACGCTTAAATCCCAGGAAATCGAGATATCCAAAATACTTGCACCTGAACAAGTCCGAACTAGAAAAATGAAGAACCGTAAAGTCAAATCGTCGCGGTGAAACAAAACAGCTCGACTGTAGCGAAAAAAAAAAAAAAAAAAATGTACAGGAAGATAAAACGCGCACGAGCGACGATTGGGCCGTCCACCCAAAACACAGAGCGCGAACGTTGCGAAATCGCTTTGTCTCGCAATACCGCGAGGATCGCGACGCCGGATCGACAGAAGGATGAGAGAACCACGAGAGCTGCGTAGTTACCAGAGCTGTGAATCCTCATTAGTTTAAGAAACTTTACGATATTTTTTACACTGTTAAAAGTGACGTTGAAGTTTGCATCGTTGGAATGCAACGAAATTCCGAAAAAATAATTCATTCTAATTAACCCAAGTGATGAATTTAGGTATAAAAAATCGTCATAGGAACCAATTGCTATGATTACTTTTTATACCGAATTTTATCATTTGGGTTAATTAGAATTACTGTTTTTTTTTCTTTTTTTAATTTCGTTGCATTACAACGATGCAAACTTCAACATCATTGTTAAAAATGTTTGTAAATTTGCGACATGTTTAACACACAAGTATACAAAATTTACAATAACAGTAACGGAAAATTCTTATTATCGTACAATTTTTTGTAATTTTCAAAATGTTCAAATTACATTTTATACATATGCATGAAATTTACTATAATCGGCAATGAGTATTAAGAAATTCGCCATCGTCTTACGTCAAATTTTACATCAAATTCATTTTGTGTAAAAAAAAATGTTGCGTCAAACTCATTTTGTTTACACAAAATTAGTTTGATGTCAAATTTGACGTCAACGGGCTTTCCTGGCAACCAATCACATGTCGAATAGTTTGCTAACAACGCTTTCCGTTACTCGTCAACTTTTTAAAAAGAGGGATCAATGAAATAATGTACTGTAAATAAAAATTTAATATACCATGTATTAAAAATCTGAGAATATAGTAAATTTCATCTACCGTATATGCATAAAACTTTGCAATTTATGAAATTCCAAACGGAATTTTTTTTTTGCAGTTTGTTTCGTAAGTGTGATTTAATAATGAGAATCTGTGGTGGTTGTAAAATGATATGTGAACTTTGCAATAGCTGCATAGATACCTTGTTTTCTATTTTTAAAAACGGATGCAAAGCAGAGCTTTGCGTATTGCTTCCGCAGCTACATTTGAATGTTTACAAAGCTCCGTGAGGAACTATGTTGGTTTCCTTATACAGGAAGCTTTAATTGTAAAAAGTTTTTGTTTGGAAATTCATAAATTGTATACGAAGTTTTATGCATATACGGTACATGAAATTTACTGTACATATTGTGATAGATTTTTAATACATGGTATATTCAATTTTAATATACAGTATATTCAATTTCATTGATCTTGTGTTAAAGTTCTTAATATTCAATACCGATTATTGTAAATTTCATGAACATACGGTAAATTTCATTTGAAAATTACAAACGTATATTAATAACAATTTTCAGTTACTGTTATTGTCAATTTTATATACAGTTGCATGTTAAACATGTTGTAGATATTTACAAACATTTTTAAGAGTGATTGTTAAAGTAGCTCTGAATATTATTTTTCGTCTGTAGAAAATGTTTATTTATTTGTCGTTATTTTACGAGAGTTATGACAAAACGTGAATTAAAAAAAAAAAATTATTCCGAAAAATCCGAACATCTTTGCCGATCATCGCCAAACTTGGCACGCAGCAGCGTTGAATATTATTTTTGGTCCGTAGAAAATTTCAATTGCTTTGGTGATAATTCACGTGAGTCAGAGCAAAACGTAAATTTGTTGACAAATTCAAAATTCCATGAAAATCGGACCTATTTACAGATTCGTCCCAGATTCAACACCAGTCGGCCTTTAACATAGTTTTATGTGTAAAAAATGATTTAGCTCGATAGCTATAAATTTGCGGCAGCCAGAGAGCATAGACAT
The DNA here is from genome assembly GCA_963932165.1 of Pimpla rufipes. Classification (NCBI taxonomy): domain Eukaryota; kingdom Metazoa; phylum Arthropoda; class Insecta; order Hymenoptera; family Ichneumonidae; genus Pimpla; species Pimpla rufipes. The sequence continues at coordinate 2,147,733 of OZ010630.1, forward strand.
TTTTTTAGGAAAAATTCAAAATTGAATGAAAATTGGTCTCAAGTTTGATATTTTTTTAATCACAAACAAAGGTGTCCATCTGCTTCGAGTGTGTGCCAATTATCAGCTCGATCGACAAAGCCGTTCTTGAGGTATCGAAGTTTGAATTTTCCATGCTGGCCCAACACAATTTTTTTCTAAACCACTTTTCTCAAAAAAAAAAAAAAAAAAAGAATTTCAAACAAAAACATCGTGATGCATTTCTAAAAAAACAAATCGTGATGCATTTATAAAAAAAAACCGTGATGCATTTATAAAAAAAAAAAAAAAAATCGTGATGCATTTATAAAAAAAAAATCGTGCCGCATTTTTCTCAATTTTTTCAGGAAAATCACCGTGAAATTTTATCGAGAATAAATATTCCTCGCAGCCATTAAAAAAACGTACACATTATATTGTAATTACCCCGCGTTACTGTTATTAATTAATAATTACAAAACCAATCGTACCGTCAATTTTATTTCGAAAAGACTTCGGGATTTACGACTCGTCGCTCGCTCGAGTCACTCGAGTTTCGTTCCGTTGAATATCTAATCGTCGCGCGGCTAGCGATCGAGAAGACATCGCGTCGTCGTCGTCGCGACGACGACGCATTCTCGGGGGATGTTGACGCGCCTCGACGGGCGAAAAACAACGAGAGCCGCGCCGCGCGCACACAGACGGAGTCGGCGGCGGCGGCGGCGGCGGCTCGGCCGTAGGATGAGCCGCGAGCGAGCGAGCGAGCGAGTGGGAGCTGCCGGCGGCTCGCGGACTCGCGCGCCGTGCGCCACCCGAGACGCAAATCCTGCGGCCGATAAGCCACGCAGTGCTTACGCAGTGCGCCGGCACTAAACACAGAAACCGGGCCAACGTCTTGTATATATATATATATAACAGCATTAAACAGTGATTTATCAATATTATTGATAAATCACTTTAAAAGTGATTTTAAAAGTGATTTTACACTTTAAAAGTGATTTATCAATATTATTGATAAATGCTGTTAAGGTAGATTCGGTAAAAAATCACATTCTTTTCAAAAGAGATATTTAATTCATCTAAAATTAATCATTTTAATAATTAATAATTATAATTTTATTGAATAATCAATTTTAAAAATTATCAAAGGTTGTTAATTTTTTCCCGTATGGTGTTACATGTATAGAGTAATTTGTGTAAGTTTCAAACTTTTTAACAAAGAAATAGTCGCATGGTAAAATATTGATTGCTTAAAACCGATAAACACATTGAAAAACTTCAACTCGTTATTTTCAGAAGCGAAAATCTATATAATATATATACAATATTTGTGGGTAGGGGGTTGGTGATTTTTTCCCTTATAGTAATATGTTTATAGCGTAATTTGTGTAAATTTCAGATTTTTCGATTGGCGTATAGTCCCGCAATAAAATATTGACTGCGAAGACCGAAAAGTCCCATGTATTTTAAATGGAAAACTTCAATCCCCGTGGGGGAGGGTTCAATGTGGTAGAAAAAATCTGAAAAAAATTGAGGATTTTTTTATTTTTATTTCGAACCGATCTGGGGGGCGGCAAGATCAAAATTTAAAAATACCCCTTTTAAGGACCACCCTAAGGCCCCAAAGCGCGGGCCCCTTGAAGGACTTAGAAAAAATCATCCGAAGTCCCTTCTCAGGTCACCTTCACCGTGCGGTTTGGTGAAGGTGACCCCCCCCTCGATTATCCTACACGGCGGCAGCGGCGGCGGCGGCGGCGGCGGCGGCGAGATATTTTTATTATATAGAGATATATATATATATATATATATATATATATATATATGCATTTATATACATATACAATATACATATATGTAGCCCGGGCGCTCGCATTTGAATTGTGTCACTTGGAGGAGTTGGAATAATTCCGGCTTGTGTGTGCCATTTGACCCCGGCCAGCTTGAGCCTTATTGCGGGACTTAGAAAAATTTAGCCATAAGATTTTTAGGGGCCTTGAAAAAATTCAGCTCCAGTTCCCTTGGGGACTTAGAAAAACTCTGGCTTCAGTGTTTCACTTGACCCCGGCCAGCTGGGCCCTTATAGCGAGACTTGGAAAAATTCAGCCCGAAGATCCTTAGGGACTTAGAAAAGTTCTGGCTTCCGTGTGTCATTTGATCCCAGTCAGCTTGGGCCTTATAGCGGTACTTAGAAAAATTCAGTCCCAGGTTGCTTGGGAACTTAGAAAAATGCTGGCTTCAGTGTGTCACTTGACCCCGTCCAGCTTAGCCCTTATAGCGGAACTTAGAAAAATTTAGCCCTAAGATCCTTAGGGACTTAGAAAAATTCTGGCTTCAGTTTGTCATTTGATCCCAGTCAGCTGGGGCCTTACGGCGGTACTTAGAAAAATTCAGCACCAAGATCCTTAGGGGCCTTGAAAAAATTCAGCTCCAGTTCCCTTGGGGACTTAGAAAAGTTCTGGCTTCAGTGTGTCATTTGATCCCGGCCAGCTTGGGCCTTATAGCGGGACTTAGAAACATTCAGCCCCAAGATCCTTAGAGGCCTTGGAAAAATTCTCAGCTCCAGCTCCCCTTGGGGACTTGGAAATATTCTGGCTTCAGTGTGTCATTTCATCCCGGCCAGCTTGGGCCTTATAGCGGGACTTAGAAAAATTCAGCCCCAAGATCCTTAGGGGCCTTGGAAAAATTCATCTCCAGCTTGGGGACTCAGAAAAATTCTGGCTTCAGTGTGACATTTGAATCCCGGTCAGCTTGGGCCTTATGGCGGGACTTGGAAAAATTCAGCCCCAAGATCCTTAGAGGTCTTGGAAAAATTCAGCTCCAGCTCCCTTGGGGACTTTGGAAAATTCTGGCTTCACTGTGTCACTTCACCCCAGCCTACTTGATTATCCTACACAGCGATCGCAGCGGCGAGATTTTTTTATAATACATACGGATACACAGCGATGTATATGTATGGGGCATTCCAATGATAATCGACCTGCTTACCCTTGACCTCTCGAATATGCTACGCATTTTTTTTTTTTTTTTATAATTTGAAGACGATTTTTAATCGATCCGCGGGTCAAGTTTTTGAACTCAACTTCGATCTTGTGATCGAACGATGAACTGAAGAGGCAGCGATACTTCGGTGGGAATTTCCTCGCCCGATTTTAAACGCCTGTAGGTCTCTCTCTCGCTCCTAACCTCAATTTTCGTTTTTCGGTACTCCCGATAAAACGGCTTTTAGTTTCGTGAAGTCAAAAGCTTGACCCAATTGCACCATCCTTCGCCGTATTCTCTCAAAATGCAGACCCAATCTGTGGAGTTATTTGCGAGAAAATGGCTTTTGGAATGTTGAGAGTGGTTGGAGAAATGAAACTCAATGCTAAACACCTGTGCTAAATCTCGGCGCTTTTTTGGTTTTTCGGTTTATCTGGAACCACAATTCCACAATTCCATCTGGAAAACCACAATTAAAAAAAATTGGACAAAATTCTGAAAAAAATGCATACGTATGCAGAAAAATGAATGAATAATTTTCATCAGAAAACAAGTTGGGTTGCCGGGTAAATTGTTAAAGAATTCATTTTTTCACTAATCTGTTAATAACATTTTGGAATTATTATTATACAAAATCAATCTTTTCAGTATCGTCTACATGCTTGATTTTTTTCAGGTTATTATCTCATCGAGAAGGGTTCGAAATTTCCCTCGAAACTCACATGTGTCGGGACTGTACCGAGACTACCTCCTTAAGGTAGTCCTCCCGCGAGGGCGATTATTAGATGGGCACCTAAATTTAAAATATGTTAAAGGTACAGCAATGAGAGACAGGCATGCAAAAAATCTAGTGCGATTACCGACATTTTATGCGAAATAAACGCATTTAAAAATTGGCGATTTTACCATATTTCTTCGTATCTCTTATGGGAAATCGCGACGGTCGTACTTTGAATGAATAATTTACGTACTTATCGGTTAGATAGGTATATACACAAAAGCTTGAAATATTCCCTGAAATTTCTAGATTCTGTAAACTTCTCGAAAATCACCTCTTACCGAACATTTCGATTTTATATCTGAAGTTAAAGAAAGTGTGGATTCGATCTGATAGAAGTAACCCTTCACTGTCATGGCGGCAAGATAGACTTGACGGACTCGGCAACATTGTCTGCAGCCAGCTTTTCCGTAGTCCCACATGAGCCCGCTATTTCGCGAAATACGCATTTGCCATGTATATAAGTATCCTCTATCAAACTGTTTCATTTATTATGAACAACTCGAATCTTATGATGCTTCATTGGTTAGGTTTCCCGAAACATGTAAACAAACGGGCGAATACATTGAGTTCAACTGCACAACTTTCGCGATGGTCTCAGTATCGGTAAATAATAAAATATGATTACTTTATGCGCGTAAAATCATAAGTTGTATTTTTATTATTATTGAGATGTTGCAATATCTCTATTTTGAATGATTCCATAATGGACTGTCATTTGACTAGCTACTGCAGAAGGACTACCTTAAGTCTAACTTGCAGCCAATCCCAATAAAGTAGCATCGTTAATCATTACTGATTAATGAAATTTTGTTTTTTAGTTCGAATTAAACGAAGTTTCGATCATCCGGGATGCTCCCGAGTATCCCGGTTAATCGGGGTTCCACTGTATATTATTATTCCCGGTAGAATATTCGTCCGTTTGTTGGTCGTCGGTATCGCGCACGAAGGCATCGACGAAGGCTCTGATATTCTATAATGTTTTCCGTCGGAGTTGGCCGGTCGCTTCTGCCGAGGCGCTCGACGCTCTCGGCCGAGAATGTTTAGTCCGAATCGATACGCCCTACGCTGTGCACGACCGACTCGGTATACTACACCAGCTCTCCAGAGCTCTTGTCCCTCGTTCTCGTTACTCCTACGCCTCTGGCTCCCTCTCCACACACACGGACGTCGTGTACGCACGACGGAAATGCCCCCCCTCGACCGTTTCTGCCCTGGCTGGACCTTCCTTCACCATCACCGCCACGTCGCACAAACACACGCAACACACAAACACACGCGATATCAGCCGGCCGCAGCGCTCCTCCGCTCCTTGATCCTTCTCGTTAAATTCACGAGTCCGCCGGTGGACCCGCTCGACAGGCTAATGCCGCTTCCCCGTCTTACACCGAATCCCCGGGTCTCGTAAATAAACACAACGTTTTATTTTTCATTCTCCGATCCGGCGTCTTCGACGCGAGGTGCTTGTCCATTTTTTCCGGGATATCTTTGTAGACCATTTTTCGAGGATATTTTATTTTATTTTATTTTATTTTTTACAACGGACGGGACAAGCCTTTTGAAAACAATAACACATGGCAGACAAGAAGTCGAAATAAGAGAATTACAAAACAAAAAAATTACAAAAATTACAAGAAATTACAACAACAACAACAAAATTGCAAAGAGAAGTACAAAAAGAAATAGTTAACACATAGGAGTGCAACACCACTAAGTCGACTCACTCTGCGCGATATAATCGTCCACGGCACGAACAAAACCAGAGCACGGTGTGTTGAAAAAGCGACTCATAGTACCCATAATTAGTCCGGTGGTAACGGACCCAAAAAACGGTGTGATTCCGAACATTCCGCCTGGGTGCTGAAATGAGCACGCCCGCCAATAGCTCCGAGCAGCTAATCACGCCATGAACAATTTTATACAATAAAAGAAGCTCTATGTTGTGAAGTTGCGGGTGGAAAGTGTTTGAGGCAAGATGTACGGGAGACTGGGGCACCATGTGACCCCGAGCACGGTGTGACACGGCCAATATTAAATGGATTTGTGGTCCGTAAAATGTGAAATTTTTGTTGGTAGACAATAGGTTACATCGCAATTAGTCTGCGCCAAACAAATTGCAATTATCACGCAAATGGGATGTTGAAGACTACCTCCTCGTGGTGCATCCTGGATAACGCTAGAATGGTCTTCAAAAATGAATTATGGACTTTATCGAAAAAAGTTTTCTACAAAAGTTGTTAGTTTTAATATGCCGAACATTTTGGTCCAAAAAAAAGTCATGGTTCCATTTAAAAAAAAAAACATGTTGGCCGTCGTATCTCAGCCATTTTGAATGTTGGACCATGTTTCTTTTTTCTGAAAAACGTCCCCCTTCGAACTCTACAACTTTCATATAACTCATTTTTCGACCGGAGCCCTATTTTTCGAGATAAATCGTGTGTAAGATTAAAATGGGATACCCTGTAGATAGTAAAAAAAGCATAAAAAGTGATCATAGATTTGGGCCCATCTGAATGACATTTTTCGATCGCCGGAAAAATCTTATCTCACATTCCTTGATAGCCCAGATTTTAGATTTTAATAGCTAGAGTAATCATTTGTGCTTCGCTCACTGCCCATATTTTGTCACTTTTCCTTCGAAAACAATATTGCAAAAATATTATTTCAGCCACTAATGGTGAATTATTTGCATTTTTATGGAATTAATATTTTGTTACTTTTAATTCCGTTGTATTGCAACGACGCAAACTTCAACGTCGTCAGCCCACTTCGGTTCGGTTACTAAAAAATGTTTATTTTCCGCAATTTTTTCAGACGTTATAAAAACGTCGTTGAGAAACTTCTTTAAAAAAACCGTAGATAACCAAAAATGTGTAAAAAAATGAGTCCTTTTTAGATTAACGTCGATCATACAAAAAATTGCGGGCCCAATCGGAAGGGTCAAGGGTCAGACTCAGGTCGAAACCAGGTGGAATGCCCCATATGTGTTCGCACATATATCACATTATATACACCTTCTGTAAAAAAAATCGTAGATAACCAAAAATGTGTGAAAAAATGAGTTCTTTTTAGATTTACGTCAATCATACAAAAAATTGCAGACCCAATCGGAAGGGTCAAGGGTCAGACTCAGGTCGAAACCAGGTGGAATGCCCCATATGTGTTCGCACATATATTACATTATATACACCTTCTGTAAAAAAATCGTAGATAACCAAAAATGTGTGAAAAAATGAGTTCTTTTTAGATTTACGTCGATCATACAAAAAATTGCGGACCCAATCGAAAGGGTCAAGGGTCAAACCCGGGTCGAAACCAGGTGGAATGCCCCATATGTTGTCACTTATATATTACATTATATACACCTTCTGTAAAAAAATCGTAGATAACCAAAAGTGTGTGAAAAAATGAATTCTTTTTAGATTTACGTCAATCATACAAAAAATTGCAGACCCAATCGGAAGGGTCAAGGGTCAGACTCAGGTCGAAACCAGGTGGAATGCCCCATATGTGTTCACTTATATATTACATTATATACACCTTCTGTAAAAAAAATCGTAGATAACCAAAAATGTGTGAAAAAATGAGTTCTTTTTAGATTTACGTCGATCATACAAAAAATTCCGGACCCAATCGGAAGGGTCAAGGGTCAGACTCAGGTCGAAACCAGGTGGAATGCCCCATATGTGTTCGCACATATATTACATTATATACACCTTCTGTAAAAAAATCGTAGATAACCAAAAACGTGTGAAAAAATTAGTCCTTCTTAGATTTACGTCGATCATACCAAAAATTGCGGACCCAATCGGAAGGGTCAAGGGTCAGACTCAGGTCGAAACCAGGTGGAATGCCCCATATGTGTTCACTTATATATTACATTATATACACCTTCTGTAAAAAAATCGTAGATAACCAAAAATGTGTGAAAAAATGAGTTCTTTTTAGATTTACGTCGATCATACCAAAAATTGCGGACCCAATCGGAAGGGTCAAGGGTCAGACTCAGGTCGAAACCAGGTGGAATGCCCCATATGTGTTCGCACATATATCACATTATATACCCATATATGTACGTCTAACGAGGTACGATGTAGTTGAGGTATAGTTAGACTTCCTCGCAGCGCTTTGAGACGCAAATGACGTTGCACCCCCGGATTAGAGAGCCCTGCGCGCAGCTCCTGCGAACTGAAGGTAGAGATGCGCAGTGCCACTAATACATACGCGCGTTCCACGTCATTTAGAAACTCTCGTTAGACCTTCGCCCGCCGCGCCATATAATTAGTATCTAATATCGTAGATATCGCATTAATGCATTAATGGTGTTCGTGATAACAGCCCGCCGGCTCGCCCCACGTATATTATATATTTTATTTTAATATCTCTCGTTCCTGCTTTTTTTTTTGCTCTCCTATTTTCATATTCGTGCTGCACAAGTTACGCTCGATAAGCGATAGCGACTCCCCCCCTCCCCCTCTTTTTCCTCTGCCTCTGCCTCGACACGTGTGCAACGAGAGCCAGCAGGAAACGTGCTGACTCGTCGCTGTTGCGCAGGTATTTTACCCGTTATCCCTCTGGCTTTCTCGTGCTCCGTACATGACTCAGAATTCCCTTGACTTAGCTGGAATCCTCTGTGTTACCGTCGGTTGGGAAAAGCCAGAAAATAATGGGGGAGGGAGGGTTTTACTTTCGACGTATCCTGCGATTGCAGGCCGCAAATATGGCACGGAGGGTTATTGTCATTTTGCAGGTATTTCGATTGTTCGTCGACGGGGACTGTTGGTTTCTTTTGGGGAATCCCGCGACGGTCGACCAGCGTCGGGTTTATTTGGACGCTGTTAAAAATGTTTACAGCATGTTTCAGGTAGTTATGTAGCTTACTGCTCATTTCGCATAAATTGGAGGAAAAATAGGAGAGAATTGCAGACACTTCTCGATGGTTGAAAAATTTGACAAAATTCATGCGGATTAAAGGTATTGAAAAGATTAATTTTGCATAATAATAATTCTAAAATGTTATTAACAAATTGATGAAACAAAAAATTGTTTAACAAATCTCCCGGTGACCCAAATTTCTTTTTCAATGGAAATGTTTCGATAATTTTTCTGAATACGTATGAATTTTTTCAGATTTTTAAGTTGACTTTGAATTTTGTGGTTTTTATATGCAAAGTGTGTGCAAAAACACAAATTTCAAAATCAATTTAAAAATCTGAATGAATTCATAAGTACTCAGAAAAACGAACAAGTCATTTTGATAAAAAAAAAAATTTGGGTCACCGGGAGATTTGTTAAACAATTTTTTGTTTCATCAATTTGTTAATAACATTTTAGAATTATTATTATGCAAAATTAATCTTTTCAGTACCTTTAATGTGCATGCATTTTTTCCGATTTTTATATCATCGAGAAGTGTTTGCAATTCTCTCTCACTTTTCTCGAATTTATGTGAAATGAGCTGTAAGCGACGGAACTACCTTAACACACAAGTGTATACGAAATTTACAATAACAGTATTTGAAAATTGTTATTAATATACAATGTTTGTAATTTTCCGAATTTTCAAATTAAATTTATTACATGTCCATGAAATTAACAGTAATCGGCATCAAATATTAAGAAATTTAACACTATATCAATGCAATTTTATATACTGTATATTAAAATTTAATATACGATGTATTAAAAATTTCACACAATAATACAGTAAATTTTGTGCACGGTATATGCATAAAACTTGATATAAAATGTATGAATTTCCAGTCAGAAATTTTTTACAGAGGAACAAAAAATTTGTTTTCGATTAAAAACGAGTCTACAAGGCCGGTCATCAAGCGAGGAATTTTATATACCGCATATTAAAATTTCACACAATAATACAGTAAATTTCGCGATTGCATAAAACTGGATATACAATTTATGAATTTCCAATCAGACATGTTTTACAAAGCAACAAAAAATTGGATCTCGATTAAAAACGAGTCCACTATTCCGATCCTCAAGTGAGTAAATTTATTCACGATAAGTAGGATCCAGTTTCGTCCACAAGCTTTTTTTTCTTCGTTGACCTGAATCCCGAGAAATGGCTGTGAGCCCTAAAAGGCCGGTGGCTCATTGACCGGTGTTACTGTTCATTTACCGGTGCCCTCAGCCTAGTCCAGGAGAATGGAAAAAGGAGAATAGGAAGAAGAAGACGAAGAAGAAGAAGAAGAAGAAGAAGAAGGAAATGCGGGGGAAAAGCTTGTTGGTTGGCAGCCGTTGGTGCTGCACGTGAAATGCACCACAGACGGTGCGTTCGTGAGGTCGTCTCGCGAGGGCAGGTGGTGCCCGCACGATGAAGAGAGAGGCAACGAGAAGGAGAGGAAAACACGGCTCCTCTCTTCTGTGCTGCTGCTGCCCGCTTCTTCTTCGGCTGTGTTCACTCTGCCAGCTGGGCTGCTCGTCCTCCGGTCCCCATCGACTCGGTATACCTGAAGAGCAACGTCTTCTATATCCAAACGCCACGTCCCTTCGAAAATGAAGCTGAGAGCCAGGCCAAACGTATACACTGTAAAAAAATTCTGTTTGAAAATTCATAATTTGTATATGAAGTTTTATGCATATACGGTATATAAAATTTACTATACTATTGTGTCAAATTTTTAACACACAGTATATTAAATTTTAATATACAGTATATTAAATTTAATTCATTTAGTGTTAAACTTAGAAAAGCATTTAACTGAAAATAAATACTTTTAATTATCGCCAAACAGCTTAATTACGCAGTGCTATATAGTATTTTATAGGTAAAAGATAAATATTCATGAAAAAAAATGATCTCCACGAATACTTATTGTTGCTAACAATCACCTGGGATGGGACTTGAACTACCGACCCTAGAATTACTCTACTTACCTATGCCTACCTACCTACCTAAGATGCTATCCACTACGCTATTTCCTACTTGTGAATTTCGTTTATTCAAATGTCCTATATAAATCGCACGGAAATTATAGGTGAAATATGAATATCATTCGAAAAATCGTCGTAGGGCAGTTATGCTAGTCACAGATTTCACCCGGTATCAACAAAATGTCACTGTGTACGAAAAAAAAAATTGTATTAACATACATATATTGTAATTTCCATTAACTTTACATCAAATTCAATTACTTGTATAGTAAATGTCACTTTAACACATCAGTTTCTTAATATTCTATACCGATTATAGTAAATTCAATAGACATATTAAATTTAATATGAAAATTAAAAAAACTTCAAACATTGTATATTAATAACAATTTTCAGTTACTGTTATTGTAAATTTCATATACACTTGTATGTTAAACATGTTGTAAATTTACAAACATTTTTAACAGTGTAGCTCAACAATGATGTTCAAGTTCGCATCGTTGGAATTCAACGAAATACAGAAAAAAAGTATTCATTTTTATTAACCCAAATGATGAAATTATATATAAAAAGTCGTCATAGTAACTAATTGCTATGATGACCATCATTGGGTTAATTCATCGTTTGGGGTAATTTCGAATAATTTTTTTCTGAATTTCGTTGCTTTCCAACGATGCAAACTTTAGCATCATTCCCAAGAAGGAAGAACGCCCCGCGCGTGTATTTTTCTTGCAATTATTTAACCTACTTTTTGATAAAAGTAAGCCCAGAAAAACTAAGACCCGGAAGAAAGCTGAACCCTCAAAATCCGCTGTCAATCGACATGAGACATTTCAGAGCTGCAAAATTTTTTTTTTTTCGAGATTTTCATGTCAAGACACTCAGAATGGTCTAAAACATCGAGAAAAATAATGTGACTGTGTGATGAAATGCCGAAAATTCATATTGTCATAACGTGTCAATCGGTATAAATTTCATAAAAATCGGTTCACGTATTTCATTTTTATGAGATCTTGGAAATTTTTAAAAATGCACAAACTTTGAAAATGTAAACATGCGAAGAAGCTATCGAAATTTCGTACTAAATTTTAACAAAGCGACGCAATGTTTGGTACTGAATTTTGGCGAAATCGGTAAAGCGGTTCGATTTTTATGAGATTATTAATTTTTTGAAAAATATACGTTTTGCTCCAACTCGGGTCCAATTCCGACAAATCAACTGAAATTTTCTACAGACGAAAATTAACATTCAGCGTCGCTACGTACAAAATTTGATGATGATCGGTAAAGCGGTTCGGATTTTACGTGCTTTTGAATTTTTTTACAACCTATCGTTATCGCTCTGGATTTCGCAAAACGTCAGCAAGTAAGCAAAAACTTTGTACCCAATCGAAATACGATGCGACGGTGTTTAATTTAAAAAAACGTGGTTCTCTTTATTATTTTTCTTGATGAGTTAATTTTATATAAACTTGAAATTTCAAAATGTATTGAAAACACGAATGCATAGCAGAACTTTACACACTGCGTCCTCGTTAATCGCAATTTTTCGCCGAGCTTCCTCCGCAAGGAAGCCAAGATTAATAAATAAACTTCCTCATAGAGGTGGCTTTGTAAAAAATGACAAATTAACGAGGAAGTAACACGCAAAGTTCTGCTTTGCATCCTTTTGTCATAATCACTTCATGTTCCTGTTGTCAATTAATAATTACACAAAATCAATCGTACCATCAATTTTGTTTCTAAAAAAGATTAACGGATCTCTCTATTTTTCACTCAACCAGCGTACAATTTTCGCGGATATTTATGATGTTGAAGTTTGCATAATTGGAATGCAACGAAATTCAGAAAAAAAAATTAATTCTAATTAACCCAAATGATGAAATTACGTATATAAAAAATCATTATAGGAAATAATCGATATGATGACTTTTTATACCCAATTTCATCGTTTGGGTTAATTAGGATTCATTTTTTTTCAGAATTTCGTTGCATTCCAATGATGCAAACTTCAACATCATGGAAATTTCTGTAGCATAAAATCAGCAAAAATTTTCAGCCGAGTTTCTCGACTGTTTCCTTCCACCTGGGCTTCTCTCCTCGGGGTCTCCGACTCCCTATCGACTCTGTATACCTGGCGAGTCTGGTGTACAAACACACACACACAAAGACAAAGACACACAGACAAACACGCTATCCCTTGCCGCGTCCTTTCGAAAAGGAGAGCCAGCCCGAGCAGAGCCCGAGGAAGAAGGAAGAGTGCATTGCGCCCACCCAGAAACTCTACGGGTTCCTCCGCTTCAGGCTGCTTCTTCTGCAGAGTTGGGCAGTACTTTAAATACATAGTATTTTTTGAGTATTTTAAATACGTATTTTAAGGTAGATAGTGCGTGTAGTATTCATTTCGCCTAAATTCGAGAAATTCGGGCAAGAGTTGCAAACACTTCCCGATGTTAAAAAAATGTGAAAAAATTCATACTTATTATAGGCCCTGGAAAGACTAATTTTGCATAATAATAATTTCAAAATGTTATTAACAAATTGTTGAAAAGAAAATTGTTCATAAAAATATGCGGTAACTCAACTTTTTTTTTTATGAAAATGATTCGTTCATTTTTCGGAGTACCTATGAATTGTTTCAGATTTTTATCTTTATTATTATTTTTGCACATTTTTCCATGTAAAAAACAAGAAAAATCAAAATAAAGATAAAAATCTGAAAAAATTCATACGTATTCCGAAAAATGAACGAATAATTTTCATTAAAAAAAAAGTTGAGTTACCGCATATTTTGATGAGCAATTTTCTTTTCAACATTTTGTCAATAACATTTTAAAATTGTTATTATGCAAAATTAATCTTTTCAGTGCCTTTAATTTGCATGATTTTTTTCCGATTTTTATATTATCGAGAAATGGTTGCAATTGTCTCTCAATTTTCGAAAACTTATGCGAACTCGACACCAGGCGCAAGGACTACCTTAATTAGAATTATTATCTTTTCACGAATTTCGTTGCATTCCAACGATGCAAACTTCATCATCGTTACCAAATCGAGTATTTTCGAATATTTCGCCCAGCTCTGTGAGCAACGTTACGGGTTCTCGTCCGCTTGAGGCTGCCCCGCTTCTTCTGTATAAACACAGACACAGGCAGAGAGCAGCAGCTCATTCTCCTCGGCAGTCCCTCTCTTCCCGGGCTTCCCAATAGCCCGTTCCTCGCCGTGCCAGCGACTACGGAACCCTCACCAGGCCGTAAAACCCTCGCCCCCATAATCAGCCAGCCGGCCAATGACGCCTCGACATTTTTCCTCCCCCTTGAGAGGCTGCGAAGCGCCGCGCATTTTATATACAGTCACGAGGCGGCCATACGGGTCGAGAGAACGAATTGACTGCTTCTTTATCACGTTTTCTAGAGGCTGCGTGCTTTTATTTTATTTTTTTTTTCACTTTTTTTATTCTTGTTATTACTCCTTTTTTCTTCTTCCTTCTTTTGTTCCATAAGCCCTGTGTACTCAATGAACGACATCGCGCTGCAGGCTGTCGAGGTTATATTGGGTGCTGTAATGTATTCGGCCATCGGTTGTCGAGTCCAGCTGGTAGGAAGACAGGCCAGTCCGTAATATAATTCCTGTAGTACCTGGTGAACGACCGTGTCCACCTTTCGGTCCCTCAAAACGTCTTCTTTGTTTTTAAGGTAGTACGAGCGTACAGATGAACGTCGCGTAAATTCGAGGGAGTTTGAGAGAGAATTACGAAGAGTTCTCGATGAGATAAAAATCTGAACAAAAATCAAGCATATGAGAGGCGGTAAAGAGATTAATTTAGACAATAATAATTTAAAAAATGTTATTGACAAATTACTTAAATAAATAATTGTTCGACTAAATATCCGGCAACCTAACTCTTTTTTGTTATTAAAGTGATCTTCTTATTTTTCTACATACGTATGAATTTTTTCCGAATTTTGAGTGACGTTTGAAAATTACGTCTTTTTATTATGTTAAAATTAAAAATCAGAGAAAATTCGGAAAAAATTCATACGTATGTAGAAAAATAAGAAGATCACTTTAATAACAAAAAAAAAGTTAGGTTGCCGGATATTTAGTTGAACAATTATTTATTTAAGCAATTTGTTAATAACATTTTTTAAATTATTATTGTCTAAAATAATCTCTTTACCGCCTTTCATATGCTTGATTTTTTCAGATTTTTATCTGATCGAGAACTCTTCGTAATTCTCTCTCAAACTCCCTCGAATTTACGCGACGTTAATCTGTACGCTCATACTATCTTAACTCACGGCTTCGGCTCCCTCTGGCGCGTAACACGGGAGACATGCGGGTTTCACGACGATCAGCTGATTGGACGCGATTTCCTTTGTTCGGTGTGTCCACGAAAATAGTCAAAAAATGTGTTGCTTTGTGTTTTTTGCATGATGCTGAAGTTTGCATCGTTGGAATGCAATGAAATTCAGAATAAAAATTCATTCTGGTTAGCCCAAATGATGAATTTTAGGTATACAAAGTCGTCATATCAATTAGTTCCTATGATGATTTTTTATACGTAATTTCATCATTTGGGTTAAACAGAATTAATTTTTTAAAATGAATTTCGTTACATTCCAACGATGGAAGCGACTTTTTTCTCTCGACCCTCTCGGATCAGTCTCATAATTCGCCATATATTAGTACTACTTGAAACTACTCTGTGCATTTTTTCATATTTTTTAATTCACTTCTTTCGGAAATTATTATTTTTTCTTTCATGTATATCGTAGAAGATAAAAATACGGCAAAAAAGTTGAAACGAAAAAGTTATGTTTTTCCATAGACTGTTTAATACAAAATGTTATTTTTCATGGCACCAAAAAAAGCCATTTTCACAACACAAAAACGGAAGATATTTTTTTCCTTTCAATGCGATACCTTTTATTTCACTGTAAATTTTACAGATCATTTGGCAGGAAGTTCACGGGGTATAAAAAAATTGGTATAGTGGATCTCGAAAATCTTGACGGCTACAAAAATATTTTACTGTATCTCTTATAAATTTTCAAAGTATACTTTATTATCATGGAGGGCATATTTTGGATATCGTGATGATCGTTCGCTTAGGTAGTCCGTTTTGCCCCGGTTTCCCTTACACGAAAACTCGTCGTTTCGTGTACTACAATAGTCATAATAGCGCCCGAGCCATTAAGGTGAATTTCGTCTCTTCGGTTTATTAGGGTTCGCGCGGTATTTCGAGAATAAGATTGGACATTGTTTGATTCTACGTTCGTTTTACTTCGTCGTTGGCTTGGAAACATGATGTTGAAGTTTGCATCGTTGGAATGCAACGAAATTCAGAGAAAAAAAACATTAATTCTAATTAACCAAAATGATAAAATTCGGTATAAAAAGTAATCATAGCAATTGGTTCCTATGATGATTTTTTATACCTAAATTCATCATTTGAGTTAATTAGAATGAATTATTTTTTCTAAATTTCGTTGCATTCCAACGATGCAAACTTCAACATCATTTGGAAACAGAGTTGTAAATCCTCATTAGTTTGCGAAATAAATGTTACAGTACGGTTCACTTTGTAGGTGTGATTCAAGGAGGTTCGCCTATTAATCCAAGTCCATCTTATGACTTTAATTTTATTTTATTATTTAAGGTAGTCCTTAAATAATAAAACAAAAAAAATCTGTTTGAAATGTCTTAAGTTGTATACAAAGTTTTATGCATATACGGTAAATGAAATTTACTATACTATTGTGTCAGATTTTTAATACATGCATGTATTAAATTTACTTTGAAAATTGAAAAAATTACAAACCTTGTGTAATAATAATAATTCTCAGTTACTGTTATTCTAAATTTGATATACACTTGTGTGTTAAACATGTTGTAAATTTACAAACACTTTTAACATTACGCAATAAATTCGAGAAAAATTAGAGAGAATTCCAAACACTTCGCGATGGTATAAAAACCTCAAAAAATGCATGCACATTGAAGGTACTGAAAAGACTAATTTTACATAATAATAATTCGAAAATGTTATTAACAGATTAATAAAAAAAATTGTTTAACAGATCTCCCAATGAACCAAACTTTTTTTAAAATGAAAACGTTTCGTTCATTTTTCTGAATACGTATGAATTTTTCCAGATTATTAAGTTCACTCTGAATTTTGTATGTGTTTTATATGGAAAAAATGTGTGCAAAAATACAAATTTGCAAACATAAATACTATGAACTTTGTGTGTGTTTTATATGGAAAATATGTGTGCAAAATCACAAATTTGCAAACACAAACACTATGAATTTTCTGAGTTTTTACATGGAAAATATGTCTGCAAAAACATAAATTTCATAGTGAATCTAAAAATCTGAAAAAATTAAAAAAAAACTCATCTTGAAAACGATGTTTATCAGAGCAGCTGACGCTTTCGGATGAGAATTCGTGAGGCGGTGGTTTTGGGTAATGAGGAGTTTCGAGAATTGAGCTGCGTCGCCGCAGCGCCGTTCGTTGCGCAAAGAATTCTTCGGGCTGGCCGAGCCACAATCAGGCGGACGGACGGACGGGCGCGTGGCTCTCTTGGCTTTACTAAAAGTGCAGCGACGACGACGACGACGAAGCCGACGACGCTGCACACGGGCCTTCGAGCTCCTGTTTCGTATGCTCGCTTGGTATCCGTCTCTCGTTATTGACGCAACACGCGCGCTGTATATATTCATGCCACTCGTCGCCACTCTCGAGTCACTCGCAGGACTGTACGGGCAGAGTCGTAAATCCTCATTGGTTTAAGAAAGAAATTTTGTTTTGTAGCTGCGATTTAATAATAATAACCAGCGGCGATTATAAAATAACGTGTGAACTTTTGATTTGCTGCATAGATACCTAACTTTCGATAAACAACTATGAGCAGTTTTGAGAAAAATCGTAGAACACAGTCCTCCATTATTTTCGTAATGCATTAGCCGCATTTCTCTTCTTTTTTGCTTCCTCATAGAGGAAGCTTTGTTTTCGTGAAATATATATTTTTTTTCGAGATTTTCATGTTAACATACTCAGAATCACCTAAAACGTCGAGAAAAATGGTCTAGAAAATATGTGTGTGTGTGCGTGCGTGTGTGTGTGTGTGTGCGTGCGTGCGTGCGTGCGTCCGTGCGTGCGTGCGTGCGTGCGTGCGTGCGTGCGTGCGTGCGTGCGTGTGTGTGTGTGTGTGTGTGTGTGTGTGTGTGATCCAGGCACCGAACATTCAATTGTTCATAACTCAGGAATGGCATGATGGATCGAGCTAAAAATTGGCACGCAAGTAGAGTATTAAATCCTCTGTAATTCACATATTTTTAAAATTAAATATATCCATGAATACAAATTTTATCGAATTTTAAATTTTTCAAAAAAATGGCGTGTTGGCTCTAACTTTCGTAAAAGCTCGACGATTCAGCTATATACTTCATCATAAATAAAGACACGTTCAATGTTGTTTGCTATTGAATTTCAGCGAAATCGGTAAAGCGGTTCCGGTTTTATAGAATTTTGAATTTTTCGAAAAAAATAAAATTGCTCTAAATCACGTCGAATCTCATCAAATGAACCAAAATATTCAACAGTCAATAAATAACATACAGCGCTGCCACGTATAAAATTTGGTGACGATCGGTAAAGTCGTTCGGATTTTACGCTGTTATGAATTTTTGAAAAAATTAAGATTTTCACTGTAACTTATGGAAAAGCTATTAAAGTAAGTCAAAACTTTGTATCTAATCAAAATTAGATGTAACGGTGTTTGTAACGGAGTTTTCTTTTGTTCAAATTAAAAAAAAGTTGCAAAGTCGAACTTTGCACATTGCTTCCTCATTAATTTTCGTTTTTCACAAAGCTTCCTCTATGAGGAAGCCGAAAATGATAAACAAGCTTCTTCATAGAGGTGGCTTTGTGAAAAACGAAAATTAATGAGGAAGCAATGTGCAAAGTTCGACTTTGCAACTTTTTTTTATTCAGGAAAATTACGATGGAATTTGAGAAAGTGTAGTTTTTGTCCGTAAATTGATCGTGCACAGGAAAAAGTGCGTATTTCCAATGTGAATGTGCACTATTCTGACGTGCCCAATGGGAATGTGCACTATTCTATGATGTTGAAGTTTGCATCGTTGGAATGCAACGAAATTCAGAAAAAAAAACATTAATTCTAATTAACCCAAATGATAAGATTAGGTATAAAAAGTAATCGTAGCAATTGGTTCCTATGATGATTTTTATACCTAAATTCATCATTTGGGTTAATTAAAATTAATTCTTTTTTTCTGAATTTCGTTGCATTCCAACGATGCAAACTTCAACATCACACATTCACGAAATAAAAAAACAATGCAACAAAAATGGCAAACAAAAGTTGAATTGTTAGTCGCGTCCACCGTAACGCCGAGCGAGGAAAAAAAATGGTTGAAGAATAACCTTCCTGCCGAGGAAAAAGGCAACTGGACACAGCGAACTGGCGACTAGATTATTTCTACATTTGTTCCGAGCTCGCGTTGTCCCTTCCGTTGACTCAGCCATATATCGCGTCCACCCTTTGACCCTTGGAGAAAGAAATTCTCAGCGTTTCTCCCTTTTTCCGTCCGCCAGTCTCTCTCTCTCTCGCGTTCTTCTTTGTGCCTCCCGCACGTATATATTATATTCCACACGCTTCCTTTCTCTCCCATGCGGCGGACGCGGGAGTGTGCGAGAGCGTAGCGCGCGTTGCGCGGAGCGCAGAAAGCCAGCCAGCCACCACGGCCGGACGTGCCCAAGCGCGTCAAGACGATTTCACTGATAACGCAACCGAAAGCTCGGCTCCCGGTGCATTGCACGATACAGTAGAACCTCGACGATGTTACGACGTTGAAGTTTGCATCGTTGCAATGCAACGAAATTAAAAACAAAATGTTAATTTCATAAAAATTCAAATAATTCACCCCCATTAAGGTAGATAGTGCGTGTAGTATTCATTTCGCCTAAATTCGAGAAATTCGGGCAAGAGTTGCAAACAGTTCCCGATGTTAAAAAAATGTGAAAAAATTCATACTTATTATAGGCCCTGGAAAGACTAATTTTGCATAATAATAATTTCAAAATGTTATTAACAAATTGTTGAAAAGAAAATTGTTCATAAAAATATGCGGTAACTCAACTTTTTTTTTTATGAAAATGATTCATTCATTTTTCGAAGTACCTATGAATTGTTTCAGATTTTTATCTTTATTATTATTTTTGCACATTTTTCCATGTAAAAAACAAGAAAAATCAAAATAAAGATAAAAATCTGAAAAAATTCATACGTATTCCGAAAAATGAACGAATAATTTTCATCAAAAAAAAAAGTTGAGTTACCGCATATTTTGATGAGCAATTTTCTTTTCAACATTTTGTCAATAACATTTTGAAATTGTTATTATGCAAAATTAGACTTTTCAGTGCCTATAATACGTATGAATTTTTTCACATTTTTTTAACATCGGGAAGTGTTTGCAACTCTTGCCCGAATTTCTCGAATTTAGGCGAAATGAATACTACACGCACTATCTACCTTAACTCTGCGAGGAAGTGTGTTTATCTACGCTGGCTTCCTAAATAGAGGAAGCTTTGTTAAAGTTGCTCCGACCAGTGTTGTAAGTTCCCATTATCTTAAGAATTAAAGTTTACACAACAGTTTATTTTCCAGTTACGATTTTATAACGATGACCCGTAGCGATTATAAAATTATATGTGAACTTTTGAGTAGCCGTAAGAAAAATCGAATTTTTCATTAAATTTTCGGGGAAATTGCGAGAAAGATGGACAAGCTCAGTCCTCCATTATTTTCGCAATGCATTAACAGTATTTCTCCATTTTTTCAATACGATTACCATGAAGCTCTATGGGGAATTAATATTTCTTGCCTCTGTTTAAAAGTTTACACATCATATGACAATCATTATGAGTTATTATTACAAAAACATAATTATAAAACCAATCGTAGCATCAATTTTATTTCTATAAAAATTAGGGATTTACAACTCCGATTTCAATTGATTCGCTGATATTTTACGAGTCACAGCAAAACGTATATTTGTAAAACAAATTAAAAACGCCATAAAATCCGAATTCCTCAGCCGATCATCGCCGAGTTTGGCACTTAGCAGCGCTGAGTATTATTTTTGGTCTGTAGAAAAATGTCAATTGATTCGCCGATATTTTACGTGAGTTGGAGAAAAACGTACGTTTTTCAAAAAATTCTCAAATTTTTTTTTTTCAAAAGCAGAATCCCTTGAAATCGAACCTATTTGTAGATTCCTCCCAAATTCAATATCTGTCGTCCCTTAACATAGTTTTATTTATTAAAAATTATTCAGCTCGATAGCTGCGAATTTTTCGGCGACTAAAGAATATGCAGTCATTTTTTTGCAAAAATGCAGAATTGAATAAAAATGAATGTGGTTTCAATTTTATTTTATTTTATGTTATTTTATTTTTTCTTCAAAATAATCACGAACAAAGGTGTCCTCGAAATTTCAGCTCGATCGAAAAAGCCGTTCTTGTGTTATCGTTGTTATTAGGGAGCGAGGGGGGAAGATTTTTCCATTGAAAAGGATGGTGTTGAAGTTTGCATCGTTGGAATGCAAGGAAATTCAGAAAAAAAAAATTAATTGTGATTAACCCAAATGATGAAAATAGGTATCAAAGTCACCGTAGAGACCAGGGTTACGAAAAAATATATTTTATTTATTTTATTTTATTTTATTTTTTGTACAATGGACGGGACAAGCCCTTGAAAAACAACAAATACATATAGATGGCAAAGTAACAAACCAGGTAATAAGAAAAATCAAATAATAATATACAAAAAAAAAAAGAACAAACATTTTTTTTTAAATAAATAAAAATAAAAACATAAAAAATAATAAAAAAATAATAAAAAAATAAAAAATAATAAAACATATATTCGTGTCCTAAATCATTTGGGTTAATTAGAATTAATTTTGCTTCCTCAAGAAGCTTTGTTTTAGTGAAAATTTTTTTTTTTTCGACATTTTGATGTCAACGTGTTCAGAATGTTCCAAAACGTCGAGAAAACACATTTTGAAAAAATGTCTGGATGTATGTGTATGTGTGTGTGTCTGTGTGTGCACATGATTAAACCTTAATAACTCGAGAACGGTTTGAGATATCAAGCTGAAATTTCTACCACATACTGGGTGGTCACTGCCTCTTCTTGGGTGCAATTTTTAGCAAAATCTATGCAGTCTTTTGTTTTTTAGGGCACTTTTAATTTTTCAAAAATTCTCTGTACGCTCTGTCTCTTCCACAATTTTTGAGATATCGGGTTGAAATTTGGTAAAAAGTTGAACTATTACAAACTAAAGACCGCTATTGAATTTGGGAAGAATCGGTAGAACCGTTCAAATTTTATGGCAGTTTCAATTTTTTGAAAAAAAAAAAAAACTCGATTTTACTCCTATTTTCGTAATTTCTGAGATATCGAGTTGAAATTTGGTTTACAAGTATATTATCACCAGACAAAGTTTGTGTATAAATTTGGAGTTGATCCGTGCAGAGGGCGTGATTTTAAGGCATTTTGAATTTTTCGAAAGAATGTTGATCGTTCTTGAAACAAAACAAAGCTTCTTGAGGAAGCCAAAAATTAAAAATGTTGTCTACCCTACAAACTGAGCGGGGTAGACTGTGATTATAGGCGGAGAGGAAGCATTATGACAACGATCTAGTTGTCAGCGTTTTTTTTTTCTGAATTTCGGTGCATTTTAACGATGCAAACTTCAACATCATTGAAAAGGCTCGAGCGTCGTGACGCGGAGAGAGGAACCGATCGACAGCACAAGGTGGTACCTGGGACGACGAGGATTGTTGTGTACACGTGGTGCGCGCCACCTATATGCGTCGTGTGTATAGAAGCGCCGGAGGAGAGATGGACGAGGGTGTTCGGCTGGCGGCCGGCGGCGGGGGCGCTGCCTGCGCTGCCAGTGCGATGCCGCCGCCCCACAACTCGCTCTTTCGTCCCCCCGTCCCCCTCGCCGTTCCTGCTGCCGCTGCTGCACGAACGAACCCACCGCGCCGACCCCGGCTAACATAATGTCCATCATTATTCCGCGGGAGGAGGGGAGACTGCGGCGAGCAGGTTCTCCGTCCTCCTCTTTCGCTCGCTCTTCTTCACAATCTCCAGCCCCCCCCCCCCCCCCCGACGCTGCTTTTACTCGCTCGCTATCTCTTTCTCTCTTTCTCTATTTTCTGTCTTTCTTTCTCTTCCTCTTTCTCTATTTTGTGTCTTTCTTTCTCTTCCTCTTTCTCTATTTTCTGTCTTTCTTTCTCTTCCTCTTTCTCTATTTTCTGTCTTTCTTTCTCTTCCTCTTTTTCTATTTTGTGTCTTCCTTTCTCTTCCTCTTTCTCTATTTTCTGTCTTTCCTTGTCTTCTTCTTTTTCTATTTTGTGTCTTTCTTTCTCTTCCTCTTTCTCTATTTCTGTCTTTCTTTCTCTTCCTCTTTCTCTATTTCTGTCTTTCTTTCTCTTCCTCATTCTCTGTTTTCTGTCTTTCTTTCTCTTCCTCTTTCTCTATTTACTGTCTTCCTTTCTCTTCCTCTTTCTCTATTTTCTGTCTTCCTTTCTCTTCCTCTTTCTCTATTTTGTGTCTTTCTTTCTCTTCCTCTTTCTCTATTTCTGTCTTTCTTTCTCTTCCTCATTCTCTATTTTCTGTCTTTCTTTCTCTTCCTCTTTCTCTATTTACTGTCTTCCTTTCTCTTCCTCTTTCTCTATTTTCTGTCTTCCTTTCTCTTCCTCTTTCTCTATTTTGTGTCTTTCTTTCTCTTCCTCTTTCTCTATTTTCTGTCTTTCTTTCTCTTCCTCTCTTTCTCTATTTTCTGTCTTTCTTTCTCTTCCTCTTTTTCTATATTCTGTCTTCCTTTCTCTTCCTCTTTCTCTATTTTCTGTCTTTCTTTCTCTTCCTCTTTCTCTATATTCTGTCTTCCTTTCTCTTCCTCTTTCTCTATTTTCTGTCTTTCTTTCTCTTCCTCTTTCTCTATATTCTGTCTTCCTTTCTCTTCCTCTTTCTCTATTTTCTGACTTTCTTTCTCTTCCGCTTTCTCTATTTTCTGTATTTCTTTCTCTTTCTCTTTCTCTATTTTCTGTCTTTCTTTCTCTTCCTCTTTCTCTCTTTTCTCTCTTTCTTTCTTTTCCTCTTTCTCTATTTTCTCTCTCTCTCTCTCTTTTCATTCTTATTCTTAAGCTTACATTTTTTTGTGTTAGTGGACCAGTTGGTCTTGATGCAATAGACGAATCTAAATCTCTCTCTCTCTCTCTTTGTCTGTTTACATTCTTATTCGTAAGCTTACATTTTTATTTTCTGCAATTTTGTATTATTTACTCGTTTCTTGTAACTTGTGTTATTTACCTGTTATTTGCGATTTTGTTATTTTTTATATTTCTCTTCGGTTGTTACGTATTTTGTACTAGCTTGCCTAAAAGCATAATATGCTAGGGCTTGATAAATCAATCAATCTCTTTCTCTCTTTTCCTCTGTGCATATTTACCTTTGGTTACTTGTTTACTTCTTACGTTTAGTTTTTGTAATTCTACTTTATTGTTTGTGCACCGGTTACACAACAAATTGTTTTCTTTGTTTTTGGTTATTTATTGTCATGTTGGTATACGGGGCTTTTATTTTATTTTTTTAGCGAGTCGACCCAATGAATACGGGGTATATTTTTTCCAAATTTTTCCAGTATTTTCTGCGCTCTTGCGATTTTTTTTATCTTTTTTAAATTACTTTTAAAAAATGTTGTATACAAGTATCTTTTAAGATATAAACCGTATCGTACTCTCCTGAAATTGCAATCTCTATCTTCTATCACTATCCTGTTCTATCAAGCAAAAGTTGTAAGCACTAAATAGCAGACGATCGTGGTATTCATGCTTCGAGATCGATTCGAAGGTTGGAACGATCAGAACGTCCGGACTCGGGAGTACTTTAAGGTAGTCCTTACGTCTAGTATTCATTTCGCATAAATTCAAGAAAAATGTGAGAATTGCGAACACTTCTGGATGGTCTAAAAATATGAAATAATTCATGCACATTAAAGGTACTGAAAAGATTATGTTTGCATAATAATAATTCGAAAATATTATCAACAAAATTATGAAAAAAAAATAGTTTAACAAATATTTCAATGACCTAAGTTTTTTTTCAATCAAAATGATTTCTTCATTTTATCGAACACGTTTGAATTTTATCAGATTTTTAGTTGTTCTCTTTGAAATTTATAAATATTTTCCATACACAAAACACACAAATTTAAAAAAGAACTTAAAAATCTGAAAAAATTCATACGTATTCAGAAAAATGAACGAATCATTTTCATCCACAAAAAAACTTGGGTCATCGAAATATTTGTTAAACAATATTTTTTTCATCAATTTGTTAATAACATTTTAGAATTATTATTATAAAAAATTAATCTTTTCAGTACCTTTAATGTGCATGAATTATTTCCGATTTTTATACCATCGAGAAATGTTGGTAATTCTCTCCCAAATTACTCGAATTTATGCGAAATGAATATCGGTCGCAAGGACTACCTTAAGACGAGTGGCTGAGACGAGGGGCTCTCTACTATTCTCGCAGAGTGAGAGAGCGAGAGAGAGAGAGAGAGAGAGAGAGAGACGGGTCAGCAGGTAAAGCCTCCGCCGCCTCATCGTCGTCGTCATCCGTCCCCGTCCGGGACTATTTTCATTCCGCCTATGTGTATACTTATTCAGGAGATTCCTTTTGCCAGTCGCAGGTATAATACACACACACACACTGAGTCAGGCCGTCTGGTGCGTCCGAGGCCCGAACGACCAGACTGCATATAGAAATATTCACAATACGCGCGTCACCTTGAACTTTCCCCGTTGGGCACGGTCAGGCGAGATGGGAATTCGTGAATGATCGATCGTACGATTTATTTTTCCACCGACGAAATTCCCGAGCCACTCGCGCGCCTTCCGACGAGTAAATACAACGTAAAGCTCCGAATATTCGACCCAATCCGTAGTTACACCGTTAGAAATATCGAGTAGGAACTTCCATTACAGGCAACGAAAGCTTTTTTTTACATAAACTGGTATTTCTGGCATTTAATACACGAGTCGGATATAAAATAAAAATAATTTTGACGAAATCCCAGGAAAATTCGAAAGTCTCGTACAAAAATTGAGAATTTTATCACACTCGGGTATTAAATCTGATTTATGAGCTGATGAATTAAATATTGGATACAAAGTTGTGAATCCTCGTTAGTCAAAAAAATAAATTTTACAGTACGGTTTGTTTTGTAAATGTGGTTCATCAATAACGACCTGCGGTACTTATAAAATTATGTGTGAACTTTTAATGGCTACGTCGATACGTAATTTGCAATAAAGAATTGTGAACAATTGCGAAAAAAATGATCAAATTTTTCAGCACAATTACCGTGGAAGTTTGTTGAGAAAAAATGCAAGCTTTGCAACCATTAAAAATGTATACATTATGTTATGACGACTGTTACTATTATTAGAGTAGTAATGTTTTTATTGCGTCACATTTTACATTTGTATATTTTCGTAAGGCCAGCAGCCGGAGTCCGTCCGCCTGCATTTTCTTTTCGGTGTGGTGTTCTTATTTTGTTATTGTATGAGGTGTATTTGATTTAAATTAAAACAAAATGATACAATTAGGTAACAATAAAAAAATAAATAGACAAGGTCGATGTTTTTACAGTTGTAAATTCGACGATAAAATGATATAAATACGTGATAATAAAAGATAAATAGACAAGGTCAAAGTTTTACAGTTGGAAGTCGTAAGATAAAATGATACAAATAGGTGATAATCAAAAAATAAATAGACAATGCCAAAGTTATTCAGTTCGAAGTTGGAAGATAAAATGATACAAATAGGTGATAATAAAAAATAGACAAGGTCAAAGTTTTACAGTTGAAAGTCGTAAGATAAAATGATACAAATAGGTAACAATAAAAAAATAAATAGACAAAGTCAAAGTTTTTATATTTGTAAGTTGCAAGATAAAATGATATAAATAGGTGATAATAAAAAATAAATAGACAAGGTCAAAGTTTTACAGTTGGAAGTCGTAAGGTAAAATGATATAAATAGGTGATAATAAAAACGAAATAGACAAGGTCAAAGTTTTTACAGTTATAAGTTGGAAGATAAGATGATACAAATAGGTGATAATAAAAAATAAATAGACAAGGTCGAAGTTGTACAGTTGCAAGTCGTAAGATAAAATGACACAAATAGGTGATAATACAAAATAAATAGACAAGGTCGAAGTTGTACAGTTGGAAGTTGGAAGATAAAATAACACAAATAGGTGATAATAGAAAATAAATAGACAAGGTCAAAGTTGTACAGTTGGAAGTTGGAAGATAAGATGATACAAATAGTTGATAATACAAAATAAATAGACAAGGTCAAAGTTGTACAGTTGGAAGATAAAATAACACAAATAGGTGATAATACAAAATAAATAGACAAGGTCAAAGTTGTACAGTTGGAAGTTGGAAGATAAAATGACACAAATAGGTGATAATACAAAATAAATAGACAGCGTCAAAGTTTTCACAGTTGTAAGTTGCACGATAAAATTATATAAATAGGTGATAATAAAAAATAAATAGACAAGGTCAAAGATGTACAGTTGGAAGTTGGAAGATAAAATGACACAAATAGGTGATAATACAAAATAAATAGACAAGGTTCAAGCTTTCCAGTTGTCTACAATAATAATGGCTTGTTTTTTTACCACTATTAACGAATAATTACAGAACCAATAGTACCATCAACTTTATTTCAAAAACTATTTAGGGATTCACAACTCCGCTTCAAGCTCACCGACCGCGGTCGCCCTCGAACCGCAAACAGTCACATTTCAGTGGTGCTCAAACCGCCAGAACGCAAACGCAAACGAGATCCTAAAATAAAAAATGGCGATTAACAAAAAATCAACAACAACAACGACAAAAATATGCTGTCTCGAAGTTTTCACTCGGTTACGTTGTCGAAGCGTGAAGTGACTTCCTGCTCGAGTCCTGCGGGGCCCCCTAGAAAGGCCGGCCACCTTGCCGCAAAATTAATCTGCCACATAAATAGCACATAAATAAATACGAAGTGGTAAAAAAAAAATATACGTAAGAAAAAAAAAGAAGCGTTATATCGCCGCTATGCGAGCAGCGGGTTTCGCGCGGCTCTTCGGCAGCTTTTAGTATTTGCTTTTGCGTCGTTCAAAAAAAAAAAAAAAAAATCTTTTCTTTTTTTTTTTTTTTTTTGCCACAGCGCAGCCAGTCGGGCGAACGTGCGCGCACACACGCGTCGGACTTCTCGCCGCGGACTGCTGGTGCTGCTGTTGCACGAGTTTAAAGGTAAACGAGTTTCTCTCCTCCTGTGCAACGGGGCAGCAGCGGCAGCACCAGCAGCGGCTGTCGCGACGTGCTGCACGTCGTCGCTGCTGCTGCTGCTGCTGCTCGGCCTTTCCTTCTCTCTGGCCAGCCGAGAATTAAGGCATTGGTCCCAATCCCTGGATAGTCAAGAGCGTCGTCAGATTCTGTTGAAATTTCGTACTGAAGAATCTTGTTGCACTGACAGGCAGTAGGAAGGTCACACGTTGTTACCGTAAAGAAAGACTCCCACCGTTAACGTTAGGCTTCTGAGTGTAACTAACTTTCTGTTATTAATAAAACTGTGAATCAGAGCTGGGAAGTACCTTAAGGTAGTCCTTGCGAGTGGAGGCTGACTTCACGTTAGTTTTAAAGAAATGAGAAGGAATTACAAATACTTCACGATGGTATAAAAATCTGAAGAAATCAACTTGAGTTCAAAACTTGAGTTCAAAACTTGAGTTCAAAACTTGAGTTCAAACTTGAGTTCAAAACTTGAGTTCAAAACTTGAGTTCAAACTTGAGTTCAAAACTTGAGTTC
Source organism: Pimpla rufipes (assembly GCA_963932165.1). Classification (NCBI taxonomy): domain Eukaryota; kingdom Metazoa; phylum Arthropoda; class Insecta; order Hymenoptera; family Ichneumonidae; genus Pimpla; species Pimpla rufipes. The sequence goes on from OZ010630.1 coordinate 2,176,368, forward strand.
AAACTTGAGTTCAAAACTTGAGTTCATACTTGAGTTCAAAACTTGAGTTCAAACTTGAGTTCAAAACTTGAGTTCAAACTTGAGTTCAAAACTTGAGTTCAAAGTTGTTTTCAAGATTTGAGTTAAAAACTTGAGTTCAAACTTGAGTTCAAAACTTGAGTTAAAAACTTGAGTTTCAAAGTTGTTTTCAAGATTTGAGTTAAAAACTTGAGTTCAAACTTGATTAAAAACTTGAGTTCAAACTTGAGTTAAAAATTTGAGTTCAAACTTGAGTTCAAAACTTGAGTTCAAAGTTGTTTTCAAGATTTGAGTTAAAAACTTGAGTTCAAACTTGAGTTTAGACTTGAATTCAAACTTGACTTCAAACTTGAGTTTAGACTTGAATTCAGACTTGAGTTCAAACTTGAGTTTAAACTTGAGATCAGACGTGAGTTCAAGCTTGAGTTTAAACTTGAGATCAGACGTGAGTTAAAATTTGTGGTCAAACCTGTGCGCAAACTTCAGTTCAGAGTAGAGTTCAAACTTGAATTTAAACCTGAGTTCAGACTTCATATCAAATTTGAGTTTACACTTGAGTTCAAACTTGAGTTCAGATTTGTCTTCAAACTTGAGTTCAGACTTGAGTTGAAACTTGAGTTCCGATTTTAGTTCACACTTGAGTTTAAACTTGACGTCGGATTTTAGTTGACACATGAGATTAAACTTGACTTCAGATTTTAGTTCACACTTGAGTTTAAACTTGAGTTCAGACGAGTTCAAACTCGAGTTCAAGACTTGAGTTCAGACTTGAGTTCAAATTTGAGTTTAGACGAATTCAAACTTGAATTCAAACTTGCGTGCAAACTTGAGTTCAAACTTGAGTTTAGACGAATTCAAACTTGAATTCAAACTTGAGTTCAGACTTGAGTTCAAGTTCAACCTGAGGTGAAAACTTGAATTCAAACTTGGGACTATAAATTCGACCCTTAGTACGTTTCTTTCGGCACTATGCCCAGCACTGATACATACGAATGATTTCATTTTGCATAAATTCAAGAAAAAGGTGAGAATTGCAAATTCATGCACATTAAAGGCACTGAAAAGATTAAGTTTGCATAATAACTCGATAACTCGAAAATATTATTAACAAACTCATGAAAATAAATGTTTAACTAATATTTCAATAAACTAAGTATTTTTATGAAAATGATTCCTTCGTTTTTCCGAATACGTATTAATTTTTTCGGATGTTTAAGTTCCCTTTGAAATTTGTAAATATGTTCCATATAAAAAAACACAAATTTTAAAGAGAACTTAAAAATCGAAAAAAATTCATACGTAGGTATTCAGAAACACGAAGGAATCATTTCCATTAAAAAAATTGGGTTATCGAAATATTTGTTAGACAATTTCTTTTTTTTAATCTATTTGTTAATAACATTTTCGAATTATTATTATACAAAATTAACCTTTGCAGCACCTGTAAGGTAGTCGCCCTGCTTGCGTTCAATTTCGCATAAATTCGAGAAAATTGAGAGAGAATTGCAAGCACTTCTCGATGGTCTAAAAATCTGAAAAAAATCATGCACATTAAAGGCACTGAAAAGATTAATTTGGCATAATAATAATTCTACAATGTTATTAACGAATTGATGAAAAAAAAAAATTGTTTAACAAATATTTCGGTGACCCAAGTTTTTTTTTCGATGAAAATGATTCTTTCATTTTCGCAATGACTGAATGACTGCGCAATGACTGAGCCGAGGTGTACCGATGTACCGGTCAGTGACTGGTACATCCGGCTGACGGTGTGCGGTATATATAGCGATGCGTGCGTGCGTGATGGCGGACACGGAGGACGCTGACGCGCCGCCGGCGAAAAGCAACGGGGCCTGGATTCCGGTCCACTTAATCGTTTCCTCGGATTTCGGCCGACGCCGTGAGCGCCGCTTCGAGCTCGTCTCGCTCCTCGCCGAGCTCTACCGCCCGCTCTCTCGCGCGCACACACACACAAAGAAACGTAACGAAATACACAGACACACGCGCGGCCGGTCTCTTTCTCTGGTTCCTCCGTGAGAGAGCCCTGGAGTTGGTGCAACCGGCACGAAAATCGACCGGACGAGACTCGCGTGGAGTCAGCGGGGTTCTGCCCCTGTTGCGAGGTGAGCGAGCGCCGCCAGGGCTCCGCTCAACAGGAGAGACGGATCTTCGTCGTCTGCCCATGGCTTTTTCTCCCTTCGCCGCCGCAGCGAAATTCAACGGCGAAATTCTAGCCAAGTCGAATCGTCGTATTTCGAAATTATTTCTCTTTTTTACACAGAAGAAATGAAGAAAAGGAATCATTTTTTCAGTGTAATAATACATAAAATTATATAAAAGAATATAAAAATATATACAAATATATAAAAATATATAAAAGAATATAAAAATATATACAAATATATAAAAATAAATTCAACGGGGTTGCAAAGTAGAACTTTGCACACCTCCTCCTCGTGAATTTTCATTCTTCACAACAGATTTGTGAATTCCTAAATTTTCTAGAAATAAAGTTGACGGTGCGGTTGGTTTTGTAATTATTAATTAATAATAGTAGCATCGCATAACTTTCACACGATGTATACATTTTTTAATGGCTGTAAACAATATTTATTCCCGATAAAATTTCATGGTCATTTTCCTAAAAAATGGATTGCACTATGAAAGTAATGGAGGACCATTTTTTCCACAATTGCTCAGAATTTTATTTGAAAATCCGGCAGCTATTAAAAAATTCATACATCATTTTATAACGCGTCAACATCATAAAATTCCGCGGGTTATTATTATTAAATCACACCAGCAAAACAAACCGTACTGTAACATTTATTTCTTAAACTCATGAGGATTTACAACTTTGTTGCTGAAACGAACCGTCGAAATTTATCAGACTATTCTACACTATTCTTTTTTTTTTACACAGAGAAAGAGAAAAAGACTAGAAGAGAGACTATTTCTTTTTTTTTACACAGAGAAAGAGAAAAATGTGTCGGTAAAATGACGAGCGTGCAAACTCCGTAATTTTAAGCTCAGGTTTTACTTTCCCCACGAAGCATGTGACGACTGATTAATGTTAAGTACTTTTGTCGACTTCTCTCCCGGCGCTTCTTCTATCTTATCCTCCCCGTGTCTTCTTGTTTACCGCTATGATCTCTGTTGCTTTTGCGAGCTTTCGCCACAAACCCACCGCTTACGATTTTCGTCCCAAGAATCACGAGAAACAATCAACGAGAAACAAGTTCTAACCGCTTCGGACGAATGAATTAATCCTAGAGCGATAAAACGGCTTAAAATTAACAAACATTCTCACACTTGCCTTAAGGAGGGTTAAAATGAAATATAATTATCTTAGTCTTAAGAAGGCGTCGGCGGTATAGCCGAGTCCATCGCGTACTAGATTTGAAACATTATTTGTACATAATTAAAAAAAAATATTAAAAAAGTACTGTCAATGTTACGTGGCGGGTATGATTTTTGCATGACTGCTGCTCGATTAATCATAAAAATGAATATTCCAAGTCAACAATTGAATTTATTTAATGGTTAATAAAGATGGATCTGAATTAATGTGAACGAGTTTAAGGGCCGAGTTATAGTAAAAAAAAAAGTGTATTTTTATTATAATGGCTACTTTTATTCCGCACCGATAAACAAATTTGAAATAATTATATTCTTTTAGGATCGCAGCAAAGAATTTTTTTTTGTCACTGGACCCACCGGTTAGGTCAATTCAAACCAGAAATTCTCTTTCAAATCTACTACGCAATGATCTCGACTGTCCCGCCGATACCTTCACTGTTAAAAATGTTTGTAAATGTACAACATGTTTAACATACAAGTGTATACGAAATTTACAATAACAGTAACTAAAAACTTTTGTAAATATACAATGTTTGTAATTTTCTAAATTTCCAAATTAAATTCCATGCCCATGAAATTAACAATAATCGGCTTTGTATATTAAGAAATTTAACGCTGAATCAATGAATCTTTACATACTGTATATTAAAATTTAATATACCATGTATTAGAAATTTCACACAATAGTATAGTAAATTTCATGTACCGTATATGCATAAAATGGCATATACAATTTATGGATTTCCAAACAGACCTTTTAGAGTCCGCCACTGTTAAAAATGTTTGTCAATTTGTTTAACACAGAAGTGTGTGAATTTTACAATAACAGTAACTGAAAATTGTTATAAATATACAATGTGTATATTCTCAAAATTTTCAAATAAAATTTATACATATCCATGGAACTTACCATAATCGGCATTGAATATTGAGAAATTTAACACTAAATCAATGAAACTTAATGTACTGTATATTAAAAGTTAATATACTGTATATGAAAACTTAATATACTGTATATTAATATTTAATATACCGTATATTAAAATCTAATGTACTGTATATTGAAATTTAATATACTGTATATTAAAATTTAATGTACTGTATATGGAAATTTAATATACTGTATATGAAAACTTAACATACTGAATATGAAAATTTAATGTACCGTATATTAAAAAGTACCTAAAGGTATTAAAGTACTATTCCCATATAGTAAATTTCATGTACCGTACACGCACAAAATTTCATACACAATTAACGAAACATCCAAACAGACATTTTTCCCAGTGTCAATTCTCAAGCATAAGTAAAATAATAACAACAGCCCGACAGCCAGATGTTAAAGAGCTTTGTGAAGAAAAGGTGGTTGCGTGATGCGTTCAGGTATCCAGGACTGACGACGGAATACGAGAGCCCGGGCGGTGGGATCCTCGTCGTCGAGGCGTCGGGTGGTGGTGGCGGAGGCGGAGGGGCGGGAGGACGCTCGACGCCGCCGTCGTCCTCGTCTTCTTGGCCGTGGGCGAAGCAGCAGCAGCAGCAGCAGCAGCAGCAGCAGCAGCAGCCAAGCTCCGAGAACGTCCGAGACTCAGCGGAGGTGGCCGAGCACCGAGGAGCGTCCGCCGCGGTAGCCGCAGCCGGCGAGGGGCTCGTCGAGGCCGCTCGCCTCGTTCGTCAGATCGGCTCCGGCGACTGGGAGACGACGGGCAACCTCGGCAACCACGGCGTCATCGATAAGCCGCCGTCCACGAGACGACGGAGGCGGCGACGCAGCAGCAGCGACGGCAACGCCAACAGGGAGCAGCAGCAGCTACAGCAGCAGCCACAGCAGCAACAGCAGCAACAGCAGCAGCAAACGGCGACGATGAACGGAACTGGCAGTCATCAGCAGCATCGCGGCGGAATGGGAATGCAGGGACGGTACAGGGCGGCCGTGGGCTCCGGGCCGGGGCCCGGAGGACCCCACGGCAGGTCCTCCGCCTCGGCCCACAACCGCGGCGGCTGGCATCCCCACGGCGGGGCCCAACATCCGCCGCATCCCCATCCCGGGGTGCAGATCAATCAGCAGCAGTACAAGGAGTATCCATATCGTCAGCAGGGCCCATCGCCGCGCTTCCATAATGGGTATTGCGATGCTATGACGATGATCGCGACGATCAAGTCCCCTACATTTTCTCCCTCCTCGGAAATAAAGTGTATTTGAAAATATGTACAGGGTGATATAGAATCCCTGCATCAAACGAGTCCGGGGAAGTCCGAAATGGTCTTGGGAGCGCGTGTGCAAAATTTGAGATTTTTGTTCCCAGTAGTTTTTGAATGAGAGCCAATTTGTGTGATAGCCAATCAGAAAACTTGCTCTCAACTTGTTCTTAATTCGCTCTTAACTTACTCTCAACTTGCTCTCAATTCGCTCTTAACTTACTCTCAACTTGCTCTCAATTCGCTCTCAACTTACTCTCAACTTGCTCTCAATTCGCTCTTAACTTACTCTCAACTTGCTCTCAATTCGCTCTTAACTTACTCTCAACTTGCTCTCAATTCGCTCTTAACTTACACTCAACTTGAGTACGAATGAAGAGAAAGTTGAGAGTAAGTTGTGGGCGAATTAAGAAAAGGTTATGAGTAAATTGAGGAAAACTTACTCTCAACTTGCTCTGAATTCGCCCTCAACTTACCCTCAACTTAGGTACGAATTACGAGAAAGTTAAGAGTAAGTTGGGGGCGAATTAAGAAAAGGTTATGAGTAAATTGAGGAAAACTTACTCTCAACTTGCTCTGAATTCGCCCTCAACTTACTCTCAACTTAGGTACGAATTGAGAGAAAGTTGAGAGTAAGTTGAGGGCGAATTAAGAGAAGGTTGAGAATAAGTTGAGGGAAACTTACTCTCAACTTGCTCTTAATTCGCCCTCAACTTACTCTCAACTTGAGTACGAATTAAGAAATTCGCTCTCTCGGCTTCAGGACGAACTAAGAGAAAGTTGAGAGTAAGTTGAGGGCAAATTGAGGGAAAGTTGAGATTGGAGGTCATAAATCGGCTCTCATTCGAAAACTACTGGGACTAAAAATCTTAAATTTTGTACACGCGATCCTGGGACCATTTCGGACTTTCGAGACTCGTTTGGTGCGGGAATTCTGGATCACCCTGTATACAAGAGATACGAAATTTTTGGCCGAAATATATGGGTCACTCTACGGTATTTCACGCAGCAAAAAAGATTGGGAAGATTCCAATCTTCTCCTATTTTTTTGTATCGTTGATCATGACGAACGAAGCATCTGGGATTTTTTTTTAACAATTGTTATCCAGATATTTGTATGAAAAAATGAAGAAAAATCTGACGTCGAGTGAAAAAATCATATCGACAAAAGTAACTAGGTCAATACTTTCGTAAATTAAGTTAAATTAAATTAAATTCATACAAAAATCACAGATGCTTCGTTTGACATGACCAACGATGAAAAAAAAGTTAGGAGAAGATTGGAGTCGGTCGGGTTTTTTGCTGTGTGAAATACGGTGGAATGACCCATATATAATAGACATATTTATATCTATTGAAATATGTAATGAATATATGAAATATATATAGCAGATATAGAACTTTTGGCCGATATATATAATTATATGTAACTTATACTTTATTTCCATTGGGGACGATGGGCCGGGGGTCATAGTAGTTAATGACTAAGACAGCGAATGGCTGAAATAGCAAATTTCAAAATAATGAACGGTCTGAATCTGGAATGGCCATCATTATGAAATTCGCTATTCCAGCCACTCGCTATTTTGATTGCTTTTTAACGAGACGTGGGTGAAAATAGTGAATGACCAAAGTAGCGAAAGGCTGAAATAGCGAATTTCGTAATGATGGACATTCTAGATTTAGACGTTAATTCATTTGAAATTTGCTATTTTAGCCATTCGCTAATTTTGTTCATTAGCTATTTTGAGCTCCACCCAAATAAAATTAAAAAACCGGAATTTTTCCACCAAGCAAAAATCGCGAGAATTTCAGGGCCTGAATTTTCTTATCAATTTTGTATGACGTTGAAGTTTGCATCGTTGGAATGCAACGAAATTCAGATGAGAAAATAATTCTCATTAATCCAAATGATGAAAATGGGTGTAAAAAGTCATCATAGCAATTAGTTGCTATGATAACTTAATAAATATATCAAATATATTTAGATAATATAGATAAAATATATTTAAATATATTTAATTAATCTAGATAAAATATATTTAAATATATTTAATTAATATATATATAAAAAGTCACCATAGTAATTAGTTGTTATGATAACTTTTCGAATTGTAATTAACCCATATAATGAAAATAAAATTAATTTTTTTTAATTTCGTTGCATTCCAACGATGCAAACTTCGACATCGTCATTTTGTAGAGCGAAAATTCCACGCTCGAGGCTGCCAAATTGTTATTTATCAATTTTGCATGATCCCCTCGAAAATATATCGGCAAGTAGGACGACATTTCGCGAACTTTCGTGTCCTCTATTCTCTCGGTGCGCTCAATTTCCCCTCTTCGCGAATCCTTCACCTTCGACTCTCTTCCGCGTTTCCTGCCTGTTCGCTGCATTTTTTTTTTTTTTTCTACTCGTTTTCTTCGCGAACCGAGTGGCGAGCAACCCTCCTCGTCGTCATATATACGGACAGCGCGCACCCTTCGATTCGCCGCGTTTCCTCGGCTCGCTTTCTCTCTCGTTCGCTCCGCGCGCTCATTCGAAAGGGAATTATTTAACTCGCAAGCTGGACGTGTTCTCTCTGTCTTTCTACTTCGCTCTTGCAACGCCGACAGCGCCGCGAACTTCCTGAGTACGAATGGAAGGAACGAACTGCAGGCGCCCTTTGTCGTCTTCTCACTGCGGGTTAGGTCTATAGATTTGTTCGTGTATACTGCACAAACGTATATATTGCACGGGACATTCCACCTAGTTTCGACCTGGGTCCAGAGACGTCAAGCGTTCGTTACTTCTAAATACACACTTATTTTTATTTATTATGTTGAAGTTTGCATCGTTGGAAAGCAATGAAATTCAGGCAAAAAATACATTTCATGATTTAATAAAAAAAAGCTGACAACTAGATCGTTGTCATAATGCTTCCTCTCCGCCTATAATCACAGTCTACCCCGCTCAGTTTGTACGGTAGACAACATTTTTAATTTTTGGCTTCCTCAAGAAGCTTTCTTTTGTTTCAAGAACGATCAACATTCTTTCGAAAAATTCAAAATGCCATAAAATCACGCCCTCTGCACGGATCAACTCCAAATTTATACACAAACTTAGTCTGGTGATAATATACTTGTAAACCAAATTTCAACTCGATATCTCAGAAATTACGAAAATAGGAGTAAAATCGAGTTTTTTTTTCAAAAAATTCAAACTGCCATAAAATTTGAACGGTTCTACCGATTCTTCCCAAATTCAATAGCGGTCTTTAGTTTGTAATAGTTCAACTTTTTACCAAATTTCAACCCGATATCTCAAAAAATGTGGAAGAGACAGAGCGTACAGAGAATTTTTGAAAAATTAAAAGTGCCCTAAAAAACAAACGACTGCATAGATTTTGCTAAAAATTGCACCCAAGAAGAGGCAGTGACCACCCAATATGTGATAGAAATTTCAGCTTGATATCTCAAACCGTTCTCGAGTTATTAAGGTTTAATCATGTGCACACACAGACACACACACACACACACACACACACACACACACACACACACACACACACACATACATCCAGACATTTTTTCAAAATGTGTTTTCTCGATGTTTTGGAACATTCTGAACACGTTGACATCAAAATCTCGAAAAAAAAAATTTTCACTAAAACAAAGCTTCTTGAGGAAGCAAAAATTAATTAACTCAAATAAAATGAAACAAAATAAAATAAAATAAAATAAAATAAAATAAAATAAAATAGGGTATAAAAAGTCATCATAGCAATTGGTTGCTATGATGATTTTTCTAACTCTAATGAACCCAAATAATGAAATTAGAATTTTTTTTCTGAATTTTGTTGCATTCCAACGATGCAAACTTCAACATCATTTGTATTTATCCTGTAATTTGTTATTTTATTAAACGTTTGGTAAACGTGGCCTACACGTTATATAACTCAAGATTTTAGCTCAATGTAAAATCCTTAAAACACGTTTTTCGCAATAAATTTCATACGGGAAATTGTAAAAAAAAACAAATGTAACGAGAAACGGGTAACGACGAAAGTCGCAATCGTTACATTTACTTTTTAAAAATCGTTTTTCGTGAAATTTATTGCCGAAAATGTGTTTTAAGGATTTTTCATAAAGTTGAAACAATGAGTTATATAACGTGTAGGCCACGTTCACAAAACATTTAGTAATAAACAAATTATAGGGGACAGAGAAAAACGTGCGTATTTAAAAATAAAAAAAATCGGAACTACCAGTGATTTTTTCGAAACATCAGATAGTAGGCAGCCCCTTAAGGTAGTCCTTGCGTTCACACTAATTTTGCATAAATTCGAGAGAAATCAGAGCGAACTGCAAAGACTTCTCGTTAGTATAAAAATCGGAAAAAATGCATACACATTAAAGGTACAGAAAACATTAATTTTGCATAATGATAACTCGAAAATGTTATTACAGAATTAATGAAAAAAAATTCTTTAACAAATCGCCCGATGACGCAATTTCTTTTAAAAAAAGATGATTTGTTCGTTTGTCTGAATACGTTTGAATCTTTTTCAGATTTATAAATTCACTTTGAAATTTCTGTTTTTGCAAACATATTTCCCATATAAAAACACACACACAAAAACACAAGAAAATAAAAAATTGAAAAAATGCATACGTATTCCGAAAAATGAACGAATAATTATTTCTATTAAGAATGTAGGTCATCGAGAGATTTGAAACGATTTTTCTTTTTCATCAATTTGTTCATAAAATGTTAGAATTATTATTAAAATTAATCTTTTTCCGTCACCTTTAATGTTCAGGAATTTTTTCCGATTTTTATACCATCGAGAAATGTTTGCAATTCTCTTTAATTGTTTGAAATTAATGCTAGACGCAAAGACTACCTTAAGGTAGATAGTGCGTGTAGTATTCATTTCGCCTAAATTTGAGAAATTCGGGCAAGAATTGCAAACACTTCCCGATGTTAAAAAAATGTGAAAAAATTCATACTTATTATAGGCCCTGGAAAGACTAATTTTGCATAATAATAATTTCAAAATGTTATTAACAAATTGTTGAAAAGAAAATTGTTCATAAAAATATGCGGTAACTCAACTTTTTTTTTTGATGGAAATGATTCGTTCATTTTTCGGAGTACCTATGAATTGTTTCAGATTTTTATCTTTATTATTATTTTTGCACATTTTTCCATGTAAAAAACAAGAAAAATCAAAATAAAGATAAAAATCTGAAAAAATTCATACGTATTCCGAAAAATGAACGAATAATTTTCATCAAAAAAAAAGTTGAGTTACCGCATATTTTGATGAGCAATTTTCTTTTCAACATTTTGTCAATAACATTTTGAAATTGTTATTATGCAAAATTAGACTTTTCAGTGCCTATAATACGTATGAATTTTTTCACATTTTTTTAACATCGGGAAGTGTTTGCAACTCTTGCCCGAATTTCTCGAATTTACGCGAAATGAATACTACACGCACTATCTACCTTAAAAAAAATACCTTAAAAAAAAATATATACCTTTTTCGGGTCTCCACCTAGATGTAGCCCTTCAATCGACGAAGATACGTCATACGGTAGAAACGCGTCAGGTTTGCCGTTGGAGCGAGCGCAGGATGGAAGCGATAGGCACTGCGGTAGCGCGGCCTAGAGCACATTGACTAGGTACATCATAGCTATATAGAGAGTAGTATGTACTCGCGTCTGACTTATGACGTGTTGAACCACTAGACTGTCCCCCGGCCGAGGAAATCGTCGAGTGCGCAACTACGACGAGATCTTTAAATAGCGAATACCACTCACAATCAGTCACTATAGACGCTACGACACGACGACGAGATGTCGAGTTGACAATCTTTCCTCGCAATTTCAATTTCAACACGAATAAACTATTATATTTCTTACTATTTTTTTTTTTTTTTCGTTCGTATTCCATCTGAGAAATTTTGAGCATATATTTTTTATCGCGCAGAAATAAAAATGGAAATTCGCAGTTTCGCAATCATTATCTATTCTTTAGTCGTCCATTGTTGTATTTTAATAGCCACAAGAGAGAATTTCTTGTCGAGAAATTTATTGAGATGTTTTTGTCATTATACTAAAAAATTATTTGCTCGTTGCTGTAAAATTAACGTGCCTGTATTATTTTATTCCATAAGTATCTTATATTGAGAAACTTTGACTAAAAAACTACTTCTCACTGGCAAATTGACTTTGTCGCCGGTGTAGAATTTTGAGAATATAAAAAACGGAATGTAAACATTTTTCGATATTTTTCACTTGGAAAAAAAAATCCCGATAAAAAATTAGTCGAAAGCGTTATTTTCGTTATTTTCGTTATTTTCGTTATTTTTGTTATTTTTGTTATTTTTGTTATTTTTGTTATTTTTGTTATTTTTGTTATTTTTGTTATTTTTGTTATTTTTGTTAGTTTTGCTATCTTTGTTATTTTTTATTTTTTATTTTTGTTATTAGAAGAAATTTGCCTACTGCAGTAAAATTAACACATTTTCTTTTGTTCGAAGTATATTTTGTATCGAAAGACTTTGACTAAACAAACGACTTCCCGCGGGGAAATTGACTTTGTCGCCAGTGTAGAATTTCGTATACGGGTCGAGAGCGCCGTGGAAAAAAGGCGGGGAAGCGGCGGGGGGGTCGGGGGGGCCGGCACTGCGCGAACGTCGCTGCAGCGAGCAGTCAGTATTCAATTTCCAGATCGAGCTGTGATGCTCTCGTGTGGTTACTGTTTGCTGCTGGCTGCTGCGTATACGGGCTTCGCTCTAATCGACGCTAAACGACGAGAGTACAGGGTGTTCGTACGGCTCGCCGGGAGCTCTCCCGGCTGTGCCGATTATTCGTCGCGCGTTGAATATTCCGATTGAACGCTCTCGTCTCGGTTCGCGACGCGATGAAATCGCCGTCAACCCTCGCTTCGCATTAATAATATTCTTACCATTATCATCTATTTTTTGTCCACTTTGCGTTTTTTCGCTTCCTCTCGGCGCGATTTTCAAGAGGCCCGCGAATCGGCAGAAATATATCGTGGAAATGTAATAATGTTGAAATTTGCATCGTTGGAATGCAACGAAATTCAGAAAAAGAAATCATTCTAAATAACCCAAATGATGAAATTAGATATAAAAAGTCACTATAGCAAATATTTATCCTAATGACTTTTTACACCGAATTTTATCACTTGGGTTAATTGGAGTTCATTTTTTTTCGTTAATTTCGTTGCATTCCAACGATGCAAACTTCAACATGATAAAATTTAATGGTGCGCAGAATTGGACGTACATTTTTTTTTAAAGCAAAACAAATCGCCACGTGACGAGGGCAGGATATTTAATGTATTGTAATATATAACGCGAGTGGAATTCATTTGGGGTCGAGTTAATTGACGCAAGTGTTTATTATATTTTACACTTGGCGCAGACTTCAGGTTGCACCGATGAAGCAAATTGGTTTTGCAAGGACAATTCTCTTTGTCGAAAGAGATTCTGTTCGGTCTAAATATGAGAATTTCTATGCAAAAATCCTTCGCACAAGTTACAAAGGAATTTGGTTGAAAAAAAATGGATACGCTGGGGTAAATTTACTACAGAAAATTTGTCCACAAAGACAAATTTACTACAAAAAATTCGTCCACGAGGAAAAATGTCCTGCAAGAAATTAGTCCACAAGGAAAAAAGTCCTGCAAGAAATTAGTCCACAAGGAAAAATGTACTGCGACAAATCAGTCCACAAGAAAAAATGTACTGCAACAAATTAGTCCACAAGGAAAAATGTACTACAAAAAATGTATCGCATGGAAAAACTTACTACAAAAAATTGGTCCACAATGAAAAATTTACTACAAAAAATTAGTCCACAAGGAAAAATGTACTGCAACAAATTAGTCGGCAAGCAAAAATGTACTACAAAAAATTACTTCGCAACAAAAAATGTATTACAAAAAATACTTCGCTACGAAAAATTGACTACAAACAATTACTTCGCAAGAAAAAATTGACTACAAAACATTACTTCGCAGCGACAAATTTAAAATAAAGAAATTACTTCGCAAGGAAAAATTCCCCACGAAAGAAAGGGCACAAAAAAATACTAAGTCTGAACAAAGTTTTGCCAGTACATTTGTCTTTGTGGCACCAATTTACCATCTGCGTGACCCAAAATCCACAAGTGTAAAATAAAATAAAAAAAACAATTTACGTCTACGAGTACTTGGCTGAAAAAAAAAAAAAAAAAAAATCCACTCGCAAAGGTGTTACATTTTTTTTACAAAGGCAAAAGTTTTCGCTCGAGCCTTCGCTGTGCAATTTTTAATTTTCACGATTTCTCCAGATCGTCGCGGGTAGGTGAAAAGCGCGCGCGTATTTCGCTAATCGCAGAGAGCAACAATAACGCGCGGTGCGTTTGTGCAAAAGTCCCATAACTTTTGAATCCTCTCTGCATTTTCCAGTACGTAGCTGTAGCAACGTTTCTCTCACGTTTTGCGTCTGTATTAATAACTGTGCTGCGTGTCTGTTATTACACGTAATGATATACCATCTTTCTCGTTATTACTGTGTACTATATATGTACTTAGTCATCTCACTCACTCTCTCTCTTTCCCTCTCTCGTCTCGTCTCGTCTCCCACTTTGCGCCTCGTTCACACGTTATTACTCGTTATTATACCACCATGGCACAGAATAAAGTTTTAAATCCCCATATCTTTTTAGAAATAAAGTCGATGCTACAATCGGTTTTTATCAATCGGTTATTAATTAATAATAGTAACATAGAGCAATTGTAATATAACGTGCACATTTTTTTAATGGCTGCGAAGAATATTTTTTATCGATTAAATCCCATGAGAATTTTCCGGAAAAAAATGGAGGAATGCGGTTGACGCATTTTTCGCAATTGCTCTGAATTTTTGATTTTGTCAAAAATGAGGTATCTACGCAGCTATTCAAAAGCTCACGCATCATTTCATAATCGCCGCAGGTCATTAATATTAAATTTCATCAGCAAAACAAATCGCACTGTAATATTTACTTCTGATACGTTTAGACGATGAAAAATTGCTGTTGTTCGTGATTTTTTTTTTTGTAAAGGAAAAATTGCTTCAACGTGTTTAAGACTTAGGCTATGTTTTATTAATTTTTACTATTACGATGTATTTTTTATTCATCTTTAAAAATGGCAGATTTATGCCACGGTTTTCTTAAGTGGGCCAAGTCAGTCAAAATGTTTTGTTTTTATTACAAGGGCCACTTTTTTCCTTACCGATGAAAAAATTTGAAATAATTTCTATCTTTTAGGATGGCTGCGAAGGATTTTTTGTCTCTGGACCCACCGGTTGGGTCAACCGGTTGCTTCAACATATTTCCGATCATATTTCCTATAGATTCAATGTCGGAATTTCTTTTTAAGTTAATACTTTTAAAGATCCATGTCGCTGATGTCAATTTTATCATCACTTTTTATAAATTATTTTGTCACTTGGATTTACGAACCATTAAAAAAAATGTAATCTTCAAAAGCATTTAGGTTCGTATTATTGACAATAACGTTAGCAAGATTTCTAGCAAATTTCATCGGACTCGGTCGACCAGTTTTTTAGCTGTAGTTAAACTCGCCAAGTGAAAACAGCATTTTTCAAAATTTGTTTACCTTACTCCGTCATTTTTAAAGATTAATAAAACAATATTTCCATGTAACAGCCAAAAGTATTAATAAACCATACCCTAAATTTTTTGAAATGCTGAAGAATATTTGTTTAAAAATCATGAAAAACAGCCATTTTTTTCATCGCCTATACATATTTGCCCCTTAAATTAATGAGGATTCACAACTCCGTCTACTGTACTTAGATTGTAATTTTTCTTCTTCTCCCTTATTTTCTTCATTCTTTACGGCATGCGCATCATTCACAGGAGTTCTGATTTTCCACGTTTTGCGTCGTCACGTCCTCATAAACGCTTATTTGATTCTCAACTTCGAAAAACGTACCGCCGTTCTGCCTGCTAAATTTTCCGCTAATTTTAGTGTTTGTATTCCTCGAGCAGCGGACGATAAATTGCGCGGTAGAACAATTTTTTTCCCATATAAATCGCTCGATTGCTTCAACAACAAAAAAAAACATATTTATTTTAATATTTTTAAACGAAGAGTATTTTGTATTTCATATCTCTGTAATTGAAAATAATCGTAGGTAGGGAGATTCTGTTCCCGAATTTTTTGAGAATATACGAGTATGTCATAGTTTTTTTTAATTCCTCAATACGACTGATCTATGGAATAACAAGAGCCAGAAGAAGGGAGTACGAGAGAGAGAGAAAGAGAATGTAGGTCAAGAGGGGATCATCCTGATTATTCTTGTGGCCCGTTGAAAAATTCTATAAATTTCGGAGTAACCGCCAAATCGCGTAGTCAGGTCGATGGGGGTTAGGGGGGTTGTGACTGTCCGGAAGAGGGTGTCGAAAATTTTCACGCTCAGTCCCTCGGTATTTAGGTTCTTCGAAAGCCGAAGAAAAAAAAAATAAAAGGAAAAAGGAACGAATAAAAATGTACACTATAAGCGTAATATTTTTAGTGCTCCGAAATCCGAAGGAAAAAAAGAAAACAATAAACATTTACACGATAAGCATAATATTTTTAGTTCTGCGAAAGCCGAAGAACAATTTAAATAAAAAATAAAAATTGGCACACCGTCTTTCCTACACATTTCAGTACCGTACATGGACAGTTCTGCACAATTTGTCCTGCACATTTCGTTTGTACACGCGCGCTTTATACACAACTCTGTTTTTACACATTGTCAATGCGCGTTTCTACACAGACGAATTTAACACTATTCTATTCTACGCAATTTCCATCCGACACATTCTGCGTTTACACGTTTTCATTCTGCACATGCGCAGAAATGAGATGTGTAAATCGCGATGTGTAGGTATGAAATTTGTGTAATTAGGCTACAGTGTAGAAGAGTCGTGTGAAACAAAGGACATCTGTGTAGGATTGGAATTTGTAATACTGAAATTGTGGGCAAACCCTCTTTTCTACACATTTCAGTACTGCACATGGTGAGTTCTGCGCAATCTGTCCTACACATTTCGTTTGTACATGCGCGCTTTATACACAACTCTGTTTTTACACATTGTCAATGCGCGTATCTACACGGACACCAATTCAACACTGTTCTATTCTACGCAATTTCCATCCGACACATTCTATGTCTACACATTTCCATTGTACACGTGCGTAGTAACGTGATGCGCAGAAATGAGATGTGTAGAAATGAAAAGTTTGTCCTACACATTTCGATTGTACATGCGTGCTTTATGCACAACTCTGTTCTGCACGTTGTCAATGCAAATTTCTACACAGAGATCAATACGACACAGTTCTATCTATACAATTTCCGTCCAACACATTCTACGTCTACACATTTTCATTCTACACATGCGCAGAAATGAGATGTGTAAAACGTTATGTGTAGGAATGAAATGTGTATAATTAGGCTGTAGTGTATAAGTGTCGTGTGTAGAAAAGGACATCTGTGCAGAATTGGAATGTGTAGTACTGCAATTGTGTAGAAAAGTGATGTGCGGAAACCAGAATTGTGTAGCTTGAAGATGAGGTATAGGGATTTCGTTCAAATCACAATATCGTGTAGAATGGAAATGTGTTGATACAGAATGTGTCGGATGGAAATTGCGTAGAATACATCCGTGTTGTACTGGTGGTCTCTGTGTAGAGAAGCGCATTGACGACGTGTAAAACTGAGTTGTGAATAAAGAGCACGCTTAGAATCGAAATGTGCAGAACTACAGATTGTGCAGAACTGACAATGTGCAGCTCTGAAATGTGTAGAAAAGGCGGTTTGCCTGAAATTTACACGATAAGCGTAATATTTTTAGTTCTTCGAATGCCGATGAAAGAAAAAGGAATAATTTACCCGATAAGCGTAATATTTTAGTTTCCCGAATACCGAAGAAAAAAAAGAAAAAAGCGCCATCTTGCACCACCCGGTCGTTTGGAGTATGCACACGTGATACATATAACGCGTAGGACCGCGTCGTATCTCTCGCTCGGAGCGAGAGCCGAGATAGGAGATACTCGAGAGTCACCGAGGCCGCTAAGTGTCCCCGCGTTGGTTGGCCCTTATCGAAACTCAGGCCAAGAGATCTGGCACGCTGGACGGTCACGTAGTCGAAGCCACAGCACGTCGAAGATTTCGGTTTTTTTTTCCCCCGTGTTTTTTCCATTCCACTCAACCGCATCGTTTCCCTTTGCCCTTCGAAACGCGCAATTTCCGAGGTTCGGCGTTTCTCGAGAAACAAAATTTTTCAACGCCCCGGATAAAAACTTTTTCATTTTTCGTTGTTTTTTTTTACGAGCCCAGAGACGAGTTCTTCGGGTACCGAAAATAGGGAAGAAATACAAAAGTCGTGGATCTTCATTTTTATCAGAAATAAATTTCACACGACTCGCTTCGAATAACTGCAGTTATTTCGTGAGAATGATATTTAAAAAAAATAACGCGAAGCTTTGGAATATCTGTTAAAGAAAAATCTTTTTCAAAAGAATCAACGCAAAAACTTTGCTGCTGTTGATCATGATTGAAAATATTATTTAAAGTGGTTATAAAAAATTCGTAAATTCAATTTAACAGGCCATGTATTATTTTAGCATGAGAACTTTTGGCACTGGCAAATTATTCCAAATCAATTTTCTTGCAGTTGAATATTTTTCCAGCCATTCGAAAGTCTACGGTTCGTTATATGCAAAATCTCTGCGTGTCGTTATTATGCGAAGCGATATATAAAATGCAAGTTGTGGGATTCTGAGAGACTTTCGAACACTTTTTAATGACAAAAATCTGTAAAAATGAGACATACGAAAGATGCCGCAAAGATTCATTTTGCGTAATAACGATATCAAAATGTTCAATAATATGTTCAAACAATATGAATAAAATGTTCAAACAATATAAAAAATAATACCAAATTAATGAATAAATTAATTACGGGCTGGACAGTAAAAAACGTTATTTTTATTATGAGGGCCACTTTTTTCCTCACTGATGAAAAAATTTGATATAATTCTATTCTTTTAGGAACCCAGCGAAGAATTTTTTTGTCGCTGTACACACTGGTTGGGTCAACCGGTTGCTTCGAACCAGAAATATGGGTTTTTTTCACTCTGCATGTAAGTCCAGAGAAAACCAATCATAGGATTGGCCTGCTAGGGCTCAATTCCTTCGCAATAATAATTTCTATACATTAATTGTAGGGATTTTATTATGGTTCTTAAACCCAAGTTACCAAATAATTGATAAAAAGTCATTATAAAATTGGTTTCAGCGACCTGGATTGTATAAAGTATTACGGTTAAAAAAAAATCCCTACAATTAATCTATGGGAAATGTGATTGCGAAGAGACTGAGCCTTAGCGGAAACCAATCCTGCGATTGGTTTTCTCTGGACTAACCGCAGAGTGAAAAATCCACATTTCTGGTTCGAAGTAACCGAGCGACCCAACCGGTGAGTCCAATGTCAAAAAATCCTTCGCTGCAATCCTGAAAGAATATAATTATTTCTACTTTGTTCATCGGTGAGGAAAAAAGTAAACTTTTTTGACTGACTCAGCCCCCTTAATGCAAATGATTCGTGAATTTTTCTGAATACACAAGAATTTTGTTCGTATTCAGTCTAATTTTTTTAAATTACGATTTCCCCCCTTCATTCGGTCTGAACAAAATGCAATCGAAGGACTCGACAAAACTCGGAAAAAATTCCTACGTATTCAAAAAATCAATGCATCATTATTGTTTTTAAAAAAGCTGAAGAATAAATTTTTCATTAAATCGGTAATAACATTTCGATGTTGTTATTATGCACAATCAATGTTTGCGTCGTTGTGAAGTGTTGGAAATTCTCTCAGACCCAGACCAGAGATGTCAAGCGTTCGTTACTTTTGAATACACACGTTTTTTCTCTTTACCCTATAATTTATTTATTATTAAATGTTTAGTGAACGTGACCTACACGTTATATAACTCAATGTCTCAACTTTATGAAAAATCATCAAAACACATTTTTGGCAATAAATTTCATCAAAAAAGATAGTAAAAAGTAAATGCAACGAAGAAAAGTAACGACCGCTACTTTCGTCGTTACTCGTTTCTCGTTACATTCGCTTTTCACGATTTTTCGTACGAAATTTATTGCCAAAAATGTGTTTTAAGTATTTTACATTGAGTTAAAACCTTGAGTTATATAACGCGTGGGCCACGTTTACCAAACGTTTAATAATAAATTATAGGATAAATAGAAATAAAAATACGAAAAAATAAACAAAATTCAAAATATTATATATATTATATTTTTAGTATTGTATATTATTATATATTTTTTATTTTAATAATAATAATAATATTTTCAAAATTTAAAATATTTTGACGTAACGAACGCTTGACGTTTCCGCTTGAGACTAAGTTTGCCGTGTGAAAAGTGTGGAAAAGGCGCATCTACGTTTTGTTTTTAATTCATTTTATTTGAATTGTTCGTTTTTGTCTTCGGTACGATCAGGGACTGCCCTGGGGTTGGCACGTCCTCGGGTCCGGCCGGCAAAGAGGTCTCTTATCACGGCGCGGTGGGTGGACCGAGCGTCGGTTACAAGCCGACCCCGCAGCACAGTCCACAGTCCAGAGGGCCGCCGCCGCACTTTGCCCAGGAACAGCCCGGACCACCTGCCAACTCGCCGCCACTTCACATCAACATTTGCGGTCAAGTGAGTTGCCCTTTGTTCAAGATGCGCTTCTCCTGCTGCGGCTGCTGCTGCGATAGCCCTGGTGGAAAATATGTGGCGTTACATCCGGCCCAAGTCAGCCACTCACCAGGCCCTGACCAAGCCTGACTTGCGCCGTATTCAACGTAGTCCTTGCGTCTGGTATTCATTTCGCATAAATTCGAGAAAAATGAGAGAGAATTGCAAACACCTCTCGGTGGTATAAAAATATGAGAAAATTCATGCACGTTGAAGGTACTGAAAAGATTAAATTTGCATAATAATAATTCGAAAAGATTATTAACAAATTGATGAAAACAAAAAATTGTTTAACAAATATTTCGATGACCCAAGATTTTTTTTTTTTCATGAAAATGATTCCTTCGTTTTTCCGAATACGTATGAATTTTTTCAGATTTTAGAGTTCACATTGAATTTTCACATACACTCAGCAAAAAAATTAAGGGAGCAGTTAAATTTTACCGTTTTTTCACTGATTTTTGAAGCGCTGTAAGTTTGTGAAAAATGATCGAATCGTAATAAAACAAAATGCGTTTTAAAGCTTCATATCTCTAGTTTGAAAATCAATGCAGTCTTTTTTTTTTTAAGCAACACGCTCGGCATGAACCTAAGGAATAGCGGAAAGGAAATTTTCTTAAATGTTTTGTCGTTTTCAAAGTCGTCCACGGGCACAAAAAAATTTGTTCTGGCTTTGTCAATACTGGGGTCCTTTAGCCTGGTTCTTCAGCTTCAAAATGGTGTTTTGTTCATCTCTGTACGACCATTTGTCGCTGAGATATGGGCATTTAAAGGAAAAAGGAGCTTTTTTCGTAGATCATCAATATCTCATGAACTAATGATCGCACAGCGAGCTAAAGGTAGGTTTTGTAAACTGGAAGAAATGCTCTAAAAGTACCTTCCGGTACTTTAGAGATTTTATTTTTTTATGTAACCTTAATATTGATTTGAAAAAGACAAAAAAAATGGACTTTTTCCCCGTTTTGGAAAATCCACGTCAACTTGGCAGATATTGCGATAATGACTCATGTTTTTAGGATTTTCTTCAGTTCAATACATGCCCAACGACCCCCCAAGATTAAAAAAATTATGTGCTGAACCGTTGTTTTTTCCCGAAGCGTCAAAGTTTTATCAAAAATTAAAGGAACACTTATTGTTCCTTAAATGGCATTTAATGATGACTAAAATTTAAAAAAAAACTTTTCCGTTGTTTTTCTCACGGTTTCGCAATAACTACTCTTTTAATCTTTGAAAAAGAGAAAAATAAAAATTTTGAATTTTTTTGCTTAAAAAACGGTATTTTTCTCACAATTTCTTATGAACAATCTTTGAAATGAAAAACAAAAAAAAAACAAAAATGCCTACGAACTTTTTTTTTTTTTTCAGAAAAATTCAAAATTTTTAATTTTTCTCTTTTTCAAAGATTAAAAGAGTAGTTATTGCGAAACCGTGAGAAAAACAACGGAAAAGTTTTTTTTTAATTTTAGTCATCATTAAATGCCATTTAAGGAACAATAAGTGTTCCTTTAATTTTTTATAAAACTTTGACGCTTCGGGAAAAACAACGGTTCAGCACATAAATTTTTTAATCTTGGGGGGTCGTTGGGCATGTATTGAACTAAAAAAAATCCTAAAAACATGAGTCATTATGGCAATATCTGCCAAGTTGACGTGGATTTTCCAAAACGGGGAAAAAGTCCATTTTTTTGGTCTTTTTCAAATCAATATTAAGGTTACATAAAAAAATAAAATCTCTAAAGTACCGGAAGGTACTTT
Organism: Pimpla rufipes; assembly: GCA_963932165.1. NCBI lineage: Eukaryota > Metazoa > Arthropoda > Insecta > Hymenoptera > Ichneumonidae > Pimpla > Pimpla rufipes. The sequence continues at coordinate 2,198,521 of OZ010630.1, forward strand.
TAGAGCATTTCTTCCAGTTTACAAAACCTACCTTTAGCTCGCTGTGCGATCATTAGTTCATGAGATATTGATGATCTACGAAAAAAGCTCCTTTTTCCTTTAAATGCCCATATCTCAGCGACAAATGGTCGTACAGAGATGAACAAAACACCATTTTGAAGCTGAAGAACCAGGCTAAAGGACCCCAGTATTGACAAAGCCAGAACAAATTTTTTTGTGCCCGTGGACGACTTTGAAAACGACAAAAAATTTGAGAAAATTTCCTTTCCGCTATTCCTTAGGTTCATGCCGAGCGTGTTGCTTAAAAAAAAAAAAGACTGCATTGATTTTCAAACTAGAGATATGAAGCTTTAAAACGCATTTTGTTTTATTACGATTCGATCATTTTTCACAAACTTACAGCGCTTCAAAAATCAGTGAAAAAACGGTAAAATTTAACTGCTCCCTTAATTTTTTTGCTGAGTGTATTTTCCCTATAAAAAACGCACAAAATTCAATGTGAACTCTAAAATCTGAAAAAATTCATACGTATTCGGAAAAACAAAGGAATCATTTTCATGAAAAAAAATCTTGGGTCATCGAAATATTTGTTAAACAATTGTTTTTTTCATCAATTTGTTAATAACATTTTCGTATTATTATTATGCAAAATTAATCTTTTCAGTACCTTTAATGTGCATGAATTTTTTCAGATTTTTATACCACCGAGAAGTGTTTGCAATTCTCTCCCAAATTCCTCGAATTTATGCGAAATTAATATTATCCGCACTACCTTAACGTAGTCCGTGCACCTAGTATTTATTTCACATAAATTCGAGAAAAATGAGAGCGAATTGCAAACACTTCTCGATGGTATAAAAATATGAGAAAATTCATGCACGTTGAAGGTACTGTAGTGATTAATTTTGCATAATAATAATTCGAAAAGGTTATTAACAAAATGATGAAAAATAAAAAAATAGTTTAACAAATATTCCGATGACCCAAGTTTTTTTTTTGCATGAAAATTAATCCTTTATTTTTTTGCATACGTATGCATTTTTTTCAGATTTTTATCTAATCTTTGAAATCTGTACATATTTCCTTACAAAAAACACAAATTTCAAAGATTAGATGAAAATTTGAAAAAATGCATACGTATGCAAAAAAATAAAGGAATCATTTTCGTGCAAAAAATAACTTGGGTCAACGAAATATCTGTTATACAATTTTTTAAAATTAACTCGTTAATAACATTTTGGAATTATTATTATGCAAAATTCATCTTTTCAGTACCTTCAGTGTGCATGCATTTTTTCAGATTTTCAGACCATCGAGAAGTGTTTGCAGTTCTCTCGCACTTTTCTCGAATTTATGCGAATTGAATACTTCGCGCTCCTACATCCTTAAGGGAGTCCTTGCGTCTAGTATTCATTTGGCATAAATTCGAGAAAAATGAGAGAATTGCAAACACTTCTCGATGATATAAAAATTTGAGAAAATTCATGCACGTTAAAGGAACTGAAAAGATTAAATTTGCATAATAATAATTCGAGAATGTTATTAACAAATTGATGAAAAGAAAATTGTTTAACAACTATTTCGATGACCCAAGTTTTTTTGTTGATGAAAATAATTCCTTCGTTTTTTCGAATACGTGTGAATTTTTTCGGATTTTTAAGTTCTCTTTGAAATTCGTGCATATTTTCCATATGAAAAAAAAAAAAAAAAAAAAATTTCGAAGAGAAGTTAAAAATCTGAAGAAATTCATACGTGTTCAGAAAAACGAAGGAATCATTAAAAAAAAAAGTCGAGTCAACGAAATATTTGTTGAACAATTTTTTTCATGAATTTGTTAATAACATTTTCGAATTATTATTATGGAAAATTAATCGTTTTAGGACCTTCCATATGCTTCATTTTTTTCCGACTTTTATGTAATCGAAAACTGTTCAAAATTCTCTCTGAATTTCCCTCAAACTTATGCGACGTCAAACGAGACGCTCATTAATACCTTAACGTCCGATTTTAACAGGAGAAATTCTGTGAATGACATTTTCGTTTTTCAGGAAAACACAATGAGAGGACCTTTGCTCAATCTTAGCCCAGGCCTGGGCGCAAGTGGCGTCGACATGGAGTACCGTAGAAGCTCTCAAGGTACTTGACAATTTCCTTCGAACGCCACGCGCCTTTTATCCCGTCGACCTCTGAATCACCCAGCAAAATATGTATCAAATATATCGAAATAGTGCTAATGCGACAAAGTCTTTGAATTATTTTCACAAGGATATATTTCGCAAAACTATTTTTTTCAGTCGGTAGTTTTTCAAGTTTTGTACAATTATTTTGTTCAGCCGGTGATTTTTTAATGTTTGTACAATTATTTCGTTCAGTCAATTTTTTTTTTCAATTTTTGCAAAATTCAATCCCGACACATTCATTTATCAATTTTTGCAAAATTATTTTGAGCATTCGGGAATTTTTCTATTTTCGTAACACTTTTTCAGCCGGGAGTTTTGTTAATTTCTGCAAAATTATTTTTGCCAGTCGACAGTTTTTTGTTTTCTGCAAAATTATTTTTGCCAGTCGACAGTTTTTTGTTTTCTGCAAAATTATTTTGTTCAGTCGATAGTTTTTTGTTTTCTGCAAAATTATTTTTTTTTAGTCGGTAGTTTTATAACTTTTTGTAAAATCATTTTGTTCAGCCGGTAGTTTTTTCAATTTTTGTAAAATTATTTTGTCATTCAAAAGAGTTTTGTTAATTTTGACAAAATGATTTTCTTGAAAAATTCACGGCGCTTCGTGCCACTTGGTAGCTCGGCGCACGAGACGAGCCTCTGGAAACGGTGACTAACCGGGCGGTTCCTCCGCCCCCTCTTCTTATTTTTTTCTCTCGCAGCAACGAACCAGTTACCTCTGAGTCCCGTGCAGATTCAGCCATCGCCGCCGTACTACAGGCAGCCTAGTCAGGACGACGGTAGGAAGGTAAGATGTTGTATCGTTCGGGGTTTTCGTTGGAACACCAACAAGGCCGGAGCTCGCAAACACACGTGACAATTTGTCGACGGTGTAGAATATTTCGAAAAAACAAAAAATAAAAATAAAAATTAAGAAAAAAATTCGAAAATAAAGTTTCTATCGAAATAGGCTGTGATATTCAAGGGTTTCCATTATTCAAGGGTTTCCGGTCAAACTTTCGGTACAAAAGCCATAATCAATGGTGAAGAAGCCTCTTCGTTGGCTCGCGGTGAAATTCCGTGAAGTAAAAACATGACGAGTTTCCACAGGGCGGAGTCTGGTGTAACCGATTGGAAATATCCAGGTTTTTTTACATAAATAATAGGCATAACATTTGAAAAATATGTCGGCTTTGCCAACGTTAGTGAAATAAAAACGTTGCGAGCTTAGGAATATTTTTACTGGGGATGTGCGAATAGCATTTGACTTGAATTAAATTGAATAATGATGTACAATTCAAAATTTGGATTGAATATTTAGAATTTTTAATTCAAAATACTCAAAATTTGAATTGAATATTCAGAATTTTTAATTCAAAATTCTCAAAATTTGAATTGAATGTTCAGAATTTTGAATTCAAAATTCAATTCAAAATTTGAATTGAACATCTAGAATTTTGAATAGTATGAATATTCACAAATGGTACGAATATCTTAAAAATAAATGGTACGAATTACTTAAAAATTATTTTTAAAAATCATGAATAATAGGGATATTCATGAATATTCATAACTTTCTGATTATACATAAACGTTAGTACATTTTTTTATTATTCATGAATATACGTAATTTTCTGAATTATTCGATTGATTCAAATGTTCAATTCAAAATGTGGACTGAATTATTCATATACAATCCGCAACGAATTATTCAAATTTTTGAGTACCCGCACGTCCCTAATATTTTTTTCTTATCGTCATCATGACCTTCATATGGCCGGTCACGTCTGGTATCCTCAGACTGCACCAGACGCCCCTCAAAAAACAAGTCATGTTGCACTGTTAAAAATGTTTGTGAATTGTACTGTATATGGGATTTACAGTACGGTAATTAATAATTCTTATTAGTATATGATGTTTGTAATTTTTGGAACTCCTTTGAAAGCCAAATCATAAAAAATACAGAATAATGTATACATAGAATTCCCAGAATTCAATTCGACGCAAATATAACGAGGATTCCGCAAAAAAAAATTGTTTGTTAATGATTTGGCCTTAAAAAAAATTTTACATTAAAAAAATGGCCAGTTGTTCCGAGTTTCACTCGAAAAAAAAATCTTAAAAATTCGTTGTTCATCTGCGGAATGTAAGGAAATTTATTCGGATAAAAAGTAGTCAATATTTTCGATAATTTTTTCGTAAAATTTCAGGTAATTTAAACTAAAATGTCAGAAATATATGTACAATGGATCTGTCCCAAGATTATGCCCTTTCAATTAAAAATGTAAAAATTTGCATATTCCGGCCAATTTTTATCTGTAATTTGGTGCATCTGCAGATACCATTGAACTCGATTTTTCGAAAAATGTTGAGCATTTTTTTTCTTATTTGGGTGGCGAAATTACGGTGGAAAATGCCTCACATGCATAAAACTTCATATACAAATTATGCATTTTCAACAGACATTTTTAACAGTGTCCCAATCGAGCCTCTTAGAATTCGAAAAAAAAGAAGAAAAAAAAGCATATTCCGGCTAAATATTTTTTTGGAAAATCTGTAATTTGATGCATCTATAGATACCAATAAACCCGATTTTTCGAAAATTCTGAAGAATTTTTTAAATATCTTTTTGGGTAACGAAATTACGGTGGAAAATGCCTCACATGCATAAAACTTCATATACAAATTATGCGTTTTCGAACAGACATTTTTAACAGTGTCCCAATCGAGCCTCTTAGAATTCGAAAAAAAGAAGAAAAAAAAGCATATTCCGGCTAAATATTTTTTTGGAAAATCTGTAATTTGATGCATCTATAGATACCAATAAACCCGATTTTTCGAAAATTTTGAAGAATTTTTTAAATATCTTTTTGGGTAACGAAATTACGGTGGAAAATGCCTCACATGCATAAAACTTCGTATACAAATTATGCATTTTCAACAGACATTTTTAACAGTGTCCCAATCGAGCCTCTTAGAATTCGAAAAAAAAGAAGAAAAAAAAAGCATATTCCGGCTAAATATTTGTTTGGAAAATCGGTAATTTGATGCATCTATAGATACCAATAAACCCGATTTTTCGAAAATTTTGAAGAATTTTTTAAATATCTTTTTGGGTAACGAAATTACGGTGGAAAATGCCTCACATGCATAAAACCTCATACAAATTATGCATTTTCAGCAGACATTTTTAACAGTGTCCTATAAAGCCTCTTAGAATCCGAAAAAAGAAGAAAAAAAAACATTAAATTCTTTCGCGTCCACCAGTTGCCCCCGCGGCAGTCTTTGTGATCCCAAAGCCCGCTGAGTCTGAAAAATCGCTCGCCGCAAACTAATCCGCAACTGTGCGTTTCTCGTTCGCGCCTCTTTCTGCCACCAGAGCGAGTCGCCGTCGCGGAAGCGTCGCCGAATATCGCGCAACGGCGCGGTGGCGGGCCTGGAGGTCCAGGAGGCGGCGCCGGCGGCGCCGACGCCGCCTCTGCACTCGAGCCCGGCGCCGTGGGAGCTGCCGCCGGCGCCGCAGCGCCGATCGCCCCGCAACCACATGTCGACCCGGGGCTCGCCGCCCATCAGAAATCGGTATCCCCGGTACGCGGACTCGTTCGCCCTCTCGTATCCCTTCATACCGGGGATGCACGGATCCCACCCGACGATCCACAACTCGCATCACAGCCTCCACGGCAGCCACCACAACATCCACGGCTCGCATCACGGCCTCCACAATCCTCACCACGGTCTTCACAACGCTCATCACAATATTCACAACGCCCATCAGAGCCACCCGCATCATCCGGTCGGCACCGGTCATCATCCGACGCAGGGCGCCAACGGCCCGGTCGTCGTCGAGGTCGGCCAGGTCGGCGTCTCCGGACTCGGCGTCACCGTCGGCGGCGAGCCACTCTGGCATCCACAGGCCACCGGCTACAGGATCCCCTGTCAGCTTCATGGGATCTACACGCCCACCGGGGCTCACGCCTTCGCCCACTCCTGCCAGGTAATAACGACTTCACTCCTACCAACTCGCTGTATATCTTATTATTGTTATTTCTGGACAGAGATGTCAAGCGTTTTTTACTTTAAGGTAGATAGTGCGTGTAGTATTCATTTCGCCTAAATTTGAGAAATTCGGGCAAGAATTGCAAACACTTCCCGATGTTAAAAAAATGTGAAAAAATTCATACTTATTATAGGCCCTGGAAAGACTAATTTTGCATAATAATAATTTCAAAATGTTATTAACAAATTGTTGAAAAGAAAATTGTTCATAAAAATATGCGGTAACTCAACTTTTTTTTTTATGAAAATGATTCGTTCATTTTTCGGAGTACCTATGAATTGTTTCAGATTTTTATCTTTATTATTATTTTTGCACATTTTTCCATGTAAAAAACAAGAAAAATCAAAATAAAGATAAAAATCTGAAAAAATTCATACGTATTCCGAAAAATGAACGAATAATTTTCATCAAAAAAAAAAGTTGAGTTACCGCATATTTTGATGAGCAATTTTCTTTTCAACATTTTGTCAATAACATTTTGAAATTGTTATTATGCAAAATTAGACTTTTCAGTGCCTATAATACGTATGAATTTTTTCACATTTTTTTAACATCGGGAAGTGTTTGCAACTCTTGCCCGAATTTCTCGAATTTAGGCGAAATGAATACTACACGCACTATCTACCTTAAAGGTACTAAAGGCACTTAGTCCCTGCGTCTAGTATTCGTTTCGGGTAAATTGGAGAAAAATGAGAGGGAATTGCGAAGACTTGTCGATGGTGTAAAAATGTGAAAAAATGCATGTACATTAAGGTAGTCCTTGCGCCTGGTGTCGAGTTCGCATAAGTTTTCGAAAATTGAGAGACAATTGCAACCATTTCTCGATAATATAAAAATCGGAAAAAAATCATGCAAATTAAAGGCACTGAAAAGATTAATTTTGCATAATAATAATTCGAAAATGTTATTAACAAATTGATGAAAAAAAAAACATTGTTTAACAAATATTTCGATGACCCAAGTTTTTTTGTGGATGAAAATGATTCCTTCGTTTTTCTGAATACGTATGAATTTTTTCAGATTTTAGAGTTCACTTTGAATTTTCACATATTTTCCCTATAAAAACACACGAATTTCAAAGTGAACACTAAAATCTGAAAAAATTCATACGTATTCAGAAAAATGAACGAATCATTTTCATTACAAAAAAAAGTTGGGTCATCGACAAATTTGTTAAACAATATTTTTTTCATCAATTTGTTAATAACATTTTAGAATTATTATTATACAAAATTAATCTTTTCAGTACCTTTAATGTGCATGAATTATTTCCGATTTTTATACCATCGAGAAATGTTCGTAATTCTCTCTCAAATTACTCGAATTTATGCGAAATGAATATCGCTCGCAAGGACTACCTTAAGGCGATGTGAAACATCCACGTCGAGCCCAGTCGGTGTCAAAAACTGTAATGTAATGAACGTTTTTCACGGATATGTGCGTTTATAGATAAAAGAAGAAATTCATTGCCTGCGGATTTCACCAGTGCAGGCAATGAATTTCTTCTTTTAGCTGTAAATGCAAATATGCGTAAAAAAACGTTAATTACAGTTTTTATTACCGCAGTCGGTATTTCACATGCCCTTAAGCAGGTAGTCTCGATGATTATCTCATCGAAAAGGGTTCGAAATTTCCCTCGAAACTCATATGTGACGGGACTGTACCGAATCTACCTCCTTAAGGATGTAGGAACACGGAGTATTCAATTCGCATGAATTTGAGAAAAGTGGGAGAGAATTGCAATCAGTTCTCGATGGTCTGAAAATCGGAAAAATCTCATGCATACTGAAAAGATTAATTTTGCATAATAATAATTCCAAAATGTTAATAACATATTGATAAAAAAATTGTTTAACAAATATTTCGATTACCCAAGTTTTTTTTATGAAAATGATTCCTTCGTTTTTCTGTATAAGTATGAACTTTTTCAGGTTTTTAACTAATCTTTGAAATTTGTACATGTTTTCTATCGAAAAAAAAACACAAATTTTAACGATTAATTAAAAATCTTAAAAAATTCATACGTATACAGAAAAACGAAGGAATCGTTTAAAAAACAGGTCATCGAAATATTTGTTAAACCATTTTTTTCATGAATTTGTTAATAGCATTTTAGTATTATTATTGTGCTAAATTAATCATTTCAGTACCTTTAATCACGACTTCACTCCTTCACTTTGAATAACGACTTCACTCCTTCCAATTCGCCGTATACCTTATTCTTGTTTCTCTACAGAGATGTCAAGCGTTTTTTACTTTAAAGGTACTTAGTCCTTGCGTCTGGTATTCGTTTCGCGTACATTGGAGAAAAATGAGAGAGTAATGCGAAGACTTGTCGATGGTATACAAATTTGAAAAAATTCATGCACATTAAAGGTACTGAAAATACTAATTTTGCATAATAATAATTCGAAAATGTAACAAAATATTTCGGTGACCCAAGTTTTATTTATGAAAATGATTCCTTCGGTTTGCTGAATACGTATGAATTCTTTCAGATTTTTAAGTTCTCTTAAAATTTGTGTTTTTTTTTATATGGAAAATATGTAGAAATTTCAAAGAGAACTTAAAAATCTGAAAAAATTCATACATATTCGGAAAAACGAAGGAATGATTTTCATTAAAAAACGGGTCATCGAAGTATTTGTTAAACCATTTTTTTTTTCATCAATTTGTAAATAACATTTTCGAATTATTATGATGCAAAATTTGTACATATTGTCCATATAAAAAACACAAATTTCAAATAGAACTTCAAAACCTGGAAAAATGCATAAGTATTCGGAAAAACGAAGGAATAATTTTCATTTAAAAAAAACTTTGGGTCATTGAAATGTGTGTTAAACAATTTTTTTTCATCAATTTGTTAATAAAATGTTCGAATTATTATCATACAAAATTAATATTTTCAATACCTTTAATACACATGCATTTTAAAAAATTTTAGACCATCAAGAAGTGTTTGCAATTCTCTCTCATTTTTCTCGAATTTATGCGAAATGAATACCAGACGCAAGGACTACCTTAAGGTAGTTATGTCGCGAAGGCGGACTTAATAGACTCGTCTTTTATTGTGCGAAATTTCAAGGTACCAAACAAGATACCGTTATCGGGTATCCAAACAAGTAAATAATTTTTGTTATTAGAGTTGGATACCAGGCCTTATATGAAGAAATCAATCAAACTGGCTTTTAAACGGAGAAAAAGCATCTTAGATATGAAATACAAAATGTATAAGTAGCTCTACGTTTTCGTTAGGTCTTAAAGTAATCGATACGAACATAAAAAGTCGTAGTCACCGGACATTCCAGGGAGTCATTGTAAGTTAAAGGCGGCGATCCGGGGTAATATGACGTTACCTAACTTGACAAAATCCCGACTCGAAATCAAATCCGTATAAAAAATAATTCTTCTCACAAAAAGTCGGTCACAATATAATGCAATTTCAGAAAGTAAATTCCCGGAATATTTTTGGAATTTCTTTGTAGCATAGACTCTGATGTCTATGACTCCGGCGTACCGACATACCTATCTTAAACGAAGTATTCATAAATGTATTTTAAGTACAAAAAGTATTTTTTATTTTAAGTACAAAAAGTATTTATTATTTTAAGTACAAAAAGTATTTTGTATTTTAAGTACAAAAAGTATTTGTGATTTTGAGTACAATTATTATTTTGTATTTTAAGTACAAAAAGTATTTTTTATTATGAGTACAAAAAGTATTTTTTATTATGAGTACAAAAAGTATTTTGTATTTTAAGTACAAAAAGGATTTTGTAAGCACTCCGTAGGAATCCATGTCGCGTGTTTTCACTTGAATTTTCGCCACCGTTTGCCACGATTCCCACTTCCCGCCTCCGTTTAAAGTATTCTCCTTCATGAGTCGATTATTCCAGAAAAAAATCCGTTTTTGAAAAATGCGTCGTTACGTTTATTAATTAAATGAATTACAAATCAACGCCTCGAAGGAGTCAAAGACAAGAATCTTTGAAATAAATTCACACAAAACTATCCTTCAAGCCGAAAATCTTTTTACGAGTTTTTTTTACAATACGCCTTACATATATCCAAAAAGTCACAGGCATTCGAACTCGTCTAAAAACAATTTTTCGAGAGAATTAAAAAAAAAATTCACAAGTGCGCGAGACACGCGATCGCAAATTCGAGTGTTTTTGTTGTTGTTTCTCTCCTTCCTTCCTTGTTACGTTTATTAATTAAATGATTTGTAATCAATGCTTCGAAGGAGTCAAAGGCAAGAATCTTTGAAATAAATTCACACGAAACTATCCCTCAAACAGAAAATCTTTTTACAAATTTTTATTTTTAACACGCCTAATTTCCAAAAAGTCACGGGCCTTTCAACCTGTCTAAAAACAATATTTCGAGAGAATTTCCAAAAAAATTCACAAGTGCGCGAGACACGCGATTGCAAAATTCGAGTGTTTTTTTTTGTTTCTCTCCTTCCTTCCTTGTTACGTTTATTAATTAAATGATTTGTAATCAACGCTTCGAAGGAGTCAAAGGCAATAAATCTTTGAAATAAATTCCCACGAAACTATCCCTCAAACAGAAAATCTTTTTACAAATTTTTATTTTTAACACGCCTAATTTCCAAAAAGTCACGGGCCTTTCAACCTGTCTAAAAACAATTTTTCGAGAGAATTTTCAAAAACATTCACAAGTGCGCGAGACACGCGATTGCAAATTCGAGTGTTTTTTTGTTGTTTCTCTCCTTCCTTCCTTGTTACGTTTATTAATTAAATGATTTGTAATCAACGCTTCGAAGGAGTCAAAGGCAATAAATCTTTGAAATAAATTCACACGAAACTATCCTTCAAACAGAAAATCTTTTTACACGTTTTTATTTTTACAATACGCCTTATATCCAAAAATTCACAGGCGTTTCAACTCGTCTAAAAACAATTTTTCGTGAGAATTTTCAAAAAAATGCACAAAAAATTCACTGCGCGAAAGACGCGATTGCAAAATTCGAGTGTTTTTTTTTTGTTGTTTCTCTCCTTCCTTCCCTCGCTCGTTTCCCATTGTTATTTCTCTGCCCTTTGGCGCTTCCTGCCTCGTCGTTCGGGGCCCTCGACGTGCACACGCATGACGTCTCAAAGAGTCTCTCTCTCTCTCTCTCGAGCAGTCCCGCCGGACACGCCTCGTCTTCCATCGAGGAAGCGCGTATGAGCGTGGCATTTGATTATCGCGTCTCATTAGCATTCGTATGGAGGCTCCGGGTCTCGTATATGGCGAGGAGCTGCTGCAGCAGCAGCGGAGGGCGACAGATGCCACCGACCGCTTTGTCGCCGTCTCCACGAGGAGGGTAGAGAGACTCGCCCGTCGGCGCCCTAACCGGCCGCTCCTGCTCCCCCTTTTACACCTGTTTCCTATTCACGTTACACCCTGAGCGAGCGAGCGAGCGCACGGGGGAGAAAAAACTCGTCCTCGCGGAGCTCGGTCTGATCCTCTCCGGTGTTGCGCAAACGACGGACCGAGCGATGCACCAGCCTCTGCCGCACCTGCGCACCCGCAGAGTCGCTTCACTTCGGAGCCCGGCAAAATACTCGAAAATACTCAAAATATAAACAAACAAAACAAAAACAAAATACTTTATGTATTTAAAATAGAAGGTACTTTTTGTACTTCAAATATACTCGAAAATACTCAAAATATTAAAAAAAAAACAGATTACTTTATGTATTTAAAATACAAAACACTTTTTGTACTTAAAATACAAAATACTTGGTATATTTCAAATACAAAATTCTTTGTGCATGTAACATACAAAATACTTTTTGTACTTAAAATACATTGATAAGTACTTCCTTTCAGTACTTCTGAAAATACTTTCTAAAGATCAATCAGAGCTGGGCAAAATACACTCAGCAAAAAAATTAAGGGAGCAGTTAAATTTTACCGTTTTTTCACCGATTTTTGAAGCGCTGTAAGTTTGTGAAAAATGGTCGAATCGTAATAAAACAAAATGCGTTTTAAAGCTTCATATCTCTAGTTTGAAAATCAATGCAGTCTTTTTTTTTTAAGCAACACGCTCGGCATGAACCTAAGGAATAGCGGGAAGGAAATGTTCTCAAATTTTTTGTCGTTTTCAAAGTCGTCCACGGGCACAAAAATTTTTTTTCTGGCTTTGTCAATGCCGGGGTCCTTTAGCCTGGTTCTTCAGCTTCAAAATGGTGTTTTGTTCATCTCTGTACGACCATTTGTCGCTGAGATATGGGCATTTAAAGGAAAAAGGAGCTTTTTTCGTAGATCATCAATATCTCATGAACTAATGATCGCACAGCGAGCTAAAGGTAGGTTTTGTAAACTGGAAGAAATGCTCTAAAAGTACCTTCTGGTACTTTAGAGATTTTATTTTTTTATGTAACCTTAATATTGATTTGAAAAAGACCCAAAAAATGGACTTTTTCCCCGTTTTGGAAAATCCACGTCAACTTGGCAGATATTGCGATAATGACTCATGTTTTTAGGATTTTTTTTAGTTCAATACATGCCCAATGACCCCCCAAGATTAAAAAAATTATGTGCTGAACCGTTGTTTTTTCCCGAAGCGTCAAAGTTTTATCAAAAATTAAAGGAACACTTATTGTTCCTTAAATGGCATTTAATGATGACTAAAATTTAAAAAAAAACTTTTCCGTTGTTTTTCTCACGGTTTCGCAATAACTACTCTTTTAATCTTTGAAAAAGAGAAAAATTAAAAATTTTGAATTTTTCTGAAAAAAAACTTCGTAGGCATTTTTTTTTTTTTTTTTTTTTTTCATTTCAAAGATTGTTCATAAGAAATTGTGAGAAAAATACCGTTTTTTAAGCAAAAAAATTCAAAACTTAAAATTTTTCTCTTTTTCAAAGATTAAAAGAGTAGTTATTGCGAAACCGTGAGAAAAACAACGGAAAAGTTTTTTTTTTTTATTTTAGTCATCATTAAATGCCATTTAAGGAACAATAAGTGTTCCTTTAATTTTTGATAAAACTTTGACGCTTCGGGAAAAAACAACGGTTCAGCACATACATTTTTTAATCTTGGGGGGTCGTTGGGCATGTATTGAACTAAAAAAAATCCTAAAAACATGAGTCATTATCGCAATATCTGCCAAGTTGACGTGGATTTTCCAAAACGGGGAAAAAGTCAATTTTTTTGGTCTTTTTCAACTCAATATTAAGGTTACATAAAAAAATAAAATCTCTAAAGTACCAGAAGGTACTTTTAGAGCATTTCTTCCAGTTTACAAAACCTACCTTTAGCTCGCTGTGCGATCATTAGTTCATGAGATATTGATGATCTACGAAAAAAGCTCCTTTTTCCTTTAAATGCCCATATCTCAGCGACAAATGGTCGTACAGAGATGAACAAAACACCATTTTGAAGCTGAAGAACCAGGCTAAAGGAACCCAGTATTGACAAAGCCAGAAAAAAATTTTTTGTGCCCGTGGACGACTTTGAAAACGACAAAAAAAATTGAGAAAATTTCTTCCCGCTATTCCTTAGGTTCATGCCGAGCGTGTTGCTTAAAAAAAAAAGACTGCATTGATTTTCAAACTAGAGATATGAAGCTTTAAAACGCATTTTGTTTTATTACGATTCGACCATTTTTCACAAACTTACAGCGCTTCAAAAATCAGTGAAAAAACGGTAAAATTTAACTGCTCCCTTAATTTTTTTGCTGAGTGTACTTGAAGACACCCAAAATACAAAATATTTTGTGCATTTAAGATTCAAAATACTTTTTGTACTTAAAGTACATTGATAAGTACTTCGTTTAAGTACTTCTTAAAATATTTCGTATAAATCAATCATAGTTGAACAAATACTTGAAAATACTAAAAATACAAAATACTTTTTGTACTTAAAATACATTGATAAGTACTTCTTAAAATACTTCGTAAAAATCAATCAGAGCTAGGCAAAATACTTGAAAATACTCAAAATACACAATACGTTGTGTATTTAAAATACAAAATACTTTTTATACTTAAAATACATTGATACATACTTCGTTCAAGTACTTCTGAAAATGCCTCGTGAAAATCAGTCAGAGCTAGGCCAAATACTCGAAAATACTCAAAATACCAAATACTTTATAATCGCAAAACCAGTTGAAGCATCGATTTTATTTCTTCGAGACTGAGGGATTTACGAGACTGATAATGTGTAAGAAGAGCGCGGATTGGATGTGTAAAATGTAAATTCGGGTGTCCAGGTGGCTCACCATCATCACCACAGTCATTATTCGGCGGCTCACCCGGGTCATCCGGGTCACAGCTTGGTCGGAGCTGCTCCCAGAGGATATCCAGCGCCGGCAGGTGGACCGGTCGCCGCCCTGCACGCCCATCCGCCGCCTCCGCCCGTCCACACTACACACTACACCGCTCATCATCAGCTATCGCAGCAGGTAGACTACCCAGTTATTTATTTATTTATTTATTTATTTATTTATTTATTTATTTATTTATTTATTTGTTTACTTATTTATTTATTTATTTGTTTACTTATTTTTTTATTTATTTATATGTTTATAATAAACGGTACGTACCCTTGGAAACAATACAAAAAATAGACAGAAGAGCGAAAAACAAAAGATTATTCAATATACAAAATATGCAAAAACAAAGAAAAAATATAGAAAAAGTCAAATAAAATAAAATAGAAAAGTAAGCAATACAAAATTGCTTACTTTTCCTTAAGGTAGTCGCCCTGCTTGCGTTCAATTTCGCATAAATTCGAGAAAATTGAGAGAGAATTACAAGCACTTCTCGATGGTCTAAAAATCTGAAAAAATTGATGCATATTAAAGGTACTGAAAAGATTAATTTGGCATAATAATAATTCTAAAATGTTATTAACAAATTGATGAAAAAAAAATTGTTTAACAAATATTTCGGTGACCCAAGTTTTTTTTTCGATGAAAATGATTCTTTCATGTTTCTGAATACGTATGAATTTTTTCCGATTTTTAAGTAATCTTTGAATTTTGGAATTTTCCATATAAAAAAACACCAAAATTCAAAGATTACTTAAAAATCTGAAAAAATTCGTGCGTATTCAGAAAAACGAAAGAATCAATTTCATCGAAAAAAAAACTTGGGTCACCGAAATATTTGTTAAACAATTTTTTTTTTCATCAATTTGTTAATAACATTTTAGAATTATTATTATGTCAAATTAATATTTTCAGTACCTTTAATGTGCATGAATTTCTTCAGATTTTTAGACCATCGAGAAGTGCTTGCAATTCTCTCTCAATTTTCTCGAATTTATGCGAAATTGAACGCAAGCAGGGGGACTACCTTAAGCAACTAAGCTTACTAAAATTGCAAAATTGCGAATTAATATCCAAACAAACTCGGTGTAACCGACGAATTTCGATATTTCGCCCCCCAATGCCGCGCGTTTAATTAATGAGGAGCCTTTTGAATTATGTTCGACGAAAACACGACGCACTATCGAGTCGAGTCGGATCACGAAAATTCCACGCTGGCCACATTTTCTTTCATGTTTTATGAAAATATTCATCAGTTCGTCAATACGCAAGTTTCGTGCGCGATATTCGTCGAGCAAAATTGCTGTAATAAATTCGCGGAAATGTTGAAATAATAACGAGATGTTACTCGTTTGTGCTGAATTTCGAAACGGCTGGAAATCAATTATCGAACGGAGAAGCGAGGAAAAGTCGATAATTCGGCTGCGAAAAATAATTCGCACGAAAAAACGAAAAATGAGACGATTCGCAATAACGAAAATTCACTTCGTACTTGGAATAAAATGGATCCGCCTCGGATCATCAAAGTTTCACGCCAGCCGTATTTGCTTTCACGTTTTATTAAATATTCATTATTTTTCGAATACGAGAGTTTTGTAACCAAAATTACAATGAACTTGAGATAATACAGAAAGAAGAATCGTTTGGGCGAAATTGGATTTCGTCGAATTCAATAATAAAATACAATTTTCAAATAAACAGAGGAGAATAACAATGAAGAATATTGTAAGTGAATTTCGAACCCTTCTTGATTACATAAAAATCTAAATACATCTGAGTCGTAACGATATCAAAATGGTATTCACAAATGAATGAAAAAAATGAATTATTCAACAACTCAACTTTTCTTTATAATGAAAATGATTAATTAATTTTTTCGAATACGTATTAATTCTTTCCGAGTTCTCCCACATTTTTTTTTTTTTTTTTTTTTTTTTTGAGAAAATAAAACGTGAAAGCCGCGATTAAAAAAAATTAGACAAGATTCTGAAAAAAATACACAGGTATTCAGAAGAGTTATGAAACATTTCCATACAAAAAATGGTGTCATAATTTGTTACAACAATGAATTTTTAAATTAATTTGTTAATAATATTTTTATATTATTATTATACAAAATCAACGTTTGCAGAACCTTCGGTTACTTTAATCAGAGTTGCGTCGTAATTATTTCATAAAAAAGTGAAAATTTGTAAAAACGGATCGGAATCAGATATAAAAAAGAAATTCCTCTCTAGCCACATTTCGTTTCGCATTTCGTTATTTCCTAAATATGTAAATTTGCGAGAATTTTCGAATTTTTTTGGGCGAGGAACATGGAATCGGAATTCAGTGATCTAAGATTGTTTTTTTTTTCGGGTTGTTTCGCTGCAGCGAGAAGTCGAGCTGGAGCTGATGGAATCTCATCATCATCACCGAGTGGGAAGCGGAGGTCCGCCGATCCCGATGCCGCACTCGTACTCGCCGCCCGCCCTCGCCCAAGTGACGACCCCACCGCCGATCTTCATATCGGAGACTCGCAGCAGTCAGCTCGACATGCTGCAGAACAGGACGCGACGACCGGCCGGAAACGTCCGACGGCAGAGGACCAGAGGATGGCGAGGCACGCCGCCACTCCCGCCCACACCTTACCCTGGTCTTCTCTTGCATTTCTTGTGAGTTTCATCCTCTTTTATCGCCCTCTACCGATCTCTCGTCAATAAAACAAAAATATCTCCATGTTTCGAGTAATCCGAGTTTTAAATAATCGATCTTTCAAATAATCCAAGTTTTTAATAATCGATGTTTCGAATAATCCAAGTTTTTAATAATCGATGTTTCGAATAATTCAAGTTTTTAATAATCGATGTTTCGAATAATCCAAGATTTTAAGAATTGATGTTTCGAATAATCCAAGTTTTTAATAATCGATGTTTCGAATAATCCAAGTTTTTAATAATCGATGTTTGAATAATCCAAGTTTCAAATAATCGATGTTTCGAATAATCCGAGTTTTAAATAATCGATCATTCGAATAATCCAAGATTTTAATAATCCATGATTCGAATAATCCAAGTTTTTAATAATCGATGTTTCGAATAATCCAAGTTTTTAATAATCGATGTTTCGAATAATCCAAGTTTTTAATAATCGATGTTTCGAATAATTCAAGTTTTTAATAATCGATGTTTCGAATAATCCAAGTTTTTAATAATCGATGTTTCGAATAATCCAAGTTTTTAATAATCGATGTTTCGAATAATTCAAGTTTTTAATAATCGATTTTTCGAATAATTCAAGTTTTTAATAATCGATGTTTCGAATAATTCAAGTTTTTAATAATCGATGTTTCGAATAATTCAAGATTTTAAAAATTGATGTTTCGAATAATTCAAGTTTTTAATAATCGATATTTCGAATAATCCAAGTTTCAAATAATCGATGTTTCGAATAATCCGATTTAAAATAATCGATCATTCGAATAATCCAAGTTTTTAATAATCCCTGTTTCGAATAATCCAAGTTTTTAATAATCGATGTTTCGAATAATCCAAGTTTTTAATAACCGATGTTTCGAATAATCGAACCGATGTTTCGATATAATGAAATCGACTTCGAATAATCGAATCGATGTTTTGATATAAATGAATCGATTTTCCGAATATTCTAATTATTCGAAAAATCGATTTTCGATTACTCGAAACATGGGTGTGTTTCGCAAAGTATCGGAACGTCGATTATTTGATTTTTTTAAGCGTAGAATACTTTATTCGTCAAACGAAGAAGTTTTATAGAAACTTTTGTGTCTGTATGATTGTCGGAAATCAATAAAAAAAAAGATCAATCGCCGTGTAGCCCTGCAGATTACAGCGAACTTCCGACTCAAGTTTTTATCATTATTAGTATAACACTCGTATTATAATAATAACAAAAATTCGATACGTTCTCAGAAAAAAAAAATACAAAGAACAGAAAGGAAATACAAAAGTACAAATGGATAAATCGAGCCGACTGAAAAATGGAGAAACAAAAAATTGTGAAATATCGAAAAATCATTCTCATATTGCGCTCGAATCTCGCGTTCAACGACGAACGAATCTTCCGACTGCGATATGCGAGCGATTATATTCGTTGTTTCACAATTTTTCGCTTGCCCGATTTGGCGGTTTTACAAAACGTTTTTAAATAAAAATTACTGATACGTTTGACGTGTTTTTTCTTCTTTTTTTAAATAAAAATTACTGATACGTTTGGCGTGTTTTTTCTTCTTTTTTTTTAATAAAAATTACTGATACATTTGGCGTATTTTTTCTTCTTTTTTAAAACAAAAATTATTGATACGTTTGGCGTGTTTTTTCTTCTTTTTTAAGGTAGATAGTGCGTGTAGTATTCATTTCGCCTAAATTTGAGAAATTCGGACAAGAATTGCAAACACTTCCCGATGTTAAAAAAATGTGAAAAAATTCATACTTATTATAGGCCCTGGAAAGACTAATTTTGCATAATAATAATTTCAAAATGTTATTAACAAATTGTTGAAAAGAAAATTGTTCATGAAAATATGCGGTAACTCAACTTTTTTTTTTGATGAAAATGATTCGTTCATTTTTCGGAGAACCTATGAATTGTTTCAGATTTTTATCTTTATTATTATTTTTGCACATTTTTCCATGTAAAAAACAAGAAAAATCAAAATAAAGATAAAAATCTGAAAAAATTCATACGTATTCCGAAAAATGAACGAATAATTTTCATCAAAAAAAAAGTTGAGTTACCGCATATTTTGATGAGCAATTTTCTTTTCAACATTTTGTCAATAACATTTTGAAATTGTTATTATGCAAAATTAGACTTTTCAATGCCTATAATACGTATGAATTTTTTCACATTTTTTTAACATCGGGAAGTGTTTGCAACTCTTGCCCGAATTTCTCGAATTTAGGCGAAATGAATACTACACGCACTATCTACCTTAAAATAAAAAGTATTGATACGTTTGGCCTGTTTTTTCTTCTTCTTTTTTTTTAAATAAAAATTATTGATACGCTTGGCGTGTTTTTTCTTCTTTTTTTTTTAATAAAAATTACTGATACGTTTGGCGTGTTTTTTCTTCTTTTTTAAAATAAAAATTATTGATACGTTTGGCGTGTTTTTTCTTCTTTTTTAAAATAAAAAGTATTGATACGTTTGGCCTGTTTTTTCTTCTTCTTTTTTTTAAATAAAAATTATTGATACGCTTGGCGTGTTTTTTCTTCTTTTTTTAAAATAAAAATGATTGATACGCGTGGCGTGTTTTTTTTTCTGTTGGTTAATCACGTTGTCGTTTGTGTCAAATTCAGAGCGATGTTCAGCAATCCGCCGTTGTCCCCGTACAGCCAGGCGGAGCTCTCGTCGCCGGAGTCGGCGGAGACAGAGAACTACGAGGCGCTTCTCTCGCTAGCCGAGCGGCTGGGCGAGGCGAAACCCCGAGGGCTGACGCGCGCCGAGGTCGAGCAGCTGCCGTCGTACAAATTCAACGCCGAGACCCATCAGGGCGACCAGACCAACTGCGTCGTCTGCATGTGCGACTTCGAGGCGCTCCAGTCGCTCCGCGTCCTCCCCTGTTCGCACGAGTTTCACGCCAAGTGCATCGACAAGTGGCTCAAGGTAAATACCCTATTTTGGCCAGTCGTCGCCGCGCAACTTCGCCAAGCGACGTTCATTAAGGTAGTCCTTTCGCCAGTATTAATTTCGCATAAATTCGAGCAAAAGTTAGGGAGAATTGCGAACACTTCACAACGGTATACAAATCTGGAAACATTCATGCACATCAAAGGTACTGAAAAGATTAATTTTGCATAATAATAATTCTAAAATATTATTAACAAATTGGTTGAAAAAAATACTTTAACAAATATTTCGGTGACCCAAGTTTTTTTGTGGTTGAAAACGATTCCTTCGTTTTTCTAAATACGTATGAATTTTTTCAGATTTTTAAGTAATCTTTGAATTTTCACATATTTTCCATGTAAGAAAACACACATTTCAAAGATTACTTAAAAATCTGAAAAAATTCATAAGGTATTTAGAAAAACGAAGGAATCATTTTCATCCACAAAAAAAATTGGGTCACCGAAATATTTGTTAAACAATGTTTTTTTAAATCAATTTGTTAATAACATTTTTTAATTATTATTTTTCAAAATTAATCTTTTCAGTACCTTTAATGTGCATGAATTTTTTCAGATTTTTATTAGATCGAGAAGTGTTTGCAATTCTCACTAACATTTTCTCGAATTTATGCGAAATGAATACTAACGAAAGGATTACCTTAAGGCAGTACGAGCGGTACAGTCCCGCCAAACGTGAGTTTCAGAGAATATTTCGAACACTTCACAATGGGATAAAAATGTGAAAAAAAAAAATCAAGCACGTTGAAGGTACCGAAAAGATTGATTTTGCATAATAATAATTCCAAAATGTTAATAATAATAATTCCAAGAGAGTTGCGAATAATTCTCGATCTTATTAAAATTTGGAAAAATGCTTACATATTAAAGGTGCTGAAAAGATTAATTTGGTATAATAATAATTCGAAAATGTTATTAACAAATTGATGAAAAAAACATTGTTTGACAAATATTTCGATGACCCGATTTTTTTTTTTATGGAAATGATTCCTTCGTTTTTCTGAATACGTGCGAATTTTTTTCAGATTTGTACCGAAAAGATTGATTTTGCATAATAATAATTCCAAAATGTTATTAGCAAATAAATGTAAAAATATATTTTTCAACAATTTATCCGGTAACCCAACTTTTTTTCTGATGGAAATTATTCATTCATTTGTCCGAACACGTATGAATTTCTTCAGTATTTTGTTAAATTCTCAATATTGCGTTTTTTTTTTTTTCAATAAAAAAGAGGTGCGAGAAACGCATTTTAAAAAATCTAGACGAAATTCTGAAAAAATGCATACGCATTCAGAAATTTTTTTTTTTCCGATTTTGATCTAATCTTTGAAATTTGTACATATTTTCCATACAAAAAACACAAATTTCAAAGATTAAATAAAAATCGGATAAAATTCATACGTATACAGAAAAAAAAGGAATCATTTTCATGCAAAAAAAACTTGGGTCACCGAAATATTAGTTAAACAATTTTTTTAAAATCAATTTGTTAATAACATTTTGGAATTATTATTATGCCAAATTAATATTTTCAGTACCTTTAGTGTGCATGAATTTTTCCAGATTTTCAGACCATCGAGAATTGTTTGCAATTCTCTCGCACTTTTCTCGAATTTATGCGAATTCAATACTTCGCGCTCCCACACCTTAAGCTAATAGTCTCGGTACAATCCCGTCACAATGTACCCGGTACCTCAACTTTTTTTTCTGATGAAAATTATTCATTCATTTTTCTAAATACGTATGAATTTTTTTCGGAATTTTGTCTAATTCTTTTAAATTGCGGTTTTCGCCGCCCATTTTGCTTTAAAAAATGCAATTTAAAAAAATTAGACAAAATTCCGAAAAAAAATTCATACGTATTCAGAAAAATGAATGAATAATTCTCATCAGAAAAAAAGTTGGGTTACCGGGTAAATTGTTGAACAATTAATTTTTACATTTATTTCTTAATAACATTTTAGAGCTATTATCATGCAAAATCAATCTTTTCGGTACCTTCAACGAGCTTGATTTTT
The DNA here is from genome assembly GCA_963932165.1 of Pimpla rufipes. Lineage (NCBI taxonomy): Eukaryota > Metazoa > Arthropoda > Insecta > Hymenoptera > Ichneumonidae > Pimpla > Pimpla rufipes. The sequence continues at coordinate 2,220,688 of OZ010630.1, forward strand.
TTCAAATTTTTATCCCATTAAGAAGTGTTCGAAATATTCTCTGAAACTCACGTTTGGCGGGACTTTACCGATCGTACACCCTTAAGCCAATTAAGAAAAACAGAAATTCACGAAAACAAAGCTTCCTCTATGAAGAAGCAAAATTTACGAGAAAAAGATTGCTCCGCGGAAAAAAAAAACGTAAGCTGACCAACTAATCCGTTTTCTCTCGTGTTCGCAGTCCAACCGAACGTGTCCGATCTGCCGCGGCGACGCCGGCGAGTACTTCGGGAACGGGAGCGGCGCCGGCAGCGACTGACGCCAGGTCGTGCAGGTCCACTAGCGCCAGGCGACGGCGCCGAGGGCCCCGCGAGCGCCGATTCGCGCCCAGCAGCTGCCCGCAACCGTCACGCTCCTCATATGCGCCAATTTGTGTCGTTGAGGCTCGCCGAAAAAAGAAATCCGGCGTGTTTTTCGCTTTTCGCAGCCGCCTCGAGCGTCGATCGCGAGGAAACCAAGAGAAAAAAAAACAAGAGAAGAAAAAACCTCTCAATGTTTTTTTTTTTTTTGTTAATCGACGGAAAATCAACGACAAAACGGAGGAGGAAAAAGAAAATACTCGGCGGCAAAAAGCCGGAGAAATGTTTGTAAATAAGCGGAGCGAAACTTCGGTTATAATTATTCATCGATGTCGTCGTCGTCGTCGTCGCTTTCCGCCGAATCCGAAGCCGACGCGAAAATTCGTCTTCGTTCTTTTGCCTTGTTTCACTTCACTTCCGTTTTGCTTTGTATTCGTTTCCCGGGGCTCGACGGAATCGATCGTAGATTTTTAGTAACACGGTGGAAAATCGGTGCGCGAGGTGCTCTAGAGTAAAAAGCGCGAGATCGGCGAGGCGTCTCCGCGTCTTCGGCCTCCCGGAGTTCGTCGATATTGCGCGAGAAGAGGACGAGACCCGATCGCCCCTGAAACAGGCGAGAAAAAATAAGAGTTCGGGGTCGCGAATCCCTGAATCGTTTAGAAATAAAGTCGATGCGATTGGTTTTATAATTGTTCATTATTGAGAGTAACACGCAGCAATTTTAATGTAATGCGTACATTTTGTAAGCGTTTTGTATTAATTTCGCATAAATTCGAGAAAAATGGAGAGAGTTGCGAATAATTCTCGATGGTATTAAAATTTTGAAATATTCGTGCATATTAAAGGTGCTGAAAAGAGTAGTTGGTATAACAATAATTCCAAAATGTTATTAACAAATTGATGAAAAAAACATTGTTTAACAAATATTTCGATGACCCAATTTTTTTTATGGAAATGATTTCTTCGTTTTTCTGAATACGTATGAATTTTTTCAGATTTTTAAGTTCTCTTTGAAATTTGGGTTTTTTTTATATGGAAAATATGTGCAAATTTCAAAGAGAACTTAAAAATCTGAAAAAATTCATATGTATTCGGAGAAACGAAAGAATCATTTTCATTGAAAAAAACTTGAGTCATCGAAATATTTGTTAAACAATTGTTTTTTTTTCATCAATTTGTTAATAACATTCCACAATTTTTATTACGCAAATTGAATCATTCCAGTACCTTTAATGTGCATGAATTTTTTCAGATTTTTAGACTACCGAGAAATTTTTGCAATCCTCTCATTTTTTTAGAATTTATGCGAAATGAATACTAGACTTGATTGCTGTAAAGATCGAGCGCACCATTTTTATATGACTGACGTAACTCTGAAAAGCACGTTTTTTTACACGTCTTCGGTTATCTATGATTTTTTTTACGAATTTTCGAACGACGTATTTGGAAAAGTTGAGAACATGCTGAGAAATCTTCGAGCCGAAGCGGGTCGGTGATTTCTTCTATTATTTTCGGTCTTTCGTCGACGACAATGAAACGGAGAAAAATTCAAAAAATAGTCACTTTACGTAAATAGAGACGTCGTAAAGTTGCTGTTTTTTCAAATTTTCTGCATTTCTGTCGTTGTCGAAAAAAGGCTGAAAAAATAGAAGGAACGGCCGGCCGACTTTGGCTCGGTTGCCAAAAAATTGTTACTCCACAAAAAAGGTTTTTCCGAATTTTTGCAGATCTTGAAAACGCGTTCGAAAATTTGTCTTAAAAATCGTAGATAAAAAAAAGATATATAAAAATAGAATTAAAAAATCGGTGTTTTTTTGAGCCGCGTGAATCGTGAAAAAAAAAAAATGGATAACTATTGAAATGTTGACGCATCATTTCCAAACAAGCCGCGCGACATTTGTTTCTGAAGTTAACGAGGATTCGCAACTCCGGTTTCGTTCCTCGAGGACTCGCCGACGAACGATATTTTTCATAACAAACACGACGATATTTCGGTTTGCCGGTGCCGAGGGAGGAGCCGAAGAGGCGCGGAGGCCGCGACGGCAAAGCCGGTCGATCGATTCTCTCATCGCGAGTCCGAAACGTCGGCGGTCGGTTGGCAATTCTTAACGCTTGGACAAAATTCCGTTGATCGACCAAACGCACAGCGCGAAAATCGCCCCGCGATTCGCGCTTCACGCGCGGTTTTTTCCGTGGCTTTTTATTCGATTGGCGAGAGGGGAAAACCGAGGGGAAAAAAGATACGGAAATAAAAAAAAACGAAGTACGAAAAACACAAAAAAACGATGTCACCGTAGGGTAAAGTTAAATAAAAAAAAAAAAAAAAAAATAGGCGTAACTGAGATTGTTTTACATATTGTTGCTTCTAATCGTCTTTCGCACGGAGTTTTGGTGTCTAGTGAACGTGAGTGAGATTCGTCGTTAATTCCGAGGCTTTTCGAGTGATCGCGAGGCGGGGGGAGAGAAACGAGGCGCGAAATAAAAGGAGAAATAATTGGCGCAACGCGAACGAATCGCGAGATGAGCTTCGCGCTTTTTTTCTCCTGTCTCTCATTTTTTTTTTTTTTTTTTTTTGCGTCGAATTCGATCTGTACTTTGGGCAGCCCGCGCGGAGTCGTTGAAGACGTTTGCGAAATTCCGTTGCCCGAAATTCGATTCGCCAGCCGATATATTCGATATGTTAAATTTAATACAGTAATTTTTACTACGTTCAATGAAATGTCGAAAAAATGTGGAAATTTTTTATGTTATAAACTTCCGAATTTTCGTAAGATTTAGCCGAAATTACGTTAATTTCGTGTCGCACTCGTGTGTTAAATTTTAAATACTGGTTTATCGTAGAAAATATTTTGAACACTTTGTAACGCGACGCAAAAATTTTCGAGCAGCCGCGAAAAATCATCATTTTAGTGCAATATTTTAGTTGTCTTTTTGGGGAAAAAAGGAGAAAAGAAGGAATAGCGTTTTTCTCGTTTTCCTTCGCAATTCCCGCCAATGTTTGATCAAAAATTACGTGTTTTTTTTTCGCGGCTGTTCGAAAGTTCGCGCGTCATTTGGCAATCGCTCCGAATTGTAATCACGACAACGCGAAGACACCGCGAATTTTGTCTCTCGAAGGAAAGTCCGAAGAACGACGAAAAAAATTGTGTGTTTCGTTTGCTTCCGCCGAAATAACGAAATCCGGAAAAAACGCAGCGCGTTGTTGATCCTTAGCGAACGTAAGAATACATATCATTTTTTTTTTTTTTTCATGCGTTAAAGTTGCGAAATCCCCAGTTTTAGCGTCGTCCGTTGCCTTTGCCAGCCTTTTTCGTCCTCTTCGTTTTTTTTAGCATCGTTATTGGCCCTTAGGAACAAATAAAAAAATAACAACCATTTTTTTTAAGAGCGCCCGAATACAAATTTTCCTTTGGAAGAAAACGGAGCGAGTTTTTCGAGTCAATGAAAATTCATCGCCGTTTTGGGGCGACAAATTTCAATCTGTTTTGCCTCTAAAACGGCGACGAATTTACACTCAAAAGTGTGAAATATTCATCGAAGTCGTCACTGTTGGATAATTCATTGCCGAAAAATATCGATCGTTTCGCAAATACCGAAATTGTCAAGATAAATTTCGTTGACTTTCGCAACTCGTTCTGCTCTTTTGATATCGGCCGATTTATCGACCGAAAAAAAGAAACTAAATACTTTCGGCGACCACATTTTTTTCGTTTTCATTATTTTTTTATCTTCCAAGGCTCGAAATTTCGAGGAAAAGAATCTTTTTTTTTCTGCTATTCTTTGCACGAAAAAAATACGAGGTACGACGCATTTTTTCGAATCGACGGGCGAACGCGGCTCCTTGATCGACAAAAGCAATTTGGTCTCTCGAATCGTACGTTAAACCGATTATTTAAGGTACTACGAACGTCTTATTTAACGTCGCATAAGTTCGAGGAAGATTGAGAAAGAATTACGAACAGTTCTTGATTAAACAAAAATCGGCAAAAAATCGAACATATGGAAAATGCTAAAAAGATTATTTTGGCGCAACAACAATTAAAAAATGTCATTAACAAATCACAGGAATAAATAATTGTTCAACAAAATACCCGCCAACCTATTTTTTTCAGCTTTGAAAATGATTTTTTTTTCTGCATACATATGAATTTTTCCCGAATTTTTTCAGATTATCAATTTTAACATTAAGAAAACGCAATTTTCATATATCACCCAAAAATTCGGAAAAAAATCGGACGTATGCAGAAAAACAAAAGTATCATTTTCATAACAAACGAACAATTAGGTTGCCGGGTATTTTGTTGAACAATTATTTATTTCGGCAATTTGTTAATAACATTTCTGAATTATGACTGTGTCAAAATGATCTCTTTAGCACCTTCCACGTGTTTGATTTTTTTCGATTTTTATGTCATCGAGAACTCTTTGTAATTCTCTCTCAATCGCTCTGGAACTGATGTGACGTCAGACAAGACGCTCACTACTACCTTAAAGTAATTCTTGCGTCTAGTATTCATTTCGCATAAACTTGAGAAAAAGGAGCGAATTGCAAACAAAAAGAAAAATCTGACAAATACAAAATCTGTTATAAAAATTGGATTAAAGTCATGTACATTAAAGCTACTGCAAAGATTAATTTGGTATAATAATAATTCGAAAATGTTATTAATAAATTGATGAAAAAAATGGTTTAACAAATATTTCGATGACCGAAGTTTTTTAAAGAAAATAATTCCTTCGTTTTTTCGGATACGTATGAATTTTTTCAGATTTTTAAGTTCACTTTGAAATTTGTACATATTTTCCGTATAAAAAACCACAAATTTCAAAGAGAACTTAAAAATCTGAAAAAATTCATACGTATTCAGAAAAACGAAGGAATCATTTCCACAAAAAAAAACTTGGTTCATCGACATATTTGTTAAACAATTTTTTTTTTCATCAATTTGTGAATAACATTTTCGAATTATTATTATGCAAAATTAATCTTTTCAGTGCCTTTAATCCGCATGATTTTTTTCCGATTTTTAGACCATCGAGAAGTGTCAGCATTTTTCTCGAATTTATGCGAAATCAATACTAGACGCTCACTAAAACGTTAATTAATCTCAGTGCAATCACTCACGGTCAGTCTCGTTGGTACGCCGATGTATCCCACGCTCAATCGGGTGACCGCTAATTTTTTTTACGGGTTTTTAAATATTTTACTCGAGCGTTTGGAATCCTCGACGGTGTCTCGTTGATTTTAATTGACAATCGAGACGCTGTTGCGTTTCTCTATCGCCTTATGGTGCTTTTCTCTCTCTCTCTCTATATCTCTCTCTCTCTGATTCTACCGTAAACTCGAGGAGTTTCTTCTCGTTTTTTCGCACGAATAATTAAAATCGCAATTGCGATCGTAAAAAAAGATCCGCCTGCGCAGAGAACGGAACGATTAACGAAAAGGAAGGACAAGCAGCCGTTGAAACTGTAAATGTCACGAATTTAAGGAAAAAGATGGAAAGACAAAAAAAACGCTATTTTTACCGCGAAACCGCGTTCGTCCCTCCAACGTGATCTTCAATGTACATTTAAATCGCGACTACGATGTATCTTGTAAATTATCTTAATTGCCATCCTCGTTATTCTATAATTAATATGACTGAGAAGATATCGACGTCATTAAAAAACGAAAACAACAAAAAAACACAAATATATATTATTACTTATTACCGTTGCTATCTTACCGCCGCATTACACGCTGTAAAAGAAAACAACAATTGCAAATTTAACGTGGTCGTCGTGAGTTTTGGAGAAAATTTCGAACTCTTCTCGATGGGACGACAGTTGGAAAAAAAATCAAGCTTATTCAAGGCGCTGAAAACATAAATTTTCCGTAATAATAATTCCAAAATTACATAAACGAAATGATAAAAAAAAAATTGCTCGACGAATCATCCGACGACCTGACTTTCTTTTCGAACGAAAATGATGCGTCCATTTTTTTTTAATACTTAGAAATCATTTCGGAATTTTATCTAATTTTTGAAAACTTCGTTTTTTTTATGTTAAAAAAACGGAGTTTTAACATTCCGTTGTTTTTTCTAAATGTTAAAAACACAAATTAAAAAAATGTTAACATAATTTTCAAAAATTGGAAAAAATTTCGAAAAAATTCGTGAGTAATAAAAAAAAATCCGTATTACTTTTTATTGAAAAAAAAGTTTTTTCATCACCGTTAAAAAAATGTTGGAATTATTATTACGCAAGATCAGTCTTTTTAGTACCTTCAATCTGCTTGATTTTTTAAAGATTTTTATGCCCTCGAATTGTGTTCGATTTCTTTTTTTAATTCACCGTTTGACCGGACTGTATCGATGCTATCTTAATACGCCGGTATTGGAAGTTTTCGTCACACAAATCGCGGTGTATTTAATTCAACACGCACGTGTGATTAATATCGATGCACATTAGCGCTAGAAACGTTAAGACAGTCGTGTTTGTAATAGAGATATCTTAATTTTACGTAAAATAAAATTGTTTCGAATATAAACGAGTACCTTAAGTTTTTACAATACTTGTGTATTAAATTTAACGCGTGAATGTACGCCCAAAAAAATGACGATACCGGTTCGTTAAATTTCCGAAAAAAAAATTGTTTACCGCGTAGAAAAAAACTAAATTTTTCACCGGTGACGGAAATCGTCGCGAATAAATTCCGGTACGTTAAACTCAATCCGCGAGTGTCGGCAAAATTAACGCGCGTTGCGCTAGAAAAGCTAAGAGATTCGTGTTTTTGTGTTATAGAAATATTGATTTCACGTTTGAAAAAAAAAAAATTGTTTTAAATATAAAAAGTATCGTAAGTTTACGCGACGCTTGTGTATCAAAATTAATGCAGCGCGCGTATTAATTTAGATCGGATTGCCGAAATCAATTGATACAATCGCGCACAAAATCTTCCAATATCGGTGCGTTAAATTCGCAAATTCGTCTCCTTTTACGGCGAAAACTGCAAAGCTGCCGCTGCTGCTACTACTACAATCTACGACAACTTTTACTATTACTATTATTACTTACTACTATTAGTAATATTATTACCATCGATACCGTTTATATGTTACGCAATTTTTTAACCTCTTTTTTCATTTTTTTTATAATCCACGTTAAATTTTTATTGTTTTAGAGAAAAAAAAACGAACGCGTATATTTAATTTTTATCTATTAGTTGACATAGTTGTTATTATTATTATTATTATTATTATTATTACTATGATTATTGTAGTGATATTACGAATTGTATGGCCACAGCTATTGCGTTTATTACGTTTTTCCTCTCTCTGTTTTTTTTTCTATTAATTATTAAGAATCGTCTTCGGTATGTCGAATTATCGAAAGTTTGCAGCGCACGATTGTCAAGCCCGAGCGAAGTGGCCGACCGGATTATTAACTTCTGAAATTGCCCGCAAAAGAAAGAAATATTCGCAATAGGCCCAATCCCACCCTCCGCAGTGTAACGAGATTGTACAGACGCGACCATAACGATGCCAAACATTACATGTTATTATTAATCGCTATTAATTATCATTAATTGCTACTATTATTAAAAAAAAAGCGACAAAAAAAAAACAACAACAACCGCAACCGCAGCAAATTACACCATTTTTTTCCGTATTAAGTTTTATTGTGTCTCATTGAGAGTTCAAACCATCCCACGTTGCCTTTCGACTCTGCTTGTTTGTCCCGCGGACGATTTCTTTTTTTTTTTTTTTTTTTTTGCTACCGTTGACAAATTTTGGCCTGGCGAATTTTAATGCGGAAATCGATGAACGTTTGATGGCGAAGAAGACGAGAGAAATTTACATCCAAATTCGTCTGACAAAATGCGAAAATTTAAAATTTAATTAAGTATTTAATTTTTTTTATTTTTTCGAATTTTTGTATTAAATTTAAATTAAGGTAATTTTTTAAGGGGGGACTAAGGTTAATTCGGTGAAAACATGACATGTATTTAAGCTTTTTTTTTTTTGCGGTACAGATAGTGTTAATTTGTTCAGTCAATTTCCATATAACAATGCAACATTTCAACAATATTTTCCTAAATTTTCATTGCAAAATATTGAAAATTCAGCGAGGAACAGGGAATCTCCGGAGGCGCCTCGAAAAAAAAAACGTTGTTTTGCGGTGTACATCATGACTCGCAACAGAATCATCTGAAACAAGAAAATCAAAATGCATTTGTTAAAGGAGATGTTTCTCGAGGTTACGCAGGGAGGATTTTTTATTTTATTTCGATTTTTCAATTTTTCGTTGCACTTGGAAGACAAAAAACCGATTTTTGCCGAAAGAAAATCGGTTTCTACGATATTTTTCGAAAAAAAGAAAAAAAATCGGTTTCTCCAATATTTTTCGAAAAAAATCGGTTTCTCCAATATTTTTCGAATAAAATCGGTTTCTCCAATATTTTTCGAATAAAATCGGTTTCTCCAATATTTTTCGAAAAAAATCGGTTTCTCCAATATTTTTCAGGTAAAAAAAATAGTTTTCTCCAATTTTCTTCGAAAAAAAATCGAAGAATAAATCGGCATTAACCTTAAATCCCGCCCCCCCCCCTTAAATTAAATTTTATTTTTTATTTTGATACAGTGTTTATAATTTGCCTCGACAAAAGTCGTGGTATATTCTGACGATAGCAGCGTCACATTATTCAGGGACAAAGATGAGAAAATGCAGTGAGTTTTTAAGTATTGGGTTTCTTGGAACTCTGGATCCTTTTACGTTAATTAATGTTAGTTTGTAGATGATTAAATGTTGCGCGAAAAGAGACGTCAACGGTGTCTCGAACAGCGAGCCGCCCCATACGACTTTATTTTATATTTTTTATTTCGATCAAACATCCAACTATTTCTCACCGAACGCAATTTCATTCGGACCAAACGACATTTTACTTCGTTCGGATAAAATGTACTGACTTCACCTAAGTTTCGGAGAAATAAGAGGGAATTTCAAACACTTCTCGATGGTATAAAAATCTGGTAAAAATCATGCCCTTTAAAGGTACTGAAAAAATTAATTTTGCATCATAATAATTGTAAATTGTTATTAAAAAATTGACGAAAAAAAAAAACATTGTTCAAGAAATATCTCGGAAACGCAATTTTTTTTAAATGAAAATTCTTCATTAAATATTTCTGAATACGCATGATTTTTTTTTAACACGCAGAAAAATATTTCGATGGTATAAAAATCTGGTAAAAATCATGCCCTTTAAAGGTACTGAAAAAATTAATTTTGCATCATAATAATTGTAAATTGTTATTAAAAAATTGACGAAAAAAAAACATTGTTCAAGAAATATCTCGGAAACGCAATTTTTTTTTAATGAAAATTCGTCATTAAATATTTCTGAATACGCATGATTTTTTTTTAACACGCAGAAAAATATTTCTGAATACGCATGATTTTTTTCAGATTTTTAAGTTCACTTTGAAGTTTGTGTTTTTTATAGTGTAACACAAACTTGAAAGTGAACCTAAAAATCTGAAAATTCGTCGTACTTTTCTCTACAACATAACAAAAATCAGGGAAAAAAAATCTTCAAAACTGTTAACGTGTGTAAAGTCCTTAATATTTTTTCTCAGTCACGAACGTCGGGTGGGGCCTTAAAGACGGTCCTGCTACATCGCTGGTCGACTCGAGTCCGGCCGTCGTCTCTTTCGCTCGACCGAAGAATGTTTCCTCTTTTTTTTTTTTTTTTTTTTCATTTCTCTTTTCTTTTGTCTCTCGAAGCGCACTCGACGAAAGCCCCGCAACAATTTCTCCTGCGGGCTGCGAGCTGAGGGCCTGGATATCCCTGAATTGTAACCGCGGCTCATCCCTCGCTCTGCCCGTCGCTGCGGCGTCGCGATATATGCGGGCTCAAGAGGGAGAGGCAGAGAGAGAGAGCGAAACAGAATTTGATATAGGAGGGTCGAATGCTTCCGTGTGTTAGAGTACACGGAATACTTTTCCTCGCAACCTGGTCGCTCGCTACCCCGAGCGATTCGCGCAGAGGGTGAAACGAAAAAAATGAAGAGAAAAAAACGTCCACGTTTTTAAGTTTTATGCATTTACGGTACACGAAATTTACACGGTACATTGAATTCGAATATTTAGTTTGTTAAATTTGAATATACAGTATGCTAAATGTTTATGTACTGTACATTAAACTTTAATATACAGTACGTGAAATTTTTAATATGCAGTATATTAAATTTTAATATACAGTGTGTTAATTTTTAACATGCAGTATGCTAATTATTTTAAATATACGATACGTTACATTTGAGCATACAGTATATTAAATTTTAATATACAGTATGTTAAATTTTAACATACGGTATGTTAAATGTTAACGTACGGTATGTTAAATGTTAACATACGGCATGCTAAATTTTAACATACGGCATACCAAATTTTAATATACGGCGTGCTAAATTTTAAGATACGGTATGCTAAATTTTAACATAGGGTATATTGAATTGTTACATACAGCGTGCTAAATTTTAACATACAATATATTAATTTTTCACATACAGTATGCTGACTTTTAATATACAGTATGCTAATTTTTAACACACAGTATGCTTACTTTTTTAATATACAGTATGTTACATTTTAATATACAATGTTAAATTTCAGTGATATTGTGTCAAATTTGGAAGAACATTTTGGTACATGAAATTCACTGTTAAACATATTTAAGGTAAAATGACTACTCGATGCATGCTGGAGTGCACGGGGTAATTTTCCTCGCAACTTGGTACTCTCGCTACCCCAAGCGATTCGCACGGAGAGGGTGAAACGAAAAAAAAGAAGAGGAGAAAAACGTCTACGAGTGGACTAGGGTGCTGCACGCGGGGCTGCTCGGAGCGAGGGAGACGACGAGCTGGACCATCGAGTACGGAAATATCGGTCTATCGGACTTTAAGTTCGGCCGGTGACGCGTGGATAAAACGATTTTTAATAACAATTTGAAAAAAAAAAAACAAGTAAAAATAAAAATTACGAATAACACATTAAAAAAAATTAAGCATAATAATATCGCTGTTTATATCACACTTTTTTATTTTCTTTTATCCACTTCTTTTTTTTTTTTCTTTTTTTTTCACGCGGCTGCTCACAATGAGTTTAAATTGAACCTTTGTGTAATTTATAGTCGCGTTGACTTTACAATGCGAGTTGAAAATGTTAAGGTAGTATGAGCGTACAGATGAACGTCGCGTAAATTCGAGGGAGTTTGAGAGAGAATTACGAAGAGTTCTCGATGAGATCAAAATTTGAAAAAAATCAAGCATATGAAAGGCGGTAAAGAGATTATTTTAGGCAATAATAATTTAAAAAAATGTTATTAACAAATTACTTGAGTAAATAATTGTCCAACTAAATATCCGGCAACCTAACTTTGTTTTGTTATTAAAGTGATCTTCCTATTTTTTATACGTATTTTACATACGTATGAATTTTTTCCGAATTTTCTCTGATTTTTAATTTTAACATAATAAAAAAACGTAATTTTCAAACGTCACACAAAATTCGGAAAAAATTCATACGTATGTAGAAAAATAAGAAGATCAGTTTAACAACAAAAAAGAGTTAGGTTGCCGGATATTTAGTTGAACAATTATTTATTCAAGTAATTTGTTAATAACATTTTTTAAATTATTATTGTCTAAATTAATCTCTTTACCGCCTTTCATATGCTTGATTTTGTTCAGATTTTTATCTCATCGAGAACTCTTCGTAATACTCTCGCAAACTCCCTCGAATTTACGCGACGTTCATCTGTACGCTCATACTACCTTTGGACCTTTGTGTAATTTATAGTCGCGTTGACTTTACAATGTGAGTTGAAAATGTTAAGTGAAAGAGGGAGAGAGAGTGAGAGAGACGACGAGCTGGACCACCGAGCGCGGGAATATCGGTCTATCGGATTTTAAAGCATTAAGCGCGAGCCGCAGCAGTGAAGGGGATCGGCGCGAGGGGCCGCTACTCTAATTCTGCTCTTCGATGCAAATTCCGCTGTATCGTTACCCTCGCATTTTGCGCGTAATAATAGGGGAAGTCCTGTCCTGGAGTTCTGGAGCCTCCCGCAGTCGTTTTGCGATTAAACAATGCGGAAATCGAAAACTTATTTCTTTTAATATTCTGGCCTTAAATTACAAAGTCAAACGCGAGATTTCGCGAAAACTTCCAACACCTCTCGATGAGATAAAAACCTGGTATTCAAGGTGCTGAAAAGATCGATTTTGCATAATAATAATTCAAAAATGTCATTGACAAATTTTACGAAAAAAAAAAAACAATTGTTCAACAAATCACCTGTCAGCCTAACGTTTTTTCAGACGAAAATTATTGGGATTAAAAAATATATCTACAAATCTTTTCGGAATTTTGTCAGACTTTTGAAAATTATGTTCAACACTTTTTTTGTGTGTAACGTCATTCATCTTGGATATGCATCTGTCGTAATACCACCCACAAATTGTTCCGTCGATTGATCAAGTAGATTCGCAAACACAGCGTAAGCATGCAAAAACGCAGTTTTCAAAAATTAATATGAATGAAAAAAAAGTTACATGGAGTTCTGAGAAAATGTATACGATAAAAAAACTGGAATATTTTTCTTCAAATTTTGTTTTTGAACAATTCTGAGCAATTGAACAATTGAACAATTGAATATTTTGAACAATTGAACAATTGAACAATTGAACAATTGAACATTTTGAACATTTTGAACATTTTGAACATTTTGAACAATTGAACAATTGAACAATTGAACAATTGAACAATTTGATCAATTGAACAATTGAACAATTGAACAATTGAACAATTGAACAATTGAACAATTTGATCAATTTGAACAATTGAACAATTTGAACAATTTGAACAATTTGAACAATTTGAACAATTTGAACAATTGAACAATTGAACAATTTGAACAATTTGAACAATTTGAACAATTTGAACAATTTGAACAATTTGAACAATTTGAACATTTTGAACAATTGAACATTTTGAGCAATTGAACATTTTGAGCAATTGAACATTTTGAGCAATTGAACAATTGAATAATTAAACATTTTGAATAATTAACCGATTTCAACACTCGAACAATTGAACAAATTTGAACAATGAGACATGTTGAACTATTGAACATGGGTCATTCCATATGAAATCAACCGATAAAAAAAGAAAAAAATGCATGTAGGTCATGGATATTTTTCATAATTTACGTAAAGACAGCGGGCAGGGTATAGAAAAAGTTGGCATGGTTCATTAGACCCAACAAATTTTTCTTTGTTAATACCGCCATGATAAAATGTACTATCAATTTCGATTATGAAAATTACGCTGATGGTTTTTCTGCTCCCACGGGCTTCCCTGTTTATGGATTTCGATGGGTCTGGTATCAAATTAAAGGTATTGAAAATACGCTTTTATTCAACTGTGGCAATTTAAAATCGTATTTATATATAGCGAGTTATCGCATTTTACCTGTATTTTTTTCATTATTTTTTTTCTCAAAAAGCTATTTTTTTTTTTTTTTTGAAATTTACAGCAAACATTGTACGAACTGAGACCTTTAAACACAAAAATTGGCGAAGAGTTTTTCGCAATTTTGAAATTATTAATTGATGATTTTGGTAAATTCAAATCAATAAGGGATAAATACCGTTGCTCTTCATAGCCAATCGGTGAGCGATTACAGCTCATCGACATCGCTCGTCTCACATTCTTCATCAGCACATTCTGGAATACAAAACGAAACTTATCGTTAACGTTATTGTGAAATTATAAAAATAAGAACATTTTATATTGTTAGCTTATAAAAAAAAAATCGGATTTTTTAAATTAATTTACCGGCAATTCTGTCCTCCAGTTTCCGCGATATCAGGGAAGCTATTTTCTTCGCGATCCTGTACACCTTTTTCTTCGTTATTGTAGGTTCAACCACTCCTAACACATCCGAAAAAGAAATCTCCTCTTCCATCTATGGAAAAAGAAATCTCCTTTTCCATCTATGAGGAAGGAGATTTCTTTTTCGGATGTGTTAGGAGTGGTTGAACCTACAATAACGAAGAAAAAGGTGTACAGGATCGCGAAGAAAATAGCTTCCCTGACATCGCGGAAACTGGAGGACAGAATTGCCGGTAAATTAATTTAAAAAATCCGATTTTTTTTTATAAGGGTCATTCCATATGAAATCAACCGATAAAAAAAGAAAAAAATGCATGTAGGTCATGGATATTCTTCATAATTTACGTAAAGACAGCGGGCAGGGTATAGAAAAAGTTGGCATGGTTCATTAGACCCAACAAATTTTTCTTTGTTAATACCGCCATGATAAAATGGACTATCAATTTCGATTATGAAAATTACGCTGATGGTTTTTCTGCTCCCACGGGCTTCCATGTTTATGGATTTCGATGGGTCTGGTATCAAATTAAAGGTATTGAAAATACGCTTTTATTCAACTGTGGCAATTTAAAATCGAATTTATATATAGCGAGTTATCGCATTTTACCTGTATTTTTTTCATTATTTTTTTTCTCAAAAAGCTATTTTTTTTTCTTTTTTGAAATTTACAGCAAACATTGTACGAACTGAGACCTTTAAACACAAAAATTGGCGAAGAGTTTTTCGCAATTTTGAAATTATTAATTGATGATTTTGGTAAATTCAAATCAATAAGGGATAAATACCGTTGCTCTTCATAGCCAATCGGTGAGCGATTACAGCTCGTCGACATCGCTCGTCTCACATTCTTCATCAGCACATTCTGGAATACAAAACGAAACTTATCGTTAACGTTATTGTGAAATTATAAAAATAAGAACATTTTATATTGTTAGCTTATTTAAAAAAATCGGATTTTTCAAATTAATTTACCGGCAATTCTGTCCTCCAGTTTCCGCGATGTCAAGGAAGCTATGTTCTTCGCGATCCTGTATACCTTTTTCTTCGTTATTGTAGGTTCAACCACTCCTAACACATCCGAAAAAGAAATCTCCTTCCTCATAGATGGAAGAGGAGATTTCTTTTTCCATACATGGAAGAGGAGATTTTTTTTTCGGATGTGTTAGGAGTGGTTGAACCTACAATAACGAAGAAAAAGGTGTACAAGATCGCGAAGAAAATAGCTTCCTTAATATCGCGGAAACTGGAGGACAGAATTGCCGATAAATTAATTGTAAAAATCCGATTTTTTTTAGTAAGCTAACAATATAAAATGTTTTTATTTTTATAATTTCACAATAACGTTAACGATAAGTTTCGTTTTGTATTCCAGAATGTGCTGATGAAGAATGTGAGACGAGCGATGTCGATGAGCTGTAATCGCTCACCGATTGGCTATGAAGAGCGACGGTATTTATCCCTTATTGATTTGAATTTACCAAAATCAACAATTAATAATTTAAAAATTGCAAAAAACTCTTCGCCAATTTTTGTGTTTAAAGCTCACAGTTCGTACAATGTTTGCTGTAAATTTCAAAAAAAAAAAAAAATAGCTTTTTGAGAAAAAAAAATAATGAAAAAAATACAGGTAAAATGCGATAACTCGCTATATATAAATTCGATTTTAAATTGCCACAGTTGAATAAAAGCGTATTTTCAATACCTTTAATTTGATACCAGAACCATCGAATTCCATAAACATGGAAGCCCGTGGGAGCAGAAAAACCATCAGCGTAATTTTCATAATCGAAATTGATAGTACATTTTATCATGGCGGTATTAACAAAGAAAAATTTGTTGGGTCTAATGAACCATGCCAACTTTTTCTATACCCTGCCCGCTGTCTTTACGTAAATTATGAAGAATATCCGTGACCTACATGCATTTTTTTCTTTTTTTATCGGTTGATTTCATATGGAATGACCCACATTTTAAACAATTGAATATTTGTACAATTTGATAAATTTGAACAATTTGAACAATTGGACAATTGAACAATTTGGACAATTTTTGTTTTCATCAGTTTGTTAATAACATTTTCGAATTATTATTATGCAAAATTAATCTTTGCAGTATGTTTAACTTTTTCTTTTTTTTTCAAATTCTTATACCATCTAAAGGGTTTGCAATTCGCTCTCGTTTTTCTCGAATTTAAGCGAGATGAATACTAGACGCAAGGACTACCTTAAAGGATATGTCCATATCGGGACGTCGTCGGGTAGTCTAGCAACCCCCTCCGGACACATCGCGCTTTAAATTGACGCGGGAAGGGAGGGGTCGTCACCAGCTCGCAGCGACGCCGACGATCCCTGCGGACAGATCCCCTTTAAAGCGCCCGGAGGCCACAGGGATTCACGGCCTCGATATATATACTGCATAGTAACGAGCGTCTAGATGCACGAGGGAGAGAGAAAGAGAGACGAAGGGTTTGCAGACGAGGGTTGGACTGAGCCGAAATCAATTTTACCCTTCTGGTGGAATTAACAGCAGCAGCAGCTCTGCGTTTCCAGGGTTGCGAATTTATTTTTCTCGTTTTTTTTTTTTTTTTTTTCAAAAAAACTTTTTCTTACCTTCAATCGATAGTCCGGCCACAACGTCATCTCGGTCTCCGGAACTTTTCGATTAATTTTCAGCAAACTTCGCCGCGCCCTTAAGATTCTCATCTTGGGTTCGAAGTCAGGACGGAAATTCAGTTTGAAATTGACTTCGTCATTAAGTTCGAGCGACGAGACTGAACTGGAGTTTGACGTCGATCTAAAGGAGTTCGAGTCACCTGGAAACTCGGAAAATTGACTTTTTTTTTCAACATTATTTAAACAAAAATTGGTAAAAATTAATATATTTAAATATTATTATTTACCAAATGTTGATTCAAAATTAATATTTTTAATCATTATTATTTACAAAATGTTGATTAAAAATAAATACTTTCAAAAATTATTGTTTACAAAATGTTGATTAAAAATTAATATTCTTATGGTATTAAGTTTTTATAAAATAATGTTATTATTTTTTTTATTATTTCAAAGAAACATTTGTTATTAAATTTAAAATATATAAATAAATATTTTTTAAATCATCGAGGTGAAAATATCGTATGATATTTTTACCTCGATGAAAATGACTACCGGGCAAGCGCGATAAACAGAACATTTTTGGCAAGTGGATTTTACTTTTTTCGCGAACACCTTTTTTCAAAATATTTTGCACTCGTAGGTTTCAGGCTGCACGGATCGACCAAACTGGCTTTGCATATATATTTTTTGAAAAAGAAAAAAAGAAACAAAAAAAAAAAGTAAAAAAAGATTGAACCTCGTGAGGCTTTTTTAGATCACCCGCTCGAGTGTATGAAAAACGAAAACACGGTATTTTCGCTGTCCCCGCGACTCACACGACACAAAAACACACGTAACACTTTAGTCAATCGAACGATCGGCAAAATTAAGCTGCTCTTAAAAAGTTTTACCAAACTCTTGTGTAATCGGCCGCTGTAAAGAATTTTTTTAGTGGCGAGAGATGAATAACAAAAAATTATATATATATAAGAGAATGTAGATTATATATATTATAAATATAAAAATAAAAAATAAAAAAATATATACTATATATATATACATATATATATATAGGTATATATGAATGTGTATATCAAAATACAATGTACAAAAAGCAATATCTTCTAGACTGTATGGACTATATTATATATTATATATGGGGCATCCCGCGGCTCGTAGAAGGATTTTCGTGACCCTCTCATTTTTTTCAATATCTTTTCCTTTTGGAATTTTGTAGGGCAATATGAAAAATTACGTCGAAGCGATTTTTTTAAAATCACGATTGTGTTATTAATTTCGTAAATTTGCGGTCAATTCTGGGTTTTAAATCGACATTTTTAAAACCAGTGTGAAATGGGTGGGCAGCCTAGAATGGCAGCCAAAAGTAAAATTGAATTGAAAATTCAATTTTTAAAGTAAAATTGAATTGAAAATTCAAATTGAATTGAAAATTCAAATTGAATTGAAAATTCAATTTTACTTTCAATTCAATTCTTATTTTATAAATATTTTTCGCTGCTGTTCTAGTCTCACGCCCATTTTTCGAACCAGTCTGAACAACATCGTATTTGGACGCAGAATTTGCTGTGCAAAATTGAAAAAAAATCATCGACGTGGTTTTTGAGAAATTATAATGTTGGATAATTAAACTAGTTTTTATTGTATTTTATTTTATTGTCAGTTATTTCAGGCTGCCTCGCATTTTCGGATTAGTCTCAAAAATGTTTCTTTTTAAACACAGAATTTACTGTAAGTTTTTTTTTAACGAATCGTCGACGTAGCTTCGAGAAATAAAAATTGTGGGTAATTACACAGGTTTTTAAAATTTTATTTCATTTTCACACCGGCTGGAAAAATGTTGTTTTTGCACACAGAAAATATCGTGCAAAAAATCGTCAACGCAATTTTCGAGAAACACGAATTCCGGGTGATTTTCGTAATTACCCCAAATTTCGAAGAAAAAAAAAAAAAAATTCTTTTTTCCTAGCCCAAATTAAAAAAAGGGAAAAAAAATCCAAAGGGTTTTTTCATATTTCGCTACGAGACCCGAAAGAAAAATCGCAAATTTCATAGCCCGAATTTTCAAAAAAAGGGAAAAAAATCCAGAGGGCTTTTTCATATTTCGCTACGAGACCCGAAAGAAAATAAAAATAAAAAAATTGCGGGTCACGAAGCCGTCGATAAACCGCGGAATGTCCCATAGAAAACACAGATAAACACACACACGAACACGCGTATGTTAAATATAGAATGCAAAACTATTTCGATTTGCGTCTAACGATAGAAAGCTATATTTGCCACTTTATTGTAAATTTTGTTGTGGGGTGTATTAAGCAGCGGAAGAGAAGACAAAAAAATTTGTCGATCTCCGTGAATGACAGAACGAAAAAAAAAAAAAGTCGTGTAATGTGCCTAAAAAAAAGCACGAGCGGCGGATTTGCAAATGTTTTTGCCGTATTGCGACGGAAGGATAAATGAAAGTTCGCGCGGGAAACGAAAATGTGTCTTACGCGATGGAAGAGCAGAGAAAAAAGCAAAAAAAAAGAAGAAAAATTATTTGGGAAATAATAACGAATGTCGAGAGAGGCGGAGTGAAATGTCGATTCTAGTGTAAATGCTTTGTGGTCTAACGTATCGCGATTTTGTCGTTAAAACACTAGAGACTAATATTTCTATATAACGAAGGCAAAATCGCAAATTGATATTCGCATCGGCCCCGCTTTGCCCCCCCTCATCGTGCGTGTTTCCCGCGAACCTTTTGCGCGTCGTTCAGTTTTTCTCTCTTTTCTTTGACACCGCGAAAAAAATGTCAAACTGACGGAAAAATGTGCTTAAGGTAGTATGAGCGTACAGATGAACGTCGCGTAAATTCGAGGGAGTTTGAGAGAGAATTACGAAGAGTTCTCGATGAGATAAAAATCTGAAAAAAATCAAGCATATGAAAGGCGGTAAAGAAATTATTTTAGACAATAATAATTTTTAAAATGTTATTAACAAATTACTTAAATAAATAATTGTTCAACTAAATATCCGGCAACCTACCTCTTTTTTGTTATTAAAGTGATCTTCTTATTTTTCTACATACGTATGCATTTTTTCAGAATTTTCTTTGATTTTTAATTTTAACATAATAAAAAAACGTAATTTTCAAACGTCACACAAAATTCGGAAAAAATTCATACGTATGTAGAAAAATAAGAAGATCACTTTAATAACAAAAAAGAGTTAGGTTGCCGGATATTTAGTTGAACAATTATTTATTTAAGTAATTTGTTAATAACATTTTTTAAATTATTATTGTCTAAAATAATCTCTTTACCGCCTTTCATATGCTTGATTTTTTTCAGATTTTTATCTCATCGAGAACTCTTCGTAATTCTCTCTCAAACTCCCTCGAATTTACGCGACGTTCATCTGTACGCTCATACTACCTTAAACAATTTCCGCCTTGATAGCATTTTTTTATTTTTGTGTCTGTTGAAGAAAAAATCGTTTACAAAAAATTCCGATGCCTGTGTATTTAATTTGCGCGATAATTTATAAAAAAAAAATAGTCAAATTTTACTGTAAACCCCGGTACAAACACTTCTACAGAGGAAATTTATTACACAGACACGGGAAGTTTTTGTGCAAAATATTGTATTAAATGTAACACGCGAGAGGGAGTAAAATTGATGCACAGTTTGCCGAAAATGTAAACGGAATCGTGATTATCATAGAAATGTCTTCGGTTCGCCTAAACAAATATTGTTTCCGATACAAACGAGCTTTACGTTTACTTGTGCATTAAAATTCGTGCACCAGTTCGAGCGTAGAAATCGGCAACACCGGTGCATTGAGGAGGCATCGGTACTACAGCCAAATCCACCGCGTACTAAGATTTGTAACATTATTTGCACAAACTTTCAAAGGGAATTTAGCGTCGATAAAGATGGATCTGAATTAAAGAGATCCTGCTAAATGTAGAAAAAATTGTATAGAAATAAAAATAGAAAAATAACTCAGTTTATGCTGATAACGAAAGGGTTTACAACGCGTGGTTTTTTAGTTTGTAAAGTTTGTCATTTTAGTTCGCGAGTTGTTTTCGTGAGTTTATTCGTCAATTAGGAAGGAAAAAAACGTTAAATTCATCACTCTGTTTTTTTTCTCTCATAAACGAATGGTTGTTATTTGTAAGCTATGAATATAACCGGAAATGTTTATCGACGAGTTTATATACAATATACTGTCGAGAGACAAAATGAGCCTTCGCTCGACGAGAACGAACTAAAATTGCAAATTTGACTTCGAAAAAACTGCGTGTTGCGTATCCCATTTGTTATTAGAAGGGATGTGCAAATAGCATTTGAATTGAATTGTATACAGAAATTGGAATATTATGAATATACAAACATTTGAATATTATGAATATTCAGAAATTTGAATATTATGAATATTCAGAAATTTGAATATTATGAATATTCAGAAATTTGAATATTATGAATATTCAGAAATTTGAATATTATGAATATTCAGAAATTTGAATATTATGAATATTCAGAAATTTGAATATTATGAATATTCAGAAATTTGAATATTATGAATATTCAGAAATTTGAATATTATGAATATTCAGAAATTTGAATATTATGAATATTCAGAAATTTGAATATTATGAATATTCAGAAATTTGAATAGCACGAATATTTACAAATCTACGAATTCTTAAAAAAATGCATGATTAATACGGATGTTCATGAATATTCGAAATATTCATAAATTTATGAATATGCTATTCAAAAGTCATATCAAATATAACTTCATTGTACATTCTATACACGTTGTACGACTTGATGCGGTTATGCTGGTTTAATTATTATGATATCTTATTATTCATAAACATTTGCAAATGTTTGTTTATCCATGAATATTGGCGAATTTCTGAATTATTCGATGGATTATTCATATTCAATTCAAAATGTGAATTGGATTATTCATATTTAATTCAAAATGCGAATTGAATTATTCATATTCAATGCAAAATGTGACTTGAATTATTCGCATTCAATACAAAATGTGACTTGAATTATTTATATTCAATTCAAAATGTGAATTGGATTATTCATATTCAATTCAAAATGTAAATTGAATTATTCATATTCAATTTACAATGAATTATTCAAATTTTTGACTACCCGCACATCCCTAATAACTTATTAGCACAAACTGATCATAAACTGAGTGATTTTTCTGTGAATATTTTTCTCTACATTTTTTGTTCCACGTTGAGCAGAATCTCTTTGATTAAAATCCACCTTTATTGGCACTAGTTTCACCTTGAATGTGCGTCGAAATAATGTTTGAAAGCTCAGTGCGCGATTGAGCCTCCTTGACTTTTCGTTTTCTCGCAATCCAAGTCGAGGCGAGAGACGAAGCAGCGACGCGGAAATATCCGTAAAACTACGAATAGGAATGTAAAACGTGCGTGCGAGTGTGTGTGACGACTCTTTGGGTTTAAAATGACATTTTCTACTAAAGCCTCTTACACCGTCCTAAGTAGTTGTGTACGCGTCTACCCGCAACTACCGCCAACCGAGTTTAAAACGTGGATCGTGACGCTTTTTTCGTGCGAAATGTCGCGCGCGCGTTCGACGAAGAAGAAGAAATTAAAAAAAAAAAGCAGCATAAAAGCAAAAGACACCGATATACAAACGAGAAACAGGCGACAAGACGGAAGCGACGAACGGAAAAAGTGTTAAATCAATGCTCGATAGATTGTTCAACATAAAATTTATTCCTCTCTTCGTATATGCTCATATACCGTTGTATGTATAATGCTATATATTACGTATAATATACATATTTCTTTTAATACAATATCCGATCATCTCCGTCGTTTTATGCGCCTTTGACAATTTCTTCCTTTGCAGGAGTCGCGCGTATTTACAGGACAACCGTGGACGATTCGGGTCTTGTCGCGGCTTCGCTGTTTTCCCTGGCAGATCCAGCGATCGGCCGAACGACCGAAAAAACGACTGCTCGTTAAATAAAAAAAAAACGAAAAAAAAAACATTGAAAAGAGCCAAATGACTAAGAAAAAGATCAGTGAAATTATTCTTGATTAGTCGTTTCTTCAGAACGAAAAATCGTAAAAACGACCGTCGAAATGATCATTTCAATAATTTACAACCGGTCGTCTTCCTCAGTGAAAACCTCGGAATTACCATCCAAACGATCCCTTTTTTACGAATGTAAATAAAAAAATTTGTTTTTAAGTTTTTATTAACAGGCTGTTTCGCTTTTAATTCATTTGGTGGTTTTGTACATGTTTAATCAGGAATAAAGACCGGTCGTTAAATGCGAAAAAAAAACCATTGAAATTATTCTTCATTAGTCGTTCATTCAGGACGAAAAATGGTCGACATGACCATTTCAATCATTTGTAACCGGTTGTTTTCTTCAGTGAAAACCTGGAAATTACCATCCAAACGATCCCTTTTTGATCAATGTAAATAAAAAAAAATAAAAAAATGAAAATATTGTTTTTGGGTTTTCATTAGCAGGCTGTTTCGCTTTTAATTCATTTGGTGGTTTTGTACATATTTAATCAGGTATAAAGACCGGTCGTTAAATGCGAAAAAAAAACCATTGCAGAGATCCAAATGACTACGAAAAAGGCCATTGAAATTATTCTTGATTAGTCGTTTCTTCAGGACGAAAAATCGTAAAAACTACCGTCCATATGACCATTTCAATCATTTCTAACCGGTCGTGGTTTCTTCGTGACAAAAAATCGGAAAAAGATCGTCGATATACAACAATTTCAATAATTTACAACCGATCGTTTTCTTCAGTGAAAACCTGGAAATTACCATACAAACGATCCTTTTTTATCAATGGAAATTTAAAAAAGAAAAAAAAATTGTTTTTGGGTTTTAATTAGCAGGTTATTTTCTTTTTAATTTATTTGGTTGTTTAGTACGTATTTAATCAGGGATAAAGAATATAAAAAACAGTTGGACTGCGCCTCAGATCACGCGGTTATTCAAACCTTTAGTCGCATGTGTTTTGATCGTCTATTTGAAGTTTGACTGTCTATTTGGTCGTTTCTTTGGTCGTTTCCGGATTTTCACTGAAAAAACCACCGGTCACAAATGATTGAAATGGTCATTTCGATGGTCGTTCTCCGATTTTTCGTGACGAAGAAACGACTAATCAAGAATAATTTCAATGGTCGTTTTCTTGCTTATTTGGCTCTATTCAATGGTGTTTTTTTTTTAAATTGAATTATTGAACGTTTTTTCAGTCGTTTTTAGGTCGTTTTCGAGGTCGCAGGATTTACTAGGATTACTTTCTTCGCCTCGTTCGCCTCGCTCTAACGCGAGTTTGTGACGCATTTCCAGGGTTCATTCTCCCCAGGATTCGAGCTTCAGTTTCTCCAATTTCGGTTCTACAAGCGGCGAATTTTCTTCTCGGCTTCAAAAGGAAGTTGCAAAGTGGAACTTTGCGCATTGCTTCCTCATTATTTTTTACTTTTCAAACTATATGCATGAGGAAGCTTGTTTATTAATTTTGACTTCCTCACAAAGGAAACTTATGTATTCATTTTGACTTCCACGTAGAGAACGATTTATAGGAAATGATGGAAAGTAAAACTTTGCTCGTTGCTTCCTTTTCAATTTTCATTTGTCACAGAGATTTACGAGAAAGTTTTTTTTTACTATTTTTGGCTTCCGCGTAGAGGAAGCTTTGCGAAAAATTGAAATTATCGAGAAAGCAACGTGCAAAGTTTTACTTTGCATCAGAGATGTCAAGCGTTCGTTGCTTTTAAATACACATTTTTTCTTCTTTACCTTATAATTCGTTTATTATTACATTTTTTGTAAACGTGGCCTACACGTTATGTAACTCAATGTTTCAATTTTATGAAAAATCCTTAAAACACATTTTTGGCAATAAATTTCACGAAAAAATATAATAAAAAGTAAATGTAACGAAGAAAAGAAACGATCGCTACTTTAGTGATTACTCGTTTCTCGTTACATTTGCTTTTTACGACTTTTCTCGTATGAAATTTATTGCCAAAAGTGTGTTTTAAGGATCTTACATTGAGTAAAAATGTTGAGTTATATAACGTGTAGGCCACGTTTACTAAATGTTTAATAATAAATCAATTACACGATAAATAAAAATAAGTGTGTATTTAAAAGTAACGAACGCTCGATATCTCTGCTTTGCATCCTTGTTTTGAATACATTTGAAAATGTCAGATTTACAAAAATCTGAATCATCAAGAAATGACAAACAAAATACCACGTTACAAATATCGTTGCGTCGTATTTTGATTGGATACAAAGTTTTCGCTTGCTTGCTAAAGTTTCGCAAAATCCGGAGCGATAACGACAAATTTTGCGGAAATTCGAAATCACGTAAAATCCGAACCGTTTTGCCGATCATCACCGAATTTGGAATTACACAACAAGGCTGAATGTTAATTTTCGTCCGT
Source organism: Pimpla rufipes (assembly GCA_963932165.1). Classification (NCBI taxonomy): domain Eukaryota; kingdom Metazoa; phylum Arthropoda; class Insecta; order Hymenoptera; family Ichneumonidae; genus Pimpla; species Pimpla rufipes. The sequence continues at coordinate 2,246,043 of OZ010630.1, forward strand.
AGAACATTTCAATTGATTCGTTTTTTTCGAAAAAATCAAAATCACATGAAAACCGAATTGCTTTAACAACATTGCCCAAATTCAATACCAAAGATCGCGTTGCTTTGTCAACATTTGGTACGAAGTTTCGGCCCGATAGCAAAAAATTCGTTCGAATCGGAGCATTGCGTACATTTTCCAAAATTTCCCATTTTTATATCATTTGCATCAATCGAAGATCAGCCCGTGCCGTACATGTTGTTCAAATTTGAGCCGATTCGGTCGAATAGTTTACAAGTTGTGGTAATAAGAATTTTAGGCTTTGTTGTTTGATCCGAAAATAAAATTTTGCTCTTCTAGAATCCAAACCGGACCAGCTGAGCTGAATTCGTCATGTATATTATTATTATTATATAAATATACGTATATAAATAAAAGTCGTAACAAAACTAAAATCGACCGGTTTTAATGCCTATCGCGTAAAATAATAATAATAATAATAATAATAATAATAATAATAATAATAATAACAATAGTAAAATACTTAAAAGGTCGGTTGAGACATAAAATATATGTACGAGTCTAAAAATGCTTAATTCCTAAGTCAGCGCCGTCTACTGCCGAGATTTTTTTTTACCCCTCGACAACTGATAATATGATATATAAATAAAAGTCGGATACCAGAAAAAAGGGTTCGATAAGATAAATAAAGTACGATATTCGTAGCATCCGGGTTACTCGAAGCGCGCGCGGCCGTTTTAATCGATCGTTCACTTGGCTTTCTGCTGCTGCAGCAGCTGCTGATTCTTTATCGTCAGCCTCGCGATTTCCTCGCCCAGAGTGTCGATGTTGTCCTGCAAACAGAAAGTCGTGATATACATTTTTATATTGAAATCAGAGAGTTCGAAATTAGTGAAATGGAACCTTTTTTTCAAGCAAAAGGCGTAAATAACACGTTTTTTTTATTTTTATTGGGAACATTGTTATCGTAAATTGTGTTGAATTACAAAAATATAGACCTAATTATTTTTGTCGATATGATTTTTCCATTTGTCGTCAGATTTTTTTCATCTTTTTTATTTTTTATTTTATGGACCGAACAAATATGGCAATAAAATTCGAAAAAATATTCACAGATGCTCCAATTGACATGGTCAATTGGAGCATGACATGGTCAATTGGAGCATCTGTGAATGCTCCATTTGTTGCTCCATTCGTTCATTTCATAAATGAAATGAACGAATTAAAATGAACGCATCATTTATGATTCGTTCGTTTTTTTTACACTATATTAAAATCTTAAAAATTCCATATCTCGGAAACTAAAAGAGATAGGACTATAGTTCATATGAACTTTTTCGTTCCTTATGAAAAGTACTACCGGAAACCAGTGTCAAATTTGGGGCCTCGGATATCGTAGTACTGCCGTTCATTTTTCTGCATAAGTATGCATTTTTTCACATTTTTAAGTTACTTTGAATTGTGTGTTTTTTTTTAATATGGACGATATGTGTGCAAGAACACAAATTTCAAAGTCAATTTAAAAATCTGAAAAAATGCATACGTATCCAGAAAAACGAACGAATCATTTTCATACAAAAAAAAGTTGGGTCACCGGGAGATTTGTTAAACAATTTTTTTTCATCAGTTTGTTAATAACATTTTAGCATTATTATTATGCAATATTAATCTTTTCAGTACTTTTAATGTGCATGGACTTTTTCTGATTTTTAAATCATCGAGAAGTGGCTACAAGTTTTTTTCATTTTTCTCGAATTTATGCGAAATGAACACTAAACGCACGGACTGCCTTAAGGAGGCATCAGCGCTGCATGCTAGTCAAATCAGTGCTAAATTTTTAAAAGCACTTTTATAATTCTCGGCTCTTTGATTAATTGTTCCGAGGTATTACGCACGTAACAGCGTCAGTTCTTAATAGAAAAATACTTTCACAGCCGTGATTTGAATAGATAAACGACTGATATATGCGAATTTCTGATGTCATGTTTTTTCGTGCAGTTTTTTGGAAGAATAAACCGTAATAATAGTTCAATTATGACGAACAATAGCTCATTTTTATTATTGAAAGATTCTTGATCGATTGACCGTTCAGATTTTTTACAGTATTAGTTCTTCGAAAATTACAGCCATTTGTGTGTCTCCTTTTAGGTTAGGGAAGGAATTTAAGCGGTCGTGTCTTTTGAACTACTGATATTATAAAAAATCGGAACGGTCAATCGATCAAGAATCTTTCAGTAATAAAAATGAGCTAATGCTCGTCATAATTGAACTATTATTACGGTTTATTCTTCAAAAAAACTGCACGAAAAAACATGACACCGGGAATTTGCATATATCAGTCGGTTTCCTATTCGAATTACGGCTGCGAATGTATTTTTCTATTAAGAACTGTCACTGCTACGTGCGTAATACCTCGGAACAATTTATCAAACAGTCGGGAATTATAAAAGTGCTTTTAAAAATTTAGCACTGATTTGACTAGCATGCAGCGCTGATGCCTCCTTAAACCAACGAAGGATTCGCAACTCCGGCAAACCAGATCGCGTGGAACGCGCGAATTACCTTCAACATGATGTTCTTCAACAGCGTATCCTCGAGGACAGTCTGCAGCTTTTTGTTTATCTCCAGCGAGAGGTTGAGCGTCATGTGCTCGTCCGAGACTCGGTGGTTGTAAACCGAAGCCATGATGCCGCCGTGCCTCGCCAACTCAGCCTGCCGAGAGAGCCAAAAAAACACGTTAATCTGCCGTTTCTTTACTGCAGAAAACATCGACCAAGATGAAAATAACGAACGCGTTTCTCCCGCGCATCTCTTACCGGATTCCTTTTACTCTTTAACTGTCAGCGTGAAATAAAAAGAAAAACGAGTCGAAAAATTAGCGTAATAAAAGTGCGACGAGATCGGGGAGCGTTTTTTGCCTTGTCGCCAAATTGAAGGAACGAAAGGTAAAAAAAATTACAAAAATAAACAAAAATAAAATTTAAATTGAATTAAATAAATTAAAAATTAAATTGAATTAAATAAATTAAAAATTCAATCGAATTAAATAAATTAAAAATTAAATTGAATTAAATAAATTAAAAATTCAATTGAATTAAACAAATTAAAAATTAAATTGAATTAAATACATTAAAAATTAAATTAAATTAAATTAAATTAAAAAAATTGCAAATAAAAAAAATGTAAATGAAAATTAAATTGAATTAAATTAAACAAAATTTAAAAAATTGCTAATAAAATAAAATGTAAAACATAAAAATTAAACTAAATAATTATTTTAATTAAATAAAAATAAAAATTAGGTGGCGCTTTTTCTATTTTTCTATTTGTTTACGTACCGGGAAAAAACGGGTGAATGTTACGGACTGGCCTAATAAATATTGAAATAATAAAAATATAAACACGGAAAAATGGCCAGTCCGTAACAGTGAAAATATTTTTTAAAAGGAGAAAATCACCTTGTGTTGGTCCGTCTCGTTGCTTCCCAACGCGTCGTAGTTCTCGTTGAACAGGCACCTCTGCAGTATCTTCGTTTTTTTCTGAATTTCGGCGGTGAGAGTTCGAATGTGTTCCTCGAGAAAATCATTTTTCTCGGCCAGTCGCACGTTTATCTTCTGCACCTTTATGGCCTGCGCGGCCAACACTTCCTTTTTGATGTCGGACAACTGGAAGGGAAACACGTCGATTCCACTTAAACGCGCCACGCGTTGCTCGGGCGTTTCACCGTTCACAGTTTCTCCTGCAAATTACGATAATGTCGAGATATAAAAAACAATCTGAATGACAATTGGGGATTAGCGCGTAATAAAAAATTTGAGTTATTCAAAATATTAATTGAACACGAATTATTCAATTCAAAATATGGATTGAATGTGCATTATTGCACGTTCAATAATGCACGTTAACGCTGGAGGGGTTAAGGTAGTTATGTCGCTTGCAGCTCATTTCGCGTAAATTCAAGAAACGTGAGAGAGAATTGCAAACACTTTTCGATGATATAAAAATCTGAAAAAATGCATGCGCATTAAAGGTACTGAAAAGATTAATTGCGCATAATAATAATTCAAAAATGTTATTAACAAGAAAAAAGATTGTTTAACAAATCTCCCGGTGACCCATTTTTTCAATGAAAAAGAATTCGTTCGTTTTTCTCAATACGTATGCATTTTTTCAGATTTTTAAATCAACTTTGAAATTTGTGTTTTTGCACACATATTTTCCATATAAAAAACACAAAATTCAAAGTCAACTTAAAAATCTGAAAAAATTCTTACGTATTTGGAAAAACGAAGGAATAATTTTCATGAAAAAAAAACTTGGGTCATCGAAGTACTTGTTAAACAATGTGTTCTTTTCATCAATTTGTTAACAACATTTTCGAATTATTATTATGCAAAATTAATCTTTTTAGTACCTTTAATGTGCACGAAATTCTTCCGATTTTTATAACATCGAGAAACGTTTGCAATTTTCTTTTTTTTTCTCGAATTTATGCGAAATGAACGAGAAGCGACACAACTACCTCAAGGGCATGTGAAATACCGACAGCGATAATAAAAACTGTAATGAACATTTTTTACGCATATTTGCATTTACAGCTAAAAGAAGAAATTCATTGCCTGCACTGGTGAAATCCGCAGGGAATGAATTTCTTCTTTTAGTTGTAAACGCAAATATCCGTCAAAAACGTTCATTACAGTTTTTGATACCGACTGAGCTCAACATGGATGTTTCACATCGCCTTAAGGATGTAGGAGTGCCGAATATTCAATTCGCATGAATTCGAGAAAAGTGCGACAGAATTGCAAACACTTCTCGATGGTCTGAAAATCAGAAAAAAATCCAGCACACTAAAAGTACAGAAAAGATGAATTAAGCATAATAATAATTCGAAAATGTTATTAAAAAATTGATTTAAAAAATGATTTAATAAATATTTCGATGAACCAAATTTTTTTTTATGAACATGATTCCTTCGTTTTTCTGTACACGTGTGAATTTTTGCAGTTTTTAAGTAACCGTTGAAATTTGTGTTTTTTTGTGTGGAAAATATGTACAAATTTCAAAGATTACTTAAAAATCTGAAAAAAATGCATACGTATATAAAAAACCGAAGGAGTCATTTTAATATAAAAAAATGGTGTCATCCAAATATTTGATAAAGAATTTTTTTTATCAATGTGTTAATAACATTTTGGAATTATTATTATGCCAAATTAATCTTTTCAGTACCCTTAGTGTGCATGCATTTTTTCAGATTTTCAGACCATCGACAAGTCTTCGCGATTCTCTCGCACTTTTCTCGAATTCACGCGAATTGACCATTCGGCGATTCTACTAGCTTAAGGTAGTCCTTGCGCCAGGTGTCGAGTTCGTATAAGTTTTCGAAAATTGAGAGACAATTGCAACCATTTCTCGATAATATAAAAATCTGAAAAAAATCATGGAAATTAAAGGCATTGAAAAGATTAATTTTGCATAATAATAATTCGAAAATGTTATTAACAAATTGATGAAAAAAAACATTTTTTAACAAATATTTCGATGACCCAAGTTTTTTTGTGGATGAAAATGATTCCTTCGTTTTTCTGAATACGTATGCATTTTTTCAGATTTTAGAGTTCACTTTGAATTTTCACATATTTTCCCTATAAAAACACAGGAATTTCAAAGTGAACTCTAAAATCTGAAAAAATTCATATGTATTCAGAAAAATGAACGAATTATTTTCATTAAAAAAAAAAGTTGGGTCATCGACAAATTTGTTAAACAATATTTTTTTCATCAATTTGTTAATAACATTTTCGAATTATTATTATACAAAATTAATCTTTTCAGTACCTTTAATGTGCATGAATTATTTCCGATTTTTATACCATCGAGAAATGTACATAATTCTCTCTCAAATTACTCGAATTTATGCGAAATGAATATCGGTTGCAAGGACTACCTTAAAAAAAACGTTGAAAGGAAAATACGTGGCCGTCGAACCTGTGTCGAGCGAGGTGTTGGAACCGGCCCGCGAGGTCGGCTCGAGCGAGTTGCTGGGCGACGCGCTCTCGTAGCCCTCGAGTCGTTTGCGGCACTGCTGCAGCTCGCGCGTCATCTCGCGGACGGAGGTCTGCTGCTTCCGGCGCAGCACCGCGATCTCGCCCTGGCTGTCCTCGAGCTTCCGCGTGAGATTCTGCGCGAGCTGCGTCTGCTCGGCCACGTGTCGCGCGAGGATGTCGCACTCCTCGCGCCGCTTCCGCCTCTCCTGCGCCAATTCCTCCTCCAGGGTCTTCACCTTGGGTTAAAATATTGTATAGAGGGGGTTTTTTTTTTATCAAACCATTTTTCCCCCTTCCTACGGCGCTAGTCTGAGCCCAGATATCGTTAGAGGTATAATCCTTCCGTACAAACACATATTATTTTATCTAAAGCCCGATAATCGTCTGGCGAAGCGTTCCTTATGGGCAAAAGCAATAGCCAATTATCCTTGTTAAGGTAGTCCTTGCGGATAATATTCATTTCGCATAAATTCGAGGAATTTGGGAGAGAATTGCAAACACTTTTCGGTGGTATAAAAATCTGAAAAAATTCATGCACATTAAAGGTACTGAAAAGATTAATTTTGCATAATAATAATTCGAAAATCTTATTAACAAATTGATGAAAAAAACAATTGTTTAACAAATATTTCGATGACCCAAGATTTTTTTTTTTTCATGAAAATGATTCCTTCGTTTTTCCGAATACGTATGAATTTTTTCAGATTTTGGAGTTCACATTGAATTTTGTGCGTTTCTTATAGGGAAAAATTCATACGTATTCGGAAAAACGAAGGAATCATCTTCATGAAAAAAAATCTTGGGTCATCGAAATATTTGTTAAATAATTGTTTTTTTCATCAATTCGTTAATAACATTTTCGAATTATTATTATGCAAAATTGCTCTTTTCAGTGCCTTTAATGTGCATGAATTTTTCCAGATTTTTATACCACCGAGAAGTGTTTGCAATTCTCTCCCAAATTCCTCGAATTTATGCGAAATGAATATTATTCGCAAGGACTACCTTAATGTAAGGTCTTTTTTCTTAACACTTGTTACGACATATAATTTGATTGTAGAACATCCTTTTTCAAATAAATGATTAAATGAAGAAGAGGTCTTCACCTTGGCCCGCAACTCGATGATCGTCTCGCGGAGCGGCGCCTGCTCGCGCTCGAGACGCGCCACCAGCTCCTCCGCCTCCGTCATCTCCCGCTGCAGCTTGATGTTCCGGTCCGTCACCTTCTCCGTGTAATCGAGCGCGCCCTCCTCCCGCTGACGGTAGTACGAAATGTCCGCCTCGAGCTCCTGGTTCACCTGACGCAGACGCTCGACCTCCGCCTCGTTTGACGCCAGGCACTGCTCCTTGCTACGAACATTCGTTTTCATTGAGGAATGTTCGCGAATATTCAGGAATAATAATGCGCGAATAGCGTTTGAATTGGATTCAATCCAATAATGATATTCAATTGAACGTGTCAATTGAGTATTCAGAAATTTGAGTAGCACGAAAATTCGGAATACATTTTCTGAACATAATTTCGGAAAATATACGGAACCATTTGAAAAATTCACGAATAATACGAATATTCACGAATATTTGAATTATTCGAATATTCACGAATATTTGAATTATTCGAAAATTCATAAATAAAACGAATATTCACGAATGCGTGAACAGCATTTGAATTGAATTTAATTGGATAATGATATTCAATTGAAAATATCAATTGAATATTCAGAAATTTGAGGAAATTATTTTTTTAATTCACGAATAATACGAATATTCACGAATATTGGAGTTATTCGGATTATTCATGAATCTTCGTAAATTTCTGATTATTCAAGAATATTCGTAAATTTTTTATTATTCAGGAATATTCGTAAATTTCTGATTATTCATGAATATTCGTAAATTCCTAATTATTTATGAATATTCATAAATTTCTGATTATTCATACAAAAGAAATTCGGAGTTATCAAAAATTTCGTAGCCCCAAAACGCGCGTTGTTCAATAGAAAACGAAAGTTTTCATAGACCCCCAAAACGTTTCGTTGTGCGCGGATTTCACGCCAATTAAACTACTAACTATAAACTGGCAAATTAATCGAACAAAAAAAGATCGCCTCCCGAAAAAAAAAAAGAAAGTAGGCGAGTCGAGAACGAAAACGTCGAGCTGCCGATTATTACGAAAAGCGGAAAGCACTCACTGTATCAACTGCAGCTTGAGGGTCTCGAGATTCGAGACCTTCGCGGACAGATCGACGATTTCCTTCTGCCGCTGATCGGCCACGATCTTCAGGCTGCCGAGTTTGCTCTCGCAGGCCGCGCGATCCCTCTGCAAGTCCTGAATCTTCAGACTCAGCGAGTTGTTCTCCTCTATCAGCGTCTGCTGCCGTTTCTTCAGCAGATCGACCTCCTTCTGCAGCTGAATTCGCAGCATCTCCTTGTCCTCGGTCACGTGACGCTCGACGATCAGCCGCGCCTGCTGCTCCTTCAGCTGCTGGTCCAGCGTCACCGCTTTGTTCTCCTCGGACTGCTGGAACTTGCGGATCGCCTCCTGCGACTCGCGACGCACCAGCTCGCATTCCTCCTTCATCTCGTTGATTCGCGTCTGAGATGATTCAACGAGATTTCGTCACGCGGAATATAAAGTTGCACAGTTGTTAAAAATAAGCCCCTGTTACTAGAAATGTGCGAATAGACTTTGAATTGAATATTCATATTCGCTTGAGAATTTTATTTGAATATTCAAGAGATGCATTAAATATTCGGATTATTCGAATCTTGATGGGTTATTAGAACATTCGTAAATCAATCAAATATTCATGGAATATTCAGATTTTCATGGGTTATTCGAATATTCGTGAGTTATTCGAATATCCGTGAGTTATTCGAATATTCGTGAGTTATTCAAATATTCATAAGTATTTGAATATTCATGAGTTATTCAAATATTCATAAAAATGTAAATTATTCATGGCAATTTGATCGATTCACGAATAATTCTGAATTATTCTGAATTCTGAATAATTTACGAATAATTCTGAATTCTGAATAATTTACGAATAATTCTGAATTCTGAATAATTTACGAATAATTCTGAATTCTGAATAATTTACGAATAATTCTGAATTCTGAACAATTTACGAATAATTCTGAATTCTGAATAATTTACGAATAATTCTGAATTCTGAATAATTTACGAAAAATTCTGAAGAATTTACGAATAATTCTGAAGAATTTATGAATAATCCTGAATAATTTACTAATAATTCTGAATAATTTACGAATAATTTTGAATTATTTACGAATAATTCTGAATTATTTACGAATTCTAAATTATTTACGAACAATTCTGAATTGTTTACGAATAATTCGAGAGTGTTTTACGAATTATTCAATTTATAATGAATTTCTCGTTTTTTTAATAGATATTCGCACATCTGTAATTTTTTTGTTTTTTTTTTTTCATTAAATGCAATCTGATGTTTTACGGATTGTTATTACCGTCGCCTTGTCTAATCGCTGCTGAGTTTCCTTCTGCGCCTCCATTTCCGTCTTCAGCTTGTTCTGCGTCCATTTAAGCTTGACGTCGCGCATGTTCACGTCTTCCTTCAACCTCTCCACTTCCTTTTGCGAGTCCGTTAATTCTCGACACTTGGTGTCCAAAATGTTGCAAATTCTCACGCGCTCGCTCTGCGCCTGCCGCAATTTGCTCTGCAGCAGCTCGTGGTCTCTTGTGATTTCCTTGCACCTTCGCTCCGCGTAGTCTCGGGCTCTGTTGAAAATCCACGAAACGATCGAGATATCGTTAATTCATACACTCTATTCTCTTTGAAATTTGTGTTTTTTATATGGAAAATAGGTACCAATTTTACAGAGAACTTGAAAATCTGAAAAAATGCATACGTATTCGGAAAAACGGAGGAATCATTTTCATAAAAAAAACTTGGGTCATCTGAATATTTGTTAAACTATTTTTTATCCATTAATTTGGTAATAACATCTTCGAATAATAATTATGCAAAATTAATCTTTGCAGCATCTTTAATGTGCATGAATTTTCTCAAATTTTTCTACCATCGAGAAGTGTTTGCGATTCTCTCTTATTTTTCTCGAATTTGTGCGAAGTGAATACTAGACGCAACGACTACCTTAAGGATGTAGGAGCTCGAAGTGTTCAATTCGCATAAATTCGAGAAAGGTGCGAGAGAATTACAAACACTTCTCGCCGGCCTGAAAATCCGAAAAATTCATGCACACTAAAGGTACTGAACGGATTAATTTAGCATAATAATAATTCCAAAATGTTATTAACAAATTGATAAAAAATATAGTTTAACAAATATTTCGATGACCCACGTTTTTTTTTACATGAAAATGGTTTCTTCATTTTTCTGTATACGTATGAATTTTTTCAGATTTTTATCTAATCTTCGAAATTTGTTTTTTTTTTTGTATGGAAAATATGTACAAATTTCAAAGATTAGATAAAAATGTGTAAAAATGCATACGCATACAGAAAAATAAAGGAATCATTTTCATGTAAAAAAAAACTTGGGTCAACGAAATATTCGTTAAACAATTCTTTTTAAATCAGTTTGTTAATAACATTTCGGAATTATTATTATGCAAAATTAATCTTTTCAGTACCTGTAGTGTGCATGCATTTTTTCCGATTTTCAGACCACCGAGAAGTGTTTGCAATTCTCTCGCACTTTTCTCGAATTTATGCGAATTGAATACTTCGCTCTCCTATATCTTTAAGGTAGTCCTTGCGACCGATATTCATTTCGCATAAATTCGAGTAATTTGAGAGAGAATTACGAACATTTCTCGATGGTATAAAAATCGGAAATAATTCATGCACGTTAAAGGTACTGAAAAGATTAATTTTGTATAATAATAATTCTAAAATGTTATTAACAAATTGATGAAAAAAATATAGTTTAACAAATTTGTCGATGACCCAACTTTTTTTTTTAATGAAAATGATTCGTTCATTTTTCTGAATACGTATGAATTTTCTCAGATTTTAGAGTTCACTTTGAAATTCGTGTGTTTTTATAGGGAAAATATGTGAAAATTCAAAGTGAACTCTGAAATCTGAAAAAATTCATACGTATTCAGAAAAACAAAGGAATCATTTTGATCCACAAAAAAACTTGGGTCATCGAAATATTTGTTAAACAATGTTTTTTTTTCATCAATTTGTTAATAACATTTTCGAATTATTATTATGCAAAATTAATCTTTTCAGTGCCTTTAATTTGCATGATTTTTTTCAGATTTTTATATTATCGAGGAATGGTTGCAATTGTCTCTCAATTTTCGAAAACTTATGCGAACTCGACACCAGGCGCAAGGACTACCTTAATCAACGGGACAGCTTGCAGAAGAGATTCGACGCACCTTTGCGTGTCGATGAGCTGCTTCTCGCTGACCGCGTATTTCATCACCATGCTCTCGCGCTCGCGGTTGGCCGTCGCGTACTCGCGGCCGAGCTCGTCCTGATTCGCGTTCGCCAGTCGCAATTCACCCGAGAGCCGCTCCACGGTCTTCTCGAGGGTCTCCAGCTGAGCGTTAAGCAATTCCCCGCTGTTCTGCGCCTCGAGTATTCGATTTCGCGCCTCGAGATGCTTCACCCTGTCCGCGAGTTTCAGCTGCTCCTCTCGCGCCTTCGCGTAATCCCGGACGAGCGTCAGGTAATCCGGGTTGCGCTGCAACGATTCGTCGCTGGAAACCCGCGCGGTTTCCCCGGGTCCGTCCGATTCGCTTCCCACATCGTTCCCGGATCGTTTCAGCCGCGATTCTCCGTCTTCGTCCTCGAGACGCGACTCCGCCGATCGTTCGGCGCGACTCTCGTTCGTCCCCGGCGACGAAATCTCTCGCCGAGGCGAAACCGAAACCGCGGCATCGTCGTCCGACGACTGAGAATTCGGTGACAATTTGTCGCTGGAAAAATATGAAGTTTAGTTAAAACGATTTCTTTACGCAATTTTTCTTTCTTTCGATTAACGTAAATTTCATTCTTGACTTGGGACATTGATTTAATTGATTAATCAAGGTTGGTTATATGCAGTGAGAATTTTCAAGAAATCGATTTATCTCATCATATTGACGTGTTAGAGGCTGTCGAAGGAATGGAGGACACATTATATGGCCCTGGAATAGATGACTCAATGCAAGTTGAATTTTTTGTGCTCCAATTAAAAAATGTAATATTCAATTGAAAATTTGAATTGAATGTTCAGAAATTTTAATAGTACGAATATTCATGAATAATATGAATATCCACAAATATACGAATTATTAAAAAATTCATGGATAATATGAATATTTATGAATAATATGAATATCCACAAATATATGGATTATTAAAAAATGCATGAATAATACGGATATTCATGAATATTCGTAAATTTCTGATTATTCATGAATATTCGCAAATTTCTGATTATTTATGAATATTCGCAAATTTCTGATTATTTATGAATATTCGCAAGTTTCTGATTATTTATGAATATTCTCAAATTTCCGATTATTTATGTATACTTGTATGTTTTTGATTATTCATGAATATTCGTAAGTTTCTGATTATTGATGAATATTCGTAAGTTTTTGCTTATTCATGAATATTCGTCAATTGCTGAATCATTCGATTGACTCGAATATTCAATTTTAAATGTGAATTGAATTATTCATATTCAATTCGCAATGAATTATTCAAATTTCTGAGTATTCGCCTAGTTTAAATGGATTAATTTGTTATAACATTTTGTAATTATTATTATGCAGGATTAATCTTAGAAACACCTTTTATATGCCCGATTTTTTTTCATATTTTTCTTCCATCAAGATACTCAAAATTTTGACTGAATGTCATGCAGGTTTCTACTGTACCACGAAAGGACTACCTTAAAACGGTTTTCCAGAAAAAAATTCGTGAGAAATCGCTTTTTTCGGCCTCCTAATTGCGTATAACCCGTTGATGATTAATCGAGCAACGAACCCAAACGCGGTAAATAATTTCTTATAGAAAAATAATAGCTGATATGTGAGACAAAAAAATTGACGTACGATAAGTGGGATGTAGTTTCGTCAACTGGATTTTCTTTCCGGCTGCCGTTTGACAGAATCCTCGGTGAGTTTTCCGCGTCCCGCGAGTCCCTCGAATTTGCGTTTTCCGCGTCGCTTTCGCAAGTGACTTTCGGCTTCGCGGCCGATTCGACGGCGGATTCCTCGGCTGTTTTTCTCTCGTGAGCGCCGCCACCGCCGCCGTCGTTGAGTTTGAGCAGCGAATTGTAGCGCACTGCGATGTGCTGAGGCAGAAGCGTCTTTTCCATTATGTTCGTCGATCTCTCGGTGATGAAATTCAGGAAGTTTCGGCTCTTGTTCAGGAACTGAGCGTTGGACTGAATCAGATTCATGGAACTCGTCGGCAGCGGAATTTTCACGAGTCTGCTGTCCTCGCTCAGCGTCGACGCTCTCGGCGCGGCCGAATTCGCTTGAGACCTGTGTGATCATTTTATGTTTAAATTCGAATTCTCAATTGCAAAACACTAACATTTTAGGGAGAAGGAATAAAAAGATTTTTTTTTATATTATTTGTGTCAAAATCGAATGAAATTTCGATAATATAATATTGTTTAAGGTCATTTTTGCTTCTTCATTTCACATGAATTCGAGAAAAATGAGAGAATTGCGAACAGTTTTCGATGGTACAAAAATCGGAAAAAATGCATGCACATTAAAGGTAGTGAAAAGATTGATTTTCCATAATAATAATTCGAAAATGTGGCTAATGATCATGAAAAAAAAAATGGTTTAACGAATCTCCCGATAACCCAAATGTTTTTTTTTTATGAAAATGATTCGTTAATTTTCCTGAATACATATGAATATTTCAGATTTTTAACTTCACTTTAAATTTGTGTGATTTTATATGGAAAATATGTGTGCAGAAACTCAAATTTCAAGGTCAACTTAAAAATCTGAAAAATTCATACGTATTTAGAAAAACGAACGAATCACTTTAAAAAAAACATTTGGTTCATCGGGAGATTTGTTAAACAATGTTTTTTCGTCAATTTGTTAATAACCTTTTCGAATTATTATTATGCAAAATGAATCTTTTCAGAACCTTTAATGTGTGTGCATTTTTTCATATTTTTGTATCATCGAAAAATGTTTGCAATTCACCCTAATTTTTTGCGAATTTATGCGAAATGAAATCCGGGCGTTTGTATAATACGTTTCTGTTTATTTATTATTTATATTAGAAAATATCTAACCTTAGAAACGATAAAACATTTTCCATTATACACAAGCAATAAATAATCGATTTTAAGGTCTTGCATCTAGTATTCATTTCGCATAAATTCGAGAAAAATCCATATAAAAAAACAAAAATTTGAAAGAGAACTTAAAAATCTCAAAAAATTCATACGTATTCAGAAAAACATAGGAATAATTTCCATAAAAAAAAACTTGGGTCATCGAAGTAGTTGTTAAACCATTTTTTTTCTTCATAAATTTGTTAATAACATTTTCGAATTATTATGACACAAAATCAATATTTTCATTTTTCAAAATTAATGTTTTCAAATTTTTATTCCATCGAGAAAGTGTTCGCGATTCTCTCTAATTTTTCTCGAATTTATTCAAAAAATAAATGCTACACGCAATACTAGATTATTTAAAAATAAACACAGTAGAGTCAGATATTTACAGACCTGACGTTTTTCGCGGCGCTCGCCGATCTCTCGTCGCTCCTGACGCGACTGAACGCCGGCTGAGCCTCGCAGGAATCCTCGATGCTCGCTTCCTCGCGATTTTCCTCTCCGATCGCCCACGAATTTTCTCGAGGCGACGAATCGTCGCAATTTTTCCGCGGATCGTCAACGAGAATTTCAGCTTTTTCTTTGTCCTCGATGGTCGCGGAGGATTTGGAAAAAGTTTCTGCCGCGCGATTTTCCTCTCCGATCACCCGCGAATTTTCCGGCGGCGAAAAATCGCCGCCATTTTCCCGCGGATCGTCCGGTTTTTCGACTTCCGTGGATAATTTTTCGTTCTCAATTATCGCTGCGGAGTCGCAAGTTTCTTTCGCCGTTTCGTCCTTCTCGTTGATCAAATTTGTCGTCGAGTTTTCGTCCCGCGAATCTTCTCGCGGCGACGAATCGGCGGAATTTTTTAGCGACTCGCAGTTAAGATTTTCGGGGTCCTCGATTTTTATCGACTCTTCGAAATGTTTCGTCGCTTCGGCGTTTTTCTCACGATTTTCGACGTCTTCGCCGGTACGGCGAGAATTTTCTTCCGGGTCTTCGGAAGCCGCGGGAATATTTTCGCAATTGGAAGACGCGATTTCTGGAAGATCCGACTTGGCGATCGAATTTCTCTCGGCTTCTCCGGGATTTTCGGCCCTCGATTCCGAAACGGCGATGCCCGCGTTTTGCGCCAGGTCGACGACGGACATCGCGGTCTCCATACTCGTTTCGTTCATCGAGAAATCAGCCCTCTTGGCGACTCCGTGATGTTGCGATTCAGCGGAATTCACGCTCCTCTCGTCTTAAACTGAAAAAGAAAAAAAAACGAAAAGTTTATCGTTAATGTGGACTGCAAAGAGGAAGACAAAAATAATCAAATAAATTTCTTCATTAAAGTGGTTTTGTGAAAAATGACTAATTAATGAGGAGGCAATTTTCAAAGTTCCACTTTGAAAATGCATCCTTGTTTTGAATACATCTCGAATTTATAGAAATTTATCGCTTTGTTAAAATACAGTACAGTATAAAAATCATGCATGTTGAAGGTGCTGAAAAAGCTTGATTTTGCATAATGAAAATTTCAAAATCTTATTAATAAATTGATGAAAAAAAGAAATTGGGTAACAAATCTCATGAAAACCGTTTTTTTTTTCTTCATGAAAATGTTTTATTCTTTTTTCTGAACACATATACATTTTTTCAGATTTTTAACTTCACTTCAAATTTTGTGCTTTTTATGTGGAAAAAATGTGCTCAAAATCCCAAATTTCAAAGTGAATTAAAAAATCGGAAAAAATGCATACGTACAGTAGAACCTCGATATTACATATGTTTTTCAAAATTGCAAGAAGCTTTCTCTATGAGGAAGCAAAATAAACGTTTTCTTTTACTAACTCCTCCCCCTTAAATAAATAAATAAATAAATAAATAAATAAATGAAGCCTAGATGGCTACGAGGCTGAAATAAAGAGAACCAAGGAGGCTTAAGGAAACCAAGTACAAAGTGCCAAACAATCTTTAAATAAATAAGTAAATAAATAAATAAACAGTAAAAAGCTATGATGCTGAAAACAGGTGCGACGAAGAACCCAAGTACAAAGTGCCAGCCAGCAGGCTTTACAAAATAAATAAATAAATACATAAATAATTAAATAAATAAATACGTAAATATGCAAACAAATAAATATGTAAATAAACAAATAAGAAAATAAATAAATAAATAATGAATAAAATCTACGATTCTGAACACAGGTACGACGCGGGATCTAACTACAAAGTGCTGATAAAAAATAATAAAAAAAACAAGAACTAGTAAGTAAATAAATAAATACATAAATAAGTAAATAAATAAATAAATGAAGAGTGAAAAGCTATGAGATTGAAAACTGGTACGATTCAGGAACCAAGTACAAAATGCCAGATGTGCTTTAAATAAATAAACAAACAAATAAATGCGTAAATAAACAAATAAACAAATGTGTAAATAAACAAATAATCAAATAAACAAATGCGTAAATAAACAAATAATCAAATGCGTAAATAAACAAATAAACAAATGCGTAAATAAACAAATAAACAAATAAACAAATGCGTAAATAAACAAATAAACAAATAAACAAATGCGTAAATAAACAAATAAACAAATGCGTAAATAAACAAACAAATAAAGAGTAAAAAGCTGAGACTGAAAACAGCTAACCCAACTCTACAAAGACCCAAAAAAAAAAAAATCAAATAGGAACAAAAACGAAACAAAAAATACTGCAATTCGGACATCGAAAAAAATGCGGCAACGCTGGAGACAAAAACATGGCGAAAACTGGAGAAAAACGAGGTCAACGATAAACAGCTGGAGGTGGAAAAAAAAAACACATCGACAGTCACACTAATAAGCAAAGAGTTTTGGAAAAGGCGGCAAAAACGTCTTACCGTCTTTTTCGCGATGACGACGAGGCGTCGATTTTTTTTCTAGCGCGTTTCACGCGACATCCTCGACCAATCGAGGTCGCTGCTCGTCCTCAGGCGTCTCGCGGCTCGGCCTTTTCCACCCTCGAGTCCGCCCGATTTTTTCTTCCCGCTGTCATCTCCTGTTTTTTCCTATCGCTTTTTCTTTTCACCGCTCGATCGCCGATTTTTCCGCCAATTCGACGATTCCGCGGATTTCGCGTCGCCCGAGAAACGCGAGGGGCAAGAAAAGAAAAAAACAACACGGCGACGAGAATAACCTAGAAGAGGCTGCGGCGAAACTGTCAGCGGGACGGGCGACGACATCAGCTGTGGCGGAGCGCGACGACGTCAGGTCGATCGTAAACAGCTGCTGCGCTGCTACGTTCACGGCGGTTGTTCCGCTGCATTGCCAATCGATTTTCGCCGCGAGAGAGGAGCGACGGAAATAGAAACAACCTGTAATCAAATTGTTTATAAGCGGCGCATACGCGAACAGGAATCTGCATTACCGATTGCCGGTAATATTGTCATTTTTTTCTCCCTCAACACGCTAATGGCACGCCTCAAACAGGAATCTACATTACCGATTGCCGGTAATATTGTCATTTTCTCTCAAAACGCTAATGGCACACCCCAAGAATCTACATTACCGATTGCCGGTAATACTGTCATTAAGAGTTCGGTCGGTATTACAGTTTTTGCATCTTCTCAATTCGTTATAAGTGGCACGCCACAAACAGGAATCTGAATTACCGATTGCTGATAATACTGCCCCTAAAGAACATATTTTTTGATCGGCAGCTTCCATCTTATCGGTGGATTTCCGATTTAGAAGACAGAGATGGATTGGACAAAATAGCGAGGTTTCCTCGATCCTCTGTTCGGCGAACCGAACAGAGGATCGAGAAAAAAATGGAAAATTCCCGACTGAAAAAAGCTTAATTACGGTAGTCGTCTCGGTACAGTCCCCTCAAATATGAGTTTCGGGGAAATTTTTGAACTCTTCTCGATGGGATAATAATCAGAAGAAAAAAAATCAAGCATGTAGAAGGTGCTGAAAAGATTGATTTTGCATAATGATAGTTCCAAAATGTTATTAAGAAATTAATGAACAAATAAATTGTTCAACAATTTACCCGGCAAACCAACTTTTTTTCTGATGAAAATTATTCATTCATTTTTTGTCTTATTTTTCAAAACTGCGATTTGCGCCCCTCGTTTTGCTTTAAAAAACGCAATTCTCATAAAATAACCCCAATAACAAAAAGGCGTATCGACGAGAAAAAAGCCTTTATCTTACTTTTTTATTTTACACAGAAGTGCATATATATACGCCCTTATGTCTTTTCAATTCTAAAAGGGCGTAACTTGGCAGATAAGTCCAATAGCTGTTTGTAACGCGATATCATCAGTGAATGGCAGAGTCTCCGAAAAAAAAGATACTCGTTTTTACAAACATTTGATTACAAAACAAGTTTATTTTTTGCATGAGAAACCGCTTCGAACTCGTTACTGACAAGTTGTTACTAACTTATTCATCGAACACACGCTTAATCGTCGGGAAGTCGGAAAACAAATCTTGTTCGGTTACTTTTGCCAGAACCCGCGAGTTCTTCTTGATACACGGAGAAAAATTTGGGGTCCTCCCCCAAATTTATTTAGTAATCGGAAGCTATGATGGAAAACAGTGATTCAGGCCTAAATATTTGTGGAGCATTAGAATGCATATCTCGCTGTACTACAGACGAGAATATGAATTATTACCCTAATTCGGGAATACAAATTTTTGTTGGTTATCGGCCGACGAATATAAAATATATGCAGACGTTTTCTTATAGATAACTCAAAATATAGTTCCAGCTAACAAAAAGGTTCGCTGTTTATTTCTATACGCGCGTTATAAAGAAAACAGCTACTCCGTAAAGAGGAAACACCTTTCTTTCTGGAGGTGTTCCTTCAATGTTTGGGTTTAGTGTAGAAGTCACATCGTTCGAACTACACCAGACTCTGTACGGCGCCGCACCGCCGACACTTCGTTGGTGCGTTCCAGTAGTTGATGGCTGAGCCCTTGACGAGTTCGCGCGGGCTCCTATCGGCTAGGAGCCCGCGCGAACTCGTCGTACTACTGTAGCGATTTTCGACTGATGCGACATTACCGCAGAAGCAGAAAAACCAGACAGTCGTTCGTGAGATACAGTGATGCGTGGTCACCATTTCTGTGCGTTCTGGGCGGTTTGAACATCGAGATGAGTCGAAGCCGAGTCGAAGACTACACGACGACGTCCGGACTTGGATTTGCTTTGATTCGAAACGAAATTCTTATTTCGTCGTGACTTGGCGTCCGCAACGATCACTTATATAAATAAAATAAGTAATGGTTTTTATTATATCCATAAAAATTAAATTTTAGTACGGAAATAAATTGTATGCTTCTAAAATGTAATTTGAGTTATATTTATTTCTATTCCCTGCCCCCTACATTCGAATTGGGAAAAGTACACGGTTACATAGTGCATAGCGTAGCGCACGATAGTCGAGGAATGATTCCCGCACCGTCTCAGGATTTCATATTTTAATCGCCTGAGATTCTGTATATTGTTCAGGTAACGTTTAAACACAGTTATGTCGCATAACTATACGATTCCACTGTATATTCCTGAATTTTTTATATTTATTTGCTATGCGCCAATGGGTGGTCAAAAAACGGTGCACGGCATAACACTTTACGTGTAGCCCGCTATAAGCACAATCTGCGCTGACATTTCAAACGAGAGTCTGTGGCTGAGCCCCAAACAGTATCGCGGGAACCCACAACTGTATAGATTGGCCAATTATTTCGTTTCCATCAACAGCATAGGAAGCAATCCCAGAATTCCGACTTGTCTTTCGATTACTAAGCTGTTTGTGGATAAGTCCCAAACATTTTTGTGTGTCATTTCCAGTTTTTTCTCTCCGTGTACACGCCATGGTTTTCTTTTTCAAAGTCACGCGGGAATGTCGACGTCCCGCGATAAGGAAGCTGATGTCATTGACGTCGTCGATAGTGACGGGCGATGTTCATTCGACGTTCCGAAAATCGATGTTTTTCAGCGCTACATCGATTATTTTTTTAGGTAGTCTCACGGAGTGTTCAATTCATTCGCATAAATTCGAGAAAAGTGCGAGAGAATTGCAAACACTTCTCGATGGTATAAAAATCTGAAAAAATGCATGCACATTAAGGGTACTGAAAAGATTAATTTTGCATAATAATAATTCTAAAATGTTATTAACAAATTGACAAAAAAAATAATTGTTTAATAAATATTTCGGTGACCCAACTTTTTTTGTGGAAGAAAATGATTCCTTCGTATTCCTGAATACGTATGAATTATTTTAGATTTTTAAGTAATCTTTGAAGTTTGTGGTTTTTTATATGGAAAATATGTGAAATTTCAAAGATTACTTAAAAATCTAAAAAAATTCATACGTATTCAGAAAAACGAAGGAATAATTTTCATCCTGAAATAAACTTGGGTCACCGAAATATTTGTTAAACAATCATTTTTTTCGTCAATTTGTTAATAACATTTTAGAATTATTATTATGCGAAATTTATCTTTTCAGTACCTTTAATGTGCATGCATTTTTTTCAGATTTTTATACCAGCGAGAAGTGTTTGCAATACTCACACTTTTCTCGAATTTATGCGAATTGAACACTCCGCGAGACTACCTCCTTAAGCCGATGTTTTCGTTTTCGAAGCATCGAATAAACGTCGGTTATCTATTACGAAAAATAATCGATCTTTCTTAATCGTCGCTGCGAGGCGTGATAACATGTCGAATTTCAAGATTGAGGTGTTCAAGTTTCGCTGATATTACATTATTTTTTGGCCTGTTCCAATTTGCCGTTTGCACACCTAAATTCTGCGTCTTTCTTTCGGGAAACCTTGGCTAAAAAAACGCTGAAAGACGGAACCATCTCATTTGACAAACCAACCTGGACTCGCAAATCACGGAGAATTAAATATTCGCAAAATATTACAAAATTTATTTACCTTACGCAATTTTGTTTCAACCGCGTTAATCAGTTCTTACTTGTAGAAAAACGTAAAAATTAGGAGTTTTACTTCATAGGGCATTAAATAAAAAACGCGCGCTTTTTGTAATGAAACGATATGCATCGCGTATTATCGATGTTTTAGGGAAAACATTTACGCTCACCCTAGCAAGTCCGACGACCGCGAAAACGACAAAAAAAAATGACCGTGGAACGACCGGTCGGTAAATGCAAAAAATAACCATTGAAATGAGCCGAACGACCAAGAAAACGACCATTTAAATTATTCTTGCTTAGTCGTCTCTTCGTCACGAACAATCGGAAAACTACCGTTTTAATCATTTGTAACCGGTCGTTTTTTCAGTGAACCCGTGAAACGGCCATCGAAACGACCAACTAGACAATCAAACTTCAAACGGACAATCAAAATATATACCATTAAGGGTTTGAATAGCCGAGTTGTCTAAGGCGCACAGCGACACTCGGAAGGTTCCAGTTTCGAATCCTAACCACGACAATTCTTTTTTTTTTTTCGACATTTAAATTGATAAAAAAAGTGGTCGTTTCGAAGGTCATTTCACGGGTTCACTGAAAAAACGACCGGTTACAAATGATTGAAATGGTCGTTCCGACGGTCGTTTTCCGATTTTTCGTTACGAAGAAACAACTAATCAAGAATAATTTCAATGGTCGTTTTCTTGGTCGTTCGACTCATTCAATGGTTAGTTTTTTGCACTTACCGACCGCTCGTTTTTTCGGTCGTTCGGCCGGTCGCTGGATCTGCTAGGGCAGATATCGATTGTTTAATACATTGATGATTATTTTAGCATCGATGTTTTTTTATTTTTTATTATTCTATATCGCCTATCACTAGTTGCCGATGCTCGCGGCCAGATATTTCTCACAGAGAACCGCCAGGTCGAGCACTTCGTACTTGTGTGCAACAGCAATTAATGTCTCGACCACGTCGTCGGCAATCTTGTCGACCTTTCCCGTATAGATGTAGCGAAGAAATATCTCGAACACGGTATAATCGATGTCCTCTATTTTCATCTCTTCGATTCCGCTCCTGAGCTTCGCCCTGAGCACGGGACTCCTCGCAGCTAACATGACTTTGTGGGCAGCCAGAACTTTTCCGGTTTTTTCGAAGACGAACTTAATGTCACAGAGTTCATTACCATTGTAGAGATCGTTGATTGCACGAGTAACGTTCGACGGCCATTCGCTGCTGCTTTGAATGAGGCCAAGCGTACTCATTGGTGAATTTCTGAGTTCTGTGACATGCTTAATCACCAAAAATAATGTCAGAGTGTCATTTGGGAAGTCCGTCTCGCCTATTTCCAGATGTCCGATTTTGATTTTGTGATCCGGTTGATAAACATTAGATTTTTCTGGCCAGCTGGTTTTCTGGATCGTCTTTAGAATCTTCATGTTTTCATCAACAACGGAAACGGTCATGATTATGAACAATGCATGCAACGGAGATTCGAGGAGACGGGCTTGGAGATCCATGTTTTTATGGAAATTATTATGCCATTCATGTTTAGCTTCAATCGACAGTTGAAACTTGCATCTTGTATTCGTCATGTAGAAACCCGGAGACTGTTTTTCCTCACAACAGTATCTCATTACAGACCATTGTTTGAGATGCCACTTATAGCTGGTACTTAGAATCTCCCCACCAGAAGTGCTTTCATACGCCTTTGGTTGTGCAGCGTCAGTCATTTCGGTTGAGTTGAAATTGTGAACCTGGAAAGATGAGTTTTCGTAAATTCTGGTCTCTTTGTTTTCAAAGCCGCGCCTTCAAGCTGTGGCAAGTGGAAGTGGTAATGCGGGGGGGGGGGGGGGGGGGACAAACAGAATCATGACGTTAAGGTAGTCCCCCTGCTGGCGTTCAATTTCGCATAAATTCGAGAAAATTGAGAGAGAATTGCAAGCACTTCTCGATGGTCTAAAAATCTGAAAAAATTCATGCACATTAAAGGTACTGAAAATATTAATTTGACATAATAATAATTCTAAAATGTTATTAACAAATTGATGAAAAAAAAATTGTTTAACAAATATTTCGGTGACCCAAGTTTTTTTTTTCGATGAAATTGATTCTTTCGTTTTTCTGAATACGCACGAATTTTTTCAGATTTTTAAGTAATCTTTGAATTTTGGTGTTTTTTTATATATGGAAAATTCCAAAATTCAAAGATTACTTAAAAATCGGAAAAAATTCATACGTATTCAGAAACATGAAAGAATCATTTTCAACGAAAAAAAAAAATTGGGTCACCGAAATATTTGTTAAACTATTTTTTTTTTCATCAATTTGTTAATAACATTTTAGAATTATTATTATGCCAAATTAATCTTTTCAGTACCTTTAATGTGCATGAATTTTTTCAGATTTTTAGACCATCGAGAAGTGTTTGCAATTCTCTCTCAATTTTCTCGAATTTATGCGAAATTGAACGCAAGCACGGCTACTATCTTAAGGGCATGTGAAATACCGACTGCAGGAGTAAAAACTGTAATGAACGTTTTTGACGGATATTTGCGTTTACAGCTAACAGAAGAAATTCATTCCCTGCGGATTTCACCAGTGCAGGGAATGAATTTCTTCTTTTAGCTGTAAATGCAAATATGCGTAAAAAACGATCATTACAGTTTTTATTACCACAGGCGATATTTCACATGCCCTTAAGAGGAGATGATACTTCGCTCGGAACTTCATCGCCCAATATTAGACGCCTGTAGGGCTGTCTCTCTCGCACCTTTTTGTTTCTCGATTCTCCTGAACAAACAGCTTCGAGGATCGAGGAACCAATTCTGCGACACTACCGCACATTCTCTCAAAATCTGAGACATATCTGCCGAATATTTTGGAAGAAAATGGGTTAGGCCTCTTAAGGTAGTCCTTGCGCCTGGTGTCGAGTTCGCATAAGTTTTCGAAAATCGAGAGACAATTGCAACCATTTCTCGATAATATAAAAATCTGAAAAAAATCATGCAAATTAAAGGCATTGAAAAGATTAATTTTGCATAATAATAATTCGAAAATGTTATTAACAAATTGATGAAAAAAAACATTGTTTAACAAATATTTCGATGACCCAAGTTTTTTTGTGGATGAAAATGATTCCTTCGTTTTTCTGAATACGTATGAATTTTTTCAGATTTTAGAGTTCACTTTGAATTTTCACATATTTTCCCTATAAAAACACACGAATTTCAAAGTGAACTCTAAAATCTGAAAAAATTCATACGTATTCAGAAAAATGAACGAATCGTTTTCATTCAAAAAAAAAGTTGGGTCATCGACAAATTTGCTAAACAATATTTTTTTCATCAATTTGTTAATAACATTTTAGAATTATTATTATACAAAATTAATCTTTTCAGTACCTTTAATGTGCATGAATTATTTCCGATTTTTATACCATCGAGAAATGTTCGTAATTCTCTCTCAAATTACTCGAATTTATGCGAAATGAATATCGGTCGCAAGGACTACCTTAAGGTAGTTCTGTCGCTTAGAGCTCATTTCGCGTAAGTTCAAGAAAAATTAGAGAGAATTGCAAGCACTTTTCGATGGTATAAAAATCTGAAAAAAATGCATGCTCTTTAAATGTACTGAAAAGTTTCATTTTGCATAATGATAATTCTAAAATGTTGATAAAAATTGATGAAAAAAAAAATTGTTTAACAAATCTCCCGGTGGCCCAAATGTTTTTTTAATGAAAATGATTCGTTCGTTTTTATGAATACGTATGAATTTTTTCAAATTTTTTTATTGATTTGGAAATTTGTGCTTTTGCACATATGTATTTCATGTAAAAAAAAAATTCAAAGTCAACTTAAAAATCTGAAAAAAAAAATCGTACATATTAAAAATGAACGACTCATTTTCACAAACAGAAAAATGGGTCACCGGGAGATTTGTTAAACCATTTTTGTTTCATCAATTTGTTAATAACATTGTAGAAGTATTATTAGACAAAATGAATCTTTTCAGTACTTTTAACGTGCATGCATTTTTTCAAGTGTTTATGTCATCAAAAAGTGATTGCAATTCTCTCTTATTTTTCGCGAATTTATGCGAAATCAGCTTGGAGCGATATAACTACCTTAATGGGTTTGAGTCAGTTAAAAAGTGTATATGGGGCATTCCACCGGTAGCGGGACAAGTTTTCGGCAAGTATCTTGAATTTTTTCGCTAGTTACGAATATCATTTCCTTGTATCATAAAAGAAGACTTGCATGCAGTTATAGATCCCAAATATTATTTTGCTTTTGTTGAGCCGTATTCGAATAATATCGAAAACAAAATTTTAAACTCTCGACTGAAAAAGAATCTTAATAAATAAACAAATTGGGTAAACAAAAAATGATGAAATAATGACATAAGCATTCGCATATCATAGTCGGGAGATTTTTTCGTCGTCAGGTGATGTGAAATTCGTGTTCTTTTGTATGGAAAATATATACAATTTTAAAAGATTAGATAAAAATCTGAAAAAATTCATATGTATACAGAAAAATAAAGGAATCATTTTCATGCAAAAAAAACTTGGTTTAACGAAATACTTGTTAAACAATTCTTTTTAATCAATTTGTTAATAACATTTTTAAATTATTATTATGCCAAATTAATCTTTTCAGTACCTTTAACGTGTATTTATGAATTTTTTCAGATTTTCAGACCGTCGAGAAGTGTTTGCGATTCTCTTCCAAATTCCTCAAATTTATGCAAAATTAATATTGGTTGCAAGGACTACCTTAATGCTGATCGCCGTGAAATTATGTGATGTGCTACGCTGAGTTGTAAATCCCTAAAAACTTTGGAAATGAAGTTGATGGTACAATTGGTTTTGTAACTATTAGTTATAATAATAGTGTGTTTATATGATGTGTGAACTTCAAAAGTTCACACATAATTTCATAATTGTTGCAGGTTATTTAATTATCATTTAATAATTTATCTTCTTTTTTTTCTTCGATTCATGTTACTTAAAATAATTTAATCTACCAAAGAATTTATGTCTATCAGAAGATTACGGAAGGCTCTGTAATCTTTTGTCATCGATTCACAAATGTGCTATACTTTTGTAAAAGGAATAACACGTTTCATTAATTAATTAATAATAATAATAATCATAACGATAATAATGATCATGATAATGATAATAATGACATCAATAACGATAACGTCAATGACAACAAAAATAATAATAAAAATAAAGTCAACGTTTAGGTATTTCTTAAACTATAATGATGAGGATTTACAACCGGTGCTACACACCGACCGAATCGTGATCGTGAGTGCGAGAGAGACAACGCAATTGGCAATTCCGGTTGGAGTGAGAAGAGACGACGGGAACGGTCGAGCAAATCGGGAAAAATGCGCTGTGAAATAAGTATGAAACGTAAACTCACTTGTCGAGGGATGCCTTCAGCCTCCTTCAGCCTCGCGAGCCGAACTTGTAGCAGCGAGGTTCGTTACAAGCAGGAAGTTGAAGATACGTCTTTCTCAGCGGTGGTTATTTTTCTTTTGTTCTGCAGAAAACGCGCGAACTGTTACAGTGAAAGATCTGCAAATGGTGTATAGTTGTTCGCAAAAATGGTTGTGAGAGTCATGGGCGGGGTTTCCGTGGCTAGGTATCAGCCAATCACACCTCTGTTCGGTGCTATCGCTGCGGGGATTACCGAATGATTTTAGGGTATTTCCCTATTCTCTAACCCCCGACTTAGAGATGTGCAATGACCGTCACTCTTCGATATCGTCAATTGACACAAAAATGACCGTCACGTGACCGTCATTTTTGTGTTTCCGAATTCTGTGATGTGCAATGACGGTCATTTTTGCTGAGCGTCACAAATATGGTCAAATTACGTCAAAACCGCTATTTAGTTGCACAATGACCGTCATTTTTTTTATGGTCACAAATATCGTCATTTTTTTAAGGGAAAATTCTGTGATGTGCTATGACGGTCATTTTTGCTGAGCATCACAAATATAGTCCAATTACGTCAAAACCGCTGTTTAGTTGCACAATGACCGTCATTTTTTTATGGTCACAAATGGTCACGAGGAAGTCATTTTTTGGCTGGTCATGTGACGGTCATGGGACAGTCACAAGACCAATAAATGACCGGTCACAAATTTCTTGCGCATCTCTACCCCGACTACAGCGCTGGGGCAAAAAGACTGGTGACGGACAGATGAAGTTCACCATACGCGAACTCGTTTTCGAGCGTTTCTCTCTGATGAAACTTGCAACGGCCAATCACGGTCCAGATCTAACGGAATGCTGGATCCGTGATTGGCCGTTGCAAGTTTCATGAGAGAGAAACACTTGTTGAAAACAACCATAACATCATCGATGCGCAACTTTCGCCGACCAATCGTATGGCGTTTCACTTTCCCCTGCGACAATGCTATTGGTCGCGAATTAGGCCATTGACCAATGGTGTGCAACTTGGAAAAAAAACGCTTCATGCGAACGCAGCCAAAATCCCCATCGGTATTTAAAGCCCCGCTACAGGTGACCGGCGGCTGCGGTATGTTTATTTTCGGTGAACCTTCATAACCTCAAAAAAAAAAAATGGGAACGCGCCGGGAGGCTCGCGCGGCTCCCGCCGTCTCGTCCTCGACCTACCGCAAAGCCTTGAAAACGGCGAAAACCTGGGTGAGGACGCACGCGAAATGGGACCAGCTGATCTCCCTACTGACGGACCCGCGTCGTCTGGCCTTCCTCGCGGGCCTCTTCGTCCTCCTCGAGGTCGCGCTCAGCGTCCTCGTCATCGAGACGGTGCGCTACACGGAGATCGACTGGCGCGCCTTTTCCAACATCATCTACGCGCAACTTGCACCGACCAATCGTACAGCGTGTCACTAACCCTAGTTCCCCCTACGACGATGCGATTGGTCGCGACGCACGTCACTGACCAATGGGCAGCGCCCATGGTGAAAAAACGCTTCATGCAAACGCAGCCGAACTTCCAGATGATATTCAACGAGCTCGTTAACATAAATAAATAAAAATTTAAAAATTGCGTGCTACATCAGCGCGCAACTTTCGTCGACCAATCACATCGCGTCTCACTTTCCCCTGCGACAATACGATTGGTCGCGACGCAGGCCACCGACCAATGGCGTGCAATTAAAAAAATAAAAAAGCGCTTCATGCGAACGCAGCCAAAATCCCCATCGGTATTTAAAGCCCCGCTACAGCTGACCGGGGGCTGCGGTATGTTTATTTTCGGTGAACCTTCATAACCTCAAAAACAAAATGGGCACGCGCCGGGAGGCCCGCGCGGCTCCCGCCGTCTCGTCCTCGACCTACCGCAAAGCCTTGAAAACGGCGAAAACCTGGGTGAAGACGCACGCGAAATGGGACCGGCTGGTCTCCCTGCTGACGGACCCGCGTCGCCTGGCCTTCCTCGCGGGCCTCTTCGTCCTCCTCGAGGTCGCGCTCAACGTCCTCGTCATCGAGACGATGCGCTACACGGAGATCGCCTAGAGTGCCTTCTCTAACATCATCTACATGCAACGTGCGCCGACCAATCGTATGGCGTATCACTAGACCCCACTTCCTCCTGCTACGATGCGATTGGTCGCGACACAGGCCACCGGCCAATGAGCAGCGCTCATGACGAAAAAATTCTTCATGCAAACGCTGTCGGACTTCCAGATGATTCAAAGAGCTCGTTAACATTGCGCAGTACATCTACGCGCAACTCACGCCGACCAATCGCATCGCATCGCAAATCCCCCTGCGACGATCCGATTGGTCGCGACGCAGGTCACTGGCCAATGACTTTTAACTTGAAATAAAAATTAAAAAATAAGAAAACGCTTCATGCGAACGCAGCTAAAGACCACCCCGACGATATTTAAGGTAGTTCTAGCGCCTAGTGTCCATTTCGCATAAATTCGAGGAATTTGGGAGAGAATTGCAAACACTTCTCGATGGTCTAAAAATCTGAAAAAATTCATACGCATTAGAGGTACTGAAGAGATTAATTTTGCATAATAATATTTCTAAAATGTTATTAACAAATTGATGAAAAAAAAATGGTTTAATAAATATTTCGATGACCCAAGTTTTTTTGTTGATGAAAATGATTTCTTCGCTTTTCTGAATACGTATGAATTTTTTCAGATTTTTAAGTACTCTTTGAAATTTGTGTTTTTTTATATGGAAAATATGTACAAATTTCAAAGAGTACTTAAAAATCTGAAAAAATTCATACGTATTCAGAAAAATGAAGGAATCATTTTCATCGACAAAAAAACTTGGGTCATCGAAATATTTATTAAACAATTTTTTTTTCATCAATTTGTTAATAACATTTTAGAAATACTATTATGCAAAATTAATCTCTTCAGTACCTCTAATGCGTATGAATTTTTTCAGATTTTTAGACCATCGAGAAGTGTTTGCAATTCTCTCCCAAATTCCTCGTATTTATGCGAAATGAATATTTGGCGCTAGAACTACCTTAAAGCCCCGCTACAGCTGACCGGGGGCTGCGGTATGTTTATTTTCGGTGAACCTTCATAACCTCAAAAAAACAAAATGGGAACGCGCCGGGAGGCCCGCGCGGCTCCCGCCGCCTCCTCCTCGACCTACCGCAAAGCCTTGAAAACAGCGAAAACCTGGGTGAAGACGCACGCGAAATGGGACCGGCTGGTCTCTCTCCTGACGGACCCGCGTCGCCTGGCCTTCCTCGCGGGCCTCTTCGTCCTCCTCGAGGTCGCGCTCAACGTCCTCGTAATCGAGACGGTGCGCTACACGGAGATCGACTGGCGTGCCTTATTCTCTACTATAATCTACATGCAACTTGCGCCGACCAATCGTATGGCGTTTCACTAGGTACCACTTTCCCGTACAACGATATGATTGGTCACGACGCAGGTCACTGACCAATAGGCAGCGCTCGTTACGAAAAAACGCTTCATGCGAACGCAGCCGAACTTCCCGATAATATTCAAAGAGCTCGGTAAAATAAATAAATAAATAAGTAAAAAATAAAAATAGTTCCGCAATACATCTACGCGCAATTTTCGTCGACCAATCACATCGCGTCTCACTTTCCCCTGTGACGATGCGATTGGTTGCGACGCAGACGACTGGCCAATGGCGTGCAATTAAAAAAATAAAAAGCGCTTCATGCGAACGCAGCCAAAATCCCCATCGGTATTTAAAGCCCCGCTACAGCTGACCGGCGGCTGCGGTATGTTTATTTTCGGTGAACCTTCATAACCTCAAAAACAAAATGGGAACGCGCCGGGAGGCCCGCGCGGCTCCCGCCGCCTCATCCTCGACCTACCGCAAAGCCTTGAAAACGGCGAAAACCTGGGTGAAGACGCACGCGAAATGGGACCGGCTGGTCTCCCTGCTGACGGACCCGCGTCGCCTGGCCTTCCTCGCGGGCCTCTTCGTCCTCCTCGAGGTCGCGCTCAACGTCCTCGTAATCGAGACGGTGCGCTACACGGAGATCGACTGGCGCGCCTACATGCAGGAGGTCGAGGGCTTCATCAACGGCACCGCGGACTACTCGAAGCTCCGCGGTGACACCGGCCCCCTCGTCTATCCCGCCGGCTTCGTCTACATCTTCTCGTTCCTCTACTTCGCCACCGACCGCGGACATAACCTCAAACTCGCTCAGTACGTCTTCGCCGTTCTCTACATAACCCTACTTATGCTCGTCTTTCGTCTCTACGCGCGAACCCGAAGCGTCCCGCCCTACGTCCTCATCCTCATCTTCTGCACCTCCTACCGCATCCACTCGATATTCGTCCTTCGCCTCTTCAACGACCCCGTCGCCATGATTTTTCTCTTCGCCGCCCTCAACGCCTTCCTGGACGATCGCTGGCTCCTCGGCAGCGTCCTCTACAGCCTCGGCGTCTCCGTCAAGATGAACATTCTGCTCTTCTCGCCGGCCCTCCTCGTCGCCTATCTCAGCAACCTCGGCCTCTTCGGAACCGTCGTGCATCTCGCCATCTGCGCGGGTGTTCAGGTTCTTCTGGGCGCACCGTTTCTGATGGCCAATCCGTACGCCTATGTCCGGGGCGCCTTTGACTTTGGCCGGGTGTTCGAGTTCAGGTTGTAATTTATTTTTTTATTTATTTATTTGTTTAATTGTTTATTTATTTATTTATTTGTTCATTTATTTATTTTATTGATTTATTTGTTCATTTATTAATTTTATTTATTTATTTATTTATTTATTTATTTATTTGTTTATTTATTTATTTATTTATTTATTTATTTATTTATTTATTTATTTATTTAATTGTTTATTTATTTATTTATTTACTTATTTATAGACGGGAAAAACCCTTTTACATTTAAACAACAATCAGTGAATTTTCACATATAAATTTAACAGCAAAGATAATAAATATATATATAACTTAAATAAACAAACATTTTAGAATAAACATTTACATTTACATTAGGTAATGAATTTCTTTTAGACAAAATGTTGATTTGGTATTTTTATTTATTTTATTTTGTTTGTTAAAGGATTTCTTCTTTTATGACAATTTTCAATTTTTTGCATGGAATGACGATTTCGAAATTCCAGATTTATGACTTAGAAAAATTGTGATTACTTGAGAATAGGATTTTAATCGGAGTTGGGCAGTCTTTTAGTACATAGTATTTTGTAATGTTTCTATGTACATATTTTAAATACTCGTATACGTTTTCTGGTATTTTTTAATAGTTTTAGTACAAAATACGGAATACTTTTGCATCTACTTCGTATTCGGAAAGATTTTCATTTTTCGAGAATTATGGCACGATTAGCTGAAGCCAAAGTGCAAGTCCTGCCTGTATGTTTCCGTCTAACTTAAATTTCAGATAACATTTAGATCACTTCTCGATGGGAGATTTAGATCACTTCTTGATGGGAGATTTAGATCACTTCTTGATGGACTCATTTTTACAAATCTGTGAAAATCAGCCATGTTCGAGGTGCTGAAAAGATCGATTTTGTATAATAATCATTTCAAAATGTTATTAACATCGACCCAACTTCTGTTTCTTATGAAAATTATTCATTAATTTTTCTGAATAACTATGCATTTTTTCTGAATTTTGTCTAATTTTCAAAAATCGCGATTTGCGCCCCTCATTTTGCCTAAAAAAACGCAAGTTTGAAAAATTAGACATTCTAAAAAAACTCTGTATTTAAAAATTCTATAAAAGATCTATAAAAATGCATATTCAGAAAAATTAATTAATCATTTTCATGAGAAAAAAAAAGTTAGGTTGCCGTGTAATTTGTTGAACGATGAATTTGTTAATAACATTTCATTCAATCATTATTGAATTAACGTAGTTAATTACAATCTCTACAGCACTTTCCATCCGCCTAATTTTATTCCGATTTGTAGGTCATTGCGTTCGAAATTCTCTGAGAATCCCACGTTTAGCCGGATTGCACTCAGGCAACTACCTTAAATTCATTCTGCCCGTTCCTATTCATCGGCAATCGATATACTATTGATTTTTACTAAGTATTTTATAAAGTACTGAAACAAAGTTCTTATAAATGTGTTTTAAGAACAAAAAGTATTTTGTGTTTTAAGTACAAAACGTATTTTGTGTTTTAAGTACAAAAAGTATTTCGTATTTTAAGTACAAAAAGTATTTCGTATTTTAAGTACAAACATTATTTTGTATTTTAAGTACAAAAAGTATTTTGTATTTTAAGAACAAAAAGTATTTCGTATTCTAAATACAAAAAGTATTTCGTATTTTAAGTACAAAAAGTATTTCGTATTTTAAGTCCAAAAAGTATTTCCTATTTTAAGTATTTTCGCGTATTTCGCCCAACTCCGATCGATATCGTTCCGTATTTTCTAAGACGCGTTAAAAAAAACTTACGGTTCGAAAATTTCCATTCCTCACAAGGTGGACGGTCAACTGGAGATTCCTGCCCGAGGCCGTTTTTCTCAGTCCGAACTTTCACGTGTCGCTGCTGATTCTGCATCTCGCGACGGTCGTTTACTTCATTCCCAGCTGGATCACTTATATGAAGTCGTACGCGCGGATAAAGCGGGTGGAGAAGGAGCTGAGGACGCAGCTGCGGGAGGACGAGAGGGTGGATATGGCGAGCACGAGTCGGCTATTCGTGTTGCCGATGTTCGCGGCGAATTTCATCGGGATCGCGTTCAGCCGGTCGCTCCACTATCAGTTCTACATCTGGTACTATCACACGCTGCCGTACATCGCGTGGCACTCCAACTACAGCAACGCTACGAGGATCGTCATCCTCGGGATCATCGAACTCTGCTGGAACACCTATCCGAGCACCGTTTACAGCAGCGCCGCGCTGCATCTCTGCCATCTCGCGCTTTTGTACGGGCTGCACACGAGTCGCGTAAAGAGCAGCAAGATCGAGTGAGGACGAAGAGATTTTTCGGAATTGCGGCGACGCGACGATTGGAAAATCGTTCTCGGGATCTTCGAACTTTGATGGGACAACCGCGTGCGGCTGATGCTTCTCTGCGGGATGCGCGCGAGCTGAGTTGTGAATCCTCGGTGATTTGAGAAATTAATGTTGCAGTACGGTTCGCGTAATTTAAGGTAGTCGCCCTTCTTGCGTTCAATTTCGCATAAATTCGAGAAAATTGAGAGAGAATTGCAAGCACTTCTCGATGGTCTAAAAATCTGAAAAAATTCATGCACATTAAAGGTACTGAAAAGATTAATTTGGCATAATAATAATTCTAAAATGTTATTGACAAATTGATGAAAAAAAAAATTGTTTAACAAATATTTCGGTGGCCCAAGTTTTTTTTTTTTAATGAAAATGATTCTTTCATGTTTCTGAATACGTATGAATTTTTTCCGATTTTTAAGTAATCTTTGAATTTTGGAATTTTCCATATATAAAAAAACACCAAAATTCAAAGATTACTTAAAAATCTGAAAAAATTCGTGCGTATTCAGAAAAACGAAAGAATCAATTTCATCGAAAAAAAACTTGGGTCACCGAAATATTTGTTAAACAATTTTTTTTTCATCAATTTGTTAATAACATTTTAGAATTATTATTATGTCAAATTAATATTTTCAGTACCTTTAATGTGCATGAATTTTTTCAGATTTTTAGACCATCGAGAAGTGCTTGCAATTCTCTCTCAATTTTCTCGAATTTATGCGAAATTGAACGCAAGCAGGTGGACTACCTTAAAGATGTAGGAGCGCGAAGTATTGAATTCGCATAAATTCGAGAAAAGTGCGGGAGAATTGCGAGCAGTTCTCGATGGTATGAAAATCTGAAAAAATGCATGCACACTAAAAGTACTAAAAAGATTAATTTTGCATAATAATAATTCCAAAATGTTATTAACGAATTGATAAAAAAAATGGTTTAACAAATATTTTGTTGACCCAAGTTTTCTTTGCATGAAAATGATTCCTTTATTTTTCCGTATACGTATGAATTTTTTCAGATTTTTATCTAATCTTCGAAATTTGTACATACTTTCCATACAAACGAACAGAAATTTCAAAAATAGATACAAATCTGAGAAATTCATACGTATACAGAAAAATAAAGAAATCATTTTCATGCAAAAAAAAACTTGGGTCAACGAAATATTTGTTAAACAATTTTTTTTAAATCAATTTGTTATTAATATTTTGGAATTATTATTATGCAAAATTAACCTTTTCAGTGCCTTTAGTGTGCATGGATTTTTTTTAGATTTTGAGATCATCGAGAAGTGTTTGCAATTCTCTAGCACTTTTCTGGAATTTATGCGAATTGAACACTTCG
This sequence comes from Pimpla rufipes, assembly GCA_963932165.1. Taxonomy (NCBI): domain Eukaryota; kingdom Metazoa; phylum Arthropoda; class Insecta; order Hymenoptera; family Ichneumonidae; genus Pimpla; species Pimpla rufipes. Next base: position 2,281,126 of record OZ010630.1, read on the forward strand.
AGCTCCTACTTCCTTAAGGAATGCGAGAAAAATGAGAGAGAATTGCAAACACTTCTCGATGGTATACAAACCTGGAAAAATTCATGCAAATTAAAAGTACTGAAAAGATTAATTTGCCGTAATAATAACTCTAAAATGTTATTAACAAATTGACAAAAAAAATAGTTTAACAAATATCCCGGTGATCCAATTTTTTAAAAATGAAAATGATTCGTTCGTTTTCCTGAATACGTATGATTTTTTCCAGATTTTTTAGTTAACTTTGAAATTTGTGTTTCTTATATTGTGAAAAAACACACACATTTCAAAGTTAACTTAAAACTCTGAAAAAATTCATATGTATTCATGGGGTGAAAAAATACAAATTTCAGAGTTAACTTAAAAATCTGAAAAAATTCAAATGTATTCAAAAAAACAAATGAATAACTTTCATAAAAAGAAAACATTTGGCTCACCGGGAGATTTGTTAAACAATTTTTTTCCATGAATTTGTCAATAACATTTTAGAATTATCATTATGGATAATTAATCTTTTCAGTACCTTCAATGTGCATGAATTTTTTTTAAGATTTTTATACCATCGAAAAGTGATCGAAATTTTTACTGAAACTCACGTTTGACGGGATTATACCGACAGGACTATCAATAGTAATACCCGCGGGTATGATAAAATAATGTGTGAACTTTTGAATAGCTGCATTGGACCTGTTCAAAAGAGCCAAATATTTTGTAAATTTGTTGCTCTTCGAGATTCTAGAAATCTGATGCAAAAAAAGAAGTTTTCACCAAAGGCGCGAAAAAACTTTTCCTCACGTTGAAATAATGTTTTTCCGTCGAGCACTGTATACAATTTTACTTTCGACACCGCAGTGATGTAAAATTTACAACTGCCTCTCGTCGCTTAAAAAAAAAAAAAAAACAATGTTCGCAATTTTCAAAAAGTTCGCAGCGCCAAACCGCACGGTGTGTTCGTTGTTCAAAATGAGACGAACATTATTTTTGTCAGCTCGCATGACGATGAGATCTTTTTTGGTACTATTTTATCGAATTTAAAATATTGCAAATTTAATTTCGAAAACACCGATATTTTTTCATTTTGACTCGTCCATCTACAATTTAAAAAAAAAATCGTATTGTTTTGGATCTTGACAAAAACTTTATTTCTAAAAGACTTAAGTAAGGATTCACAATTCTGATCGCGTGTACTAAAGTCGAGCGAGGCCTGAGGGTCTTGCGATTGTTTGCATTTGTTTGTGTAATGATTTTTTGTTTCGTTTTTGCGTCGGAGCGGAATTATCGCGTATCTGATATTGGACTGTGTGTGAAATAACGAGTGAGACGGGCTGATTTGTATACGAGCGACGCATTGAAAGTCTTCCACGTGCGACTGTATCGTAGATTAAAATCCATTGTACCATATTAAATAAAATAAACCTTGCGAGCCTTGTATGTCTGTCCATTTGCTTTTATTCAATTTTTTATTTAAGCTTTTATGTAAATACATTACGAAGGAAGTGCGATCACAAGTGCAGGTACGAACCGAACGAATGTCACATATATACGCAACATTTGAAAATATACTATATGAATTTTTGTAAATTTCTATCGTCGAATTCAACTTATTTGAATATTGATATTCACTTCGAACCATGATTTAATTATGGAAAAAAAGGAACTATTCAAATATTCATAAATCATTCAAGCACTCGTGAATTATTCAAATTTTGATGGAATACTCAACTAAATAGTTCAAAATTCGCAAATAAAATAATTATTTTTAACAGTATTACTAATAAAAATATTGATAATAATAATGGGTGGGGATCAAAATAGCTAATGACCAAAATAGCGAATGGCTAAATTAGCAAATTAAAAAAAAAGTGTCGTCTGAATCTAGAATGGCTATTATTATGAAATTTGCTATTCTGATCATTCATTACTTTGACCCACATCTTTATTAAAATGGAATGAAAATAGCGAATGGTCAAAACAGCGAATGGCGGAAATTGTGAATTTTATAATGATGACCATTCTAAATTCGGACCGTTAAGTATTTTCAAATTTGTTATTTTAGCCATTTGCTACTTTGACCCCCATCCATTACAACAACAACAACAACAACGACAACAACAACAACAACAACAGCAGCAGCAGCAACAACATTAATAATAACAAAATAATAGTAATAATAATAATAATTGTTATTATAATGACAAAAATATTTATTGTTTAATAATATTATTGTTACTGTGTTATTATTGTTATTTAACTATAATAATGATTATTATTATTATTATTATTTAATAATAATAATAATGATAATTATTATTGTTATTGTTCATTAGGTTGTAAGTGTTCCAATTAATTGATCTGCATCTTGATAAAACTAGTATCATGTTAAAGTTTATTTCTCTACTTGGCTTTTGAATTGATTTAAGTAATTAAGGTAGTATGAGCGTACAGATGAACGTCGCGTAAATTCGAGGGAGTTTGAGGGAGAATTACGAAGAGTTCTCGATGAGATAAAAATCTGAAAAAAATCAAGCATATGAAAGGCGGTAAAGAGATTATTTTAGACAATAATAATTTAAAAAATGTTATTAACAAATTACTTAAATAAATAATTGTTCAACTAAATATCCGGCAACCTAACTTTTTTTGTTATTAAAGTGATCTTCTTATTTTTCTACATACGTATGAATTTTTTCCGAATTTTCTCTGATTTTTAATTTTAACACAATAAAAAAACGTAATTTTCAAGCGTCACACAAAATTCGGAAAAAATTCATACGTATGTAGAAAAATAAGAAGATCACTTTAAAAACAAATAATAACAGTTATGTCGCCGGATATTTAGTTGAACAATTATTTATTTAAGTAATTTGTTAATAACATTTTTCAAATTATTATTGTCTAAATTAATCTCTTTACCGCCTTTCATTTGCTTGATTTTTTTCAGATTTTTATCTCATCGAGAACTCTTCGTAATTCTCTCTCAAACTCCCTCGAATTTACGCGACGTTCATCTGTACGCTCATACTACCTTAATGTCTCTGCTTTTACCGCATCCACTGGCGACGCGTTCCTCACTCTATCGCACGTGGTGTTTTGTTTGTCAACACATCAGCTCGCGGCCTTCAGCTCCAGCTTATCGTGGCGCGCTCGCGGAACTGATCCGAAATACGGCGAAAATTCTAGGAATTCCCTATAAATTCTCTAGGCGCCAGCCAATCGTACGCGCGCTTTCGGTCGGGTGGGGACAAATCGGTTGGTCCTTTTTTCGCGTCTCCGGGCCGAATTGAGGATTGCGACCCGGTGGAAATTCGTAGCAAGAAAGCAGCGCACTAAATACGACGACGATTTATCGTTCCACGTAAAGTCGTAAAGTCTTGACGAAAAAAAAAAAAAAATGACGACAAACGCAGTGTACGAGTATCTCATGCTGCAGAACCGGCCATACAGCGTCAACGACGTCGTCGCGAATCTTCACGACGAGCATCCCAAGTCGGCGGTGCAAAAGGCGCTCGAGAAATTGGTTAAAACCGAGAAAGTTTTCGAGAAGGTATTTTTTATGTATAATTAAATAAGCGTAATTTTGAGAATAACGACTCTCGTCGTGAAACTTGGATCGTTGAGTTTTTTTTTTGTTTAGGAATTTAGAAGAAATTCGTGCAGATTAAAAAAATAATGAGGTCAAAAATGAAATAAAACTCGTAAAAAACTGGACATGTAAATTCGCTGAAACAATTCAGCCATATTATCACAAAATCACTGTTGTAAACCTGATTTTGTTATCAAGTTTGTTTCCAAAAGTAAAATAAAAAAAGGCGCTCGAGAAATTGGTTAAAACCGAGAAAGTTTTCGAGAAGGTATTTTTTATGTTTAATTAAATACGCGTAATTTTGAGAATAGCGACTTTCGTCGTGAAACTTGGATCGTTGAGTGATTTGGAAAAAATTTGTGCGGATTAAAAAAAATAATGAGGTCAAAAATGAAATAAAACTCGTAAAAAACTGAAGACACGTATATTTGCTGAATCAATTTCAGCCATATTAACGATGTTGAAGTTTGCATTGTTCGAATGCAACGAAATAAAAAAAATTAATTCTAATTAACCCAAATGATGAAATTAGGTATAAAAAGTCATCATATCAATCAGTTCCGATGATGATTTTTTTAAAACGTAATTTCATCATTTGGGTTAATTAGAATTACTTTTTTTCTGAATTTCGTTGCATTCCAACGATGCAAACTTCAACATCATCCATATTATCACAAAATCACTGTTGTAAAGCTGATTTTGTTATCAAGTTTGTTTCCAAAAGTAAAATAAGTTTTTTACTCTGATTTCTAGAGAATAAAAACAATTGACGGAAGTTTGACTTGGAAGTTGGATCGGCAAATGGATTCGTATAGTTAAAAAAAAAAAGAAATAAAAGACGTTAAAAACTGGACCTGTAGATTCGCTGAAACAATTTCAGCCATATTATCACAAAATCACTGTTGTAAACCTGATTTTGTTATCAAGTTTGTTTCCAAAAGTAAAATAAAAAAGGGCGCTCGAGAAATTGGTTAAAACCGAGAAAGTTTCCGAGAAGGTATTTTTTATGTATAATTAAATAAGCGTAATTTTGAGAATAGCGACTCTCGATGTGAAACTTGGGTCGTTGAGTTTTTTTTTGTTTAGGAATTTATAAGAAATTTGCGCAGATTAAAAAAATAATGAAGTCAAAAATGAAATAAAACTCGTAAAAAACTGGACATGTAAATTCGCTGAAACAATTTCAGCCATATTATCACAAAATCACTGTTGTAGACCTGATTTTGTTATCAAGTTTGTTTCCAAAAGTAAAATAAAAAAAGGCGCTCGAGAAATTGGTTAAAACCGAGAAAGTTTTCGAGAAGGTATTTTTTATGTATAATTAAATAAGCGTAATTTTGAGAATAGCGACTCTCGTCGTGAAACTTGGGTCGTTGAGTTTTTTTTGTTTAGGAATTTATAAGAAATTCGTGCAGATTAAAAAAATAATGAAGTCAAAAATGAAATAAAACTCGTAAAAAACTGGACATGTAAATTCGCTGAAACAATTTCAGCCATATTATCACAAAATCACTGTTGTAGACCTGATTTTGTTATCAAGTTTGTTTCCAAAAATAAAATAAAAAAAGGCGCTCGAGAAATTGGTTAAAACCGAGAAAGTTTTCGAGAAGGTATTTTTTATGTATAATTAAATAAGCGTAATTTTGAGAATAGCGACTCTCGTCGTGAAACTTGGGTCGTTGAGTTTTTTTTTGTTTAGGAATTTATAAGAAATTTGTGCAGATTAAAAAAATAATGAAGTCAAAAATGAAATAAAACTCGTAAAAAACTGGACATGTAAATTTGCTGAAACAATTTCAGCTATATTATCACAAAATCACTGTTGTAAACCTGATTTTGTTATCAAGTTTGTTTCCAAAAGTAAAATAAAAATGGCGCTCGAGAAATTTGTTAAAACCGAGAAAGTTTTCGAGAAGGTATTTTTTATGCATAATTAAATAAGCGTAATTTTGAGAATAGCGACTCTCGATGTGAAACTTGGATTGTTGAGTGAATTAGAAGAAATTCGTGCGGATTAAAAAAATAATGAGGTCAAAAATGAAATTGAAATTGAAAAATGAAATTGGTTAAAACCGAGAAAGTTTTCGAGAAGGTATTTTTATGTTTAATTAAATACGCGTAATTTTGAGAATAACGACTCTCGTCGTGAAACTTGGATCGTTGAGTGATTTGGAAGAAATTCGTGCGGATTAAAACAATAATGAGGTCAAAACTGAAATTGAAATTGAAAAATGAAATTGGTTAAAACCGAGAAAGTTTTCGAGAAGGTATTTTTATGTTTAATTAAATACGCGTAATTTTGAGAATAACGACTCTCGACGTGAAACTTGGATCGTTCAGTGATTTGGAAGAAATTCGTGCGGATTAAAAAAATAATGAGGTCAAAAATGAAATAAAACTCGTAAAAAACTGAAGACACGTAAATTTGCTGAATCAATTTCGGCCATATTATCACAAAATCACTGTTGCAAAGCTGATTTTGTTATCAAGTTTGTTTCCAAAAGTAAAATAAGTTTTTTACTCTGATTTCTAGAGAATAAAAACAATTGACGCATAGTTTGACTTGAAAGTTGGATCGTCAAATGGATTCGTATAGTTGAAAAAAAAGATATAATAAAAAATTTAAATAATGGGTAAGAAACTCGAGACAAGAGTTCCAAATCTTCATTAGTTTGAGAAAAATAAATGTCACGGTACATGTGATTTAATAATAATAATCTGCGGTGAATGGAAAATGATAAGTGAACTTTTGAATGCCTGCATAGATATCTCATTTTCAATAAAAAGAGTTGTAAGGAATTGTGAAAAAAAAACACAGTCCATTATTTTCGTAATGCATCAAACATTTTTCTCAATTTTTTCAGAAGGTTCACCATGAAATTTTATTGAGAAAAAATATTCTTTGCAGCCATTAAAAATGTGTACATTTCATTATAATTACTCCATGTTACTATTTTAATTATTACTAATTGTTAATCAACACTAATTGCTAAATAACACTGATCATTCATTATTACTAATTGCTAATTAATACAAAAGTATTAAAGTATTAAAGTTGATGGTATTAAAATACCATCAACTTTATTAATTTTAATACCATCAACTTTAAAGTTGATGGTATTAAAATACCATCAACTTTATTTCTAAAAGATTGAGGTGTTTGCAACTTCGAACAGGGCTTTCCTACTGTAGTTTCTAGAGATTCTCAAGACAAGTGCAGTCAAATTTTTTTTTTTAAATAATGCAACAAAAAAAGATCTTTGATCTCAATCATTGATTGAAATTGATTGAAGTGCAAACTCATGCGCATGGGGCATGTCAGCTCAATTCTACTAGGGTCAGACTCAACTATAAAAAGACTATAAAAAGAGTTGTTTTATATGGAAAATATGCGTGCAAAAACACAAATGTCAAAGTTAACTTAAAGATCGTAAAAATGCATACGTATTCAGAAAAAAGAACGAATCATTTCCATTAAAAAAATTTAGCTCACCGGGAGATTTGTTGATCTATTCTTTTTTCATTAATTCGCTAATAACATTTAAAAATTATTAGTATGCAAAATTAATTCTTTCAGTACCTTCAATGTGCATGAATTTTTGCAGATTTTTATACCATCGAGAAGTCTGCAATCTCTCACTTTTCTTGAATTTATTCGAAATAAGCTGTAAGCGTTAACGACCTTAAATTTTAGCAGCAGTTACGAATATTTTTTAATAAAAAAATCGAAAAACATACTTCAAATCTTTACTGTGAAAAAAAATTGAAAACCTGCCAAACATAAATTGGCAGGTAATTTTTGGGCTTTCCCCCAAAATAAATTCACCAAAACCCTTTATTTGGCCGCGAAATAGATGTAGCATTGAAACCTTCGCTTGCGGGCTTCCAAAAACAATGTCTTTAAATTAACTCTCGTTATTGTTGTCGCTATCAGATTTAACATTGAAACAGTAAAACATTATTTTGCCTATTTTGGAGTTATCGTTTCAACATCATACGAAATTGTAGGAATTAAGAGAGACATTGAATCGACTACACTTGTTTTCGGCAGTTCGCAATTCGCATTTGCGAAGGCTTTATGGAATCAATGATATTTTTTTCCGTGCAAGTTTCGCGTGTGTAAAAACCCCATTTTCGCACATCGTGAAGTAAAAATCGGTGCAAAACTCGACGAAAAACCTTTTCCAGCGCTTAAGGAGGTTCTGTCGTATAGCCTTCATTTCGCATAAATTCGAGAATACCGAGAGAGAATTGCAAACACTTCTCGATGGTATAAAAATCTGAAAAAATTAATGCACGTTAAAGGTACTGGAAATATTAATTTGGCATAATAATAATTGCGAAATGTTATTAACAAATTGATGAAAAAAATGGTTTAACTAATATCCCGGTGATACCAATTTTTTTAAAATGGAAATGATGCGTTAATTTTTCTGAATACGTATGAATTTTTCAGATTTTTAAGTTCACTTTGAAACATTGCGTTTTTTTCATCCCATAAAAAATACAGATTTCAAAGTTAACTTAAAAATCTGAAGAAATTCATACGTAATCAGGAAAACGAACGAATCATTTTCATAACAAAAAATGTGGGTCAACGGGATATTTGTTAAACAATTTTTTTTTCGTCAATTTGGTAATAACATTTTGGAATTATTATTATGTCAAATTAATCTTTTTAGTACTTTTAATGTGCATGAATTTTATCAGATTTGTATATCATCGAGAAATGCTTGCAATTCTCTCCCAATATTTTCGAATTTATGCGAAACCAACTCTATACGACAGGATATCCTTAAGGTAGTTCTAGCGCCAAATATTCATTTCGCATAAATTCGAGGAAAATGGGAGAGAATTGCAAAGACTTCTTCTCGATGGTCTAAAAATCTGAAAAAATTCATGCACATTAGAGGTACTGAAAAGATTAATTTTGCATAATAATATTTATAAAATGTTATTAACAAATTGATGAAAATAAAAATAGTTAACAAATATTTCGATGACCCGTTTTTTTTTATGAAAATGATTCTTTCGTTTTTCTGAATATGTATGAATTTTTTCAGATTTTTAAGTACTCTTTGAAATTTGTACATATTTTCTATATAAAAAAACACAAATTTCAAAGAGTACTTAAAAATCTGAAAAAATGCATACATATTCAGAAAAACGAAAGAATCATTTTCATAAAAAAAAAACTAGGGTCATCGAAATATTTGTTGAACAATGTTTTTTTCATCAATTTGTTAATAACATTTTAGAATTATTATTACGCAAAATTAATCTTTTCAGTACCTTTAATGTGCATGATTTGTTTGCTTCCTCATAGAGGAAGCTTTGTTTTCGTGAAATTTTTTTTTTTCGAGATTTTCATGTTAACATACTCAGAATCCTCTATTAAAAAGTGCATGGGCCACCATTGTTAGCGATATAACTCGGCCTCTCATTGGTCCAGGGCCGACAGTTCGTTGTTTAACAGCGCGAAATTTGACAGTTTGTCGCAATTTGACATAAGCGCTGCAGCGCGACTAACCCGTTCGCGCGCGTGAGCGCGCGTTACTGTTCCCCTAGTCACCTAAAACGTCGAGAAAAGTGGTCTAGAAAATATGTCTGTATGTGGGTGTGTGTGTGTGTGTGTGTGTGCGCGTGCGCGTGCGCGTGCGCGTGCGCGTGCGCGTGTGCGTGTGTGTGTGTGTGTGTGTGTGTCTGTGTGTGTGTGTGTGTGTGTGTGTGTGTGTGTGTGTGTGTGTGTGTGTGTGTGTGTGTGTGTGTGTGTGTGTGTGTGTGTGCGTGCGTGCGTGCATGTGTGTGTGTGTGTGTGTGTGTGTGTGCGTGCGTGCGTGCATGTGTGTGTGTGTGTGTGTGTGTGTGTGTGTGTGTGTGTGTGTTTGTGTTTGTGTGTGTGTGTGTGTGTGTGTGTGTGTATGGTCCAGGCACCGAACATTCAATTGTTCATAACTCAGGAATGGCATGATGGATCGAGCTAAAAATTGGCACGCAAGTAGAGTATTAAATCCTCTGTAACTCACTTATTTTTAAAATTAAATATATCCATGTATACAAATTTTATCGAATTTTAAATTTTTCAAAAAAATGGCGTGATCGCTCTAACTTTCGTAAAAGTTCGACGATTCAGCTATATACTTCATCATAAATAAAGACACGTTCAATGTTGTTTGGTATTGAATTTCAGCGAAATCGGTAAAGCGGTTCCGGTTTTATAGAATTTTGAATTTTTCGAAAAAAATAAATTTTGCTCTAAATCACGTCGAATCTCATCAAATGAACCAAAATATTCAGCAGTCAAAAAATAACATACAGCGCTGCCACGTATAAAATTTGGTGACGATCGGTAAAGTCGTTCGGATTTTACGCTGTTATGAATTTTAGAAAAAATTAAGATTTTCGCTGTAACTTATGGAAAAGTTATTAAAGTAAGTCAAAACTTTGTATCTAATCAAAATTAGATGTAACGGTGTTTGTAACGGAGTTTTCTTTTGTTCAAATTCAAAAAAAGTTGCAAAGTAGAACTTTGCACACTGCTTCCTCATTAATTCCCCTTTTTCACAAAGCTTCCTCTATGAGGAAGCCAAAGTTAATAAATAAGCTTCTTCATAGAGGTGGCTTTGTGAAAAAGGGGAATTAATGAGGAAGCAGTGTGCAAAGTTCTACTTTGCAACTTTTCCGATTTTTAGACCATCGAGAAGTCTTTGCAATTCTCTCTCATTTTTCTCGAATTTATGCGAAATGGACTCTAGGCGCTAGAACTACCTTAACGCACTAATTTGCGCGTCAGGTGTACGGAAAGCAGAGGATCTACTGCGTCGTCCAGGACTCCAAGGCGGACGCGACCGAGTTGATACGAATCGATCGGGAGCTCAAGTGCCACGCGAACGAGGTCGACGCGAAGCGTTTGGAGATCGAAAAGGAGATTCGCGAGCGAGAGGCAAAACTGAGCGCGCTAAGAGCGACGCCGAGTCTCGATGAAGCCCTGAAAATGCGAGGAGAACTGCGGGCGGTCGTCGACTCGTTGACGAAAAAACTGGACGATCTGATGGAGGTAGGGATGGGCGATGTTTGTCCATTAATCGAGCGCCGATGTTTTTTTCCGATGTTTCTCAAAATCGATTAATCGATGTTCGAAGTTTATTTATGAAACAATGGCAAAAAAAGAATCAAATACGTTCTGTGCGGTATTACAAGTATATTTAAACACTTTTATGATAAACATTAAGGTAGTATGAGCGCTAGACCTAACGTCGCTTAAGGTAGTCCTTGCGACCAATATTCATTTCGCATAAATTCGAGGAATACGAGAGAGAATTGCAAACACTTCTCGGTGGTATAGAAATCTGCAAAAATGCATGCACATTAAAGGTACTGAAAAGATTAATTTTGCATAATAATAATTCGAGAATGTTATTAACAAATTGATGAAAAAAAAACATTGTTTAAGAAATATTTCGATGACCCAAGTTTTTTTTCATGAAAATGATTCCTTCGTCTTTCCGAATACGTATGAATCTTTTCAGATTTTAGAGTTCACATTGAATTTTCACATATTTTCCCTATAAAAAACGCACAAAATTCACTGTGAACTATAAAATCTGAAAAAATTCATACGTATTCGGACAAACAAAGGAATCATTTTCATGAAAAAAAAATCTTGGGTCATCGAAATATTTCATAAACAATTGTTTTTTTTTCATCAATTTGTTAATAACATTTTCGAATTATTATTATGCAAAATTAATCTTTTCAGTACCTTTAATGTGCATGAATTTTTTCAGATTTTTATACCACCGAGAAGTGTTTGCAATTCTCTCCCAAATTCCTCGAATTTATGCGAAATGAATATCATCCGCATGGACTATCTTAAGGTAGATAGTGCGTGTAGTATTCATTTCGCCTAAATTCGAGAAATTCGGGCAAGAGTTGCAAACACTTCCCGATGTTAAAAAAATTCATACGTATTATAGGCACTGAAAAGTCTAATTTTGCATAATAACAATTTCAAAATGTTATTGACAAAATGTTGAAAAGAAAATTGCTCATCAAAATATGCGGTAACTCAACTTTTTTTTTGATGAAAATTATTCGTTCATTTTTCGGAATACGTATGAATTTTTTCAGATTTTTATCTGTATTTTGATTTTTCTTGTTTTTTACATGGAAAAATGTGCAAAAATAATAATACAGATAAAAATCTGAAACAATTCATAGGTACTCCGAAAAATGAACGAATCATTTTCATCAAAAAAAAAAGTTGAGTTACCGCATATTTTTATGAACAATTTTCTTTTCAACAATTTGTTAATAACATTTTGAAATTATTATTATGCAAAATTAGTCTTTCCAGGGCCTATAATAAGTATGAATTTTTTCACATTTTTTTAACATCGGGAAGTGTTTGCAATTCTTGCCCGAATTTCTCAAATTTAGGCGAAATGAATACTACACGCACTATCTACCTTAAAACAATTTGGCTGATTTTCTTTTGAATTTTCATCGTTTTGAATTTTACCGATATAAAATAATCGATGTTCCGATGTTTTTTTTTTGAGAAACATCGATTCTTCATAATCGATTTTTGTCAATAATCGATTCTTTTAACATCGTTCTTTGTTCTCAACATCGCCCATCCTTACGTGAAGGCGAGCGGACCGGAGGATCTCGGCGTCGAGAAGAGGAAAGCGGAGAAAACGATGGACGACTATTCGCGCGAGTACGCGAAGAGGAAGCGACTCTGCACCGGAATTATAGACTGCATCCTGGAGAATTTTCCCGGTAGCAAGAAAGACCTTCACGAGGAGGTCGGCATCGAGGTCAAAATTGTCCAATAGTCACCTTCACTTCCGCGCCCTCCAATCAGATATTTCGATGCCCAAATATTTGTCTACTTTTTGTATTTTCGTACTTTCTATTTTTATATTTATTTAATATATCATAATATTTTTTCGTAATATCGAATAAACACGGCTAAGAGTTGATTCACTTGAGTCAAGGAGAAAATTAAACCGTCCTGACATTTCTTCGTTCATTTATCGAGCAGTCTGATCTGCTATGAGATGACGTTTTATGTGTTCAAAGTAGTCCAATCGGTACAGACCCGTGAAATGTGAATTTCAGGTAAATTTCGAACACTTCTCGATGACATAATAATCTGAATAAAATCAAGCAGAAGACGCTGAAAAGATTGATTTTGCATAATAATAATTTCAAAATGTTGTTAACAAACTAATGATCAAACTTGTCGTTCAACAATTTACCCGGCAGCCTAGCATTTTTTAAAATGATTGTTACGAATCGAGCTAACGACACGTAATTTAAATGTTTATTTTGGGTTCGATGTTAGACTAATGATTGAAATCAATATTTTGAATTATTTCGCGAATTATTTATATCGATTAAATGACCGAACTTAACAATATTACAAACACGATAAATCGGGATAAAACTTCTTGTATGCCACCGGTTATGGCAATTAACAATAACATTTAACTTATACTTAAACTCTAAATTTAAACAATTTTAAATATATGCAAAACATTATTGGTTGGAGGTTGATTGAAGACTGATTAATCAGTTTGATGGAGGTAATCAGGAAGGGTTAGGTGGGTATAAGGTGGGGGAGTAACAGGCGATTGTGGTCAGGCGCAAAAATGCTGTCTATTGCAGGTGAACATCCGATGCGGTCGGAAACCCCGCATCGGATGATTTACACAGGGCGTTAAATGAGATTGGAATGTGGGAATAACAGAAAGACAAATTATTAATATTTAAATAATTAAAATATGAACACGGAAAAATAGCCAGTACGTAACAATGATGAAAATTATTCACTAATTTTTCTGAATACGTATGAATTTTTTTCCGAATTTTGTAGAATTTTTCTAAAATACGTTTTTCTCCGGACTCCGCTAAAATAACCCCATTTCGTGTCTGCAACGCGGGCGGAAAATCGCTCATTTTTTGACAACTGACTCACGCATGCGCAGTCCGGTTTCATTACCTCCCTAGGGAGGAAATCAGCTCATTCTTGCCCGCGCGGGAGTAATGGAAACCGTACTACGCATGCGTGTCGTCATTTGTCAAAAATGAGCTTATTTTCCGTCCTCGTTGCACACACGAAATGTGGTTATTTTTTAGCGAAATCGGGAGAAAAGTATAGTACGTTACATGGGAGGAGTGCAACTTTTCACCTCGTGAATTTCTGCTCTCGCTTCGCTCGGGCATCAAACTTCACACTCGGTGAAAAGTTGCACTTTCCTCCCTTGTAACGTAATGTACTATTCTTCTTATAGTTTTTAAAATATTGTGATAAAAAAATTATACAGACATTGAAAAAAGATCAATCTTTTTAAAAACTATAAGAAGAAAAATCTTCCCCATTTGGCTAGATAATTTTGTTATTGAACCCCCATACATATACGCTCTTATGGCTTTTAAACGCCCCATACATATACGCCCTTATGGCTTTTAGATTCTAAATGGGCGTAAATTGGCAGATAAGCGCAATGGCCGTTAGTAACGCGATATTATGCGCAGTTTTTTTAAATCAAATTTGTCAGTTTAGATCGTTCTAACGTACAAAGTTACCGATGAACATTCGCGATGATATTCATAGTTTACAAATTACAGCCATTTGTTTATGGGAGATAAAACAATGTGATGAATTTAACTAATTTTCTTTCTAATTGACAAACGAACTGAAAAAAATAACGGTGAATTCGTAAAACGTTCTTTAAGGCACGAAATTAATCGTAAGTCGTCAAGAACAAACAGAAATGAGAAAATTTACTTTTAGAAAATCGCGCATTTTGTACTGTATTAGTTATTAGCATAAACTGAGTTATTTTTCTACGATTTTACTTATATACAGTATTTTCTACATTCAGCAAGATGTCTTTGATTCAAATCCACGTTTATTGACGCTAGTCTCCCTTTGAAAGTACGGACAAATCATTTTCGACCGCCACTTTTGCCTTACACAGCGCTGAAAAAAAGAAGAAAAAAAGAACAAACAAAATCTTGTTTTTCTTTCAACTGATGCTCGACATTGACGGGATTCACTTGGGAACAGGAGAAAATTAAACGATTCTGCATACATTTTTTCGTTGATTTATTGAGCAATAGGATCCGCTTCGAAATGACATTTTTTATTGTATTTAACAAACGTTTTTGTCTCGGCATGAACACGAATACCGCAGGACGAACTAAGTCGACTGCCACATTTGCCCCACGCAACGCTGAAAAAAACAAGCATGAGATTTCATTTTTCGTTAGTCCGATGCAGCGTTGTAAATCCTCATTAGTTTAAGAAATAAATGTTACAGTACGGTTTGTTCTGTAGGTGTGATTTAATAATAACCTGCGGCGATTCTAAAATGATGTGTGAACTTTTGAGTAGCCGCATGGATCCTACCTCAGTTTCAATTTAAAGAATTCAGAGCAATAGCGAAAAATTGGAAGAGGCCCTTCATTACATTCGCAATGAACTAATCGCATTTCTCCATTTTTTCACGAAAATTACCACGAAATTTTATTGTGAGTAAATATTCTTCGAAGACATTACAAATGTACGTATTATATTATAATTACTGCGTGTTATTATTGTTAATTACAAAAGGAATTGTGCCGCCAACTTCATTTTTGAAACATTCAGGGATTTACAACTCCGGTCCGATGCTCTACAACTTACCATGCTCGGCGACTTCGCGTTTGCATGCCATGAACCTTCCATTGGTGGGTCATTCATCCAAAAGCAAGACCCGTTTCTCATGCATCCGTAATCGCTGCACGAGTTGGTCGTGTCGTTCTGTTGTAAAGATAAAGAGTAAAGTGTTTAAGGAGGTAGTCTCGAGGAGTATTCAATTCGCATAAATTCGAGAAAACTGCGAGAGAAGTGCTAACACTTCTCGATGGTATAAAAATCTGAAAAAATTCATGCACATTAAAGGTACTGAAAAGATTAATTTTGAATAATAATAATTCTAAAATGTTATTAAGAAATTGATTAAAACAAAATTGTTTAACAAATATTTCGGTGACCCAAGTTTTTTTGTGGATGAAAATGACTCCTTCGTTTTTCTGAATACGTATGGATTTTTTTTCAGATTTTGATCTAATCTGAAATAATTCATACGTATTCAGAAAGATAAATGAATCGTTTTTATCCACAAAAAAACTAGGGTCACCGAAATATTTGTTAAACTATTATTTTTTGTATGAATTTGTTAATATCATTTTAGAACTATTATTATGCGAAACTAATCTTTTCAGTACCTTTAAAGTGCATGCATTTTTTCAGATTTTTATACCATCGAGAACTGTTTGCAATTCTCTCTAACTTTTGCTCAAATTTATGCGAATGAATACTCAGCAAGACTACCTCCTTAAGGTAGTCGTTTCATGGGTGCAGCTCCATGAAATTTGAGTTTTGGGGCAAATTTCGAGCATTTCTTGATGAGATAATAATTTGAAAAATATCAAGCATGTAGAAGTTGCGGAAAAGATTGATTTTGCATAATACTAATTCCAAAATGTTGTTAACAAATCATTGGGAAAATAAATTGCTCATCAATTTACCCGGCAATCCAACTTTTTTTTCAGATGAAAATTATGGATTCATTTTTCTGAATACATGTGATTTTTTTTCGAATTTTTTAAAACTGCGTTTTTCGCCCCTAATTTTGCTTAAAAAATGAAATCCAAACAAATGATCAAAATGTTATTAACAATTTAATGAATGATTAATTTTCTCAAGTTGGGTGACGTGATAGTACAAATCGCCCCGCAACCCATCTTTTTTTTATGAAAATGATTCATTAATTTTTCTGAACACATGCATTTTTTCAGAATTCTGTCTAATTTTTTTTAATTGCGATTTCTTTTTCTATACAAAACGAAGGGCGATTAAAAAAAGCCTACGATAAAAAAAAAATTAGACGATATCTGAAAAAATGCGTACGTATCAAAGTAATTCATGAATCTTTTCCATAAAAAAAAAATTGGGTAGCCGGGTAATGTGTTGATGAATAATTTTGTTAATTAATTTGTTAATAACATTTTGATATTATAATTATACAATATCAATCTTTGCAGCAACCTGCGTGTGCCTATTTGTTTTCAGATTTTCATGTCATCGAGAAGTGTTCGAAATTCTCGTAGAATGCCACGTTCAGCCATTTTGCACTGATACAGTCGTGTAATTGATCATCGTCCACTTCGCGAAATATACAGAACGTACTACGCAGTAATCCATCGAATCGACGAAATGATTGTCACATTGTCCTGGGATCGGCAACCAAGCCCCTGGCATCCCTTGTGCCCAATTTACCACCTCATGCGGTGGATTGTACGTACAGCTTCCGTCATTAGACCTGAATAAAACATAGTGGAATTAATAACGCGCTGCTACCAGAGTTGTAAATCCTCATCAGTTAACCCTTTGAAGCATACATTTTTCCTTACATATGATTCACTTGAAATTTGGTACACGGGGGTTTTTGAGCCTCTTCATTACGAAACCAAATTTAACACTCCGTGTGTAAACTCTGTCTTTTAAGGAACAGTCGAAATTTCGAACTGAAATTTCTGTCCAACGAATGAAGTACGGACTTCAACTTCCCCCCCTAAAAAATCTATTTGGTAGTGTGGACAAAAGGCTCAAGTGGCATCCGGATTTAGCCAATAGCAGGCAAACGCCAGTCTGTGTAAGTCGCGATTGCTCACTCAAAGGGTCAGTGTACACACGGCGTCGGTGTTTTGATAGGTAAACGGATGCAGTTTTTTTTGCTTTTTTCGTAGTTTTTCGGTCTTTTCATGAATAAAATACATGTTTCTTGTAATTTTATGCTTTTTCTGACCATTTTCATTGTACTATTATTGTATGTTGAAAACAACATATTTTACATTTTTGGCTTATTCTTCCGCCATGTTCCAATATTTTTATTGGAAATAAATTTGTATTACATTATCCTAACGTCTGACATTGATTCTGCGTCGAATAATTATCGTTTAGTGTACTTATAACATGCCTGACTTTGTAAAATATTCCCCACTTTCAGGTACTGAAATAATTCAACTTTTCAAAGCCCACCCCAATGACCCGATATTCTTTTGAAAGCTCATAGTCTAAACTACAAAACCCTATAACCGTTTTTTTTTACATTTGTTTATAACGAAGTTATGCATTTTTTTCAACAAAAACTCGTTTTGTCTCCATTTTCGACTACAATTCAATTTTTATTAAAAATAGTTATAAACTTTTGACTTCGGGAACTTCTGGACCGTGTAGTAGACACTTCGAGGAGTATCCCTGCATTTTTTCAGATTTGTTGAAAGCGTAGAACATTTTGAAAACTCAACTGTTCCCTGAAAGACCCAGTGTACACACCGCGTATGGAAAAATATAGTTTACACACGGAGGGTTAAAAAGCAAAAATTCAGTATGGCGGTCCAAAATACAAAAAGTTTCTTGAATGAAATGAAATTCCGTACTTGAGGGCTTCGGAGGGCGTTGATTACGAATCCAAATTCAAAAAGTATAAATTCAATATGGCGAACCAAAATGCAAAAAGTTCGTAGACTGAGATGAAATTCTGTACTCGCGGGCTTTTGAGTTCTACCTAAGTTTATTTACAAAAGATTTGGGGATTTGCAACTCTGTTATCATTTGTATAGTCACGAGTTCGCCGGTCGCTGTCGGTTAGTCGATGTACCCGAAAAACGCTGTAAAACTTAGTTTGCTGCACGTCGACCACCCGAGAATCTTGGCCTGTTTGCTGTCCGAGACCAACGTGTAACCATCGCTGATCGGACATTGCAAAGTTGTAGGATGTTCCTCATCGTGAATCGCGCCGAATCTGTCGATTAATCGTTCTTTACCGGAGACGTGCGAATAATAAAAAAAAATCGCGTACCTAATTCATTTTGAATTGAAAATGAATAATTCAATTGAAAATATGAGTTGAATGTCTACGTTATTTGGATAATTTACGTTTTCGTAAATAACTCGATATCCTTGAATAATTTACGTTTTCGTAAATAACTCGATATCCTTGAATAATTTACGTTTTCGCAAATAACTCCACATCCTTGAATAATTTACATTTTCGTAAATAACTCGATATCCTTGAATAATTTACATTTTCGTAAATAACTCGATATCCTTGAATAATTTACATTTTCGTAAATAACTCGATATGCTTGAATAATTTACATTTTCGTAAATAACTCGATATCCTTGAATAATTTACGTTTTCGTAAATAACTCGACATCCTTGAATAATTTACATTTTCGTAAATAACTCGATATCCTTGAATAATCTACATTTTCGTAAATAACTCGATATCCTTGAATAATTTACATTTTCGTAAATAACTCGATATGCTTGAATAATTTACATTTTCGTAAATAACTCGATATCCTTGAAGAATTTACATTTTCGTAAATAACTCGATATCCTTGAATAATTTACATTTTCGTAAATAACTCGATATCCTTGAATAATCTACATTTTCGTAAATAACTCGATATCCTTGAATAATTTACATTTTCGTAAATAACTCGATATGCTTGAATAATTTACATTTTCGTAAATAACTCGATATCCTTGAATAATTTACATTTTCGTAAATAACTCGATATCCTTGAATAAGTCACATTTTCGGGAATATTTCAAGTTCTCGCGAATAATCGGAATCATCATGAATATTTCAAATTTTCCAAATCCGTTTGTCGACAAATTATCGAAATGATATGTCCTCGGACACCACTTGTGTGTGGCAAATAATTACACGTGTCCAAGTTCGTGCGCGATCAGATGAACGCCTACAATTCCTTCCATGAACTTCGCCATTGCCGGGCCACCGATGCAGCCGTATCCAATTTTGCTTATGCCTGCGAGAGAGAATTTTAAGATAGTATGAGCACGAACCTCTTCATCAGAGTGAGAAGTTTGTTACGAATCGGGCTAACGAAACGTAATTTATTTGTTCGATTAATGATTGAAATCAAGATTTTGAACTACCTCGTGGGGTATTTATATTGTTTAAATGACCGAACTTAACAATGGTAAAAACACAAAACAAGTTAAAACTTCTTATATGTCACCAGTTATGACAACTAACAATTCTAATATTTAACTTATACTTAAACTCTAAATTTAAACAATTTAAATATATTCAAGACGTTGTTAGTTGGATGTTGATTGAAGACTGATTAATTGGTTTGATGGAGGTAATCAGGAAGGCCTAGGTGGGTGTAAGGTGGGGGATTAACAGGCGATTGTCGTCAGGCGCAAAAATGCTGACTATTGCCGGTGAACATCCGAAGCGGTCGGAAACCCCGCATCGGATGATTTACAGAGGGCATTCAGTGGGATTGGAATGTGGGAATAATAGAAAGACAAATTATTAATATTAAAATAATCAAACATAAAGACAGAAAAATTGCCAGTGCGTAACATAGGCCATGAGTTACGATTATTAAAACGCGATTTACCGTCTATTGGTGATTTCTTTCCTGTGGTAGCATCGTACGCGTACATCGGCATCCTGTCAACAAAAGCGTAGAGTCAATGGCATATTTACGAAATTGAATGGTCGCCGATTGTAAAATGTTTGCAGTCTCACATCGTCAAAATGAAGACTACGTCGTAATTGCCCCGTGGAAATCTGCGGTTCTCGTTGGCAAAATACAGTCGCGTCGCATTTAACGCCACCCTTGCATTCAAGTTGAAAGAATCTACATCAGTGTTCGTTTGAATAAAGGGCAACGCACTGAAGCCCTAAAATGTATAGTATATCAGCAGCGAAAAATCACGTTAAACCGATCAACAACGATAAATTCGTCAATTGATCTGGCGATAAAAGATCCCCGAAAAATAAAACCCATTCAAAAACATCTCATGAAATATTTCACGTAAAAAATATCATTCAATAAAAACCCGCATAAAAATTCGCAGATGTCATTTGTCTAATTAATCGTAATCAGCCCCGTCAATAGACGTATCAAAGTACCACTAAAAAGCTTACAGTGTGCATTTTTTCCAATTTTTCTCCAACATTTTCGAAAATGCCGTTATTTTTTCCAATTAAACAAATCTCGGAAACTCAAAATTACTGAAAAAAGTGTCTTCACATAAAAGTTGTCGTTTTTGTTAGCTTTCGAACAGAATAGATAAGATCATTTTCACGTCTCGGTAACACTGATTTTTTAACTGAAAAACGGGGAAATAATTTTTTGATTCAAAAACAGATTTTTTGTTTCGGCTGAAAAAATTACAGAGTACTCCTGCAAAATTGTCGATATCGGAGAAAAATCGCCAGAGTGGCACGAATCGATGTTCCGGTATAAAAAATTGATTTGCGTGGAAATTTCGAAAATCCGTGCCGCCTTTGTTCCGAAAAATCCGTTATGCGGAAGACCCTTGACCCGTGCCACTCTGGCGATTTTTTTGCGATATCACAGATATACCAGAAGATTTGGTAATTTTTTCAGCAAAAAGAAAACATCTGTTTTTTAATACAAAATATATAATACTGATTTTGTGCCGAAGACGAGGAACTTATTTTAAAAATTAAAAAACGAATGTTCCTTTTTGATAGCCAACAAAAAACGACAACTTTTACGTACAGACATTTTTTTCAGTAATTTTAAGTTTCCGAATCATGTTAACTTGGAAAAAACGGCGTTTTCGGAATTGTTGAATAAAAACCTGCAAAGTAGAACCTTGCAAATTGCTTCCTCAGTATTTTACACTTTTGACGATGCTACCTCGATGAGGAAGTATGTTGATCAATTTTGGCTTCCTCATAGAGGAAGCATCGTCAAAAGTGTAAAATACTGAGGAAGCAATTTGCAAGGTTCTACTTTGCAGGTTTTTTCGGCTGTTTTTTTTAATAAATAAAAATGTAAGATTTTAACCACCGAACCGATTTCCCTCAAATTTGTACCCAACCCTTGGTTCATGATAGTCAATGTGTGGACCAAATTAGAAGCCGGTACCTTGTAATTTGCATGATCTAGCGTGAGAACGAGATTTTTCAAAATCTTCTAAATGCCATAAAATTTGAACGGCTTTTCAGATCCGCGTCAAATTTGTACTCGAAGCGTGGTCCATGGTTGTCCATACGTGAACCAATTTTGAGCAAATTCTGCAAAAAAAAATTTCCCATTTTTTTCGCCGTGTCGACTTTTTTTGTATTTCATGCAGCAAAATCCAAATTTACCGACACAATGGCAGTTTCCTCGACGAAACTCATCGTTAATAATCAATGAACGTAATGGCATGTTCGAAATTGCAATCAGATGTCTCATAATTTACAGGAGCTAAAGTAATTACAGACATTTGAAAAAATAATTAAATTGCAATAACATGAGAACTGCTTTGCCGATTTTCGCCAAATTTGGTACAGATCATGGTTTGATGGTGATCTATTGACGTACAAAATTTCATCCCGATATCTCTCAATTTGCGGAAGTTATTGCGCGCAAACGATTTTGGCCAAATTTTCAAAATGCCGTAAAATCTGAATTTCCTAACCGATTCGCGTCAACTACAATCCCATAATGTATTCTATGATAGCGTACGTGCGTGCCAAATTTGAAGAATATTCTTAAAAAATTACGGCAGTTATCGTGTAAACAAAAAAACGTGCACATACACACATACACACACACACACACACACACACACACACACACACACACACACACACACACACACACACACACACACACACACACACACACACGCACACGCACACGCACACGCACACGCACACGCACACGCACACGCACACGCACACGCACACGCACACGCACACGCACACGCACACGCACACGCACACGCACACGCACACGCACACGCACACGCACACGCACACGCACACGCACACACGCACACACACACATACAGACATTTCGCACAAACCACTTTTCTCGACGTTTTGGACCATGCTGAGTGTACTGACATGAAAATCTCGAAAAAAAAAATTTTCACGAAAACAAGGCTTCCTCTATGAGGAAGCAAAATCTGAAAAAAATCGCATAGTATGCTTTTTAGTTGTACTTTGATATTGTTACGTCAGGCCGTAACTTCGCGCTATTCGCACAAACGAACTAATAGTTCAGTCATGGGTTCCGAGACTTCTGGCGGAAGGGAGCATTCGGCAAACAATTATACGAGCAACGGTCCCTGCAGTCCCCAGAAACTACAATATCTGTTAGCAGATACCGATGGGTCAGTCGAGGTAAAAAAGTCCGGATGATGGTACAACAGCGCCCGATTTTTCAAAACACTGAGCTCTCTAGAAATGTCACGTACGCCACTCGAGCGAGCGGCGATAGACGAAACTACAGGCAACCAGGCGGGTTGGTTATCGATCGTCAGCCTGCGGGCCTTGCGTTACCACGCCTCTTAACGATCCTCGAACACTCGTTGCAGCCGAACCCGCCTGTGGTCAC
Organism: Pimpla rufipes; assembly: GCA_963932165.1. Taxonomy (NCBI): domain Eukaryota; kingdom Metazoa; phylum Arthropoda; class Insecta; order Hymenoptera; family Ichneumonidae; genus Pimpla; species Pimpla rufipes. Next base: position 2,304,198 of record OZ010630.1, read on the forward strand.
GAAAAAAGGAAATAAAAGAAATCTACTTAGCCCTGAGAGCAAGAAGATTACGTGAACACCGGGTGAATGCCCTACGTTCCACCAAAATCGTCGTTTCGTTTTTCGTCTCGGAAATCATGATTTTTACTTGAGAGAATTATAGTCTGGCCAGATAACTAAAATTATTCTTCCGCTTTTCTCCAAGACCCCTATAAATGCACAGACTAATGAATAGGAGAATGCAACGAAACAAAATAATCAATGTCTCAAGGAACCTTTGGAACTCAAAAGACGGACCCCCTTAAGATAATGAGGCAAAACGACTAAAATGTCCACGAACAACTGTTAAGAATTATATAATTCACCAGGATAGTTTGTTAATATAAGAAAATGGTAGAAGGATTAATAGCTTGTAAAATCGGGATTCATACACCTAAATACGAATAACTTTTAAAAATTATAACATTCGGTAGGATACTTGTTAATATAAAAAAATGGTGAAAGGTTTAACAGTTTATAAAATTGGGATTCACACAGTTAGATACAAATGACGTCGCATAATCTTGGATAATTAAGAAAGTTAAGATACATTCCCGCGAAAATATGGAGCTGTAATTTTATACAAAATTTATAACAACGCGTATTAGAAACAACAAGCGAAGATGAACTTTCAACAACAAATACGAGAATTACAGTCTGTATGACCTCCTATGTAAATTCAAATCCTGGTCAACGTGATATTGTTGAGAATTCATTTTTAGTCATCCGGCGAAACCACTTAAAAGACACGGAAAGGAATCAGACAATTTATTTGGTAATAAACTTACAAAACTTATAAGTGAAGAGATCCAATCAAGGCAAAAACTAAATCGTACCAACGAAGAGCGTGAACACCTGGTCGAAATACCGAGAAACATTGACGAGAGGAAGTCATAAATTTGGAGCCAGAGCAAGGGACAGGCGCGGGGGCCACGAGCCTCGCGCGACCTGCAAGGCGCGGTGTGCCCATCTAGCTCGCGAGATAGGGAGTTGAATCTCACGTAGGCACTACCCCTACCATCACTCGATCAAGCGGTAGACAAAGGACCCAATCATATAAAAAGAAAAAAAGTATCGAGAGATAGTGCGTCCCGGAAATTAGATCTACCCACGTCGAATCTCTGCCCGAGCATAGACCGAAAACTTTAAAATCGAATTAACGACGAATTTCTGTCCGACCGCGGACTTAGAAAAAAATCACCTCCGAATTTAAATCGTATCGCGGACTTAGGAAAAATCAGCTCCGAATTTAAAATCATATCACGGACTTAGAAAATTTCGAGCTCCAATCATCATCGATTTTTAATCCGACCGTGGACTTAGAACCATTCAGTTCTTCGCAAAGATTTTTATTCTCGTAACTCGAACCTTTGTCCTAAACGGAGACTTAGGAGTTTATAGAATTGAATAAGAGTCTACAGTTTTGTATTCTCGGGCTTCGATAATTTTGTATTGTATTTTATAATTTCGCATGCTTCGTATTTTGAGAAATTTGTACATCCGAACTCTGAATTTTGTTACACCACGTGGTGCCGATATTTGTGCACATCATCACGATTAATTACATGTTAACATCTTTTTGTTGAGAGAAATCGGTTTATTAGTTCCCTCGTTTGACGAATAAAACTCGACGGTTGTATTCTTAAATTCAGTGTCGCAGTTTCTTTACGATCGTGTCCTATCCATCTACAGCATCATCATCCAGTTCAATACAAAAGGGTAAGTGAAATTTTTCTCTAGCCATCATCAAATCATCATCATCTCAGACCTCAGTCAAATTCCCTTTAGAGAAGCATTCGCAGCTCGTCCCCGAGTAATTTTCCGAAAGGTTAGACTCTTCTTCTTAATTTGTCGGGCCTGGCTCCGGTTGGCTGCAAAGGTTAGACTCGAAACAGAGCTTGCGCGTTTAGTGTACTTCGTCAGATGTGGTATAGGGAGGAGCCTTCCTTCTTGACCAGAGCACGGGTAAATCACGCTGAACCGCACTAATACGTGTAAAATTGTCGCTCGAGTAAAATCAACGACACTTTTGACGTAACAATATGTTCAATTATCAAGGTACCAGTAGCTGGATCGACAGAGAATGCTTCCGATATTAAAATGTATTTCATCTGCGCGTATTTCGTCTGTTATAACAAATTTGATTACCCGTATGGAAATATTGTATATCTGAAATATACGCTAAAAATATATGCGACATACATATATGCTGTATGGGTGACGTATATTCCGCCAAAATGTCGCATAGACAAGAGATGATCAACGTGAAGTTACTCTTTGTCAACTGTTTTTTTGTCGTTAGTCAGTCCAGTCCGGTCTGTCATGCAGCACACACGTTTATGTACATTCGTCCCTGAATAAACGTTAATATCGGATATCCATCCTCTCCTAAGGATTCAGGGGATTTTGACAAAAAATCGAACTTGGGCGTACGTGAATGGAAGAAAAGTCAAGCCGGAAGTTGCAGAAAATAATGCTGCTGCGATAGAAGCTTGGATAGAAGAGGACGAGAAGGCAAGAGCAGATCTGTATTTATCCATCGGAGACGCGGAATTAAAGCAAGTACGACACTGTGCAACCTCGCGGGACGTTTGGCTAAAATTGGAGTCAATCTTTGAATCGCGCGGACCTGCCAGGAAAGCTGCTCTCTGGAAGAAAATAACGACTCTTCGCATGGAAGAAAATCACGATGTTTCGGAGCACATGAACGAGTTTTTCGACATTATCAGTCAACTGTCGGGTCTGGACTTCATTATCGGAGATGAACAGCAAGCTATAATGCTTCTGAACAGTCTGCCCGACAGTTACGATAATCTTCGGTGTGCCATCCAATCGCGAGATAATCTTCCGGATCCCGAGGTATTAAAAATAAAAATACTGGAGGAAGTGAACTCCAGGAAAGAAAAATCCAAGGAAGGCGATCCTAGTGCGATGTTCGTACGCAAACAGAAGAAGAACTTCGAAAAATATTCGGAAAACAAAGAAAAGTTCAAATATAAATGTCGCAAGTGCAGGAAAATCGGTCACAAGGCCGTGGATTGTCCCGAGAAGAAAGAAAAGGCGTCGATAGCAGAAGACGTAAGTTTTCTTGTCTCTACGGACACCGATACTGCATTTCGTGCTGAACCTATCGAGAAGAAGGACACGTGGTGCTTGGACAGTGGCTGTACTTCACATCTCTGCAACAACGAAAATTCTTTCAGCGAGCTGAAGAGATCGGAACACAAAAATCTCAGTCTAGCAAGTAACGCCTCGACGGAAGTGAAAGCCAAGGGTTCTGTGAGAATCAAGACGTGGAATGGAAAGGCAAGTAGATGTGTGAATCTGGAGAATACGTTGTACGTACCTGATCTCAGAACGAATCTCATGTCTGTCGCGAAAATAACAGATAAGGATAATCTCGTAATTTTCAAGAAAGACATCGCTGTTGTAGAAGACAAAGAAGGAAAAATCAAGATGATCGCTGATCGCGTCGGTGATTTGTATTACGTCAGAAATACGGAAGAACAAGCCTGCAACTCATCGACCGAAGACACGAACGCGAATGTAACCACTTGGCACTATCGATTTGGACATTTGAATAAAAATGATCTTGTAGAAATGTGCAAGAAGGAAATGGTGCTCGGAATGGATTTGAAAGATAACGCGTCGTTATTACCTTGTTCAACGTGCTCGCAAGGGAAAATCACAGCCACTCCATTTCCAAAGCAATCCGAAAGAACTTCTGAATTGCTGGATCACATCCACACAGATATTTGGGGTCCTGCTCGCGTCGAGTCGAGAGGAAAAGCACGATATTTTGCGACATTTATCGATGACTGCTCTCGATGGTGCGAAGTTCGATTTCTTCGAAATAAAAGCGATATCTTCAAGGTCTTCAAAGATTTTAAAAGCATGATAGAGAAGCAAACCGGAAGATCTATAAAGTGCATACAATCGGACAATGCGAAGGAATATTGTAGCAAGGAGTTCGACGAATACTTGAAGGATCAAGGAATAAAACGAAGACTCACGGTTCCACATACGCCTCAACAGAATGGGATTGCTGAGCGGAAAAATCGGACTCTAGTTGAAATGGCAAGATGCATGATTATTCAATCTGGTCTTTCGAAAGCTTTTTGGGCAGAGGCAATTGCTACGGCGAATTACGTGAGAAATCGGTGTATCACGAGACCACTCAACGGAAAGACGCCCTATGAAGTATTCTACGGCAAGCGACCAGACGTCAAACATTTCAAGATTTTTGGAGAAGAGGCTTACACGCTGGACAAAAATCCAGGAAAAGGAAAGTTTGATGTACGGGGAATTAAATGTCTATTCGTCGGTTACGATGACAGATCAAAGGCGTATCGAGTCTGGCTGCCAAATGAACAGAAGATTATTGTTTCACGAGATTTGCGATTCGGAAAGAATTTCGATTTTCGGGAGAAGAATTCCTCAACCGAAAAATCTCGTGAAATAATCAATGGAGAATCGCCGAAATTCATCGACATCGAACCACCATTCGAACATGAAGTCGAACGAAATCAGGATCTCGAGGAGAACGCGATGAACGACGAAGCGGACGCGGAGAACGGCGAGGAAAACGCGATGAACGACGAAGCGGACGCGGAGAACGGCGAGGAAAACGCGGTGAATGACGAAGCAGACGCGGAGTACGGCGAGGAGAACGCGATGAATGATGAAGAAAACGCGGAAATCGATAACCGAAATCATGGAGCGGAAATTCGTGATCAACCACTACTGAAGCGAGGGGTGATGCACTCACTGGACCGAACGCAAAGGAGTGGAAAGACGCGATCGTAGACGAAATGGAGTGTCTAATAAAAAATTATACGTGGAACATCGTCGATCGACCGAAAAATCACAATGTTGTCGGTTGCAGGATAATTTTGAGAAATAAATACAAGTCTGACGGAAGTATCGAGAGAAGAAAAGCTCGCGCTGTGGCAAAAGGATTTACTCAACGACCCGGTGTCGATTATCACGACACTTTTGCCCCAGTTGCACGTCTCAGCTCTGTACGATTCCTGCTAGCTCTATCAGCAAGTCTGAAAATGAAAATACACCAAATGGACATCACGACAGCTTATCTCAACGGAATAATCGAAGAAGACATTTTTATGGAAAAACCGGAGATGTTGTTGGAATCACTTGAAGAAATCATTAAACGACGAGGAACCAAGGATAAAATAGGAATTCGTGCAACACAGATGATCACTGATTTACGAGGGGGAAATCAAGTTTGTAAACTTAATAAATCGCTCTACGGCTTAAAGCAAGCCGGTCATCAGTGGCACAAGAAGTTTGATCACGAACTCAGATCACTAAATCTAAAGCCTAGTGCAAGCGATCCTTGCGTCTATTCAATGGAGAGAAAAGGGGAATTATTATTGGTATTAATATACGTCGATGACATACTCGTTGCATATCGAAGCACGTCAAACTTGGAATACATCCGGAGTGGTTTAATGCAAAAGTTCGAGCTCAAGGACTTAGGAAACGCAAAGTACTGCCTTGGTATCGAGATAGTACAAGCGGATCAATACATCGCGATATCACAATCCGGATTTATACGTGACATTCTGCTTAGATTCGGTATGGAGAAATCGAATCCGGTATCAACTCCGGTGGACGTTAGTAAAAAATTGAAGGGTTGCACCACTGAAAACAACACGAAAAGACCATATCAAGAACTGATAGGAGCCCTGAATTATTTGTCTGTCGCTACTCGACCCGACATATCTTTTATAGTCAGCGCTTTGAGTCAATTTAACACGTGTTACGGAGATCAACATTGGATTGCTGCAAAACGTGTTCTTCGTTATTTAAAGGAAACGATTAATCACGGCATCATTTACACGAAGAAATCTCATGCAGTTCGAGGATTCGTCGATGCTGATTGGGCAAGTTGCGAAATTGATCGGCGTTCTTATACCGGTTACGCGTTTATCATGAACAACGCCGCCATCTCCTGGGAATCAAAGAAGCAAAGAACGGTTGCACTTTCCTCAACTGAAGCCGAATATATGGCGCTCACAGAAGCAACGAAAGAGTCGCTCTATCTTCGCAAATTTGCCTCAGAACTCGGACTACAAAGAATCGACAAGATATCTATTAAAATAGATAATCAAAGTGCCCTAATGTTGGCCAAGAATTCTGTTTTCCACGCTCGATCAAAACATATTGATATTAAATATCATTTCGTCCGAGAAGTATTGAAAGAAGACTACATCGACATCGAGCATGTTTCCACGGACAATATGGCTGCCGATATTCTTACAAAAGGTCTGACAAAGCCAAAGCATTACAAATGTATGGAACTACTTGGAATCAGACCTGTATTTCGGGACCGCACTATTCGAGGAGGAGTATTGGAATGCGAATAAGCGCCCATAGACAAGAGATGATCAACGTGAAGTTACTCTTTGTCAACTGTTTTTTTGTCGTTAGTCCAGTCTGGTCTGTCATGCAGCACACACGTTTATGTACATTCGTCCCTGAATAAACGTTAATATCGGATATCCATCCTCTCCCTCTTATTCCCTGCGAGGATGCTCTACGCAACATATACATTTCTGATATGTAATATATATTTTGAAAATGAATATTATATATCTGACAGATATTATGCATGATATCATAGATATATGACGCATATGTGTTGAATATATTTTACTCGACTATAAAATATATTTTTTAAATATGTAACATAATTTGCGAATATGTCTGGACAATTAAATGCGAGTAATTAAGAATTTTTCTATTCTTCACTGTGTAGTTATTCGTGCATCGAATTTCTTAGTTATTTTATTACAATTTTTATCGTTTTTGTCGTGTATATGTGCGCTTATATGTCGTATACAAGAAACGTGCCAAAATGTTACGTATATTATTTTAATATGTTAATATGTTACGTATATTATTGATATACGGTGTATTTGTCAAATATATGCAACTTATAAACTGTATATACTTTTAGCGTATATTTCACATCTATTTTTTTTCTATACGGGCTATTTACGTAGTCTTCAAAGACTACATAAAGAAAACTTGAAAGACATTTTTTTTGTTTTCATATTTCATGTGAGACATTTGGGCCCGTTATCCGTAACGGAAATATTTGTGCGGTATTTTTTCGGAATTTTTCGCGTTACCCGTGGTATTATGATCCCGGCGATGGTCAGCCGCACCTCGGGATCCCTTAATTGTCGGAACATCATGTCGACAGCATTGAACAGGGCTATCACTTGCCTAACGCTTTCTTCGATATACCAATAACGCCTGAAAACGTGATTATGCTTTAACATTCGCACGGTTTTCTTGTTGCAATACACATGAGCTATGTCACCGGTAGCGGAACCAGTAGTTGGGCCGAGGGTCCCGAACTTCTCCGGGCTCAAAAAATATAATGAATATTATATTTATTAGAATAATGTCAATCGAGCGATACGTGATTGCTGTGAACCGCATGACGACTGTGTTTTGTTTATCGTTGTTCTAATATTATTATTCTGTTATTTTGGTATCTTGGTGAAAACTGAGATGACGGGTAAATTGTTCAACATTTTATTTGTTCATTAATTTGTTAATAACATTTTAGAATTACTATTATTATGCAAAATCAATATTTTCAGCACCTTCTACGAGCTTGGTTTTTTTTTCAGATTATTATCTTGTCAAGAAAAGTTCGAAATTTTCCCCGAAACTCATATTTGACTGGACTGTACCGAGGTGATTATCTTCAGTAAGCTTTTTTTTCATGCGGCAGTTAAACATTTTTTTTACTCGAATCTCTGTTCGGTTCTACTATTTTTTCCGTGTAAAGTTAACAAAAAATGTAAAAGAGAAAAGAACCCCAGTGTCTTTCAAAACTGTTTTATCTTTAGTCTGTAGCCAAATTCCAATAGGGCGTATATGATCCGTTACGTGGCGACTTTTATTTTCGCATTAGCAATAATTTCTCGTGCTTGGGATCGTTATACGCCCTTTTGCCAGTATAATAGGCTTTTTGGCGGATAAGCCCAATGTCCTTTAGTAACGCGATATGTGCTTCCGTCCAAATATAGCCGACAGAAAAAAACCGTTCGAGATTTCTTCGAACAGTCGATAATTTTCTGAGTATTCCATGTTTTTTGAAGTATTCGATAATTTGTCGAATATTCGGTAATTTTTCGCATACTCGATCATTTTTCGAATATTCCATATTTTTTCGAATATTCGATTCGATTCGAACACTATTCGCACACCCGGGTTATTCCCGGGAAATTCGGGACCCTCGGCCGAAAACTGTTCCGGTGCAGGTGGAAAACTCACATCTTGTTTATCTTTCTTACATAATCAGACTGTAATCCGGGCAGACTAGCAGCTTCGGATAAACAACATTTGGCACAACACCACTGGGTTGTGCATTTTGTCGTTTTCTCCTGTGCCTTTCGATCTCGGGAAGAACAGAATCTCGAGCTGTAGTTTCAACAATACTCAGTAATCGATTCAATGTTTAAGGTAGTATACGGGTGTCTGACGTCGCATAAGTTCGTCGGGACATTGACAGAGAATTACGAAGAGTTCTGGATGATAATAAAATCTCAAGACAAAAAAATCAAGCATTTGGAGGGTGCTAAAGAGATTATTTACGTACAATAATCATTTTTAAAAAATGTTATTAACAAATTACTGGTTTAAATAAATTGTTCAACAATTCACCCGCCAACCTAACTTTTTTCCGAAGAAAATTATGTATTCATTTTTCTGCATATGCATGATTTTATGCATGATTTTTTCCGAATTTTAAAAAATTGCGTATTTCGACCCTCATTGTGCTTAAAAAACACGCCATTTTGAAAAATTCGACAAAATTCGGAAAAAAATCATACGTATTCAGAAAAGTGAATGAATAATTTTCATCAAAATAAAATATTTGGTTGACGGCTAAGTTGCTGAACAATTCATTTTTTTCATTAATTTGTTAATAACATTTTACAATTATTATTATGCCAAATTAATATATCTAGTAACATGCATGCATTTTTTTCGGATTTTTATACTATCCAGAAGTGTTTGCAATTCTCTCTCAATATTCTCGAATTTATGCGAATTGAAAACTATACGACAGGACCTCCTTAAGCCGTTTGTTTTTTTCGGACTCACCACGACGTCGAATGCGAAAAAGTTCCTGCGAAACATCAGGACTCTTGAATACTACGAGCAGTTGCGACGGTTCCCGCTGGCTCTTTGAACTCGTGGATCTCTTTCTTCTAGCGTGTGTCCGATGAATATTTACAAACAGGTAATCGAACTTCCGTGGCACACTCTTGACAGTATAGTTTTGCTTAAGTACACCCAACTGAAAAAAAATCGTTGAATCGTTATGCCTAGTGTCATAAAAGAGTCAGTGTAAGGCCGTTTTTGTTTCACCAACCATGGTAGATGTTGGGAAAGTTATTAGCCCACTAGGGATGTGTGAATAGTGTTTAAATTGAATATTTGATACTCAATTCAATAAGTGATTTGATTATCCCAAAAAATGAATTATTCTAATATTCATGAATTATTCAAACTTTCATGGTTTATCAAAGTATTCATGGATTTTTCAAATATTCATGGGTTATTCAAACTCTCATAGATTATTAAAATATTCATGGATTTTTCAAACTTTCATGGATTATCAAAAATTTCATGGGTTTTTCATATATTCATGGATTTTTCATATATTCATGGATTTTTCATATATTCATGAATTTTTCATATATTCACGGATTTAAAAAAAATTGTTGTGATGACACTGGCAACTACGCATATGAAAGGAAGATATATACGCGCGCGACGACGTTTGAATTGTTAGTCAGCCTTTGCGAAACGATGTGAGTTCAATTTAGTCGAAACTGGCAGTCTCAAGTAGAAATCCTTTTACTTGACCTTTTGCTTTTGTAAATTACTGATCGTGTTCACAGATTTTTCAAATATTCATGAAAATTTGATACACGTTCGTGAAAATTTGAATGATCCATGGCAATCTGAGTCATCTAATATTTCTGAAAGATGTTTGTCTGTTTGTTCCAATCCGGCGCCGGGCTTTCTGATACCTGGGGTCCCGAGCAATAGAAAATTTTGGAAAATTAAAAAAGAAATGTTTAAAAAATGTCCAAAAAATGTTTGAAAAAATTAAAATAAAAAACAATAAAAATAAAAAAAATTTCAAACAAAAAATTTTCAATGTGGTTCAAATGGATCGACCCATGTTTCGGACATGGTCAACTTTATGTAGGGTGCTACAGAGTGGGAACCGGAAAAATGTATACATCATCTTAACACCTAAAAGACGGAAAACAAGAAATGTAGTTTATCCAACAGCGTTAGATTGAATTGCCATTGTGAACAAATGATTGACAGTCGATTTTATAACGTTTAAATTTTCAGTAAGGCGAGATTGAACTGTGGTTCTGATTTGTCGAAATTTACTTTATGAGACGATTCCATGAATTTGTTTAACAAACATGATTGAAATTCACAATGACTGATAACCAAATACGTTACGCGCAGGCCATAATAACCTGCTAGTTTATTATATTTTGAATTTGATGATTCACATTTAAATCATAATGAATTATTTGAATTTTCGATTACCCTTACATGCCTTCTCTTTACTAATCTATTTCAATATAATGATCTCGATATTCAGAACTTTTCGTAGAAAATAGTTAATCGAAAGCAGCACACTTACGATAGTTTCGTCACCGTTTTTGAGCCGAAACCTGGTTATCGCTGAACCGTCGTTGGGATTTTGCAGCAACTCGATATCTCCAAGAGAATCGAAGGTCTTGAAATGCGACAAGAGCATATTTTTTTAACAGGTGGTGGTTACATTTTCCAAAATTAACGAAAATAAGATAACAAATATTTGCGAATCAGAAGCTTGTTTTTCAACTGCAGATGGATAATAATGTTATGAAATATTCAACGCATATTTGCATATAGTTTGTATTTTTTCGTTTCCTTTCGGAATGTGGTAGGGCTATTTAAAAAAGCCCTCCAAAAATTGTTTGATTTTTTCAGAAATATCTGTTCATAATTACCCTACATTTTTATTTCTCAGAAAGTACGTCGATTTGTTTGAGTTTTCTACAAACTAAAATAACTTCTATGTTGAAAAACATTTTTGAGACTGGAGAAGAATTGTCAACGTGAAATCTATAGGGAAACCGCGATTTCATCTTTTCATCTTGCTTTTTCTCGAATGTAAGCAATTGTTTTAGACTTTTTAGGGAATGTATTTTCGTAATTATTAGGGATGTGCGAATAGCATTTGAATAGAATTGAATAATGATATTCAATTCAACATTTTGATTGAATATTCAGACATTTTAATAGTATTCGTATTATCCATCAATAATACGAATTATTCGAAGCTCTATGAATAATACGAATACTCATAAATATACGGTGTGACGTGATTTTTCGGAATCACGGTCACAAGATTTAGTTACCGGTGAATTCGAGCATTTTTATCGTATTGTTTAAGTTCCGTGGCTGTCACTCCTCGTATCGCCACGTTCCCTTCGTTGTCGATCCCGTCAGTTTCGCGATGTGTTGGAGTTGCGGGTCGGTCGCTCGACTCTGTTGCGGGGACGAGAGCTCAACGAACCGAGCATCCCAACAGAGAAGAGCGTACCGATGACTGTTCGCGCGGTGCAGCGAGAGTCCGGTGTAAATCCGGCGCCCTGAGAGGCGAAAAATGCACTGCGCTGGAGAGCGGGTAGTTTTTGTGTTTGGGCAGAGGGCGGAGTAGCCCTCGTGCCCTTCGTTGAGAGTTGCGTAATCGCCCGCTCTCGCGCTAAGCGTTGAGGGAAGCGCTCGCGCGGATACGTCACGAGTTACCGGCAGAAATGCGCTCTCGTGCGATTATTCGGCGATAAGAGTGAGGGCAGTAGCTCCCGGGCAAGGGAATTTGGACATAATGATAATTGCGCGGTCAAGGCGATCGCGTATATTAGGCAGTCGATCGCGGGCCACCGCCGAGGTGCCTCGCGGTATTAACGCGCGCTCCCGTGTTGACAGTTTTTCTGTCTGTCTCGCTCGCTCGCGTACGGTACTCGGGCCACGCGCTCGCCCGTACGCTCGTTCTCGCGTGTGATTTTGCGTTCGCGATCTCGTGCTCGATTTCTCACGAGAAATCGTGGTGTTCTCGCGCCGTCTCTACGGCAAACTAAATGCAGTACGGTGCATCGTGTTCCGTGCATCGTGAAGATGCAGTTCCCGTAATTTCGAAAAATTCGAAAATTAGCAAGTGATTTTCCCGTTCGAGCCCTGTCTCGAACGAGCAGTGTTCGCGCGCAGTGATGCCGTGCGGCGCAGCCATGCGCCGAGTTCCGTGCACCCGCCGCTCCGCCCTTGGATATCGCTCGTGTCGTTGTCGCCGCCCGGGGACAGTTGGTGAGTCGTTCTCGATTGTTTTCTTCGGCGATCGAACTATTTTCGATCGCCGTTCTCGCTAGGTGTTCGACCCTCGTGATATCGATCACGATTTTTCGCGTTTTCCGTGAGTTTTCGACACGATAATAATAATTGAAGATTATTATTTTTCCGGTTTTCGGAATTTCAATCAATGATTAGAGTTCGCGTTTGATTATGTTTTCGCGATAGGCTATTTATTGGGCCATTACCTCGACCCTCTCTACCACGACCTAGCAGCCTGAGCGGCCGGACATTTCCGCAACCGTCCGCTCTCGCGAGTGCATCCAGTTGCGTTTGTTAACTTCTCGCGACCTCAAAAGTTAACTAAGCTACCGTTTTCGTTAATGTCGTTTCCGACCGGTAGTTGTGCTCCCAACTTCCGAGTTTTTTTTGGGTCGCGTCGAGCCTGCTCAACTCGACGCGCGGGGCATACCGGTTTGTTAATTCCGGTGACACAAAAATTAACTGGCGCCACCGGGTTTGCGGATGCGCGAGCGTGAGTGGACGGCCGAAGGTGACGTTACCGTTCGTGATGTTTACGATATTCGCGTTCGCGTTTCCGCTCACGAAAAATACGTCACAACGGATTATTAAAAATGCATGAATAATACGGATATTCATGAATATTCGAAATATTTATGAAATGAATGAAATGTTCATGAATATTCTTACGCATATTTATGAATAACTGTATGCATATTTATAAATAATTCACAGGAACTTGAATAACTCGCGAAATCAACATTAATACAAAAATTTAATGACTGAAGTTTAGATATCATCCGAATAAGTGCGATTCGGAAGTCGCATTAAATAAAACTTTATAGTACATTCTATACAAGTTGGAGGCCTTGATACGGTTATGCTGGTCTCATTATTCTGATGTCTGATTATTCAAGAATATTCGTAAATTTGTTATTTTTCACGAATATTCGTAAATTACTGAATATTCATGAAAATTCGTAATTTTTTAATGTATTGGATCGATTCGAGTATTCAATTCAAAGCGTAAATCGAATTACTCATATTCGATTCGCAATTAATTATGTACATTTTTGAGTATTCGCACTCACCCTTAGTAACTACCCAATATTTTCATTCCTTAAAAACTACGTCGATTTACTTGAATTTTCTATAGTAAATTTTGTATTAAAAACAAAATTCTTGGGTCCGGAGAAAAACTCTCAGCGTAAAATCTATCGCGAAAGCACCAATTTTATTATTAGATATTTGTTGTGTAGTATAATTACGTCTGGTTTTGGAGTGTAGACGACGTTGTGATAGGCATTCACATCGGAATTAGCTAACCATATGCCCGTTAGGCTTCTTGTAACAAGACGGTTATCAACGATATTCAGGGTAGCGGTCGAGATAGTACCGAAAGCGTCGAACGTTATGTCCATGGTTTTCTGAGTTGCTCTCTTCGAACGCGCTGGTCTCGCCAATTCCACCAGCTCGAACTCCGGAACTGAATAGAGTTCATACAATATTTGCATTCCTTTCCTTTGTAACCACGGTTGTAAATCCCAAAAACTTTTAGAAATAAAGTTGATGGTACAATTGGTTTTTTAATTATTAATCAGAGTTGTGAACATTTTTATGTAAAAGTTGTTGGAACTATTCGTTTATTTGACAATCCTAGCATAACGCGATAGTTCTGGATCTTTGTATTCGCTTGTTCTTGTTTGTTGGTTGTCAACGATGTGACTCGACAACATCCTGACAGGGATGACTTATCAGAATAAATATCATTCAAGTTCAATCATGGGTGTCTAGCAATTTATCTCGGAAGTTGATTCGCATCGTTCCCACAAAAATAATACATTCATTATTTTAAAAAAAGTGAATAATGAAATTCGGATCCACTACCCATTACTTTGTTAATGAGTAACGGAGCGGATGTCCATCACGCATTACTTTATTAAGGGGGACTTCTACCTTGGAGCACCGTTTTTTCATATTATTTTGTTGTGGGAAAACGAATAATAGTAGATGATTGCGGTTTTTTTCTACTTGTTATTTACGTTTTATGGTATACGATGGCATTTTTTTAAGTTGAAAATTATCGGCGTCCAAGTTCCTCAATCACGGTCATCCATACTAAATGGCGGCCACTCTCCTGACCACTGTAATTATGCGATCGGCCTAAAATTGTGCATACATACTCGGGAAACATGTCTTCATGGAATGACGAAGGTTTTTTTCTATAACTTAATTTTTCGATTTTTTATCAATGTTTTTATACGAAAAACATAGGGGAAAAATCTTTTAAACGCCGCCATTGTCTTAATTTTATTTTATTTTATTATTATACACACGGGCCAGGGCCCAATTACATTACATTACTATTTTTAATAGTAATTTTGCAGTAATCGAAAAAAACCTCCGTCATTCCATGAAGACATGTATCTCGAGTATGTATGCACAATTTCAGGCCGATCGCATAATTGCGGTGCTCAGGAGAGTGGTAGCCATTTATTTTTAATAATCGTATTTGAGGACCCGGGACGCCGCCAATTTTCAACTTAAAGAAAATTCGATTGTATACTTTAAAACGTAAGTAACAAGTAGAAAAAACCGCAGTCGTCTAGAATTATTCGTTCCCAATAAAAAAATATAATGAAAAACGGTGCTCCAGGGTAGAAGTCCCCCTTAATGAGTAATGGAGCAGAGATCAATCACACATTACTTTTCTAATGAGTAATAGAGCTTACATTCATTACCCGTTATTTTTCTAATGAATAATGGAACTCACATTCATAACCCATTACTTTTTTAATGAGTAATGGATCTCACATCCATTACCCTTTTTTAAAGGGATAGCTACATTCAGGTCCATCACCGATTTTGAAAGTCATGGGTAATGGAGGTGGTAATGGATACATGAGATTCCCATTACTTCCGAAAATTTTGCTAAATATATAAATAAATCAAAAAACCGTTCGAAAAATGGCTAAATAAATAAATGAATACTGAAATATAATTAGAAGACTGCGGTTAAAACAGGTCTCGATAGACGCGCGATGTCTCAGCGCACATAACAAATATTCATATTCTGTTCACTTTTTTCACAACAAGTGGAACCACTCGTCACAAAATTAGCAATGTTTTTTCATAATTAAACGTTAAAATTGAAAATCTGAAAAAATTCGGAAAAAATTCATACGAATGCAGAAAAAAATAATTTACATAACAAAAAAAAATTCGTTTGCCGGGTATTTTGTTGATAAATTATGTGTTTCAGTTATTTGCTACTAACATTTTCTAATTATTATTGTGCCAAAATAACCTCCTTAGCACCGTCCGTATGCTTGATATCTTTCAAATTTTTATCACATCGTGACCTGTTCGTAAGTCTCTCTCAATCTTCCGACGAACTTATGCGACGTCAGACATGACGCTCACTCTACATTCAACTAATGACGATTCGAAACTCCATTTGTGACTACTTTTTTAGTTTTTCTCACCTGAACCGTCTTCAGTTCCGAAAAAAGATCTTCTCTCTTCGAAGCTCATGTGTTTGATAATGTCTTCATGGCACACGATTGCGTTGATCAATGCCAACATTATTTGTAGGCAAAACAAGGTTTTGAATTGGCTACTCCGAGACATGTTGAGATTATTATGGTTTTGTCTGGTATGTTTGCGGGGTTTATCACTGCAGAATGGGATGTAATCGAGATTATACCTGAAAAAAGTTATGCAAAGACAATCTGAAAAATGTCATGCATATTAAAGGTACTGAAAAGATTAATTTTACATAATTATAATTCTAAAATGTTATTAACAAATTAATGAAAAAAAAAGATTGTGTAACAAATCTCCTGATGATTCAAGTCTTTTTCTTATAAAAATGAGTTATTCGTTTTTCTGAATACGTATGAATTTTTCCAGATTTTTAAATTCACTTTGGAATTTGTGTTTATGCACACATATTTTTCATATAAAAAAGACACAAAATGCAAAGTGAACTTAAAGATTTGAAAAAATTTGTACGTATTCAGAAAAATGAACGAATCATTTTCATAAGAAAAAAGATTTGGGTCATCAGGAGATTTGTTAAATAATTGTTTTTTTCATGAATTTGTTAATAACATTCCACAATATTTATTACGCAAAATGAATCTTTTCAGTACCCTTAATGTGCAAGTTTTACAGATTTTTATACCATCGAAAAGTGTTTGCAATTCTCTCTCATTTTTCTCCGATATATATGGGAAATGTATATTAAATGCAATGACCTTAAGCAAATTATGAAGCAGGCTACACGGAAATTTGTACGTCGTGAATGATAGTTTCAATTCATAGAATAATACAAAAATGTCGATACATACCTTCACAACAACGGCGCCAACATGGATTCAACACGGAGTTCCTACTACTTAAATGTGCAACGATAATTCACATGTCGTGCATCGCTTAACCGCTAAAACTTAAATGCCCATCTGAACTGCGTGATTTCTTCCGTCACGCAACTGATCTTAACTAAAATGTTACTTAAATGGCACAAATGCTATTGGCCTATCGGCAGTTTATCGCAGTAACTGCGAGACAATCGCAACCCGGAAATTTTCTTTTATGTTTTACCGAAAGGTTTTTCAAAGACGTTACTGTATTTATCTATCCACCGGACTTGTATAAATAAATAAATATTACGGTTACTTTCGTAGGTGTCGTTTAATAATAATAACCTGCGGTGATTATAAAATCATATATGAACTTTTGAATAGCTGTGCGCGGATACCTCAGTTTCAATAAAAAATTGAGTGCACGACCCTCCGTTACTTTCGTAAATCAACCGCGTTACTGTATTTTTTCAGGAAAGTTACCGTGAAATTTTATTCATGACAAATATTCTTTGCAGCGTGTACAAAATTTATACATTATATTACAATTACTCCGTGTTGCTATTATTAATTATTAACTGGTGTTTAATTTTTGAGAGAGAGAACTTGGAGTTTTTTAATCGAAAAGTTAAGGTTCTTCCACACAACGGAGTTTTCGGAACAACGGTAGAACGGATTTTCGAGATTTCCACACAAATAAATGTATACCATAGCGTGCGTAAAGTGCCTAATTCGCGCACTAATGGCATAATAATACTTTGCGATGCAAGGGCGAGAAAGCGACCAACATACGCATGCTAAGAAGTTGATCACACGAGCCCCACGAGTTACAAAAAATGGTATACGATACTCGTGCGAGCAACTTTTTCTGATCTCGTGTGATTACAACACTCGCCTTCGGCTTGTGCTGCAAACTCACACTCGTCACGAAAAAGTTTCATCGCACCAGTATCGTAAAGAACTATTTTTTGTTACTTACAACCTCGATCCGTGCCATTCTGGCGATTTTTTCCGCAGTATCGACAATCATACAGGAATACACTGTGTTGGCTAGCAACACAGTCGATTTAGTAGTAGTGCTGACTACACAGACACAGTAACACAGTCGAGTCCATAGTGGGGATAAACAATATCGATTTCTGGCGCATGTGCTCTCGCCGTATCGATAGCGTTGGGCCCGGCGCTGTCGGTGGTGGGGAGGGTGCTAGAGTCGAAACGAGAAGAAACAAAAGGGTTTCTTTTTTAGAAGCGTTTAAGATCTCGAGCTGTTCGGACGTACTAGTGAGTGTTGTGAGCAGAGCGGGTCAAAGGGTTAACAAAGTGTTTGGTGTTTGGCGAAAAGAGGACCCTTGACGTGGACACGGATCCAGTAAGGGCGAAATCCTCTAAGGGGACGAAATTGGCAAAAGGAGGGCCCCAAGACACGAGCCTGGTCTCGTCGAGGGTGAGCGAAAGGAGGGCCCCAAGACACGAACCTGGTCTCGTCGAGGGTGAGCGAAAGGAGGGCCCCAAGACACGGGCCTGGTCCCGTCGAGGTTGAGCGATCGGAGGAAGATTTACACGGGCCTGGTCCCGGGCGAGGGCGAATCCCTCGTTGCGAGCGTTTGGGAGATATCGGAGGACCCTCATTGTTACGGGCCTGGTCCCGGTGAGTTCGGAAAAACCTCCAAGTGAAGTGTAAAACAGGGATTTTTTTATGCCAATGGCTTTTTCCCCAGAACTGAGCCAATAAACGTAACGATCGTGAGGCACAATTGAGCATTTTTCATTTTTGTGTGTTTACACCTGTGTACCTCAACATCATATCCAACAATATCGGGACGACTTCGCGTTGAAGGAGTTTCGACGATACGCACTGTAATTTAATCAGCCGAGAAAAAAAGCGGCTTTGAATAAAAAAAATTGTTTCTCCGTTTTTTGGTAAAAAATCCGTATTACCGGAACGGGTAAATTATTTTATATATTCCTTTCGAAATCTAACAAAAAAACGACAACTTTCATGTACAGCCATTTTTTTTCAGTAACTTTAAGTTTCCGGAATATGTTCACTTGGAAAAAATCGGAAAAAATTCGCATAGTGTGCTTTTCAGTGGTACCAACACTGTCTAACCGTGGCAATGGTTGCCATGGCTAATTAAGATTAAGTTAGTCAGGGATAAATCAGGTAGGGTTGTTGGGTAGGGTCATGATAGATAAGGTTCATTCAGGCTTGACGGACCTTTTGACAGAATGCCCTGTATATCCTACACAGCGGCGGCGGCAGCGGCGAGATCTTTTTATAACATAGAGGAATTATGTATTAATAATACATCAAGGATCTTGATGATAAGGTTGATATTGTAGCTTTTTAGTCGCAACTTTTTATCTGTATTTTCAACCACTTTTTCTGGCGTTATACACATCAACTATTTTTATATCACTGCGGGCAGAAATGGACGCTTTTCCGTGATATAAAATTTGGTACATCCCTCGAGCAAAACACTTTTTTTAACTCGTGCGATTGCAGCACTCGCCTTCGGCTCGTGTTGCAAAATCTAGTTTCCCTTTGAAGGTACGTACAAAAAATGTTCGACCGCCACTTTTGCCTTATACAACGCTGAAAAAAGAAAGAAAAAGAGAACAAACAAAATCTTTTATTTGTTAGACCGATGCTCGACATTGGCAGGATTCGGTTCAGGACTCAGGATTCAGGTTCAGGACTTGGGTTCAGGAAAAAATTAAACGATTCTCCAGACATTTTTTCGTTTATTTATTGTGCAACATGATCCGCTTCGAGTTGACATTGTTTATTATGTTCAACAAACTTTCTTGTCTCGGCATGAACACGAATACCGCAGGATGAACTAAGTCGGCCGCCACTTTTGCCCTACGCAATGCTGAAAGAAATAAAAAACGTGAGATTTTATTTTTCGATCCCTCGAGAAAAATCCCTCGCGCTGCGCGCTCGGGATTTTAATATGCGGAATTTCTCCCTCTCGTTGCTCAGCAACAAAACAATCAGGAAAAATTCCGATAATTTTTTAGGTCTCGCGATATTACTACTGAATATTTGAAATATTCATAAATTTACTAATATTCATACGCATATTTATGAATGATTCATACGCATATTTATTAATAATTCATACGCATATTTATTAATAATTCATACGCATATTTATTAATAATTCACAGGAACCGGAATAACTCGCGAAATCAACACTGATAAAAAAATGTAATGACTCAAATTTAGATATGAACTGAATGCTCGGTTAAGTTGGTCTGATTGTTATGATTTCTGATTATACATGAATATTCGTAAATTTCTGATTATTCATGAATATTCGTAAATTTCTGATTATTCATGAATATTGGTAAATTTCTGATTATTCATAAATATTCGTAAATTTCTGATTATTCATGAATATTCGTAAATTTCTGATTATTCATGAATATTCGTAAATGTCTCATTATTCATGAACATTCGTAAATTTCTGATTCATGAATATTCGTAAATTTCTAATTATTTATAAATATTTGTAAATTTCGGATTATTTACGATTATTCGTAAATTTCTGAATTATTCGATCAATTCGAATATTCAATTCAAATGTGAATTGAATGAGCAATGAATTATACAATTTGAGAATGAGCAATGAATTATACAATTTGAGAATGAGCAATGAATTATACAATTTGAGAATGAGCAATGAATTATACAATTTGAGAATGAGCAATGAATTATACAATTTGAGAATGAGCAATGAATTATACAATTTGAGAATGAGCAATGAATTATACAATTTTTTTAGTTTTCGCACATCGCTAGTCCAGGTATGTATTGACAACTCTAGTCCAACGCTCGACAACTTACCATGCTTGGCGACCTCGCGTTTGAATGCCATGAACCTTCCATAGGTGGCTTATTGAACCAGTAACAAATCTCGTTTCTCATACATCCGAAACGGCTGCACGAGTCAGTCGTGTCGTCCTGTTGTAAAGACAAAGAGCAAAGTGTTTAAGGTACAGTAGAACTCCGAATAACCGGGGTCGGAGTAACTGGAAATCGGATGAACCGGGCATCACGAGAAGCGAAGAAAGCGCAAGAAAAAAACGAAATTTAATAAACCCTTCGCTTGGAGGCTTCCGAATAGTCCACAAGGGCGAAAAAACTTTTTCTAACGATCCACCGTTAAACATGTTTAGAAAATTCATATACTGTGTAGTTATGTAATGTCCAGTTTTTTAACGAACCCGTGTAAAAAATTCAGTTTAATATACGAAAGAAAATGAAAATTCAATATACGTGAGGTAAAATGTAACATTAACTTATATGCAATCACGACTTTTGTAACGAAATTCGGAGCCTTTGCATCAATTTTAGTATACTGGGCATCAATGAATACGACTTTCGTAACGAATTTAGCGGAAATTTGCATGAATTTTACGTTACACTCGTGTAGTAAATCTGCATAGCCGTTTTTGTAAAAGAGCTTCCTGCACATGTGTAGTAATTGTTACTTTAAATATTTTTAACAGTGGACGACGGGGTTGCAAAATTAAACGTTAACTCATATTAAAAACACGTCTCGTATAGCGTATTTATATTCATTGATATAAATACGCTATACGAGATGTTAATTCGTTACGATTTCTGTAACGAATTTAACAGACGTGCACCAATTTTAGTATACTGTGCATCAATTAATACGACAGTCATAATAAATTTAGCAGAATTGTACATTAATTTTTCGTTATACTCGTGTAGTAAATTTTCTATACCTGTTTCTGTAAAAAAGCTACCTGCACTGTATAGTAATTTTACCTTAAATATATTTAACAGCGGAGTACTGCAATCACAAGAGTTAGAAAAAGTATTTTGCACAAGGAATATAAGAAATTTTACATTACAAGAATGATATTATTAGAATGAACACTATCTAAAAAATTGCTTTCAATTGAGTCATTTCGAGCACTCCTCAATGGCATCAACATGTGAAAAAATCGGCATACAGACGTTGCTGCAAAGCTTGATTTCGCATGATATTAATATCAAAATGTTATTAACAAATTAATGAAAACAATTAATCGTTGAACAAATTACCTCGCAAGCCAACTTTCTTTTTTTAACGAAAATGATTCATTAATTTTTCTAAATACGTATGCATTTTTTTGGAGTTCCTTGTAATTTTTTTATTGCGTTTTTTTCTTTACAAAACGAAGAATGAGATGTAAAAACAATTACAAAACATTATACGATATCTGAAAAAAGTCACACGTATTCAGAAAAATAAATGAATTTTTGTCATTTGAAAAAAAGTTGGATTGCCGGGTAATGTGTTGGACAATCAATTTTTTCATTCATTTGTTAATAACATTTTGATATTATTATTATGCAAAATCAATCTTCGCAGCACCCTCCATGTGCCTAATTGTTTTCAGATTTTTATGTCATCGAGAAGTGTTCGAAATTCTTTAAGAGCTACGTTGAAATTGATCATCGTCTACTCCGCAAAATACACAGAACGTACTACGCAGTAATCCACCGAATCGGTGAAATAATTGTCGCATTGTCCTTGGATCGGCAACCAAGCTCCTGGCAACTCTCGTGCCCAGTCTATCATCGCTTGCGGTGGATTATACGTGCAGCGTCCTTGACTAGACCTGAATAAAATATAGCAAGATTTGTGGAATTAATAACCGGCTGCTAAGCAGAGTTCTAAATCCTTATCAGTTTAACCCTTTGAAGCGTACATTTTTCCTTGCATTGGATTCATTTTAAATATGGTATTGGGGGGTTTTGAGCTCGCTGATTACGAATGCAAATTCAAAATGCAAATTCGATATGGCGGAGTAAAATGCAAACAGTTTCTTGAGTGGAATGAAATACCGTACTCGCGGGTTTTTGAGCTCGCCGATTATTAACCTGAACTAAACATTTAGAAACTGAAAATGTATATGTTACTGGAAAGAGAGAATTATCAAATGCAGACAGATATGTACAAAGTAGATGCTCTGAAATGTTGGAGAATGGCGTCTGCCATTCTGAATTTGCAATTTTTTTCTGAATGTTGACTTCAGGTTCGCAATAAGCGACCCCAAAAACCCCCGAGTACCAAGTTTAATTAAAATCAAGTAAATCTTTGTACTTTGTTCCGCCATATTGAATTTCTGAATTTTTAATTCGGATTCGCAATCTGCAATTTCAATAATTCCCGAATACCGAATTCCAGCGAAATCTAGCAGATGTGGCAATTGAATTTTCTGATATTGTGTATAGACTCGTAAAGTACACAAACGGAAAAACATGTTTCGATGAATAAGTACGTTTTATGATAACCAAATTATGGTAAAATTTTGGTCTTAATATAATATAATCAGCCATTTTTTATTTCGCATTTTTCGCACAAAATTCAAATTCAACGATCCAAAATACCGCTAAGTATAAAGTTTCAAATTAGGGATGTATAAATACTAAACAATTTGAATAATTCATTGCGAATTGAATATGAATAATTCAATTCACATCTTGAATCTTTGAATAATTTGTACATTTGTGAATTTTCGTAGTAGTCATGAACATTCGTGCTGTTCAAATTTTTGGATATTCGATTCAAATTTTGAATTGAATATCATTATTCAATTCAATTCAATTCAAATGCTATTCGCACATCCCTATTTAAAATACATCAAATACACCGGTATTTCACCGTGCTTCAAAGGGTTAAGAAATAAATGTTGCAGTACGGTTTGTTTCGTAGGTACGGTATAATAATAATAACCAGCGGCATGTAAAATGATGCACGAACTTTTGAATAGCTGCATTTTTAATAAAAAGATTCAGAGCAATTGCGAAAAAATGAAAGTGCACGATTCACCATTCCTTTCGTAATCCATTAAGGTAGTTCTAGCGCCTAGTGTCCATTTCGCATAAATTCGAGGAATTTGGGAGAGAATTGCAAACACTTCTCGATGGTCTAAAAATCTGAAAAAATTCATACGCATTAGAGGTACTGAAGAGATTAATTTTGCATAATAATATTTCTAAAATGTTATTAACAAATTGATGAAAAAAAAAATTGTTTAATAAATATTTCGATGACCCAAGTTTTTTTGTTGATGAAAATGATTTCTTCGCTTTTCTGAATACGTATGAATTTTTTCAGATTTTTAAGTACTCTTTGAAATTTGTGTTTTTTTATATGGAAAATATGTACAAATTTCAAAGAGTACTTAAAAATCTGAAAAAATTCATACGTATTCAGAAAAATGAAGGAATCATTTTAATCAACAAAAAAACTTGGGTCATCGAAATATTTATTAAACAATTTTTTTTTCATCAATTTGTTAATAACATTTTAGAAATATTATTATGCAAAATTAATCTCTTCAGTACCTCTAATGCGTATGAATTTTTTCAGATTTTTAGACCATCGAGAAGTGTTTGCAATTCTCTCCCAAATTCCTCGAATTTATGCGAAATGAATATTTGGCGCTAGAACTACCTTAACCGCATTTGTTTATTTTTTTCCGCTCACTTACCATGTAATTTTATTGAGAATAAACATTCTTTGCAGCCATGAAAAAATGTTCGCATCTTACATGGTAATTGCTCGTTGTTACGATTATTCATTAATAATTACAAAACCAATTGTACCGTCAACTTCATTTCTAAAAGATTTGGGGATTTGCAACTCTGTTATCAATTGTATAGTCACGAGTTCGCCGGTCACTGTCGGTTTGTCGACGTACCCGAAAAACGTTTTAAAACGCAGTCTGCTGCACGACGACCATCCGAGGTTCTTGACGTGTCGATTGCTCGGGACCATCGTGTAACCATCGCTGATCTTACATGCCACCGTTGTAGGATGTTCCTCATCGTGATACGCGGCGAATCTGTCGATCAATCGTTCTTTATCGGAGACGTGCGAGTAATACAAAAAGTCGAGTACGTAATTCATTGTAAATTGAACATGAATAATTCAATTGAAAATATCAGTTGAATTTTCACGTTACGCGGGTAATTCGAGTTTTCATACATATTTTTAATTGTCATGAATATTTCCAATTCTCATGAATATCTCAAATTCTCGTGAATATCTCAAATTCTCGTGAATACCTCAAATTCTCGTGAATATCTCAAATTCTCGCCATTATTGAAATCTTCATGAATAAATCATATTTTCAAAATCAGTTTATCGCCAAATTATCGAAAGGATATGTGCTCAACGCCACTTGTATGTGGCATATAATTACACGTGTCCAAGTTCATGCGCGATGAGATGAACGCCTAAAATTCCTTCGACGAACTTCACTATCGCCGCGCCACCGTCACAGCCGCTTCCAATTTCAGCTACGCCTGCAAGAGAGCATTAACATTAGTTTAAGAATTAAATATTACAGAACGGTTGGCCCTGTAGGTGTGATATAATAATAAATATCTGCGGTCATTATAAAATGGTGGGTAAACTTTTGAATAGCTGCACAATAGGGTGATCCTAAAATGCAACATATTCGCATTTTTTGGGTCACTCCACATTATCATGAGAAATAAAATTAAAATGTGCAAAGGGCATCCGTGCTCGATGCATTTTTAGAACTCGCTACGAGCTATTCAAAAAAATTATAAGTTTCAAAATTTACAAATTCGAGATGAAAACGAAAACTTCTCCATTTTTTTAGTCAGCACCACTCCCCACTTTCAAAGTATTTCGCATAACAAGCAAAAGTGCGAAACTTCAACGAAATCGAAGCATTTTTAGAGATCGCTACCGACTGACAAAAAAACAAGACTTCGATATTTTTCGCTGTTAGTTATAAAATCGTGTCGAAGATGGAAAATCGCATCAGAAAAATAAGTTCGGAGTGAATACGAGAAGTCATATCTGTTGTACGAAACTTACAAGAAAAAAACCGCCTAACGGTTATCATTTTTAGAAAAGAAGACGAGAATCTTGCATTGACCATAAAGACGCAAGTTCGACAACAGCGTATAAAAAATACGACAAACTTCGGGGGTTATTTTTTTTTCAACAGATATCTATCCGTATTCACTCCTAAATTATTTTTCTGTCGCGGTTTTCTGTCTTCGACACTATTTTCTAACGAAGAGCGAAAAATATCTAAAACCTTGTTTTTTTCATAGTCTGTATATAGCGACCTCAAAAAAAGCTTCGATTTCGTTGAAGTTTTGCAGTTTTACTTGTTATGCGAAATATTTTGAAAGTGGGTGGAGCCTCCCAAAAAGTAGAGATTTATTCATTTTCATCTCGAATTTATAAACATTGAACCTTAGAATCTTTTTCATAGCTGGTAACGACCATTAATGTGCATCGATCTCGGATTCCTTTTGCATATCTTATTTTCATTTTATCCCTCATGATAAACTGGGGTGACCCAAAAAAATCAGAACTGTTGTATTTAAGAACCAGCATACTGCACGGATACAGCTCATTTTCAATGAAAAATAGTGAGTAATTGTGAAAATAATGGAATTGCCACGGTCCTGCATTTCCTTCGTAATGCATTAACTGCATTTCTCCATTTTTTTCCCGAAATATTACCGAGAAATTTTATTGAGAATAAATATATTTTGCAGCTATTGAAACAATATGTACAAATTATATTACAATTACTCCGTGTAATTGTTATTAATTAATAATTACTAAACCGATTATACCGTCGACTTTATGTCTCTAATATTTAGCGATTTACAACAGCGGCATTAAAAAAACGAAAAATGCAATGATGCGTCGACAAATTTTTGTTGGCCATGAGTTACGATTTTTTAAACGCGATTTACCATCAAGTGCTATTTTTTGTCCTGTGGGAATATCGTTTGAGTACATTGAAATCCTGTCAACAAAAACATAGAGTCAATGGGAATATTTATGGAATTTAACGATCGTCGATTGTAAATTGTTTACAGCCTCACGTTGTCAAAATGTAGATTGCGTCGTAAGTGCTGTGTGGAAATCTGCGGTTCTCGTAGGTAAAATATTCATGCGCCGAATGTAACGTCTCGTCTGCATTCAAGTTGTAAGGACGTCCATTATTAACATCAGCGTTCGTTTGAATAAAGGGCAACACACTGTAGTCCTAAAATGTATACAATATCAACAGTGAAAAATCACGTTAAACCGATCAACAATGATGAATTAGTCGATTGATCCCGCGACACAAGATGCCCGAAAAAAAATCCCATTCAAAAACATCCTATGTCCAAAGAAACCCGCCTGAATGTTCGAAAACGTAAAAAATTCCATGTAAAAAATTTCATTCAGTAAAAACCCGCACAAATACTCGCAGATATCATTTGTCTAATTAATCACATTATAGCAATTTGTCCCGCGGATTTCATCAATTGTGACAAATTTGATTATTTACATATTCTTCAAAAACTAAATTATATAAACTTCAAAGACATTGTTTGTTTGTTTGCATATTTCGTGCAAGATGTCTTGGCCCGTTATTCGTAACAGAAATATTTGTGCGGGACTTTTTGGAATGGGATTATTTTGGTCGGGGGGCTTTTTGTGTATGAGATATGAAGCATTCTCTGATGATTCAGCCAGTTTTTGCTTCCTTAAGAGGAAGCTTTGTTTTCATGAAACAAATTTTTTTCGAGATTTTCATGCCAGTATGCTTAGAATCACCTAAAACGTCGAGAAAAGTGGTTTAGAAAAAATGTCCGTATGTATGTGCGTGCGTGTGAATTAAATAATAGTAATTAATATTTTGTGTAGTTTTCAATTTGTTGGAAAAAGGGCGTGATCGCTCTAACTTTCGCAAAAGTTCGCCGATTTAGCTAAATAGTTCTTCATAACTGGAAATACGTTTAATGTTGTATGGTATTGAATTTCGACGAAATCGGTAAAGCGGCTCAGATCTTATAGAATTTTTAATTTTTCGAAAAAACATTATTTTGATCTGAATCACGTCGAATTTTAACAAATGAACCGAAATGTTATATAGTCGAAAAACAACATACAGGCCTGCCACGTATCAAATATGGTGATGATCGGTACAGTGGTTCGGATTTTAAAACATTTTTAATTAAAAAAAAAAAATGTCGGTTTTCGCTATAACTTCCGCAAAAGTTAAAAGAGTAAGACAAAACTTTGTATCTAATCAGAATTAGATGTAACGATGTTCGTACCGGAGTTTTCTTTTATGCATATAAAAAAAAATTGCAAAGTAGAACTTTGCAGATTGCTTCCTCATTAATTTCCCTTTTTCACAAAGCTGCCTCTATGAGGAAGCCAAAGTGAATAAATAAGCTTCTTTATAGAGGTGGCTTTGGAAAAAAGGGAAATTAATGAGGAAGCAATGTGCAAAGTTCTACTCTGCAACTTTTTTGGACACCCATCAAACCATGATCTGTACCAAGTTTAGCGATAATCGGTAGAGCGGTTCTAATGTTATTGCAATTATAATTCTTCATATTCGCGAGTAGGATATTTTGGGGGTTTTTTCGGTTTGGTATGAAAATACGTGGGCCCCGAATTAGTGACGAATCGGGTTACCTGTGGTATTATCATCCCGGCAATGTTGAGTCGCACTTCGGGACCCTCCAATTGGCGGTACATCATGTCGACGGCGTTGAACTGGGCTATCACTTGCCTAACCAAATCCTCGACATTCCGATAACGTCTGAAAATGTGGTTTTGCTTTAACATTTGTACGGTTTTCTTATTGCTACACATATGGGGTATATCACTGGTAGCAGAACAGGTTTAGGCTACGGATGTACGAATATTCAGATTTGAATAATTCATTGCGAATTGAATATGATTGATTCAATTCACATTTTGAATTGAATATGAATAATTCGATTCACATTTTGGATTGAATATGAACAATTCAATTTACATTTTGAATTTGATATTCGAGTCAATCGAATAATTAAACATTTTACGAATGTTCATGACTAATTACAAATTTACGAATGTTTATGAATATTCAGAAATTCATAAATATTCATGAATTCAGAAATGTATGAATATCCATATTATTCATTAATTTTTTAATCATTCGTATATTTGTGAATATTCGTATTATTCATGAATATTCAATTCAAAATTCGAATTAAATATCATTATTCCATTCAATTCAATTTAACTGCTATTCGCACATCCATAGTTTAGTTCGAGGGTCCCCAATTGTTCCGGGCTAAAAATATAATGAAATATCATAATGAAAATGTCGGTAGCCTGGATTTAAAAATGCTGAAAAAATACCCAAAAATCCCGTATCAGATGTAAACAATTTTACGCTCAAACCCAGGGTGAGCTGAGAGTTGCTTCTATTTTTTTCGGAGTTTTTTTAATTTTTAATTTATATATTTTTTTTTCGAGAAAAAATCCGCGAAAAATAGAAGCAAATCTCACGCTGGTTACAGACTTAAAAACGTTGACATTCCACGCGGAATTTTTGGGCATTTTTTCAGATTTTTTTTATCTTGGCTAACAATATTTTCATTTTGAAAAACGAACTCAAATTTGAAAAATTAACGGAAAAAAGTTTCGAGCTCTTTTTCGAGTTGGGACCATAGCAGAAAAAATCGTGGGTGAAATTCGAGAGGCGAGGGTCTCACTCGGTGCGAATCAGTAATATTTTTGATCAGACTTCTTCGTCTACGACCCAGAAGAAACAAACAATTATTTGTCGTCTACAAATGGGCGGATGTTTTCTGACTTTTATGACGCAAGAAACGATATATCCGTTACTAACGGGAAGATACGGGACCCTCGGTCGAAAACTGTCCCGCTACCGGTGGAAAACCCCACATGTTGTCAATCTCACTCACTTACAATTTCAGATCGTAATCCGGGCAGATGAGAAGCTTCGGATAAACGACACTTGGCACAACATCATCGGGCTGTGCATTTTGTCGTTTTTTCCTGTGCCGTTCGATCTTGGGAAGAACAGAATCTCGAGCTATTGTTGTTTCAACAATATTCAGTACAGCATTCAATATTCAATACTTCAATATTCAAATAGCAAAATTAGATTCTTAACGAAATTAACGCGGAATTAAAACAAATTGAAAAAATTCGAATTTTGGGATAGACTTGAATTAAGAGGCCAAGGCTTCATTATTTAGGGCAGACTTTAATTGGCGTGCGTGGGACAGACAAACAACTTTCCAAAATATATTTAAGAAGACGATTTTTCCTATTTTCTATTGTAGTTTTTCACCGCAAATCGCATCGACGCCGAACCGTTTATATTTATATCTCTGTGAAATTTGAAGCATGTGTGTCGCGTTTTAACGATGTATAGTGTAGGGTGAAAAAAACTTGTTTTATTGTTCTTCCACCATGTCAAAGTACAGATTTAGATCTTGAAGTAAATAACTTGCAATAAGACGACACTGGTAAAAATTCCTAAGAGATGCCGCATTGGAGGTTTATCCCAAAAAATGCGTCACCTCCAAAACTTAATTGCATGCATCCTGTTACGTTATGACGTAACTCTTGAGAAAATGCGCTAGCTCTCTCGAAGGTTTATCCATGGTATACCATGAACGAACGAGACCTACAATCTCGAAAATACCGAGCATAAGAAAAAAACGCTGGTCCTGGTGACCGTAGAGGGGAAGGAAGAGGGTCCGAGGCAAGACATGCGCCGTCTCACTCAAAGGGAGCGCTGTCTCACTCTGGGCATTGGTTATCCTCCATTGGAGAAAACGCCCGCCTGGTCTCAAGCCGGTGGTGAGGTTTCCCTGAGTAATATGTCACAGCACACTACATCACCAATTGACCCCTCCCTTCAGATAAAAAATCCGGCATTTCTCTATAATGAACCGTGACAAAGTGCAAAATGGTATTTCGCAATACTACGGATATGCCTACCCGATCAAGAGAATTATTTAATGAATAAAAATAATTTATTCCCTACGAATAAATTATTTAGTACAAAAGAATCACACAATTTACGTTTAAGATTCTCCGACGGAAATTTAATTCCCACTAGAGACATAAAGAATTGTTGATTTCTAGCTTACCGACAATTGATAAATTCGAAATTAATAATCCAAGGTACGAACTGAAACTTAATGAAAAATGAGAAAAATAGGTAATCAAGGAACAAATAGGCCGGCGCAACAAAATTATGCATATTACAGAACATAACGCTCAAATCAAGAAAATGTTCAAACTAATCTTGTTATCACTGTTCCAAGTTAGCAAATGGCAGGATCCACAGGAAAAATTCTGCCGTTACCACCTACTAAAATAAATTAAGGAGAAAAATAACTATACTAAGAAACTGCATTGCGCCGAACCTTGCGAAAATCAATTCTTTTTTTTCTCTTACGGAGCGAGCACAATATAAAGTCCAGACCGTGCACTGCCACGCGCCTATGCCTACCGCTGAGAGGGACCGGGTAAGCGGAAGGAAAAAAGAGGGCAAGCGCGCCGAACACGAAGCATCGGGCTCAGACGCGTGTCGATAGTTAGTGCAAGGCTACCACTGACCAAGCGATCGAAAGACAGAGAAACGTCGTCTTATTTTTGCGTAGTATGTTATTATAGCACTAACTCGACGGATATTAGGAACACACATTTTTACGACCTACGTGACTAAACCCGAGAAAAAGAACACCACCAAAAAAATACGATAATTAGAAAGAAATCGTATTGCTAGGAAAACCTTGGAATACGCATACGTCGATACGTGACCTCATGCGAAACTCGTTATCATACATTGAATCTATGAACCCGAGTTGGACCAGCATTATAATACTCCGTGCGAAAAAAATGAGATGAAAGAAAAAAGGACCTTCCTATTGCAACATCTCGTAACTCCCCGAAAATGAATTACAATGATCAATTAATCACAATCATCAATTAATCGCAATTATCAATTAATCACAGTTATCAATTAATTACAATTATTAATTTCCGATTATCAACAACAGAAATGATTATTCAGAAAAATCATACAGGAAATAAAATAGGACTCGTTCGATGTCAAAAGTCAAGAGTGATAAACACACGAGCAGCCTCAGCGGCCCAATGTGAGAAGACGCTAGAGGAAGTAGAAAAAAAATCCCATTTCTATATTACAATCCGGAACTTGATAAATTACAAAGAAATCGTAGTCGAATATTAAAATATGAACGAGTTAACTGTGATAATATTTGCTCCACATATCAGCTATGCCCCTCGTATGGGAAGTAAGAATCGTGAGACAAGGATACGAAGAAACAATGTATGTCACGAGTCACACGTACACGAATCGTAAATCTCAGAACAAATGTTCGCACCCCTATCCCGAGTAATTTCCCGAAAAGTTAGGACTGAAAAACGGGGTTGCGTCTTCGGTGCTTTTTCGTCACGCGTGGTAAAGAGAGAGTTCCCAATCTCACTGACCAGGGTACAAGAGCCTTAAGCTGAAGCGCTTATATAAGCGTGTAATTCTTAGGTCGGAACATTTCGACCGAAGTTTTGACGTAACAATCCCCCTTTTGCGAGGCGTTTTTGCAAATTGAAAACAATCATTTTGCAGGGTGGGAACTTTCTTTTCCTTATTTTAAGTACTTGAAAAAGAAAAATTGTTTTCTGTTTTTTTTTGTCGTTTTAATAAGGTTGGCCAAAAAATCACTTTTCATGCTTCTCCCACCCTCTAAAGGTGTAATTTCCAAACTTTAACTAAATCTTGTTAAAGGGGGGCACGAGGGCTACTGGCAAACAATTTTAAGAGATGCCACGTTCGACGTTTTACCAAAAGAAATGCAGCTTCTCCAAAACTTAGTTGTAAGCAACTCCCTTTCCTCTCCTTTCTCGAGGTGCTTTCGTGCCCTTCTTTCACGAGGTTTACTTAAAGTTCGAAACCAACAATTTAATAGTGTGGAAGTATAAAAAAATATTTTTTTATCAATCTTATTTAAAAGAAAACAAAAAATACAATAATTTTTTTTTTTTCAAGTGCTTAAAATAAGGAAAAAAGTGCCCACCTTCTAAAATTACAGTTTTCAATGTACAAAAACATCTCCCAAAAGGGGAACGCTGAAAATAAAGTTTTAGAGGTGCTGCATTTTTCAGCTATAAATCTCCAATGGGCACTTCTTAGTATTTTTTGCCTGTGTTGCCCTTTTCAAGATCGAATCTACACTTTGGCGTGTTGGGAGAAGCATTTTTCTAAAATATTTTTTTCGCTGAAGCGCCCTAGTATATAGAGTAAATAGGATATTCCGTATTTACTCAGCTCCAGCCTAAATCAGCTCCAGCATCCACTTAAGCCGTTTTCTTCGGACTTACCGCGATTTCGACCGTGAAAAGGTCCCTTCGAAACGATAGGATTCTTGAATATTACTAGCAGTTGGGACGGTTCCCCCTGGCTCTTTGATCTCGTGGATCTCTTTCTGCCAGCGTGTTGTGTTTCATGAATATTTTCAAATAGGTCTACGAACTTCTGCGGCACACTCGTGACAGTATAGTCTCGCTTAACTACACCCAGCTGAAAAAAATCAATCAATAGTTATGGCAAGTGTTACAAATGAGTCAGTGTAAGGCCGTTTTTGTTCCACGAACCGTGGTAAAAAGTTTAATATCTCACTGGTGAAAAAGTTTATTAGCTCACTACGCATGTGTGAATAATATTTAAATTAAATATTGGATACCCAATTCAATAATTTATTTAATTATTGTAAGAAATGTACTATTGGAATATCTATGGTTTATTAACATTTTCATGGTTATCAGAATATTCATGGATTTTTTCAATATTCATGAATTATTCAAATACTCATGGATTATTCAATCTGTCATGGATTCTTAAAATATTCATGAATTATTCAAATAATTATGGTTAGTTTCAAATTTGTAATTTCAATAATGTCAAATACGCGTATGAAAGAAAAATACTATGCGCGACGGTGTTTGAATTGTCAATCAGCCTCTGCGAAACGATGCGAGTTCAATTTAGTCGAAACTGGCAGAATCATTTTGTTTTTCGCGCGCAAGTAAATTCTAGGCTGGAATTGACCGTAAAAATTCTTTTACTTGAGATGTTCACGGGTGTTAGTGAAAAATGCTGAGCTGATATTCATAAATTCATGATCATGTTCACCGATTTTTCAAATACTCAAAAATGTGATACACGTTCGCGAGAATTTCAATAATCCATGGAAATCTGAATGATTTATGGTATTTTAAATTTAATGATTCACGTTCAATTCATAATGAAGTATCCGAATTTTGGATTATCCTTACATGCCTTTACCTTACTAATGTATTTCAATATAATGATTTCGACATTCAGAACATTCCGAGGGTAATATTTAATCGAAAGCTGCGCACTTACGATAATTTCGTCTCCGTTTTTGAGCCGAAACCTGGTTATTGCTGAATCGTTGTCGGGATTTTGCAGCAATTCAATATCTCCAACATTATCAAAGACCTTGAAAAAGAACAAGAGCATATTTTTTAGCAGGTAGCGATTACCATTTCCAAATTTAACGAAAAAAGATAAGAAATACATTTGTGAATCAGAAGGAGTTTCTTTTTCAACCACAGACGGATAATACAGTTATTAACAGTTCGATCAACGTCGTCACACAAATCATATGCAAATATTCAACACATATTTACATAGTTTGTATTTTCCCGTTTCCTTTCCGAATGTCGTAGGGCAATTTGAAAAAGCCCTCTAGATATTGTTTCGGAAATGTCTCTTCATAATTACCCAACATTTTTATTCCTTAAAAACTACGTCGATTTGTTCGAATTTTCTACAATCAATTTTGCATTAAAAACAAAAACTTCTCGAAGCCGGAGAAAAACTCTCAGCGTAAAATCTGTCGGAGAAGCTGCAGTTTTTTCTCAGGCGAATTTATCTTCTCGTCCGGCTGTTTCTCGAATGTAGGCAATTGTTGTGTAATATAATTACATCTGGTTTTGGAGTGTAGGCGATATTGTGATAGGCATACGCATCGGGATTAGCGAACCATATGCCCGTCAGACTTCTTGTAACGAGACGGTTTTCAACGACATACAGAGTAGCGGTCGAGACAGTACCGGAGGCGTGGAACGTTATTTCTACGGGATCCTGCGTTGCTCTCTTCGACCGAACCAATTCCACCAGCTGGAACTCCGGAACTGAATAAATTTCATACAATATTGTTATTCCTTTCCTTTGTAACAAGAATTGTAAAACCCTAAATATTTTACAAATAAAGTCGATGGTACAATTATTGTAATATAATGTGTACATTTTTTAATGTCTGCCACGAATATTTATTCAGTCATGTTTCATGGCAACTTTTCATTCAAGATCGAGCTGTTCTATTTTTTTCGCAAATGCTCATCATTTTTTTCTATTTAAAAGTTCACGCATACGTATTCAAAAGTTCACTGCGTACGTACGAATTCTTTCCGAATTTCGTGTGATTTGAAAATTGCACTTTTTTAACGTTGGAATTGGAAATCAGAAAAACCTCGGATAAAATTCATACGGATGCAGAAAAATTAAAAAAGTTGTAAAGTAGAACTTTGCTCGTTGCTTTCTCATTATTGTTCATTTGTCACAATGCCACCTCTATGAAGAAACATGTTTGTCAATTGTGACTTCTTCATAGAGGAAACTTTGTGAAAAACGAAAAATAATGAGGAAGCAATGTGCAAAGTTCTACTTTGCATCTTTATTTACATTATTCCTACGAAGAACATGTTACGAGTATATAACACAAAAAACACTAACAAGGACTCTTATATCTAATTTTGATTATGTATAATGTTTTATCTTACGTCCTGCAGATTTCCAGAAGTCATAGCGAAAATTATTAAAAAGATTCAAAATGGCGTAAAATCCCAACAACTTTACCGATCGTCACTAAATTTTGTACGTAGCATAGCTGTATGTTACATTTTGACTGTAGAACATTTCAGTTGATTTGTTCAGATTCGACGGGATTTACAGCAATTTTTTTTTTCAAACAGCATTTAACGTGTTTTTAGTTATGAAGAACTATTTAGCTAAATCGTCAAATTTTTCGAAAGTTACAGAGTATACGACGTTTTTTCGAAAAATTAAAGATTCGATATAATCTGTATACATGGATACATTTTTTTCAATCCCACCAATTAAGGTAATACGAGCGGTACAGTCACGCCAAACGTGAGTTTCAAAAAATATTTCGAACACTTCTCATTGGGATAAAAATCTGAAAAAAATTAAGCACGTTGAAGGTACCGAAAAGATTGATTTTGCATAATGATAATTCCAAAATGTTATTAACAAATACATGTAAAAATGAATTGTTCAACAATTTACTCGGTAACCCAATTTTTTTCTGATGAAAATTATTAATTAATTTTTCTAAATACGTATGCATTTTTTCAGAATTTGGTCTACATTTTTTTAAATCCATTTTTCGCCC
Source organism: Pimpla rufipes (assembly GCA_963932165.1). Lineage (NCBI taxonomy): Eukaryota > Metazoa > Arthropoda > Insecta > Hymenoptera > Ichneumonidae > Pimpla > Pimpla rufipes. The sequence continues at coordinate 2,340,378 of OZ010630.1, forward strand.
CTTATTTTTCTTGAAAAAACGCAATTTTGAAAAATTAGACAAAATTCTGAAAAAATTCATACGTATTCGGAAAAATGAATGATTAATTTTCATCAGAAAAAAAGATGGGTTACCGGGTTTTTACTTTTTTTCCATATTTTATATATTTTTTTGCCATTTTTCTCAACATTTTATGTGTTTCTGAGCATGCTGACATGAAAATCTCGAAAAAAATTTGTACGAAAACAAAGCTTCCTCTGTGAGGAAGCGAAATCATTTTCATAACAAAAAAATTCGGTTGCCGGGGATTTTGTTGAACAATTATTTATTTTTTAATTATTGTTGTGCCAAAATAGTCTCTTTTGCACCTTCCGTATCCTTGATTTTTTTCAGATTTTTATCAGATCGTGACCTGTTCATAATTCTCTCAATCTCCCAACAAACTTATACGCCGTCAGACAAGGCGCTCATACTACATTCAACTAATGAGGATTCGAAATTCCGTTTATAACTATTTTTGTAGTTTCTCTCACCTGAACCGTCTTCAGTTCCGAAAAAAGATCTTCTTTCTTCGAAGGTCATGTTTTTGACAATGTCTTCATGGCTCACGATTACGTTGATCAATGCCAAAATTATTTGTATGCAAAACAACACTTTCAATTGGCTACACCGAGACATGATGAGATCGTTACGGTCTTGTCTCTTATGTTCGCGGGGTTTGTCACCGTAGAACGGAATGTAATCGAGATTACAGCTTAATCTAAGAAAGTAAAACAGTTTTTTTCTGTATACTTACAAAAAGCTCTAAAAATAAATATAAAATGATGGCGGGCAACAGTAAAATGACCGATGGTTTGGAGTTGGAAAGTAATTGGAAAATGTAATGAAGAGAAGAATTTTTGTGCGGAATTGGAATGTGTAGTTCTGTAATTGTGAAGAATTAAGGTGGAATATAGAGAATTGGAGAAAAAATTGTGACGCTTATATTTGTTCGATTTGTTTTTCCTTTTGGGATGTTGTTTTGGGCAATATAAAGAAGAAAAAAAAACGCTAGACATTTTTACAGATTTTTTTGGAAATTTGGGTTTCTATAATTAACGAAATGTCTATATGTGTGCATGTGCAGATTTTGTCGTTTACACGCTAACTGTTGAAATTTTCGATGAATGTTTTTCAAATTTGGCACGCAAATCAGCTATCATAGAATATCGTTTGGGATTGTGGTTGACGCAAATCGGTTATGAAATTCAGATTTCACAGTAATTTGAAAATTTTGAAAAAATCGTTTTGACGCTAAAGAATCCGTAAATTTAGAGATATCGGACTGCAATTTTATACGTAAATAGACTACCATCAAACCATGAAAGGTACCAAGTTTGGCGAGAATCAGTAGAGTGGTTCTAATGTTATTGCAATTTGAATTTTTTTTCTAATGTCTGTGAGTACTTCAGCTCCTGCAAATTTTGAGACATCCGATTGCAATTTCGATGGTGTAATTACGTTTATTCATTGTCAAACATTAATTTCGTTAAGGAAACGGTCATTACGTTGGTAAATTTGGATTTTTATGCATGAAAAAGAAAAAAATGCCGTCACGAAAAAAAAAGAAATATTTTGCAGGATTTTCTCAAATTTGGTTCACATATAGACAACCATGGACCAAGGTTTGAGTACACATTTGACGTAGATCTGTCCAGCTGTTCAAATTGTATGGCATTAATTTTCTTTTCAATCTCGTTTTCGTGCTGGCTCGTGCAAATTACGAGATACGTCGTCTTAATTTAACCCCCACATCGACTACCATGACTACTAATTTGGTGCGTTTTTTATAGGGAAAATATGTCAAAATTCAAAGTGAACTTAAAAACCTGAAAAAATGCATACGTATTCAGAAAAATCAACGAATCATTCTCATTACAAAAAATTGGGTCATCGGAAGATTTAATAAACCATTTTTTTTCATCAATTTGATAAAAACATTGTAGTATTACGATTATGCCAAATTAATCTTTCAATTCTTTCAATGTACACGAATTTTTTTAGGTTTTTATAACATCGACAAGTGTTTGCAATTCTCTTTCATTTTTCTCGAATTTATGAGCAATTAATACTAGACGCAATGACTAATTTAAGCAAATTATGAAGCGGGCTACGCAGAAAATTGTATGTCGTGAATAATATTTTCAATTGATAGAATGAAACAAAAACGTCGACACATACCTTCACGATAGCGACACCAAGATGCGTTTATCACGGAGTTCCTACCACTGCAATGTGCAGCGAATATTCACACGTCGTGCAAAGCTGAAGCACGAAAACTTAAATGCGCAACTAAATTGCTTGACTTCTTACGTCACGCGCCTGATCATAACTAAAATGTTACTCAAATGGCACAAACGCTATTGGCCTCTCGGCAGTTCATCGGAGTAAATGCGATTTAATCGCAACCCGGATATTTTCTGTTATGTTTTACCGGACGTTTTTTCAAAGACTTCAGTCTATTTATCTATCCGCCAGAGTTGTAAATCCTCGTTTGATCACGAAATACACGTTACGGTTAGTTCTATAGATGTCATTTCATAATAATAACCTGCGGCGATTATAAAATGATGTGTAAACTTTTGAATAGCTATGCGTGGATACCTCATTTTCGATTTAAAAAATTGAGGGCACGGCCCTCCGTTACAGCCGTAATAAATCAACCGCGTTTCTCCAACTTTTCAGGAAAATTACGAAATTTTATTGATGACAAATATTCTTTGCAGCCTGTACAAAATTTATACATTATATTACAATTATTCCATTTGCTATTATTCATTACTAAGGATTAATTTTTCAGAGAGAGACCTAGGGTTTTTTTTTTATCGAAAAGTTAAGGTTCTTCCACACAACGGATTTTTCGGAACAGTGATGGCTTGGATTCTCAAACATCCACACAAATAACATTTATATCACTGCGGACGGAAATGGCCGCTTTTGTGCCCGTTTCGCGTACGTATAAAACCGCCATTTTCTCACCTTGTGATATAAAATTGAGTACATCCCACGTGCGAAACACTTTTTTAAATTCGTGTGATTACAGCGGTCGCCTTCGGCTCGAGCTGCAAACTCACACTGGTTAGAAAAAGTTGTATTTCGCCCTCGTGGAGTAATATACTAATTCGACCTCGTGGAGTAATGTGCTATTTCGCTCTCGTGGAGTGATGTACTATCTCTCTGTTTCTCGGTGAAAATTCAGTGTTACCGGAACGTGAAAATTATTTGATATATTCCCTTCAAAAGCTAACAAAAAACGACAACTTTCATGTACAGACATTTTTTTAGTACCGTTCGAGAATTTGGCCGTTCGAGTTTGTGACCGTTCGGGAATTTGGCCGTTCGAGATTATGACCGTTCGAGAATTTGACCGTTCGAGTTTCTGACAATTCGAGAATTTGGCCGTTCGAGTTTCTGACCATTCGAGATTATTACCGGTCGAGCTTTTGACAATTCGAGGTTATCACCGTTCGAGCTTGTGACCATTCGGGATTATGCCTGTTCGAGCTTGTGGCCGGGCGGGTCTATGGCAGCGCCCCCTGGCTATAGTCTCAAACGACGTCTTAGCTGTACGCGAACGACGCGCGGTGGACGCTATACGTTTGCCGACGCGCTGGGAACGCCGTACGTTTGCCGGCGCGCGACATTGTTTGCCCGGCATTGTTTACATCGCCAGCGGCATCGGTCGACGCATCATCGTCAGCAGTGTCCGGAGGTGTTGTGCGTCGAATTAATAAGTTTTGACAACGAAAGCATGTAAGTACTCGTCATTTGTTTTATCTTGTCGACAGAACATGGTAAGACTGACTAAAAAATCGTCACGACGTGTGATTGACTGCAAGTTATGTCAATCGTAACATAACCTACACTGTTTGCTACGTGACATAACCTGTGCTATTGAATTCAGATCCCTTCCAGAGATGGTCCCGAGTTCCATTGGATTCAAGACATCCTCGTGGAGAATGAGCACGATTTTATAATTGTTGCAAAAAAAAAACAATGATTGTAATTTCGATCCCCACACCCAAGCGTACAAGGTCCACGAGATGCATCAATTTGAGTACGCTTGCTTATGGAATGACGACATGGACAGTTGTACCGTCACTCACCAAAATAAATTGAGTGACGGTTTGTATTACATAGCTAAGCGGTGCATATAAATATTTGTAATAAAAAATATATATATATTTCGTTAAAATATCGTATTTTTGTTCTCTTACAATTATTCTTTCCTTCCTTATTTCTTTCCTTCTTTTCGTGGTCTATTTTAGATTAAAAAAACAAGCATTGCATAAATCTCTGGTGTCCACAGATATACAATGCAGCAATAAGCATTCAAGTGGCCTAGTGATTTTCCTTGCGCCGTTCGTTGTAAAAAACTATGTTGTTCTCTAACCTCACCTCCATGGTGAGGTTAGAGCTGTTAGAGTTACATTAGTAACTGAGTCGCGAATGAGTCTGGCATTGTTTACCCTACCGCATATTAGACCTAAGAAAATCATGTTTACTGCCCGGCATAGTAAACATCGCCAGACTGGCAGAATAAACCGAGTTTACTATGCAGCATGGGAGTTATCACCCAACTTTTGTATTAGTGGTAGCCAAAAAATTCTCTTCGTGCAGACGCTCGCGCTCCTTCTTCTCGCGGTACTCGCGGTAGTCCATTGGCGGCCGGTCCGATGACGACGAGGAGGCCGAGGTGGGGCTCAGCGACGGCGGCTTCTTCGGGTCCTCTGGCGGGAAAGTTCTTGGCAAATTAATTTTCGGTTCGGAGCACAAATACGATGTAACCTCAACATACACCAAACGGCCGCGCGCACTTCGCGGCATGACAACATCCGCTCTCATAGCGCGGGGAGCAAGCGGACGACGGAGCCGATACTCACGTAGTTGCCAAACGCAATTTAGTTTTCAATGTGACATGCGTTTGATTTCCGGCAGCCAAACGATATTCATTTGTTTCTACGAATTTCCGCCTTGCTCCGCATTTTCACATTTCCGCGTCATCTCAACATGGAGGGAAAAAAAGAAAAAGTAGCGAATGGTACGTATCGTCATTTTTCTTGTGAAAAGTTCGTCCCAGATAGTTGTAAGTAGTATGCTCAGATAGGAGATTGAAGAGGCAGTGATAGTCGGCTCTACTTCGCTCGGAACTTCGTCGCCCAACGTTAAACGTCTATAGGGCAGTCTCTCTCGCATCTATTTCTCGCACCTTTTGGTTTTTCAATTTTCCTGACCAAACGGCTTCGAGGATCGAGGAGCCAGAAGCTTAGCTCGATTCTACAATACTTTCGCATATTCTCTGAAGATTTGAACTCTATCTGCCAAGTATGTTGAGAAGATCGGACATTTTTTGCGTGTGCATCGGCGGGGGGGGGGGGGGGGGGGGGGTGCCACTGCCTCCTTAAATTGAGCGTAACGCGATGTTTGTATTTTCCAGCGGTCCCGATCGTCATTTCATCCGACGAGGACGAAGACTTAGCATCGGATATATGCCTATGTGGAAAAGCAATCGACTTCATGTTCCCACGTTGCGGGCACAAGTCGACGTGCACTGGCTGCGTTAACGACATAATCAAGGAGGACAGATTACCACGGTGCCATACGTGTGAAAAATTGCTGTGGGCCGTTCGTTACGTCCAGCCTAATCTTCCACGAAAGCACGAGTAATCGAAATAGGTACAGATATAGTACCTATACTATATTTTTAAATAAAGTCAATTTCAATGTTTTTTAAATTTATGAATATTGATTTTTGTTTCAGCAATGCGGCCTTACGGGAAGGAATATGTACGCTGACTATGTACGCTAATACTTCTAAACATGGAAATATAAAAAATAAATAAAAATAATGTGTCTTATTACTAGGAAGTTTGCATCGTTGCAATGCAACGAAATTGGCTGCGTTAACGACATAATCAAGGAGGACAGATTACCACGGTGCCATACGTGTGAAAAATTGCTGTGGGCCGTTCGTTACGTCCAGCCTAATCTTCCACGAAAGCACGAGTAATCGAAATAGGTACAGATATAGTACCTATACTATATTTTTAAATAAAGTCAATTTCAATGTTTTTTAAATTTATGAATATTGATTTTTGTTTCAGCAATGCGGCCTTACGGGAAGGAATGTGTACGCTGAATATGTACGCTAATACTTATAAACATGGAAATATAAAAAATAAATAAAAATAATGTGTCTTATTACTAGGAAGTTTGCATCGTTGCAATGCAACGAAATTGGCTGCGTTAACGACATAATCAAGGAGGACAGATTACCACGGTGCCATACGTGTGAAAAATTGCTGTGGGCCGTTCGTTACGTCCAGCCTAATCTTCCACGAAAGCACGAGTAATCGAAATAGGTACAGATATAGTACCTATACTATATTTTTAAACAAAGTCAATTTCAATGTTTTTTAAATTTATGAATATTGATTTTTGTTTCAGCAATGCGGCCTTACGGGAAGGAATATGTACGCTGAATATGTACGCTAATACTTATAAACATGGAAATATAAAAAATAAATAAAAATTATGTGTCTTATTACTAGGAAGTTTGCATCGTTGCAATGCAACGAAATTATACAACAAAATATTAATTCCATAAAAATTAGAATAATTCATCTCCATTAGGGGGTGAAATAATATTTGTTGTCATGCTTTTAGACGTTATAGTAACTTTATAGCCAGTATAATCATTAATATTTTGGTTCATTAATATTTTGTTGCTTTTAATTTCGTTGCATTTTGTCGAATCGTCAAATTACGTAAAAATGACCATCGTTCACGGTCTTTTGACGTCAGAGTTATAAATCATTTGACCACAGATTACCAGAGATGAGTGAAACAAAATTCACGTAATTTTTTTTTGTAACACGTGCACGAATCGCGGCACTTTCCATGGCAGTCTTGCGAGCCGAAAGTGGCCGTTTCCCTGTCAGTTGCGAACCTGTGGTGAAATGACAGAGTCACGCATGCGCAGTTCGCATTTCGTTCACTTTCGTCCCTTGGGAGTTTCTGTCATTCACTTTCGTCCCTTCAATCACAACCTCACTTTTCAGTATTCGTCTCGCGCGACTGCCATTCCAAGTGCCGCAGATTCGTGCACTCGTTACAAAAAGTATGATGTGCAACACGGGTCGAAATGGCAATTGCGACTCGTGTGATTGCAGCCCTCGCTTCGCTCGGGCAGCAAACCTCACACTCGCCGCAATTGCCAACTTTCGACCCTTGTTGCACAATATACTATTTTTGCACGTTGCGCAATATCCATTCATGAAATGATAATTCAGGAGTTTGGGGATCTGAGGTCGATATTTTGGGGACATTTCGACCTTTCGGTGTCGGTTGAAGTCCCTGAGTTCTGGGATTGGGACGATTCAGACGATTTCGGATAGGGAGGTCCGGTGTCGGAGGTTGTGCAGTTCGAAAGGTTCGAGTCTGGCACACGACCACTGGGGTAGATTTCCCTATATTAGGATGCACAGTGGATGGTCCTGGAGTGGAACGGGAGATGTTCATTGCAGGCTGAATTCCGCGATTGGGACTATTTCGGCTTGAGAGGTCCGGCGTCGGGCGTTGCGCAGTTCGAAGGGTTCGAACCTGGCACACGATCGCTGGGGTCGATTCCTCTACATTAGGATGCACAGTGGATGGTCCTGGAGTGGAACGAGAGATGTTCATTGCAGGCTGAATTCCGGGATTGGGACTATTTCGGCTTGAGAGGTCCGGCGTCGGGGGTTTCGTAGTTCGGAGGGTTCGAGCCTGGCACACGATCGCCGGGGTCGATTCTTCTACATTAGGATGCACAGTGGATGGTCCTGGAGTGGAACGGGAGATGTTCATTGCAGGCTGAATTTCGGGATTGAGACGACTTGGGAGGTCCGGCGTCGGGGGTTGCGCAGTTCGAAGGGTTCGAACCTGGCATACGATCGCCGGGGTCGATTCCTCTACATTAGGATGCACAGTGAATGGTCCTGGAGTGGAACGGGAGATGTTCATTGTAGGCTGAATTTCGGGATTGAGACAATTTGGGAGGTCCGTCGCCGGGGGTTGCGCAGTTCGAAGGGTTCGAACCTGGCATACGATCGCCGGGGTCGATTCCTCTACATTAGGATGCACAGTGAATGGTCCTGGAGTGGAACGGGAGATGTTCATTGTAGGCTGAATTTCGGGATTGAGACAACTTGGGAGGTCCGTCGCCGGGGGTTGCGCAGTTCGAAGGGTTCGAACCTGGCATACGATCGCCGGGGTCGATTCCTCTACATTAGGATGCACAGTGAATGGTCCTGGAGTGGAACGGGAGATGTTCATTGTAGGCTGAATTTCGGGATTGAGACAACTTGGGAGGTCCGTCGCCGGGGGTTGCGCAGTTCGAAGAGTTCGAGTCTGGCACACGACCGCTGGGGTCGTTTCCTCTACATTAGGATGCACCGTGGATGGTCCTGGAGTAGATCGGACGGATAGGGAAATGGAAATATTCATTAATATCGTGTTAAAAGGGGTAGTTTATCTGGAGATTCATTGTTGAGATTTATTTATTTGTTTATTTATCTATGTATTAATTAATTAATTAATTAATTAATTAATTGTATACCTTTATTTATTTATTTATTTATTTGTTTATTGCTTCTTACCCATGAGTATTGTTTCGATATCGTCGCTCTCGTTCCCGTCGTCAACGATCTCCGCATCTGTTACTTCTGACTCCACGCCGTCCTCCTCCGCGCTCAGTATGATACTTTGCTCCCTTGGATATTTGTGGACTGCCCTGGCTGCTCTCGCTAGGAAGTCCAACGGTGTTATCGATCCTTCGGATAGACAGTCCCACGCGTATGCCAACGTGTTGTTGTTGATCATGTATCCGAAACGTCTGCTTCTCACTTCGTGGCCCATTTGCGCGGCGATGCACTCCAAGTTGGCTATTCTCAGGATGTCGAATATCTCAACTAAAACAGAGTCACAGACAGTTTTTCGTTCCTTGTTCTATTACATTTTCATGTTTTCTTAATGTTCTTGTGTGTTGTATTGTTGTTTGTCCTTTTTTATTCTCATTTTGTATTAGTTGTTTGTTCTTTTTTATTCTTATTTTGTATTTGTTGTTTGTTCTTTCTTTAATATTATATATATATTGTCTAGTTTTCGAAATTTTTGTTAGCTTAGTATTCAAATTACCTAAAAATGTTATCACGTTCGGCCTTCTCGTGATAGTCGCCGACATCCTCGAATTATTCGACTCAGCCGCGTTGTTCGTACGTATTAACTGTCTGTGGAGACAGAAGTCCGCCGTCGTCCGCGTCTTCAGCCAATAATGTTCAAAATAATCGAACAATGGCTGAAGCAAACTCTCCCAGTGTGGAAGAGTTTGCTCGCGGAGATCCCTGAAAGCACCGTTTATCGCCTCAGCTGGCAATAACGACAGCGCCACCAGTTTTCGTATGAAAAACGTGAGGTCATCGTCGTTTCGAGCTCTTTGTAGAATCCCGAACTTCTTCGCCATTTTGTGGACAAGAGAGAGAGAGAGAGAGAGAGAGAGAGAGAGAGAGGCTGTACAAATTTAAAAAAATGTTCGTAAGCAAAATGTTTATAGGAAACATCTGCCTCGAAAAAACCGTAAGAAAAGTAGTTAAAAACCTGACTAAAGTGAAATAGGCAGCCCAACACATGCGCCCCTGGTAATGCGAAGCCCAAAGCGTTGCGTAATGCCACTTCAAAATCATACATGATGTTGCCGGTAAACCCATCGAATGGCGCAAATATTGTGCGAAACACGGCGGTGTATTCCGCCTCTGTCCGTCCCTCCATCAGTACACGAATGATTGGGAATGTCTGAAATTAATAATTTTGTGTTGCAACAAATAAATGTCAATGAATACGTATCAACTTACGTAGCCAGAATCGTTTGCCAAGATAACGAGGAGCTGATATTTCAGGCTTCTCGTTGTTCCGATGCGCGGGTAGATCTTAAAAGTGGCGTCGATATGCAGCATCTTCGTCTTCACGAATTTTTGAACAAATTCTTTATCCCACAAAACGAGGGAGGTGGAATTATCGCATTTGATGCGTCTCGCTGTCCGTTGATGATGTCTCGCTGTCCAAGACCCCGTGGGCATGAGTGAAAAGGTCTTTCTTGTTTGTCAGTAAATTATTCACTTCATCTATGGAGTTGAAGGTTCTGGCACCGGCGTATGAAGCGAGCCAGTTTGTCTTCCACCTCAACATCGAGCGCTTCGTGGAACGAAAGGGCAAAAAGACTGCGGTTTCTGGGTGTCTGTTGGTAAGATCAAGGTCAAGATGGAACAAGAAAGGAAAGGGCGGATATCAGAGATAATTATGTGAGGGTGTCTCATGAGAGCAGCCATTTTACGGCCCAAGCACCTATTAAACAATAACGATAGTTTATCGAAAATCATATTGTATATATTACAGAGAGATAGATAGATAGACAGAGGGAGACGAGGTCCCGGCTGGCACAAAATTGCAACACACCGTAATGCCACTTCATTGTAGACTTCTCGCGGAGTCCTCTTTGATTTCATACCGCCTTTCAGCTCGCTTCGAAAGATTTCCAGGTCCCTTGCCCGAGGATCTGGGTCGCCACAACGATGGGCCTTCGATTCGTAAAATTTGCCGTGTTCAATTCGCCCTCGGCCCTCGCAGTTTTTGCTACGGTTCTTAACACACACGATGTATCTGTTGTGACGAGGCGCTGGAACGCGCTCGTCGCCACGCGCGGGGTCTCCGCCGTGCGCGAGATCCGTGATCGATACGCGCGTCAGCAACTCCGAGCGAACGGCGATAACAGCATCGAGTGGACGGCGCAGGACGAGCGTCCGGTGGCAGAGGAATTGCCGGCTGCCATGCTGACATTTGTGGATAGAATGTCACAGCTGAAAGTCCGGAGATCCCTCCGGGCCCTCCAACTCATCACCGAAGGTGAGCTGACGGTCGCGCGCAATCGGTTAAAACATTTTGTGAGGCGCGCGTTAAGCCAGGCGAGTCAAACAGGAGTACCGAATCTCCGGACACACTGGAGATAGTACCGCTCGAGGAAAGCCGGACTGTGACGATCGGCAGTGACGCGAGCACACGAGACGTCGACCGACAACTGGACGACGCAGAAAATTCTGACGCGCAGCGTGAGCACGTGACGCGGCGACAAGACAAGGCCCCGAGAAAAGTCCCGGAGGACGATCCAGGGGGGATGTCAAAAATCGCAGGCGACCGTGTGACACCTCGCCGGAACGACAAGACAGAAAGCGAAGATTTCGTCAGCACGAGAAGCAGACGGGGGAAGAAATCGCGCAAGTCGAGGCGTGTCCGCCATGCCAAGCCGAGCCGCGACGGCCGAGATAACCGATACGAAGACTCGCGCAGCGAGACTACAGCCTCCGAGAGCAGCGACGACTCCGTCCGCCGAAAGCGCAGGCGAAGAAGAAATACCAAAAAAGGAAGGAAGAATGTTCATCGCCAGGCTGCACCGAGACGCAGCGGAAGAGACAGCGGACTCGAGGATTCGCGGAGTGAGACAGAGACCTCCGTATCGAGCGACAGCTCGACAGAATCCACGACGTCAGCGTCGAGCGCGACAGACGACCGCGAACGAGCAACGCACGAGCCGCGCGCAGCGACAGGCTACGGAGCGAGCGACGACGCACCGCCGCGTGGAACACGCCGCGTCACCGACGGCGACCACGGCGAGAGCGTAACGTCGGCGACATCGCGCGAGGATGGAAATTGCACTTCTCCGGCGAAGATGACTTTGGCTGCGACGAATTCATAGAGCAGCTGAAGGAGAAAATCTATGCCGCGGGAATCCGACGGGACGAGCGACTCATCCTTCTGCCAGAAGTGTTGCAAGGCCGAGCCGTACAATGGTATCGTGCGAATCGACGATCGTGGGCCTCGTGGCGAGAATACCTCGCCGATTTTCGCGATTGGTTTTGCGCGGACTCGGACCAAGAAGGAGTGAAGGGCGACATACGACGTCGTACACAAGGCGCGGACGAAAGCGCAAAAGACTATTTAATTTGCGTGCAGGGGCTCTACTCGCGGTTGACGAAACGAAAGAGTGTCCGCAGTCAGCTCGACCAGGCCTACGCAGGGCTACGGCCCGAGTACTGGGACTTGCTCGATCGTCGAGACTTTTGGACGTACGGTGAGTTGGCGAAGGAAGCCACTCGCATCGAGCGCCGATGGGCTCGAGCCGAAGTACGACGACCCCCGCCGAGTCGCGCCGACTCTTACGCAAAAGAGTTTGCGTCAAGGGACACGACGACGAGAGTCGTGAAGCCGAGTACGCCGTCCAGAGGAAGCAATCCATCGATACGATCTCCGACGGCAAGAATCGATGCAGTGCAAAGTGAGTCCACTGATGCCTCGGAGACGAGAAGGAAAAAAAGAAGACGACGACGCAAGCGACGAAGAAGAAGCGGCGAAGTGGCTGGAATCGAGACGACCGGATCTTCAACGGACACTCGAGTCGCTGCACCACCGTCGACGCGAGCGACGACAACAGTACGACGAGACCGACGAGAGATCAACGAAAGCCAACGAGTGTCGCGAGCAGCGCCCGCTCGCACGAGCGAATCGTCATCGGCGACGGACGTCTCGAGTGCGAGTGGAAGACGCCCGCGTTTTTGTCTAAACTGCGGATAGTTGGGGCATTACGCGTGGAACTGCCGCGGCGATCGCGTGACCCTGTGCGCAGCCAGTGGCCGCCGTAACGTCACGAGCAGGGACTGCGGCTGTGCGGGTTCGACGAGCGAGTCAACCTTTTCGAAAATTCGACAGAGAACTGAACACGGACGTCACGTACAACGACTGAGTAACGACGCCGTGGTAACGCTAGGGCGACGCCCGTCGGGAAAAATAACAGAATGTTTGAAAACCGCGATCGCGAGTAACGGATCGTCGCGAGTAAAATGTACTGTTTAATACGGACGAGAGTTTAGTTTTCCGAAATGGACCAAAATTTAAATGGATTGACTCGATTGTCGCGTTTCGTCTTGACCTCGGGAAAAAAATGAGATTGTTTGATTTATGGTTTTGTTTTTTTTACGAAATAAGATTTTGTTTAGTTATGACAGGAAACAGGATTCTGTAAAATTTTGTAAGACCAGATTTGTTTTGATTGTAGTGTGGGTTCGAAAAGAAAAGAAAAAAGATTTTTATTTTTGTTTTGTGAGACATTGAAAAAAAAAATAATAATAATTCCGCGTAGGATTCGACGCGAGACAACGCTCGAGCGGAGAGCGCGGCGCGGAAATTATTATTATTTTGTTTGTATCGAAAATGAATGTGTTAATATTTTTGTGTGACAGCAATCAGAGTGCGAGGTGCGATCGAGAGGCGTCTTGGAGACGTTGCGCGTGGAGTAGAGATCGGCGCGAGCCTACCACGTGCTAAAGACGGTAGTCCGGGCCTAGCAGGGGGGTGTGACGAGGCGCTGAAAGGCGCTCGTCGCCACGCGCGGGGTCTCCGCCGTGCGCGGCGGAATACGCTCCACGACGCCGCTCGAGTCGAAAATTCACACCTAGCGACAACGCGAGCGGGAAGGATCGGCTGTCTCGAGACGCTGCGCGGCGACCGCGGGGCGGGGTTGCGGGAGACGGCCGAGCGAGATTTCGCTAATATTCGGTCGATATTCGGCGTTTCCCACACCACGTCGCGTAGGGTCTCGCGTAGCGCGCTCGAGCCGTAGATCAGTCGCGATTAGGACGAGAGAAAGACAAGTCAAGTCAGGGAAATTAGGAGCGTTACAGTCGAGTATTTAGTGAGAGAGTCGCCGAGCGTTTGGCGCGTAACTCGTGGTACATCGAGTTGGTCGAGAAGGTAGTGAAATAGAAAAAGTAGCTGCGGTTCTCGGGAACACTGTGCTCACGAGTGAGAGGTGACGACCTCCGCGATTTGGAAAAGGATGAGTTTGAGACGAGCGTCGCGAATAAAACGGCAGCGTGTGTGAGGCGAGGGAACGTGAGGTAGGCGAGCGAAGACCCGCACCTTGTATTTTTCCTTGTATTGCACGCCCGAGGGCGGAGTTTCTTCGGCGTTCTGTGATTTTCGGCGCGTTCGACCCGTCCCGGCCGGCTTCGACGGGATATTGTATTGCTTCGCGCGGGCGAGTAATTGCGTTATTCTGGCAGCCGGCTCGAGCCTTTTTCGAATTGTAAAATACACCTGTAACGTCCATGTCACGAAGAGAAGTTACGTAATTAAAGTTCGGAATTATTTTCGTTGTTTTAAACCTCGTGTAATCATTTATTTCCGACGCCTTTATTGTTGTCCGTGATTGTCTAGATTGTTAAACGCTAACTTAAAACTGTGCCCCCGCGACCCGAGAAAAAAGACGGACAAGGTGAGAAGGGAATCCCCCTGGTAATTGGGGCAATAATAATAAATTACCTGGCGCTCAACAAAGGGTAGAAAAAGACGGATCGACGAAAATATTTTTGAGCGCTGAGTGTTGTACGCGGCGGTTGACGACGGTTTCCCGCGTCGTACCGGCGGCCCGTCACAATATATATATATATATATATATATATATAGTTTAGTTTTCCGAAAGGAGTGTATACCCTGTTTAGTTTTCGAAAATATTTGTTATCTTAGTACTAAAAAGCAATTACCTAAAAATGTTATCACGTTTGGCCTTCTCGTGATAGTCGCCGACATGCGGGAATTATTCGTCTCAGCCGCGTTGTTGGTACGTATTAATTGTCTGTGGAGACAGAAGTCCGCCGTCGTCCGTGTCTTCAGCCAATAATGTTCAAAGTAATCGAACAATGGCTGAAGTAAACTCTCCCAGTGTGGAAGAGTTTGCTCGCGGAGATCCCTGAAAGCACCGGTTATCATCTCAGCTGGCAATAACGACAGCGCCACCAGTTTGCGTATGAAAAACGTGAGGTCATCGTCGTTTCGAGCTCTTTGTAGAATCCCGAACTTCTTCGCCATTTTGTGGACAGCCTATAACAAGAGAGAATGAGAGAGAGAGAGGCTGTACAAATTAAAAAAAATGTTCGTAAGCAAAATGTTTATAGGAAACACCTGCCTCGAAAAAACCGTAAGAAAAGTAGTTAAAAACCCGATTAAAGTGAAATAGGCAGCCCAACACATGCGCCCCTGGTAATACGAAGCCCAAAGCGTTGCGTAATGCCACTTCAAAATCATACATGATGTTGCCGGTAAACCCATCGAATGGCGCAAATATTGTGCGAAACACGGCGGTGTATTCCGCCTCTGTCCGTTCCTCCATCAGTACACGAATGATTGGGAATGTCCGAAATTAATAATTTTGTGTTGCAATATATAAATGTCAATGAATACGTATCAACTTACGTAGCCAGAATCGTTTGCCAAGATAACGAGGAGCTGATATTTCCGGCTTCTCGTTGTTCCGATGCGCGGGTAGACTTCAAAAGTGGCGTCGACATGCAGCATCTTCGTCTTCACGAATTCTTGAACAAATTCTTTATCTCACAAAACGAGGGAGGTGGAATTATCGCATTTGATGCGTCTCGCTGTCTGTTGATGATGTCTCGCTGTCCAAGACCCCGTGGGCATGAGTGAAAAGGTCTTTCTTGTTTGTCAGGAAATTATTCACTTCATCTATGGAGATGAAGGTTCTGGCACCGGCGTATGAAGCGAGCCAGTTTGTCTTCCACCTCAACATCGAGCGCTTCGTGGAACGAAAGGGCAAAAAGACTGCGGTTTCTGGGTGTCTGTTGGTAAGGTCAAGGTCAAGATGGAACAAGAAAGGAAAGGGCGGATATCAGAGATAATTATGTGAGGGAGTCTCATGAGAGCAGCCATTTTACGGCCCAAGCACCTATAAAACAATAACGATAGTTTATCGAAAATCATATTGTATATATTACAGAGAGATAGATAGATAGATAGACAGAGAGAGACGAGGTCCCGGCCGGCACAAAATTGCAACATACCGTAATGCCACTTTATTGTAGACTTCTCGTGGAGTCCTCTTTGATTTCATACCGTCTTTCAGCTCGCTTCGAAAGATTTCCAGGTCCCTTGCCCGAGGACCTGGATCGCCACAACGATGGGCCTTCGATTCGTAAAATTTGCCGTGTTCAATTCGCCCGCGACCCTCGCAGTTTTTGCTACGGTTCTTAACACACACGATGTATCTGTAAATATTGTAAGAACTTATGAATAATAGACAAGAAATGTAATTAAATAATCGAAAATTCCCCTTTCTGAAGAGTTGGTGGCGGTTCGGAATCTACATTATAATTTTTGACTATTCAAAACTTATTTGAAGGAATTTGATCATTCAAAAATGAGTACTGACCGGAAGGACAGTTGAAGGCGGTAATAGCTATAGTTTCCTTAACGTTTTCGAAAATGTGATTTTCTTCCCAAAAATGTTCCTTTATCATAATAGTATATTGTGTAACAAGTGCGTAAAATACAACATTACTGCGCGAGATACACATACTTTTTTGTATAACAGTGATACGTGAGCCGAGTCTTCTTCGGGGAGGTTGAGCGAAGGCAAAGCGCGAGTTTTCCGAAAGGAGTGTGTACCCTGGTTAAAAGATCCGATTAGAGCCAATAAAACGGACAAAAATTCGATTGAAACCGGTGTGAACCGATTATTTTTCCGCAAATTTTAATTTTTTGTCTGGTCATCTGAGGTCACGGGACCGTCACAAGACCAAAAAATAATCAGTCACAAATTTCCTGCACATCGCTACTCTCACTTTCTCTATGTCGTCCGTCTCTCGTTCCGTGATCGTGCGTGCACTGTCGATCGGTCGCGCGCTCGTTCGTTCGTTGTCTCGCTCGCCGTTGCGTTTAGCGCCGCCTGGTAGCGGCCACTGATTGGCCTCCGAAGGCGCGTTTGGACGTGGTAGGGTGCTTGCTGCGCCTCGACCAGACTCGTAATAACGCCTCGATCGTTGGGCGCAGACGTTTGAGCACTCTTTTTAGCAATAAAATGAACAGTACTTACTGCGTATCTTTGTACCATCGATGTTGAACGTATCGATAACCCTCAAAACAATGAGTGGTCATCTGACCCTTGCGGCGGCCGCACGTCTGGGGCCGTCGGACATGATGATTCGTAGTCCTTACACACTAACTGCACACTATCAAGAGACGCGGTAGCGTCCGACGCCAAGTATCAATATATACAGAATATATACAAACGCGACAAATCCGATGACAAAATAGGCCACAGTTTTTATAAGATTTTATAGCTGAGATGACGCGCGAGCAAGGTGGAAATTCGTAGAAACAAATGAATATCGTTTGGCTGCCGGAAATCAAACGCATGTCAAATTGAAAACTAAATTGAGTTTGGCTACTACGTGAGTATCGTCTCCGTCGTCTCGCACCATGAGAGCGGGTATTAAATCAAAAGCAAGAAAGAAATTCAGAAAAAAAGAGAAGAAAGAAGAAAGGGGGAATATATTTGCAGTACGCTTATAAGTAGAGGGAAAAGACTACTAATTATGCGTTTTGAATACATTAATTAAAATACAATTGCAAATATTTACGAGGGAATACACATTTACGGCAATCAGAACGATATAAACACGTACAACGAGATACGCAATGATAATAATAAATAAGCAAATTTGAAAAAAAGAAACACAGACACGCGTCTTCGTAGAGGTTACCTACTTATGAATTCCAAAGGTGAACGAGAAATTGATTCCCTTAATAAAAAATGATAGCCACAAAGATAATTGGAAAAAGAGAGAAGAGTTCACGCAAATCGATCATTGACATCGATGAAATTATTATGCAAAAAAAAATATCAAGTAAATTCAAGAAGGGCGGAAATACAACATCACCCCCATAGGCGTACGTTCGATTATTAGTCTTTCATCCTAATAATCGTTTTAAGGGAGGAGGTGTTACGTCAGGCCGTAACTTCGTTTTATTCGCACAAATGAACTCATAGTTCAGTCATGGGTTCCGAGACTTCTGGCGGAAGGGAGCATTCGGCAAACAATTATACGAGCAACGGTCCCTGCAGGCCCCGGAAACTACAATATCTGTTAACAGATACCGATGGGTCAGTCGAGGTAAAAGAGTGCGGATGATGGTACAACAGGGCCCGATTTTTCAAAACACTAAGCTCTTTAGAAAATGTCACCTACGCCACTCGAGCGAGCGGCGATAGACGAAACTAGAGGCAACCGGGCGGGTCGGTTATCGACCGTCAGCCGCGGGCCTTGCGTTACCACGCCTCTTAACGATCCTCGATCACTCGTTGCAGCCGAACCCGCCTGTGGTCACGAAAAAGGAAATAAAAGAAATCTACTTAGCCCTGAGAGCTAGAAGATTACGGGGACACCGGGTGAATGCCCTACGTTCCACCAAAATCGTCGTTTCATTTTTCGTCTCGGAAATCATGATTTGTACGTGATGGAGTTATAGTCTGGCCAGATAACTAAACCCATTCTTCCGCTTTTCTTGAAGACCCCTGTAAATGCACAGATTAAAGAATAGGAGAATGCAACAAGACGAAATAATCAATGTCTCACGGAACCTTTGGAACTCAAAAGACGGACCCCGTAAGATAAGGAGGCAAAAACGACTAAATTGTCAATGAACAACTGTTAAGAATTATATAACTCACCATGATAATTTGTTAACATAAGAAAATGGTAAAAGGATTAATAGTTTATAAAATCGGGATTCATACATTTAAATACGGATAACTTTTAAAGGTTATAACATTCGGTAGGATAATTTGTTAATATAAGAAAATGGTAAAAGGATTAATAGCTTATAAAATCGGGATTCGTACACCTAGATATGAATAACTTTTGAAAATTATAACATTCGGTAGAATACTTGTTAATATAAACAAAATGGTGAAAGGTTTAACAGTTTATAAAATTGGGATTCACACAGTTAGATACAAATGACGTTGCATAATCTTGGATAATTAAGAAAGTTAAGATACGTCCCCGCGAGAATATGGAGCTGCAATTTTATACAAAATTTATAACAACGCGTATTAGCAACAACAAGCGAAGATGAACTTTCAACAACAAATTCGAGAATTACAGTCTGTACGATCTCCTATGTAAATTCAAATCTTGGTCAAAGCGATCTTGTTAAGAAGTTATTCTTGTCGCCCGGCGAAACCACTTAAAAAACACGGCAGGGAATCAGATAATGTATTCTATAACAAACCTACAAAACTTATAAGCGAAGAGGTCCAAATAAGGCAGAAACTAAATCGCACCAACGAAGATCGTGAACACCTGGTCGAAACATCGAGAAGACATTGACGAAAGAGGAAGTCGTAAATATGGAGCCAGGGCAAGGGACAGGCGCGGGGGGCGCGAGCCACGCGCGACCTGCAAGGCGCGGTGTCCTCCTCTAGCATGAGATAGGGTGTTGAAGATCACGTAGGCACTACCCCTACCATCGCTCAATCAAACGATAGACAAAGGACCCAATCATATAAAAAGACAAAAAGGTATCGACAAGAAGCAGTGCGTCCCGAAAATTAGATCTGCCCACGTCGAATCTCTGCCCGAGCATAGACTGAAACTTTAAAATCGAATTAACGACGAATTTCTGTCCGACCGCGGACTTAGAAGAAAATCAGCTCCGAATTTAAATCATATCGCGGACTTAGAAGAAAATCAGCTCCGAATTTAAATCGTATCGCGGACTTAGAAAAAATCAGCTCCGAATTTAAATCGTATCGCGGACTTAGAAAAAATCAGCTCCGAATTTAAATCGGAGCTAAGACTTAGAACCATTCTGTTCTTCGCTAAGATTTTCATTTTTCGTAATTCGAACCTTTGTCCTAAACGGTGACTTAGGAGTTTATAGAATTGAATAAGACTACAGTTTTTGTATTTTCGGGCTTCGACAAATTTTGTATTTTATTTTATAATTTCGCACGCTTCGTATTTTGAGAAACTTGTACATCGAACTCTGAATTTTGTTACACCACGAGGTGCCGATATTTGTGAATATCATCACGATTAATTACATGTTAACATCCTTTGTTGAGAAAAATCGGTTTATTTAATTTCCTCGTTTTACGAATAAAATTCGACGGTTGCATTCTTAAATACAGTGTCACAGTTTCTTTACGATCGTGTCCTTCCCATCTGCAGCATCAGCATCCAGTTCAACACAAAAAGGGTAAGTGAAATTTTTAATTATATCGGTGAAATTTCGTACGCGCATTGTCTCGAGCCATCATCACATCATCATCATCTCAGACCTCAGTCAAATTCCCTTTAGAGAAGCATTCGCAGCTCGTCCCCGAGTAATTTTCCGAAAGGTTAGACTCGAAACAGAGCTTGCGCGTTTAGTGTACTTCGTCAGATGTGGTATAGGGAGGATCCTTCCTTCTTGACCAGAGCACGGGTAAATCACGCTGAACCGCACTAATACGTGTAAAATTGTCGCTCGAGTAAAATCCACGACACTTTTGACGTAACAACTGCGACGCGCGAACACTGACCGTTCGAGTCAAATCTCGAACGGAAAACTCACCGGATAATTTTCGGAAAACTTGCGGGAACTGCATCTCCATGATGCACGGAACACGATGCACCGAACTGCATTTGGTCTGCCGTAGAGACTGCGCGAGAACACAACGATTTCTCGTGAGAAATCGAGCACGAGATCGCGAACGCAAAATCACACGCGAGAACGGGCGTACGGGCGAGCGCGTTGCCCGAGTACCGTACGCGAGCGAGCGAGACAGACAGAAAAACTGTCAACACGGGAGCGCGCGTTAATACCGCGAGGCACCTCGGCGGTAGCCCGCGATCGACTGACTAATATACGCGATCGCCTTGACCGCGCAATTATCATTATTTCCAAATTCCCTTGCCCAGGAGCTACTGCTCTCACTCTTATCGCCGAATAATCGCACGAGAGCGCATTTCTGCCGGTAACTCGTGACGTATCCGCGCGAGCGCTTCCCTCAACGCTTAGCGCGAGAGCGGGCAATTACGCAACTCTCAACGAAGGGCACGAGGGCTGCTCCGCCCTCTGCCTACACAAAAACTACCCGCTCTCCAGCGCAGTGCATTTTTCGCCTCTCAGGGCGCCGGATTTACACCGGACTCTCGCTGCACCGCGCGAACAGTCGTCGGTACGCTCTCCTCTGTTGGAATGCTCGGTTCGTTGAGCTCTCGTCCCCGCAACAGAGTCGAGCGACCGACCCGCAACTCCAACACATCGCGAAACTGGCTACATCGCTACGTACCGGGATCGACAAACGAAGGGAACGTGGCGATACGAGGAGCGACAGCCACGGAACTTAAATAATACGATAAAAATACTCGAATCCACCGGTAACTAAATCTTGTGACCGTGATTCCGAAAAATCACGTCACAATTTATAACAACGTGTATTAGAAACAACAAGCGAAGATGAACTTTCAACGACAAATACGAGAATTACAGTCTATACGACCTCCAATGTAAAATCAAATCTAGGTCAACGTGATATTGTTGAGAATTCATTTTCGATCAGCCGCCGAGACCACTCAAAAGACGCGGAAAGGAATCAGACAATTTATTTGGTAATAAAACTTACAAAACCGATAATTGAAGAGATCCAATTAAGACGAAAACTAAATCGTGCCGACGAAGAGCGTGAACACCTGGTCGAAATACCGAGAAGCGGTGATGAGAGGAAATCGTAAATTTGGAGCCAGAGCAAGGGACAGGCGCGTGGGCCGCGGTCCTCGCGCGACCGTCTAGGCGCGGTGTCCTCTTCTAGCCCGCGAGATAGGGAGTTGAATCTCACGTAGCCACTACCCCTACCATCACTCGATCAAACGATAGACGAAGGACCGAATCATATAAAAAGACGAAACAGGTCTCAAGAAAGACAGTGCGTTCCGGAAATTAGTTCTACCCACATCGAATCTCTGCCCGAGCATAGACCGAAAACTTTAAAATCGAATTAACGACGAATTTCTGTCCGACCGCGGCCTTAGAAAAAATTCAGCTCCGAATTTAAATCGGATTTTTGTCAAATCACGGACTTAGAAAATTTCGAGCTCCAATCATCATCGAATTTTAATCCGACCGTGGACTTAGAACAATTCAGTTCTTCGCAAAGATTTTTATTCTCGTAATTCGTACTTTTGTCCTAAACGGGGACTTAGGAGTTTATAGAGTTGAATAAGACTCTACAGTTTTGTATTCCCGGTCTTTGATCATTTTGTATTTTATTGAATTTTATAATTTCGCACGCTTCGAATTTTGAGAAACTTGTACATCCGAACCCTGAATTTTGTTACACCACGAGGTGCCGATATTTGTGTACATCATCACGATTTATTACATGTTAACATCTTTTTGTTGAGAGAAATCGGTTTATTAGTTTCCTCATTTTACGAATAAAACTCGACGGTTGTATTCTTAAATTCAGTGTCACAGTTTCTTTACGATCGCGTCCCATCCATCTACAGCATCATCATCCAGTTCAATACAAAAAGGGTAAGTGACATTTTTAATTACACCAGTGAAATTTAGTACGCGCATTGTCTCGAGCCATCATCACGTCATTATCATCTCAGACCTCAGTCAAATTTCCTTTAGAGAAGCATTCGCAGCTCGTCCCTGATTAATTTTCCGAAAGGTTAGACTCGAAACAGAGCTTGCGCGTTTAGTGTACTTTGTCGGGTGTGATAAAGGGAGGATACATCTTCCTTGACCAGAGTATGGGCAAATCACGCTAATCCGCACTAATACGTGTAAAATTATCGCTCGAGTAAAATCAACGACACTTTTGACGTATCAAATTTCTGGGGGCTCGTCCGGCGTCTTAAGGGTGCTTATTTAAATAATTTGTCAGGTGTGAACCATTTAACAATTTATAATAATTTGACTTTGAAAAATTAAATAATAATTACTCGCTATATTGAGCCGTTACTCAAGAATTTATTGATATAATTACAAAAGAGCAGTTGTTGAAAAAAAATCTGTGGAAAAAATCAGGCGAAAGAAAAATTCGGTATTGAGAACCCAATTGAGAAGATCTCATAGGAGGGTGTTAAATTAAAAAATTAATACAAAGTAAGATTTTTCTACTTGGCTGGATCAACGTCCCAGACTCGACAGACTCGAAATATTTTTCTCACTGACCAAACTGATTGCCTTTAATTACTCAGAAGAACATTTCATTACCTTTACAACCCTTTGAGTAATTATTGAACAAATTCCGTCATTCCATAAAAGAAACGGATACTTGCGATAAATAAATAAATTTGAAAAAAAAGTATATAAATAAAAATCAAATTTAAGTCGTGTAGAAATATACACATATTTGAGGATAAATTAGATTTTTATCCACCGCCACGAAGTAAAGTGACATTCCAAAAACAAAAAAAATACAAATTCCCCTTTTCGAATGGCAATGAAACGTCGTGGTGGTAGAAGACATCAATTAACAAAACTCCAGTCGATTTATGCCGGAAAACTAAAAGTACAAGAGAGAAAGAAGCCTAAAATAGAAGATGATTTTCCTAAAGAATACAAGTTGACTCGAATTAACATCCCTACACCAACACCACCAAATATAACCATTATCAATTCCTCAGACCCCAGGCTGTGGAAAAATCACAGTGAACTTCTCCATGATAATATAGACACGACGTATACTGAAATCTACTGTATGCCTCCTCGTCCAATTTCCCCTATAACGGATTAAAATACTAAGTAAAATTAATAATATAAACCTGCATATCAAGATGGAAAGATTGAACTTTGTAACAGGATAATTATTTCCATATTCATTCCTCGACGTCAACACTCCAACCTACTCCTCCAGCGCTCGTCGAAAATCATACACTCATTAAAAGAATTAAAGGAACAGTTGAATTTTACCTTTTTTTCATTGATTTTTGAAGCGCTATAATTTTGTGAAAAATTGTCGAATCGTAATAAAACAAACAGCGTTTTAAAGCTTGATATCTATAGTTTGCAAATCTTTTCAGTAATTTTTTTAAGCACCACACTCGGCATGAACCTAAGGAAAAGCGGGAAGAATTTTTTTTCCAAATTTTGGTCCTTTTCAAAATCGTCCACGGGCACAAACAATTTCTTTGTGGCTTTATCAATACTGGGGTCCTTTAGCCTGGTTCTTTAGCTTCAAAATGGTGGGTTGCGGATCTCTGTACGACCATTTGTTGCTGAGATATTGGCATTCAAAGAAAAAAGAAGCTTTTTTCGTAGATCAGCAATATCTCATGAACTAATCATCGCACAGCCAGCCAAAGGTGGGTTTTGTAAACTGGAAGAAATGCTCTAAAAGTACCAGAAGGTACTTTTAGAGACAATTATCCAATTATCCCCCCACCTTGATAGTAGCCAGGTAGGAGAATAAAGAATAAAATGTCGAAGAATGGTTTATTAGTTTTCCCAAAACTAATTGGAATATTCTCGTCAAAGACGGCGAAAATATTCTTTCTCAAAGTAAAGAAAATCACAGCAATTACTACACACAATAAATCAACTAACGGACTTAACGAAATCTTACCCAGTGCCTCGATACATTTTACACGCCACAGATTCACTTCGAATATACAAGAAGTAGAATCGAGCCAGAAAAAAAACGATATAAAAGATACAAAAGGACCAAAGTGAGGAATGCAATCGTTTTCAACCGTTGATGTGGCAAGAAAAGAAAAGGGCAAAAACTTATAAAAAGATCAAATATAATTACATTCGTAAAATTCGGTCATAAAAAGATTACAAATGTACGGGACTCGGTCTAAAAATCTCCAGCTAGACGATAAAATATTAAGTAATTATCCCTGCGAACGAAGTCGACGTACAACAGGAGACAATACTAATGCCCTTAACACAGTGACCGAAACCCACGAAATCCCTGAGATAGCAGATAAAAGATCGAGGAACCGAACTCGAAGGAACCGTTCCCGATCTCTCAACAATCGCTGACACGAGGGAAAACTTTGAATCAGAATCTGACGAATCAACAGAAGCAGTTATGGAAGACAAATAAATCCCCACAGGAGGAAAAGCAGTGAGAATTAGTTCCGAATCGGACAAAAACTTACAATCCGCAGAAATAACCGAAGACGGTGGGAAAACTTATTGAATTGAAACCGACGACGAAGAAAATACAAAATCAGTAGACGAAAGTGACGACACGAAATCAGTTGATGGTGAAGATTTAAATAAAACACAAGTGTTCTTCGGATTACCCGAAGAGATTTCCGAAATAACACAGACGCAAGAACACATTACAGTCAGCCGACAAATACCCTCGAACACAGAAAATAAATCCCCTGGAAATAATTGGGCCCTAGTAGGATATATTCCAGACCCCATTCACGGGACCAACCAATATTTACTTATATCCAGCGATCGTAGTAACGAAGGTGAAACAACAGAGAGACCGCCCTCGGTCCCCGACCGCTCAGAAGTCCCTCTCGAGTCATTACAAGTGGCACGCGCCGAGGCAGGTAAAAATCCCCCCGGTCGCGCGGGCCCATCAACCGGAAATCACGCACTCCCGAACACCTCACCGGGATTATTTGGGACACCTTTAAGCACTTCAACGCCTCTCGAAGCTACCGAATATAAAACTGCTCTCTCCGAAACCCCGAAGAATACGAAAAACCAAAACCGTGCGGTAAAATCAATATTGAAAAAACCGAAAATCGTACCAAGGAATTTATTAGAAAGTCTATCGCATTCTTTCCGAAATACGGAACCCGCTCCCGGGTGTTCTAAAGATCACACTAACGAGAACACAGATAAAACCACTAGCGCGGAACCAGGGACAAAACAAAAAACAGGCATAACTGAAGAATCCGAAAATCCCATTTACAAAATGGGATTACACAATCAAACCCTTTCACTGAAGGATGCCTTAGCGGTAATCCCTAATTATGATGGGCACACCATGTCACTCGGTGTATTCATTCAGGGATGTAGGGAAGCCTTGGCTATGATGGGATCAGGCGCCGAAGTAAATCTAGTGAAAGCCGTGCGGATAAAAATAATCGGAGAACCGCGCAGAACAATACAAGAGAAAAATTTTGATACCATTTCTGAGTTGGAACAATTTCTTAAAGAAATCTACGCACCTAAACGTAATATTTATCAACTTCAAGGGGAATTAGGATCAATATATCAACTCGACAAAGAATCAGTAATAACCTACGCGAATCGCATAAGAGATCTGGGAAAGGCAATACTCGAAAATTATGAAGGAAATATTAATCACCCGCTGACAGCAGCATTTATTGAATACACCAGGAAAAGTCTGCCTACTTGTTTTCTACACGGATTAAAACCTGAAATCGAACAACGTTTAGCTCCGAACAATGATTTTGACTACTTAATTAGGCAGGCGGTGCAGATCGAGAAAAATTTAGTCTCACAGGCAATCTTGAGAGGCGCCATGCCGGAGACACCTAAGGCCCAGGCTAGTAAAACCGAGGGGCGGCGCGGCGTGCATGTAGTAGTGAGCGAAGAGCCGACGTGCCAGTTGTGCGAGAAGAGGGGTCACGTCGCCAAGGAGTGCGTGAGGAAAGAGACGGCCCAAACGCAGGTAGCACGCGACCAATCGTACGGAAAAGAGATAAAGAACCCACCCGTATGCCAGGTGTGCACGAAGACCGGCCATTCAGCCGACAAATGTTTTAAAATTTTTCCTCCTTTAAACAACAGCAAGCCCAACACTGAAGCCCCAGCATTAACAATTTGCCAGGTATGTAACAAACGTGGGCACACCGCCGATCGATGCTATAAAATTTTTCCCCCGGGAAAGAGAGAAGATGGAAAAACCACATTTTGTCAGTTGTGCAAAAATAACGGCCATACAGCCGATAAATGTTCGCGATTGCCCTCCTCGTCTTTCAGACCTGTGCATCCGGCGCAAGTACAAGTCCCGCAAAATCTGAGATACCCGGGTCCGAACGAAGTAAGATGTCAAATTTGCAAAAAAGAAGGCCACGGAGCTCATATTTGTCCATTTCGTAATAATCACTCGCAACCGCTGACCAATAATGCTGGTAATAATCGTCAATATATGGAACGACCCAATAACGCCGCAGATCCTTCAGGGCCGTGTCACTATTGCAAGCAACTTGGGCATTTTATTCGCGATTGTCCCGTTCGTCCGAACAACGGACCGAGATATGGGAACCAGGGAAACGACAATGGTCCCCCGAGCAAGAGCGCGGTGAGGGAGACTACGCAGGCCGAGCGCTCAATCCACCGTATCGCAGCCAGCAGAGCGAGTCGAGCGTACGAGTAATTTGAATATTTAATATCCACTTGAGCAACGAAGGTAGCGTGCCCAGTGTAATGACGACAGCTCCCGAATTAATACGACCCGTTTTGCTCATGATCGACACCGGAGCCGGACCAAATATTATCAAGGAACAATTCTTGGACCCCAGTACCCCGATAGATCAGGGAGAGATACTCCAACTAAAGGGAATCACTAAAAATTCCATCTATACGCACGGTTGCGTCACGATTCAAATATTCGGACGCTATGCT
The DNA here is from genome assembly GCA_963932165.1 of Pimpla rufipes. NCBI lineage: Eukaryota > Metazoa > Arthropoda > Insecta > Hymenoptera > Ichneumonidae > Pimpla > Pimpla rufipes. The sequence goes on from OZ010630.1 coordinate 2,367,897, forward strand.
ACCTTCCATGTTGTCGGTTATGATTTTCCGATAAAAGAAGCCGGAATTTTAGGATCCGATTATTTAGATGGAAATAGAGTAAAAATTGACTATGAAAATCGACAATTAGAAATGCAAAGCGTAATAATACCATTCGCGACACCCGAAACCATGGTCGTCCCTGCTAAATCTACCAAGTTGTGTTACGTAAGAGTAGAAAATTTATCCATGAGAGAAGGCTATTTACCTCCAATGAGTACAGTAAAAGGCGTAGAAATACAAGATGGCTTTGTTAAAAACAATAACGGGAAAGCATATATTTACATCACCAACAGTAATAATTGGGCCGTTGAATTGCACGTGCCTGTAATGGAATTAGAATCCCGAAAATATTCCAACGAAAATAAATTGAGTAAAAATAAGAGTTACGAAATCGAATCAAGTTCAGAAGACACTTCTCTCAATTCAAAGAAAGGACGTGGAACCGCATCAGAACTATCGCCACTAAAAAGAGAAATATCCCCGGAAAAAAATACAACGACACGCAGTGAATTAGAAACGAAATCGCAAGTCCCTAGGAAAGAAACTCCCGAGATTAGCCCGAATCAAATAAACGAAAAGAAAAGCGAAATGAAAAATGATACAGAGAGAAATAAATATTATGAAGCCCAGATAATGAATTACACGAAGAACCCGGAAACTAGTGGAAAACCAAGAAGTTTTGATTTTTATCCTTCACAGCCCCTGATAAAAGTAGATGACTCGAAAATTTGTGGAAATACGGAAAATTATGATGAAATTAAAGTTTGTTCTCTTGCAATAGGGAAACCTGACACCGAGGAACGGGCAGGACCCATTGAAGTTGAAAATTTGTCTTATGTCGCATGGACAGTAGGGGCAGAATCCCTCGAGGATGTCGACAGTCACGATCTTGTAGAAAATCGAGTCTTCGAACAATTACCGGGTAAAGAGATAGAATTAAAAAAAGAAACGCTCAAGGAAACCAATCCCAGTAAAGATGAAGTAAACAATTGTCAATCAGGAAAACCAGATATTAGAAATGAATCGAGTAAAAATGAAAGTAAAAATAGTGGTTGCCAGTTACCAATCGAGATACCTGACACCGGAAAACGGGCAGGAATGATTCAAAGAAATATTAAGAATACCATAAATTTCGCATGTACAGTAAGGACAGAATCCCTCGAGGATGTCGAAAAAGTCAGTTCTATGAAAATCTCAGATCGTGAAAAATTATTAGAAAAGGAAAGAAAACCCAGGAATGAAACTAGTAAGGACGAAATAATGAATAATCAATGTAATAATCGAGTTAACGATGCAAAGCCATTGGCAAATAAAGAGTTATTCAAGGAAATTAACCCGGAAGTTCGCGAAGATCAAAATCAATTGAATAAAACTTATATGAAAAAATCAGAAGAATACCCTCAGAAAACCATGGAAATAAATATGATAGAAATTGAAGGCTGTAGGTCAGGAGTGAAAAATAAAAAAAACCGACGAAACAGAGACAATGAGAAAAGGGTGTCACTCGGACTTTTCGGAGGCACGGGTGCAGGCGACGCCGTCAGTCACCGTCGAAGACACGCTGGTGGCCTACCCAGAATTTATGAGGGTCAACTCGCTCACCGAAGGAGCCAAAGCTAGGCCCGATATTAAAAAGTTGGAGCATAACGAAATAATGAATCGGGAAAATACCTTTGAAATAGATAAAATCCAGGAAAACGCAGAAAATAAATCGGAAGATACACCAGATTTTAAAGCAAAAATAAATGAAGAAATTGACCTCGAAAAATGTATAGAAAGAAGGGATCGCAAATTAACTGTATTAATAGGTGACGTAAACGCCACTTCAAGATCACGAGACAATGAAGATACGCCTGGCAAGTCATCGGAAGGTTCGCCGCTTGCCACTGCGCCATTACCCACAAGTAAAGAACGGTATAAAATCAAAACGAAAAATCAAATTGAAGTCAATAAACACTCGACCATACATTACGAAATTATGGACGTTGCTTTAGTACAAAGGTTAAGCAGTCATAACTTATATAAAGAAATTCAATCTCCTGTTAACGAATCCCCGTGTTATGTAGTGACAAATGAAATATCGAATAATCGCTTGGAACAAATCAAAAATTTATTCAGACTCACGGAGTTGAACGAAGAAGAGAAGAACAGTATAGAAACGCTATTGGAAGAAAGTGCACATCTGTATCAAATTCCGGGAGATTTATTAACTTGCACAACGATATTGCGACATTGCATCCCAACGACGGATGATCTTCCCATCAATACTAGAGGTTATCGATGGCCCGAATGTACTAAAGAAGAGATAGGTAAACAAATAGAAGACATGCTCAGCAAAGGAATAATAATACCGTCCACTTCACCGTACAACTGCCCGGTGTGGGTCGTGCCTAAGAAAGCCGACTCGCAAGGTAATAAAAAATGGAGAGTTGTGTTCGACTACCGCGCCCTGAACGAAAAAACTATAGCCGATGCATACCCAATTCCCAATGTGAATGACATATTGGATCAACTCGGTGGAGCGCAATATTTCTCCGTATTTGATTTAGCCTCGGGTTTTCATCAAATAGAGGTAGCCCCGGAAGACAGACATAAGACCGCCTTCACGACACCGCGAGGTCACTACGAGTTCGTGAGAATGCCTTTTGGGCTACGGAACGCCCTTCCCACCTTTCAACGAGCAATGGATCTCACACTAAGCGGACTCCTCGGACAGGGCGTGTTCGTCTATTTAGACGATATAGTTATATACGCCAACAGTTTAGAAGAACATGGAAAAATATATCGCGAATTAATGAAACGCCTACAGGCCGCAAATTTTAAATTACAACCCGACAAGTGCGAATTTTTTAAAAAGGAAGTCGCATATTTGGGCCACATAATTGGGAATACCGGAGTACGGTCCGATCCGAAAAAATTAGAAGCGGTACGTAATTATCCTGTGCTAAAAAACATTAAAAACATCCGTCAATTTTTAGGATTAACGGGATATTACAGAAGATTTATTGAGGGATACGCGAAAATCACTAAGCCTCTCACAGCTTTATTACGAAAAGAAAATGCTTTCGAGTGGAGAACCGAACAACAGGAATCATTTGAAATACTAAAAGAAAAACTCTGTTCCGCTCCTGTATTACAATACCCGGATTTTTCCAAACCTTTTATTCTCACAACGGACGCCTCAGGCTACGCTATCGGCAGCATCCTATCTCAGGGAGAAATTAACCACGACCACCCATGCGCATACGCCTCGCGAGCTCTAAGTCAAGTCGAAGAGCGATACGACACGTACGAAAAGGAAGCGTTAGCGATTGTATATTCGATACTGCATTTCCGCCCGTATTTATATGGACGACGTTTTACCGTGGTGACGGACCATAAACCGCTTACGTGGTTCAGAAAAGCCACGGACGGCAATCCGAAAATCTTACGCTGGAGACTAAAATTAGCTGAGTACGAATATGAGATAGTATACAAAGCCGGGAAAACTATTGTCAACGCCGACGCATTGTCAAGAAACCCAGTAGAAAAATCAATTACACCCAACAACGTTTTCACAATACGAATTAATCCAATAAATGACAACAGAACCAAATTCAGACGGAAGTTAACGGACGCAGAGATTTCACGATTATTGGAAGAGGAGTCGGACGATGACATTACATACACCAACGACGAAATCGAACCCACACATCCCTACACGGAAATAGAAGAATGTAACTGGGAATTAGAGGCCCTCGACCCTAACGAACCGCCGGCGAAAACAGACCCAGTAACTGTTACGACCCTAGAGAGCCCGGAGGAAGCCCTGTCGACCACGAGCATAAAAAACGCGGTAGACCCGCGTAGAAATGGAGAATTAGGAAAGGGACTGGAGGACATCGTAAAAGTCACCCAGAGAGGCTCTGTGACGAATACCAAAGATGACAGACGATCGCTCCAGGTTGGAATCAATAATGAAGGCGAGGAAAAGGAAACTCTGCATGACAATCAGGTGCCTAGCGACGAGACCGAACTCGACGACGATGAAGATAGCATATCAAGGAGAAAGAAAAGACATAAAACGAGACCCCTCGAAGATCGTGAGTCCGAAGCATCGGGCGACGAAGACAATCTCTCTGACACCTCGGAGGCTAATTTATTGCCTTCCCCGGGGATACGTGCACCTACGACCGGAAGAATAGTAGCCAACAACGTTAAGCTGTCCCGTGACCTACTTTACACTCGAAGAGACAATTTGGTATTCTTTGTCTCAACCGAGGGGGAACCCGTAGACTCCGGAGCTGTAATGCTAAAGGATAGAGATTGTTTACCCAAGCTAAAAAATTTAACGCTGAATAAAGCGCAATCCATTTCCAAAAAAACATGGTAGATTTAATTTGGCACTTCCAATCACCGATAAATCGGGAGAAGGCCCCAGCCTAATACTCGGAAATATCGTGGAAGTTTTTAAAAGCGCCCGACATTTAATTGAAAAATTGTCCCTCCAAATAGTCAATATAGCCAAGACAAGCCACATCTTAAACGTTCCGTGGGAGGACATTGTAACACAGCTTCGGTTAATTTTCGCTCACAGTGACGTAAAAATTATTATTTGCCAGGGATTAATCAGAGAACCGCCCCCGGAAGATCGTTACAAAATTATTGAAGAAATGCATTCTTCAGCTGTCGGCGGACACAGAGGAGATGGCAAAACCTATAATAGAATTCGCCACGATTACTATTGGAAGAATTTAAAGGAAGAAATTCAACTATTTATTCAACGTTGTTTGCATTGCCAATTAAAAAAATTGGTCAGAACAAAAACTAAAATGCCAATGATTATCACCGACACACCGGCCATAGCCTTTGATAAAATTGCAATGGATATAGTAGGCCCGCTTCCCAAAACAGATCTCGATAATGAATACATCCTAACCATACAAGACCAATTAACTAAATATTCCGTGGCAATATCACTACCCAACGCAAGAGCTGTGACCATAGCCGAAGCCTTTGTTAAAAGATTTATTTGCTATTTCGGGTCACCGAAAGCAGTACTTACCGATCAAGGCAGTAATTTTTTGAGCAATTTCCTAAAACAAATCACAAAGTTATTTAAAATTCGAAAGGTTAGAACTACCGCGTTCCACCCACAATCCAACGGATCATTGGAAAGATCCCATCATGCCCTCGGCGAATACTTGAAACAATTTACCACAAAACAAAAAAATTGGGATGAATGGGTAGAAATGGCCATCTTTAATTACAATACGAACGTTCACGAAGGAACAAAACACACGCCGTACGAAATGGTATTCGGAAAAAGAGCGCGAACTCCCTCCAGTATGCCCCCGTCGGAAATGGAGAAATTCGCGACTTACGACGATTATTTAACGGAACTAGTAACACAAATACACGAAATTCAAGGAATGGGACGGAAAAATTTGATAGACTCAAAAGAAAAATCTAAAGAATATCAGGATAAAAAAATAAATCCCATCGCGCTTAAAGTCGGTGAACCGGTATTTTTGCTTAAAGGACCCAAACCAGGGAAACTCGGCGATCACTACACGGGACCACACGAAGTCACGGCGATATTAACGAAGGGTAACGTACGAATAAAACTTCCGAGAAAGGAATTGGTAGTGCACACTAATCGACTAAAAAAATCAAAGATTGCCATAGAATAATTCCAAGCACAACATAAATAAAATAAAGGGACTAATAATAATAATTTAAATACATGCACATATACGCCTATCCCGAGTCGCAGTAATAAATAAAAAAAAGATTAAGAAAAAAAACACAACATATACAATCAATCATTTTTATTGCTAATTACGGTAATTATAAAACAAAAGAAAAAAAAATTTAATAAAAATAATTTTTTTGGAACCTAAATCATGGCAATAAAAGGTTGTAACTTCGCTTATTGTTTCGAGCAGATACGACTTGAAAGCTTTATAAATTGGCGTGTCGCTAATCTCGATCCGGGTAAATTAGCCGCAGCAGGATTTATTTATCTCGGTACAGGGGATTTAACTAAGTGCTTTTGCTGTCGAAGAATAATTGGAAACTGGAGAGCTGATGACGATCCCAAAATTGTGCATCGGAAATGCTCGAGTGATTGTAGATTCATCAGAGGACTCCCGTGTGGTAACGTACCTCTCCCCGAGCCCCCTTTTAGGCTACCCAGCGCCTTAGCGGGACAACCGCCCGTTCCCCTCACCGAAACAGCGGCGCCCCAAGGCCCGTTAACGATCGCTCCGGTGATGAATCCCATCTACCCACTATACGAGAATTTCATGGCTCGCATACATTCTTTCGCTACTTGGCCAGCGAGTTTACCGATAAGAGCGGTAGAAATGGCAAAAGCAGGGTTTTTCTACACGAGAGTAAACGACACAGTAAAATGCTACTTTTGTAATCTCACGATGAACAATTGGCGAGCTCACGACGTCCCGTCGCAGCAACACGCTTTTCGACAAGCAAATTGCCGCTATCTCCAATCGTCGACAGATGTTCGAGCAAAGGCAGAAAGTTTTTGAGAGTATCTCTGTTAATGACCACCACTAATTTTGGGCCGGAACCTTGTCCGTCTAACCCCCTACCAACAAACGTACTGATTCGCGAAATACCAGAAACTCCGATACCGATTGCCCCGAAAAGGAAATCAAGGGGACGACCACCAAATTCACCGCAAAAGTCGTAATAAAAAAAAAGAGAGCGTAATAATTTTTCTTCTAAACACGGACAATAATTCGACAATAAATAATAATGGTGAACATACAATAAAACGAAGTAGCTCCATGTCTCAAAAAATCCACGTATCAATTATAAAATCGATTAGTCAAGTTAGTGAAACGATATTTTTTCTGAAAGAAGCGACGAAAGGAAACACGGAAAAATTGGAATCCCGCACACAGCTTCATGAGATTGCGCCGATAAAATAAAAGAGAAAGCAGTATAATGTACCCCGACTTGAGACCTGACTCGTCCGTCCCACTCGACCTTACTAGAGACAGAAAACAATCAAACATTCCTTGAAGAAAAAGAGGGAAACGATCACAGAGCCAGAAAAGAAATTAGAAAAAAAATATTAAAAACAAAAAAGGATATAAATAAAAAAATTTCAAGTCACGATTAATCTGCAAAAAGAAAGAGAAAAAAAATGAAAACAAAAGGAATATTCGAATTAACAAATAATTATATATCTCTTGGATTTGACAATGAAAATACACAAAAAAATATACAATCGGTTATGTTAATGTCATAGATAAGATTAGCTCATTAAGAACGCGTATTGCCTCATTGTACCTGTAATTGTACAATTAATTCAAGAATTTTAATTATAGAGCGATGATCTTCATGGTGCACACGAAAAATTATGGAGAACGATGCACCCATAGTAGAATAACAAATAATAAATGAATCTATACAATCTTAGGCCTGCAACATGTCTCCGCGTGAAGGAAGTTGGCCCCCCTCACCCACCGAGAGTCACAGTAATAAATCTACGAAAAGATCACGATCAGATGTTCCCCCATCAAACAGTACACCGAAGTCACAGAAGAACAGGTTTAATGGCCACTGTGAAAGCGTCATCAAATCACCACGATCACGAAATCTCGGAGAAAATCCCGGACCCTCAACCCTCTACGAAGGAATTATGCGAGGTTCCAGCACCGGAAGAAGCCTCGTAGTCTCCCGTTAAACCCACTATAGACGCACCACCACTACCTTGCCTGAGCGGAGAGGAAGTCGCTGAAATATTGAATAATCTTTATTCAAAAACGGAGGAAATATTGAGTGCACTCGGAGACGTACGGGCCGCAACGAATATCACAAACCAAGGCTCAGGTTACACCTCACCAAACGAAGGACCAAGTACCCTAAACAAAACCGCCACCTTCGTGACGAATGATGATTTCGAACTTGCACATCTACTCATAACCTACCTTAACTCCGTCTACGACGAAAAAAGGTACTGAACAATATTTCCACCTCCATCTGGTTAAGATCGTACGTATCACCAACAATCTCGTGAGTAAAAATTATTCTTGTTATAACCAAAGTTAACCGATTTCCTGGGGTTAGATCTAAAATTATCTTAAAGGCAACATCTAGAGATGACTACGAATGACTTACACTAGGGTATTATTTAACAAAAAAAAATGTTGTTATTATTTTTGTGTGTCGATGGAAAAAGAAAAAAATAATACATATATATATATTAATAATAAGCAATAATAATAATATACCAACACAGAACAAATAGACATATCAATTAACGAAAGAAAAAAATAATAAAAAAGACGAAGGAAACGAAAAAGAAAAAAAAATAATAAATTGAAAAAAAAAGGAACGAATAAAACGCACGTGTAAAGGCACCCATTAATTCGATTGTTACCATTAGATAATCAAAACTAGGCCACATTATGCCGATTGAATAATGGGATTACAAGATGAGTCACCTAGTCACCTGAGGCTTAGAGGGCTATCCCAGGCACGCGCGAGTCACGGGCAACACGAACGCAAGGGGCCCGAAGTCCGGAAGCCATTCATACCTGACAACGGAGAAGCGGTCATCGCGCTCTCGGACACATCTGGTAAAGGCAACCCAATGGGAAAAAGAGAGACGGAAGTTTCACTTTCTCGTCGCGACTCATCAAAACCGCCGTGACAACCAGTGTCGCGCCCAAAAGAAAAACGCTCGCTGCTGACGTCGAGAGCTTCAATCTACTATCGACGATGCATTCTAGACGAAGACATCAGGTAGACATCTCCAACAAGTCATTGACCTGCCGGCATCTACGACGAGAATTCAAAGAAAACGCCCCGTGAGCAGAAGCCACCATCATCACCCGTGCAACTTCAAGACCGTAGGAAATACCCTCTTTAGATTATTACATAACGTAGATATGTTGCATTAGGTAGGTTTAATTTTAAGAACATCGGATTAATTAGGCCATTAGTTAAGTATATAGTCAGGTGCGATTTCACACCTAATTCTGATTAATTTGACATAGGACCGCATAGAAAAAAAAAACAAAAAAAAAACAACAAAGAAAAGAGGCTAATTGTTATAAGGAGGAAAAAAAACTCACCTAGGTTACATTTTGAACGATAACACTCTAACTGAATTAACAAACAAATCAAAAAAAAAAGAGAGGAAAAAATTAAACTCCAGAAAAAAGGGAGACAGAAGAAGAGAAGAAAAGGGGAATCTACTCGCAGTACGCTTATAGGTAGGGAAAAACTAGTAATAATGCATTTTGAAATACTAATTAAAATATAATTGCAAATATTTACGAGGGAATACACAAACACGACAATCGGAACGATAGGAACACGTACAACGAGATACACAATGATGGATCGCGGAAAGTCCAGGGAAAATCTAATACTCTTGAATAAGTGAAATTGAAAAAAAAGGAAATTGACACGTGCCTTCGTAGAGGTTACCTACTCATGAATTCCAAAGGCGAACAAGAAATTGATTCTCTTAATCAGAAATAATAACATCAAAGAAAGTTGCAAAAAAAAAAAGAGAAGAGCTCATGCGAACCGATTATTTACAGCTATGAAATGATTACAAAAAAAAATTATCAAGTAAATTCAAGAAGGGCGGAAATACACCATCACCCCCATAGGCGTACGTTCGATTATTAGTCTTTCATCCTAATAATCGTTTTAAGGGGGGAGGTGTTACGTCAGGCCGTAACTTCGCGCTATTCGCACAAACGAACTCTTAGTTCAGTCATGGGTTTCGAGACTTCTGGCGAAAGGGGGCATTCGGTAAACAATTATACGAGCAACGGTCCCTGCAGGCCCCGGAAACTACAATATCTGTTAACAGATACCGCTGGGTCAGTCGAGGTAAAAGAGTGCGGATGATGGTACAACAGGGCCCGATTTTTCAAAACACTAAGCTCTCTAGAAAAAGTCACCTACGCCACTCGAGCGAGCGGGATAGACGAAACTAGAGGCAACTGGGCGGGTCGGTTATCGATCGTCAGCCGCTGGCCTTGCGTTACCAGACCTCTTAACGATCCTCGATCACTCGTTGCAGCCGAACCCGCCTGTGGTTACAAAAAAGGGAAATAAAAGAAATCTACTTAGCCCTGAGAGCTAGAAGATTATGAGAACACCGGGTGAATGCCCTACGTTCCACCAAAATCGTTGTTTCATTTTTCGTCTCGGAAATCATGATTTGTGCGTAATGGAGTTATAGTCTGGCCAGATAACTAAACCTATTCTTCCGCTTTTTTTGAAGACCCCTGTAAATGCACAGATTAAAGAATAGAAGAATGCAACAAGACGAAATAATCAATGTCTCAAGGAACCTTTGGAACTCAAAAGACGGAGCCCCGTAAGATAAGGAGGCAAAAACGACTAAATTGTCCATGAACAACTGTTAAGAATTATATAACTCACCATGATAGTTTGTTAACATAAGAAAATGGTAAAAGGATTAATAGTTTATAAAATCGGGATTCATACATTTAAATATGGATAACTTTTAAAAGTTATAACATTCGTTAGGATAATTTGTTAACATAAGAAAATGGTAAAAGGATTAATAGTTTATAAAATCGGGATTCATACATTTAAATACGGATAACTTTTAAAAGTTATAACATTCGGTAGGATAATTTGTTAACATAAGAAAATGGTAAAAGGATTAATAGCTTATAAAATCGGGATTCGTACACCTAGATATGAATAACTTTTGAAAATTATAACCTTCGATAGGATACTTGTTAATATAAACAAAATGGTAAAAGGATTAATAGTTTATAAAATTGGGATTCACACGGTTAAGATACAAATGACATTGCATAATCTTTGATAATTAAGAAAGTTAAGATACGTCCCCGCGAGAATATGGAGCTGCAATTTTATACAAAATTTATAACAACGCGTATTAGCAACGACAAGCGAAGATGAACTTTCAACAACAAATTCGAGAATTACAGTCTGTAAATTCGAATCCGGGTCAACGCGATCTTGTTAAGAATTCATTCTTGTCGCCCAGCGAAACCACTTAAAAACACGGCAAGGACCCAGATAATGTATTCTATAACAAACGTATAAAACTTATAAGCGAAGAGGCCCAAATAAGGCAGAAACTAAATCGTTCCAACGAAATGCGTGAACACCTGGTCGAAACATCGAGAAGACATTGACGAAAGAGGAAGTCGTAAATTTGGAGCCAGGGCAAGGGACAGGCGCGGGGGCCGGGAGCCACGCGCGAGCCACGCGCGACCTGCAAAGTGCGGTGTCCTCCTCTAGCATGAGATAGGGAGTCTAAGATCACGTAGGCACTATCCCTACCATCGCTCAATCAAAAGACAAAGGACCCAATCATATAAAAAGACAAAAAGGTATCGACAAGAGACAGTGCGCCCCGAAAATTAGATCTGCCCACACCGAATCTCTGCCCGAGCATAGACTGAAACTTTAAAATCGAATTAACGACGAATTTCTGTCCGACCGCGGACTTAGAAAAAATCATTTAAATCGACCGCGGACTTAGAAAAAAATCACCTCCGAATTTAAATCGTATCGCGGACTTAGAAGAAAATCACCTCCGGATTTAAATCGTATCGCGGACTTAGAAGAAAATCAGCTCCGAATTTAAATCATATCGCGGACTTAGAAAATTTCGAGTTCCAATCATCATCGAGTTTTAATCCGTCTGCGGACTTAGATCCATTCCGTTCTTCGCTAAGATTTTCATTTTTCGTAATTCGAACCTTTGTCCTAAACGGGGACTTAGGAGTTCATAGACTTAAATAAGACTCTTCAGTTTTGTATTTTCGGGCTTCGACTAATTTTTGTATTTATTTTATAATTTCGCACGCTTCGTATTTTGGGAAACTTGTACATCCGAACTCTGAATTTTGTTACACCACGAGGTGCCGATATTTGTGAACATCATCACGACTAATTACATGTTACCATCCTTTGTTGAGAAAAATCGGTTTATTTAATTTCCTCGTTTTACGAATAAAATTCGACGGTCGCATTCTTAAATTCAGTGTCACAGTTTCTTTACGATCGTGTCCTTCCATCTGCAGCATCAGCATCCAGTTCAACACAAAAAGGGTAAGTGACATTTTTAATTATATCGGTGAAATTTAGTACGCGCATTGTCTCGAGCCATCATCACATCATCATCATCTCAGACCTCAGTCAATTTCCCTTTAGAGAAGCATTCGCAGCTCGTCCCCGAGTAATTTTCCGAAAGGTTAGACTCGAAACAGAGCTTGTGCGTTTAGTGTACTTCGTCAGATGTGGTATAGGGAGGAGCCTTCCTTCTTGACCAGAGCACGGGTAAATCACGCTGAACCGCACTAATACGTGTAAAATTGTCGCTCGAGTAAAATCCACGACACTTTTGACGTAACAGCGGACCGGCTGCTCCCGACGTGTGACAAAAAGTGAGAAGATCGTGCGTGATTATTACTTTAACATTTACTATCGAGTGTAATGATTTAATAATAATCTCGCGTCTTAACGCAAAGATGTCTTTTCAAAGCAACAAAAATCATCATGTGGAGGATACTTTATCCTGTCCATGAAAGATCGATTTTTTGAGGTTATGTTTTGGGCTAATTTGGACTAATTGTCACGTTGAAATAATTTATTGTAGTATTTTTAGACTTTCCATTACTTATCCGTGATAAAGCACTAATTATTTGGTGTCTTGTAGACATAAAGAATGCAGAAGATAGACGTGGTGAAAATGGTTTGTCCACTGGCGGAGCATAACAGTGAACAACGTCAATTGCAAGAAGAGCGATCTGACCATATGCCCAATGAGCCCTGTCGTTGCATGCATGTATTGAAGATGGTTTTCAAAAAGATGTGAAATAAACCAAAAAATGTTTTTTCAAAACAAAAATTGTACGCCAAGTATTAAAAGAGTAGCCATCCCTTGCAAAGAAAAATTCACAATAAAAAAATTCCTTAAAAAATAATTAAAAGAGTAGCCATCCCTTGCAAAAAAAATCACAATAAAAATTTCTTTTAAAAAATAATTAAAAGAGTAGCCATTCTATGCAAAAAAAAATCACTATAAAAATGTTCCTTTAAAAAATAAGAAAACAAATTAAATATATTGGCCAAGTAAAATTTATTAAGTAAATTGATTCATCAGTGTATGATACGGTACAAAACACTTGGCATACCAGAGACACGTCAAGTTTTTAATGACACACCGAGTCTCTGGCATGCCAAGTGTTTTGTACCGTATCATACACTGATGAATCAATTTACTTAATAAATTTTACTTGGCCAATATATTTAATTTGTTTTCTTATTTTTTAAAGGAACATTTTTATAGTGATTTTTTTTGCATAGAATGGCTACTCTTTTAATTATTTTTTAAAAGAAATTTTTATTGTGATTTTTTTTGCAAGGGATGGCTACTCTTTTAATTATTTTTGAAGGAAATTTTTTATTGTGAATTTTTTTTGCAAGGGATGGCTACTCTTTTAATACTTGGCGTACAATTTTTGTATTGAAAAAACATTTTTTGGTTTATATAATTTATTCCCTACGAATTAATTATTTAGCACAAAAGAATCACAAGAAAAGAAATTTAAGTCCCACTAGTGACAAAGAATTGTTGATTTGTAGTTTATCGACAATGGATAAATTTGAAATGAATAATACAAGATACGAACTGAAACTTAATGAAAAATGAGAAATAGGTAATCAAGGAACAAATAGGCCAGCGTAACAAAATTATGCATATTACAGAACTTAACGCTCAAATCAGGAAAATGCTCAAACTAATCTTGTTATCATTGTTGCGAGTTAGCAAATGGCAGGACCCACAGGAAAAATTCTGCCGTTACCACCTACTAAAAATGAAGGAGAAAAATAACTATACTAAGAAACTGCGTTGCGCCGAACCTTGCGAAAATCAATTTGAATTTTTCTCTTACGGAGCGAGCACAATATAAAGTCCAGACCGTGCGCTGCCACGAGCCTATGCCTGCCGCTCAGAGGGACCGGGTAAGCGGAAGGAAGAAAGGGGGCAAACGCGCCGGCCACGAAGCATCAGGCTCAGAGGCGTGTCGATAGTTAGCGCAAGGCTACCAGTGACCAAGCGATCGAAAGAAAGAGAAACGTCGTCTTATTTTTGCGTACTATGTTATTATAGCACTAGCACGACGGATATTAGGAACACACATTTTTACGACCTACGTGACTAAACCTGAGAAAAAGAACACCACCAAGAAAATACGATAACTAGAAAGAAATCGGATTGCTAGGAAAACCTTGGAATACGCATACGCCGATACGTGACTTCATGCGAAACTCGTTATCACACATTGAATCTATGAACCCGAGTTGGACCAGCATTATAATACTCCGTACGAAAAAAATGAGATGAAAGAAAAAAAGGACCTTCCTATTGCAACATCTCGTAACTCCGAAAACTAATTATAATTATCAATTAATTACAATTATCACTTAATCACAATTATCAATTCATTACAATTATTAATTTCCGATTATTAACAACGGAAACGATCGTTCAGAAAAAATCATGCAGGAAATAAAATAGGACTCACTCGATGTCAAAAGTCAAGAGTTATAAACACATGACCAGCCTCAGCGGCTCAATGCGAGAAGACGCTAGAGGAAGTAGAAAAAATCCCATTTCTATATTACAATCCGGAACCTGATAAATTACAAAGAAATCGTAGTCGAATACTAAAATATGAACAAGCTAACCGAGATAATATTTGCTTCAGACATCAGCTATGCCTCTCGTATGGGAGGTAAGAATCATGAGACAAGAATACGAAGAAACAATCCATGTCACTACGAGTCACACATACACAGATCGTAAATCTCGGAAGCGCACCACTACCAGAGTGTTGTTTCATTCACACCTACATGGGCCACAGAGCTCGCACTACCACTAAAGCCCCGCGCTACACACATCAGCCACTGTTCCTAACGGGCACCTCTCCGAGACAGCAAGGCGACATGTACGCGCGTCGCCACTGCAGCCCCCGCTCTTAGGAATGCGCCCGAAGCTCCAGAAAACTCGCTCTCTTTGGAAACCTATGTAATCTAAAAATCAGCAAAAATGTCAGTTTACGTACAAGAAAATAAGCCACCCAATGATACTGAAATCTTCCGAAAAAAACGTATATTTTAGGGAATAGGGAAAAAGCCACAGTTGTAGTGGTAATTTGTTATAATTTTCCAAAAAAATCCATTAGGATGTGAGCTACCGAATTATGTTCTCGGTTCTCTAAAATTGTTATAATTAGAGTTGTAATAAGCAAAAGAAGCTTAGGAATGCGGAGCGCAAAATCAACTTCCGCATTCTTACCGTGTGAAACGGAGGCCTCAAGGGCCGCAAGACGGCGACAAGCTGGCTGCCTCTGAACGGCCCCACTCTTTGGGACTCCGCACTCTAGTATTGGTAAAATGCACGTACAAAAGCTTTTCGATGAGGCAACCGGTATATATTGTAAACACGGGAAAATTCCGTGCCCTAAAACTGACGCCCAGCTCAGCCGCTCGACGTCTCCATGACCGATCCGCAGGGCCATCATTTATAATATATTTCTTTTACGGTAATTTCCCTATTATTTTTCCCCTTAATTATGTCATTTCGCCGGGAATTGACGCCGACGCCGGGGCGAACCCGTATCGACGTGTCTGCGCGGGAGAGAGGACGACACTGGAACGCCGTAGCAGCCCTGTCGCTACGTCCCTGGTCCGACGATTCTCTCCTCGTTCCTCCTCTCCTCTCGCCCTCGGTCCCCGTCGTCTCCATACTCTCTGAAAACGATCATTACCAGCACTCATTCGTCCTTTTTTCTACCTAAGTTGCGACCCATCGACCTGAGCAGCGATCCACGCAGAATATTATATTCTAGATAATTTCCACGGCTCGAGCGCGTTGTTGCGAGCGTGCCAGCACCTCGTCACAATATATATACAGGGTGTACCGTTTTAATCTTACACCCGATTTATCTCGAAAAATAGGGCTCCGATCGAAAAATAAGTTATATAAAAGTTGTAGGATTCGAAGGGCTACATTTTTCTGAAAAAAAAAAAAAAAAAAAAAAATATGGTCCAGCATTCAAAATGGCGGAGATACGATGACCGACAAGTTTTTTTTTAAATGGAACCATTACTTTTCTTTTCGACCAAAATGTTCGGCATGTTAAAACTAACAACTTTTGTAGAAAACTTTTTTCGATAAAGTCCATAATTCATTTTTTGAAGACCATTTTAACGTTATCCAGGATGTACCACGAGGTAAAGTCTTCAACATCCCATTTGTGTGCGCGAGTGCGTGTGCATGTGCGGGCGTGTGCGTGCGTACGCGCGTGCGCATGTGCGTGCGTACAACACTCACAAGGCTTAGGTCTCTGCGGCTCGTCACTTCCCAGTATTTCTTGACTCCAAACCCTCCTGGTAAGTGTACTTTGAACTCTTCTCAAAAATGTTCAAAGATTCCTCCATTCATCATGTTAAAAACTTTAACATCCAATGTCTACAAAATTCGTCGAAGGCAAGGTATTTTTGGAATTACAAGTGGAGTCAAAAAATACTGCGGAAGGGACGAGCCGCAGAGACCTAACCCTTATGAGTGTTGTACGCACGCACACACGCATGCATATGCCCGCACTCGCACACGCACATGCAGACCCATACGCAGACACACACGCAAATGGGATGTTGAAGACTACCTCCTCGGCTCCTCGTCGTAGATCCTGGATAACGTTAGAATGGTCTTCAAAAAATGAATTATGGACTTTATCGAAAAAAGTTTTCTACAACAGTTGTTAGTTTTAACATGCCGAACATTTTGGTCGAAAAGAAAAGTCATGGTTCCATTTAAAAAAACATGTCGGCCGTGGTATCTCCGCCATTTTGAATGTTGGGCCACATTTCTTTTTTTAGAAAAACGTCCCCCTTCGAACCCTACAACTTTCATATAACTCATTTTTCGTTCGGAGCCCTATTTTCCGAGATAAATCGGGTGTAAGATAAAAATGGGACACCCTGTATATCAACTGCCACCTTGACTCATTCCATATAGATTCATACGTTAATATTTCATGAAATACCCTCTCTATACCCTACAAGTGAACTTTACCCCTTTTCCCCTCGATTTTATTCACTAAGTGACTGACAAATGTTCGTGCCCCTATCCCGAGTAATTTTCCGAAAGGTTAGGGCTCAAAAACGGGGTTGCGTCTTCGGTGCTTTTTCGTCAGGCGTGGTAAAGATAGAGTTCCCACTCTCACTGACCAGAGTACGAGAGCCTTAAGCTGAAGCGCTCATATAAGCGTGTAATTCTTAGGTCGGAACATTTCGACCGAAGTTTTGACGTAACAATAGTAACGAAAGAAACATCGAATGATCGCCTGGAACAAATAAAAAAATTATTGAGACTCACGGAATTGAATGAAGAGGAAAAAATAGTATAGAAACGCTACTAAAAGAAAGTGCACAACTGTATCAAATTCCTGGAGATTTATTAACTTGTACAACAATATTGCGACATTGCATCCCAACCACAGATGATTTTCCCATCAATACTAGAGGCTCTCGTTGGCCCGAGTGTACTAAAGAAGAGATAGGTAAACAAATAGAGAAAATATGCTCGGAAAAAGAATAATAATACCGCCCACTTCGCCCTGCAACTGCCCGGTGTGGGTCGTGCCTAAGAAAGCCGACTCGCAAGGTAATAAAAATGGAGAGTCGTGTTCGACTACCGCGCCTTGAACGAAAAAACAATTCCCAATATTAATAACATATTAGATCAACTCGGTGGAGCTCAATATTTATCCGTATTTGATTTAGCCTCGGGATTCCACCAAATAGAAGTACACCCGGAAGATCGACATAAGACCGCCTTTACGACACAACGGGGCCATTACGAGTTCGTGAGAATGCCTTTCGGCCTACGGAACGCCCCCCCTTTCAGCGGGCGATGGACCTTGCACTAAGCGGACTCCTCGGGCAGGGCGTGTTCGTTTATTTAGACGACATAGTTATATACGCCCACAGTTTAGAAGAACACGGAAAAATATATCGCGAATTAATGAAACGGTTACAAGCCGCGATTTTTTAATTGCATCCCGACAAGTGTGAATTTTTTAAAAAGGAATTCGCGTATTTAAGTCACATAATTGGGAATAACGGAGTACGGCCCGACCCGAAAAAATATAAGCAGTACGCAATTATCCCGTACTTAAGAACATTAAAAATATCCGTCAATTTTTAGGATTAACGGAATATTACAGACGATTTATCGAGGGATACGCGAAAATCACCAAGCCTCTCACGGCTTTACTACGAAAAGAAAATGCTTTCGAGTGGGGAATCGAACAACAAGAATCATTTGAAATATTAAAAGAAAAAATCTGTTCAGCTCCTGTATTACAATACCCGGATTTTTCTAAACCTTTTATTCTCACAACGGACGCTTCAGGCTACGCTTAGGTAGCATCTTATCTCAGGGAGAAATGAATCACGACCATCCATGTGCTTACGCCTCTCGAGCTCTAAGTCAAGTCGGAGAGGGATACGACACGTACGAAAAAGAAGCATTAGCAATTGTATATTCGATACTGCATTTCCGTCCTTACTTCTATTTACGACGTTTTACCGTGGTAACAGATCATAAACTGCTTATGTGGTTCAGAAAAGCTACCGATGGCAATCCGAAAATTTTACGCAGGTGACTAAAATTAGCCGAGTACGAATATGACATAGTATACTGTGACGTGATTTTTCGGAATCACGGTTACAAGATCTAGTAACCGGTCGATTGTCACGTATTTTTTTGTATCAGTTAAGTTCCGTGGCTGTCACTCCTCGTATCGCCACGTTCTCTTCGTTTTGTCGATTCCGTTACGTAGCGGTTTAGTCATTTTTGGCGATTTGTTGTTCGAGTCAGTGATTTTTCCGTTCGGGACTTATCGCAAACGGACAGTGTTCTCCGCCCTTGGATATCGGTCGTGTCGCCGCAGCTGCCCGGGGCTAGTTGGTGAGTCATTACCGATTATTTATTACCGGCGAACGGACTATTTTTTATCGCCGTTCTCGCGATGTGTTCGGTTACTGTGATTTTGATCTCGGTTTTTGCGTTTTTGGTGAGTTTTCGTCGTGATAATAATAATCGAAAATTATTATTTTCCGGTTTCCGGAATTTTAGTCGCCGATTAAAGTTCGCTTTTCATTACGTTTTCGCAATGGGCTATTTATTGGGCCATTACCTCGACCCTCTCTACGACAACCTAGCAGCCTGAGCGGCCTGACATTTCCGCAACCGTTCGCTCTCCCGAGTGCATCCAGTTGCGTTTGTTAATTTTACGCGACCCCAAAAATTAACTAAGCTACCGTTCACTTTGCGTTGTTCTCGATCGGTAGTTGTGCTCCAAGCTTCCGATTTTTGGTCACGTCGAGTCTGCTCAACTCGACGTGTGGGACATTCCGGTTCACCAAAACCAGTGAAACAAAAATTGGTAATGTCGAGCCTGCTCACCTCGACATGCGGAAACTACCGGTTTGTTAATTCCGGTGAAACAAAAATTGACTGGCGCCACCGGGTGTGCGGATGCGCGAGCGAGGGTGGACGGCCGAAGGTGACGTTACCGTCCGTAGTGTTTTGATATTCGCGTTCGCGTTTCCGCTCACGAAAAATACGTCAAAATACAAAGCAGGGAAAACTAATGTCAACGCTGACGTATTGTCAAGAAACCCAGTAGAGAAATCAATTACACCCAACGACGTTTTCACAATACAAATTAATCCAATAAACGACAACAGAACAAAATTCAGACAAAAATTAACGGACGCAGAAATTTCACGATTATTAGAAGAAGAGTCGGACGACGACGTCACTTACACTAATGATGAAATCGAAGCTATATGCCCACGCACAGATATAGAGGAATGTAACGGGGAACGAGAACCCCTCGACCCTGGTGAACCGATGATGAAAGCGGACCCGGTAATTGCTGGGCCCCAGGAGGGCCCGGAGAAAGCCTTGTCCCCCACGATCATAAAAAAACGGGGTAAATCGTAAAAAAATGGAGAACTAGGAAAAGGACTTGAGGACCTCGTAAAAATAATGAATGCATTTCCTGTGACGAACCCCGAAAATAGTAGTGCATCACTCGAGACTAAAACAACTGATAGACTCGAGGAAAATGAGGCGCGGCGCGACGACCGGGTGTCGAGCGACGAGATTCCACCTGAAGATAATGAAGTTAGCATATCGAGGAAAAGAAAGAAACATAAGTCGAAACCCCTTGAAGATAGTGAGTCAGAAGCATCGAGTGACGAAGACAATCTCGCTGACACTATAGGGCCGATTTACTGCCTTCCTCGGGCCTACCTGCATTTACGACCAGAAGGATTGTAGCCAACAACGTTAAGCTGTCTCGCGACTTATTCTACACCCGAAGAGACAATTTGGTATTTTTTATCTCGACCGAGGAAGAACCCGTAGACTCTGGAGCTGTAATGCTAAAAGACAGAGATTGTCTTCCCAAATTGAAGAATTTAACGCTGAATAAAGCGCAGTCCATTTCCAAAAAACATGGTAGATTTAATTTGGCACTTTCGATCACTGATAAATCAGGAGAAGGTCCTAGCCTAATACTCGGAAATATCGTGGAGGTTTTTAAGAGCGCTCGACATTTAATTGAAAAATTGTCACTCCAAATAGTCAGTATAGCCAAGTCAAGTTATATCTTAAACGTTCCGTGGAAAGAAATTGTAACGCAGCTTCGGTTAATTTTCGCACATAGTGACGTAAAAATGATCATTTGCCAGGGACTAATCAGAGAACCACCCCCAGAAGATCGGTACAAAATTATCGAAGAGATGCATTCTTCAGCTGTCGGCAGACACACAGGAGTCGGCAAAACATATAATAGAATTCACCACGATTATTATTGGAAAATATAAAAGAGGAGATTCAATTATTTTTTCAACGTTGCTTGCATTGTCAATTAAAAAGATTAGTCAGGACAAAAACTAAAATGCCAATGATTATCACTGATACACCAGTGTTACGTCATGACGTAACTCTCGAGAAAATGCGCTAACTCTCTCGAAGGTTTATCCGTGGTACACCGTGAACGAACGAGATCTACAATCTCGAAAACACCGAGCATAAGATGAAAACGCTGGTCCTGGTAACCGTAGAGGGGAAGGAAGGGAGTCCGAGGCAAAACATGCGCCGTCTCACTCAAAGGGAGCGCTGTCTCACTCTGGGCATTGGTTATCCTCCATTGGAGAAACCGCCCGCCTGGTCTCAAGCCGGTGGCGAGGTTTCCCTGAGTAATATGTCACAGCACACTATGTCACCGATGGACCCCTCCCCTCAGGTAAAAAATCCAGCGTTTCTCTATAACGAACCGTGACAAAGTGCAAAATGGTATTTCACAATATTACGGATATGCCTATCCGATTAAGAGAATTATTTAATGAATAAAAATAATTTATTCCCTACGAATAAATTATTTAGCACAAAAAATCACACAATCTACGTTTGAGATTGTCCGACAAAAATTTAATTCCCACTACAGACAAAGAATTGTTGATTTATAGTTTTCCAACAATTTATAAATTCGAAATTAATAATCTAAGATACGAACTCAAACTCAATGAAAAATGAGAAATAGGTAATCAAGGAACAAATAGTACAGCGTAACGAAATTATGCATATTACAGAACTTAACGATCAAACCAAGAAAATGTTCAAAATAATCTTGTTATCATTGTTCCGAGTTAGCGAATGGCAGGGCCCACAGGAAAAATACTACCATTACCACCTACTAAATTTAATTAAGGAAAGAAAATAATTATACTAAGAAACTGCGTTGCGCCGAACCTTGCGACAATCAATTCTATTTTTTTTCTCTTACGGAGTGAGCATAATATAAAGTCCAGACCGTGGGTTGCCACGCGCCTATGCCTACCACTGAGGGGGACCGGATAAGCGGAAGAAAAGGGGGCCAAGCGATAGTTAACACAAGGCTACCAGTGACCAAGCGATCGAAAGAAAGAAACGTCGTCTTATTTTTGCGAACTGTTATTATAACACTAAGCTCAATGGATATTAGGAAAACACATTAAAACCGTGAAAACGCACACCGTCAAAAAAATACGATAACAAAAAAAGAAATCGGATTACTAGGAAAACCTTGGAACACGCATATGTCAATACGTGACTTCATGCGAAGTCTCGTTATCGCACATTGAGTCTACGGACCCGAGTTGCATCCGCATTATAATACTCCGTACGAAAAAAATGAGATGAAAGAGAAAAAGGGACCTTCCTAATGCAACATTTCGTAATTCCGAAAATTAATTATACCTATCAATTAATTACGATTATCACTTAATCAATGATCAATTAATCAGTTGTCACTTAATCAACTATCAATTAATTACAATTATCACTTAATTATCAATTAATCACAATGATTAATTTTCGATTGTTAACAACAAAAACAATCATTTCGAGAAAATAATGCAGGAAATAGAATAGGACTCGCTCGATGTTAAAAGTCAAAAGTAATAAACACATGAGCAGCCTCAATGGGCCAATGCGAGAAGACGCTAGAGGCAGTAGGAAAAAAATCCCATTTCTATATTACAATCCGAAACCTGATAAATTACAAAGAAATTGTAGTCGAATATTTAATCGTGCACAAGTTAACCGAGATAATATTTGCTCCAGACATCAGCTATGCCTCTCGAACGAGAAGTAAGAATCATGAGATAGGAATACGAAGAAACAATCCGTGTTACTACGAGTCACACATACACGAATCGTAAATCTCGGAAGCGCACCACTACCAGAGTGCTGTTTCATTCACACCTACACGGGCCACAGAGCTCGCACTACCACTAAAGCCCCGCGCTACACACACATCAGTCACTGTTCCCAACGGTCACCTCTCCCAGACTGCAAGGCGACATGTACGCACCCCGCTACTGCCGCCCCCCGCTCTTAGGAATGCGTCCGAAGCTCCAGAAAACTCGCTCTCTTTGGAAACCTATGTAATTTAAAAATCAGCAAAAATGTCAGACTACGTACAAGAAAATAAGCCACCCAATGATACCGAAATCTTCCGAAAAACGTATATTTTAGGAAACAAGGAAAAAGCCACAGTTGTAGTGGTAATTAGTTATAATTTTCCAGAAAAATGCATTAGGACGTGAGCCACCGAATTATGTTCTCGGTTCTCCAAAATTGTTATAATTAGAGCTGTAATAAGCAAAAGAAGCTTAGGAATGCCGAGCGGAAAGAATTTTACTTCCGCATTCCCTCTGTGTGGAACGGATGCTTCAAGGGCCGCAAGGCGGCGACAAGCCGGCTGCCTCCGATCGGCCCCACTCCTTGGGCCTCCGCACTCTAGTATTGGTAAAATGCACGTACAAAAGCTTTTCGATGAGGCAATCGGCATATATATAAGGCGCTAAAAAGGGAGCTCGTCACCCAGTCGATTCGTAACCACCCAGTTGATTTCTCGTCGTTAAGCTGATTAGTTCTCGGCTCGATTTAAGTTCGAAATCAGTTTGTCTGAATTTCTCTATCTTCATCGACATCGGAAAAAGGACTTAGACTCAATCTTGCGAGTTCCAGTCTAGGACTCTGACATTTTTCGTCGTACCGATTGCATTTCTGCACTTCGGACTTAGAATATTTCCGAGTCTTCATTTTACGTTTGCGAACACTTAGATATTTTGCGGTCATCCATCTAGTGCTCATAAAACATCTAATCCAGTTCATATATTTTCTTTCAACGAGTACTCAGCTTTTACGTTTGTCAAAGTCGAATAATTCCCTCGGAATTTCGGGTTGACGCATTTTAGTACTTAAAATTAGTTTGTTTGATTGCACTTCTACCACATTGACTAAAGAACTAGATTCGATTTTTTATGAATTATAAACATTATTTTTAACTTATGAAATAATCGTATAAATTGGGAATATCAGCCGAATCATTTCTTTTCTATTACAACGTGCCTTATTTTTTTAATAAATTCAAATCAGTGTACAGAGCCACACCCTCGTTATTATTTTTTTCTACGCCCCTTTGTTCTCCTCCCGAAATTTATCAACGAGTTCATCTGACGACGCCAACGTATACCTGCGAGCCCAGGTTTCTACAACCAACACAGTAAGTACTAGTTTATTTAATATATATATATATATATATACATATACATATGTATATGTATATATATATATATATATTAAATATATATATATATATATCAACAGTTGATATATATATATATATCAACTGCCACCTCGACTCATTCCATCTAGATTCATACATTAATATTTCATGAAATCCCCTCCCTGTACTCTACAAGTGAACTTGACCCCTTTTCCCCTCGATTTTATTCACTAAGTGTCTGACAAATGTTCGTACCCCTATCCCGAGTAATTTTCCGAGAGGTTAGGACTCCAAAATGGGGTCGCGTCTTCGGTGCTTTTTCGTCAGGCGTGGTAAGGAGAGAGTTCCTTACTGACCAGACTTTCAGACCAGACTTACCACTCTCACTGACCAGAGTACGAGAGCCTTAAGCTGAAGCGCTCATATAAGCTTGTAATTTTTAGGTCGGAACATTTCGACCGAAGTTTTGACGTAACACCAGCAATAGCCTTTGCCAAAATCACAATGGATACAGTAGGCCCGCTTCCTAAGACAAATCTCGATAATGAATATACACTCAGCAAAAAAATTAAGGGAACAGTTGAATTTTACCTTTTTTTCGTTGATTTTTGAAGCGCTGTAATTTTGTGAAAAATGGTCGAATCGTAATAAAACAAAATGCGTTTTAAAGCTTGATATCTCTAGTTTGAAAATCTTTTCAGTAATTTTTTTTTAAAGCAACACGCTTGGCATGAACCTAAAGAAAAGCAGAAAGAAAACAATTTCAAAATTTTTGTCCTTTTCAAAATCGTCCACGGGCACAAACATTTTTTGTGGCTTTACCAATCCTCGGGTCCTTTAGCCTGGTTCTTTAGCTTTAAAATGGTCTGTTGCTGATCTCTGTACGACCATTTGTTGCTGAGATATTGGCATTCAAAGAAAAAAGGAACTTTTTTCGTACATCAGCAATATCTCATGAACTAATGATCGCACAGCGAGCTAAATGTGGGTTTTGTAAACTGGAAGAAATGCTCTAAAAGTACCTTCTGGTACTTTTGAGATTTTTTTTTTTGTAACCTTAATATTGATTTGAAAAAGACCAAAAAAATGAGCTTTTTTCCCGTTTTGGAAAATTCATGTCAACTTGGCAGATATTGCGATAATGACTCATGTTTCTAGGGTTTTTTTTACTTCAATACATGCCCAACGATCCCCCAAGATTTAAACATTGATCTGCTGAACCATTATTTTTTACCGAAGCGTCAGTTTTATCAAAAATTAAAGGAACGCTCATTGTTCCTTAAATGGCAATTAATGATGATTAAAATTTAAAAAAGACTTTTCCGTTGTTTTCGTCGCGGTTTCGCAATAACAACTTTTTTAATCTTTGAAAAAGAAAACAATTCAAAATTTTTATATTTTTTTCTTTCTTAAAGATTCAAAAAGGGGGATGGGGAGAGGGGGGTTTTGTCCTTGCATCGGCAAGGGCTGTGGCCATAGCTGAAGCCTTTGTTAAAATATTTATTTGCTATTTCGGGTCGCCTAAACCAATACTCACCTATCAAGGCAGTAATTTCTTGAGCAATGTCTCAAAACAAATTGCAAAATTACTTAAAATTCGAAAAGTCAGGACAACCGCGTTCTACGCACGACCCAACGGATTTCTGCAAAGATCCCATCACGCCCTTGGCGAATACTTGAAACAATTTACAACTAAGCAAAAGAAGTGGGATGAATGAGTGGAAATGTTGTTACGTCCTGACGTAATTGTGAATATTAAAATCAAGTTGCTAAAGGCAAAGCGAGAGAAGGAATCACAAAGAGCCCGTTGACAAAGAACATACCCTACGATGCGTGCATCGTCTTTATCGACCGCCGAAAATGTATGCGCTCCTAAGGCCCCTAGCAATTTTAACCACCGCCAATTTACCGTAAAATCCACCGGGTAGTTTTTTGCAAAAAAAAACGAAAATTGGTCGTAACGACCGTAAAAACGACCGCTCTAAAAAAACATTCGAAACACGGTCGTTTTCTCGATGATTCCCGTCATCGCTTACCGTAAAAACGATGGAGCACAATCTTCAAAGGTAAGGCTCCATTTGACAGAGTTTTTGTTTATATTTACCGGAAAAACGACTGAATATAAATTTTATGATCAGCCGTTTCAACGGTCGTTTTGATGCATCGGTGACCGAAAAAAACGACTAACTAACATTTTTTAGAGCGGTCGTTTTTACGGTTGTTTCGACCAATTTTCGGTTTTTATTTTGCAAAAATCAACCCGGTGGTTTGACGGTAGTTTTTACGGTAAATCAGCCGAAAACGGTGGTGGTCGAGATTGCTAGGGGCAACGACGAAGGATAGGCAATTAATGGGGCCCGCTTTAGGCCTGCCCGTATCCTATCCGCCGTCTGGGCACGCGCCAAGCTGGCTGCTGGGGACGCCTACGCGCCGACTGCGTCGCGCTCGCCGGGCACTCGTGCACCACGTGGCACTTGTGTAGCTCTGCTTGAGGATCAGGTGGATGAAGAGTAGACGAAATATCGATCGCGTCGAGCGATTCGATAGTGGGACTGTTCGCGCCCTCAGATCTCGAAGGCACGAGCGAAATGAACGCTTGCCTTTAAAAATCGAGAATGAAACGAACGCTCTGGGCACTCTAAGAAATAGTGCAAACCCTGGTCTCTGCTCTGCCTATTTATTGTTTTATTAGTGCTATAAACAAATTCAATTTTGAATACGGTTTATTCATGTTTTAACGAATTATTGGTCGTGGGATAAAACTTTAAAGGAATATTTCTACTCCCCTTTGAACAATTTATTTAACGAAAATTCGTAAGAATTCGCAATAATTATGCAGAAAATAACGATTAAATTATACTAACTAAAGTTAACAGCCATTCGCCAAAAAATGAAATAACGTTATTAGAATTGTTTAAAACCCAAAGAAATGACTTTTGCACCTATAAATTTATTAGAAATAAGAAGTAAGAGTAACGTTATTATTATCATTTCATTCGAATGTTTAAAACACGAACCAAGGACATTCCGTTAAAATAATTCAACTACAACATTTAACTTTACACTGCCATGACGATACATTAATGCATTAATAAAAGCCGGAAAATATTTAATAATTTTGCACAAATAGATTAACGAATCTATGACCAATAACAGAAGAGGGACAAACTCTCGCTCATTTTCGCAATCACCATCGAACAAATCAATTAATTACGATACATGAAGTTAAAATTTATAAAATACGAATGATTCGATCAAAAGTTATGAACAAACGCGAGTAGAACACAGAACGAGAGCGAGTTTCGCAGCACAGCGTATGCCCTAATAAGGAATTGCAAACAAGAACCGCAGCCATAGCCAGACAAGCGGCCCAGTAGAAACCAGAGTCACTGCCTCACAGCAACAAAAGAGAAGTCATTAGTCGTCATATCTCAGTAAGTAATGAAGCTAGAGCTTCGGGAAATAGACGACAGATGCATTAATATAGGATTATACCGATCGTATTGGTAAATTTCCGAAAAATTGATTTATATTCGGGCAAAATACAAAACTCGTTATATCTCAGTAAATAATGAAGTTAGAGCTTCGGGAAAAAGACGACAGATGCATTAATATAGGATCTTATTCATCGTATTGGTAAATTTCCGAAAAATTGATTTATATTCTGTCGTATCAAAAACTAAAGACACAGAGGCTGGAAGATATAGAAGAAATTCGCGGTGCGCTCAAGCGTGAGGGCACGCGATCGCCGGACCTAAGATTGAAATTTATGAGATAAGACTACGTACTAAGAATTGCAGTAGTATTAGGTCGCGGATGTACTTACAAAAGGCACCCCACCTCCAATAGGTGAACTCTAGATTTGTGCGTGTAAGTACACCAAAAGGGTATAAGAAGCCTCCTCTTGCAAGCAGGCGCCCATTCCGACTCTTCTTCGACACAGTTATCGGCGCACAAGTTCGCGCTAGTTCTACGTTTACTCCGTTACCTCTTCGCAACTGTAGACTCACCGTTTGGTACAGCAATAAGGAGATAGACTCTGGCATTTTTCGTAAGTTTGGACTTTGAAGAAATGTCTTTTTCGCGACTTTGGACTTAGAAATTTTGTATTTCGCGATCATTGGACTTTGAAATATTTTATTTTTCGCGAGATCGGACTTAGAAATTCTTCATTATTCGACCATTGGACATAGAAAATATTTCATTTACAGTCTTCGGACTTTGAAATTTGTCGATTAATAGTGTTCGGACTTTGAAAGTTTAATTTAACAGACTTCAGACTTTGAATATTTTTCACTCGACAGATATTAAATATTTTATTTCAAACGTCTCGTCCAGTCGCAATTTAAATCAACTTTAGGTCTGAATATTTCAGATCGTCTATTCATTCCGAGGCAATTATACTCGTTTAACAAAGAATTTTCATCCATTCCAAATTTGCGATAAACTATTTAGTAACGTTTGTTCCTATTATTTTATATCTTTGATTTAATGCCAAATGTCAGTAGCCATTTCTTTGTAACGGGAATATCGAACGACTATTTTATTTGCCAAAGTGCCTTAATTATTTTCGAATAATTTCGAAGTGAGTTAGCAAGAATTTTTCCCATTGAACATTTTACTTCTCCTCCGACCCTGTGCGATAAGTTTTTCGACGCGAACAACAATTCAACGTGACCCACGAGAATTTCTGAATCACAGTATGTACTTTTAATTTATTTTCCTGTAATGAGCATTTTCAACGTTGCATTGCGAATACTAGAAGTATCGTCCCGATTTTCCCATAAATATTTAAAATTCACAATACTCTACACACACCACAGTTTTATCGTTAGCAACCGACAAACGTTCGTACCCCTATGCCGAGTAATTTTCTGCAAGGTTAGGACTCAAAAATGGGGTTGCGTGTTCGGTGGTTCGCGTCATCGCAATCGGGACCCAAAGCCGAAGCGCTCAACAAGCGTGTAAATGTTTCGTCGCGTAAAACCAACCGAATGTTTGACGTAACACCAGGTAATAAATAGAGATGAATTCGGGAACGAATAATATAACCCTATGCATTAAAATAGGAGCAATCTAATTATCCGAATAAATCGCTGAAATTTGATTTCGGTCAACGAGGAATATAGAGACAAGAAATATAGAGCAAGGAAGATGGAAAGAAATCGATTGGAATGCGGCCGAGAATAAGAAGAAGCAACACCACGATTAAGCGTCGGCATTTGATAAAAGAGACAATGCACGCAGGTTTCAGGTGATTTCGAGATAGTATTAGGGCAGTAATGTACTTCCGGAAGTCTTCCCACCTGTAATAGTGTTACGTCATGGCTTAACGATGAACGTTTTTATGATAAAAATAAATCTTTGTGCCTAGAAAGTTCGGTAGGATTAATGGTAAAAATATTCCGGGATAAAGAAGAATAAAAATCAATAAGCGTTTCAATAAGAAGCGGTGATTCGAGTGTCTATTTTACCGATCATCAGGCAAATGATTCTCCGGTAAGGGGCAGCGTTGGGAGTTCGCTCTCAGGCTGGCCGCTTAAACGCTGCCCCCTCTCAGGCCGCCGCCGGTCACGCCCACGCAATGCCGGAAGCCCGCTCGCTCGCTGCTCGTACAGCGCCGAGGGGTTCTCATAAAGCGAGCGCGGTAATAATTTTAAAAAATTATTAACCACTCTGTGCAAATCGATGGTATGACAACTCGCATCCACGATGGGCCTCGGAAAAAACGCGAGTATTACCCCGTGCCGCTAAGCCAAAAATAAATGAACAAAGGAACGTTTAAAGAAATCCGGAAATAAAATGAGTGTTGGAGACTGGCGTTTGTCGAACCCAAACTATTAAGCTTAATGATTAAGCCTCAATAGACATCCTAACATTGCATTGAAAACTGATTGGTCGTAGAATAATGACTACTACTATTTAATCCAAGTTTAAATACTGAATATTATACGAAAAACTTTGCACATTGCTTCCTCATTAATTTTCGTTTTTCACAAAGCCACCTCTATGAAGAAGCTTGTTTATTTAACATTTTGGCTTCCTCATAGAGGAAGCTTTGTGAAAAACGAAAATTAATGCGGAAGCAATGTGCAAAGTTCTACTTTGCAACTTTTTTTTATTTGAACAAAAGAAAAATCCGTCACAAACACCGTTACATCTCATTTTCATTAGATACAAAGTTTTATCTTACTTTCTTAACTTTTGCGGAAGTTATCGCAAAAATCTAAATTTTTTGAAAAATTAAAAATGGTGTAAAATCCGAACGACTTTACCGATCATCACCAAATTTCGTATGTAGCAGGGCTGTATGTTGTTTTTCCACTATTCAACAATTCGGATCATTTGTTAAAATTCGACGTGATTTAGAGCTAAATTTTTTTTTTTTCGAAAATTTCAAAATTGTATAAAATCTGAATCGCTTTACCGATTTTGTCGAAATTCAATACCATACAACATTGAACGTATCTTCCATTATGAAGAACTATTTAGCCAAATCGTCGAACTTTTACGAAAGTTAGAGCGACCACGCCCTTTTTTCACAAATTAAAAACTACATAAAATCTTAATGACTGTATATATGTTATCAAAAATCTCGCCATTGGAAGAGGGGCAACTACTCTACTTGCGTGCCAAACTTGAGCCAGATCGCTCGAACGGTTTCTGAGTGAGAGGCGATTGAATTTTCGAGGCCCAGCACACACACACACACACGCACACGCACACGCACACGCACACGCACACGCACACGCACACGCACACGCACACGCACACGCACACGCACACGCACACGCACACGCACACGCACACGCACACGCACACGCACACACACACACACACACACACACACACACACACACACACACACACACACACACACACACACACACACACACACACACACACACACACACACACACACACACACACATACATACGGACATTTTTTCTAAACCACTTTTCTCGACATTTTAGGTGATTCTAAGCATACTGGCATGAAAATCTCGAAAAAAAAAATTTTCATGAAAACAAAGCTTCCTCTATGAGGAAGCAAAATGCAGAAACAGCAATAAATTATATTCATTACATTGCACAAATATGCAGTGAAATTGATAATTTTTATTAATAAAAAAATGACTTTTGAAATTATCAAGCACCATTAGTTTTAAGTCTGCCCATACTATTAGTTTTAACAAACAGATGAACATTAACACTAGATTAATTTAGTCAAAGAACAGGGGAAATATGCTTATGGACTTGCATAGTCTACCAAAAAGTAACAATTAATTATAATTATTAATACCTCATGTTAATTACGAATAATTATAACGAAAATCATAAAGAATATCAGCAAGAAATGTAAAGGAAGAAACTCGCGCTAAATGCGCAATAAAAGAACGAGCCGCGCCCTAAGGCTGAACAATGCGCCGAGCGCCGCACATGACACACTCGGTAGCATAAAGCAATGGGCCAGATAAAGATAAAGAAACTTATTAATCGATTGTCCACGTAGAAAATAGAAATGAATTCGGGAACGGATAATACAACCCTTTGCATTAAAATATGAGCAATCTAATTATTATAATAAATTGCTGGAATTTCATTTGTATCAACGAGCAAATTAGAGAAAAGAAATATAGACCAAGAAAGATGGAAAGAAATCGATTGAAATACGATCCAGAATAAGACGAAGCAACACCACGATTAAGCGTCGGAAGAGACAATGCACGACCGTTTCCTGTGCCTTCGAGATAGTATTAGGGCATTGATGTGCTTCCGGAAATCTTCCCACTTGTAATGGGTGAGATGCATTTTTATAAGTATGTGTAATCCAGAATCATATAAAAACGATGACTCTTGCGGGTCTCAGGCAGTTAGTTCGAGTAAGTTCTTCCAGT